>OY728123.1:821549620-824049620 GCA_963277665.1 Viscum album
GTCTCTAGATTCCTCTTTTTGATGTATTCTCTCCATTCTTCAAGTTTCTTCTATATCTACACTTGTCCATGGTAGCTTTTTTTAATGTTATTTCTGAATTTTATAATTCATGAAGTGGTTGAGGATTTCTAAATTATTTTTTAGTTAATGTATGAAAATGTATGACATCTATGTAGTATTTTCAAAATTTTATTAGTGAATTTTATGTTTGGTATAAAATTATTTAAATGGATTTTAATTTAATTGTTTTGAAATGTATTTTTTATAATGTAATGCATTTGATTATATTATCATGAGTATTTTCCTAATGATTTCTATGATAATTATGGGGATTAGGACCTTTTTTATATTTTAAATAAATGGAGTCAGGTTTTCCTAAGAATTCTTTGAATGTTTAATGGTGTTACAAATTTTGATTTCCAAAGATGGTTTTTAAAAAGGTATGTTTTAAATTATATCAAAGAGGCTTGCAATTGAATGTCTAGATTTCAATAAGTCACCATGATTACTTTATAAATTAACTTTAGGATTCATATGATACCCTCTTTGATTGTATCAATGATTGTTTCACCCATTATGGGTTGTTTATTACTATGTGATGGATGTATGATATGAAATGGTTTATTTTCTGTGAGGGTTTTGGAGGTGAGGGAGATTTATTTTTTTTATTCTTGGGATGTATGTGAAGATATATTGATTGATGTTTTTCTCCCATACACTTTAAATTTGTTATGGATACCTATGTAACTATGTGGGAGATCTTTACTTCTATTACACTACTTCATATAAAACATGGGAAAGTGTTCCTATAGTTTTTCAAAACACTAGGGACAGAATGGAGTTCCTCAATGAAGTAAGAAAAAACTAGATGGTTAACTTGTGTGTTTTTTAGGATGAAATGTATAATGGATGTTGGTATTGTACTTGTAGTGTTGTTAGTTCTATCTCACTACATGACTTATGGATTTTCTCATGACACTTATTCCGTAGTTGGTGGTTGATGTATGTGAATCTCTCTTTGTATGTATTCCCTTGGGATTGGCTATGGCCTTGAATATTTGACTATTGTTTGTTTTATTTATCTTCATTTGATAAAAAAGTGCCTTCTTGCCTATTAATATTTCTTGTTATAGTAGGGTTTCCTTTCCAAATAATTTTAAAATTTTTTTTGGATGGTTTTTTCCTAATGGAATTGATATAGTTTGTCTAGTTTTTCTTTGAATCAAAGTCCCTTATTTTCATTTTTATTGTTGATTGTGACTTGCCTTGTTTTTTGGTATTTTATTATTCTAGTAATTGAATTTTTATGGATGTCCAAATCATGTATGGACCATAAATGATTTTCAATTAGTGATCCTCTATATAATTACTCTAGATTGTGTGAAACCCATTCCAAATTATATTTCCTTTGATTCTAAATAACTATGTTCAATATTTTGAGGATTAGGAAGGCCCTTTTTCCATTATCACAAGATAGTTTGGGTGATGTATTTGGTTTTCCAAGTTTTTTTTCATGAAAAAATGGTATTAGAGTGTAGGTTTTTCGAAGAACAAGGTTCTTATAAAAGATATTTTTTCTGTTAATTTCTTAATTTGGAGATATGGATGTCATAACATAAGAGGTACATGTTTGGAGACTCTTAATAGTTCTTTCTCATTCAGAACCTTGGGTTTAGATGGGTATTTTGGGTTGGATTCTTGGATTTTGAATCCATTAGTGATCAATTCTGTTGTATTTAGATGTGATAAGGAGCTATTTTAATATCGGAAGAGATTGGTAAGTGATGGTAGGGGATCCTTTTCATTTTGGTATGAAAGTAGATGAAGAATTGTAGTTTAACTATTGGCTCACACAGTCTCGTAAATCATGAAGATCCCATACAGAATATTTTTAATGAATTCACATAGATTAATGTATATATAGACCATATCCTGCCAAACTATTCAACTATACCATTCATTTCTCTACATCCCTCTTAAATTTTCTATTCTGACAACTTTATGTTTTGAATTTATCTAAACATGGCTCCCACTTCTCAAGGATAGATCCAAAAGGGTTTTTATGGAGCTTTGATATTATAGATTGTAATTTTTTTCTTTATTATGATTTTATCAGGATTGATGTTTTAAAAGACAATTTGGTTAGAATTGGGTGATTTTATGAACCATTTAACTCAACAAAATAGTTTTGTTGTTGAATATAAAGGATTTATTTTAATCATTTATAAGTGGGATGAGGAATTTTACCAAGGATACATTTTAATAAAAAAATATAGGTTTTTTTATTAAAAAGTGACTTGGTAAAATGTGTTGTGGATTTAATAGTAGGTTGGTTATTTTAAAATAAATTTGGTTGTATATTGTGCAGATAATGTGTTATATTTTGATGGATATATGTTTTTGGTTTTGTATCTTAGTTAAAATGGTATTGTTTTATTTATGTTTTGTGACATGGAAGGATTTTCTTTATGTCATTAATTTTTTGGATTAGGAATCCTAGAATGTTTAATATAAAATAGAGATTGTAAATATTTTATGTTGATCATGATGGTGAATCCTCTCATCGGTTTGATAAAATACATTCAGTTTTAGATTTAAACTTGGCGCCAAATAGAGTGGTTGACTCAGATCATTCTTTTCTCATGGACCTTATCTCAGACTTTGTGAATCTTGATCGACCCTATTTCAGTATGTTCGAGGTTTACCTAAAAAATGGACTGGTTGAAATAGACTAATAGAACCCTCAATTCTCTCTATACTTTAGAATTTTCTAGGGTGAGAGCTATTGTGAGTTTTCTAGTTAAACCGAGATGATTTTGGTTGGAGATGTGGTTCTTTATCTATTTTGTGAGATTATTTTATGGAATTGTTTAAGATATTTTTTCCCCATGGTTATTTCATCATGTGACCTAATCACAACATATATAAATATTTCATCATTGAAGAGGAATATAAAATAAATTTCACAATAATACACACCTGAGGACAATAGTGTTTTAGTGAATTAAGATACTTGATTCATAATCTTATTATTTCATAAAATATCTTCAATGTCTCCCAAAAATATCTTCTCACATAGTAATCTTCTTTGTTATACATTACTTAGAAAAATTATTCATAACATAGGGAATGAAATCATAATAAATGTTGATCTCGTAGGCTTAGTAAGGGTAAATATGGGAGACATAAATCATTAGAAGATAAGATGATCCTAAGGGTATGATAAATATTGAAGTGCATGTTCATAGAAAAAAATATTCATA
Source organism: Viscum album (assembly GCA_963277665.1). NCBI lineage: Eukaryota > Viridiplantae > Streptophyta > Magnoliopsida > Santalales > Viscaceae > Viscum > Viscum album. The sequence goes on from OY728123.1 coordinate 821,552,884, forward strand.
CAAAAAAAACATTGATCGTAAGCTTCAAAATAAATTCATATCTAGAAATCAAGATCAATAAGGGTGTCAATACAGTAATCAACATCCAAAATACATAATATAGGCATGTGGAATCATGAGAATAATAAATAATAATTTTGTGAACATAGATAAATAAAATAATGTCTAAACAAATATTGTGAACACCTATAGGAAGAGATCATACTAATGAATCAAAATCGAAATAAATCTATTCACACTCATATAAACACATTTCACTTTTATCAATTCTAGAATAAAATCATACTCATGCGTCAATATGTGAAAAAATCTATTCGTAATATATCCACGATAGTCATCTTGATCTCATGAGATATTAATATCACATTACCCAATGCATTGGATATATATAATGGACCCAACCAACACATACTAATAATTCATTCTTATAAATGCCACAATATCATAAAACATTGCTCATATCATCATAAAAATACCCATTGGAAATAATTAGATTTCAGGTACATCTCATTATCTTAATCATAGACCATAAAAAAATAATAAGGATAGAATCATTGGATAATAAATCATTTAAAACATAATTAACATTAATTAATTTTATCATCTATGAAAATTACTTTTAAATAATCACATGAATATTTACTAAGGAAAATACCCATTTCACTGTGAAATAACTTATTTAAAATCTAAAATTTTCCAAATATTAATGAAACAATTTTCTTTGAAAATAAACATGAATGTTTTTTAATTAATATTAAATAATTTTAGTGGTCATGGTGGTGGGAAATTCTATTCATTCCATATAATTTATAAGAAAACGTCCAATTCATACTTGAGGAAAAAATGTCAAATGTACCACTTTTGGAAAATGAAAACAAGTCTCCTTTTAAAAAAATTGAAAATTAATTAATTTGTAAAAATGAATATAAATATTCATAAGACAATATTAAAAAAATTATAGAAATCATTTTTATGAAACATTTATAAGGAATAAAAAATTCAACCGAAGAAATAAAAAAAGCTAGTTTTCTATAAAACAATTCTTATAATCTATTGAGTACTTAAAATGAGGAAATTAAAGGAAAAAATTGTATCAATAAATAACTAGAGGAGAATAAAATTCACAAGTTTAATGAGAGTTTATCTTGAATTTTTCTAATTCTAAACATAATCATAAATAATCCTAATAAACAGTGACAATGTAACATAGATCCCTCACCTCATGTTCTACTTACATTGAAAGTTATCAATCCTCCTCTTTAAAAAATTTAAAATTTTTCATAACAGTATTACAAAGATATTTTGAAAAATTATAATATATTATGTGATACCTTTATAAAATTTTAATTTTGATATATTATTAATCCTTTATTAAATTCATTGTTTCTAGGTGTTAACTATTTTTTTCTTTCATAGCTGTTTCGGTTTTGTAGTTATAGTCCTTGTAAGTTGATCATGGTAACACCATCTATAGAATATTAATAATGATATAAATATAATATATATTCATAATATATATTCATCAATTAAATTTAGAGATTGAAAAATGAATTACACCATTCATAGAGGTGGTAAGACGTACGTATGCATGGATGGTGTTTTGAATTTCCTATAGATGTAATGCAAGAAATTTAAATAATAATTCACTATTATAGAATCTTTATTATCTAATATATATCATATATATTTATAAAATGAATTCTTATAATCATCCATGTAAATAAGAAATTAAAAACGAATCGCATCTCATTGTGTAAGTGGTATTCCACACAGATGCATGAGCGATGTTATGAATTATCCAATGGATTTGATGGTTTGAATTTAGATAGGATATTATCATTTAAAAAAGTATAATTTTGTCATAAATATCCTATATAATCATTAAAACCATCATATTACTCATTCATAAAATACGGGGATGAAAAATGAATTATACTGCTATGTAGAGATGTTAAGTCATACGTACACATGAGTGATACTTTCAATTTTAATTTATTGAGAAATTTGGAGGTTAATGGTGGTTTCATAATAAAAAAACATTTTAGTACATTTATTATACTAATTTTTTTTGTGATAAAAAACATAGATTTAGGGGAGGAATAAAAAAAAGTTAGAAAAAGAGATTGATTATGGCGATTACCTCTTCTTTGAAACAACTACTTCGTATCTACAGTTAAGGATTCTAGGATTGGTTGTTTTGGATGAAAAACACCTCAATAAGATGTATATGTATTATTAGAAGATATGTTTTTTAGGTTATATTGTATTTAAAATTATCAATGTAGTTTAATGAAGAGAATGAAAGGGTGTCCTTTTATAAGGGATGGAGAGGGCATGCTTGGAATTTCATAAAATATTAAAATATAATAATTCCATTTTAAATAAAAATTCTTCCAAAATTACAAAAATAAAAATAAAAATAGTATTTGTTAAAAATAACACAATATAATAAAATTTAGAGAGTTTTTGGTTTCATTTTTAACCTTACCCATTTTATTAACCCCTTTGATATTAATTTTTGACATTAACCACAATAACAAGGATTTCAATATTTAAGGTTTTATAATGTTACCATAAATGGAAAATTGAATCATAAATGGACTATTATTGATATGTTCAACTATATTCCATTAACTATGATGAATATAATATTTTTATAATGTTTATATAATTTAATAAAAGTTTATTTGTGATAAAATATCATTAATATCAATTTTGGATCTATTCACTTATTTTGACTTTAAAAAAACCAATAAAAAGATGTAATTCGAATATAACACTTAAAAATTAATTATATCTTATATTTATCTGTACAATTCACCGGACACTATAAATCAAACAGATAATATTACATTAAATATTTTTAAAATCATTTATTTTATTTTTCTATTAATTGAAGAAATATGATGTCGGTATTTTATAAGATTTTAAGGTAATAATATAATTAATAATAATTAGAAAAAAATTAAAATCATGAAAATATTCTAAGAATAACCAGTAATATTCATGAACAACTTTTTTTCCCCTTATGTTAATAGATAAGAGATTTTTAAAAGTGAGTGATTTTTTTTAAATATTATAATGGTCAGTTTCTAGAAAAAGTTTCCCTTAAAAATTAAATTTAGAGACTAAGGTGATAAGGATTGATAAATTTTCAAAAAATTATAATTAATATGAAAATGGTGACCTTAACATTTAGTTCTAACATAGGTTATCCTGATTTACCCATTACTTAGGTGGTAAATTTTACCACATTTACTAATCACCATTCCTATAAATAATAAAGGAATATTTACTATAATTTTATATCCACATAACTAATATGGAATCCATTATTCACTATTCATTTTCTACAAGTTACATAAATTCATTTTAAAATAAATCTACAGAACATGACGAACATTATTTTGTAGAAAATTACATTATTAAGTATATAATTGGTTTTATTTTTGACCCATGCCTAAAAAACAATAAAAGAATATTAAATAAAATATTGAATTTATAATATATTCATTTCATTAAAATAATTAACAAATAGTGATTAATTTAACTAATATAAAAAGGAATTGCGTGAATACAAATATTATTCAGAAAAACATGTCCTTTATTTTAAAATGATTCTGAATTTCATTACTAATTGAGTGATAAAAAATGAATTTATTTTATTAATATGTAAACCATAAATTTTAATTAATTTATTTAATCCAATCTTTACATGAAAATCCAAACCAAAGGCAACAACTCTCACATTAAATAAACATAATGTAATTGTGTATTATGGTTTTTTATTTCTTGGTGTTGCATATAATTAAAGATATCAAGTAAATTAGATTTATTTAATGATAAATATATTCCCAAATATCTTATTTTTCACATTATACACCCACCTTAAAATGAATTTCAACATTAATATTTTGTCACTCTAATAATAAAAAATGAGGATTTATTTATTTAATTACATCCTTAAGTTCCCAAGAAGTATCTTCAAATTTATTATTCCTCTTTATAACATTAACATGATGATTATTCCTATTCCATAGAACATTGTCTCTATGATCCATGATTTATAAAGATTTTTCCTCACAAAAAAGATCATGATCAATTTGAACAACATCTGATTTTAGTACATGTTATGGATTAGGTTTGTAATTCCTAAGGTGGGATACATGGATCACATCATGAACTTGATAGAGGTCTAGTGGATGTTCAATGTGATAAGCCACCATCGCTACTTGATCCATAATCCCTAAATGGATAATATACCTTGTTCTAAATATTCACTAATTTTTTAATCTTGTTACCTTTTTACATGGATAAATTCATATTAACACCTTATCACTAACTTCGAATTATATATTTTGGTGGTTATTATCATCATAACATTTCTGTTGACTCTGAGATGACTTGATATGCTACAGAATGTTTCTAATTTTCACAACCATTTCCTCAGCTAGAGTAGGCCCCAATATCTTTCTTTCCCTAACTTCATCACAAAACATTACAGTTCTACACTATTTTCCATAATGGGATTCGTAAGGATTCATCAGATTGCATGAGTGAAAGATATTTCTGTAAGAAAATTCAACTAGAGGAAGTTGGTGATCCTAACTATTCTTGAAATCCATAGAATAAGACCACAGAATATTATATAGTCTTTGATTGGTTATCTCATATTGACCATATATCTACGGAATATTAGTAGTACTGAAACTCAACTATGTATCCTGATCCATATAAAGACTTTTTTAAAACATTAACATAAAACTCAAATCCCAATCAGATACAATAGAATGTGGTACTTCATGAAAACGTACAACTTCCTTAATGTATATAATTGTTTGTGGATAAAGAGAGAAAAATTCTACAATAGAAATGAAGTTTAATGACATTATAATGTGTTCAAATGAAACAAAAATTATATTTTTTCTGTTTGATATTTTGGGGAGTATGACAACAAAATCAATGGAGATATTTTCCTTTTTCCATTCTGGAATAGGTAATGGTTATAATATTCTCGTATAATTAATTCTATCAGCATTAACATACTAACATGTAAAGCATCATGATACATAATCTATAATAACTCTCTCAATGTTTTCCAACCAAAATTACTATTTTAGGTCTCTATACATCTTTTAAATTCCAAGATTAATAGAGTGATGAACTATGATCCTCATCTAATAGCTCCATAAAATCCTGTATCGATGGAACTGATATACAGTTCATGAACCTTATCATTCCATCTCTATAAATGTTAAACTCAATAGCACTTATTACCTTCTTCTATATCTCCAAATATTCCTTTTATACCTATTTAATTCTCAAATGGATATATGGTTGAACACTATTTTTGAGAAATAAAACTTCTATCCACTTCCTTTAGTATTTCAAGATCTATCCTTATCTAAACTAGAAATATTGAATCTTTTTTTATCCTCATACTCGATATGATAGTATGGTACTTTCAACTCGGATCATCTTCCACCTTGTCCACTCTCTTAGGATAGTAATGTATTGAGCAACTATAATATTTAATCAAATCCAACCATATTTACTGAAGGTTAACTTTTTTATTTCAAAAAACATTTAAGGAAAAGTGAGAAAAAAAAAGGATCATGAACTAACATTAAACACTATAAGATATCACGAACTCATTAAAAACCAGATTAATACTAATATAAACATTCTCCTAATAAAATTTCCAATGTAGAGTAGTTACCTTTGTATATGGCTCCTCCTTTATGAAGTCTTAAAAATGGTAATCCATCTTGTCCCAAGTATGAATGTCCTGCTCAAAGTTTATCTTCCATTTTTTGAAACTTATTGTCATGATAAAATACAGTTAGTTTATCCATACAAACTACTCTCTATTAGTGTCAAACTGAATCACCCTTTTAGAAATCCTATCAGCATTCACATGTGATGCATTAATCAAGAATGCCTCATCCAATACATCTTCCATATAATGCATAATCAGATCTACAGTTTTGTCATTCTTAGTGTCCTCTACTCTCATATCCATTTCAACAAGACTAGCCTTGTTAGAATCATCCATAACAGAAATGACCTCACTAGTGACATTATCCACTACTTCAGATCCTCCTTACATCTGATTTTGATCTTCCACTAAACCACCAAACTAACCTTGATCTCTAGAATCACTGAAAATAACCCTTTTTCCAAGATAAATGTTCTCACTTTTCTCCTTCTACTGATCCTTCATATAAATCTCACAATTTCAATCCATTGGTCTTCAGTTTTTAAATACCACGATTCCATCAGCTGAGGTAAATGCGAATATTCCTTATTTTTTTTTCCTCTAACCTTTAAGCAGAATGTATATTCTCAAATCCTGATTACCTTTCCGTCCCTTCTTCATTCTTAGGTAGTGAAAAGATATTCTAATTCTTCTCATTTCATTTTCATCTAAGAAGTAACTATAAATATCCTCACCTATATCATCCCCAAAAGTTCCATATACCTCCATAGATTTCTCCTCTCATGTTGGAACAATATTTTCCAAAATCATCCCTTCAATTCCCTAACCTTCAAAAAATGGTTACCAAGTTTAATAGTTGGAAGATAATGTGTAGTACTTTTCTTGTGAATTGCATTCACCCAACCCCCCTATTCCACTAGAGATACACCCCATAAGTTATCTAGTTCAATATAACCCGTTAGAACTACCTTCCCTACCTCTTCAAGCACTAAATTATGAGCTGGTTCTCCACTAGTTCTTACATGATCAACATATAAGGGGGGTTTCCTAAAATTATTGATTGGATCTATAAATATCAGCTACAGGCATCCCCTTATCCCCCCTGAATTAACTAGAGCATGAAATGTTGAAAATGGGTCATCCAGATCATGCCTCAAATAGTAAAAGTTGTATGGAATCTTCATATTTGGATTAGAGGATATTTCCACTTTATGAATGAGATTATCCCCATTACTAACCATCTACATATCAACAAGGATAGTGCCAGAAAATTTCCCCAGTGACTGTCATTCTAGAGATTGACACACCACATGTATGCCTTCATGATGAAACGTAGAGAAAAAATCTCCCAAACTTATACACAATGAGAAAAAGTCAGTCTTGGAATCAAATTCCCTTAATTTTTGACAACAAAGTTATTCTCTATCAGATATCCACACCCACTCCACTAATGGTTTTGAAACATCCACTTCCACACAGATACCTGGATTAGTCTGATGACAAATGTAATTCACTCTACTATCATAACAGAAGTAATGGCCAAACAAATTTCAAATAATATGTATAATAGATGGATTTTGAAAAGTTAGTAGGAGTTCTATAAAGCTTACCCAAATAATTTTTGAAGGCATGTAACACCCCAGAAATATAAAGTTGGAACATTTTATTTGAGAGCATGTATGACTCACAACACCAAGCTTGTAAGGGAATATAATATCTCAATAATTTATAATATATTTACTCTTTTAAATAAATTAAGTATTATTTATATAATTCAATGCATGTGACATTTAGTTAGAATACATCACACAAAAAAATGAGTTTCTTTAATTTCTAGCATTACATGAAAGACCGCGTTTTGCAGAATAATAATATATAATTAAAATAGTAATATTTATTATAATAAGATATAACCCATTGTTTAAATTATCGATTATGAATAGTATTAACTAACATAAAAAATTATGTGGTTTACCCAAAATATAAAATGTATTCATTTGTTACTAATTAATTATAAATGAACATACGAACCAATTTAATATAATGGTAATGTTTTAATATAAACCTATTTTTATGCTCACAAAGCAGTTTTGTCTTAAAAAATTAAATTAATTATAATTATTAAGGGATATTAATTTAATATATATATATATATAATAAATTCAAGAAAATATTTTTTATATTCATCAAATAGATTATAGAGGTATGCGATAATAACAAACCCAATATTAGACATAAAAACCTATATTTTTATTAAGGCACTTTTATCGACTTTAATTGAGATCCTATTTTACAAAGACTTTTTTAAAGATTTATAAACATTATATGTCAAAATAAATTTAATCGTTGAAATTGGAACATAAAAATTAGGTTTGGGTGTATTTTTGGTATTTTTCTGTGACGTTTAATTTTTTAATGAATAGTGAAAAATACTGAATTTTAAGTCAAAATTGGTTTTTTATATAATTCATTTATAAGGATAAATTATAATTTTAAATTATTCTATAATTTAATTATAGAAATTTATTATTAATTAATACAATTTATTTATTTTAAATCAATTTCACAGGGAAATTGGATATAAAACCAGCTATAACTTCTGAACGATTTTCCTTTACAAACCTGAAATGTCATTCCATCCACGAGATTAATTTTGAATTAATTTCTACCAATTATGTGACATGAATTTATAAAAATGGATTATATATTTTCAATAAGAATAAATTATAATTCCTAATAAGGACAATTTTGTTTTTATAAAAACAAATTAGTGATTGTCATTAAATTTATTGCAACGATTAAGAGAAATATTAACTTAACAGGGGACTAAACCTTAAATTTAAGGGGAACAGTGACATAGAAACTTTCCTAAAAGAATTCTTATGACAATATATAGGCCATATGATATATTTTATATAGTTTTTATAATTAGTTTTTCCAATTTCAATGGAAAAAATATGGGTGGGATTAACTTCTCTAAAATTTACAAGAGTATCACTCCTCCTCAACTTTAAAAAGGCACTCAAGTCTCCCACTTCCTCGCAAAAATGAAGCTACATAGGATCGATAAATATCTAACCCAGTAGGTCCTAAAATCCCCTTAAATAATACTATAATCCCTTATTTGGAACTAAATCCATCCAAGGATTCCCATTGGTGCAAACCCAAAAGAGTTACCCAAAGAACATGTAACTTCATTCCATAAGCTCTTCAGTATTATTTCTATTCCCACCCCCAATAATCTCATTATTCCTTCATTATATAAAATAAAAATTATAATCATTATATTGAGTTTTTTTTTATTTTATGCTTTCGACGTATAGACATACCTAGTTCCATGTAATGGGTAACGAACATATTGTTTATGTGTATGCTGAACTACCGCCAAACGAAACGATGATTATTCGTTTTTCCTTTACCACCGATAATAGTGAGAATAATGACATAAAATCAGTATATATATGATATATATGGTATTTTTATTTTATTTAGGCTTCTATATTTTTTATATCAAACCTACCTTTACGCTTTCAATTTTATTAAATACGATAACATGGTTTGTGGAAGTGTGGACTACCACCTCCTAAAAGCGATGTGATTTGATCACAAGATACATAGAATGTATAAAGCATGGTTATAATTAAAAATATATGACACAATATATATATATATATATATTATTCATTATTTAATTACCATTTCTAGAAATGTAATATATATCATTTTTTATTACCCATTCACAATCTTAAAAATTGATAACGTCATTCAGGGATATGTGGACTACCACCTCCTCGAAAAGATGTGATTACTTTTACATCACAATAATTTTGTATATAATTATATATGATTAAATAATATGGTATTTATGATATAATTATCATTCCATAAAGATTATTGTCATGTACCTTCATTCCATTATGATCATTGAAAAATGTGAACGTTGCTCAAGCATACGTACGACTTACCATCACCACAAATATAACATTGGTTCTTTTTTCATAACCATATTTAATTATTATTTTTAAATGTATAATTGACATATAAATATCATAATTATGTCATGATATTTATTATGTAGATTTTTTATAATGGCCTTTTTGACCATAGTTGACCTACCAAAGTTGTTTTGGACACATGAAATGAAATTAGTCAAATCACCTGATGTAAATTTAATTGGGTAAGTAGTTGTATAAAACATAGTAATATGTGAAATAAAAGTAATGATAAAAAATAAAAAGGATCTGATGTAATTAAATAATTAACATAAGTTTATTATTCATGAATATAATTACACTTGAGATGATCTAGACTCACGGTAAGGAATTTTCATCTCACTTTTTACATTTATGAGATAAATTTCATGTTCACCACATACTAATATTTTGCGGTGTATCTACTACCCCTTTTCATATATTATTCCATTAAAATTTTTATCTTTATGGTGTTTGAATCTTTAATTTAATGTTATTATTTCATGGGGATTATGATTTAAAATATTTCAATGTGGTATGGGACACTATGGAATGTTTAAATATTATTTTCCTCAATAATAATTTTAATGATATTCCATTCCCGTATGAGGAAATTATATTACCATTTTTCAATAAACCCTTTCATTTTCCACTCTAATGGTTATTCATGACCTTTTTCAAGTATTAGTTCAATTTTTTTACTCTTTGGTACTCAAGAGTTTTAAGAATTTTTTTAATTAAATTCCTCTTCATTCCCACTTTAGTGAGAGAACATATTTTCTTCTAAAAGCCTTTTTTACTAAAAATGTTTTCAAAAAAAAAGGTTTTTAACCTTTTCAAAATGAATTATTAAAGGTACAGTTACCCTTTTTTACCCATGTGTTAAAAGGAATATTCTTTTCACTTTTCTAATATGTAATTTTTATAACCATTTTACTATGAAAAAGGAATATTCTTTTACCTCGTACGATATGTAATGATTTTAACACCATCATTTCACTGAAGCTTCATTTTCACTATTAAAAGGTTAATTTTAAAAGAAAATTTTCCAAAATTTATTTTCAAAAAAAAGTTCTTTCAAAAAGTTTTTTCGAAATAAAATGATATTTTCATTAAAAATAAGTTGTTAAAATATCTTTTTATAGTATTTATATTCATCAATAACAAAAAAAATATATTTTTACTCCACTTAGGATATATTGTATTGATACCATCCTTATACCTCCTCTAGATGGATTTTGATTGATTTTTATTGGGATAGTATTGAAATAAATTTCATTTATTCCTGTTATTCCCCTTGAAATATTCAAAGTCATATTATCATTTGACATTGAATTTTACTAAATATCTATATCATTTTTCATAGATATGATTATTTCTTAAATTGTATACCATTTTTCATATGGTTCTTACTCTAAATGTTATTTTATTATTTGGGGAAATATTTTTTAATCTATATCCACTATTCAATACAAATATTTTATACTGCATATTGTTTATTAATTAGATCGAATACTCAATATTAGGAATACTTTGGACATGAAGTGATGGGTGGGGCCTGGACTTTTTAGAGCCCCTTGATGCATCAATTGGTTATGATGAGACAAATAAGTTTAAAAATTAATTATGTTTCTACTAGTAGTTTTATACTATCTGGAGGATAGATCATGAAAATAGAGTGTTTCATGTGCCTAAGACATGATGTTTAATAATTAACCATTTCCTTCATTTTGAATCACTATTTATTATCCATGAGATTTTAACTATGGAAAAGTCTATGGATTCATTTCATTAATAGTTTATTAATTAAATGTCATTTCTTTCAGTTCCTTAACTTTTCATATTGATTTTTACATATCTAGTTAATTGAATAAAACATGTTTCCATTACTTACCTTGAAATATTTCTTTTGCACCTACTTCTCATTTTTTTGATTTTATGGTATGTTTTTTCAGTTATTTACCATTAAATAATTATTATTCTCTTTGATTCGTTATTTATTCCACTGTACATTACCCTTATAGAGAATTTTAGAACACCCTTATTTTTTTTACTTTCCCTATGAATCCAAGATGTGTACTAAAAAAGATATGCAAGGATATGCATGATGGATTAAAGTTATTATCCTTAAAAGATAAAATAATTGTGTTGTGATTAGTGTATTAATTTGTAATACAAGAAATTTGTATGAATATAATTTATCAAATCTACTAAAATATTTGGTCATTCATGATTTGATTCCTTGTAATCATTCCAATATAATGGTATCATGACATCATATCCACACGTTCTGGGGTCATGTTGATGCATGGTGCATCACAATTCATATAAAAATCATAATACCATCAAAAGAGGTATAAGAAACACTCATTTCATTTTCAAGGGGATATAGACCATGGGAGAATCAATCCTTAAATCAATGAAAACTAAATCATCACATGATTTCTATCTAGAATACCAACAGTCGCCCGATCATATAACACCCAGGTTCTAAAGATGAACTTGTTAAGGCATCCACCAAAGGTTGTTGATTCCAAAACCTAAGCACCGATGTTAGAATCAAGAGATCAGATGATTTAGTGAAATTCTATTTCAAGATTGATAGTTGTGGTGATCCTTCAAATAGACATGGAATATTCAAACTTATCAATATAGATGGATGTTTTGAAAGGAATTCAAGGTTTGAAAATGGTAGGAATGAACTTAGTGTAATTTTTGTAGAAGAAAAATAAAATACATCCCCCCTTCACTAGTGGGGAAGGAGGTGCCAATGCTCTGTTCATATCTAGAGAATCCTCAAGAAAGAGAAAACAATAGTTCAATGAAGGCCATAATAAGTCCAACCATATTAAATAGAATATATTTAACTATATCAATGTAAATATAGACTTTAAACATCCATGATAAGTATATATATTACACCTTTAACTATAAAAATAATTCCTTCTTATCTTTAATGAAGATATTATAACAACTAACTCTAAATCATGATTTGGGTAATTCCTCTCATTAACCTTCAATTTTCATGATTCATAGGCTACAAAAAACATATTTAGAATGAGAACACATATCAGCCCATTATTTGATGCATCCCTATAAATTTCAAACCCTTCTCCACTATGGGGATGTGTAAAGATAGGTTTACTAACTAACCTTTTCTTCTATTCCCTGAAATATTCCTCACATCTATCTTTTCAGAGAAACTTGGTTCTATTCAGAGTTAACTTGGTGATTGAAGTAGATATAAATTATAAATTCTCCAAAAAGTGACAATAATATCTATCTAAACCATTAAAACTATAAATCTCACCCACAATGGACGGTTTGGGAAACTGTTCAATAACTTCCATCTTTGATGGATCCAAAAATGTACCCTTTATTGAGATTTTATTACCCAAAAATGAAACCATTTGTATCCAAAATTTATACTTTGTAAATTTTTTCATACAACTTATCCTTCTTTAGTATGTTTAGTACAACACTAATGTAATATTAATTCTCTTGCATTAATTTTGAATATATATTATAATATCATCTATAAATACTACCATAAAATGATTAGGGTAACCTATAAATACTATATTCATTAAATCTATAAAGATAGTGAGAGAATTAGTAAGGAAAAATAGAATTAATATAAATTCATAGTGTCTATACCTTCTATGTAATGTTGACTGGGATATATCCTCTTTCTTAACCCTCAATTGATGATTTCAAGAACAAAGTTCAATCTTTGAAAAGTATGAATATCTTTGTAGTTGATCAAATAATTCATCAATAATGGGTAGATGATACTTGTTCTTGGTAGTGATCTTGTTAAGTTCTCTATAATCAATGCAGAGTAACATTGATCTATCTTTATTATTAATAGAAATAACTAGTTCACCCCAATGTGTTGCACTAGGATGAATAAGTTCATTTTCAATATTCTCCTAGATTTCCTTCTTCAATTACTATAACTCAATCAAGGAAATTCTATATAGAGTCACTGAAATCAACGCAGCGTCAGGTATGAGTTCTATTTAAAGAATAACTTTATGATTTTGAGATATAATATTAAATTATTTTAGAAACACATATAAAAACTCTTGTATAATAGTAATATATTAGAGGATGAGTTCCTCCTAAACCATATTGTATAAACACCTCTTTTGAATAAGAATAAAGAAACATAAAATTGATGTAATTTCCATTAGAAGTTTATATGTATCATCACACCAATATGGGATCATAGTTTGGTTATGAATATCAAATGTGGTGTCCCTTCCCCAACAATTGATTTGGGATTTATGAAAAGAAAGAAAATAATTTCCCAAAAAAACATCAAATTCAACTAGATGGATAATAATGAGATTTATTTGAATAATATTCTAAAAATAATCAACTTTAGAAGAAACACATACATAAGATGCGATCATTATTCCATTATGGGTTTCTACTTCTAATTTAACATCTATATATTGAGGTGGTATTATGATTCCATTTATAAATTCATCTGATTTAAAATATTATATCGATCCATAAATAAATAATTAATTAATAATTATAGTGTGGATGGTAATTTTACCTTTAACCACATCATTATCCTATCCCACTTCAGTTGTGGTAGCTATGTTCTTCCCTTTATACTTTTTCTTAGGGGGTTGTTAGGCCCAAAAACCTCATTTGCTACTAGATTAGGGAACTGCTTCACATAACTCACAATATCTCTAAATTTAAAGCATTGAACATCATTGGTTGAATCCTTATTCTCCTCTATTTAATTAATAGTCCTTTTCATCCCCTATCTACAATCACTGGCTCAATGGCCTTCGTTTCCATAATTGAATCATATACTAGTTCCTTTCAAAACATTTCTTGAATTCTTTCCCATACATTCTTGGAACGTAATTGGTTATAATTTATTACCTCTTTGAGATTTAGTTTTTGAGTTTCCATGATGTTCCATGTTTCACTTATTTCCACTAAAACCGAAATAATAATTAGACTTCCCACATTAAATTTCTACCTTCAGATAACATTAAATTATTTCTTAAAAATTAAAAATTTCTACACTGGCTAACTCCCTTAAAATAATTGGTTTCATGTGACTAAATAATTGAAAACAATTTCTTATAGGGTTTATTATAGATACAGAATAATAACTTGATATTATTGTAAAATGTTATTCAGAGGAACTAATGGATTCTTTATCCCTCTGTTTCAACACTAGAAATTCCCGTTCTATCTTGGTATAAAGGGTTCATGGAAAGTATTTATTGATAAATTAACCCTTAAACACCTATAATTCAATAAATTTTATTAATTCATATTGTCCCATGTTCTTTATAAGATTCCATAATTAATAAGTCCCACATTCTAATCATTAGACCATAAAAAATCATTCTTATGGTCTGAGCATTTTAGAGAGGAAAATATCTTTTTCATTACTTTAACCCAATTCTTAGAAATTGGTAGATTAGAAGACCCATAGAAGGATGGTGTAATTTTTTACATAAAATAATCAAGGATTTTTTCCTCTCTTCTTGGTACATTTATAAGGTAACCATGATCCAGGTTATCATTCATAGCTTTAGAGAGTTGAGGGATCATAGTAATAAGACATTGCATCACAACTCCTATTTTATTTGGTTTCTCTTTTCGGTGGTCATTATATTTACTATTACATTTTTTACATGATTTCTTCTTGTTCCATCCATTGAATAATTCCAAAAACATATTATAAGCATTAAGATATAATAATATGAGTGATTTTTCATATAATCATGATATATTATTCATAAGAATTTGAAAACATGACACCTTATTTTCAATCTATGTATCCTTAGGTTTAACCAAGGTTATACATGGTCATTATAAAAACTTTAGTAATTTATACTATACTTAGAATAATCCTCATAGTTCTCACTAAATCTTTCTAACCACAATATCCAAATATTAACTAAAGATATACTCTGATACCAACTTAAGAGACATAATCATCACATATATAAATATTATATAATTTTATATGCATATTCAATTCATTTTGAAATAATACATTCCTAATGAGAGTAAATGTTTACTGTATTTAGAGACTAGATACATAATCTTTTCAATTTATAAAATATCTTCAACATATACCATAAATATCTTCCCACATATTACTCTTCTTAGACATACCCTACATAGAATATTTCTTCAAAACCCAGGGAAAGGGAAAATTAGAAAGGGTGATCTCAAATGTTCAGTAAGGGTAAACATGAGAGATATCAAATGTTATAGGATAAGGTACACATAATTGTATAATGGAATATTGAAGTGCATATTGTCAGCATAAAATGTTCATACCCAAAAAACATATAACATATACTTTGAAATCAATTAATATCTATAAAGAATGATCAATAAAAGTTTCAAAATAATAATCAACATCCAAAAGTAATAATATAGTCCTATATCATAAAAATTAAATGAAATCATAATATGGTTGAAAAGGCTAAATGAAATCGTGTCCCTGCATAATCACGTGAAAATAGATATGAATTTACAAACTTATGAATCAAAATTTGAACAAATATATTCTCAAT
The DNA here is from genome assembly GCA_963277665.1 of Viscum album. Classification (NCBI taxonomy): domain Eukaryota; kingdom Viridiplantae; phylum Streptophyta; class Magnoliopsida; order Santalales; family Viscaceae; genus Viscum; species Viscum album. The sequence continues at coordinate 821,569,143 of OY728123.1, forward strand.
TATTTCCATTCATTTTGATGTGAAAATATCTAGAAGGTAATTATACTCACATATCAATATATGAAAAATGTTATTCACAATCATTTACATACATATCATCATCATCAAATGAGATATCTATATCAGTTTACCCAATTCCTTGGAGTGTTATAATAGAACCAACCATCACGTAATCATTATTCATCCATATAAATGTCATAATGTCATAAAACAATTTTCATATCATCATATAATTACCCGTGGAAAATAATTTTATTTCATAAACATCTCATCATATAAATAATAAGATATATATAGAAATAATAAGGATCATATAATTGGGTCATAACCCTAGTAAAACTTAATTTACATAAAAGGATGTTATTATAGATGAAAATTCCTTTATAATAATCAGTGGAATATTTCTAGAAGAAAATAACATTTTCAATTTGAAATAAAATAGTTAAAATTTAAAAAGATTATAAAATATTAAGAAAATTATATCATTTTAAATAACCTTGAAAATCTATAAATGAATATTCAATGAATTCAATGGTTATGATAGTGGGAAATTTCTTCCATGCTGTATTAGTTAATAGAAAACATTCCTTTCATAATTTTTTTAAAAAAGTTAAACATAATTTATTTGGAAAATTAAAAAAAATATTTATTTTTAAAAAAAATTAAAAAGTTAATAATGGGTAAAAATTAATTTCAAAAATCAAAGTAAAATATTAACAAACAATCTTGAAATCATTTTTTAAAAACAAGGATAAGGAATCCAAGTGTTTGCAACCAAAGAAATAAATAAATTGTGTTTCCTTAAAATGTTATTCTTGTATATCGAGTAAAAAAAATGAAGATAATGAAAGGAAAACATGTATTATAAATAAATAATCATATCAAAATAAAATTCATGTGTTTATTGAGAGGTATATTAAGAAATCTTATCATCTAAAACTTAATCATAAATAATCCTGAAAATATAATGATACTGTAACATACAGACCTAAACTCAATTTACACAAGTTTGGGAAAGTGATCAATCCTCATGTATAATAAATATAAATTTATTACACCACTAATATAATCGCGTATATACTTATAATATAACATATTATCCCTTTATATCATTTGAACACACATTATTTTAATTCCTTCTTCAAATCATCATTTTTAGGTGTTAACAATTTTATTCTTTCATAAGAATATTGGTATGGTAGTTCAAGTACTTGTACTTTGATCATGGTAATATCATATCTAGAATGTTAATAATTATATACATATAATATATATTCATTATATAAGTCTATTGAGACATCCTAATAATTTAAAGACATAAAAATGAATTACATCATTCATGGAGACGGTAGGTCGTATGTATGCTTGAATGTTTGTTTTAACTTATAGAAGGTTGGGACGAATGAAATGTAACAAATAATTCACCATTAGAAAATAAATATTAAATAATATAAATAATATATATATATATATATATATCCATAAAATATATCATTATAACCATCAATGTAAATCAAAAATGAAAAATGAATCTCACATGTTCGTGGGGGTCATAGTCCAATTGTATGCACGGGTGGTGTTATCATGTTCCAAAATATTGTAAGGTGATGATATAGATATGATATTATCATTAAATAAGCATAATTATGTAAAAAATATCATATATAAACATTAAACTCATTATTATACCCATCTATAAAATACAGTGTTGAAAACTGAATTGTATCGCTATGTGGTGATTGTAAGTCATAGGTACAAATGATAAATACTTTCACTTCCCATTTGATGGAATAGATGTTGGGTAATGGTGGTTTGATAATAATAATAGAATTTCAGTAATGTTTTGATATTTTTTTTATTTTTTTATGGTAAATACCACATATTTAAAAGTGTTAATTGAAGAAGTAAAAAAATAAAGTGATCGATAAAGTCTATTACATCTTATTTGATAGAACTCCATCATATGCCCCCTTAAGGATTATAAGACTAGTATTTTTAAAATACCAAAACCCCTAGAATATTTCTAAAGATTTTAAGAATATAATTTGGTATGTTATGGTCGATATTTATGCCTCAAATTATTGTAATCATGAGAAAGGATGGGGTCCTTTTATAAGGGTTGAAGGGAACACACTTAAAATTTATTAAAAGATTAATATATATTAAATTAATTCACATTAAATATGATTTAAAATTTACATGAATTCGAATAAAAATATTATATGGTAGTAATAACATCAGGAAAATAAATTTATAACTTTTTGAGCCATTTTAAAACTTATGTTTTCTAATAACCCCTTCCTTATCCATTTTTTACTATAAATATAGTGACCACTATTTCAACATTAAAGGGTTATAAATGTCACTATAGATGAAAAATTTAATCATAAATGTTTAATGGTTGATATTTGAACCAAAATTTCTATCGTGTGGAAAAATATAATATTTTTCCAAATTTTAAATCATTTTATTAAATATTATTTTTTATAAAATATCATAAATTTCAATTTTGAAAATATTTATTTACATTGAATTTAAAGACCCTAAGAAAAAGATGTAATTATAATGAAATAATTATAAATAAAAATAATATGTTATATTTATTAATAAAAATTTTTGTATGCTATAACTCACTCAAACTATATTACTTTCAATATTTTTAAAATCGTTTCTTTTATTTTTCTTTTAATTGAAGTAATATTGTGTTATCATTACATAAAAATTTATGTTAATTATATAATTACAAATAATTACAAATAAATTAAAATCATGAAAATTGTTTCATTATTTTAAAAATAACAATTAATTTTAATTAACAAACTTTGTTTTCCCTATGTGAACATATAAGAGTTATTTTAAAGTAATAGGGTGACATTTTATATTTTTCTATGTTTTTAATATTATGTAGGTCATTTTATTAGACTAGTGTCACTTAAAAAATTAAATTACATGCATAAGGTGATAATATTAGAATTATATTTATCCAATAAGAATTAAGAGGAAAAATGGTGACCTTATCATTTTTTTTAAATTAGGTTAACCCGATTTACCCTTTACCGAGATAATAAATTTTACCATGGTTAAAATTTATAAATCCAAATAAAAGAGAGGTCAATTTCCCATAAATTGACCACCTGATTCCAAATATGGAATCCATTTTTCAAAATTCAATTTCTAAAAGTGTTAATAATTCATTTAAATATTATGTCAAAAAATGTGCTGAAAATAATTTTGTAGATGAATACATTTTTAAGTAAAAATCTAGACTTATTCCTTTCCCATGCATCTAAAAAACATTAGACATATGTTAAAATTTTTGATTGAATATATTATATATTCATCTTAATAATATAATTCACTAAGAGTGATTAATTTAACTAATCTAAAAACACATAGTGTGTATAAAAGCCACATGAATATCCTTAAGTATGGGCCGTTTAGTTCTTTCCTAAGCATGCATGTTTGATACCCATGAGTATCATGGGGATTTGGGGAAATTATATTGGCTTACAAACCCATGTGTATTTCTAGTTAATGGGGTTTTCATGGTTAATAAAAACCATGTGAGGTGTCTTACTATCCTAGTAGAGTCATTTTTAATAGTTGGTGCACAGTTATTCAAACCATGTGGTAACTATGTGAGCTGCTCAAGTTTTTAATATATTGAATTTCCTATGCTACACTCTTCAAATTGTAACCCCCACACCCTCTTATCTCCTCACCAATTGTGTCTCCCTTATTTCTCCTTTGTATTTTCTGCTTTCTACATTTGATTCATAATTTTCCTTCCTTGTTAAGCCCCTTCCTTATTTTTTATCCTTCTTATTTTGGTTCCTTTACTTCCCTTTGTGAGGGTTAGTGTATTCCAAATGTGAGGTGGGTTTTTGGTTCTAAATTATTATACATTTTCTTCAAAGGTTGTGTATATTTTTCTTTGGTCCTTCTTCCCTTTGTTCATGAAGGTACCACTTCTTTTGTGCTTGACCTAGGTAGGTGTTTCTATGATATTTCATAGTTTCCCAATTCATGAAGTTCTTGTGGATTTGTTAATTAATTTTTACTTACAATGTGGCTATTTATGAAATCTAAAAACTATTTAGGAATTATTTTGAAATAATTTAATGCTTATAATAAAATTATTTCCATGAATTTTAATTAAATTATTTTGAACTAACCATTTCTATATTGCAATAATTTTATTAGATTCCCCAGAATCATTTCTTAATGATTTTAGTGATGAATGTGGGGCATGTGTTGGGTTTTATATTTTAAATAAAAGAAATAATATTTTCAAAGTAATTTTTTTGAAGTTGAATGGGGTTAACTCTTTTTTATTTTCAACTATCATTTATAATATGCATGTTTTCATTGATTTTAAATAAACCTAAAATTTTGGGTGATTATTATATGAACAAACCTTTTGATATTTACAAATGAATGTTATTATTCATGTGAGACCATTTTTAATTTCCCATATATCTTTATTACCCATGAAGAGTTTTTTATTATTATTTGATGGACATATGATGTGTAAGGATATATTTTGTGTGAGGGTGATATAGGTGAGAGACACTTCTTTATTTATTTTTATTATGCATGTGATGCTTCTTGATTGTTTGTTTGTTCACCTGCGCTTTAGATTATTTATGGGAGCCTAGGTGAGTAAGTGGGAGATCTTCTAATTTTAAACACCAGTTCAAATAACACATGATCTAGTTTCCCTCTAGTTAGGTTATTCACTGTGGATAGAAGGGAGTTCCCCCAATGAGGAGAATTCGGGCTAGTAAGGTGGATTGTTATTTTTTTGGATGAAACATAGGTTGAAAGTTGATCCCATGTTTTTAGTGTTGTTAGGTTCATCTAATTGTTAGACCAGGTTATTTCCCATAATACTTGTATCTTGTCTGTTGGTTTATATATGGGATTATATCATTCCATTTATCCGATTGAGAATGATTGTATCACTGCTTACATCACTATTGTGTGTTTTATTAATCTTCCTTTGATATACGTGGTGCCTTCTTATCTTATATTTTTTCTCTTAATGGTTTTATTGGTTTTCTAAATTGTTTAAAATTTATTTTTTTTATTTTTTCTCAAATGGTAGTGAAATGGTTTTTTCATTAGATCAAAGCATCTAATTTAAGTTTTAAATTTTTTTTTTATTAAAATGGAAACTTCAATTGAATTTATATAAAATAGTTAAAAGAATGTTATTTTTTTACTTCTTAATTTTTAAAAACATAGTCCTTGTTTCATATAATATTTCAAACTATTAATTATGAAATATATCTTTTAAAAAATCACATATATTCCTTAGTGAGAGAATATTGGTCTTTTTAACTCACACCCAACGTGCACACCTGGGTGAATGTATATATCTCTCATGTTTTATGATGGATCCATGTTTTATTTTGAATTGTTCACTATTTTCTTATATTTATGAGTGATATGAGATTTTGTTAGTAACCTTGAATTTTATAGAGGTTACCTTGTATCATTTTGAGTTTTTCATATATTTTTTGTGGATGTATCAGCTGGAAAACTCACTTTTATTTGTATTTAGTTTCTTCTACTATTGAACTCTATTATAAATGTTTTATTTTTTTGTATATTTTATTTTCATGAGATTATTTAGAAAATTTTTGTTTTTGAATAAGACTCATTTGGTTTGTTGTTTGATTTTAGTTCTATTAATTTATGTTTTAAGGATTTCAAAGTATGAATGGATCAAGCTAGGGTTTTGGTTAGTAAACTATTGTTTACATACCCTAATATGCTGGTGAATCCATTCCAAGGTGTGTTGCCTTTGATGAACATACACTAGTTTTCATCCTTTGGGAATTAGGAATACCCTTCAGGCCTTACCACATGCCAACTTCAATTATAGGGTAGGTTGACCTAGTTTGATTCATGGAAACAAATTCAACCACTACATGAATGAGTCTTATCATTTCTCATAATAAAATATATCAAATGAAATCCCTTATACCAATACATAGACTAGATAGTCTTCCTATTTAAAATTCACCAAAGTGTGGCCCTTTTTCCCATAATGTAGTTGTATCTAAATTCATAGAAACACATTTTGATGGTATCTCATACATACCCTTATTCAAAGTGTGATATTGTTCTCTATAACAAGAATATCATCCTCCAAATAATCTATTGGAATCACAATTCCCATGAATTTTCATGATATTTTCATACATTTAGGAACACCATTGACATCATGTGGTCTAACATCAAGAAGTTTATTCAAAAAAAATCAAGATCCCCGTATTTTTTTAAACATAAAAACCTTGTGTAAGAAATAGAGTTTCCAACATATCACCTTAGTGTGTTTAAAATATAATATACATCATTAATAATTATTTATGCATTGTGTATGGTCTTCCCTTTAAAATATTTTTGCTTAGGTGACAGCAAAGAAACCATACCCATTTCTCTAAATAAATCTTATGGACGAACTTACATTACCAATAGTCCAATTTAAACTATTGGAATGGCCCTTATGTATTAAGGAAATATTTGGAATTCCATTTTCTTTACAATAAGTTTCCAAGTTAATTTCACAGAATAGAAACTTTTATCAATTTCAAATTCACTCAGTCCAGAAACAACTCTTACATATTCTCCAAAATACAATGAATTTGACAATTTTAGGTTCTGGATATTCTAAATAACCTTTTTCATATAATCCAATGGAAATTTATCTATAGAGTACTGAACATATTTTATTTAATATTATAAAAATAATAATTTATCTAGAATATCCTCCATACCTTATCAGAACTACTCTAGTAACCCAAACTTATCTCAAAAAATTATAAAAAATATCAAAAATAGTCTTAATATATTCCAACGATTCCCACTGAGACAAACCGACCATAACATTAATGTATAATACATCAATATAGATGAATATTCCTTAGATATCATAATATATTACAACCCAAAACATAAAGGATTAATTTATTTGGAAACTCGATACATAATAAACGAATTTTAAATCCATTCATCAATACGTCTCACATATATTATTCACTTTGATACCCTTATCAACATATCATATTTAATACACATCTTTATAACCTGGGGAAATTGAAACATAAGAAAGGGTAAGCCTAGATACTCACTCATGGTCTACATGAGGGATTTTAATCAAAGATTATCAGTGACCTTAAGATAACCATATAGGAATTAGAAAATAATAAATATTAATAAACATAAATAATAGATTCATACCCTCTAAAACATATATTATAAAATAGGAAACATAAAATAAGTATTTTTCCATATCACTAAAATGAATAATTAGAATGTGGAAACATGAGTTAATAATAATAATACTTCATAGAATAACCTAGATATGTTTCATGACATAATAATATAGAAAAAAATAATGACATAAATCATAAAACATTTTTGGTCAAACTTTCATGACATTCATATCATAGTGGACCAAGCTAACCACCTTCCTATAACCTAGTGGACTTGGGTTAACCACCAATACCCCATAACATAGTGGACATGGGATAACCACTATTATCCAATCCTAATCTCGTGAGATATACAACATTTTAAAATTCATTAGAGGGATATATTATACCCACCCATAAAATAATGATAAACCATACATATGTGTGCCCAAAAATTAAAGTCATTCAATATCCCATATTATTTTAACTAATGTGAATGAAGTGTGTTTAATTAGTATTTCACCCAAACTTGGTCATAATCCACCCAAAGTGTAAGGACATATACCCAAGTTCCCAGAGCTAGTTCATTATTTTATTACATTGCTATATAAACAAGGAAGAAACATCCTGAAGTACCAAATTATGTAGTAGCTTTAGAAAACATGATACATGCATAAGTTCAACATTACAACATGAAAGGAAATACAATATATAGAATCCATTGGAAACATCCATTACTACTAGATTATACCAGAAAGTCATTCATAATTTTCGTATAAATATCCTGGGGAAAAATAAAACATAACAAAGGAGTGAGATGAGATTATTAGTAAGGGTAATAAATACAATGAAAGAATATGAAATAAGGAATTGTTAATAAATAAGATTACACACTCCATTAAAACATAATATTGGTCATAATATGGAAGGAATAAATGCTGAATAAATAATTCCATAATAAAACATAACCATAGATATTATACTAGTCAAATAATCACATGGACTATCAATATATAGTTTCGTAATGAGGGAATGTATAATGTGGGACATCATAACCATACTTTCAAGGCATCATGCTAAGACTATACATAAACAGGTAAAACCCCAAACCAGTTTGTCTCATAAGACCTACTGATGCACCGAGGGGTTATAGCGGGCCCCAAAAAGCACTTACTAAATCCAATTCATTCTTCATATGAAAGGGGTGAAACATAATTAACATATACATTAATATTGAAGCTAACATATAAAATGTAAGTAACTTTCCCCAATCATTAAAAATAAACACTAACCATTCAAAGTAATATGGTGCATGGTATCAACATAGTTAATACATAATAAAACTAATCCAAAACCATTAAATAATATATTTTATATGATATAGTAAAATATTAATCTTAATTAAACCTAATAATAATTAAGAGTGTTGAAATATATGAAAATAATATTATAAAATCATCGAGTAATTCTTGATAAAAATACTCTTTTACTTTGTAAAGAAGAGTTCTTTTGGAAAAATCATTTGATAAAACCAAAAGTGTAATCAGATAGTTTTTTCATAATAAAATGATTTATTTTAGAAAAAAATAATTATTTCTTAAAACATATTATAGAGTTCACTTGAAAATAGGTATGAATTTGAGAAGTTCCCTTGAATCGAGCTTGTTTATCAAGAAGAATTTGAGAAAGATTTGTTTAAAATAGGTAACTCCCCATAAAATAAAGAAGGATAATTGTTGTTAATTATATATATATAACATTAAAATATAATTTATTAGGATTACATATAAATAATTAATAATTTCATTAGGGTAAATAGAGAAAAAGAGTAACTCAAATGAAAATGGAGGTTCAGGTAGAAAACCCTTACCTTATGTCTAAATGAGTTCTGCACTTGACCTTAATGTACTCGATAATCAAAATAACCCCATTAATTAATTAATTAATTAATAACCTTTTATATATGTATTTTATTTGTTATAATTCTATTAAGTTCATTTATGGACTTTTTGATGGGTTATAAGATAAATATTTATCAATCAATAGTGTTCGTTTCCTTTGTTTTAACGATCAGTATACTTGTATATGAGTATGGAAGTTCATGTGGAATGGAGATAATTCTATATAATTGAATATATATTATACTAATTAAAATAAAAAATATTAAATTGTGGTATAATTCATTTGGATATATGGTATGAGATGAGTTATTAGATAGAACATTAGTGATAATCATTTAAATTATTTTGGCAATATTTCGATTATTATGAACTAGTTCTATTGTATGAACTCGTATTATGTATATATACTAGTTATAGAACGTTATATAAGACATAATAAGTATTTTATATTTTGTTTCAACCATAAAATTGTTTCATGACCATATTTGAAGGATAAATTAATGAACCAAAGTTTGTCATCCCTGAAGGCTGTAAATTAGCACCTCCTGGATGATGATCGCATTTATAAAATAAAAGAGGGAGATATAGTAGTTTAAGGTAATATATTCCATTAAAAAGATATTTTTATAGTATATAGATTATAATTTACTTATCATGATGTCTTGTATAGAGCAGGTGAGGAGAATATAAGAAAAGAAAGTAAATTGAAAATGAAAAATAATGAAAAAGGAAGAGGATTTACCTCTTGAAATATCCTAATTGAGAACCAAATTTAAGAAAGGGATTTAGGTATTTTAGAAAGAAAGATATATCCTAGATGTTGTGAGAGGCTATGTAATAGTATTTATTCAGAACATTGATAATTTTCATGTTATAGAGTAGTGATGAGAAGAGGGGGTGAGGGGTGGTTTTTATAGTGGAGGAGAGGGGTGATTTTTGAATATTTTAATTACTACTTTATTATTTTGGATCAAGTCTATGAATAGTTTGAGTATTATAATAAATATATATTAAAATAATTAAGGAAAATTTTTTATTATGTTTTTTACATCAGTGATGAATCAAGGAATGGTGTATTTAGCTTCAAATGTATTTATACCCTAAATTACCATATTTTAATATTCACAAAAAATTCATGTATTTTAGAAAAAACCCAAAAAATTAACCCTAACCATTAATTGAAATTTAGAATTGAAAAACGGAATCCATTTTATCAAAATAAGTTTATAAATATCTGAAATTTAATTTTTAAATAAAATCATTATTTACATGAAAACGAATATTTTATATTTAAAACTGATTTTATATCACTCTAAAATATTAAATAAGGTCTCATTAAATTTTAATAAAATTATAATAGAACAAAACCGTGATTTATGAATCCATTTTATAAAAATTAACTTTATTTTAAATAGTTTTATTATTTTTAAAAAAATTAATTATATATTTATGACTCACAAAAATACCAGCACATAACTAGTAATTTTTAAAATATTCACTTATTTTTACTATGATATAATTATATCATATTTTCACTTATGAGATGCCTAAATTTTATTTATAATTTCATGGATGATGTTACTATTCATTTTTCTTGTTTACTATTCATAAGGATTATATCACTATTCCTAAAGTCAAGTTACCATTTCATCGGTGTAGGTTCCTTAACTTCTAGAAATAGATCTCATTTCATTAATTCTTAATTTATAAAGATAATATTCTATTATCTATTTGGTTTTATGTGATTTATAATATATATAAAGTAAAAATAAGGTGGTAAATCTTACTAAATGAATTTTGAGTCCTTACATTCTCCCCTCCTTCAGAGAACACATCCTCAAAATTCTCAGTTTATCACCTCCTAAAAAAATTTAGGTAGTTATTCATCATAACTTCACCATGCTCCCATATTGCCTCTTCAATTTTATGATTTTTCAAATGTACCTTTATATCTATGTATTCTGATTCCAGAACACATGTTCTTTTGTGTCCATAATCTTTATAGGGTATTCATAGTAAGATAAGCCATTTTCTAATTCTATACCTTCTGAAGTGAGTACATGTGTAGGTTATGGAATGTAATTCCATAACAAAGATATGTGGAAAACACTTTGTACCTTAGAATGGATAGGCGGTATTTCTAAAATATAATCCACAAATCCAACTCTACCTAGAATTTCAAAAGGAATAATGTACTTGGGGCTCAATTTCAATTCTTCCCAAATATCATGACACCCTTCTATGAGGGTAATTTAAAGAAAACGTGATCTCTTACTTGAAATTCGAAATCCTTACTTCAATTATCAACATAGATATTTTTCTTACTTTGATATTATTTGATATGGGTTTGAATAGTCCTTACCTTCGTTTTTGTTTCCTCCATAATATCGGGGCTACAATATTCCTTTCACTAACTTCATCCCTACATGTCGGTGTACGGCATCTCGTTTTTTAAAATTCTTCATACGATGCCATTTGAATACTAGAATAGAAACTATTATTGTAGGAAGACTCTACCAACGGTTAATACTAATCCCACATACCTTGAATGTCTAATGAGTATGATCCCAACATGTATTTTATTTTCTGGATCATCCTTTCTGACTACCCTTCAGTTTGAGGATGATATGAAGTACTCAAAGGAAGCTCAGTATTCAATGCTTTTGGAATACTATTCCATAATTTTGATGTAAATCATGGATCATGATCAAGAAAAATTACAATTAGCCCTCCATGATGTCTTATAAATTCATTTATATAGAACTGTGAAAGGATCTCTAGTGGAAAATCCATCCCTATAGTGATGAAATTTGCATATTTCGTAATTCAATAAATAATTTCCCTTATTACATCATTCTTTCTTGGAGTTTTGGGTTATACAAGTAAAAAATCCATAGTGATGTCATATCATTTCCATGTTGGAATATATAGAGGTTTCATGGATCCTATAGTATGTTTTCTTTAGGCCTTTACATATTGACAGAGTAAACACCATTATACAAAATTTGAAATTTCCCACTTCATGTTTTCCCACCAAAAATGTTCCTTAAAATCTATATATAGCTTAGTCATACAAGGGTTTATAGAGAAATTTAAAATATGGGAATAATCCAATAACTTCATTTTTAGATTTGGTATAGAGATAATACATAGCCTTCTCCAAAATTTTAGAATTCTATCTTCACACATGAAGTCTAGAAACTTCCCATCATTCATAGATTTAATTTTTTTGTAGATTTTCACCATGAGGCTGAGAACTTTTAATTATTTCTAATAAATATGGTTGGGAAACCAATTGAAAAAGTAATGATATTTCACATTCATTGATAATTCTCATATCCATCTTTTCTAGATCATAAACACAGAATCCCTTTCAATCCTTATTTTGTTCAGAACTCCTTTATCCTTTCTGCTCAATGCATCAACTTCGTTATTTTCCTTTCTTGAGTTATTGTGTATTGAACAATAATAATAGTTATGAAAGTCAATACTTCTTCATTTCCTTATGTTGAATTATTTCTATGAGAAGATATATTTCAAACTCTTTTGATCTGTATGTATCACACTTCTTTCACCAAATAGATAGTGTATCCATATCTTCAGATAAAAGAATACAACTACTAACTGAAGATCATGAGTTGGAAAGTTCTGTTCCTGAATTTTTAACTACCTTGATACATAGTAAATAACTCTCTCATTCTATATAAGGACACAACCAAGTACTTTCATTGATTCATCACTATAAATCACAAACCCACCATTTAGATATGGTAGAGTCAGTATTATAGAATTCACTAATATCCTCTTAAATTTATCAAAACATAATTTTCACTCTTTTTTCCATACGAACTTAACCGTTTTATGATTATGCTTGGTCAATAGGTTAGATAATTGGGTGAATATCTGAACGACACACTAATAATAAACCTTCTAAACCAATAAAGTGGTGTACCTCATTTTTTTCTTTGGTGTAGGTCATTCTTGAACTAGTTTTGTCTTCACATGATCAACTAAAATTTCATCCTTGGAGATAATATAGCTAATAAAAGAAATAGTTGGAATCTAGAATTCCCACATTCTATAATTCATTTATAACTTGTCTCTTTTAAGAGTCTTTAGAATTATACACATGTTATTCTCATGATATTCATAGATTCTGGATTATACGAAGATATAATCAATAAATACCAAAAAAGTCATCAAGATATTTCTTTAAAACTACATTCATTAGATCTATGAAAACATAGGGTGCATTAGTCAGTCCAAAATGCATTACTGTAAACTCGTAATTCCCATACCTAGTTTGAAATGTGGTTTTCAGAATATATTCCTTCCTCATATGAAATAGATGATATCTAGATCAAAATTAAATATTTGAAAAATATTGGCCTCCATGAATTTGATCAAATAAATCATCAATTAGATGAAGATGATACTTGTTCATTATCATAATAGAAGTGAGCTTCTGGTAGTCAATGCATATCCTCATAGATCAATATTTATTATTAACAAAAAGAATGTGACCTCCTCTTGGAGAAAATATATATTGAATAAACCCTTCATAACTCAAATCCTATAGTTGTTTCTTTACCTCCAAAAATTCCAATGTGGTCATTCTATATGAGTCGATGATAGAGCCCTTGCACCAGGAATTAAATTAATAGAAAATTAAATTTCCCTCTTTACAGGATGTCTTGGTAAATCCTCTATAAACACATATATTTATTCATTCACAAGAGTTAAATATTAAATATGAATATTTATTTCCTCACCCATAAATATTGTTTTATCTTCCTACCTGATAATTACATTTTGTAGAGCTACTTGGGGTGGATCTAGATAATAATCAAATGAAAAGGTTTATACTTTATATGATTCTTCATCATTCTAAAAAATTGCAACTTCCTTCTTCTTTCCATATATTTTGACATGATAATTTTAAAACCAATACATACTAATAATTATATCAATGTAAATCATGGTTATGATGATAAGGTCAGCAACTAAAGCACATTCATGCGTCATAAAGGGGACTAATTGACACATCTTTGTTGCAGTGATACTTCCCTTAGGAGTTTTAACTAACAACAACTTTATTAAATAAAATTGGAAATATATAAATTTCTTGGAAAATTTATAAGATATAAAAAAATGAGATGATATAAAATCAAATAAAGGACAAGTTTGATGAAACGATTAAAGTACATGACACTATATCATTAGGAACTTCAACCTCAGTAGTTGTGAATGCATAAGATTATCCTTGCTCCCTTAGCATCCATTGGGTAAATTTTCATTGATTATTAGGAAATTCATGTGCATAATGTCTCATATATTTACAATTATAGCATTGAAAATTGTAATCTTCTTTCTTTCCCTGGAAATGACGAGATTAGGGGTCGTTTTCTGCAAACTTGTAATAGATTCCAATTCCCTTCAGGCAAGTACCGGTGTGTTTCTTCCCAAAATTAATATAGGTTGGAAATTCAACTCTTACCTTCTTCCACATTTCATTATTTCCTTTTCTAGAGTGTCCAACATCCCTGTTATTATATTTCATTCCTTTAAAGTCATAAGACATAGAGAATTATATATGTATATTGATATCACATTAGACTATATCTTCATTTGATGGAAAATTTTTACTGACCAGTTTCCATAATTGGAATGGGTTTTGACCATCAAATAATCAATCAACATTACTCATTGGATTATTTATGTAGTCCAAAACATTCCTTTATAACCTTGTCATGTTTCATTCATACTTAATTTTTTATCCTCTTTCTATGTTAGACTCAAGAATTTACTCTCCATATCTTCTCACTATTCGCGAGGAAAATATTTTTCTCAGAAAATTTACATTAAATATTTCCATTCCTTATTTTAAATATCTTCTTATCCCATTGTGTTTTGAATGAACAACCACCATTGATCAACATATCCAGATAGATGATACACTACCATGACAACCTTCACCCTTTCTTTACTTCCCAATGTGAGAAATATATTCTCTATGGAACATATCCACTTCCCTTCTATGAATGGGTTTATAGTCCCATTAAATGGTGGAAGTTGTTGTTTCATAAAGTGGACCAACATTGCTCCTCCACATTGTGGATCCAGATGTTCTATACAGGTAAGGTTATTATTGATAACCTAAGTCCGCTATAACAGAATAGTTATAAGTTTCTCAGCACTATTTGTAGCT
Organism: Viscum album; assembly: GCA_963277665.1. Taxonomy (NCBI): domain Eukaryota; kingdom Viridiplantae; phylum Streptophyta; class Magnoliopsida; order Santalales; family Viscaceae; genus Viscum; species Viscum album. Next base: position 821,584,454 of record OY728123.1, read on the forward strand.
CTAGAACCTACATCATTATCTTGTAAAGGAGGAAAATCCCTACATGAGATATGTGTATTCATGCGGATTCCATTCCTTCCACTAAGCATGATTTCTATAAAATGTAATACACTAAATTAGGTTATGAATGATAATATATAATTTAAAAATAGAAAAATACTTTACATAAAATTGAATTTTATGCATGTCTAATCTCATAATCATATGCATGGTTTCATTTGGGACATACTTACATTTAAATCCTTCATAATCATTTAAAATAATGTGAATTATTCTAAGCATATCCCTTGAGAGTTTCAAATCAAGTGTGTAGTAAGGCCCATTTTCATGTACCAATTTACCCCGAGTCATATCCGAAACACCTTGAAAGTGTTGTTACTCATAGGTATATCTATGCCAGAACCAACTCCACTTGTTGTATCCAGAAAGGTATATATATTTGAGGAAGGTCTACATAATCTATAACCTACAAAAATTCTAGGAATTTCCTGTATTCTTGTCCCCAAAGTCTATCATGGGGGTTTTTCACTAATCTATGTTTTCTATATCTAGTTTCCAAGACTTCTACTAAAATTATTTTCATACCAACTATAAGGACCCCAACCCCGGTTTCCCAGAACCAGTGCCTTATTTTATTACATTGGAATGTAAATATGGAAGACTCATCCTAAAGGACCGAATAGTTTAATAGATTTGGAAAACAAGATACATACATAAGTTCAACATTACAACTAGAAAGTAAATACAATATAGATATTCCATTGGATACATATATAACTCTTATATTATCCTAGTAAGTTATTCAAATTTTCATCTTCAAAAAATAAGGAAAAATAAATAACAATAAAGGGTAGAGTTGAGATGCTCAATAAGGGTAACCAATATAGAGGAAGCATAAGTAATAAGGCATGGTGAATAAACAGGAGCACATTTTCCATTAAAACATAATAATAAGCATAATGTGACACGAATAAAAGCTGAATTAATAATCCCATAATAAAAGATAACCAGGGATATTCTAATAGTCAAATAATCACATGGAATATTTTTTTCTAGTTTCATAATGAGGGAATTCATAATTCAGGACATCATAACCATATTTTCATGGCCTTGTTCTGTGACCATAAATAAACGGGTAATAACCCAAACTAGTTTGTCTCATGAGACCTACAGATGCACATAGGAGCTATAGCAGGCCCCACCAGACACTTACTAAGTCCAATTGTTTCCCCATATGAAAGGGGTGAAATATAATCAACATATACATTCATATTGAAACTAACATATGAAATGTAAATAACATTCCCTAGTTATTAAACCTACACACTAACCATTAACAGTAATACAATGAATAGAATCAAGATAGCACATCTAGAGTCAAAATAATCATAAATAACTAAATAAAATATGTTGGATGATATAATAAAATATTAATCCAAGTTAAACATAAAAATCAAGGGTATTTAAATATATTAAAATATTCTTATAAAATCATCGAGTAATTCTTGAGAGAAATATTATTTTACCTTGCAAAGAAGATTTCTTTTGGAAAAATCTTTGGTTAAAACCATAAGTGAACTAAGATAGTTTTTTAATAATAAAATGATTTATTTTAGAAAAATAATTGTGCCTTAAATATATTATATACTAACCTTATAAATAGGTAATAATTTAAGAATTTCCCTTAAATCGAGATTATTTATCAGGAATAATTTGAGAAAGATCCTTTTAAAACATGTTTAATCCCCATAAAATAAAGAAGGAATCTGATTGGTAGATATACATATAACATTCATAGAGAATATATGACGAGTTTTTAAAAATAATTATTAATTTAATTAGGATAAAGAGAGAAAAATGGTAACTTAAAAATAAAATGGTGGTTCCGGTTTAAAACCCTTACCGTATGTCCGAATGAGTTTCTCACATGACCTTAATGTCATAGGAAATTAAATTAAATTCATTAATTAATTAATTTAGAATATTTTATATATTTATATTATTTATTATAATTTTATTATGTTAATTTATGGCTTTTTTATGAGTCATAATATACAAAGTTATCGCTTGAGAGTATTCGTTTCTTCGGTTTTCATGATCGGTATACTTGTATATGAGTATGGAATTTCACGTGGAATGGATATAATTCTATAAAATTGAATTTAATAATGAAAATATATAATATTAAATGATTATTTAATTTATTTGGATATATGGTATGATGATGAGTTATTAGATAGAACATTAGTGATAAGCATTTATATTATTTTGGCACTATTTCTATTATTACGAACTAGTTCGGTCATATGAATTAATATTATGTATATATAATGGTTCTGTAAAATTAAATATAAAATAATAAATATTTTATAATCTGGTTCAATCATAAAAATATTGTCATGACCATCCTTGAAGGATAAATTAAAGAATAAAAGTTTGTCATCCATGAAGGTTGTAAATCAGCACCACCCAGATGATGATTTCGTTTTTAAAATAAAAGAGAGAGGCATAGTAGTTTTAGAAAAAATATTATATTAACATCATATCATTACAGTATATATATTATATTTTATTTATCACGAAAAATGTTATAGATGAGGGGAGTAGAAGATAAGATAAGAAAGTAAACTGAAAATGAAAATAATTGAAAAAGGAAGAGGATTTACCTCTTGAAATATCCTCCATGAGAAACTCTTTAAGGAAAGATATTTTTCTATTCATGAAAGGCAAAGTGATTTTAGACATGGGGAGAGTCTAGGGAAGAGTATTTATGAATAAATTCTCCCGTATTTAAGGCTTATAAGTGTTAGGAGAATAGGGGGTGAGGGGTGGGTTTTTAGTGGAGGAGATGGGTGATTTTGGAATATTGTAATCATTAGTTTATTATTTTGGCTGAAGACTATGATTAATTTAAGCCTTATAGTCAAATATGTTAACATAATTAATTCAATTTTTATATTATGGTTCTTACATTAGAGATGACTAAATGAATAGTTTATTTAGCTTCAAATGTATTTATACCATAAATTACCGTATTTTACTATTCACAAAATATTCAAGTATTTAAGAAGAAACCAAAACATTACCTAACCATTTTTTTACATTTAGAATTCAAAAATGGAATTAATTTTATCAAAATAAATTTCTAAATATGTGAAATTTAATTTTTAAATAAAATTATTATTTACATAAAAAATATTGATTTGAAATTTAAAACTGATTTTATATCACTATGAAAAATTAACTAAGGTCTCATTAAATTAAAATAAAATTATAAGAGAAAAAAATATTGATTTATGAATCCATTTTTTGAAAAATACTTCTATTTTTCATAATTTTATTAATTATAAAAATGTAATTAAATATTTATGACTCACAAAATTACCAACACTTAATAATTTTTTTTTTAATATTCACTTACTTTTAATATGATATAATTATTTCATATTTTCACTTACGAGCTGCCTAAATTTTATTTATACATTCATGGGTGAGGATACTATTCATTTCCCTAGTTTAATATTCATAAGGGTCATATGAATATTCCTAAGGTAAACTTACTATTTCATCGGTATAGGTTCCTTAAATTCTATAAAAATATCTCTTTTCATTTATTTTTCAATTATAATGATTGTATTGTGTTAACTATGTGGTTTTATGTGATTTATAATATATATTAATTAATCATGAGAAGGAAAATATTATTGATTGAATTCTGGGTTTTTACACAGTGAAATAAGGTGGATGGTATCCTTAGATAATATCTCCATTGAATCATAATAATAATTAAAGTATATTAACATAGATGAAAAAAAATTATAAGAGTGTTAGAAACTTTTTTAGAAATTTAAGAATAAATTCCCATTACATTTTAATAATGTATAATTAAAAAGTAAATATTATTCAATGAAATGAGAATAATAATTACTTCTAAATAATCATGAAATATTTTAAATGAATATTCATAAAGAAATATGAACATAAGTTCATGAAATTTAATTCATGATCAAATCATTAAAAAGTAATATTCTATTCACACATTTTTAAATATATTTTTATCCAATAAAAAATTACTCAGGTAGAAAGCATTAAAAAATAGTCCATTAAAAACATATATAAAGTAAAATCCAATTGAAAATGACATTAATAAATCATTGATTTATAGATAATGGCATACATAAAAAGATAATATGGGAATTATGGGAAGATATTATCTATTGAAAAAAAAGAGATTGGGTCAGATCCATTTACAAGAATCAATTTTATTGAGTTGTGTAATAAATGGAGGTAAAATTTTAATAATACATGTAAACCAAAAGGATTACTATAGGAGGAGACATTTTATATGTTTTAAGAGAGATATATCGTATAATTTTCCAATATGGTCATTTATTCATAAATAATCTAAAATTAAAAGTGACATTAGAATGAAACCCCTTACCTTGGGTTTTTACTCGAGCAGATATGCTCTAAGCTCATGTATAATAAATTTATATTTTTTATCCATATATTAGAACCATAATTAAATTTATATAATTTTATTCTATTCCTTTATAATTTCTTATAACCCATTTATCAAAAATTATTTTTTAAAATTAATATTTGAGTCTTTATTGTCCTATTTTCTATGCATGATTTTGTTTAGTAGTTCCGGTCCTTGAGAAATGAGTAAGCGTTCATCACCTTTTATGTAAACATTCAATCCTTGAAAAGAATTGATTTTATTTATGAATATACATATAAATATTAACATTATATAATAATGATAGAACATAAATTTATCATAATTACATTATATTCCCATAATTAATGTTTTTTAATCAATCTTAATGTAAACATTATAAAATCATTCAAGTAGGTTGTAAAACAGACCCAAACAAGAACATGTTATAATGACTAAATGAATAATAACCTCTAATTTTATGGAAATAAAATTACATTAAAAAAATATTAATGACTTAAAAAACATATTATAAAATTTTTAAATCATATTTAATAATTTTTGGATAAAAAAGATACTAAGGAATGATTAAGGTGACGTTAGAAATTAAGTTGGAAACTTGAACCTCCTCTTAAGGGAGCCTTTAGAAATTATAGATTAGGGACTTCTTCTAGTGGAAAAAGGTTCCCAAATGAGGTGGAGTAATTTTAAGGATGTAATTTTGTTAGTTAATGAAGATAAATTATACGAAAATATGTTGGTTGAGGTTGGAAGAGGAGGGTCTTTTATAGGTTAAATAGGTGGATTTTTTTAATAATCATTAATTAATAGTAAAGGAATGTCATTTTCAGTGAAACTATATCAAAAAATAAAAAATAATGAATCTAATATAATTATTGTTCTATCATTCCATTATCCATATATTTAGAGATAATTTCTAGTGATATTTTATGACTTTTACCACGTGATTTAACACTTTTTCTTAATTTTATATTTTGCTGTGTTGAATGATTTGTACCATCGTGAATTATTTTTAAGATTAGAAATTAAATTTTACTTATTAACAAATTTTTTAATGATAAATAAAAATGTAAAATTATGTATGTTGGATTTAATTTCTAAAATTTATAAAAAGTAATTTTAAAATAATAAATATATAACACATAAAAACAGTTTTTTGGAAAAATATATTATTAAGACCAAAATTATATTTCTAGCTAATTCCATAATATATAATAATCATTAGATGAATGGTAATTTATTTAATTAAATATTTAAATAATATTATTCATTAAATTCATTCATTAATAGTGATAAATTTTATTTTTAATATAAAAATTATATAAAATAATGAAAAAAAAATCTTTTAAATTTTCAAAGATAAGTTGGTCATAACCCCTTTATTAAAAGAAATTAAAAAAAGGTAATAATGAGTGAAACTATTAAGGGGTTTCAACACATCATTTCTTCCCACAACTAAAAACTAAATAATAAAAAATAAAGTGTCCATGAAATAAAAAACTAGATGTCATAATAAGTATAATAATCATCACTATATTCATACCAGTCAGAGTCATCCCACAATTTGATGAACATGTTGGAATTAGCCATAGTTTTTTACTAACGGAGTGTACCCAATGCTCATCATTGACATAATATTAGAGTAGTATTTTATATTTTTTATCTTCTTCCTAGGAGTATGAGATACTCTTTTTCATCCATCTTCCCCCTAGGATCACTATGTCCTTGTATGTAATCATTCTCCCATGATTCTTATCATCTTCATCCTGGTAAATATCTACCCATTTTCTAATTATTCCTTGGGAAATATAAACATCCTTGATGGCTAAATAAAAATATTTTCTATGTTTCTCCTACATATAAGTGAAATTTACACCATTGGGATTAGAGTAAGATTAATATTCCTACCTTGGTTATCCCCTTTGATTACCCTCAATATAATTCAAAGAATACAAAATCAGAGGTAGTAAAGCCTCTCTAGCTACCTATAACCCATACTCACTCTGAAGATGTTCCTCACCTATATTTTTAGGTAATGTCAGGAATATCTCCTTCTCCACTGACTAACCCTATTAGTAGTTAGGATTCCACCTCTAGAGTGAACAGTATTAAAAAAATAATGCTCATATACAGGAAATTAAATCTATGGTTTGTTAGTTCTGGGTAAACCATCCATAAAAAGACTGTCTGGTCCTAAGATTAAATAGACCATGAAACTCAATGACATATAGACTCATACCAAAAAAAGGATTTCCTTTAAAAACTATATAACGTGAAAATCATTATTGGTAACATAAGCATAACCCAATGAATAAGTTATTGAAATAGGTCTCTTCCCAGATTCCATCTCATTCTTGTCCCAATAATAGGTACTAAAAAAATTCTTAATTTTTATTTGCTCCATAGCACCCTCAACATATTTCTAATGATTAAATAATACTTTATTTTACAGAGAGGTATCATAAACACTATTATGATTAGTTGATAATGTTAAGTATTTCTTACATGAACTCCTTTAATGGATCATTTCCTTAAAATCAAATTAAAAAGGGAGAGAGATTCTTAGAATTATAACGTATGTTCAACTCATCATTCTATGTAGAAAGAACCATATTCCTTGGTAGAATTGAGTTCAAATAAACTTTCATTAATATCATAGAAAATTATTCAAAGTTATCCTACTCTGTTTTCCTATCCATTTTAACTGGAACTCTAATTAATGATTCTAAATTAAAAAAAACATTGGGTGAAAATATATCCATTTTAAACCAAATAATCATTCCAAAACAAAGCTAAAGGATTTTCTACCCCAGAGGGATTTAATATTAAGTTTCATTCACGAATCCAGAGAGCACATATATTTTTATAGATCGAACTAAATCCCCATGAAGTCTTATTCAATTATGAATTCAGAAACAAAATTTGAAAAAATCAACACCCCACTGGAATACGTTTCTAATTTGAAAATACCAAAATCGAATATAAGTTTCTTACCAGATAATCTGGTTTCCATGGTTTCTTCCCATTTAGGTGAACCCATCGTTTTATAATAGAGTTATAACATCAACTAATTCTTTCAATGACTGCATATTTCATAATGATCACAGGAGAAGTGTCAACATTTTTGAAAATGAAACCTAAACCATCACCATGAAGGGATGGAAAAATTATTAATGTTAGATATAAAGTAATACCATGATATATTATATTTTAATGTTTATCTCTAGAAGTTTATTGTTGGGCAAAAATCCCTCAAGGCATCATTGAAGCATTGTTGAGGTGATTGTGTTTGTTGACAAAGTGGACATCTGAGTAGTGATAGTTGACAAAGAAAAACAATGACATACAAATTTGTTGACAAAGAGGATATCATGATGGAATGTCGAGTTCAAGAGCTGAGGTCAATGATCCATTTTTGATTTAAGAACTTCAACAAAAGGAATGGATGATCTGGAGGCGGTACAAAAACAACAGATACAAGGTGGCGCCGTTTTCCAGTGTTTACCAAATTTTTGGGCCTGAAAATCGACAAATAAAGAAAAGTGTTTTTGGCAAAGGGACTTGCGCGCCGAGGACTTTTAGTATAGGAAACTTGGTCGCCATATGTTTTTCGAGATCAGAAGATCAAAATATGTCTAAGAATACAGGTTCGCGCAAGTTTGGGAGTTTATCGTGCAAGTGTCTAAGAGGACAGGAGACTTGCGCACCGAGACTGGGTCGTGGAGGTGACTTGCACGCCGTCGTGCAGGGTGGTCAATTTGCCTATAAATACTGGACCACCCCGCTTTATTCTTTACCGGAGTTCAAAAATTTGAGAAATCCGAGCTCCCGTCGCGTAGGTGTGGTGGACGCGCAAGTGGTGTGTGGGTCGCGCAAGTGAAGTTGCACGCTGGTGGTTGAAGTTGCACGCCAGTGTGATAAGTTGCACGCCGGTTGGAAGTTGCGCACCAATGTTGGTTTGGGAGTAAAAGGAATAGAGTCGCGCAAGTTTGGCGTTGGGGAAGATTGTGTCGCGCAAGTGTCTGAGGTGGACTTGCGCGCCCATTGAGACTTGCGCACCGATACTTGCACGCCGAGTTAGACTTGCGTGCCAAGTAAGGTTTATTTCCAGAAGTGTTTTTCAGGCTGCGTGAAAGCTGGAAGTTTGCCCGATACCTTCGGTGCAAAGAGATATTCATCTACGGGTAAAAGTTGTACTTCAATAGAGAATCTACATAAAGAGGAAGATGCATTCTTCCATGCACATGAAGAGACCTACAGGTCTATAAACTGTGAGTGGATTCCTTCCAAGAGTATTGATCAAAGGAAGAGAAAGAAGGTGATCCTCTCCACCGGCAGTGAGCCAGAGAGAGAGAAATAGGGAGTGACCCTTGGGGAAGCAGTGAGCTGACCCTAAACATTGTAAAGGCAGTGAGCTTGGGCATAGAAGTGATCTAGCTCGAACCATTGTATCCACATCTAGTGAAGAATAGTGGAATTAGGTACGACCGACAACTTTTCGGCGTATGCTCCTTGGACGTAGCCCAATGAGGGAGAACCAATGATAATCTCTGTGTCTGCCTGCATACTTCTCTGCGTTGAATTTAAAGCATCATTAACAGATAAAGAAGAAAATACATGATCATAATAAACACACAAGTGCAAAAGAAGTGAACCTTATAATAAAGAGGTCAAGATCCAGTGGGGCAGGAAGAACGTTGAAAAAGAATATCCATACCCTGATTCACCCCCCTCTCAGGGTATATAGGCCCCTATTGGTCCTAACATTTATTCCATAGGGATAGTTCAGTAAGGTGAATAATAATTCAATGAAGTGGAATTATTCTTATTGTCACCCTCCCCAGATGTGGTCAAAATCATGGGAAACTAATTGGACTCTTTTCCTCCTTCCAAGGAATCCTTACATTGAGTTTCTATCAGTGTTTTCTCACCAAATATTAGATCAAACCCTAAATATTTCAGAATTCCATGGAGGAGGAAACCCCTTAAATTATTTATTATTTTTATATTATATCATTATTCTTTTTTTGAAAAATTTTATAACATAAATATACCCACTGCATAATATTATATCCAATGAGTATATATCCAATATCTATATATCCAATGTCCATATGCGCCATGGTTATTTTAAATTCTTATATATAGTCATTCATGCTTCCCTAAAAGTATTTCATCTTTTTTGTTTACTTCTAACTCAAAATTTCTATTGTATTTCAAATGTTTTGTCTTCTTTCTATATTTTTAATTGGGGTTACGATTTTAATAGAAAACAATGAGGAAAATGATATGACATTAATATTATTTTTATCTTCTTGTGTTTTTATTCATTCTATAATATTCTTAATGATATATTATTTTTGGTTCCAATAAATTAATAATGTTTATCATTTAATTATAATATATTATCTCAGTAAAATATATTTTAGTTCTTTTTTCTAACGTTTTCATATAAAACAAGATATTGACCACACATAATTAATTTAAAGTGAAATAAATATTAAAATAATTGGTTCATTATTCTACCCCATTAAATTAATTTCTCCCTAAAAATTCTATTACTATAACGAAAATATATGAGGATACTTCTAACTCACTACATATTTAGTTTCCCATGTTTATTCTTTAAACATATGATTCCTCCATGGATCTTTGACTATGTGAGTAGTCTTTTTATTACATTATCTCTATGATCCATGATTTCTACACATTTTTAATCATAAGATAGATCATGTTCCAATTGTATAACTTCTGACCTTATTACATGTGATGGATCATGTAGGTATGTTTTTAAATGTGATACATGGAAAACATCATGCACATGAAAGTGGTTCAACAGAATTGGATGATGATAACTTACTATCCCGACACAATTGATGATTTTGAACGTGATGATGTATCTAGGGAAAAAAATTCCCTTCTTCAGGAATCCCATTACCATATTCCAAGATGATATTTGAAGGAATACATTATCTACAATTTCTAATTACAAATAATTCCAATGACTTCGAGTGTATATCTTATTTCAAATTTTTTTGTTTTATTATGTCACTAAATGGTTTTAATCTTCAAGGATTTCTATTGAGAAAGATATAGTACCTTCTAATTACTCACTACACTTTATTCCCAACATGTTGGAGTTTAGCACCTATTTCCATATAACGCCTGAATTAGTTCTAGTTGAATATTATAATAGAAAAGGTTTTTATATGACAACTCTACCAGGGTTTGGTGTTGATCCATAACTTTTTTAATATCCATTGAAGAGAATCTAAAAGTACCTTCTTGGGTTTGTACTAACCTTTCAGATAGACCATCTATTTGAAGATGATATGTAGTAATAAACCTTAACTATATGAAATATTCTTATAGATGAATTTTTCATAAATTCAAGGTAACCCATATATACTTATTAGATACAATGAAAATTTGTACTGCAATAAGTCTTACCACTTATTTAATGAAAATTATGGAAAGTTTATTGAGTTATAAATCTTCTCAAATAGAAATGACATGTGATTACTATGTAAAGCGGTTGACTATAATACAAATGGAATTATGGACAATACAAGTCTCGGGAATTTTTATAATGAAATTAATGGAAAGGTTCATTTATTTCAATACATATTTGAGTAATGGTTTCATTATCCTCCTATAATTCTTTCATTATATCTTAACCTTTTGACTTATCAAGCATCGAGATACATACTTTGTAATATACTTTTTTTATTTTATCCCACTAATGGTTCTCTTTGAGGTATCTATACATATAAATTCTCCCTGGATGGATATGTTATGGTGATCTATGTGCATCATCCAACAAATATTTAATAAAATTAGGTATTTAAGGGAAACATATTTATTTCAAAAATCTTATAATTCCATAATTTTCAAGATTGAACTCTGAAATACTGAATACCTTATTTTGTATCTTCATTTCATCCTTTTGTGCCTACATGATCTTTACATGGATTAATAACTGAGATGTCATTTGTAAAAGAAAGGATTTATCTGCTTCCATTATGATTTCAACATCCATATTGAGATTCCCTAGACCCAAAGTCCAAGATCTTCTAATAAAAAATTATTTTAACACTACATTTGATTCCAACTTAAGAGACCCAAAAATAACCATCTAAATTAACAATGTCAATAAAAATTTTAAAGTCATTTAAATACCCAATACATTTTATGTTTAAAGTTTTATAGAATTAATAAAAACCATATACTAGAAAACACATATCTTTTCCCATCAAATGGATGATTTTCACACCAAAACAATAATCCATTATATTAAATTACATCTTTGAAATTTTCCACAACAATTATCTACAAATGATACACTTACAGACACATATTTATTAATTCTCTTATTTATATCTTGGGGGTTGGAAAATTAAATAAATGGGTGAGCTCAAATTTATAGTAAGGGGTAGTGTACAATATAATATCTCAGGGAATAAGAATTGAATTACTAATATATAATGAATAAATAATGATCAAATAATTTTATTTAAATTATGAAATGATAAAGTAATATATACATGGATAGTATAAGAATGTAAATAACCACATGGACAATAATAAATGATTTTATAGTGATGGGACGAATATTTTTTGACATGAAATTCAAATTATCAAGGCCTTATTCGAATACCTTAAAAATATATCAAACCCTCAAGTCCTTATGACAAGACATTATAAATAAATGAATTGGTATACACCAAATATCTAAGATAGTTTTTCTCATTAGACCTATTGATTAATTGAGGGGATAAATAATTTTGGATCGCATCCATCACTGATTAGTTCTACCATATTCATCATATAATTAAATTGATACTAAATAATATTCATAATAAAAATAACATATTGATAGAGAATATAACACTTAGAAACAAGGTGAGGTATAAACTATAAACTCACAAGGGGATAAAATATCATAAATGAAAGTAATATTATATGGTAAACTCCAAATAACTTTAAATAATTCCTAAATCCATCATAACATATCTAACACCAGAGAATTAAATTTATTTCATTGGAACATTTATAATACGTGATGGTAATGAATATGGAGAAATAAGGTGGATGATATCATTAGAAAACATCCCTACAGAATCATAAGAACCATAAAGGGATATTTTCAAACACAAAAAACACTTTTATAAGAATATGGGATACATAACACCTTTTTATGGTATCACAAAAGAATAGACCGGGAATTAGATCATATGATACCACAAGTACAGTCTCCCAAAATAAAAAACATAATTAATAAATTTAGAGGGTAAAACATCAGACATAACTCTAAAAATATATATCTTTATTGTTTTAGAGTAAAATTGAAGTGAAATTATAAAAATTATTTCCATAATTCTTTTATAACATGGTTGTAAAACAAATTTATAAGTCAATTAGAAAATCAATTTCAAGGGGTGAAAATAGGAAATTAAAATCCATAATTTTAAATGAATTTGAAATATTTATGATTTTAAAATAAATAATTTCATATATATTGAATATGGAGTGAATTAAAAAAATTCATATTTTTAATGAAATCCCTTTATTTATTCTTCTGAAACATTAATCTTTATTTTTAAAATGAAAAATTCAAAAAATAACAGTAATAAAGATAACTTTTGAAACCATTAAAAATAAAAAAGGATTATTGATAATGAGTAATAAAATTAAAAGTGGGGAAATTAATTTTTGTAAAAATCGTAAAAAACAAATTATTTTCACACTTTCATAAATAAGGTCTAAAAATGACTAGTGAACGAAGCATTAAAACTATTCTTTTTAATCATTACCTATCTATTTCGATATAATGGTCCCAGTTATCATTTCATGTTCATTAGTTAATAATATAAATAATAGTAATGAAAATTTAAAATTAGTTTTATAATGATTTATTAAGTTCCAGGTTCACTTCATAGGAGCTTTAGGTGTGGTTTTATAAGGTGAAATCTATAATGTACTTTATTTAGTAATTTTTAATGAATAAAATGTGACATATTAATAATGAGATAAATATTAATATTACTATTACATAACCAAAAAAATACTTTTTTGTTTTTTAATATAATATAATACTATAATTTATGTTTCCATTATAATTCATAATAAAACTTTATAGCATCATTCACGTATGTCGTTAAACTAAACCAAAAAATAAAATGTTATAATAAATGGATGAGTATGATTATGAAGTGGTTTTATTATAATATTATCATTACATATAGATAAGGAATTTAGTTAAATTTTATTTAAGAGATAATATAGAATTAATAATAGTTGGAAAAAGAAGATAAATTGAATGGAATGGCTAGAAGTTACCACTTACAAAGAAGAAGTCATATCTCCTATTTCAAACATTTTTGATTTTAAAGGGTTTGGGAAATATTTAGGGAAAAAAATATTTCCAAAGTGATATAGGATTATTTTGTAAGGGAATATGGTAGGGTATGTAGGGTAATTCTAAATTTTTATATAGCCTTTAAGGGGTTGTGGAAGGGTTCTTTATAAGGGAGAATGGTGTAATTTCTTTAAATACATATTTATTAATATAAAAGTAATGCCACATTCAAGTCAAGTTGGTCCAAAATTGAAAACTAGGGGGGATTTGATGAGACTTTATAAAATAATCTCTCATCCACTCATTTGAAGATAATTGTTTTCTGAAATTTCGTGACGTTATCCCATAATTTAATCTATTATACCTTATTTTAGCATTTACCATGGTGACTAAATTTTATCTTGTAAACTTATTTTTTATACCATGAAATTTAATTGAAATTATTACCTTATAGTTATTGTGATGATTCTGATTATTAATTTTATATTATTGAAATTATTTTCTAAAATTGATAAACATTAACTTCAATATAAGTACTCATAACACAATAAAATCATTTTAAGAAATATTTTTTTTAAGTAAAAAATGAATTTATAATTTTTTTAGAAAATAGAATGGATACCCGATAAATTTATTAGTTTATTATTAAATTTTATTGATATTTTTCATTCAAATAAATGCAAACTAAAATGAAATATTTTGAATACCTAACTGAATAAAAATGACCAAAAATTGTATTTTATTAGTATAAAATATAACTTAGGTTTGAAAATATCAAAAACATGTTTCTAAACAGAAAATATTGTTTTTAAATAAATACATGTACTCCATCATCCGATATTCGGTTGAGAAATATGTTTTATAAATTTTTAAGTCTTGATTATATCATGATGATGACATAAACGTTTCGGTATTTGTAAAAATGGTACTTTGTACTATTCACATAAAATATAAAACTTTTATGAAAAAAACACAAAAGGAGCCCTATAAAAAATTTATATTGAAACATGAAACTAAGCTCATTTTATTAAATAAATATTCTAAAATTTCTGAATTTAACTTCAAAATGTAAATATAAAATATAATGAAAAATTATTTTTATTAAAAAATGAATTTTAAACATTGAGTTTTTTAAATATTATTTCATATCAATTAAAAATTAAATGAGTGTTAATCTATTTATATGTAAATTATATCACTTGTTTGAATAATCCTATAAAACTGTTCAATTCGATTTAAGATAAAATAAAGAAGAGCTTAAAATTGTTCTTAAAAAATCCAATTTTAACATTATTATAATTAATTGTTTATCATATAAAAATTAAAATTACATAATTTGATATTATTATTGAACATAAAATAGTTATTCAAAATAAAAATTCTAATATTTATGTAATTTTAATGAAATATTTTGTTAAAAATAATTTTAATTAAATACTACATTTTATTTATTTATGGTTTTATTATTCTTGTAATTAAATTATTGATATTTTCCTTTATATTCTCATTATGTATTAATATTTATACAAAATTATAATTAAATATATCATTATTGTTTTTAGTTAAGTGTTAAATTTTATAAAAGTTATTCAAAATAGTTTTTATTTAATGGGAAAATGCATAATAATAGCTCGAGTTGTTGCATTCTTCTTATTTAAATAAATTTCATCATTGATATTTTAATTTTTCTCTCCAATAAAATAATAAAATTGTATTTTTTATATATTCATGGATTTTAATAATGTTTTAAATAAGAAACCAACCTTTCTATCTGGGCTAAAACTAGGAAACTCATATTTTTCTTTATAATAAGAATATATTTATATTTTCATGAGCCTCAATAAATTATTCCAAAGACAAATCCTTAGTTACGTATAAGAGTTTCTAATGACAGACCATGTATGGATTAATTTTCATGATCATGTAAACAACCAAATAATAAAAACCAAATGGTTGTTATTAATTGAGATAACATCCTATAAAATAAAATTAAACCTTCATAGGAATATGATATATCAATCTGAATATATTTTATCTTAGTAAACCTTAATTTTAAGCTATTATACGTTTAGTTCAAATAATTATATGAACCTATAACCCTTTCAGTTAGCATTGGTTTCCATATATTAATTCCTCTAAATATAAACAACTTAATCCCAAAATATTAATAATCCCAAATTTATCAATATGTTTCTTATTAAATTTAGAGCACCCCTAGTTTTATGTTCCTTACAATTTTTTATATTTTGATTTTATATAATGCTTGGGATAGGTTTCTGGAGTTTCAGGAATGTTTTGCAGTATTTTGGGAGTTTTTTTAGGTTCACATTTTGAAAATGGTTAGTAGAAACCCTGCACCATCTCTAATAAATCATTCATATTTTTTGTGAGACATTAGAAAGATGTACAGTTTGTAAAAACATAGTGAGTGACCAAGGGAAACCAAAAAAAGTGAAATATATTGAAAATCATGATTGGTGAATGATTTATCAAACCGTGTGAGCCAATCATGAAAGGTGTGTCCTTAAGATAGTAGAATCGCAAGGTTGGCACATAGTTTACCAAACCGTGCATCAAAACTGTGTAGCTAGTGGGATTGTCTTGTGGATGTGCATGTTTGGTGCACTAGTTGACAAACCATGTAGCATAACTCTGTGACATGAATTAATTATTAATAATAATTAATTTAATCCCAGTTTAAGGCCCTAAAACACTCATTTTCCCCCATTCCTTCAGGGTCTCAAACTCCCCTTCCTCCTAAGACAAAATTTGGTTATTCCCATTTTTCTAGAATCATATTTTGTTAAATCAAAGAGTTTTGGAGATCACGAATCATCCTTAAGTCATCATTATTCTCAATTATTCTTTTATCTACTCTCTTTCTCTCTCCTATAACCAGGGATCTAGGCTGTTAGGGATAGATCTATGTTCTTTGATAGGAATCTTAATAATATATTGTTGGATATATTTATGGGAATAATTTCCATGTATGGATCTATAATATCATAGATTTGTTCTTTGTTTTCATAATCCATTGATAGGTGGGTGGCTTATTTTTCATCTACACCAGTATAGAACATAAAGGCTTATTTTGATAAATTCTATTTTTTGATTTCATTAATTGAAAATGGTTTGATTCTCAAAAACATACAATTTTAATTTATACATTTGGAAATTGCGAAAAAAATTGATATCAAATGGAAAAATCCATTTGGATATTATTTTAAGAGGTTGGTTTTAAATTTCTGATCTCGGTTTTGATGTAGAAAAATTTATTTATGAAATGTTTCTAGGAAAGAATGGTTCATTGTCAAATTTTTTAGCGTGGGTTTCATTATGAAATGGTTTTTCATTTATTTTGGAATGAATTTTGGAATACATGGTTTGTGTGAGTTCATTTTATTGTGACCCTGAGTAAGGGGCATGTGTCATTTGGGAACCTCGATATTGGTCACCATGTGACAATAAATTGGATCTTTAAGAGACCACCCTTGAGTATGGAACTATCATTTCACATGCCTGTGTGGGTGTGTGTGTGTGTGGAAACAGGGGTATGGGTTTATCTAATAAAGATAAATGGTTTAAGTACCATGTTTATAATTTCTCCATGGAACATTTTTATGGATTTGATATAAACTATTTTAACTACATTTAAAATGTTTTATATAAAATGATCCAACTGATTCTTGTACTAGTGGCATGATTTGGATAGAAATTTTGGTATTCCTATTGATTTTATACTCACCCCAACATTAACACTTTATTGTGTTTGAATATTTACTCTACCAGGATATACGTACATGGGTGGCATCATATTTCTCTAGTGATGCACCTTGATATCCTAGGAATAGATGGTGGAGTTGGAGCTTATCGATTGGTCAGTTGTTAGATGGGATGGTGCCACTTAGATGTATTTGAGTTTTGTTTTATATTACTTATTTTGGGTTACATATTCTATTTCTCTCTTCACTCTAATATTTGTTTTCTACCAAGATATTTTGTACTCTAAATTTATATTTCTTAAGGTAAAATCATTGTCCAATATTCACTGAATCCCTTCTCATTTTTTCTACCCATTGGTTTCTTTGGGATGTCACCTAATGACAGTAGAAACTCTGTTATATCTCAATCCAATGAGGAGGGTAGGGATATTATAAATGGTAGAATTTTTGTTCGGTTTGTCTATCTCTTGGTATGGTAGCAAGGTGGTAGGATTTTAAAAACATCAAATGTGTGGACTGAATATATGTAGCTAAAATTTTTATACTGAAATTCATGTTAGTAGGGTGTATTGGGTTTAAAAGTTTTATAAAAAACTTATAGGAGTGTTGTTATCTCTTCGTCATTATTGAATCCGATGACCACTACATAACACGAATTACAAAAAATAAATCCCATTATGACATCATTGATCATATTTGGTTTGTATAATTTATGTAAAAATAATAAAACTGGTTTCAAATGGTTAGATTTTGAAATGAATGTTTGTGATACTTGTTTTTTATTGGAATTTTTAGTTTTCTAGGTCTTTAGTTTCTAGTGAGTGATAAATTAATGTTACTTTTTTCTAAAAATAGAAAATGTTACTTGGTATTGGTTTAAATAATCAAAAATAAGTTGATGTGGAAAATATAGTTTCACCTAATCCATATGTGGACCAACAACTATTTTAATGTATTTTCCATGATTTTTAATCCATAATAGGAGGTAATTGGAATGATGAGACTTGATAAGTGGAACATATGGTTTAGTTTCAAAATCATAATCCACCAATATTTTGATGGGATTCCAAATCATAAAAAATAGAATTATGGTTAAATAGGATAAATCGAATCTTATAATTCCTTGGAACACCCACTAAGCTAAAATCCTGGTTTATGAAGTATATTCTAGAGGATCTATTATTCCAATGGTGAGATTTAGTTGTTCTGACTAAAGTTGTATAAACCATAACATGGTAGGACTATGAATAATTTTTTAACAAGTTATTTTATCCTAAAACATTTATAATTACAAGAACAATATATTTCTTCATCCTAACGAAAGATAATCAATAAGTGACAGATTATGTGGCTATGTTTATGACGTTAGTTTACATTTCACCGAATGTAGAAGAAATTGTGTCCTAGAAGGAATTCATTTTTTAGTTGGTGTTATGATCATAAATTTTCTAAAATATTTTTTTATTTTTATGACAAACTATACAAAGATGGTAAATAGAGATAATTTTGTGGAGAGGGATATCTTTGAAAACACGATTAGAGGAAGCATGTTTATCCCCACAAAAATAGATGGGAACTCTAATTATATGAACAAGAGAAAGATAGACACCTACTTCCAATGTGGTGGTATATCTTTTAATCAAACCATGGGATCAGTCATTTACCATCCTCAATTGAAAATTTTGTAGGGATGTTTGCAATGTGGTTATTTTTTCAATAATAAGTGAGATTGTACAACAACACCTAGATCATGCACCAATTGTAACTAGATGGGATATCTATGGAGTTATTTTCATAGCACTCCAAAGTGTTGTAATGGAAATTCATTTCATTTTTATAAACCATATTATGCATGAATAGGGTGACCTTTTAATAAAAATTCATTCCCATTGTACCACACAAGTCATGGTGATTTTTGGAACACCATGACTCTTTAGAACATGAAATCTAACGAATTAAGCAAAGACCACGTGGTTATATGTATGATGTTATATAGTCGTGTAAAAATGATCATAGATGATCAATATGTTCTATAAATGGTGTAAGGTAAGATTATTTTGAATTATACCTATATTCATGATTTATTTTATATGTGTGTCCTACTATTTTATTGCTTCTCATGTGGTAAATCATATGGGTTTACATGTTAGGATAATTCCTTCTATTTTGAAACTTAAAACACATTTAGGAAAAAATAAGTTTGAATCCTTTAAATATGAACCATGTTTGAAATCTATTTATATGGTATAATTTAATAGATATTTATCGGTTCTGGATATCAATGTGTATGACCTGATTTTTGGAATAGACTAGTTGGTATCATTCAAATCCCACACCAACTGTTATACATGTAAAGTTAGTTTCATATCATTGTATGGTGTTCAAAATATACTTTAATTAAATTTGATTGTAAATTAATGAAGAGAGGGATATTTGGTATCAGTGTTTGGAATTTCCTCTTATTAGTTGGTAGTTTTCAATTAGAATTAGTGGATGAGATCAGAAATATGGTTTTTCCAAGCATCATTGACAAGCACATGTATGTATTTACTTCCAATTTCTCGGGGTTTACATCCAAAATAGAAGGATATAATATGATTTATCTTCTTATGGGGAATATTCCAATTTCAATTCCATATTATCAAATTGTATCAACATATTTGAAGGAATGTAATGACTAGTTGTATGAATTATAAATCAATGGTTTCATTCAACCGATCACATCAAAATGGGCATCACTCGTTCTTTTCATAAATAATGTGGGTGAAACTCTTAGAATGTTTTTTGATTCTTGTATTCTCAAAAAAGTTATGATAAATAATTAGTATACCCTTCCATGTATTTATGAATTTTTTGATCAGTTTCGGGGAACCTAGTGGTTCACTAAAATTAACTAACATTTGGGGTATCACCAAATATAGCTTTAGAAGGAGGAATTTCAAAATACCACCATCAGGAATAGATATAGTCATTATGAATATGTGGTTATTGACTGCGCTGTCATGATGTGGCAAATTGATTATGATTTTAAGGTTGACTTATAGTCTACGGAAGACCCTAGGTCGTCTCTCAAGGAGCGTTGGTGGATTTAGAATGTGTGTTTTTAGTAAGAACTACATAGATAGGGGGTGGTTTTGAAAATAGTTTTAGGATGAAATGAATTAATTAAAGAGTTTAATAGCTGGAAAGAAAATGTGGTGTATTAATAATTATGAGAGACAAAGAACATTTCAATTTCACTACACATATTGGATATTTCATTGTTCTGAAAATTTAACATGTTTTTGTTTAATTATTTGGCTGAAGGTTGTCAAGATCTTGACTCCCCACTTGCCTCTTCAAATGATGCTTAAAGTAAAACCCCTTGGAACAAAAATCATGTTTCCAAGATGGGGTTAAAAAACATAGAATAATAGTCCTACCAAAGCATACATAAATCATATGTATGTTTGAGATAAATAAGATTATTGTGTTGTCCAATCGGAACAACCCAAGATTCCCACTTGAAATCTCAACCCAATCGGTGTTGAAATAAAAAGTTTTCCACTTACTTAAACCGAATGAAATGTAATCAGGGAAAAGCATGTCAAGAAAAAAAACAAGTGAAATATTAAACACACAAATTATAAAAAACCAATAGAAGAACATGTGTTGGAACTCCCTCCCATGTTTGTGTAGCTCCCTCTAAATGATCGTCCACCGTTTAGCTCGCCATCGAGAGGAGGAGGAGGCTCGGGTGGAACTCCCTCTTCATCCATAATTCCCTATGAGGATAGGGGCCTCCATAAATCCTTGGATTATGAGAGAACATCGTTGTGTCTCCAAAATCCCAGAGCTTTGCCTCCTGGTCAAACTTCCAAATGAGGAGACCAATGTTCCATTTTATAGGAAAATGGGAAGGTGGTTTTGAGAACACTGAATTCTTAAAACCACTTGTCATAGGTGTTTCGACCTTCTGATGGCCTTATATAGATTTATAAAGAATTTCAAAGCTGTATCCCCACCTATTGGATGTCTCCACCAAATGTTTGGAATAAATTGGACACCTATATCCCGAGATATGGACAGATCACAACACACAACTTTTGACATTATGAAGATTCGGTCTGCTGGACAGAGCAGGTCAGTTGAGCCACCAGATGGTAGAATGAGTCTTGGGTTCCTTCATATGAAATGTATCCCAATGGATTTTGGACTAGACCACAAAATTTAAGCCCAATTAGATGCATGGACTAGTATAAGTGTGCGGATTAGTCCAATAGTGTGCTTGGATCCGGTGCAGTTTGGCCCATTTTTGTTGGACATCATCATGGGCCCTCCAAATCACCTCCACCTGCAATGGAATCATCAAAACAATTATCATTTCCCTTTTTAATAGGGATACAAACAAAATAAATGATTCAAAAATGGAATTAAACTTGTCATTATTTTTATAATATTAAATTTAAAATAAGTTCAACAAAGTGGTGTAAAGGTGAAAATTACACAGTAAATCGTGGTACGATCACACCCCCACACCTAAACATTTTCACTCCTAGGAAAAGTAACATATAAAAATAAAATGAGGAATATAAATATTACCAAAATCATAAGGATTTAATATTTGAGGAAATTTTAATTCAATATAGTGATGATATCAATGCACGAACCACACCAAATAGTTTTTCCTATGAAAAAAATGTCTCATAAATCATATCACAATGAAATTCAAAGAGATTCAGGACACCAACATGAGAAAGGATTTAAAAATTCAACCAATCCACTAAATTTTATGCGTGTGTGTGTGAAAACCATTTCATGATACTCTTTACACTATCAATCTAATAAATATATGTTATTTTAAATTTTTTCAGCTTTAAATGAATTATCACCAAACCTGCACTACATCATTTGCAATCATATTTCAATATCCACGCACATAAGCATTCCTAGAAGTCAAACCATAATCTCCAATCCTAGATATCTCCATATTTTGTACATTTTATCACTCCCCTCATTTATTATTTTTGTTTGTTAGAAGTTTTATTTGGAATAAATCTCACACTCATCTCTCAACCCTTGTTTGATCTCCCCACGACAGTAATTTCAATATTTATAACAAGATCAAAATTGAGGAGGAGTGGTTTTTGACCTGCCCAAGACTAAAACATTTTTTTGAGGGTGTACAATAGTCGGACATTAGGTACACAGGCATAGGTCAATGTGGTACAGTAATGAAACAGATCGGGTAAGGAATTAACATTTGAAAATATCATTTAAAGCTGAAAATATTAACCTAAATAATACTTACCTTATATTAAGTAAGAAACATTCACACTTCATGGTTAGGTGCCAAAATGAATGGAGATTTTAGTGACACAGTTTTCCCAAAAACTACTCTCATGAGGGGAAACAATCATCTCAAATATTTCACAGAGATTCAACAATTTATATCATTGACAGAAAACCAATTCACTAAAAACCACTCCCTAATGTTAAATTCATATAAATATTTTATTTCTCCATTCTTCATGGTATTTTTACTTTCCCCCCCTTATGGTCACCAAATCATGGAACATTGAAATTTTTTATGGGGAAAAAATAAAAATATCATAATGAAGGTGAGAAAGAGAAGAAAGAATAAAGGAAATGAAAATATTAATGAAATCAACAAGATGGGGAAAGTGAAAATACTATAGAGAAGGTGAAAAAGAAAAGAAAGAGAAAAAAACAATGAAAATTCCTCTCTAACCCAGGAATGTACCCGTCCCCCCACACCTAGAATGTCAAGTGTCCTCACTGTAATAATTGAGAAGGTGAGAAGGAAGGATAAAACCTGGTGTGTTTCACTTGTATGTTGCTTCTTGAGCATGGAGTTCCTCTATCAGGAACATCGAAAGGGCTTTGTGGAAGTGTTTCAGCCGCTACCCATTTACAGTGAAGGTCTGCATGGTTTCATCATTTTGAACCTGAACAACACCAAATGGAGATACATTAATAACATTATATGGGCCAAACTAGTGGGAACGAAGCTTACTTGGAAGCAACTTCAGCCGTGAATTATAAAGGAGGACCTTCTGCCTAATGTGGATCAGACAATGAAGTATAAGACAGTTGTGGGAATCCTTGGTTCGGTCCTTATAAATTCTGGTGTTTTTATATGCATCTCTTCTCATTTCGTCCAACTCCTGAATCTGCATCTTCCTTTGGGAACCTACACCAGAAAGATTAGAATTGCATTGTTTGATGGCCCAGTAGGCTCAGTTGTCAATCTCAATAGGTAAGTGACAACTCTTCCCAAACAGAAGATTATAAGGTGACATTCCAATGGGAGTTTTTAATGCAATACGGTAGGACCATAATGAATCATCAAGTCGAAGACTCCTATATTTTCTATTGGGTTGAACAGTTTTTTCAAGAATATGTTTTACCTCTCTATTTGATACCTCGGCTTGACCATTGGCCTATGGATGATATGCAGTAGACACTCTATGACTGACCCCATACTGACACAAATGTGATTACATTGTTTAGTTGAAGAAATGAGAACCCTGGTCACTAATGATAAACCTAGGCAAGCCAACCCTACAGAAGACTGGGATTCTCAAAAATTCTACCACTACCATAGAATCATCGGTCCTTGTAGCTCATGCCTCTACCCATTTGGACACGTAATCAACTACTAGAAGAATGTACAAGTTTACAAAGGAATTGAAAAATGGACCCATAAAGTCAATTCCCCAATCATAAAAAATGTCCTAAAAGAGCAATGGTTGTTGTGGAATTTCATTTCTTGTAGACACATTCCCTATTCTTTGACAACTAGGACAAGATTTGGAAAAATCCTAGGCATCCTGAAAAAGTGTTGGCTGAAAGAGACCAGAATCAAGGACCTTGTGGGCAACCCATTGGGGACCAAAGTGCCCCCCCACAAGCAAGAGTGTGATAGAATAATAAGGACAGACTGAAACTCACTATCGGTAACACAACTCCAAATGACTTGATCACTATAGGTGAGCCAAAGGTAGGGGTCATCCCAAATTTACCAACAAGACTCGTGTTTTAGACGACTAGCTTGGTTTTTGTTGAAATTAGTAGGAATGCAAGATGCTACCAAATAATTTATAATTTCAGCATACTAAGGAATGTCATCTTTCACTCGGTACAATTGCTCATCAGGAAACATGTCATTAATGGAAATACAGAGGGATGAGTCAATTTCCAAGGATGGGGGAATCCTACTAATATAGTCAGCCACCACATTATCAGATCCTTTTTTATCTATATTTTCTAGATTAAATTCTTGAAGGAGGAGCATCCAGCGAATGAGAAGTGGATTGGATTCTGGTTTCTTAAAGAGATACCGGATGGTGGCATGGTCTGAGAACACAAAGACTTTGGACCACAAAAGTTATGACCTGAATTTTTCCAAGGAAAACACAATAGAAATGAATTTTTTTCCGTTTTGGTAACATTTTCTTGGGCAAGTTCTAATGTACATGAGGCATAGGTAATGACATGTGGAGCTTAATCGATCCTTTGTGACAATACAACCCAACTGCATAGTTATAGGCATCACAAATGAGCTCAAACGGTAAATCCCACTAAGGTGGTTGGATTACAGGGGGTGACGTGCGACTCGATTTTAACTTATTAAAAGATTAATCACATTATTTATCAAAAACAAATTCGTTTTTTTAGTAATCGAAATAGGGGAGTGCAATTTTACTAAAGTCATAAACGGAATGACTGTAAAATCTAGCATGACCTAGGAAATACCGCACATCTTGTACATTTTTGGGGAATGGTAGGGAAGAAATTACATCCACTTTTAATTTATCTACTTGGATTCCATCCTTGGAAATGACATGCCTCAAAACTATACCTTGTTGCACCATGAAATGGAATTTCTCATAATTTAATACCAGATTCATTTCATTACAGTGATGTAGGACTACCCCAAGACTACTCAAACATTCATCAAAATAGGAGCCATAAACAGTGAAATCATCCATGAATACATCCATGCAATTCTATAGGGAATCTGAAAAAATTCTAACCATGCATCGTTGGAAAGTACCTGGAGCATTGCACGGACCAAATGGCGTCCTTCTCTAGGAAAATGTACCAAAGGGTTAAGTGAAGGTTGTCCTTTCCTGATCCTCAGGGTAAATATAGATCTAAAAGTATCTCGAATAACCATAAAGGAAACAGTAGTAGGACTAATCCTCCAGCCTCTCTAGCATTTGGGTAATGAATGGAATAGGGAAATGGTCCTTCCCAGTGTGTTGGTTTAGTTAGTGATAGTCTATACAGACACACCAACTATTCTGCACATGAGTTGGAACCAATTCATTGTTTTTCTTTCTGATTACTGTAAGGACAGTCTTTTTAGGAACTATTTTAATTGGACTAACCCATTGGTTGTCAAAGATGTGGTAAATGATTCCACAACCAATAATTTTGTTACCTCATTTTTCACAACTTTTAGGAGGTTTGGGTTCAGTCGACGTTGTGGCTACCTCACTGGTTTAGCCTCATTATTTAATAAAATATGATGTGTCCAAATTAATGGGATAATACTAGGAATATCATCAACTTTCCATCCCAAAGCTTGTTTATACTCCCTTAAAAGTTATAGCAGTCACAATTCATGCTTAGGAGGGAGTGAACTAGCAATGATGACGGGGAACTTGTTTCCATTCTCAAGATATAAATATTTTAAATCTTGAGGAAATTTTTTAAGTTCCAATTTAAGTGGATTTTGGAATTATGGGAGTGTGTGTGAATGTGAGAGATCACTAATCTCATATAACTACTCAATGTTATGATCCTCGAATGAGGAATGAGGATTTACAGGCTTAGTAGTATCATTGATGGTCAATGGATCCTCAGTGTTCAAGAAATCATTAATAAATGAACAAGCATGAAACTTTTCTAGACCACTACAACAATCAATGCATGAATAATTTCCTAGAATTTCTATCAACGAAGAAAACTCAGAAAGGGGATCAAGTGAATTAAAATTTGTTATTTCAGGGGTAGGGAGTACATCAATTGAATTAATAGAGAGAGAGGAATGTTCTTCTAAAGGTTGCTTCATGGCATCAAGGATGTTGAAATGGACTCTTTCACCACCAAATTACATATATAATGTACCATTATGAACATTAATTATGGATTTGGTAGTTTTCAAGAAGGGTCTCCCCAATATAATCAGGGCATTCCCATTGATCCTATTATCATCCATTTTAAGCATATAAAAGTCAACAGAAAAAATTAAATTTTGAACCCTCCCAAGAACATCTTCTAACACTCCAGAGGGGTGTGAGGTACTCCAGTTATCCATTTGAACAATAATTCCATTGGGCTTGAGTTCCTTGAAATCCAATGTAGAGTAAATAGAGTGAGGCATCACATTTATAGAAGCACCTAAATGAAGAATTGCATTAGAAAAAGAATACTCCGCTATGGTGCACAGAATTGAAAATGTTCCAGGATCATTGCTATTTCTGGGAAGTGATGGCTCTTTCAATTCCCAAACATTCCTCCCCAATCCCACCTTCTCATCACCATGAAGTCTCCTTCGGTGTGTACACATCTCCTTTAGAAACTTGGCATACCATGAAATATGATTCACTGCATCAATAAATGGGATTTCAACTTGCACTTTCTTGAAAATATCCAATATTTCTTTATCATGTTAAGTTTCCTTTTTTTCTTGGTTGGGTGGAATTTTGATTAAATGGAAGGGGAATGGTTGGGCTAGGTGACTCATCAATGTACACACTCTTTCTATTGGAAGGGCTTCTCTCAGGACAAGGTTCATCAACATTTGGAAAATTTTTAATTGTTGGGATGGAGGTTTCCTTAGGAGGGGATGACTCTAATAGAGGATCCATTTTACTTCCTAGTTGTTTTCCACTCCTAAGGGTGATGGAAATAACATTTCCTTTATCCCTAGGGTTAACTACTGGTTGAGAGGGAAGTTTCCCTGATCCGTGACTTTGAATTTCACCCACTGAGTTAGCTAGTTTGCCTAATTGGGTTTTAAGGTCTTATATGGATACCTGAGTGGTTTGTTGGAATTTAGTATTGATTTTAACCATTTGTTTCATCATATCATCTAGTCTAGGCTCAGGTTTTGAGGGGTTTTTTGAAAAGGACTTTGGGGTGGTTGGGGATTTTTGTGTGGTGGTGGTGGATGACTACTCTACCCTGGTTGGTTCCGTTGTTGTTAAGGTTGGTTTTAATACCCCCTTGCCTATAGGCTTGGTTCTCCTTCCACAAATGGTTGGATATATAGTAAGGTTCCTTCCTAAAGGGTTGGTTATAAGGGCGGTCTGGAAATATTGCATCACAACTCTAAGATGTTTCCCTCAATTGAGGACATTGGTCAGAGTAGTGGGTTTCAGAAGAATATATACCACAATGGATGGGAGGAGGAGATTGGGATTTCCCTTGGAAAAGAGAAAGTTTTCAAAGAAAGTTACATACCTCTATGAACTTTGTGTCCACCTTCTTCTCGAATTTAGTACATTGCACCTTGTGGACACCTCGAATCGGTACATTGGAACTTGAACCAAATTGTTGTGTGTTTTGTGCCATGTTCCCAATTAGGGTTCTTACAGCAATTGGGGTCTTATCTACTAGCTCACCAACAGCAAAAACATCGATCATATTTCGATCAATAGGGATTAAACCTTTATAAAAATATTGAATTAAAAGTTTATCACTGATTTGGTGGTGTGGGAAACTTGAACATAGCCTTTTAAATCATTCCCAATATTCATGTAATTATCCCCTTGCAATTGTCTTATCCCACAAATTTCTTTCCTTATTGATGCAGTTCGAGAGTATGGGAAATATTTTTCATGAAAAAGGAGTTTCATATTCGCCCAAACTCTTATTGGGGAATTATCATAATATAACCAATTTTTTGTTGTGTCTTCTAAAAAATGGGAATTCTCTAAGATTTAATTTTTACTCAACCAAATTTTCATGTTTTAATGTAGAACACATAGTGTGAAATTGATTTAAATTCTTGTGTGGATCCTCTCCAGGAAGTCCATGGAATCTCGGTAATAGATGAATTAAACCAGATTTTAGGTCAAAATTGGGTGACTCTCCTTGTAATTGAATGTTTGTGGGCTGAATATCAACATAAGGTGAGGTTAGTTCTTTTAGTATTCTATTTTTTTCCGCCATGTTATTCACGTTAATTTCTGTTTTGATGTTAGTTCCAGAATAAGAAGAAGGGTGAAGAAGAGTTTCAATATGTGGTGTGTCCTCCTTCAAAGTGTTGTCTTGTGTGTCTTGGTGTCGTTGACGTAGGGTTCTATCCAGTTCAGGTTGAAAAGGAGCTAAATCCCCTTGAGTAGAATGTGTCATGCACCAAACCTACCTAACAAATAGAGCATAACAAAAAGGGATTGAAAAGGTATAAGAGAAAACAGGTAAATATTCCCAAAAACTACAAAACCCTTATAAAAAACACGCACTAAAAACCAAAGCGCTCCCATGCAATGGTGCCAAAATTGGACCGCGCTTTCCTGAAGTGGAAAATTTATTATGATTTTAAGGCTGATTTATAGTCCAGGGAAGACTGTAGGTCATCTCTCAAAAATATTTAGTGGGTTTAGAGTTTGTGTTTTTAATAAGAAGTACATAGATAGGGGTGGTTTTGAAAACAGTTTTAGGATGAATTGACTTAATTAAAGAGTTTAATAGTTTGAAAGAAAAGGTGTTGTATTAATAATTATGAGAGAATAATATCATTTCATGTTCCCTACACATCTTTGATAGTTCATTGTTCTGAAAATTTAACATGGTTTTGTTTAATTCTTTGGTTGAAGGTTGTCAAGATCTTGACTCTCCTCTTGCCTCTTCAAATGATACTTAAAGTACCACCCCTTGGAACAATAATCTTGTTGCAAAGATTTGTTTATCAAACATAGATAAGAGTCCTAAAAAAGAATACGTAAATCTTATGTTTGTGTCAGATAAATAGTGTTGGATCTGAATCTACGGATTACACACAAGAGGGGGGGTGAATTGTGTCTTTTCAAAATTATTACAATCTCTTCAATTTAGACAAATTCTGTCCACTATGCTTTAGCACGATTAAATATGCAGCGGAAAAAGTAAAAGCATGAACACACGGATGTATAGTGGTTCGGGGAACAGAAGGCCCCTAGTCCACTCCACCAACGCTCAAACCACGAGCTTTGGCGATTTTCACTATCTGGTCATCGTTTCCACAGACCTGTTCACAACTGAGTACAGGCAGTTGACACCTTTACAAGTTTCAGGCAAACACAGCCTTCCTGGTTCAAACACGAACCCGCACAGCTTAGAACGAGAAGCTGATCACTCAAAAATAAAAAGAGTTTCGATAAAGAAAACACTTCTCCAGTTGTTCTTCACAATTGCAACAGAATGCAATTGACAGTAGATAGATCGTTGTCTTCAGAAAATAAAGATCTGTAATCAAAACAGTTCTGAGTCGATCCAGTTGCAATAGATATTACAAGAAACTTCACAACTTCAGCAGCAGTAGATTCACAACAGATAGTTGATGTAGAACACGTGAATCTGTTATCAAGATCTTCTTTCGGTAAAAAAGATTTTACACTTCTTCTCGATCACCAGAAAAGAACGCCTTCACACAGTCTCTGTTTCTTGCTCGTCAAAAGATCAATCTACTTATTTCATACACTTTCCTGTGTATATATATATATCCGAAGTTTCCAAGATAGAACATATATATTCAAATCTGAGAAAATCTTCGGCATAAATAGATCCATGAAAATCTCCTTTAGATTCGCGATATTAAATAACAATAGAGCCGTTGTAACTCCCCTGAAGAATTGGCACAAAAAGCTCCGTTTAAATCAATCATTAATCCGTTGAAAAACGACTTTGATTCAGTCAAAGTCGTACTTAAGAATCGGCTCGAAATCCGCTTAATAATCCGCCTGTTTGACCAATGCAAACGGTAATATCGTCTGTCAAAAAAATATCCCGACGCCAAACGTAGGGTTGATGACGTGGCTCCAAACGTAGGGTTCAAAAACGTAAGGTTCACAAACGTAAGGTTGAACAAACATACTTTCTCTTCAACATTCAAACGTAGGGTTGATCATCCATACTTTGTCTTGCTTCAACTCTCCAAAGAACGTACGGTTGATTATAAAAGTAAGGTTGATGATCCATACTTTTGAGAAACAAACTCAACACTGAAATCTAACGTACGGTTTCTCTTCCATACTTGTCCAACAACAAAAAACATAAAGTTCCTTCCAGACGTAATGTTCTTCTTCCATACTTTTCAACAACGTAAGGTTCATTAACCATACGTTCCAAAATAACGTAAGGTTCCTTAACCATACGTTTCTTTTAACATAAAAGGTAAACTTTTCATCCATACGTTATGTTCATCAACGTAGGGTATGAACAGTGATTCCAGTACGCGCTAAAATTGATCTCGCGCTATAGTGATTCCAGAACGCGCTAAAATTGATCTCGCGCTACAGTGATTCCAGAACGCGCTAAACTTGATCTCGGAATAAATGAAGTATGAAATCTCGTTGTATGAAATAAATAAATAAAATAAATTCCTGTAAAATACTCAACGAAATAATTAGTAAATAATTAAGGGTATTTGTGAGCATCAAAATCATCATAAAGAGACAGAGTACTATTTAAAATAATCTCCCCCTTTAAAAAACATTATTTTGAATTGTTTGAAAACAATACGTTGCTCAACAATCTCCCCCTTTTTGATGATCACAAAACCCATAAAATAATAGAACTAATTTAATTTCAATCTTTATTGAAAAAATTAGTTTTATAAAATTTTAGAATTTTGAAAGGATTAAAACAATATTTAACTATAATAAAATTTCTCCCCCATAAAAATAAATTTTCAGCTAAAAAATAGATAAAAGATAAATGTCGTATATATCCAAATTCTCCCATATATCCAAATTTCTTCATAGGATTCATAGGAAACAAATGAATTTAAATGTTGTGTTTATCCAAATTCTCCCCCTTTTTGTGATATCAAAAAGAATGAAAAATTACGGATTTGAACACATTCAATATTGCACTGAACTATAAGTAAATGCTATAATTAACTGTGTATGAATAAGTGAATTTGTTATACTGGCTAACTCAATCATAAATCAATAAACAACAAAACAAAAAAAAATAAGAAAAGAATTTTCATTCACAAGCTGTTATATATAAACGATTGTGATATACAGAGGAATCAAGGTTCATAGATAAGACAGGAAAAAAAAGGTGTCTATCTCCTTTGAATCGCGGTCTTGATCTCTGTAAACTGTTCTCTGAGCCTCTTCATCATCCCATCTCCTAACTTGATGATAAGATCTCTGTTCTCTTGAGTCATATGAATATCTTCAATCAAATTAACTCTGAAAAACTCATGCATTCTTTCTTCTTTTTCAACAAAAAGAGCCAGTTTTTCTGATAACTGATTCAAAAGAATTCTAATCGGTTGCTCTCCAGATGTCAACTGATCCACTAAAAATTTCTGATTATCTTGCAAAACTGACAAAGGGGCACTATTACACTGAAGATCGTGTAATCTGTCACTCATATTGCTCATTGCTGCAGTAATTGCTTGAAATCTCCGAATCAAATCAGGTGAATAGCCTGATCCACTTACAGCACTGTTTGCAACAGACTCAAATTTATTCTCCATGTAAACCTTCAACTCAGATAAATCATCTTTCTTTACCATCTCTGATTTTAACTGATCAACAGCATGCAGCATATCAGTCTTAAACAAATCTACTTCCTGTCTTGAAACAGTACATTCTTTCAGCTTCTGAAACTTCAACTGCTCTAAGTTCAGAGAATTTCTGAGACTAACATTCTCAGATTCTAACTGAGAGATACGCTTGTACAGCTCAACAACTTCTTCTTTTCTCGAATCAGGGGAACCCTGTGCTCGATTCCCATGTCCAGAATTAGGTTGATGAAGCAGGGCAAGTGGTAAGGAATCTGCATCTGATTGTTCTTTGTCCTTGTCCTGACAAGGTTGATCCACTGAACTATTTTTTGAAGCTTGAAACTCTTCCACTGAAAAATCTTCCTGAAGTACTTCTGTATTAGCTTCAGAAGTATGTTCATCACGAACAGTAGTCTCTCTGACTTCTACTGATTGGTCAAGAACAATATCTTCATGTAAATCTTGAGGTCAGGCCACTTCTTCACCAGGCACTGCCTCCATAAGTTGTTCTTGTTGTATTACATTTTCAACAGCCACAGCAGTAGATTGAGGTTCTGTTTGAGTTTCTGTTTGAGCTGCCGGTTCCTCTATAGGTGCAGTCTGCTCCATAACAGCTTCTCTCACAAATGAATAAGATAACGGTTCAAAGGATTTCAAGGCAGGAGAGATAATTTCTTCATCAATTGACCTCTTCCTTCTAGATTGAAGTCCTTCTTGACTTCTCTCTTCCTCAACTTCCTCCATCTCAAAACGAATTCTCCTTGCCACTGTACTAACTCTTGATTCTGCTTGTCCTTCCTTGGACTTAGCCGGTTGAGCCTGATCACTCTCCGAGTTTTCCTCAGCTCCAACAGGTAAGAGTTTTCCTTTAATTGTGCTCCATAAGTATCCTACTTTCCTCAAAGTCCCAGCATTAAAAACATTACTGTGGTGACATTTCACCCCAGCATCTACCAATCTGATCATTCCTCTTTTAAACAAAAACAAAGAAATGAACCTTCCATAAGGGAAAAAGGTCATTCTTGCTTCACTCTGACAGCAGTAACTCAAATATCTTATCATAAACCGAGGAAAATTAAACTTAATATCACACATCAGAAGATACATTATGTACATGTCAGGGTATAGGATTTTCTCCATTTCAGCCATTCTTGGTGCTAAACCAGTCTGAACAAATTTTACCAAAATTTTCTGATCGGGTTCCAAATCCTTGATAAACATCTTCTTTATCACTCTGGTTCCAAACAGAAAAGACATAATGTCTTCAGACTTATGTACAGAATCTCCAATATTCCGTAAATCAAAATGAAAAACTCCTTCATGAGGGCAGTTAAGAATTTGACTTATCTCTACAGATGATATTGAAAAGTCCTTATCCTCTATTTGAGCCAATAAACTATCTTCCGTATCTCCAAGGCTAAACTGAACAGTTCTAAAGAAATGTCTCATTTCTGCCTCATAAAGAAACTCTGAATTTGCACTATTAAAAGCTTGCTCAAGGCTTTGAAACGACAACGCTTTCTTCAACAGTAAATTAGTTTCAAACAGCCACTCTAAATCGATGACTTTACCTTGCAGTATTTTCCCACCAACTACCTTAGGTTTCTTTGCAGCACTGCTCTCGGCTTCATCTGGAAGCTTAGTCTTTGCCATTCTAACAACGATTTCTGAAGGTTCGTAAGTTTAGGGTTTGAAGATTCAGAAAAGGGTTTTGGAGCAGATGTGCGGTTTTAGGTTTTCGAAAGGGTTTCCGAAAAAGAAAAAAAAGGTGAACCAGGTTAGAAGGTGAAACGGTTCTGACAGCCTTGATTCCCGTGTAATCACTAATCATTACTTTTATTTATAACAAAATAAAATTACTTATATCGGGAAACAGAAATTAAGCAGAATTCGAAAACAGAATAAGAAAAAAAAACTATTTAAAATTAAATAAACCTAACTCCCCCTTAATAAATTCAAACCTTGCCGTGGGAAGTGGTTTAGTAAAAATATCTGCTAATTGATTTTCTGTATTTACAAATTCTAAAAATATATCCTTTTTAAACACATGATCTCTTAAAAAGTGATGTCTTATATCAATGTGCTTAGTTCTAGAATTACTAATAGGATTTTTTGAAATATTAATTGCACTAGTATTATCACATAAAATAGGTGTATTATTGAAATTTAATCCAAAGTCCATAAGAGTGTTTTTCATCCACAACACCTATGCACAGCAACTACCTGCAGACGCATATTCTGCCTCGGCTGTTGACAGGGCAACTGAGTGTTGTTTCTTACTAGACCATGATACTAAAGACTTCCCTAAAAAGTGACATGTTCCTGAAGTAATCTTCCTATCTAATCTACAGCTTCCAAGGTAAGCATCTGAATATGAAATTAAATTAAAATCAGAGGTTTTTGGATAAAGCAGAGATTGATAAATAGTACCTTTTAAATATCTAAA
Source organism: Viscum album (assembly GCA_963277665.1). Taxonomy (NCBI): domain Eukaryota; kingdom Viridiplantae; phylum Streptophyta; class Magnoliopsida; order Santalales; family Viscaceae; genus Viscum; species Viscum album. The sequence continues at coordinate 821,619,179 of OY728123.1, forward strand.
AATTCTTTTAACAGCAGTTAAATGGGATTCTTTGGGATTTGATTGAAATCGAGCACAAAGACATACTGAATACATTATATCTGGTCTACTAGCAGTAAGATATAACAAACTACCAATCATACCTCTATATAACTTGTTGTCCACTGATTTTCCAGTTTCATCCAAATCAAGTTTTATATTAGTACACATAGGAGTTGTAAATGGCTTGCTGTTTTCAAGTCCCAATTTCTTAAGTAAATCAGTAATGTATTTGCATTGATTTAAAACATTTCCAAAATCTTTTTGAAATATTTGAAGACCCAAAAACAAATTTAATTCTCCCATCATACTCATTTCAAATTCTTTTTGCATTAATTCTGAAAATTCATGACAAAGAATTTTATTGGTTGATCCAAAAATTACATCATCAACATAAATTTGAACCAACAAAACATTATTTTTCACAGTTTTCTTAAAGAGTGTTGGATCTACCAGTCCAACAGTAAAATCATTTTTCAAAAGAAAAGAACTTAGTCTTTCATACCAAGCTCTAGGTGCTTGTTTAAGGCCATAAAGAGCTTTAGTAAGTTTGAAAACAGAATCTGGTTTTTGAGAATTTTCAAAACCAGGAGGTTGCTCAACATAAACTTCCTCCATTAAATAACCATTTAAAAAGGCAGATTTAACATCCATCTGAAATAATTTAAAATTCATATAAGATGCATAGGCTAAAAGGATTCTAATGGCTTCTAACCTAGCTACAGGTGCAAAGGTCTCATCATAATCTATTCCTTCTTCTTGATTATATCCTTTAGCTACTAATCTTGCTTTATTTCTAGTTATTATCCCTTGATCATCCTGTTTATTCCTAAAGACCCATTTAGTTCCTATTACTGGATAATCATGTGGCCTTTCAACTAATTCCCAAACCTTATTTCTCTTGAACTGGTTCAATTCATCCTGCATTGCTATTACCCAGCTCTCATCATCTAAGGCTTCTTCTATGGTCTTAGGTTCTTGTTGGGATAGGAAAGCAGAGAACTCAACTATGTTTCCAAGGTTTCTTCTAGTTTGAATACCAGTCTCTAAGTTACCTATCACAGATTCTAAAGGGTGATTCTTTAAGGTTCTAGACTGTCTAGGCATTACATTCAAAGGTTCTTCAGTGTCATGTTCTTCTGAACTGGACTGAATTTCTTTTATATCATTTTCAAAAACATTCTTTAAATTCTCAAGTCTCATGTTTTCATTAGAATCAGGTTCATCTATTTGTTCTATCCTTTTCTCAAAAGGATCAGATTCATCAAATTTCACATGAACTGATTCTTCAACAATCCTTGACTTTTTATTATAGACTCTATAAGCTTTGGAGGTTGCAGAATATCCTAAGAAAATACCTTTATCAGATTTTGGATCAAATTTACCAAGATTATCTTTGGTATTCAAGATGTAAACCTTGCATCCAAAAATTTTAAAGTAATTTACTTTAGGTTTTCTGTTATTCCATAGTTCATAGGGTGTCTTTTTCAAAATAGGTCTTATTAAAATTCTATTCATTATATAACAAGCTGTATTAACAGCTTCTGCCCAGAAATATATAGGTAGGCTATATTCATTTAACATAGTTCTAGCCATTTCTTGAATAGTTCTATTTCTTCTTTCTACAATCCCGTTCTGTTGAGGTGTTCTTGGAGCAGAGAAGGTGTGTTTAATACCCATGTTTGAGCAAAAGGAATTAAATTCCTGGTTCTCAAATTCTCCACCATGATCACTTCTCAATGAGATTATATTAAAACCTTTTTCATTTTGAATAGATTTACAAAAACCTTCAAATAAACTAAAAGCTTCACTTTTATATTTCAAAAAGAAAATCCAAGTAAATCTAGAATAATCATCAACTAATACATAAACATATAATTTACCAGCTAAACTTGCTACTCTTGAAGGTCCAAACAAATCCATACGGATAAGTTCTAGAGGCTTAGTTGTAGCAACTTTATTAACAGATTTGAATGATGATTTGTGTTGCTTGCCAAGCTGACATGCATCACAGAATCTGTCATTTTCAAATTTGAGACTAGGAAAATCAGAAATTAAATGTTTCTTAGATAATTTATGTAAAGAATATATATTGCAATGACCAAGTCTTCTATGCCAGATCCAGGATTCACTTATATTAGTAGTTAAGCAGTTTACTTGTTGTTTACACAAGGAATACAAATCCAAAGTATAAACATTATCAGTTCTGGGTGCTCTAAACTTAAACAGTTTATCTTTAGAAACAGTACAACTATTGTTAGTAAAATCAACAGTGTATCCATCATCACAGAGTTGAGAGATACTTATTAGATTGTGTTTTAACCCTTGTACATAAAGTACTTTGTTGATTGAGACTGTCTCTGGATCTCCAACTGTTCCAATACCAATAATCTTTCCTTTGGCATTGTCACCAAAGGTGACAAGTCCTCCTTCCTTTCGAGTAAGAGAAGAGAAATTAGCTGAAGTTCCACTCATGTGTCTTGAGCAGCCACTGTCCATATACCATATTTCTTTCTTTCTTTGGTGACCTGCTACCTGCAAAGACATTCAAACAAATTGCTTTGGTACCCATATTTTGTTGGGTCCAGGAGTGTTAGCAAGCAGTGATATGGGTATCCAGATTTGCTTTGATTTCTTAAAATTGATTGAATCATATAGATCATTGGAAATATAAGCTTTCTTAATTCCACATATTTGAGGTTGTCTTAGAAAACAGTTTTTAGCTATATGACCTTTTGTCCCACAGAAGTTACAAATAACCTGTTTAGTGCTAGGAACAAAATAATTTTTGTATAACTTAGGTTTTTCTCCTTTACTTCCAATTCCAAACCTTTCCCTTTTAATTACAGTTTTTCCAAGTATCTCATTTAAGGTGTTTTCTCCTTTTGTAAAAACTAATGCAGCCTCTTTATAAGATTCTACTTCATCCTGTAGAGTTTTTATTTTTGATTCAAAATTAATTTTATATGAGTCATCAGAGTTGTATTTGTCAATTAATTCCTTATGTTGTTTTAGAAAAGTATTTCTTTCATCTGAAATAGCTTTATGCAAGTTCTTTATAGATTTATATTTTTTAAATAATGAGTCATACCTTTCTTCAAGTATATTGCAGTAAGCTGCAAGTTTTTTATTTGAGAAGCTTGTTTCAGAGTTTGATTCATTATTTGAGTCAGAGGAGTAGTATGAGTGTACCTCATCAGTTTCATCCATGAAACACATATTTGCTTTTAAATTGGCTTCCTCCTTCTCTGAGATTGATTCAGAAGAATTACTTGAGTCTTCAGAAACACTCCAAGTAGCTTTCATAGCTTTCTTGTCTTTCTGCTCATAATCATTTATTTTGAAGAATTTCTTCTTCTTTGCATCTTTCAATTTAGGGAAATCCGGTCTGATATGTCCCATCTTTTTGCATTCATAACATCTCACTTCCTTGCTATCCTTCTTGAAGGATTTCTTGAAGTCTTTCTTCTTACTGTAGAACTTTCTGAATTTTCTGGCTAGCTGAGCCAGTTCTTTATCCGAATTTGAAGAATCACAGCTTTCTGATTTAGCACTTACTTCTCTGTTCTTCATCTTTCTATCCTTTTGTTGAGAAGTGACTTTCAAAGCAGTATTTTCCCTTTTTATATAGACTTTATGCTCATTTACCTCATCTTGCATTTCAGCCTCGTACATCATCAATGTACCAATCAACTCTCTCATAGTTAGATCTTTAACAGAAGTTGATTGTCTGATTGCTGCAGAGATTCCATTCCATCGAGTAGGAAGTACTCTCAGTACCTTTAACGCTTGATCAGCCTGCTTGATTGGTTCTCCTAGAGCTGTTATATTATTGACAATTTCTGTCAATCTTCCATTCATCTGAGTGATTCTCTCTCCTTCAATCATTCTGAAAGTATCGAATTTCAATTTAGCAGTTGCATATCTCATCTGTCTTACATTATCTGTTCCTTCATAAGCAACAGCTATTGTTTGCCACATTTCATATGCAGTCGGGCATTGAGATACTCTGTTAAATTCATCCGGTCCTAGACCACAGATGATTGCATTCATAGCTTTTGAATTCATGTCATACTCAGCCTCTGTAGCAGCACTCCATGTATCGGGATTTTCAGGAATTTCATAGGGAGTCAGAATCTTTGAATAGACTTTGTAACCAAGATTTTTCAGATAAATAATCATACGTGACTTCCAGCAGCCATAATTATCTCCATTAAAGTAAGGTGCTCTGACCATTGACATTCCCTCTCTCGTATCAGCCATGATACACTATGTATAATCTTTAAATACTTCTAGCTTGATAAGACTTTAAAAATAAGAAGCTCCTCCTCTGATACCAATTGTTGGATCTGAATCTACGGATTACACACAAGAGGGGGGGTGAATTGTGTCTTTTCAAAATTATTACAATCTATTCAATTTAGAAAAATTCTATCCACTATGCTTTAGCACGATTAAATATGCAGTGGAAAAAGTAAAAGCATGAACACACGGATGTATAGTGGTTCGGGGAACAAAAGGCCCCTAGTCCACTCCACCAACGCTCAAACCACGAGCTTTGGCGATTTTCACTATCTGGTCCTCGTTTCCACAGACCTGTTCACAACTGAGTATAGGCAGTTGACACCTTTACAAGTTTCAGGCAAACACAGCCTTCCTGGTTCAAACACGAACCCACACAGCTTAGAACGAGAAGCTGATCACTCAAAAATAAAAAGAGTTTCGATAAAGAAAACACTTCTCCAGTTGTTCTTCACAATTGCAACAGAATGAAATTGACAGTAGATAGATCGCTGCCTTCAGAAAATAAAGATCTGTAATCAAAACAGTTCTGAGTCGATTCAGTTGCAATAGATATTACAAGAAACTTCACAACTTCAGCAGCAGTAGATTCACAACAGATAGTCTATGTAGAACACGTGAATCTGTTATCAAGATCTTCTTTCGGTAAAAAAGGTTTTACACTTCTTCTCGATCACCAGAAAAGAACGCCTTCACACAGTCTCTGTTTCTTGCTCGTCAAAAGATCAATCTACTTATTTCATACACTTTCCTGTGTATATATATATATCCGAAGTTTCCAAGATAGAACATATATATTCAAATTTGAGAAAATCTTCCGCATAAATAGATCCATGAAAATCTCCTTTAGATTCGCGATATTAAATAACAATAGAGCCGTTGTAACTCCCCTGAAGACTCGGCACAAAAAGCTCCGTTTAAATCAATCATTAATCCGTTGAAAAACGTCTTTGATTCAGTCAAAGTCGTACTTAAGAATCGGCTCGAAATCCGCTTAATAATCCGCCTGTTTGACCAATGCAAACGGTAATATCGTCTATCAAAAAAATATCCCGACGCCAAACGTAGGGTTGATGACGTGGCTCCAAACATAGGGTTCAAAAACGTAAGGTTCACAAACGTAAGGTTGAACAAACATACTTTCTCTTCAGAATTCAAACGTAGGGTTGATCATCCATACTTTGTCTTGCTTCAACTCTCCAAAGAACGTACGGTTGATTATAAAAGTAAGGTTGATGATCCATACTTTTGAGAAACAAACTCAACACTGAAAACTAACGTACGGTTCTCTTCCATACTTGTCCAACAACAAAAAACGTAAAGTTCCTTCCAGACGTAATGTTCTTCTTCCATACTTTTCAACAACGTAAGGTTCATTAACCATACGTTCCAAAATAACGTAAGGTTCCTTAACCATACGTTTCTTTTAACATAAAAGGTAAACTTTTCATCCATACGTTACGTTCATCAATGTAGGGTATGAACAGTGATTCCAGTACGCGCTAAAATTGATCTCGCGCTACAGTGATTCCAGAACGCGCTAAAATTGATCTCGCGCTACAGTGATTCCAGAACGCGCTAAACTTGATCTCGGAATAAATGAAGTATGAAATCTCATTGTATGAAATAAATAAATAAAATAAATTCCTGCAAAATACTCAACGAAATAATTAGTAAATAATTAAGGGTATTTGTGAGCATCAAAATCATCATAAAGAGACAGAGTACTATTTAAAATAATCTCCCCTTTAAAAAACATTATTTTGAATTGTTTGAAAACAATACGTTGCTCAACAAATAGGATTATTGTGTTGTCCAATCGGAACAACCCAAGATTCCCACTTGAAATCTCAACCCAATCGGTGTTGAAATAAACAATGTTCCACTTAATTATATAAAATGAAATTTAATCAGGGGAAAGCATGTCAAGAAACATAATAAGTGAAATATTAAACACACAAATTATACAAAACTAGTATAAGAACATGTGATTAAACTCCCTCCCAGGTTTGTGTAGCTCCCTCGAAATGACCATACACCATTTAGATCAACATCGAGAGGAGGAGGAGGCTCGGGTGGAACTCCCTCTTCATCCATGATTACATTATGAGGATAGGTTCCTCTATAACTTCTTGGGTGATGAGAGGAATTATTTGGTTCTTCAAAATACTAGAGAATTGCCTCCTGGCCTAAATTCTAAATGAGGATCCCAAGGTACCATTTTATAGGAAAATGGGAAGGTGGTTTTGAGAACACATTATTCTTAAAACCACTTTTCATAGGTGTTTCAACCTCTAGACAGCCTTATATCAATTTGGAGGAAATAAAAAAGTTGTATCCCCACCTCTTGGATGTATCCACTGAAATTTTGGCAAACATTGGAAACCTATATCCTAAGATAAGGACAGATCATGGAACACAACCTTTGACATTTTGCGGATTCGGTGTGCTGGATAGATCAGGTCTGTTGGGCCATGAGATGGCCGAATAAGTCTTGGATTCATTAATATGAAATGTAGCACAGTGATGTTTGTACCAGCCTGAAAATGTGCATCCCAATTGGATGTATGGTCTTGTAGTGGTGTGGGGATTAATCCACTGGTGTGCTAGGATGTTGCGCAGTTTGGACCATTTTTCTTGGACATCATCATGGGCCCTCCAAATCACCTCCTCCTGCAATGGAATCATCAAAAAAAGTATCATTTCCCTTTTTAACAGTAATAAAAACAAAATAAATGATTCAAAAATGGAATGAAACATGCCATTATATTTGTAATTTTCAATATAAAATAAGTTCAACAAAGTGATGTAAAGGTGAAAATTACACAGTAAATCGTGGTATGATCAGTTATACCCTTTGGTCTTATAAATTCATGATCCATCTTTATGTAATTGATAGATAATATATTTAACTAGTATCTTGATGGATTTTTGGTGGAATTATTAGATGGTAACCTATTGTATTCTAAGACAAAGGTTGATCATGAAAAACTCTTAGTTATAGTGTTTCAAATCATTTGGGAGCATTGCCTTTATTCAAATATTTTAAAATTTGATTTATAGATATAATTGGTGTAATTAAATCATCATGTAATTTCTAAAAAAGTAGTTTCAATAGATCCATAAATGATATAATATGTTATCTCTTGGGAACCAATAGATTATGTCTGTGAGATACACATTTTCCATGGAATTACAGGATATAACAGACTCTATGTTCATGATTTTCCATATAAGGACTCACTAATGATAACATTAATGGGAAAAGGTTATCCTTTCCAATAGAAAGATGAGTATCAAAATAATTTCCAAAAACCTAAGGTTCTGATCACATCCTCACCAATCCTCACATTTTTAGATTCTAGATCAGGCTATATGGTCTTTTTGTGATGCATCAAGATCTCAGTTGGGTTTTGTTCTCATATAGGAAAATCATGTTGTTGTGTATAGCTCACAAAAATTAAGGGTGTATGAGAAGAAATACTCAAAACATGATTTTGGGTTGGTTATTATAGTTCATTACTTAAATACTAGGAATCAATATATTTTTTTGATAAATTTATAGTGTATATGGACCATAAAATATGGAAGAACATTTTCTCACAAAGGAATTTGAATATAAGAAAATGTATATGGATTAAATGTATAATTTTTTTGGCATCGAATTGTTGTATACACCAGGGAAATGTAATTTTTTAGTAAATTCATTTAGTATGAATTCATAAACACAATTCTATAAAGCGAATTCAGATCAGAGGATGATTATTTGTGTTATAGCTGATATGCATTTCGATTATGCTGAGAAAGGTGATGCTGCAGTTTTATTTCTTGTTTCTCTCATTCCTGATTTAGTTTAATAGGTTATAAATGATCATATATATAACCATAAATGTGTATCAATGAGTTTAAAACTTAATTATGGGGAGACCATTTAGTGATGGAATCTAGATGAGACATATAATGTATGGTCTAAAGATCATATTGTGGTACTACCAGCAAATTAAGAAGAACTCCTTTCTGCCTACCACCATTCAAAAAGGGATGTACATCTAGGTATTCATAAAATTTATTAATTAATGAAATAAATGTTTGTTTGGGTTTTAAATAAAAGATATATGGATGATTATGTTCTAAGATACCTCACAAATCAATAAGTAAAGACAAATCACCAACAGAAAACATGTATGTTAGAATCATTATAGATTCCCATGAGGAAATATAAGAAGATATAAATGTATTTTTTGACATGTATCCCAAGAATGGTTAGAAAAAATGATTCCATATGTGTGATTATTGATCGAATCAAAAATTTGACTCACATCATCTCTATTCAAGAATCCAATATGGTGAAATACTTGACCAAACTCTACATTTTGGAAATTTTAAAAATGAACAGCATTCTAGTATCAATTATGTAAGACAAGGACCCCAAGATTACCTCTCATATTTTTAAATCATTAAATAAAACACTTGGAACATCAATGAACATAAGCACATATTAGCATCCTAAAGTAGATGGAAAATCAGAATGGATGATCCAAACATTGGAGCACATACTTTGAGCATGTATAATGGATTTTGGGGGTTCATGGGATGAGTATTTATTATTAGTGGAGTTCTAATACATTAACAATTATTAAGACTTGATACATGTGGATGCTTTTAAATGGTTTTTTGTGTAGTTCTCTACTATGTCGGGTGGAGACAAGGGAGAAGTTATTTTTTGGACCTATCCTTCTGTACGAGAAAACAGAAAGGAGTCAAATGATAATTAAAAGGATGGTGATGGCTCATTGTTATCAGAAATCATATGTGGATAATGTTTGATGACCATTATCGTTTGAGGTCACTAGTCAGATTTTCTTGATACTCTACCAAAGGATAGGGAATCACCATTTTTGAAGGAATGGTATGTTTTACTTATGGTACATTAGACCTTTTGAGAAACATTATTGAGTCGATGATGTGTCTTATAGATTGATTTATCACCAAAGTTTAGTTTTATTCATCATTTATTTCTTATATCTCAATTAAATATGTTCTAGACTTATCCTAGCCAAGTGATTTTATGGGACCATATTGATTTTGAACCATGTAATACATTTATTCATATGCCAATATACATTTTGGATATGAAAGAGAATATCTTTCATGGGGGAAGAATCAGTTTAGTGTTGGTTTTATAGAAGCAAGGTCAAATTTATGGAAATATATGGGAGCATAAAAATGAAATACTGTAAAATTATCCTTAGATCTTCCAAAAAACCCAGTTTACTACATTCTGAGGAAAAAAATACCAATTTTGGATAGAATTTAGAACACATATTTTCAGGATATTTACACCTATTTTATGTTTTTTTACTTTATATAATGATTAGGTTAAGATTCATGAGATACTGGATTTTTTCAATGTTTTTTGGGATAGTTTTTTGTTGTTCATGGAATTAGCATGGTTACTATAAATCATGAACCATCTCTATAAAATCATAATTTTTTTGGAGTCACTAGGGAAGCACATGATCGGTTTACTGTTTGGCCAAACAATGTGAGTGCCTAGGAGAAACCGTGCACAATGAAAAAGAGTGAAAATCATGGTTGGTGTATAGTTTAGCTAACTATGAAATCCAATTGTGAGATGTATGGGTTTAAGATAGTAGAACCACATGGTGGGCACATAAATTTCCATTCATTGTGGTCAAACGTTGTGGATATTATACTTGTCTAGTAGCACGTGCATGAATGGAACATGTTTTGAAAAAATTATGTAGCCTACCCATGCTACAGGAATTATTTATAGCAAACAATTAATTTTTAGTTCATTTGGATGCCCCAAACACCTCATTTTCAACCTTTCATCTAGTTTATCAAACTTTCTTTCCTCTCAATAAATTTTCTTAGATTACCTTTGATGTAGAGTTATATTTTGTCAAATCAAAGCATCAAGAGATATTGAATCATCATTAATTCACGGTCCTTCCTCATTCTTCTTAGATCTAATCTCATTATCTCTCTCAAAACCATTGATCTTTTTCTTTATGGATATATATATGTTCCTTTATGGGAATATTGATTCAATCTTTTTATCTATTCAAGGGAATAAGATCTAAGGTTATATCTAGAAGATTTTAATGTCATTATTCATTTTCACCATCCATTGAGTGGTTAGTGAATTCTTTCTCATCTCTAAAATTATAGAATATAAAGGAATATAATTGATAAAGTAAAATTATTAATTTAGTTTATATAACTTGGTGTGATTCTTTAAAAGAAACCATTTTACTTTATTCTATGGAAATTGGGAAAAATTTTGATATCTCTTAGGAAACCCCCTTTGGTTATATTTTTAAATTATAGTTTTAAAATTACAGTTTTAGTTTTGAAGTAAGAAAACCATTTGAATAATTATTTCAAAGAAATAATATTTTATTGTGAAATGGTTTGGAATTGGTTTTTCCTGAATTTTTAAATACATGGTTAGCGTGAGTTCATTTTTGGATGTGACCCTAAGGAAAAGGAATGTTCTAATGGGTAACCTAGATATTTTTTACCTTGTGACATCTTGGTGGATTTAAGGGAGACCTCTCATGAGGATGGATCGATCACATGGAATGGGTGTGTAGGTGAGTGTGTAAAAACATGTGCATGGGTATGCCAAATAATGGGGAATAGTTTAGAGACTTTGTTTATGATCTTTCCATGGAACTCATTTGTGGCTTTAATATAAATGTTTTCAACTACAATTAAGCTATTTTATATAAAATATTATAACATGTTTTAACCATATGGAGTGAGTTTGGAAGTGTTTGGAGAAAACCTACTAAGTTTATACTCACCCCCTTCTTGAGTACATTGGTTCATTTCAAGATGTAATCTGCCAAGATATAGGTAAAGGGAAGGTATCATATTTCTTTTGTGATGCTCTTTTATACTGTGGGAAAAGAAGGTGGAGTTGGAGCTTGGGGCTTGGTTGAGTGTTTCTTTGGATGATATGACTTTATTGTATTTGATTTTTTTGTATTTTTTTCAGACTGGTAACATATTTTGTTTTATTTACCACTATGGCATTGTTGACTACATTTTTTTTATCTTTGGTTGTTTACTTACTAAGTCATTGTATATATAAGGATTTTATGTTTATGGTTTTATTATTCTGTTATTGACATGTTTTATTTTTTAAGGGAAAATCATACCCCAGTATTCTTTGAATCCCGTTTCATTTATTTCAACAATTTGGTGTCTTCAGGATGTCACCTAAGGCCATTAGTTATAGGGACAAGTTGGATGGAAGTAGTTTTTGGATGTTGAAATAAGTTTATGATGACTCTTATTTATTTTTTTTCAATTGGAAAAAAATTACATTTTATGTTTTGGTATTTGGGAGAAAGGATTACATGACTCAAAAGATCATATGCATTATTCCTAAGAGTTTTTTCAGTTTCAGTTTTCTATTCTAGAGAGGTTTTCTACGTGAAGTGGTTTTAGACTCACATTGTGTTTAAAATGAACTTCTTGGTCTGTATGAGAATTTTTATTATAGTATGAATTCATTTTAGGATATTTGATACTAATCCTGATGATTCTTTTCTATTTTTTAGGTATTCAATATCATAATATGTCAAAAAACGTTCTTTCCAAGCTTTGTGAAAGAAAGGGGTAAGAATGGGTTTGAAAATATGATGATTCTATGTTGATCCTAATGTTATTAACATCATAAAGACACCATGATACAAGAAATGGTTTGATAATATATTATGATATGAAGTATAAATTGTTGTTGGAGTGATAATTGACTGATCCATCAGATAATTTGATCCATCGGAGGAACCTATACAAAATATCAATCACCAGTTAATGCTAGAAGCCACCATCAACACTGGTCTATCAGACATGGTTTGGAACTAATCCATTAGATGAGTTCTAATACCAATCCATCAGACATAGTGTTGATATCAATGAAACCTTGGATTTAAAGTCCTATTGAGGTAGATTAGGACTGATTGTTTGATGCATATAAGTAAGTGGGATTTATTGGGACCAATGAATGAGAATATTGTCAGAGAACTAATCCATTATATGAGATCAAATACTCATCAACCAAATGATGTTCAATGATGAACTCAACCATTTCTATCAGAATAATAAATCTTGTTGGGTTGTATTTCTAGTGGACCAAGATAAAAACATGCCATGATTGTGTTTCATAAATCAAAATTTGTCTTTTGTTTCAATTAGTTCTTCATTATTTGGACCAGAAGTGATGTTGATACATAAAAAGAAAAAATAGAAAAATCTATTATATTCATGCTGATACTGATGCGTCATTGGATCATGGAACTCATCAGATGTAGGATCATCAGTCTAAGGAATTTTTGAACAATTGAAGAAAAAGTATTTTATTAAAATATATTGTTGAAGTGTTTTAAATAGAGTGTTAGAATATTTAGATCTTTAAATGATGTTTATGAGATACTACTAAAATATAGTAATGTTTCATCAGTTTTTATAAGAGGTGAATTTGAGTTTGTATAAAACATCATAATGAGAAGTCATTCATTTTTCAATTGGTCAATCGGAGAAACAAACTGTATTGGAATTAAAAATATTATCAAACTAGAAAATTTATTGTAAATTCAAATTAAGATTACGTTTTTAGAATATTTGATATGTTTTTATAATAATCAAGAAGATTTTATAAGTGTTGGAGTGGCCAAAGTTGAACTAAAAATGAAATGAAAAATTGAGATTAAGGAGATTTGAATGAGTATGAAGTGAAATTGGTTTCCCACCCACACCAGTTTTATCTCTCCTATAGATTGTGGGAAGTAAAATTTACTTCATTATGATGGTACATTATTATCATGTGGGAGATAAATTGATAATGTTGTATTTTTGAGAAGAGAGAAGTAGTGTCTAGACAGATTTTTTCTAAGGAATTTTTTCAGGTATAAGAAGAAGAATAAATAAGTTACCGGATTTGACTAAATCATCAGATTGATGTTTCTGGGGATTGACTAAAGTTTTTTAAAATTGTTTTAGGGTATATTTTATTATTATTTTTTGGACTTCAAAATCAGACCGGGGAAGAAGACTATGCCATCAGATTGAGTTTTCATACAAAATCCAGAAAGGTTGTTTCTACCTACTGATGGGTTGGAAAGTGAAGAAGAATATTTGAAGAATTAAAATGGTTGAATTTTTTAAAGCAGCACTGTGACTTTTTTTAAACCAATTATGGATGGTTTCATAACTTATTACATATTTTTTAGATCATTCTTTATAGAAGATGCACATGCACTATTGTATTGATCATAGTGCTTCACAAGTGTAAGGGTATTTCTCACTTTTTTATCCTCATAGAAGGATTTTTTTTATTATAGATATTGGAGTATTTCCAAACCATTACAAGGACTAGTTACCCTAATTTAGTAGTAAACCATGTAAATTCTTTTATTCATATGGATATATGAATGTTATATTTTAAAAAAAGTGACATTTCATTAACAGGAGGTGAAGTTTGTCACACAATAAAGTAAATATAAAAGAATAATTTATCACTGATTCACACCCTCCCCCTCTCAGTGATACATTGATCCTAGTTGGGAATTTTCAAGTGGTATCAAAGATAATGTTCCCTTAATTTAAACTTTGATGTAGTTTTTGAAGAGGGGTTGTTATGGAGGATTTGTATTGTGTGAAATGTAAGGTGATTCCAGTCTCCAATGGAAGGAATTATCATATATATAAAGATAGAATGTCTCCATATCTATTATATCTTGGGTATGATTCTTTGGAAGAATATACATATTTATTTCCTCCTTTTGATGAAACATTTTCTCTAAAATCTATAAACAAGATAAATCTGGAGAATGATGTAAGAGATAAGAATGAATTAATCTCATAAATTTATAAAAGTGAATTTCTTAGAGTAAATATAATTGTTAGTGACAATGGTATCTAGGAAAATTTTAAAAAAATTATAAAGTAAATATAATATTGATGAATTCCATGTAAGAAATATGGCATCTAATTTATGTAGATCACAGAATGGGTGAGTATGAATCTATTGGTGACTTCATTACAAGGGTGAATGATATTTTCAGCACCATAATATTTCTTGGTGAGATGATAGAAGATTTAACTATTTTTGAATAGATCTTGGGATTTATATCTGATAATTGTAATGCCAATTTTTTATCTTTTGAAGATAGAGCTCCTGAAACTATATCTCTGGATGACCTTTATAGTACTCTAATTACTTATGGAATGATACCGGATAATGTTATAAAAGGAAAAAAAATTAATCGATAAATTAAAACAGGGTTTCCAAGAAAGGAATGTATAAGAATATTCTTAAAGCTAAAGAAGTTGGTGATTTTGAATCTAAAAAATGTGCCAGTAAAAATCTTGATAAAATATTATCCATATTTTAAAAAAAAGTGAAAAGAGATATAGAAAATTATAAATGGAATCTACCCATAAAATTATTTAAATGTGGATTTATTGGGTACTTTTCTATAAATATATATCGATAAATGAATGCATTATATAGTGATAAAGATGATATAAGGCCAATAATATCTTGGAAAAAAAATGTCGCGAAATAATATTCTTATTTCAATGGAATGGATAAAAATTGCTCCAAATAAAAAAGGATATTTTTTTATTAAATATTTTTATGATGAAGATAGTGAGGTTGAAGTTGAAATTTTTACTAATGTTTTTAGAGAAAATACCATCATTTCAATAGTAAGTTATGAAGAGTTTTGAAATAGTGTTTTTGATGAAGATGAGACTGAGTTAGAATTTCATCTTGAAAGGGTGTTGAAATAATTTCATAGAATGATTGTAAAATGTGAAAGAGATATCAATAATCTAAAGAAGTAAATTTCTAAAGAAAAAATCTAGAAGGAATTCGTAAATAAAAATATATGTTTCTAAAAGAGATTCATTTCCTGAATAAATCTCATGAAAAACAAAATAATTTGAATGCGAATCTTGATGTAAAGCTGAAAAAAGGTAGAAGAGTTGGAAACATTTCAAGAAAAGTTATCTAAAGTAGAGTAGGTAGTTACATTTTTCATGAACTATATCTATGATGTTGATGAAAGTTTATGAAACATAAAACCTATGATAGGTTTATAAATGTTTCCTCCAAAGGTTGTAAATAAGGTTGAAAATGTTCCTAAGAAGAAGAAGTTAAAAAAATCATATATGTGTCCAAAACCAACAAATCTGTAAGTTTATAGGTTTCTAAAAAATATGAGACCAAAACAAAAGATCCTACCAATTTTGATTATGATAAATTTTGGATGAAATATGAATTTAAAACGAATATTCTACCTGATAATGGAAATTATATGGCTCGACAAAGTTCTAATGTGAAAAATTAGATTGTTTTTGGGAAACATGTTCATAGTTGAAAACAATATAGAAATTACAGTGGTAAATATTAAATCTACAATTATTGTCAGTATTGTGGTTTATTTGATCATATGTAAAAAAAATTTGGTTTAATTAAACACATTACAATTATCTCATGAGTTACAAAGGGGAATGCTCAAGAGGGGAGTCAATCCTCTCAATGAAATAATTATGAGATATTTTTTTATGTTGAGAATAGATTCAAATCATTGG
This sequence comes from Viscum album, assembly GCA_963277665.1. Classification (NCBI taxonomy): domain Eukaryota; kingdom Viridiplantae; phylum Streptophyta; class Magnoliopsida; order Santalales; family Viscaceae; genus Viscum; species Viscum album. Next base: position 821,635,133 of record OY728123.1, read on the forward strand.
AAACTATTTTTGAAATGTGTGAAAATCCTTGTAATCTTGAAAAATGGTGTTTTTTTGTTACTGGAATAAAAAAATTTACAATAATTCTTTGAATCTGGATGTGAAGAAAGATAAAGGTTAAAAAATAGATCTTATTGTAGAGACCACTCTCAACATTTCAAAAGGTGAGTGATATTGGATTTTTAATAGTGCATCTTCTTGTCTTATGATATGAAATTTGAAATTTTTGAGGAATGTGAATGATTTAAAAGAAGTAAAATTGATGTTTGGTAATGATTAATCCCTCAAAATCAATTTTTTTTATCCACTAATAGTGGGGAAGAAAATTTGAAATCAAATAAATATCTATTTGTTGATAGGTTTAAACCCAACTTTTTAATTGTTTTAAAACATTCTTATAGATTTAATAGAGATGTTTTTAGAAAATATGGTTTTTATGGAAATACAGAAATATGGAAACATTATTAAAAAGGTCTAATGCACAAAACGAAAAGTGTTTCAAGTTGGAAAGTACGAAATTCATGTTACTTAATCATGGTGGGAGAAATTTAGTTGTGGCATAAGATTTAAAGACATATGTGTTAGAGGGACATTGAAAAGTTATCAAAGTGAGATTGTTTCCATGTTTTTCTTGATATTTCAAGAATAATATATTTGTGTTGTAAAATTTTTCAAAAAAGGAATATCACATACTCGATGCAGAAAAATGTTTGTATTCATTCAACTGGACCCTATTACCTTATTCAGTCTAATATTTGTGGGATAAATAGAAAATAATTATTGAAAATTAATTCATTTCTTTCAATGATAATTTTACTCGCATTACTATTTTTAGGTATTCGAAGCATAAATAAGAAGGTCAAAATATGTTTAAGAGTTTCAATAGAATATCCAATAAGTAATGTGGGTATTCTATGAAGAAGTTGATAACTGATAATGGTGTTGAACATATGAATGAAGGGTTCAAAATTTATCTTGAAAACATGGAATTTGGCATAAGTTCAGTACACTATACACACCAAAACTAAATGGTGTTCCTAAGTGAAATAATAGAATATCAGTTGAGACTGGGTGTATTATTTTTATTGAACTTGGATATTATCCCAACTTCTATAGATAATAAACAATAAAAGTAGTTTGTATTCAAAATTAGTGTTTCTATAAGCCATGTTTTGATATGACTCCATATGAAATGTTTTATGATAAAAATTCATGTTTAAAGAACTTAATATTTTTTGGAGTCCAAGGACCATAATGAAAAAGGTGGAAACCTAGTATTTTTTATCATATAGGTGAATATGATATCTTTCTAGGATATGCTTTATATAGATCATGATGTAGATGTTTCAAAAAAGAGATGAGAGGAATAGTTGATTCTGTTTTTGTAAAAGTTCTTGAAAATATGAGGAATATTTTTTACAAATTAAAGAAAATGAGGAAGATGAAGAAGATAAGATAACTATTATTATGAAACATGAAAATGATTCAATGAATTGTGATACTATACAGATTGAAGAATCAGACATAGCTATTTCTATTGATATAGAATAATTTCATACATTTCACCATAGGATAGGGAAACAGGTGGGATCTTGAGACATTATTGGTGATCAACAACATTATTTTCATATAAGAAGAACATTAATATATTTTAAATCTACTTATTTATATTAAAAATTTGAGATAAAAGTTGTCAATGATTATTTTGAGCATCCAAAATAGAATCCATCTAGGAATGAAGAATTGGATCAGATGGAAAATAATGATACTTGGAAACACATACCTAAAACAAATGACGAAATAGTTATTTTTACACATTAAGTGTTTCAAAAATATTTTAATGAATATGGTGAAGTGTTATGAAAAAAAGATTGGTTTGAATATATATGTCACAAATTGAAGGTATTTATTTTTATGAGACTTTCACTCTAGTGGAATTGTTATAAACAATTAGAATCTTTCTTGAAATTTCAACATAATGATATAATAATGTTTTTTAGATGGATGTGAAGTTAGTATTTCTAAATGAAGAACATGATGAAGAGGTTTATGTTGAACTATTATGTGGTTTTTCTTAATGTAATGTATTAATGATATGTGTGCAAGTTAAAGAAATAATTTTATGGGATAAATCAACCTTCAAGGGAATTTTATTCCAAATTGGATACCTTCTTAAGAAAGTTTAACATTATGAAAGGAATCGTTGATATTATTATCTAGATCAGAGAATATTAGGAGACTTCCCTCATTTTAATTTTTTGAATCGATGTCATTGTCTTTGTTGGGAATGATTAAATAAATTTTTAATGGTTTTCTAATGATATTAACATGTTATTTGAAATATGCATTCCTTATGAAATAAAATACATACATGGGTAATAAATATCACAAAATAATAAATAAATATTTCTTTTTCAGTAAAAGTCTTCTAAGGAACATCGTAATAATTTTGGCATGGAAAATTTGAAACATGCTTCCACACCAATTTCTATGGGAACCATGTATATTAATGATACAAAAGGTAAGAAAGTTGAATCTAAAGAGTTTCAGAAGCTAATTGGAAGTTTATTGTATCTGACCACCTCAATACTAGACATTTCATATGTTGTTACCTTATGTGAATGATTACAATGTTCTCCAAAAGAATAACTTATATTGGTTAGGAAAAAAATTATTAGATACATCGAACACACAATAGATTTTGGAATCTTGTATGATATATCAGGAAAAATTGATTTGTTTGGTTATACAAATTATAATTGGGAAGGATGTTTTTATGATAGAAGATCCACATCTGGAGGAGTTTTGATTCTAGGTAAAATTTGTGGATGTTTTCATACTAATAAACTAAATTTAGTAACTGTTAGAATATGTAAATATCATTATGTTACTTCTGATGAAGCTACAACCCAACTTATGTGGATAGAGACTCAATTGGAAGATTTTATTTTTCATGTGAATTTACCTCTTCTCTTGGGTTGGGATAATCATAGTGACATTAATTGTATAAGAGATCAAATACAAAACTCTCATTCAATACATATTGATATCAAATTTATCTTCACCAAAGAGCACATGGAGAATAATAAACTCAAGCTATAGTATGTTTCTGTAATAGACAAATTTGCTGAACATTTCACCAAACCATTACCAAGGGAAGAATATTACAAACGAAGGCTGAACATGGGCATCCGACCTCTTTCTCTCCACTATTGAGGTATGTGTTTCTATCCCCTATCTAATATTGTGTTTGGAACGTACTATCAAAGGGGGATAAAAACATTCTTCTTAAATCTATCAATTGATATGTGATAATCCTTTTAAGGAAGCATGTATTTAGGGGGAGTTGTGGGTAATCTATGAACATGACATGTAAGTGTATGAACTATTTTAACAGTTTTTTGAAGTGTGTAAGAAACCTATTACAGGAAAGAGGAAGTTGTTTTCATGTGGTGGAAAAAACATGAATGTTTGAAGTTTCAAGAGAGGTTTATTAAATGTCTACGTTTGGATAGCGTGGTTTTAATCTCAATGATTCTTATTTCCTACAATGATGTCACATGTAGTCTTATAATTATTGATTGGTGATTCATTTCTTATGGTTACAATGTTTAGTGATTTATAAAACATGGTTGATAGAAAATTCCAAAGGGGAGATTGTTTGGACCATGTTATATGGAATTTGTTTTTGGATGCTGAAATAACATTTTTCTGATAGTTTTTTAATTATTCATTATGAAAAATCACTTACATTGTATGTTTTGGTGATGAGAATAAAGGACTACCAAACTCAGAGTATCAGATGGATTCTAGGTAAGAAATTATATCGATTTTAGTATTATTTTCTTGATATGTTTTTTAGGTGAAGTGGTTTTTGAAGTCACATTTTGTTTGTAATGAAGTTCATTATTAGTATGAAAAGTTGTATTAGAGTCTGAATGTCTTACAAGACATTAGATACTAAACCTAATGATTATTAACTATTTTATAAGTCTTCAATATCATAATTTGTCTAGAAAATTGTGATCCATGATTTTACAAAGGAAGGGAAGAAAAGGTTCTGAATTTCTAATGATGTTATGCTAATCCTAATGTTATTAACAACCTGAAGAAATCATGATTAAACAAGTGTTTGTAGAAGAAAAGTGTACATGATGTTTGACGTGTTTCTGAATTGCTAATTGAATGATCCATTGAACTGACTAATCCATTAGAATGACTGGTTCATTGGACTATATGATACATTAGAGGAACCTATCAAACAGATCAATCATCAGTTAAATAAGGAATTCATTACTGAAAATTGTCCATCAGACGCAGTGTTCCACTGATCCATCAAAGGAGTTTTAACATTGATCCATATGATGAATAGTTGATATCAAAAGGGATTCAAATGCCGAGTCCTATTGGAAGTTCATCAGGACTCATTAGTTAATGAATATTAGTAAGTGGAAATTTTTGGGACCAATAAATGAGAAGAGTGTCATAGAAATGATCCATCATATGTGATAAAACTAATCATCCCAAATATTTTCAACAATGTGTTCAATAATTTTTATGGGAATAAGAATTCTTGTTGATTATTTTCGATGGGTCAAGAGAAAAAGTATACATGATTTGTTTTCATAAAACAAAAGTTTTTTTTTCAATTCGGTCAAGAGTAATCGGACCATGTCTGATATCGATACATCATAAGGGAATAGAGATTGATCCATCAAATGAACACTGACACTTATGCGTCATCTGATGTGAAAACTCATTAGATGTAGGATCATCTACATATGTAATTGTTAAACAATCGAAGAAAAGAATATTTTTTTAAATATAAGTGTTTTCAATATGGTGTTAAAATCTTTAGAAGTGTCAATGATTTTTAAGAGAATCTACTGAATAAGTTCCAAATCGAGTAATGTTTTGTAAAGATTCAAGATGTTTTGAGAGGATTCATGAAGAGGTAAGAAATTTTGAAGTGGTCAAATATTAATTCAAAATGAATTTGAATGTGTTTCTAGAAAATTTTTTGATTAGGAAAGAGAAATTGGCTTCCCAACCATACCACTTTTGGATCTCCTATAAATATAAAGACGTTCAACTTACTTTCTGATGACGCTACACTATTCATTTTAGGGAGATATAGAGAAAGCACTAATATTTTGATTATAGTGAAGAAGCTTCTAAATAGAATTTTCTTGAGGAATTTTTATAGAAAGAAGAATAATAAGAAAGTAGTTATTTTACTATCATGATTCATCAGACTGATGTTTTCTGGGAATGATTGGAGTGGCTTAGAATTGTATCCAAGGTATATTTTGTTATCTTTTTTTGAAATGAAGAATCAAACTGATGAATCAGGTTGCCAATTAGATTGATTTTTTTGTACATTGTCTTCAAATGATTTTCCTACCAACTTCTAGAAAGGATTGTGAATAATTTTGTTTCCAATAATTACAAAAATGGAATTTTTGGAAGTAGAACTCTAGATTATTTTGACCCAACTAGTGAAGGTTTATTAACTTATTACACAAATATATTTTACATATTTCATGTTAGAAGAATAACATGCACTGTGGAATTGATCATAGTGCTACACCAGTGTAATAGTATTTCCTACTTATTGTGTTCACACAAAAACATTTTTTCTAGTGGACTGTGTGGTATTTGTCTATTTCCAAAAAATTCCATGGACTAGTTACTCTAATTTTGTAGTAAAACATTTAAATACTTATGTTCCTATGATTGGGTGAATGTTTTTTTCTACAACGTTGTAATTCTTTTCCAGGATGAAATGTTTGTTACACAAGATAGTTAACATTAAAGGAAAACTTATCACTGATTCACGCCAACCCATCATAGTGATACATTGATCATGGTTGGGCCTTTTCAAATAGATATATCTCACTACTCAAGGAAATGAGTAGGGTTGGGGAGTTACAACATTCCAAACCTAAAATTCAAACAAAACTTACAAATAAATATATACTATAAATATATCTACTCACGAAAGTATATATTTATCACCTCCAAAATAACCATAATCACCTTATCAATAAATAACATTTCAACTCCTATGATTATCAATTTTACACGACTTATATAGCCAAAATTATTTGACTCATTAGCTCAATTAACCATAAATACCTCCACATAAAATCACATACCAACACAAAGGGTTATCTATACCTCAATTGTGTATTCATCCTAAAACCAAAGAAAAGTTCACCTTAAAATCAAATCATGTAAGTTATAAAAAGGGTTTCTATTCCTTTAAACTTATAATGATACATTAAATTTTTAACCCATGATGGAATCTATAACACTATTGAATTATCCTCATTTGATAAGATCATAACTTCTAATGTTATCGAAACTCTTCTCAGATGCTAATTAAGTTGCTCGAGACTCATACTTCTAGATTCAGTGGTAAAAACATATTTTTTATAATCTGTATATGATACCAACTAAATCTATCAAAAAACAAACATACAAATTTACATTGTAAATAAAAAAATATTGTGTAACATACACAACTAATACATTTTTTGTTTAGAGTTTCAAAGAATTAAGAAAACTAGTAAACTAATAAAAACAATATCTTCTTCCACCAAATGGACATTTTTCTCCCTTAATTTAGAATTCCATATATTATAATAACCCTTCAACACCTCCCATAAAAATCCTCTATGATGATACCATTCTAGACACAACATACTTATTACTCTCCTTTTTAACCTAGGTAATGAACAAAAATTCAGTAAGATCAAATATTCTGTAGGGGTATCATACTATAAGATATATCATGGAATAAAAAAGGACTGAACAATATCATAGGAATAAATAATAATAAAATAATACCAAATAATAGGTAACATGAGCAAGTATTATATCCATAGATAACATAATAATGTAAAAAATTACATGGAAAACAATAATTGATTTCATAAGGATGGAATGAATAATGTTTGAAATCTATTTCATATCCTCAAGGCTCAATGGTAAGACATTATAAATATTTCAAACTCTCAAGGTCTCATGCCAATACAATATAAATTAAGGGATATAAGAAATAAAATAACCAATCTAGTTTATCTCATGAGACCTGTTAATCCATCAAGTGGCTATATAATTACGATCCCCACTCATAATTAATTAAGTCCAGTGTACTAATCATATAATGTAATAAGTACACAATACAATTCATAACAAAAATTAATTTTAAATCAATAAACATGTATATTGAAATAACAAGTATAAGGAATGTCAATATTTCCCCAGTAAATAAATGGAATAACTTTTTTGGTAATCACCCGTCAAACATACACTGTATATAGGGACGAGTATATAGTTAAGTCTTTACTAGATAAAAAAATATGAAAATAGTTTATGTGGTATAGAATATATCCATGAGATTAAGTAACATGGATATGAACGAAAAAAATGAAGTCACTAGAGAGATGAATAGGGATAGAGATTATAAACCTTAAAAAAAGGTGAGGTATAAAATATAAATTCATAAGGGGGATAGAATAATATAAATTCATGATAAATGAAAGTAAGACTATATAGTAAAATTACATGTACATGAAAGAATTAATAATTTAATCAAAGCATAACTAAATATGGAAATGAAATTATTTTACAAACAGCTTCCATAATACATGATCATAAGCCATCTAGAAGAATGAATTGGATTGCACCATTAGATAACATCCACAGTGAGTAATAACAATCATTAATGGATTTTGAAATTGGTGGAAAAAATTGTACAAGAATATGTATTACTTTACATTATTGAATGATACCATATGATTGAATTGTATCAGAAAAGAAGACATCACGAATTAGATAATTTGATATCACAAGATCAATCCCCCTAAAAAACCATCATAATAAAATTTAGTGTGTAATACATGATGTATAACTAAAATGGATATAGATATTCAATGTTTTATAAGAAAGTGAAATTGAAATTATAAATATACTTTTAATAAATCTTTTGTTACATGGTTGTAATTACTAACATAGAGATCACCTTAAAATCCTCTTCAAGCAGTGAGAATTGTCAATTGAAAACATTATTTTAAATATAATTAAAAATTTATAAACCATTAAAATAAATAAATTTTAATATAGAAAATGTGGAGTGGAGGATAAAAATTTTCATAAATTGAATTAAATCCATTTATTTATTCTTTTAAAACATTAACAGTTATTCTCAAAATAAAAAAATCACAAAAATGGGACTATAAATTACTTTATAAAACCCTAAAACATGTAAATGAATATTAATAATTAAGATATAAAATAATGAAAAGAAACTTTTTCTATGTAAAAAACTTTAAATCAGATATTCTCTTCACAATTTAATAAATAAAACCCAAATATGGCCTATATAGAAAACATTAAAAAGAATCATTTTAATTTTTTTAAAAAAAATTCAAAATAAATATAAAATGAACATAATTAATCATTAGATTATATATAATATCATTCATAAACAATATAAATAATATATAGCAGGAGGAGAAATATTAACAACTGAAAAGAAAAGATAAGGTCGACTTCACTTATAGAAAACCTTTTGATTGAATTGTGAACTAAAGGCGAGTAGAACTATAAAAAGATGTGTATAAAAAAATAATAAATAGAGGAGAAATTATATTATGGGTTTAACATAGATATAATATATAATATCAAAAAAATTGGAACATAGATATAAATAATATCGAATTCAAAGGAATATTGGAAATGAAACCTTTATAGATTTTAAAACATTTGGATCAAAACCACATAAAAGTCAAAAAATAAATTATAAATTTGAATTCCATGTATAAATAAATAATCATGATATAAAATTATATATAGGAAGTATAAACATCATATAAAATGAAATAGTCATATAGTATAAAACATGTCTAAATGAAAGAGAAGTGGGGAAAACCCTTACCTTGGATTCCCCCATGCTTGCTCATACTTTAACTTCCTGTGTAATAAACAAAAATTCATTAATAATTTATTTCAAAATCTTATTCATGTTTATTTCCTTTTGTTGTAATATTTTATACTCATTTTATACTTATTTAGTACTTAGTGTGATTTTATAATGATCGTTGATTGTTTATAGTTTTAATCATTCCTTCCATATTTTAGTATAATTGTCTCAGTTATTATTCCATGTTCATGAGTTCATCATCTCTAGAGTAGTCAAGGTTCTATAATATTATTTTCATAATGATTTAATATGTTCCAGGTTCACTTCGTGGTAGCTTTGTATGTGTTTTTCCAATATGAAATCCATAACACGCTTGTTTTGATAATTTTTAATTAATAAAATATGAAATATTAATGATCTATTAAATTTTAATATTACCATTAAAGAACCAAAAAAATCCTTATTAACATCATATCATATTATTATTTAAGTTTCCATGACATCCATTAAATAATTATAGCATCATTCATGTATTGGTCAAACCGAACCCAACAAAAACATGTCACAATCAATGGATGGGTTCGATTATGAAGTAGTTTTATTGTAGAATAATCATTATAGTGATATAATGATATTAATTTTTTTAAATATATAAATAAGAATTCATAATAGTTTGATGAATAAGATAAATTAAAATGAATTATATAAGTTCACTACTTACAAAGAAGAAATTGCATTTCCTCTTGGAACCCATCATAGTTTTGAAGGATATGAGAAATATCTAGTGAACATAAGCTACCTAAAGTGGGAGATTATTATTATTTAAGGATATGTGGTTGTTTATTAAGTTTAATTCTAATTTTAGGGGTGGATTTGAAGGGGTGCAGTAAGGGCCCTTTTATAAGTGAGAGTAGTGGCATTTTTTGTAAATACTTATTTATTAATATTACGGGAATGTATTATTCAAGTAATGTGGATAAAAAATTTATAATTAAGGTTGAAAATATGAGTTTTATTTAACCTAATAAACTCATTTAATGTTATGTTTTTGATATATTTTATCACCATATCACATAATTTAACCCATTTACCTGATTTTAGCCTTTATCATGGTGACTAACTTTAACCATGGTAACTTATTTTTAAGAACTAAAATTAAATTGTAACTATTACATAATATTTATTATGAAAATTATAAATATTAAATGAATTTATCTAAATTAAATTTTAGAACATGATATAAATTTACATTAATATAAGTTCATATAACGTATAAAAACAATTTTTTGATAAATATATATTTTAAGTATAAAATAGAATTTATACTTATATTTGTAACGATCTGATGTTGTATAAATGGAATTACATTCTTATAAATATGTCCTATAATCACATGGAATCACAACACAATTAACTATTATGTACTCTGTGACCTTTAAACATAATCTTGACACTTCTGTGTTTTGAAATCCAAAAATCTGACATACATGGTTTTGATCAGTAAGATGCTTCGAGTCTAATAAGTCATACTTAATTTCATGGTGAATAGTATCCTACCATTTTGAATAGTAACATACCCTTATGAATATTAATGATTATAAATTAATATTAATCTTGCCAAAAAATAGAACATTCTCCCATGAATGTGTAAATACAATTTAGAAATCTTATAAGTGAAAAAATGATCATAGTCTAAGTATTGGTATTTTTGTATACCATACGTAATTTAATTACCATTTTAAGATTAATTTAATAATTTAGAATTGTAATTTATTTTCATAAAATGTAACCATAAATTTATATTTTATTTTCTTATGGTTATAATATAATTTTATGGGACCTTGATTAAATTTTAAAGGTGTTATAAAATGAGTTATAGTTTTAATGTAGTTTTTTTTGAATAAATTTTTATTTTATTTAAAAATTAAATTAATCATATTTATAAAATTATTTTTTAAAAATAAAGTTTATTTTTGGATTCAATACGTCAAAAAATGGTTAGGTTTATTTTTTGGTATTTTTAAAAAATACTTGAATTTTTTATGAATAGTAAAATACGATAATTCACAATAAATGTTAAAACCTAAATTTATGTATCACTATTGAGTCATGGATGATGTAAATGGACATTGGTTCAAACTCACATGCACATATTACTATGTTTGGTCACAATCTTCAAACACTGTTTCTTGTATTTAGCAAAATAATTAAATAATGAATTAAATATTCAAAATTCACTCCTCTCCTCCAATATAAAGACCACACACACTCCCCTATTCTATTCATTCTAATAAAGCCTTGTTCCAAGCCTATTTTCTTCCCAAATCAGTCCCCAATATCCTTCCCCACAACCAACAGACCTTGGTCTCCTCAAAACACTAAATCCTCTCCCTTTAAGAGGCTTTCAAATGAGATAAACTCAAGAGGTAAATTCCTCTTTCCGATTCTTTTATTTTCTTTGAAGTTATTTTATTTTCTTGTTTATTTACTCAACTAACTTCACCAAAATGGTATGATAACTCCAGTAAAATACATTTAATTTAATTCTATTATGATAATGGGATATTTTATCATCATCTCTCCCTCCCCCTCCTTTTATTCTATAAATGAAAATACCGTTTGAGTTATGTTGATTTATCACATTCAAGGATAACATGTTTTCAATTTTACTTTACATATTATAGAATTGTCATGAAACCATTTTAATGGTTTAACCAGATCACAATATATGTTTTTCTTATTTAATTATCTTTAATCCTTATAAATTCATAATGAAAAATAATAATACCAAACAATTTAATTGTGAGCAAAATCGCCACATTAATTCAAGAGTTTATAATTAATGTTTTATATAATGATTCAACATGACTCAAAGTAACCAAATTATATCTAAAACTATATAACTTTATGTATGTTAAATAATAAAATATAAATACAATTCTATACAACCACTCTCATTATACATGTTTATCTGTTCATGTATATAAGTAAATCGAACATGAATGAAATGGACCAGAACAATGAAATTAAACCTCATAACCAATATAAAAGGGTTTGAATGAACGAAGAAATGGTTATAAAAAATAATTTACATGTAAAATAGGTTATTTAATTATTAATTAATTAACCTATTTTTGTTATTCATATCATTAATATCAATAAGATATCACTATCGTTCTTATGTTAAGGGATCCTCTTTATTTTACTTTTATTCAAGAATGCCTTCTATGTTATGCCCTTTTATGTGTAATACCTAATAATGGGGTATGATTTATCACCTTTACCATACATACCTAATGATTTATAAGTGATTCTAAACTTCTTTACCTCTCATTAATACCTCCGATGTACACTTGATACCATGCTAATATTCCATAAGGGATTCTACCTGAGCCACCTTAATTCCTTCAGGTTGATCAATATTTCTTTTTACCCAAAATAAGTTGTCTTTTATTTTTATGTCAAAATTATAAATACTTTTTATATTCTCTATACTCATGTTTCGTTATCCATACCTTATATTCTTTCAGGGTTATACATGATTTTAAGTGATTCCCTCCTCGATACTTCCCAATATGCAAACTTGTTTTAAGGGAACTTCCCAAATTTTTACCCAATTTCAATTTCACTCTTTCATTTGCTTTAATCCACCATTATTTTTATAAAATCTGTATTTTTTAGGAAAAAAATCTTGTTTCACTTATGTATCTATATAAAATATTATTCCCTATTCGATTTTAAATGCTCGTTAGTATTTTCCTTAAAACCACACTAAATTGTTTTAATTTTAAGAATTCCCTAAATACTCTTCTAAAATGTTGTCACTTCTTTTTTACTTCACATACCATGCTATATAACTATTTTACCTTATTAATATTCATGTATGTTTTAATTTAATTCTCTTATGGTCACTTTTATCATCACCCATTCATTACGCTTAATGACCTGAATGCGATACCCATTTATCTCCATGGGTTCCCTTATGACTATGTATGATTGATTATGTATGATTATTTATGTCGAAAGAGTATTCATGAACATGTTAAGATGGGTGTTTCCAATATCATTCCAATTATTTGGGTAATTTTTATTCTCATGAGACGTTATGTGAAATAGTCTTGGCGGTTAGCCTTGACTCGTTCATTAATGTGAAAATATCTTGCTGGTTAACCTTGACTTGTGATCCACATTGTGCAATGATCCTTGAATCATGCTAAAGTAAAGATTTTTTTTGTTACCACAAAAATATGATTTCATGTTTATATGATCCCAAGTTTATATGATATGATTCAATATTCCATTTTATATCATTATTTCATGATCTGTAACCCTTTCACTAAAGCCTTATTCTTATGTTTAAATCCTTACTGGGCTTTTAGCTCATCCCTTTGTTTATGTGATCCCCAATGTACCATATGCTGATGTAAGGGTTCAAAGGTAGTTAGGAACTCTTTATGGATATTAAATAAAAGAATTGTTTTTTAGTCCCATGTTTTATGTACCTAGACACCAATGACACTAGAATTAACGATCCTTGGCTTGTACTCTAATTTATAATAATGCATAAAATCATGTAATGATATATGTAAAAGGCTAAGGTCACTATAGTTGGTATCAGAGGATAGTATAGTTATTTTTAGAGATTAATATGATATCCCTTTACAAATAACCTTAAGGATGATACTATGTATAAGAAAACACCCCTAAATTTTTGTAAGTATAGAGTATGTTGTTTATCAAGAAAATACATCCCTGTATGGATACAAATAGACAGAGGTGGTTCAAGCATAGATGTATCATGTGGTAAAACTCAAAAACACCACTTTGAGATAGACTTGAATGGGAACATGTGAATGACAATGGGACTTACTGTACTCTTGGTTTGACACTCCCAGAGGATATTCTTTGGTCAATTCACGAGATTAGTATAAACCATTATTAAAGGAATAAAAAAATACATAAGAATACAATCTAAGTAGTATATCTAGGAAAACCTAGATTGAAACCTAGGAAATAAAAAGTTAGGATATAATTAACCTTTACAATTTTATCCTCTTATGTTAAAATATTCCTTTTTTTATAATCAATAGATAAGTATTAAAGCCCTATAATTGTACGTCCTATTTCATAGTTAATTGTGGGAAAAAGACGAACATGTTCCAACAATAAATGTGATATGGAATGTGAAGATTGTCCTAATGATATGCCTGATATGATGTGAATGGGTTGTCAAAACATCATGAAACTACTTGCTCAGTTGGCTCATGGTATGAATAATAACTTAAATCGTGAGGAAAACCCTCCCACTCTAAGGAAAAATAATGTTGTCATTGAATCTTTCATGCAGAAAAGTTCTCCCATGTTTAGTGGATCATCTGATCTTCTTCTCGTGGAACAGTGGATTAACTCTTTTGATAATATATTGTAGGTCATTCAGTTCCCAGAAGAAGAGAAAGTTGTGCTTCTGGCTTATAATATTTTATGAGGAAGCTGATTAGTGGTGGACACTGATCAAGAATACGAATCCATAGGAGGAATTGATTCCATGAACTCTAATGAATTCAAGATAATGTTTTTCAATAAATATTTTCCCCGAACCCTACATCTCAAGATGGAAAGGGAGTTTCTCGGACTCAAGCGAAAGGGAGATGATTAAATTGGTGAGTATGAAGAAAATGTTACAAGGATTGGTATTTATGCCTCTGGATTTATCATGAATGCCAAAATCAAGGTGGATCACTTCTTTAATGGACTAAAGACAAGTCTACGAAAAGTGCTGGTAATTTGAGACTTCCACAGCTATGAGGATATTTTATGTTGTGCCCTCATGGTTGAAATGGAGATTAGAGACTCTCAGTGGTATCATGGCCCCAAAAATAAGAAGAGGAAAATGTAATTTCATGTGGATGGTCCCACAAATAAATTCCATGATGGGAAGAAGCTCGATCATTACAAGTGTAAAAATTGTGGGAATAAGTATCCTGAGAACTATCTAAAGGGAACCATGAATTACTTAAAATGGGGAAATATGGGACATCTAGATAAAAAATGATGACAGTTTATGAATAATCATGTTAATATGGAAGAAGAAAGGAAGGATCATATCAACACTCAACCTATAGTGCATTGCTACAATTGTAAGGAGCATAGGCATTATGAAAACAATTTTCCTAAGTTGAGGGTTGTCAGAGGAAATCAGCAACACCCTACAAGGCAACAAAGAGGGTATTATTCAGTCACTACTGCTGAGGTGGAGCTGGACAATGATGTAGTGATAGGTACACTTGTTATTTATTAAAGAATAGCAAATGTACTATTTGATTCTAGTTCTAAACATTCTTTCATATCTTGCATGTTTAGTAGAACTATTCAAGCACCACATCAAAATTTGGAGGATAACTTATCTTTGAGAAAAGTGAATGTGGAAATTATCACTTCCATGGTTTATAACTCCTCCCAGATTAACATTTTTTTGACTGAAAGTCCCATGAAATCTCATCATACTTTCTTTTGGGGAGTTCAACACTTTCTTGGGCATAGATTGGCTATATTTATACCAATCCAACATCAACTGTCAGGAAACGGAGATCAATCTTCACATCCTGAAGCATACTCAAACTCATTACAAGTGTAAGGTTGAAGATGAATCTTCATTAGAATCATTCTATAAAGTTTGAATATTAATTCCTTATGGAAATCATGTAATGATTAGATTATTGGGAAAAAGGAGAGAATCATGCTTAATGTCATCCCCATTGTGAGGGATTAAACTGGTGTATTCCCTGAAAAGATGTATGTTCTGCCTCCTGACCGAGAGTTTGATGTATCAATTGAACCTATTACAGGATATATATCTATATTAAAGACACCTTATAGAATGGCCACCGTAGAACTGGCAGAGCCGAAGAAGTAGATATAAGAGAATATGGAGAAGGGTTTTATATTCCTGAGTGCTTCACCATGGGGTACACTGGTCCTTTTCATCAAGAATATGGATGGATGAATTCCCCTCTACATTTATTATCATGAGATCAATAAAGCCATGATAAAGAACAAGTATCCCCTGCCACAGATTGATGACTTATTCGATCAGCTACATGGGGACATTTATTTCTCTAAGGCGGACCTTTAGTCGGGATATCATCAATTAAAGGTTAGGAAGGAAGATATTCACATGACTGCCTTTTGAACAAGGTAAAGACACTATGAATTCATAGTGATTCCCTTCAGATTCACTAAGGATCAAGAAAATTTCATGGATTTAATGAATAGTGTCTTTAAAGATTACCTCAAACAATTTGTGATAGTCTTTATTGATTATATTCTGATATAATCCAAGAGCAAGGAGGTACAAGAGGAGCATTTGAATATTGTGTTAAAGAATTTGCGAAGGGAGAATCTGTATGAAATGTAAAGTAAATGTGTGTTCTAGATGGAGGAAGTTTCATTCATGTGGAATTTTACCACTAGAAAAGGGATATCTATGGACCCTTCCAAGACAAGGGTGATTGAAGAGTGGCCTAGGCCAACATAAGTAACAGAGATCCTCATCCTTCTGGGTATAGCTAGGTATTATCGATGATTTTTGAAGAAATTTTCACAATTTTCAAACCTAATGAACAATCTGACATAGAAGTGGGTAAATTTTTTATGGACTCAAGAATGTGAAGAGTGGTTTAAGGATTTGAAAAAGAGGAAAATCACGGTGCCAGTACTCACACTCCCAACAATTGGAGAACTCTTTGTGGTGTATAGTGATGCTTCAAATAAGGGATTAGGGTGTGTGCTGATGAAAACTGATAAAGTGATAGTCTACACCTTAAGGCAGCTGAAAATTCAAGATAAAAACTATCATACACATGATTTGGAGTTGGAGGCTATGATCTCTGCATTAAAAATCTGGCTGCATTATCTCTATGTGGAGAAGTGTGATATATATACTGATCACAAGAGTCTAAAAAATATATTCAAACAATAGGATCATAATATTCTCTAGTGATGATGGATAGAACTTATCAAGGATTATGACTGCTCAATCCACTACGATCCTAGTGAGGTGAACAAGGTGGAAAATTCTCTAAGTAGAAAGGATCATGATTTTTTATCAATGATGATAATTAAAAAGGTTCTGATCTTCCTAGATTTGTAGAGGATGGACAAGGGAATCATTAAGGGAGGAACATAATCAATCCTTTTATAAATGATTTCTCAACCATCCCTCATGTAGAAAATAAAGGATTCTCAAAGAAAAGATGTGGAGATTCCGAAAAGTGTTAAAGCTACCAAAGATTGTAAATCCTCAGAGTTCATGATTGATGAGGGAGGAGTTGTAAGATATGGATCATAATTATCTATACCATCTGATCCAGAGATAAAGAAGGATCTTTTGAATTACACACATAGCTTAACCTTCTCTATCCACCAAGGGAGCATAGAGATGTATCTAGATCTCTGAGAGAACATTCGGTGGGATAATATTAAAAATTAGATTGTTGAATATACATCAATGTTCCTAGTATGTCAACAAGTGAAGGATGAAAGATAGAAGTCTAAGGGGATGATGAAACCACTACCCATACCAACATGGAAGTGGGAGAACATAACCATGGACTTTGTCACTATAATTCCAATGAAAACAAGAGGAAACAATGATATATGGGTCATTGTGGGTCATCTTACAAAGATAGATCACTTTATCATGATTCTAGAGGTACTGTCATTAGATCAAATTGAATATATATATATCAAAGAGGTGGTAAGGCTGTATGGAGTACCACTATCGATTGTATCCGATTGAGATCTGATATTCACCTCGATGTTCTGAAAAAGTCTCCAACATTATCTAATCATTGTAATGAACTATAGTACAACCAATCATCCTTAAAATGATTTCGAATCTAAGCAAACTATTCAAACACTAGAAGATATGTTGAGAGCATGTTCTATGGACATCAATATAAGATGGACCAACATCTTCCACTGGTTGAATTCTCCTATAAAAAAGGTTTTCGCTCGATTATCCAAATGGAACCATACGAAGCACTTTATGGGTAAAGGTGATAAACATAAGTGTGTCGGGATAATGGCGGTGAGCATAAACTACTAGGACCTGAAATGGTTGAAGAAATGGTTGAGAAGGTGAAAACCATTCAACAACACATCAAGGCATCCCTGTGTCGACAAGAGATTTATGTGGACAATCGTCGAAGAGACCTTGAGTTCAAAGTTGGATATATGGTATTTCTATGAATATCTCCATGGAATAAGGTCAAGGGGTTTGGGAAGAAAGGAATGATAAGTACATCGGCCCCTTAGAGATCTTTGATCGAGTCGGAGTTGTGGCCTATCAACTGGCACTTCCACCTACCATGTTGAAAGTACACAATGTCTTCCATGTATCCCTCTTAAGGAAGTACATACCTTACCCTTCACATGTACTCTCTTTAGAGGTGGTACGGCTGGAGAATGATCATTATTATGTGGAGAAACCAGTTAAGATCTTGGATCATAGAGATAATGTTCTACGCAACAAGACTACCCTCCTGGTCAAAGTACTATGGAAGAACCATAAGTAAAAAAAATGCCACATGGGAACTGGAGGAGGAAATGAAGGAAAAGTACCCACACCTGTTTATGGATTGGAATGTAAAACAAAATTTTGAGGTTAAAATTTCATAAGGAGGAATAATGTAACAACCCAATGTTTTATCAATGGAATTCTTTTCTTATAAATATGTCATATAATCACATGAAATCACAACACAAGGAACTACTAAAAACTATGTGACCTTTAAACATAATTTTGATATATCTATATTTTGAATTTCAAAAATTTCACATAAATTGTTGCGATCATTTTGATTGTTGTATTCAGTTAAGAAAAATTTATTTTTTTGGTGAATAGTAACCTACCCTTATGAATAGTAACATACCCTTATGAATAGTAGTGAATAGAAATGGATAGTAAGTGGGATATAAAAATAGAAACGCCACCCATTAATGTATAAATACAATTTAGACAGATTATAAGTGAAAAAAAATCATAGTATAAGTATTGATATTTTTGTATATCATAAATATTTTAATTACAATTTTATGATTAATTTAACAATTCAAAATGAAAATGTATTTTCATAAAATGTAATCGTAAATTCTTATTTTATATTATTTTGTTTATAAGATAAATTTATGAGACCTTGATTAATTTTTCGAGGTGTTATAAAATGAGTTATAGTTTAAATGTTATTTTTTTTGAAAAAATTAACGATTTATTTAAAAATTAAATTAATAATATTTATAAAATTATTTTTGGAAAATGGAGTTCATTTTTTATTCTACATGTTGAAAAATTTTTAGGGAGAATTTTTGGGATTTGTTTAAAATACCTGAATTTTTTAGGAATAGTAACGTACGATAATTCACAATTAATGCTAAAAACTGAATTTATGCTTCATCCTTGAGTCATGGATTATGTAAATGGCCATTGGTTCGAACCCACATTAAAATATTATTTTTTTGGGTCACAAGTCTCATAAACTCTTTCTGGTCTTGATCAAAATAATTAAATATTCAAAATTCATTCCTCTCATCCACTATAAAAACCACCCAAACTCCCCTTTTCTCTTCACTCTTATCATTAATTTTTCCTTGCCTAAGGTCTAACCAAATCACTCTCCAAGATCTTCCCTAACTTCCAAAATCCCTTGGTCCCCCCAAAAGACCAAATCTTTTTCCCTTAAGAGGTTTTCAAAGGAGATGAACTGAAAAGTTAAATTCCTCTTTCCAATTGTTTTATTTTATTTCAAGTTCTTTTATTTTATGGTTTCTTTCCTCGCCTCCATTCACCTAAATGGTATGATAACTCCAGTTACATAAATGTACTATAATTATATTATGCTAATGGGATATTTTATCATTATCTCTGCCTACCCCTCCTTTTATTAGATAAATGAAAATACCGACTGAGATGTGTTGATTTATCACATTCTAGGATGAAGGGTTTTCAATTTTCCTTACCATATTGTTTAATGGTCATGAAACAATCTTAATGGTTGAAACAGATCATAATATATGTATTTAATCTTATTTAATTTTCTTGGAATCCTTATAAATTTTTTGTGTAAAATAATAATACAGAACAAGTTAATTGTGAGAAAAATCACCACATTAATATAAGAGTTTATCAGTAATATTTTATACAATGATTCAACTTCACTACCAGTAATAAAATTAAATTTACAACCATGTAACCTTCTATAAGATGAATAATAAAATATATATACAATTATGTACAACCACTCTCATCATACATGTTAATCAATTCATGTATATAAGTAAATCAAACATGCAACAAACGAAACCGAACAGTGAAATTGAACCTCATAACCAATCGAAATGGTTATAAATGAACTCAAAAAGTTTATACTAAATAATTTACATGTAAAATAGGTTCTAGAATTATTAATTAATGAACCTGGTTTTTTATTCTTGTAATGACATGGAAGTTACATGTACTTTTTTTAATTAAATGGAGACTTTACGAGTCCGCAAAAATTGACAGCGCATGATTTTGCGGCCCGGAGTGCCCAGAATGAATTTTTGAACATTAGTTCAGGTACATTCAGTAAACGTGTGGGAGGGTTTTTCTAACCTTTGAAGCGGTGCTCAGAATCGAAATATGAGGACACCGTTGAACTCATATTTCTAGTATTTACTTAATAATACATTCACCTCGATGACAGTTAGTCGAGGGTGAAAGTTAATTTTTGGGTTTTTCATGGAAATAATAATATAAAAGAATCGCACATTTTATATTATTTGTTAAAACCATTATGAGTAATTTGAGAAGTGGGGACCACCAGACCTAGACCACCCATGAGAGGTTATAGTGGTGGGGACCACTATAGCCTATCCTCCCATGGGAGGTTATGGTGGTGGGGACCACCCTAGTTCTAAACCTCTTCAACTCCCTCATTAATGTGGAGGAGCCTCTTGAGCTTCCTCCACATTAATTGTGCCAATCCTATCCAACTTAATCATGCTAAGTAATTAATTAACCCAATTTGAATTTTATTCCAACAATCATAATAGATCTCATAATCTATTATTTTGGGCGCTATCATTTCCTTTTGGTGGAATTGGGGAGAGGAGGAACTCTTGGAGAAAGAACGCCAACGAAGAACTTCTTCTTAGAAGGAAGAACTTCTTCTCCGAATGAAGAATTCTGACATCGACTTAGACCTTCTTCATCGAGACATCCTCTATCAGTGGACATCTTCAAAAATGGAGAATCACCTCCATTGAAGAACTTTAATCTGATGAACGAGCTCAGCATCGGAGGTGTGTGATGGGTGCGGCGAACTTCGACAACTTCAACTTCTCTCTTCATCATCAAGAGAACGAGGTAGGGGTTTATTTGTGTTTGAATATTTTCCCTATTTCTTTCCTTGGATTCTTTTGCGGTTTGTGAATTAAACATTGTGGGAGGTTGTAAATCTTGAAGTTATTATTTCATGTTCTTATTGAACCACATGCTACCACCCTAACGCAGAGGATACGGGCCAAACTAACATGGCCTGACGCTTCCGAAAATATCATGGTGTTCTTCACGAAGGAGGAAGATAGAAACCATCCATGGATTGGGCACGACAACGGTAGTTAGTGCCACAGCCGGCTGTGATGAAGGTGACAGCACAATGGCTCCACCCCGCAGCCTCTGTGCTGACCGCGTCCACCGCTGCCATCCCCGGCTCCACACCGCCCCGTGGCCGAGGTTCCACTCCGCAGCAGAGGTGCCGCCCCCCGGCTGAGGCACCGCCACGTAGCCAGACCACTGCCCTGTGGCCGGATTGCTGCTTTATGGCCCTACCGCCCTGCGGTCTCGCGCTGCTGTCATCCAAGCCGCCCCTACCTCGAGGTACCCCTCAGCCGAGCCGCCCTCGCGGAAACCTCGTGGCATATCGGGCCAGGACCAGCGGGCCAGGCTGAACCCAACAGGCCAAGCCACACTGCAGGCCAGGTTGACCCAAACTGGGTCCGCCCAGGCCAGGTCAGGCTGATTCGGTCTGACCAGGTCGAACCGGACCCAGGTCCACTATGACCCAATTACATTATTTTTTCCATAACATTGGCACCAGAAGTCCATTTGACGAACCGTTAGTGGTGCTGAAAATCATGGAGTGAGATAGTCCCTTTAAGTATACCCCACTAGAGTTTTGGAGTAAGATGAGGAATGATCAGGTTGAATTGAGCACGAACCCAACCGGGCCCCCGGGACTACGAGGCTAATAACTCACAGACCGGGTTTCCAATTGATGCGCCATATATTACGTTGAGACCCCTATGACATGGCGGACCATTGAAATACATCTTCATGGGACTTTGTGGAAGTTGGAGTGTCGACCATTAGCTTGTGGAGCAGATCCTCCTGGAGATGAGTGAACATAGTGAGGGAACCTAGTGGCTGGCTGAGACTTGACAACTGCTGACCGTTTCGACTCTTAGTGACTCCACATGCCCAGTTGGGAGCGCCTTGGTGACACGGAAGAACCACGGTAGGGAGTGCCTTGGTGACGTAGCAGACGCACTGTACTCAATAGGAGGAGTACCTCAGTAGGCCACGAGGGGGAGCGCCTTGGTGACACAGCAGACCCACGGGGGGGGGGGGGGGGGAGCACCTTGGTGACGTAGAAGACCCAAGATACTCGACAGGAGGAGTACCTCAGCAGTCTATGGTTAGTGTGAAGCGCCTCTGTTTGATGCAGCAAGCCCACTGTACTTGAGAGAGGAGGAGTTCTCCTGCAGCCTAAGTGTTCGATGTTGTTAATGGGAATGTTACTTGATACTACCCCTAGAATAAATCCTTGTGTGAAATGACTCAGTAAATCTGTGTTTTTCACATGACCGAGATGGATTACTTGATAACATACGTATATGTATGGGAATATACCTATGTAGGGTTATCTATTGATTTCATGCTTTGTGTTTTATCCTTGATGGATTTTGTTAGACCAAGAGGGTCTCAGGGTCCCTACTGAGTATCGTTATACTCACCCCTGAATGGGCTATTCCCAAACCTTGTTGTGTTGGAAGCAGATGATGTACAACGCTGACTGAGCTTGAGAGTACCAGGACTAGACGGAACCTAGAGGTGGACCATACAACGTGTCGATACACAGAGGAGATGGGTGGATGTAGAGTGTTGAGGAGGCGATATGTACCTACCCATCATGTAGGAACCTAAGAGGACGAACCAGTAGCTATATTTTCTCTTTCTTCATTTTTATTGTATCACAATTGTACTTGTGATTTCAAGTTGAGCTTGTGTTCTATCCCCTTTTACTTACAGCACTAACTCAGTTTATAGTTCAGTTTACCTGTGTTCCAATCTTTTTGTGTGCTTGGTTATGTGTGCTTACAGGTTATAAAGGAAATGCCTTCGCAGTTTTAGGGAAAACACCTTCAGTGCTTGTTTCCAGGCCCTGGCCTATGGAAGGCGGGCGTGGGGTAGTCACGGCACGGGCCTGGGGGAGGGGTCATGACAAATTGGTATCTGAGGAGTCAGTTCTACCGTAGAACATAATACTAAGATCTTTTTAACGACAATAGTGTTTAGTGTAGTGAGTGTGGTTATCAGTTTAGGGAATCCAGTCTTGGTGTGGCGGCTGACGTATCCATACACCAGGCCCATGACTTCTGATTTCCGACTCAGTGCACGAAAACATTGATTGCGTGTTTGTTTTCAAAAGTTTTCTTTGTGATCTTTTGAGTCAGCTCACCAGGTATAAATTTCAGCTCACCAGGTATAACTTATTGACCGTGGAACACCTATTTCTTTTCAGGATTCTTCCATGAAGACAACCAGCTAGGGTACAGATAGTTGTATGCACTGATAGACCACCAAGCGATGAGGCCTCAGTGTAGGGCCTTTTCCAATAGAGGCACCATCGGTACCATTCCCCGTTGGGGCACCGATGCCACCAGCCCCAACAGCAGATAGTTCACACCACTTGAGTGCCTTGAATGAGTTCCAGTGCTAGAGGCCACCCATGTTCAGAGGGGAGACGGACCCACAGGCGGCTGAGGATTGGTAGGAGGCTGTGCTGTGAGTTTTCCGACTGGTAGGGACAGCAGTCAATCTCATGCTAATTGTTGTTTCCATCCTTATATAGGAAGTAGCGGGCAGATGGTGTAGTTTGATGATCTAGGTTCATGATGCGGTTACATATCTCTAGAAAGACATCCAGAGCCTATTTCAGGTAGATTTTGTTCCAGCGACTCTTCGCGCAGTGCACATTCAAGAGCTACTTCATCTGCAGCAGGGCAACATGACTGTAGATCAGTACTTAGAGAGGTTCACTGACCTCTCCTGCTACTCCATTAAGATGGAATGGGACCCATTATTCAGCTCACAGACCTTCGAGCAGGGACTCAGGTGGGAGATCAGGGCTTCGATGATCTCACTCAGCATCCCGATGCAGGCGGGGGTATTGGAGAGAGCCCTCTTAATTGAGAGTTTCCTTACTGAGCAGTCACTAGCAGTGAGATCCACCACTAGTCGTCACGTGGAGGATTATTCTATAGATGGTAGTAGATATATGTCTTAGAGGTCCAAGAGGACCAGACATACAGGTGGACGACCACATGACTCAGGTTCGGTTGTGCAGAGCACCCGAGGCGGAGCTCGTCATGCCAGGAGCGGGTAGTGTTACACATACGGTGGGCAGGGTCACATGGCTGGTGACTGTCTGACCCACCATTTGTATTATCAACAGACGGTCGAAGGACCACCCAGGTAGAGATATAGGTTTGACCAAGGAGGTCCACATAGAGCAGGCGGACGTGGCAGAGGAGCTGGCCATGCAGCTGGTGGTGGACGATGATTCAAGATGTTACCACCACCACCACCAGGATGTCCACCCCGACCACAGGGAGCAGGTGGAAAGGGGAAACCTCACCTCCAGGAAGCTGAGGCCTACAATCATGGCACTACGGATATAATATGAGGTATCATTTGTGTCTACTCTACCTTAGCTGCAGTACTTGTAGACACAGGTGCCAGTCATTATTTTATTGCCACTACCCTTGTTTAGAGCTCAGATATTCCAATGGAGCCGTTGGCTCGATCCTCACGGCTAGAGACTCCTATGGGAGCGGATTTTACGATTATGCATTGGTGTCAACAGTGTGAGCTTACTCTAGGAGGGGAGAGCTTCAGCTGGGATATCCTAGTTGCAGTGTCGAGACCCTATGACATCATCTGGGGTATGGACTAGTTATCTACAGTCTATGCTCAGATTGACTATATTGGGCACAAGGTGCGGTGTGTCTTCACGGATGGGACCGGGTTGACCTTTACCAGCAAGAAGGGAGCCGTTTCAGTAGAGGATGGACTTAACTATAGGAGAGTTTATCCGATCACTCATCAGTTGACTATCCATACCATTGGTGATTTTTATGTAGGGAGTCTGAGCTATCCTGTAGTGGTAGACCAGTACGCGGATGTTTTCCCTAATGATGTCCCAGGTCAACCTCCTTGCAGAGAGGTGGACTTTTACATTGACTTGTACACTGGGACGACACCGATATCTACAACAGTAAATCGGATGGCTCCCACAGAGCTTCGTCAACTGTGAGTACAACTAGAGGACTTGTAGGGGATGGGATTCATTTAGCCCAGTGTTTCTTCCTGGGCAGCCCTGATTCAGTTTGCCAAAAAGGCGTATGGGAGCTTGAGGCTCTATGTTGACTATCAGTGACTGAACCAGGTGATCATGAAGAACAAGTACCCACTCCAGAGGATTGAAAACCTCTTTGATCAGATGAAGGGAGCACAATGGTTCTAAATGATAGAACTCAGATCAGGTTATCACCAGCTCAGAGTGTGAGACAAGGATTTGTAGATGATGGCCTTCAGATGTCGGTATGACCATTATGAGTTCTTGGTTATTCCATTCGGTGTAAAAAAATCTCTATTAGTGTTCATTGGACTCATGAATAGGATCTTTCAGCCACACCTTGATCACATTGTATTAGTCTTCATCGACGACATTCTGATCTACTCGACTATTGGGGAGGAGGATGCCTATCATTTGCAGGTAGTACATGACACACTCCGAGAGCACCAGCTTTATGGTAAGCTCTCGAAGATCCAGTTCAGGATCTGAAAGGTTAAATTTTTTATACATGTCATATCGCAGGCTGGAGTTGTAGTGGATCCAGTTAAGATTGAGGTGGTACTTGCTTGGGAGCCCCCTAGGAGTGTGATGGAGGTATAGAGTTTGCTGGGTTTGGCCGAATACTACCGGATTTTGGTGCCAGATTTGTCCAGAGCTGCAGCAAGACCATCATCCTTGACAAAGAAGGGGCAACCCTTTGTTTGGTCAGAGAAATTCCAGCTGAGGTTTCAAGAGCTAAGGCAGAGGATGACCAGTGCCCCCATCTTGGGGCTTCCAGAGGAGGGTGAAGGGTAAGTAGTTTACTATGATGCATCCGGGACCAGACTCGGATGTGTCCTGATATAGGAGCGAGCATTGATCCCATATAGTTCTTTATAACTGAGACAACATGAGTAGAACTACGCTACCCTGGACCTGGAGTTAGAAGCAGTGGCCTTCGCCTTGATGATGTGGCGACACTATCTGATGGGTGAACGGTTTATAGTGTACTATGATCACATGAGTCTCAGGTATATCTTCTCTCAGAAGGACCTGAACCTGAGAAGACGACGTTGTATTGAGTTCTTCCAGGACTATGACTTCGTGATTGTCTACACTCCTGAGAAGGGGAATGTTGTAGTAGATGCAGTCAGCAGGAGGTTTGGTATACAGCTTCTAGGTGAGGCGACAGAGCAGCTGGCCGCTTTACAAATATCCTTTGTGGATAGAGATGGACCAGCTTTTCTAAATTCTCTTCTAGTCACTACCTCACCTCTTCACTGAGTTAGGGAGGTGCAACATGGGGACACTGACTATGAGACATGAAATTCTCAAATATCTATAAGACATACACCTGATGGATTTTCTGAAGGTGGGGGGCACGTCATCGCCTTCTAAGAACGTACCATTGTACCTGTGTAACTTCAAGAGGAAGTGTTGATGGAGTTCCACACATCCACTCTAGCAGTATATCCAGGAGTGGAGAAGATGTACCAGGATCTCTGACGACAGAACTGGTTTGATTCGAATAATGAAATAAGCAGTATAGTTTGTTTCTCAGTGCCTCACTTGTCAGCAAGTGAAGGCGGATCATCTGGTACCAGCAGGTTTGGTTCAGCCATTAGAGGTCCTATAGTGGATGTGGGATGGGATATCCATGGACTTCATGATAGGATTTCCATGTACATAAAGTGGGCATGAATCAATTTGGGTGATCGTCGACCGACTCACCAAGTCGGCCCACTTCCTACCGATCAGGGAGCAGGGTTCAGGGGAGAGTTTTGGATGCCTATATGTGCAGGAGATTGTGCGGCTACATGGAGTACCATTGATGATTGTCTCTGATCGTGACGCACGGTTTACTTCCCAACTATGGAAGGGGTTGTAGGAGGCTTTCAGGATGAAGCTTCATTTGAGCACTACCATCAATTCTCAGATGGATGGTCAGACTGAGCGGACCATCCAGACACTTGAGGACATGTTGCATTCTTGTGTCCTCAACTTCAGTCACAAATTGGAGGATCACTTTACTTTGGTGGAGTTTGCATACAACAACAGATATCACTCGACCATAGGGATGGCACATTTTGAGGCATTGTATGGGAAACCTTGCAGATCACCTTTGTGCTGGACTGACCCAAGGGAGTCAGCACTCATGGGACCATAGATGGTACAAGATACCACAGCGAAGGTGCAGATCATCCAGGAGTGGATTAAGACTGCACAGAGTAGGGAGAAGTTGTATGCCGAAAGGAGACAGACACCTTTGGAGTTTGAGTATGGAAACTACATCTTTCTACAGGTCTCACCCCGATTAGGTCTATAGAGACTTGGCCGAGGTGGAAAGTTATCTCCAAGATTCATCCGACATTTTCAGGTCCTAAGCAGAGTTGGCGAGGTGGCATACCACATATCTCTTCCACCTCAGTTGCACCGGGTGCATGAGGTCTTCCACGTATCCCAGATGAGGAGATACGTGCACAAACCTTCCCACATCATCGACCATGGCGAGCTGGACATCACCGATGAGGTGACTTTTATGGAGGTTCCAGTAGAGATTGAGGATCGACAGGAGAGGGTCCTTTGTGGATGGTTTATACCTCTGGTGTGCGTTCGCTGGCAGCACAAGAACCTCCAGGAGAGAACATGGGAGTGAGAGGCTCAGATGCATGCTCAGCACCCCCACTTGTTCCCTTAGTTTTGATTTGTGGCTTACGGGGACATAAAGCCTGAGGTGGTAAGGATGTAAAGTCCCAGAAATTCCATGTAAATTATTTTTAATTAAATAGTGATTTTAAAATTCTGCAAAAATTGGTGGTGCATGATTCCAAGGCCCGGAGTTCCCGGAATGAATTTCTAAACTTTTGTTCAGTTATGTTCAGTAAACGTGCGAACGGGTTTTTCTAACTTTTGAACTGGTGCTCGGAATTGAAATCTGAGGACACCGTTGAACTCACAACATCGTTATTCACTTAATAAGACTTTCACCTCGATGAATGTTGGTTGAGGTTGAAAGTTATTTTTTGGGTTTTCGTGAAATAATAAAATAAAATAATCAAAACTTTTATTTTATTTGTTAAAACCTCCATGTGTGTAACACCCCACCCCTACCTTATTGGCATGAGGAGGAGGTGAGGGATTACTTAGCCTTATGCAATGTTCTCAAGGCCCAAAGGCTGTAAATTAATGCCGAGGGCTTCGAGAACAAATTGGGGAAGGATTTTCCCTTAAGAAAAATCCAACCAAACCATCACTACAACCACTATATGATGCATGTTAACAAAACCTTCAAGCATGTATTCTCAAAAGACAACCAAGTTGTTCTAAAACAAAACTGAAAACCAATATAATCCGACATAATATCAGACTACTATACCGAAGACTAAAAAACAAAACACCAAGATCCATGACACCACCACAGCTCCACACCAAGATATAAGCTCCAAGCTCCACCAACACATCACAAGCATCACCATGAACCACTAGAAATGAGAAGACTTACCTTTACCTGTATCACAGTACACGACATCCCTAAAGACACCAAAATTCCAAGGCAGGGGGTGAGTACGACTACTCAGTACGTTTTCCCCAAATGACTTCCCTACACACACCACTAGGATAAAAGAATTAGCACATTTATATAAAACATTTTATATAAAGAAAAACTGAGCTACCAATTGTTTATAAGAAAAACATGCCATAATCCAAACACACCCTTACCAATCCATATCACCCAAACCAAGCAACCAAGGGAAATCCAAACAAACATGCCAGAATCCATTTCATCATTTACACATTAGCACAATGATTTCCATCATGCAAGGCAACTCCCAACAAAGCAACTATAATGGTTGGACTTCCTTCCCAACTCGTTCACGCCATATTTGGCAAGCAGGACTTCCCGCCCACTACCAGACAACCCAAAACGGTGGGACTTCCCACCCATCCCATTAACCTCTTATAGTGATACTTCCTGCCCACTTCCACACAACCAACACATGTAATAACCAAACATGTAACCCTCCGTGGCCACAACAATATGCAATTCACCATTTCCATTACATGTCAATCCACTTCAATAAATAAAACATTTATTGAAAATCCCCTTCAATCATTTTCCATACCAAACCACATTTCATTAAAACCACACTTTTATTGAAAACCATTTTCTCAAAATCATCTTAATCAAACAAAAAAACTCATTTTAAAATCCCATTTTAAAATCACATCAAGAGCATTTTGCCACAAGCCCTTTTTCCCAAAAACCCCCAAACCATCCCCAAAGGGATTTCCATCCAATTTCACACATAAACAACACAATTAATTTTAAGAAACACAAATTTATTGTAACCCAAAACCACTAGTTCTAACCAAGTGGAGTTGAGAGAGAATTCACCTACCTTTAGGGTTCCCGAGAAATAGACCCACAAGAAACCACACCTCAAAACTGGTGAATGCACCACTGAAACCTCTCTAGATCTCCTTCGCAAACATTAAAAAGCCTTAAAATTAACTTTCAAGGAAATCACAACCATAGATCAACACGTAATGGGTGTATATATAGCAAAATGAGGGAGAGGGAGATGTAGATCTAGAGGAAAACAAAAGGAACCCAATAGGAGATATTTACCCAGGACAAACCACCTTCAAATCACCAAGAAACCTCTTAAAAACGCTTCCAAAACGAGTGCAAGAGCACCCTCAAACCCTGAGAAATCAAACTACCGAGTGAGTATCATGCGGGAGAGGGTTTGGAGAGGAATGAGGCAACCCCAAGGGAGCCCGGATTTAAAAACACTACTTTTAAGTGGCCGCACGGTTTGGAAAACCGTTCGCTAACTGTGTGTACGCTACTGCCTTAAGAGAAAGGGTCTTCATAGTTTCCTCGCACAGTTTGACAAAACGTGCGTAGGATGTGCGAAGCATACTATCTCCCCCTGTACAGTTTCTTAGAGAATCTACACGGTTTCCCCTAACTGTGCTCAGATATTGTTTCCTAATAAAATCCACCAAACTTTTCCAAAACCATTCCAAACTCTCCCAACCTCTTCTCAAATCATCCCATGCACTTTAAACACATAAATACACATAATAAAAGGCAACATAAATCAAACTAAGGGGTTCTACATTCTCCAAACCATTGGACTTTAGGTCATCGGAAAGTAGAGAACTTGCCCTTTGCCAAAAGAGCTCGGGCCATTGCTTGACCATTTATTTCTCCTGCTCCCAAGTCTCCTCTTGAATCTTACCATGTTGCCACAAAACACAAACTAAACCGATGATTTTAATGTGTAAGACCTTCTCTTGCCTATCCACAACTTGCACTGGCACGTGCACCAATGAAACATCTAACTCTAGCTCAACAGGATTCCATCGAATCACATGGTCACAATCCGACTGATGCTTTTTCAACTGAGACACATGAAAAACATTGTGCACCACACTGAACCTAGGTGGAAATGCCAAATGATAAGCCACCTCCCCAACCCTCTCAAGAATCTCAAAAGGTCCAACATACCTTAGAGATATCTTTCCCTACTTCCCAAACCGATGATGTCCCAACCTATGAGAGATCCTCAAGAAAACATGATCACTAAACTCAAATGAAAACGGCTGTCAATGATGATCCGCATACTATTTTTGATGAATATCAACCATCTCCATTCTATTTCTGATTAACTTGATCTCCTCCGTAGTCTCCTGGACAAGGCTCGGTCCAACCGTCGAGGACTCACTCGTTTCCACCCAACATAGTGGAGAACGACATGACCACCCATACAATGCTTCAAATAGAGCCATATGTATGGATGCCAGATAACTGTTATTGTACGAGAACTCAACCAATGTCATGTGCTCCTCCCCCAAGCCACCCAAATCCATTACACAAGCCTGCAACATATCCTCCAAAGTTTTTATTGTCCTCATGGATAGACTATCAGTCTGAGGGTGATATGTCGTGCTCATAGTCAACTGTGTCCCAAGGGCTTGCGGCAAGGATTTCTAAAAACGAGATGTAAACCTCAGATCTCTATCTGCTACAATAAAAACTGGAACACTGTGCCTCTTTACCACCTCCTGGATATAGATTTTGGATAGATCACCCATTGTATGAGATTCACGAATTGGAATGAAATGGGCCGACTTCATTAGTTGATCCACTATCACCCAAATGGCACCGTGCTTTCTGAAAGTTCTTGAGAGACTTGTAACAAAATCCATTGTTATTTTATCCCACTTCTAAATAGGTATTGGTAAATACTAAAACATTCCCTCTAGCCTTTGATGCTCTGCCTTGACCTACTGGAAAGTCAAGCATCTCGAAAAAAACATAGCCACACTTCTTTTCATACCTACCCTCCAGAACTGTGATTTCTATGCTTTATACATTTTCTGAATTCTAGGATGAACAACCCATCTGGAATAATGATACGCTCTGAGAAGATTCTCATGACAGGAAACAGGTACAAACATCTGATTCCAAAAACACAAAATTGAATCTATATTCAGTTGCCAACCCTCTATGGTCTCCCCACCATTGAGTTTTGATCTCATGGTCACACACTCAGAATCAGATATCTGTGCCTCTTTAACCAGTTCAACCAAGTCAGGAAATAATAAGACGAGAAGGAATACCACTCTATCGCCCTGGTCCTCACATTCAAATCGCATGTTAGCTATAACCGACATCAACTGTCATTGGTACGATGCATGTTTCACCACCTGAGCATATGATTTTCTACTTAATTCCTTAGCCACCTAATTTCCCTTACCCGATGTGTACATCAAGTCAAAATAAAACATCTGGAGATATTCCATCCATCTCCTTTGCCTCATTTTCAAATCCCTTTGTGAGAAAATGTTCTTCATGCTCTTATGATATGTATATACCATGAATTTCTCACCAAAGAGATAACGATGTCACAATTCCAAAGCATGGACCACTGCTACCAATTCCAAATCATGATTTGGGTAGTTATTCTCATGCACCCTTAACTTCCGCGAGCCATACGCAACCACATGATTCCCTTGCATGAGAATGCATCCCAACCCTAATCCTGATGCATCACAATACACCAGGTACCCTTTTCCTAGTTCTGGAAAAACCATGATTGGTGTTGATGTAAGTCGACCCTTTAGCTCTTCAAAACACTGTTAACACTGTTCATTCCACTAGAATGGATCATTATGTTTTGTCAAAGCTTTCATTGGTGAATCAAAACGTGAAAAATCATGAACAAAATACCGATAATACCTAGATAGACCAAGGAAACTCTGTAACTCAAACACATTATTTGGCGGTTTCCACGAGATAATAGCCTCTATCTTTTCTGGATCCACTGAAACACCCCTTTCAGAAATCACATGGCCATGAAAACAGAAATCCAGTATCAAAAAGTCACACTTTGACAATTTGGCATAAAACTGATGATCCCTCAAGATCCCCGACACTATCGCCAAGTGTAGCTCATGCTCCGCCCTTGTCTTAGAATACACAAGAATATCATCTACACACACCACCACAAATGAATCTAGATATCCCTGAAATATCTGATTCATCAATTCCATGAATACCACTAGCGCATTCGTTATACCAATGGGAATAACCACATATTCATAATGACCATATCTACTTTTGAAAGCTATTTTAGGAATATAATCCATCCTAACCCATAATTGATGATATCCCGACCTCAGGTCGATCTAAAAGAACCACTGGGGATCCCCTCAACTGGTCGAACAAATCATCAATTCATGGAATTGTGTATCTTATCTTTATCGTAACTTGATTAAGTCTATGATAATCAACAAAGAGCCTCAAAGATCCATCCGCCTTTTTTAAAAACAACACAGGTGCTACCCACTGAGACGTGTGAGGCTGGATAAACCCTTTGTTTTCCAACTCTTCCAACTAGACTTTCAATTCCTACAATTTAGTAGGTGATATCTGGTAAGATGGAAGTGAGATTGGATTGGTCCCCAGAAGAAGATCAATCATAAACTCCACTTCTCTTACAGGAGGTAACCCAGAGAATTATTCAGGAAAAACATCCATAAACTGGTCCACCGCTGCCGGAAGAACACTCTGCTCAACACCCTCAACCGAATCTAGTGACAACACCGCCAACTGGTATGATAACGTGCCCACTGTTGGTGCCAACAAATTCATTGCACCCTGCCAATCATACCTCTCTCCTTTAAAGAAATGTCTAACCCCATCGTGTGTCATAAAAGCCACTGTCCATGCATTACAGTCGATGTGGACCTTCAACGCCACCAGCCAATCCATTCCTAGAATTACATCATACCCATCCATCTTAAGCACTGAGAAATTCCACATTAGCTCATCCTCTCCCACAACGATACAAGATGCTCTACACAAGATGACTTGACACTCTCTTTGACCTATAGGAGTCTGAAGTTTCAAAACTGAAGGCACTATTTATACCCTTAAACCCAGAAACTCAACCACATGTGAAACAATAAAAGAGTGTGGGGCACCCATATCAGGAAACACTTGCATCAAGGTAGAATTTAACAGAATATTACCTCGCACTGTGGATGGTCCCGACTGATCACCACCACAACCTGCTCGACTCCAAACAACTCCTTGGTTGCCACACTCTCCTTTTTATTACCTTTCTGAGGAGTTGTGCTGTTCTGAGAATAACCATAACTGACTTTTCTCTGTTGACAAGGGGTATGCTTCTATCACTGCCCCGTCTATGCATATGACGTTTTTGATCCCGGAGGAGTGTTATGTGCACCCGTCCTTGGAGCATTCCGAAAATAGCGCTATAGATGCCCCATCTGCGTATAATTGTGACATGCTTAAGGTTTTGTCGTACAGTCCCGCTCGATGTGTACTAGAGAGCCACATTGAAAACATCCTGGATTTCTCTAGAGCTTTAGAGGAAGATTTACCGATCTTGTAATTAGATTATGTGTCATACTCCCACCCTAGGAATAAGTGTCCCTCCTCTTCTTGAACCCAATATTAGAGTTCCCACTATTCCCTATGGGTACCACTATGCTTCCTCTGCAAGGAGCTCCCAACAGATCCCGGTCATCCACCGATGCTCGATTCACTATCTCTATGAAATCACCAATACACAACATTTCTATTTTTGAACGGATCTCTTGCCTTAACCCCGCTTCGAAGATCCTTGCCTTCAACAACATGTTACTTGCCACCTCGGGTGAAAACTGCACTAAGCTCGTAAACATAGCTGCATAATACATCACAGACATATGCTCTAGATTTAGACTAATGATATTAGTTGTGTGCTGAATTATTAAAATATGTGGGTAGAATTTTTTTTAAACAATTCCTCAAAGCCTTCCCATGTCATACCCTAGTCTGTCCCTACTTGGACTACCAACTCCCACCACTGAAGAGAAAGATCATATAGCTTATACATCACTAGCTTTACTTTCAGCTCTACCAGCATCCCCAAGAATTTGAAAATTATGTTCATTCTGGAAGAACACACCTCTTCCCTTTCCAGGTCTAAATCACCCCTAAAGAAGGGTGGATCCTGCCTTTGAAACTGAGCCACATAATCCACATTCTTTGGCTCTTCCGCTCTATTCACACTTCCCACAGCTTGGAAAACTTGCACTATGATCTGGACTAACTGCTGGTTCACCTGGGGATGAGGTGAAACCAAGTTCTCATCGGCCACTTCCAATTGGTCTCTACGATGCCTTCCTGGTGCCATTTCTTTAAATGGAAAACAAACAACCATGAGTCTCACTTCTATAGACATCAATAGATCCCATTTCAAATCGCATTACACAACACTATCAAAACAAGGCTTTCCACCTTTTCCACATTTTCCATGTTTCACCATTTTTGAAAATCAAACCATTTTCAAAATACCACCAGTTTCCATTTTTCAAATCTTTCAGTTTTGAAACCCAATTTAGATTTTTCAAAATCCATGCATTCATATCAGAACATAAATCCTTATACCCCATGGAAATATGCATCCTAGAGGGAAGTCATTTCTACCATGAATACCATGCTCATCTCATTGGCTACACCCACGACAATGACATATCCAATGCCTATAAGGGTCTCCAAAACACTTATGTACCCAACTCCCGGGTAACTTGAATTTCAGCATAAAAGGGTTAGCTATTTCTTTTTATGCTACACGTTCCATGTTCCGACATTCCTACACCTTGCTACCATCCCGACTTAAGGAATGTACCACAACGAATGTCAACTCCAAATCCGAGAATCAACTCCAAAGGACCGAACAAGCTAATACCACTTGTAAAACCCTGCCCCTGCCTCATTTTCTTGGGGAGGCAGTGAGGGATTACTTGGCCTTAAGAGACATTCCCAAGGCACCAAATGTTGGAAATAAATGTCAAGTGCTTCAAGAACAAATTGGTTAACGAGTTTCCCTTTAGACAAAACCAACCAAACCATCACTACAACCACTATATGATGCATGTTAATAAAACATCAAGCATGTATTCCAAAAAGAAAACCAAGTTGTTCTACAATACATCCCAAAACCAATATAATACAACACAATATCAATGTACTATGTAGAAGACTAAAAAAACACCATGAGCCATGACACCACCACAACTCCACACCATGATCCAAGCTCCAAGCTCCACCAAACACATCACAAGCATCACCATGAACCACTAGCAATGAGATGGCTTACCTTTACCTATATCTAAGTACACAAAATCTACAAAGACACCAAAGTGCCAAAGTAGGGGGTGAGTAAAACTACTCAGTAGGTTTTCCCCAAACGACTTCCCTACACACGCCACAAGGATACAACTGTTAGCACATTCATAAAAAATATTTTATATAAATCAAAAACAAGCTATAAATTGTATATAAGAAAAACATTCCATAAGCCCAACAAACCCTTACCAAGCTATCTCACCAAAACCAAGAAACCTAGGGAAAGACAAACAAACATGCCATAAGCCATTTAATCATTTACACAATAGCACACAAATTTCCACCTTGAAAATTAATGCACAACAAATCAACCATAATAGTGGGACTTCCCTCCAAACTCGTTCACCCCATATTTGGCTAGCAGGACTTCCCGCCCACACCAGACAACCCAAAATGGTGGGACTTCTCTCCCATCCAGTTCACCTTTTATATTGAGACTTCCCGCCCACTTCCACACAACCACCACAAGCCATAACCAAGTATGTAACCCTCCAAGGCCACAACAATATGCAATTCACCATTTCTATTACATGTCAATCCACTTCAATAAATCAAAAATTTATTGAAAATGCCCTTCAACCATTTTCCGTACCAAACCACATTTCAATAAAACAACCCTTTGTTATTGAATTTTTTTCCCCAAATCATCTTAATAAAAAAACAAAGAAACTCATTTTAAAATACCATTTTAAAATCACATCAAGAGAATTTCACCACAAGCCCTTTTCCCCAAAAATCCCCAAACCATCCCCAAAGTGATTTCCATCCAATTTCGCACATCAACAACACAATTTATTTTAAGTAACACAAATTGATTCAAACACTAAACCACTAGTTCTATCCAAGTGGAGTTGATATAGTAGCCACATAACTTTAGGGTTCCTGAGAAATCGACCCACAAGAAACCACACCTCAAAACCAGTGAACGCACCACCAAAACCACTCTAGAACTCCTTCCCTAACATTCCAAATCCTTATAATTAACATCCAAATCAACCACAACCCTAGATCTACACACAACAGGTGTTGATCTAGAAAAATAAGAGAGAGGTAGATGTATATCCAGAAGAAAACACAAGGAACCCAAGAGGAGAGACTTACCCAAGAAGAACCACCTTTAATCCGCCAAGAAACGTCTTCAAAACGCCTCCAAAATGAGTGGGAGAGAACCCTAAACACCCGAGAACTCGAAATCCCGAGTAAGGCTCGAGTGGGAGAGGGTTTGGAGAGGAATGAGGCAACCCTAAGGGAGCCCGAATTTAAAAACCCTACTTTTAAGTGGCCACACGGTTAGCCCGAAAAGTTTGCAAACTCGTGCACTAACCATGCGCATGCTGCTGCCTCGAGAGAAAGTATCCACATGGTTTCCGCGCACGGTTTGACAAACCATGCCCCGACCATGCGACGCCTGCTGTCTCCCACTACACGGTTTCCTAGAGAACCCGCACGTTTTCCCCTAAATGTTCTCAAACCGTTCTTCCTATGAAAATCCTCCAACCTTTTCCAAAACCATTCCAAACTCTCCCAACCTCTTCTCAACTCATCCAATGCACTTTAAACACATAAATAAGCATAAAAATGCTATATACCTCAAACCAGGGGTCCTATAATGTGGAAGTTTAGATGTGGGGACCACAAGACCTTAATCTCCCATGAGAGGTTATGGTGGTGGGGACCACCTGAGGTTAAAACCTCTTCAACTCACTCATTAATGTGGAGGAGCCTCTAGAGCTTCCTCAACATTAATTGTGCCAACCCTACCCCACTTAATTATGCAAAGTAATAAATTAACCCAAATTGAATTTTATGCCAAAAAACATAATATATCACATAATCTATTATTTTGGTGGATATAATTTCATTTTGGTGCAATTGGGGATAGTAGGATCTCTTGAAGAAAGAACGCCAACGGAGAACTTCTTCTCTGAAAGAAGAACGCTAACCTCCACTAAGACCTTCTTCCTCGAGACATCATCCATCAGTGTACATCTTCAACAAAGAAGAATCACCTCCATTGAAGAATGTTAATATGACGAATGATCTCGGGATCGGAAGCATGTGGTGGGTGCGATGAACGTCAACAACTTCGAATTCTCTCTTTGTCATCAAGAGAATGAGGTAGGGGTTTATTTGTGTGTGAATATTTTACCTATTTCCTTCCTTGGATTCTTTTTCATTTTGGGAATGAAACGTTGCAGGAGGTTGTAAAGCTTGACATTCTTCTTTCATGTTCTTGTTGAGCCACATGTTACCACCCTAATGTGGATGGTACATGGCAAAATTACATGGCCCAACCCTTCCAAAAATATCATGGTGTTCTTCGCGATGGAGGATGGAAAAAATCCATGGTTGGGGCACGAGAACGGCAGCTGACACCACCGCCGGCCGCGACGAAGGCGATGGCACAACGGCGCCGCCCCACGGCCTGCGCACCGACTGCGGCCACTACCGATATCAGTGACTCTGCCTCGCCCCGCGGTTGGACCGCTGCCACGCATCCGGACCGCCGCTCTACGACCGAGCCACCACCCCTCTACTAAGCCATTGCCTCATGGACAAACTGCCCCGTGGTCCCGTGCCGCCCACGACCGAGCCTCCCCAATCCGAGCAGAGCCGCCCCTCGCCCTCGTGGTACCTGTCGGCCGAGCTGCCCTCGGGACACTCTCACGGCCTGCCGGGCCGGACCCAATAGGTCGAGCCGAACCCAGCAATTCGAGCCGCACTACAGGTCGGGTCGACCCGAACCGGGTCAGCCCAGGCCGTTTCGGGCCGAGTCGGTCTGACCGGACCTGGGCCCACTACGACCCAATTTCATTCTTTTGGCTATAACATTGGCCCCAGACATCTGTTTAATGAACCGTCAGTGGCGCTGGAAATCAGGTAGCGAGAGGGTCCTATTGAGTATACCCCACTAGAGTTTTGTATTAAGATGGGGAATGGTCAGGTTGGATCGAGAACAAATCCAACCAGCCCCGGGACTACATGGATAATAACTAACAGACCGAGCGTCTGATTGACGCGCCGTCTGTTACATTGAAACCCATATTCCATGGAGGATCATTGAGATATTACTTCATTGGACTTCATGGAAGTCGGAGTATCGACCAGTATCTAGTGGATCGGATACTCCAGGAGACGAGCGAGCATAGTGCGGGAACCCAGTGGCTGACTAATACTTGATGAATGCTGACCGTTTCAACTCAGAGTGACTCGACAGGCCCAGTGGGGAGCGCCTTGATGACGCGGCAGACCCACAGTGGGAAGTGCTTTGGTGACATGGAAAACCCACGGTACTTGATAGGAGGAGTACCTCAGTAGGTCTCGAGGGGGAGCGCCTAGGTGACATGGCAGACCAACGGTGGGGAGCGCCTTGGTGACATGCCAGACCCACGGTACTCGACAGAAGGAGTACTTGAGCAGTCCAAGGATTGTGAGAAGTTCCTCTATGTGACACGAAAATCCCACTGTACTTGATAGAGGTGGAGTTCTCCGGCAGCTGAGGTGTTCTACATTGTGACAGGGAATGTTACTTCATACTACACCTAGAATGAATCCTGGTGTGAGATGAGCCAGTACCTCTATGTTTTCCTCATGATTGAGATGGATTACTTGATAACATAGGTATATATATGGGAATATACCTAAGTAGGTTTATCTGTTTATTTCATACTTTGTGTTTTATCCTTGATGGATTTTGTGAGACCTAGAGGGTCTCAGGGTCCCTACTGAGTATCGTTATACTCACCACTTCATGGGCTATGCCCGCGCCGAGTTGTGTTGGATATAGACGATAGACAATGCTGACTGAGGCAGAGAGTACTAGGATTGGACGGTACCTAGAGGTGGACCATACTGCATGTCAGTATGGAGCGGAGACGGGTGGATGTGGAGTGCTGAGGAGGCGATATGTACCCACCCTTCAGGTAGGAACCTCATAGGACGATCCCAAAGTTGTCTTTTCACTTTCTTCAATTGTATTTTATCACAGTTGTACATGTAATTTCTAGTTGGGATTGTATTCTGGCCCCTTTTACTGACGTCACTCACTCTATTTACAGTCCAGTTTACTTGTGTTCCTATCTTGCTGTGTGCTTGGTTATGTCTGCCTACAGGTTATAAAGGAAATGTCTTCCTAGTTTAAGGAATACACCTTCAGTGCTAGTCACCAGCCCCGGGCCTAAGGAAGAAGATCTTGGGTTAGACATGGCACGGGCCTCAGGGGACAAGTCATGAAAATTCTGGTCATCGCTATCAAGAAAATATCTATATCAGACTCAAGATAAGGGATCCTCTCCATTTCACTTTTATTCAAGAATGTACTCTAGGTTATGCTCTTTTCTGTGTAATCCCGAAGGATGGGGTATGATTTATCACCACTCTATTTCTTCCATAATTATTTATAAGTGATGATAAATCCATTTCTCTCTCATTAAAACCTTTTAAGATCCCCTGATACTATGCCAATATTCCTTAAGGTATTCTACCTAAACCGCCTTAATTCCTTCGGGTTGCTCTATCTATCTTTTTACCCAAAAGATGTAGTCTTTTATTTTTATGTAAAAATTATAAATACTACTTATATGTTCCAAACTAATGTCTCAAGATCCATACCTCATTATGTTTCAGGGATATATATACTCTTAAGTGATTCCCTCCTCGATACTTCCCAAAAATCATACTCATTTTCGGGGAACTTCCAAAATTTTTACCCAATTTCAATTGAACACTCAATTTGTTTTAAGCCAACATTATTTATATAAAATCATTATTTTTATTTCTAAAACCTTCTTGTTTAACTTCTGGTTCTATATAAAATATTATTACCTTTTCGAATTTAAATGCTCTTTATTA
This sequence comes from Viscum album, assembly GCA_963277665.1. Taxonomy (NCBI): domain Eukaryota; kingdom Viridiplantae; phylum Streptophyta; class Magnoliopsida; order Santalales; family Viscaceae; genus Viscum; species Viscum album. The sequence continues at coordinate 821,676,282 of OY728123.1, forward strand.
TTTTCATTAAAACCGCACTAAGATGTTTTAATGATAAGAATTTCCTAAATACTCTTCCTACATTTTTTCACTTATATTTTACATCACTAACCAATATATATGATTATTTTACCTAATTAATGTACAAGTATGTTTTAATTCCTTTCTATCAAGGGAAATTTTATGATACACCCCTTCATTATGATTTATGACATGAATGTGACACCCATTTATCTACATGGGTTCCCTTATGTTTATGTATGATTTATTATGTATGATTATTTACATGGAAAACATATTCATGAAAATGATAAGATGAGTGTGCCCAGATAGCACTCCAATTAATTGTGTAAATTTTAGTCTCATGATACATTTTGTGCAACGGTCTGGGCAGTTAGCCTTGACTTGTGCTACCATGTTCAACGATCTTAGTGGTTAACCTTAACATGTGATCCACTATGTGCAACGAGCCTTGACTCGCGCTAATGTAATGGATTGTGTTTCTACCACGAATATATGAATTCATGTTTACATTATCCCATGTTTATATGTAATGATTCTATATTCCATTTTATATCATTATGCGATGATCTCTACTATTTGTGCTAAAGCCTTATTCTTATGTTTAATTCCTTACTGGGCTTTTAGATCATCATTTTGTTCATGTTATCCCATGGGTAACCTATGCTAATGTAAGGTCTCAAAGAAAGTTAGGATCTCTTTATGGATATTAATTTAATAAGAGCATTTTAGTCCCATATATTGTGTACCTAGTCTTCAAAGACACTAGACTTAACGATCCTTGGCTTGTACTCTAATGTATAATTATGATTAAAATCGTGTAATGATATATGTAAAAGGCTATGGTCAATATAATTTTGGACAATATTATTGATACCCTTGAAATTTATTGGTTTATTTTTAAAGAAAGTGGGGTTATTTTGATTTAAAATAGATCCAGAAGTGAATGAAATATTATAAATACTTAATTAAAGGAAAATGCCTAAAAATGGGTGTTTATTATACTAAAAAACAACTTATGTTCCAAATTATGAAACATGGCCTTGAAAATCCAAAATTTTTCTTTTAAATTAATTTAATATTTACTTAAATATTTGGTTAACAAATAGTATTCATATATTTTTAATCCATGCTTATATAATTATGATTTGATAAAATTTATTGTATTTTTAAAAACTCAATTTTTTACAACTCACCAAAAAATAAAAAATTTCAAGTAATTCAAAACACATCTCCATAATATAATTTTGAAATACTGAATCAAAAATTAAAATTAATTTTATCAAATTAAAAATATAAAATTTGGTGATTTAGATTTTAAATGAAACCATAAAATAAAATGAAAAATTATTTTTATTAAAAAATGACTTTTATACATTAAATTTTCTTAATATTATTTAATATAAACTATTAATTAAATGAATGTTAATATATTGTTTTAAAAATTTAATCATATTATTATAATATTTCAGTAAAATAATTAGTTTAATCTGAGAGAAAATACACAACAATTTTAAAATAATTCATTAAAAAACAACCCTTTTAACATTAAATAACATTAATCATATAAAATTAAAATAAATTATTTATGTACTGACCATTTAATATTTTCATTTAATTAGATTCATAACATGTAAAATTATTTATTAAATTAATAATAATATGTGAGTAATTAAAATTCATTCTTTAAAAATAACAAAATTACTTAATTATAATATTTTTATTTACTTGAGGTTTTGGTCTTCTTGTGATTTTCTTAATGATATTTCTCCATTTATTTTCATAATTTATCAATGTTTATGTGGAATTTTAATAAAATTTAATTTTATTCAAAACCATGAAAACATATATTATAAAACATAAATCACGAAATAAGGATTTTTCCATCACATAGACATGAGTCATAAGAGTGTTGAAACTTCATTCAACAAACATGATATATAAGAACATAATTTAGATATGTTTCATAAAATAAGTATTTAGCCCCAAAATATTAAAAAATTCATAAAATATATCAATGATATCAACCGGGACACTTATATCATAGTGGAATATGCTGGTGACCTTCCCATAACATAATGGACTTGGGCTAACCACTGATTTCTCTTAATATAGTGGACTTGTGATAACCACCCCATCCCTTATTTGTCTCATGATATATGAAAATTTACCCCATGAATTACAGGTCTATATCATACACACACATGACATAATGATAAACCATAGATATGTTACCCAAAAAAATAGACATTCATAATATCATCATAACATAACCTATAACAAAGAAATTGGGTTCATTAAGATTTCCTCAAAACATGATCATAAGACACCCAAAGAAAGAATATGGATAGTATAATTCGATAATATCTCTAGTAATACATAAGAATCATTAAATTATATTAAAATATATGAAAAATAGTTTATATGAGTCTTAGAAACTTTCTTTAAAAAATAAGAAGAAATAATGGTTACATTTTAATAATATGTAATTTAAAAGAGATTTCTATATAAACCTATAAATATATGAATTAAATTTAAAAAACCTTGAAATATTGGAAAGGGGTATTCATATATAATATTTTTCTATACAGTAGGAAAATTTATTCATGTGGAAAACATCAAAAATGAAGATTATTTTTACACTTTTTTAATGATAGTTGAAGTCAATAGAAACTGACTCATGTAGAAAATATTAAAAATGTTCCTTTTAAACCTTTGTAAATACATTATAATATAGTATTAAATTAAATAAATATATCATTTAATTATGTATAGTTATTTTAATAAAATTATATAATGAATATATACATAGAAGAGAAAGATTCCTAATAGAAAAGAAGAGAAAATGTGGGCACCAATTACAAGAATCCATTAAGGTGATTTGTGTTACAAAAGAAGGTTAAATGGTAATAATACAAGTAAAAAAACTAATAAATATTTTAGAATAAGTTATATATGTTTTAAGGTAAATAGATCTTATATTTCTCCATATTGAAGTTTAGTCATAAACTATCTCGAATTCAAAGTGAGATAGGAAAGAAAACTCATACTTTGGATTCCTTCTCGACCAGACATTCTCTAGGATCATGTTTAATAATTTATGATTTATTATACATAAATATCATTATCGTATTTATATATATTTTATTTTATACCATTGAATTATAATTTATTATTATCTATTTATTAAAAAAAGTTAAAAAATAAATTTTCAGGTGTTAATTATTCTATTTTTCATGCATATATCGGCTGGTAGTTTTAGTCCTTTAAACACGAGAATGGTTGCATAAACCAGAGAGTGTTTATTATAATGTAATATATTTTAATGATATAGTTCAAGAGTCATGTTTTCATTTAATGGATCTTATTTTTAATGTTCTCATAGAACCCTTAAAAGCTTGTCTTTTTTGAATTATGATACGTGGAAAATAATTTATTTTCTTAATGAATGTAAAAAATATATATTACTAATATTTAATTATTAAAAACACATAAAATTAATAATTATTATATCATATTATAGGAATTTCAGTTTTCATTATCATTCATGGTTTAAATGTTAGAACGTCATTCATGTAGGTTGTAAAACCGAACACAACAAGAACACGTTATAACAATTAATTGATTAAGAACATCTTATAATATGGTCATAATATAACTATAGAGTAATATTAATGATTTAAAAATAATTTTTTAAATCTTTTAGCCATATTTAGGAATAGGTGGATGAATAATATATAATATATATATTAAGGAAAAGGTAACACTTACATTGAACATTTAAATATTCTCTTATAAGGACCCTTAGAAATGAGGGATTTGGACTTTTTATTATGGATAGAGGTTCCCATGTTTGGGAGAGTAATGTTAGGAATAAAATATGGTAGGTATTCAAGATAAATTATAAGTTAATGTGTTAGTTGAGGTGGGTATAGGTGGGGTCTTTTTATTGGAAATAGGGGTTCCATTATTGTAAATACCCAATACATAATGTTAAAGAAATGTTATTTTCAAGGAAATAGGATCCATATTTAAAAAATAATGATGTTAAAATAAGGGGATGTTGATAATTCCATCATAAAAACATTTATAGATATTGTTTGGTGATATTTTATGACTTTTATTTCATGATTTAACACTTTTACCTTATTTTAGCATTCACCAAGGTGATAAACATTTATCATGGTAATGTATTTCCAATATTAGAAATTAAATTTAACAAATTAGAAAATATTAAAAATATGATTTCAACCATGAAATCCATTTTATTGGATTAAATATCAAAATTTTATACTACTTAATTTTAAAATAATAATTGTATAACCTATGAAAATAGTTTAAAAAATTACTTTTAAACCCAAAAATTGATTTATTCTTATTATACACTAAATAATAATCATTAAATGAATAATAATTTAATTTGATATATATATATATATATTATTCCATAAAATAATTCTACAACGGTGTTCTATTTAATTATTATTATAAAACACTAAATATAATGAAAACAAATCTTCATAATTATCCCCGTTAACATTAAATGAATTTAATTATATCCCTTTATTTAACTTATAATGATTCGATTGTGATAAATAATTTTGTTTTATAATCAATTATTACATTAAAAATAATTTAATATATAACGAATAAAAATAATTCAATTAATTTTTATCTTTTTAGTTAAATGTAAAATTATTTCTTATTTAATAAATTTATCATTTTTAATTTTTTTTCCGATAATTACATGACATAGATATTACTATTGTTTAATATAATATCCAAATACCATATATCAAGTAGAAATATTTCTAATGGCCATATGTGTAACATCCCAAGTAAGTAATTAATTATATATATTTTTATCTATGTCTATTAATGAATTAGATAGTGTTTTAGAGGCTTAAAATGAAAATAAATCCAATATTAAGCATGGAATACACTAATATTTTTAAAAAATTGTTTTACTGCCATTTAATGGAAAACCATTTTTAAATCTATCTTTTGACCATTTTATAAGCTATGTTTGTCAAAATAAACTTATTCTTTATGATTGGGACATCAAAATTTACTTTGTGTGAATTTTTGGTATTTTTCCGATAAAGTTCGTTTTTTTAATGAATAGTGAAAAATGTTGTATTTTAATTCAAAACCTCTTTTTAATCTAATTTATTTATATTATTATATTATCTTTTGAATTGGTTTTAAAGTAAAATTATAATATATTTTTACCATTTAATCCAATGGTGGTCATTGGAACCAATTTAACGTTGAAATTAGACTTAAACTAGTGTCAATCTTTTGATACTTATTGTTTCATAAAAACATGCAATTTGTCATGACAATGGGAATTAATTATTAAATTAATTAATGTAACTTATATGATTTTAATGTTGTGAAATAGACATCATTTTTTAATTCGGAATATCAAATATATCTTAGGGTGAAGTTTTGGTATTTTTCTGAAAAACTTCAATTTTTGATGAATAGTGAAACCACTAAGTGGTACTTATAAAAACTAATTTTCCGTTTAAATGAAATTTTACCACCTCTGTGATTTGAATTTCAAAAATCTGACATACATGGTTGTCATTAAGAAGTAAAATTTGGTTCAATGGGATAAAAATAATTTTTTGGTGAATAGTAACTTTTAAGTTTATTAATCGCGATTAGAGGAAATTAGTGTAGTTTAAGGTAAAAATAATGTTTTAATAATATGAGATGAGCTTGAAACATGTCCTAACCTTATTGGATGTGTCATGGCCGACCAAGAAAATCCATGGGTCAACTTGGGGACCCCATGGGGCCACTTTGGAAGGAAAATGACATTAATATCTTTTAATTTAATTTTAAAGTGAAAATGTCACCAACATGAGTTATTTTACTAAAACAATTTTTACATGGGGTTATACAAGTCATATTTTTGACTATAAATAGTCACTGGAAATATAAAAAGATTTCCTACATCATAGTATTTGTTTTATAATTTTTAGACATTATATAAATAAAATTATTTATGACATCATGATGATGCATCGATTACCACATTATTTAACGATTTAAATAAAATGAAACGATAATGTAAAATATAAGACCTAAACTTGTCAAAAACCTATTGGTTGGGTATATTTCGAACCCTTATCACCATATCCTTGAATCATATCAATGTGGGACCTTTTAAGTCCGAATCTCATTTTAAAATGAAGTAACATTTCTTTACTTTCCAAGAGTGCCCCTCCTCTCCTCTTATAAAAGGCCCCCACCTCTACCTCCATACCAACACTTCCAAAGCCTTTGTCTCAGCCAACCTCTACCCATTTTGTCTCTCCACATCCCTATATAACTCTTAGAAGCCTCACATTGGGCAGAAGTCTTCCCAAGAAAGCCTTTGAGCTCAAATCAAAGGGAGTTACCCGATTTTAAGGTAATGTCTTCACTTGAGTCCTTTTGTTTTATTTTACTTCTCCAAACCCCTAAAATCATTTTATTCATTTATTTTGTAACAAAAGTATCTTAAATATACTAGGGTGTTGTTATAATAAAGATTCTAGCTACACTTACACACACCTACATCTAATGGCTAAAGAACATACGGTTTCCGTGGATGGCGAATTTCTGCCTCATGAAACGATGATTGTTCAACACTCATATAACACCTTTAAAGGTGGCCATTAAGATGTCACTATATTTATATATGATATATAATATGTTTATGTTTTACTTAAGATTCTGTATTTTTCATTTATGGCATACCTTTATGATTTCCATTATGGGTAAACGCAATATCTTCATTTTAGGAAGTGCGGACTACCACCCCCTCAAAGTGATTTGATTTGTTAATGACATCTGTGGGAAGTATAAAGGATGTAATTAATGATTTTATATATTATATTATACTGTAATTATAATATACCATTTTATCATTATAATTCCATTTCATAAAATACGAAATATAAATGAAAGTAGCGTTAATGCGTACGTACGGCTTACCGTCTCCATGAACAGTGCATTTCATTTCTTACCTCTAAACGTTATGTAATATTATAAATGCATGTATATACTGGATATATATATAATATATATGATATCTTCATCATGAGTATAACTCTGGATATAATGGATACATGAACAACTTGTAATTATAAAAAGTTTATTTTTGACTCAAGTACCAATGAACGTTAAAACGAATGTTAATAACTTAAATAATTACAAAGTGTTCATGACATGGTAATAAGTGATATAAAAGGAATAATGAACAGGAAAAAGGTTCTTCAGCAAGTAGAAATTAACTCATGTTTATTATTCAGTAGGTTAAAAAATGATCGAGTCAAGTCGGACCCGAGGTATGGGACTTCGTCTCAATCTCTTTTCATTGAGGCATAATTTGTTTTATACACAACCTTCTTTTATATGGTGTATAAACACATTTGACTTTTACATTCATTCAAAAGGAATATTTTTTATATGAAGCATTTACTAAATGAAAAAAGGGAATGTTTTTTTCGTACATATGTGCCGACAACGACTTCTCCGCCGTAGTGACCATTATTTGAGTTTCGGCTTCCTCTACAAGCCATACCATTTTTTTAAGAAAAATAAATACCCTGTTTTTCTTTTCTTTTATTTTGGTATTGAAAATGGTTTTCATAATATTTTTATTATATCAATGTGTTTTATTGATATCTTGTGATTGAAATGTGGAAATGTTATGTTTCCTTTATGTATGTTTTATGTGATACGATTATGTTGTGGTTCTTGGGCATTATTAGGAAGACGGGTGGTTCCATGATAAACAAAGGGCGGGTGAGCCCGATATAGCTCTCCAATGCATTGGGTAACGTGAAGGGGTTAAACATTAAGGATTATCCAAAGGGATTTAGGGAATATACTGTGATGGGTATTCCAAATGTAACCAAGAGGGTTACTCACTACGTAAGAATGTTATGAATGCCTCAAGTTACCTTTATGTCTTATGATTTCTATGATTTATTCATGATTTGAAGAGGTATGTTAAAGTGCTTATGTTTTATGGGTAAAGTATGATTTCATTCTTTTGTATATATGTACTCATGTTTCCTTTCCATATTTTTATAACCCTTACTGAGCTTTTTATGCCCATCCCAAGTTTTTGAAATGTTTTTCACAGGTCAAGGGAAAGGTACATGATATGATGATAGTGTCAAGGAAGTGTCAAGAAAGAATCCATGTTTTATTTTAAATATGTTTCCGTTGATGGGAAAAATGAATACTATCTTTTATGTAACGACTTTGTTTAAATGTGGAATGTAATACTTGTTTTATGATCTAATTCTCTTAAACATATAACCTGAAAAGATCATCAATTTGTAATCTTGTAAGAACTCAAGATTAGGTAAGTTTTAAGGCTGGGGCCTTATAGTTGGTATTAGAGTTCGGTTTAGGTAACTTTAGGAGTTATAATTTTATTAAATGATTATCCAAAAATATTTTTTTATGGTCAAATTGAAATGATATAGCATTTGAAGAATACCATGTTGCTTCATCTAAGACATGTTTGTTCAGAATGGTTTTCTGCAGAGGAAACAGGGAAGCAGTGCTAGGAAGGCATACAAAAGGAAATAACCTTCTGAATCAGCATCCTGAGATGGTCAGAATTGGAACTGAATAGTTTGTTGCAGTAATGGCGTAGTTAACTCAAGCGATAAATGGGGGTGGTATCCATGCACGAGATCAGCCAGATCAACCGCAGAGGAACATTTCAGTGGTGGAACATTTCATGAGGCAACATCCCCCATCATTCAGAGGATCATCTAACCCTGTGCTATATGAAGGGTGGATTAAACCACTGGAGAAGATTTTCGATGTCATGTGGTGTTCAGACAATCAAAAGGTTAGTCTTGCTATTTAACGTTTGGAGGGTAAAGCAGATCAGTGGTGGTCGATGGTAAAAAATATCAGGGATGCTGATGAGATTGATGCTCTCGACTGGGATGAATTCAAAGGTATTTTTCTTGAGAAGTATTTTCCTAAGGCTGTTCGACTTAGGATGGAAAAACAATTCTTGGAATTGAGGCAAGAGGAAGACTCAGTGGCTGCCTATGAAGAAAGGTTCACTCGATTGGCAAGGTATGCTCCATATTTTATCTGAGACCTTGATAGTAAAATCAGTCATTTTTACTCAGGATTAAAGCCAAAATATCGAATGGATTTACCTTCTCGTTAGTTCAAAAGTTATGAAAAGCTTGTTTGATGTGCTGAGAAGGTGGAAATGGAGTTTTCTGATGATCAACTGTTCTATAAAAACCAACAGAAGAAGAGACCGAGGTGACAGGTGAAAGGAAAGAATTATTCAAAAAAATCTGATGGTAAGAAAACTATGTCTCCATTTTGTGATAAATGTGGTAAAAGGCATACTGGGGAATGTCTTCTGAATTCTGGAAAGTGCTACCAATGTGGTAAGATGGTACATAAGGCTCGTGATTGATCTTAAAAAGATCAAGGTGATGGTAAGTACAAATTTGATTTAAAGTTAGTGAAATGTTTTAAGTGCAATGAGATGGGTCACTAGGCAAACGAGTATCCGACAAAGAGCTCGAGTGATGGGAAGCAGTTAGACTACAAGCAGAAAGGGGTGGTGAAATCCTTTGCAACTACTTCAGTAGATGTCGGTCCATTAAATGAAGTTGTATCAGGTACTTTGTTTGTTTTTTCTGATTATGCCAGTGTGTTGTTTGATTTGGGGTCTACACATTCTTTCATCTCTGAAAACTTTTCTAGTAAAATGGGAATACCATCTCATGAAATGACTCATGAACTTTTGGTAAAAACACCTGGGGGAAATGTTGAGCAAAAATAATTTATAATAATCTTCCTATCCTTATCTGTGGAAAGAACCTACTTGCGAACCTTATTGTTTTACCTCTAGTTGAGTTTGATGTTATCCTGGGTATGAATTGGCTCTCTATTTACCATGATAAGATTTACTATAGAGCTAAAGAAGTTTCTTTTCATAAAGACTTTCAGTTTGTGTACAAGAATGAAACCTTACTGTTGATAACTTATCAAGAGGCCGAGAAACTTGTAAAATATGGAAATGAATGTTACATTGAACACATCATTGAAAACAATGGAACTGTTTAGATTAATGATGTGCCAGTGGTAAATGAGAATCCTGCTATTTTTCCTGATGAGTTGCCTGGAATAATACCAGATCGGGAAGTTTAGTTTACTGTTGACTTAATTCCTGATTCTAAGCCAATTTCAAAACCCCTTATCGAATGGATCAAATTGAACATTTAGAGTTGAAAGAGAAATTGCATGATTTATTAGAGAAAGGTTTCATTTGACCTAGCACATCACCATGGGGAGCTCCTTTTTTATTTGTTAAAAAGAAAGATGGTTCAATGAGACTTTGCATTGATTATAGAGACTTGAATAACATCACTGTTAAGAACAAATATCCTTTTCCTCATATCGATGATTTGTTTGATCACCTCCAGGGAGCTCAGTATTTTTCAAAGATTGACTTGAGATCGGGGTACCATCAGCTGAAGGTAAAGGAAGCACATGTTCCGAAGACTGGGTTTCCTACAAGATATGGCCATTATGAATTTGTAGTAATGCCTTTTGGGCTAACCAATGCACCTGTAGTATTCATGGACATAATGAATAGAATTTTCCATGAGTTCTTGGATAAGTTTGTGGTTGTTTTCATTGATGATATTTTGGTGTTTTCTAAAAGTAAAGAGGAGAATGAAAGACATTTAAGGGTTATTTTGCAAACCTTAAAAGAAAAGAAATTGTATGGGAAATTCAGAAAGTGTGAGTTTTGGTTGCCACAAATTTCATTCCTTGGTCACATTGTTTCTAAAGATGGGATAACTGTTGATCCTATAAAAACAAAGGTTGTTGAAGAATGTCCAAGACCCACAAATGTAACTGAGATTCGTAGCTTCCTTGGTTTGGAAGGCTATTACAGAAGGTTTGTTAGAAATTTTTCACGGTTGTCTAGTCCAATGACTAAGATAACTCGGAAGGGTGTTAAGTTTATATGGACAAAAGAATGTGATGATTTTTTTCAGGAATTGAAAAGAATATTGGTGAATGCTCCAGTTTTGGAACTACCTTCCAGGAATGGTGAGTTTGTTATCTACAGTGATGCTTCATTGAAAAGAATTGGTTGCGTCTTAATGCAGAATGATCAGGTAATTGCTTATGCTTCACGACAATTGAAAACTCATGAGGTAAATTACCCTACACAAGATTTGGAATTAGCTGCTATTGTTTTCGCTTTAAAAATTTGGAGGCATCATTTGTATGGAGTAAAGTGTGAAATATATACCGATCACAAAAGTTTAAAGTATATATTCACTCAAAAGGAATTGAACATGAGACAGAGGAGATGGCTAGAATTAATCAAGTATTATGATTGTACAATTCATTACCATCCGGGAAAAGAAAATAAAGTGGCTGATGCTTTGAGTCGAAAAAGTAATGCTTCATTAACAATGTTGCATTTGGAACGTGATCCTTTGGTTAAGGATTTGATGAACTTTGGCATAGAAGTTGTTGTTGCAGGATTTCCTTCTGTTTTTCTTCAGGTATCAGTGAAATCTTCTCTATCAGACAGAATCAAGAAAGCTCATAAGCCAGACAGTGAGTTGTAGGAAAAGGTAGAACTGGTTCAGAAGGGTATGTTGCCTGAATTCAACATTGATAATGATTGCGTTTTGAGATTTGAGAAGTGATTGTGTTTGCATTGTGATTCACAATTGAAGAGAGAGTTTTTATGTGAAGCTCATAGTTCTTTGTTTTCAGTTCATCCTAGCAGTACTAAGATGTACATAGATCTGCGGGAGTATTACTGGTGGGATGGAATGAAATGGGATATTGCTGATTTTACTGTGAAGTGTTCGACTTGTCAACATGTTAAAGAAGAGAGGCAGTTACCGAAAGGGATGCTTCAGCCTTTACCAGTGCTAGAGTGGAAATGGTAGAATATATCCATGGACTTTGTTGTGGGATTACCGAAGACATCTCGAGGTAATAATGCAATCTGGGTTATTGTTGATCGCTTGACTAAATCTGCTCATTTCCTTGCTATACGGGATACTTTTTCCCGAGATCAACTTTCTCGTTTGTATCTTAAAGAGAGAGTTACGTTACATGTAGTTTCTCTCTCCATTTTATCTGATCGTGATCCCAGGATCACTTCTATCTTTTGGAAGGGCCTTCAGAAGTCGTTGGGTACTGAATTAAATTTTAGTACAACTTTTCATCCTCAATCCGATGGGCAGTCAGAATGAACAATTCAGACATTGGAGGATATGCTACGTGCTTGTTAGATGGATTATCAGGGAAGTTGGGACCAACATCTCTCTTTGGTTGAATTTTCATATAATAACAGTTTTCATTCCAGTATACAGATGGCACCATTTGAGGCATTATATGGGAAGCGGTGTCGAACTCCAACTTTTTGGGATGAAGTGGGTGAAAGAAAGCTGATGGGACTAGAATTGGTAGAAGAGTTGGCAGAAAAAGTTCAACAGATACAGAAACACATGAGAACAGCTCAGAGCAGGCAGAAGAGTTATGCGGACAATAGGAGGAAGGATCTCTCTTTTGAGGTAGGTGATCATGTTTTTCTCAAAGTCTCACCATGGAAAAGTGTGATTCGATTTGGTAAGAAAGGAAAGCTGAGTCCAAGGTTCATTAGACCATATGAAATTCTGGAGAGATTTGGATAAGTTTCTTACTGAGTGGCTTTACCTCTGAGTTTATCTTAGGTACACAATGTTTTTCATGTTTCGATGTTGATAAAGTATATGCCAGATCCATCTCATGTTTTGAGTCCAGAGGTAGTTCAGCTGGAAGAGAACCTATCTTATGAGGAACAACCGGTATAGATTCTTGACCATAGGGAGCATGTTTTACAGAATAAGGTGATTTATCAGGTAATGGTTTTGTGGAAAAACCACATGATTGAAGAGGCAACATGGGAATCTGAAAATGAAATGAGTACTAAATACCTCCACTTATTCGATAAGTAAATAAATTGTGGGGACGCAATTTTCTAAAGGGGGGAAGGATGTAAAATCCCAAGTAATTAATGAGTAATAGGCATTTTTTTCTATGTCTAATAATGAATTAGATAGTGTTTTAGAGGCTTAAAATGAAAATAAATCCAATCTTAAGCATGGAATATAATAATATTTTTAAAAGATTGTTTTACTGCCTTTTAATGGAAAACCATTTTTAAATCTATATTTTGACGATTTTATAAGATATGTTTGTCAAAATAATCTTATTATTTATGATTGGGACATCAAAATTTACTTTGTGTGAATTTTTGGTATTTTTCTGATAAAGTTCGTTTTTAATGAATAGTGAAAAATGTTGTATTTTAATTCAAAACCTCTTTTTAATCTAATTTATTTATAGTATTAGATTATCTTTTGAATTGGTTTTAAAGTAAAATTAGAATATATTTTTACCATTTAATCCAATGGGTGTCATTGGAATCAATTTCACATTGAAATTGGACTTAAACTAGTGTCAATCTTTTGATACTTATTGTTTCATAAAAACACACTATTTGTCATGACAACGGGAATTAATTATTAAATTAATTAATGTAACTTATATGATTTGAATTTTTTAAAATAGACATCAATTTTGAATTTGGAATATCAAATATAGCTTAAGGTGAAGTTTTGGTATTTTTCTGAAAAACTTCAATTTTTGATGAATAGTGAAACCACTAAGTGGTACTTATAAAAACTGATTTTCTGTTTAAATGAAATTTTACCACCTCTATGTTTTGAATTTCAAAAATCTGACATACATGGTTGTCATTATGAAGTAAAAGGTTGTTCAATGATATTAAAATAATTTTTTGGTGAATAGTAACTTTTACGTTTATTAATCACGATTAGAGGTAATTATTATAGTTTAACGTAAAAATAATGTTTTAATAATATGAGATGAGCTTGAAACATGTCCTACACTTATTGGATGTGTCATGGCCGACCAATACAATCCGTGGGTCAACTTGGATACCCCATGGAGCCCCTTTGGAAGGAAAATGACATTAATATATTTTAATTTAATGTTAAAGTAAAAATGTCACAAACATGAAATATTTTACTAAAACAATTTTTACATGGGGTTATACAAGTCATAATTTTCACTATAAATAGTAATTGGAAATATAAAAAGATTTCCTATATCATTGTAGTTTTTTTTTAATTTTTAGAAATTAAATAAATTAAATTATTTATGACATCATGATGATGCATCGATTACCTCATTATTTGAAGATTTAAATAAAATGAAAAGATAATGTAAACTCTAAGATCTACACATGTCAAAAACCTATTGGTTGTGTATATTTAGAACCCATATCACCTTATCCTTGAATTATATCAATGTGGGACCTTTTAAATCCGAAACACATTTTAAAATAAAGTAACATTTCTTTACTTTCCAAGAGTGCCCCTCCTCTCCCCTTATAAAAGGCCCCCACCTCTACCTCCTTACCCACACTTCCAAAGCCTTTGGCTTAGACAACCCCTTCCCATTTTTTCTCTCCACATCCCTCTATAACTTTTAGAAGACTCAATTTGGGCAGATGTCTTCCCAAGGAAGCCTTTGAGCTCAAACCAAAGGGAGTTACCCGATTTTAAGGTAATGTATTCACTTGAGTCCTTTTGTTTTATTTTGCTTCTCCAACCCCCTAAACACTTTTTATTCATTTATATTGTAACAACATTATCTTAAATATACTAGGATGTTGTTATAAGAAATATTTGATCTAAACTTACACACACCTACATCTAATGGCTAAAGAACATACTGTTTCCGTGGATGGCGAACTTCTGCCTCACGAAATGATGATTGTTCAACACTAATATAACACCTTAAAAGGTGTCCATTAATATGTCACTATATTTTTATATGATATATAATATGTTTATGTTTTACTTAATATTCTGTATTTTTCATTTATGTCATACCTTTATGATTTCCATTATGGGTAAACGCGATATCTTCATTTTAGGAAGTGCGGACTACCGCCCCCTCAAAGTGATTTGATTCGTTAATTCCATATCTGGGACGTATAAAGGATGTAATTAATGATTTTATATATGATATTATAAAATAATTATAATATACCATTATATAATTATGATTCCATTTCATAAAATACAAAATAGAAATGAAAGTAGCGTTCATGCGTACGTATGGCTTACCGTCTCCATGAACGGTGCATTTCATTTCTTACCTCTAAACGTTATGTAATAACATAAATGCATGTATATACTGGATATATATAATATATATGATATCTAAATCATGAGTATAACTCTGGATATAATGGATACATGAACAACTTGTAATTATAAAGAGTTTATTTTTGACTCAAGTACCAATGATCGTTAAAACGACCGTTAATAACTTAAATAATTACATAGTGTTAATGACATGGTAATAAGTGATATAAAAGGAATAATTAACTTGAAAAACGTTCTTAAGCAAGTAGAAATTAACTCAAGTTTTTTATTCATGAGGTTAAAGAACGATCGCGTCAAGTCGGACCCGAGGTATGGGACTTCGCCTCAATCTCCTTTTATTGAGGCATATTTTGTTTTATACACAACTTTCTTTTATACGGTGTATAAACACCTTTGACTTTTATGTTTATTCAAAAGGAATATTTTTTATATGAAGCATTTACTATACGAAAAAAGGGAATATTTTTGTTGTACGTATGCGACGACAATGACTTCTCCACCGTAGTGACCATTATTTGAGTTTCGGCTTCCTCTACAAGCCATACCATTTTTTTAAAGAAAAATAAATACCTTGTTTTACTTTTCTTTTATTTTGATATTGAAAATGGTTTTCATAATGTTTTTATTATATCAATGTTTTTTATTGATATCTTGTGATTGAAATGTGGAAATGTTATGTTTCCTTTATGTATGTTTTATGTGATACGATTATGTTGTGGTTCTTGGGCATTATTATGAAGACGGGTGGTTCCGTGATAAACTAAGGGCGGGTGAGCCCGATATAGCTCTCAAATGCATTGGGTAACGCGAAGGGGTTAAACTTTATGGTTTCTTCGAAGAGATTTAGGGAATATACTGTGATGGGTATTCCAAACGTAACCAAGAGGGCTACTCCCTACGTAAGAATGTTATGAATGCCTCAAGTTACCTTTATGCCTTATGATTTTAATGATTTATTCATGAGTTGAAGAGGTATGTTAAAGTGCTTATGTTGTATGGGTAAAGTATGATTTCATTCTTATGTATATATGTACTCATGTTTCTTTTCCATATTTTTATATCCCTTACTGAGCTTTTTATTCTCATCCCAAGTTTTTGAAATGTTTTTCACCGGTCAAGGGAAAGGTACATGATATGATGATAGTGTTAAGGAAGTGTCAAGAAAGAATCCATGTTTTATTTTAAATATGTTTTCGTTGATGGAAAAAATGAATACTGTCTTTTATGTAACCACTTTGATTAAATGTGGAATGTAATGCATGTTTTATGATCTAATTTTCTAAAACTCTAAACCTGAAGAGATCCTCAATGTGTAATCTTGTAATAACTCAAGATTAAGTAAGGTTTAAGGCTGGGGCCTTATAATATGTCCAATGGTAATATTAAATTCTTATATTTAGTCACATATGCTTTACAAAAATTCTTTCAACCTGTTTATTTAATTCTTCCTCAAAATGTCTATTGTATTTCTAATTTATTTCCTTATTTCCAAATTTTTAATATGGGGTATGATCTTCAGGAAAATCCACAACGGTAAATATTTCATGTTTGATAGTATTTTTGTTTACTTATAGTTTTATCCCTCCTGTAATTTTTTTAATGATTTTTCATATTATATTCTCATAATATATTAATTTTTATTTTAACATTGTAATATTTTATGTCAATAAAATATATCTCACTTCATTTTAGTTTGGTGTTTAATGTTAAACAACTTATCATCAATAAATATTTAGTTTAAAGGTAAATAAAAACTAAAATAACCGGGTGTTACACTCACATGTGGTTGATAACAAATACAACATCTCAACAATTCAATTAGGTTCTTCAAAAACTACCATATGTTATGTACATATACTTATGTATTTTTTTTATTTAGAACATAAACATATATAAAATAATAATTTTATACAATTATTTTTTATAATGATTTCATTGTATATAATTTTTTTTATAATATATTTATGCTCAATATAGTAATTTTGTTTACAATATATATGTTCTATATATATATTATGTATCTTATAGTCGATTATTTCTTTTTTTACGTTTCTCAAATTCCAACACTCTTTTAAGGGATATGGAAGTCACTAGCCAAAGCATTGGATCCCTGATTGATGTTGTTCCTTGTAGTTGTTTTAGTTGGATACCTAAAATCAATTGAAGTTTGGAAACCCAAACATTACATAAATAAATATTATATATTATTAGATAAATATTCATTTTATATCCTTACGATCCAGGATAAAACCAAAATGTTTTAGTGTCTTTAGAATATTTTATACAAAGAAAACTAGTAAGTAAAAGATCCACATCATCCCCCACTAAGTTCTTCACAACTAGCCCCCTTCTTAGACACATCTTACTTAAAATTATTCATCACATCCAAGGGAAATTGAAACATAATATATGGTGAGATTAGATTCTCAATAAGGGTAAACAAGGGAGGCATCAATGATCATTTAACTAGAGCATAATCATAAGGGTAAAAGAATATGAGATTAATATTTTTCAACCATACCTAATAATTCGTAGATCAAAATCAGGAATCATGACATTAAGCTTAGCAGTTCTTAAGAAATGAATCATAAAGGAATCAAAAAACATGTTCCATTATAGAATAGAATTTTCATAAGATCATGTTATAAATTATTTTATAAAAGTATGTCAGAATCATAATAATATATATATTATATAAAGGCTACCCACAAAGGCATTCTTCACAAGTTAGGCTTGGGACAACCACCCTTGTAGCTACTTTGGGCTAGAGATAACCTATCATTCACCCTATTTTGGGGAATGGATAACCACATTTGTTTTCTTTGATATCATATAACATTAACACTTACTCAATTAATTATAGATCAATAAAAAAACTACTAGCCACATAATCATAATCCATTCATATATATTCCATAAGATCATAATAACATTTCTCATTTCTTCATATCCTAAAACAAGTAAATGAAAATGGGATATATCAATATTTTATCATCATAATCATAAATCATCCAATGATAAAATTAATATGATATCATATAATAAATACCCTA
Organism: Viscum album; assembly: GCA_963277665.1. Classification (NCBI taxonomy): domain Eukaryota; kingdom Viridiplantae; phylum Streptophyta; class Magnoliopsida; order Santalales; family Viscaceae; genus Viscum; species Viscum album. The sequence goes on from OY728123.1 coordinate 821,694,607, forward strand.
GTGAATCCTAAGTAACATCAATATATTTTTTCAGAGGTGAAAATAATTTTAAATGATCATTAGAACATTTCTTGAAGAGAATACCACTTTTAATTTTAAATCACATCAGTAAAATATAAATACTATTAAAGAAAAAAATTCTTTGAAAGTAACCATGGAAATATTTAATTTAAAATACAATGAAAATGTTATTTAGGACTCTAGAAATATTTGTTTGTATGGTGTACATTAAAACCAATATTTCATTAACACCTTTTGTAAAAATTACCTCATTTAGAAAAAGACAAGAAGTATAATATTAAACCTTTTTATAAAAATTAAAACATGGTTAAACATCATATTAAAATAGTAAAATTTTATTGAAAACATTTTAATGAAAATAAATTCATAGTATAAAAGTTTTTTTACTCAATAGAAAAAATGTGAGTTTCCTTTAAATACATTCATTCAAACTTTTGAGTATATAGAGAGATAAAAATGAAACCAAAAAATATTATTTAAAAATTTAAGTATATTCGATTAAATTATATTATATGTTTTAGAGATATGTTATATTATTTCATTATCATAAATTTAACTATAAAAAATTCTGATAAAAATTTAGATTGTAACATAAAATCTTTACCTCATGTCTAACTTTCTTCATTAGTGCTCTAAAATCCTATATTATTAATCTAAAAATTATTAATATTATAGAAATAAATATATTAATACTTATAATATCATATATAATCCACTTATAACATTTTGATGTACAATTATTAATAATGAAATTATTAAAATAATTGTGTCTAGGTGTTAACCTTTTTATTATTCATGCATGTTTTGGTTCGTCAGTTCCTATAATTAAGCATTGATCATTATTAAAACATATATATAATGTTAATATTGATATAAATATCTTATATATTCATTTTATACATATTTATTACCATACATAAAATGTATATATATATATATATAAATTACTTACACCTTTTTTGGAGACGGTAGTCCATATGTTCGCATGAATGTTGTTTTCATTTTCAAAATAAAATGAAAGGAAAGATAGATAAATAATATTTTATCATTATATAATTATTATTTCAACCTAAATATAATATTAATTTATTAAACCCATCACTATAAATATCCAAGTTAGGTGGTGGTGGAAAATGAATCATATCACAATGTGGATGTGGTAGTCAGCACATATGCACGAGCGATACTTTCAATTCACATTTGATCGAAAGGAGGTTGAAATGGGTTTTCTATCATAATCATAACATCCAAGTATAATTATAATATTGTATTTATTTTTTTATTTTGTACAAATATTTTTAGAGTAAGAATATGAATAAATAAATTGAAAGGGGTCGGGAAAGACAATTACCTCTTGTTTGTGAGACCTCCTTTGGATTACTCCTTATGCCTTGAAATATTTGTATTAGGAGAATTCCAAGTGAAGTTAGATGAAGGGTAAAAATATATGAATGTATAAGGATAGGTGTTGGATGATATAAAAGGATAAAAGATAGGCAATAATGGGGGGAGAGTATAATCACTTTTATAAGTGAGGGAGAGGATACACATAGAATTACTTTAAAGATTTAAATATAATTAATGCATTTCTCAAGTATAATGCTTCTAAATGGAAAAGGATTGGAATTTAAGATATTATAGGGTCAAAATATCTTATACACATCACAATTATACTGATTTAGGTTTCATCCTGCCCTTATATATTCAATTAATCCTCCACTTGGTAAACATATTTTAACCTCAACCATTGTCACAAACTATTAATTTTTTTAATATTAATTTTGAAAAAATTGAAATTTCAATCATTGAAAAAATCTATACATTATTATTCCAAATATGTAATCAATTTTATCAAAGTCAATTTCAATAATTTGTATAAATTACATTTAAATAATTTCGTAAAATGAGACAAAAATTGATTTTCTAGATAAATGAAATTTTAAGTATAAAAATGATTTTATACAAATATTAATAAAAATATTTATTATAATGTCATTTATATGTTTATGGTTAATAAAATTAAAATAATAAAATTTATAAAATAAATTCAAAACAAAATGGGAATTTTTAAATACTTAAATGAAAAAGACTATTTTCCATAAATTCATTATATTTTCACTATTAATTGAACAATAAATCTTTTTCAGAAAATTCCAATATTTTCACCAAATGATAATTTTGATATGTTGACTTCAAAAAAAGATATCATTTTTATAAAATAAAATTTTAAAATTGTATGAATTTAATTATAATATATATTCAAAAAATGAAATAAAAATCATTTTTATGTAAAATATATATTTGAAGCATAAAATGATTTTACTAAAAATTGAGTATTAGTTTGTTATAAATTAATCAATACATTCAAATTATATAAAAATTTTATAAATATGTTTCATAATTTGATTATTATTATTCATACCTCCAATTTAATTGATAGGTTATAATGGTCACATTTAAATCCTCATAATTCAACAATATATTATAGTTCGTTTAAACTCAATGATTCATGTAAAACAAGTTATAAAATACATAAAGTTTATTTCAAAGGAATAAATGTAAAATATTATGGTGTTACTTGAATTAAAAAACTTCTTGGTTTTAGAGATTTCATGGAAGGTGTTATGAAATTTGTTGGTAGCTCACCAAATATGGAGATGGAGTGAATATATCGTTGATGTGATGATTCTAGACCATCATGGTCAAAAGCCTTCAAAATTAAGTTTTTTTCACCCATGATGAAAACAATTTTTTTGTGGAATGGGAAACAACGTTTCTACCTATCTTGTTGATCATCTTTCCTAATTTTGTGTATTTATTTTAGTAACTTATGGAAGTCTTATTGGGGTGTTTATTTATCCACTATAGGGTGCATATGTATTTTTTTCACCTATGAGATGTTTCTATACATTATTGGGATTTTATCACTAGTTTAATGTGTTGGACATACTCTACCTCATTTTTTATATATGATTGAGTTTTTTAGGGTTGCTACCAGATGCTTGAGTTTCCAAATTCAGTTTAATGGGAGGGTATTAAAGTACATTAAGACCTTTCATTTTTTATTCTAGGATATATGGGTGTGATTATTAGAATTCACGAGAAGTTATTTCCTTTTCCTTTTAGATATTTATACTGTCATTTTCTATTGATGAAAATTTCAAATGTCTTCCAATTTTTCAAATATTTTCTATAAAACAACCTAATATAAATTCCCTATAATTATAATTAAAAAACCTATTTAATTATATAAATATAAATGTTTTATAATTTCATAATGTAATTTTTTAATAAAATAAACACATGACATAAATATTTAATATTTATAAAATAAAATATTCTATAATTCTATTCAGAAAATTGTTGACATAATAAACATTGAATGTAAATTATTATTTTGTAATTATAAATATAAATTTAACTTTAATCATTATGTAATTATATTTTAAAAATAAATATAAATATTATATATTTGTAATTGTAAACAAATTTTTTTAAATGTTCTATTTATATATGTTACACTCAAAAACTCATCATAAATGTCCTATTGAGTATATTATTCAAATAAAAAAAATTGTATATTTTTTTTCTATAAATGTTCTATAGAATTATATTCTATAAATGTTATATAATTTTATTCTATAAATATTCTCGAATGTAAACACTGATAATAAATGTTCTTTAATTATTAGTGTAAGTATCTAGTAATTAGGAATATAAATATTTTTTATAATAAAAATATAATAATTTTTTTTATAATTTCGAATGAAAATTTTCTATAATTATATATTTAAATTCATATATTATATAATTCCAATTAAAAATGATAATGTTATTTAATTATGTTTTAAATTATAATTCAATAACAATTCAATAAATGTATATTTTGTATAGACAGTTAACATTAATATTCTATCTAATCTACAATTAACTAGAAATTTGATGTTTGAGGATTTTTAAATTATTATGGTAATTTTGGTATCATTAATTATGAATTTATAATGATATATTTTTTATTCATTGAATAAAATCTTGAGAATTCCACTAGATTTGGGAAACAATGTTTACCCACAAGTGGAATTTCAATAAATGTTTAGAAGAATTAATAATTTCTGGATTATGCAAGATATCAATGGAAATGAATTATTTATATACTTAATCAATTTTTTCTTTCATTACATTTATAAATAAATAACATGAAATATTATGTTGAATATTTTCATAGAATAATATAGAACATTGACACATTCATTTTCATTTCATTTCAACAGAGAAATTTGTTTTTCTTCTTCGAAGAGAAAACTTTAGATCCTTTGTATCATGGTGTATCAAAGGATATATTAAATATAAAGATAATAAAAATAAAGGGTGGTTATTCTGGATTGGTGATCATCATTGGGAAATTGTATAAGGTTATCTTAGATTCTCATATTTTCTAGTCTATGCGAATTTATTATATTTTTTATTCCATTATGGGTGGATGATTATTGATAATCCAAGATAAATATTTTCCTAAATGGCCTGAAGGCCTTATTTTTTTATTGATTATTGATAACCCCCCTTTCAAGGGATGATGGGGAACCCTTACAAGGCCCATAGTCTTAGAGATTACAAGTCCCGTAGGATTAGGATACATTACATGACCTAAAGGTATTAGAGAATACAACAAGATTATAACTACAAGGAACTGCCCCTCCCCAGCATCTCCATCTTGATGGTAGGTCTCCATCATCGCATTGACATCCAGATAAGCTTCCCCTGCAAGAAAAGGCGGGTCGTGAGGGCATTGTCATACACCCCCATTCTTCCAAATCCATTGGTTCTACATTGGTGAGTGTGCCTACTCTGAATCCTCCTCTGGGTCTAATCCTGTTTTATAGAGTCTGTCTAAGGCAACTGCATTGATCATGTGGCCCGAAGGCCCAAAACAGGAGAATATTTGTGGCTGCTACAGTACCAAACAGTAACGACTATAGTGCCCATAACAGTACTACTACAATACTTCTACAGTAACCCAAAATTTATCCCTCTGCTTGGTTTTGATCTTGTGTCTCTTGGATGCACTTGTCGGGTCCTCACTAACTAGGCTGAGGATCTTGTGCATCCATGATAAATTTTAGAATGTTATATTAAAATTATATTTTATGTAAAATATTCTATGCATATATAAAATGATTTATGATTTTCCTATAGTTATTTAACAACGGATTTTGAAATGTTAGTCATGAAATTATGATATATTTAAAAACATGGATTTATAATATGTTTTCATGGTCAAATTGAAAGTAAAAATAAATTATATTGTATATATGAATATTTTTTATATCTATAGTGGTTATTTAAAAAATGTAATATTGATATTAATGTACATATTCTTCAATTGGAATGAATCCCAAGTTATAAAAATCAACAAGAGGTTGTACCAAAAAGAATCGGGTTCATGCTATTATCAGGATGTTTTCCCATGACGACGATACACCATTAGATAATACGATAATGAAATACTTGGGGTTTATGCCTTGTAGCATGAGGTTTCACCTCTTTTGGAGGAATATATAATTTCACTCAATGACTTAGATGGGGGTGGGGATGTTAAACATGTTCTATAACAACCCAACCCATTAAACCTCTGTATAGAAAAAACTAGGGTACTAAAAGACCCCAATAGAATATCTCCATATTCCATAGGCTTCCAACTATCAGCAAGGGTTAGTTAACATCTCATGGGTAGACTGTACCCCTCGTCTCATAACAGAAAATAATAAATAAATCACACAAACAGTCATAAAAATATATAACATTATAGTGTGTGATATGAAATAATATAAATGTGTATACCATGAGAATAAAAATATATTTAATTTATAAAATGGACCCTTGTCACTGAATACAATCATATATCCTAAAATAGATTCCCCATTGTACAATACTACACATGAAATAAACCAAAGAGAAAAATAAAGGGATGAACTTCAACCAAAGCCCTTAGCATTACCATGATGTTGTGTCTCAATACCCAACAATATAAGATAACTCTTCCACTTCTTTAAGGGTCATTTACTTAAACTCCAAGCCAAATATCATTATTGTTCATTAATCGGGGTGCACATGTAGGTTGTGATCATAAAACATAGTTGGATACCATTAAAAATATAACTCATATAGTCCATAATCTATATGAATACATGTACTATATGAATAAAATAGTTGTAAATAATAATATTCGTATACCATCCATTCCATTATGTTCCTAAGATACTACCATATCTATAAAATCATTTCTTCTTTATCTAGTGTTGGAATATGGTATGAAATTTCTCATGGTTTGATCATATAATCAAGGTAGGACCTCCATACAATAATGAATCCTCTAGTTGGGAAGGAGTCTCCCTTTTTGGTTGAAACAAATCCACTCAGGATCATCATAGTGAATGAAATATCACTTTTTTAATTGGGGTAGACAATCAAACCCTCTTAAGGGAGAATGAATTATCAATTATTTTAAAAAAAAATTACAATTGTACCTGCCATAGTGATGAACTGAGTATCACCTATGGAGATTAGAATATCACTAGAAACTTAAGAGGTAGGCAATCATACCTCTCTAAGTGGTGAATGATGTATAATAGTGTCACGACCCGTCCTCAGGGCCCGTGCTGTGACTACCCCAAGCCCGCCTTCCATAGGCTAGGGGCTGGCGACTAGCACCAAGGTGTAAATTCCCAATTAAAAGGGGAAGGAATTGCCTTTGTAAAGTAAACATACACCACAGAGCAAGCAAGCAGAAGAAGTAAACACTAAGTAAAAGCTGGTACAACAGTAAGTGCAGAAAGTAAGTGGGCCAGTATACAAACCCAAACTTAAAGTAAAGTACAACTGGAAAGGGAAAACTGCAACTAAAAAGTAAAGCCGCAACGACGAGCTGTCCACTGGAAATCCCACATGAAGGGTGAGTACAGATTGCCTCTCTGCTCCTCGGGTCCAGCTGACCGCTCCGAGTACGTCCCATCCAGAGGTCCACCTCCAGGAACCGTCCTGCTCCGCAAGCCTCATCCACGATCAGCGTTGTCCGTCGTCTACAACCAACACAACATAGTGCGGGCATAGCCCATCCATGGGTGAGTATAAGCTACTCAGTAGGGACCCCGAGACCCCCGAAGGTCTCCCTAAATCCACAAAGAAAAATCCACAAAGGAAAGATACAATCATGAAGTAACATTCGACACTGCTTAGGTATATGCCCATACTTATACCTAAGTCTTCAATTCTCGTTCGGCTCCAACATCCGAGCTCAAGTACAACCCAGTCCACACAGGAAAGAAAAACGTAAATCCACACAGGATAGCACATCACAATCCACATAGGAAAGCAAAACAGGATTTAGCTCACACAGGTTTACTTCTTCGTATGTCGATAGAGATGATCAGATATATCCACTTATTCATTTAAGCCTTCGGACCCACAATGAATCGATAGGTACTAACCCCCGCAATGACCCACAAAGGATCTGACCCACAATGGATTGATAGGTAACTAACCCCCGCAAAGACCCACACAGGATCAGACCCACACAGGATCTGTAGGCGCTGGCTCACATAGAACCACTGAGCACTGACCCACACAGGATTGGTCCCACACAGGATCAGTACCACTGATCCACATAGGATCGTTGAGTTCTGTAGTCGTCGCCGTCGAATCCACTGAGGATCTCTGTAAAGTCCTCGTAGTAGAAGTAGTCGCAGCCAGTTCTAGGGTTCCCGCACACAGCAAGCTCGTTCGGGAGGGTCCGCTCCACAAGCTGAGAGGCTGATACATCAACTGACACATAGTCCAGAGTTGATGTATCCAAAAGTTCTGTATCGTCAACAGGAACTCAACATCGCAGATGGCGCGTCAATCGGACACACGGTCTGAGAGTTATTGGCTTTTTCGTCCCAGGGCCCCGGTTGGTTTTTAAGGAAAAACTAACCCAACTGTACTCCACCTGCATCTAAACCACGGGCGGAGTAAGCCAAAAGAATCGTCTCACTAAGTGGAATCCAACAAAGTCGAAGGCACATCAATCGGACGTACGGAGCTCAAGTTATGAGTGTTTCCGCTCCGAGGGCCCGGTTGGTATCGTGTATGAACCAACTCGGCTGAACCCAAAGTATTCTGAAACCTTGAGTGTGATATGTCGAAAATACCATCTCGATCCAAGTATCGCATCTCCACTGACGGTGCATCGTTCGGAGGTCCGTAGCCCAAGATATGGGCAAAAGACCAAAGAGGGTCCGAAAACGGGGGTTTCGGGCCCGGACCGACCCGGCCCGACACCCCCTGGGTCTGCCCGAACCGGGTCGGCCCGGCTAGCATGGCCTGACCCGGCGCGCGGTGCTAGCTGGCTCGGCTGAAAATCCGAGCCGTTCGGTTATGCAGGGGGGGGGGGGGGCGCTGCCCCCCGCCGTTCGGAAACCGCGACCCCAATTAAGGGGTCGCTCAGCTGGCCAGCTGGGGGTTTTGACCCCCGGTACATTCCCTGTCCGGCCGGCCCGCCCCGGCTGACCAGTTCTTGCTCCACGGGACCGGAGACGGTCGGTCCCCTCCTTTCTCCAACGCTGGCGGCCCGTCTCCGACCGCTGGTCACCCTGCTTCGCTGCGGCCCGGAACCGGCCGCGACCTTGGTCGTCCGGTGCGGCGCGACAGCACCGTGCTCTTCCACTGCGGGCCCGCTCCGGCCGCGGTGTCTTCGGGTTTCTCCGACGCGGCGCAACGACATCTTGTCCTTGTTCGTTTCCACGGCGCGGCGCGCCGGTGCCGCGCATTCCTTGTCGCACGATCACACACGGTGCGACGGCACCGTGCCATACTCATTTCAAACCACAAAGAAACAAACACACGGATAAGGGAGGAGGGTCGGTCGTGTTTGTGCGGTCCGGCCCCCTCTCGTTAATCTATAGAATTTGGTCATATTTTCACGAAGAAAAACAAAGTGGTAAACACGAAAAAAACTAATTAAATAACACCTACCTTGAGCGTAGCTAGAACGGGGGTTCGCCGCGGAAAACGACGTCGCGAGGTGAAGCTCCGTATGTTGACGGAGAACGTCCGAGGAGGAAGTGGCGTCTCCTTTTCTTTGACACGGGAAGAAGATCGAAAGAGGGTGCGTCATCGATCTTCGGAAAAAAGGGGTCACACCCCGGCTGCGGAGAGGATAAGAGAGGGCACGTCGATATCTTCTTACGGTGACAGCGTTCTTCATCGAAGTCTTGGTGTTCTTCGTGATGAAGATGAAAACACCCAAGATCTCTCTCCTCAATTGTCCACACACAACAACCAAAAAAAATAAAATAAGGCTCATCCTTATTTTATTAACTCATGCCACAATTCAAAAATTCAAAACATAATTTAATTAATTGAATTGGAGTGTTGGCATACTTAAAGAGAGGAGAGGAAAAGTCACCCAAATAAGGGGAAGTTTAAAAGTTAAAAGTGTTACACAACTTAAGTGGGGGGGGTTAAGAGGAGTTAGGGAGTTAAGGAAATTGAAAAGGTGGGGGATTGTGTGGGACCCACCTCACCTTTAATCCACTCAAGAGAAACTAACAATCAGTGGGTCCCACCAAAACTCCTACACCTAGGTTCTGCCACAGGGAAAAGAGAAATAAATTCTTAACAAAATTTTATTTCACTCACACTTAATCCAAAAAATTAAACAACTCATATCGAGCAAACAAAACTCCAGAAAAGGAGTTCCTAAGCAATTACCGGCGCTGCGGTTCCCTCGGTGCCCTCGGAATTCGATTCCGAGCACCGGTTCAAAAGATAGGAATTCCCGCTCGTTCGTTTACTGAACGTACCCGAGCTAAACTTCAGATAGGAATTTCGGGCACACCGGGCCTCGGAATCAAGTGCCGTGAAAAACTGCGTTTTTGTAAAATCCCAAAGAAAATTAAGAAAAAATTTCCCTTTAATTTTATGGGTCTTGAAATTACTCCCACCTCAGGGCTTTACGTCCCCGTAAAGATACATCAAAAACTAGGGAAACAAATGTGGGTAGTGAGCACGCATTTGAGCCTCCCGCTACCAAGTGCTCTCCTAGAGATTCCCATGCTTCCATCTGATGCGCACTAGAGGAATCAACCGTCAACGCAGGACCTGCTCTTGTCGATCATTGATCTCCACTGGGACCTCCGTGAAAGTCGCCCCATCATCAACGTCTAGCTCCCCATGGTCAATGATATGCATCAAGTCGTGCACGTATCTCCTCAGCTGAGATATGTGGAAGACGCCGTGCACCCGGTGCAACTGAGGTGGTAGAGCCAGGCGATAAGACACCTTGCCAATCCTGCCGAGGACCTGGAACGGTCCGATGAAGCATGGGGAAAACTTTCCGCCATGGCAAAATCTCCGTAATCCACATCGAGGTGAGACACGCAAAAAGACATGGTCTCCATCCTCAAACTCTAGTGGCCTCCACCTCCTGTCAGGATAAGACTTCTTCCAGCTCTGAGATGTCCTCATCCACTCCTGGATGACCTGGACCTTCTCTGTCATGGCCTGAACCATCTCCGGTCCCACAACTGTTGACTCCCCAGGGTCTGTCCAGCACAAAGGAGATCTGCAAGGTCGGTCGTACAATGCCTCGTATGGTTCCACCCCGATGGTGGATGGTAGCTGTTGTTGTATGCGAACTCCACGAAGAGTAAGTGGTCCTCCCAGCTACGACCAAAGTCGAGGACACATTCGCGGAGCATGTCCTCGAGAGTCTGAATGGTCCTCTCCGTCTGACCATCCGTCTGAGGGTGAAAGGCGGTGCTCAGACGTAGCTGCGTCCCGAACGCCTCCTACAACCCCTTCCACTGCCGGGAAGTAAAGAGAGCATCTCGATCGGAGACGATAGATGATGGCACACCGTGAATCTATACAATCTCCTGAACGTAGAGACGTCCCAAGCTCTCCACTGAGCCCTTCTCTCTGATGGGTAAGAAGTGAGCCGACTTGGTGAGTCGGTCGACAATCACCCAAATGGAGTTGAGACCTCTGGAAGTGCGTGGAAGTACAGTCTCTATGTCCATAGATATCCTGTCCCACTTCCACCCCGGGACCTCCAAGGGTTTTACCAAGACTGCTGGTATCTGATGCTCTACCTTCACCTGCTGGCAGGTGAGGCAACGAGAAACGAACTCCTCCACAACCTTCTTCATGCCCGGCCACCAGTGCTATCGTCTGAGGTCCTGGTACATCTTCGCCACTCCGGGATGTACCGCCAAGGGAGAAGTGTGAAACTCTCTCAGCACATCTTCTCGTAAAGCGATTGGTACCAAGGTACGTCCTCTGAAAAGGATGTCGTGCTCTGCTACAAAGAAGAAACCATCAGGTGCCTGTCCTGAGGATATCTGTGCACGCCGTGTCTCACAGTCAGTGTCCCCACGCTGTGCCTCTTTGACCCACTGCAGTAGTGGAGGAGTGACTGTGAGAGACTGGAGGAAGGCTGCCCCATATCTATCCATGAAGGATATCTTCAAAGAGGCTAGCTGCTCTATCGCCTCCTCAAGTAGCTGAATTCTGGTCCTCCTGCAGAGAGCATCGACTACCACGTTCCCCTTCCTCGGAGTATAGACTATCTCAAAGTCATAGTCCTGGAGGAACTCGAGCCATCGCCGCTGTCTCAGATTCAGGACCTTGTGAGAGAAGATGAATCTGAGACTCTAATGGTCAGAAAAGACTGTAAAATGCACTCCCATTAGGTAGTGTCGCCATGTCTTCATAGCGAAGACTATTGCTGCTAACTCCAGGTCATGGGTAGCATATTTATGCTCATGAGGCCTCAACTGACGTGATCCATAGGCGATCACGGCCCTCTCCTGCATCAGGACACATCCGAGTCCGGTCCCTGATGCATCGCATTAGACTATGTACCCTACTCTTTCCTCAGGTAACCTCAAGATAGGTGCGCTGGTCAATCTCTGTTTTAGCTCTTGGGAGCTCGGCTGACATCTGTCTGACCACACAAAGGGTTTCCCATTCTTCGTAAAATCTGAGAGTGGTGCCGCAACTCTAGAGAAGTCTGGCACAAATCTCCGATAGTATCCAGCTAGTCCCAAGAAACTCCGCACCTCCGTCATGCTCCTGGATGGATCCCAAGCTAGAACTGCCTCGATCTTCGCAGGATCCACCACAAATCCCGCCTCAGAGATGACGTGTACCAAGAAGTGGACCTCACATATCTAGAACTGACACTTCAAGAGATTTCCATAAAGCTGGTGCTCTCGGAGTGTGTCTAGTACAACTAGTAAGTGGTAGGCATGCTCCTCCTCAGTCGTCGAGTAAATCAAAATGTCATCGATGAAGACCACGACAAATCGATCGAGGTATGGCGGAAAGATCCTGTTCATGAGGGCCATGAACACTTCTGGAGCATTGTTTATTCCGAATGGAATAACCAAGAACTCATAGTGGCCATACCGACATCTGAAGGCCGTCTTCTGCACGTCCTCATCTCAAACTCTGAGCTGATGATAGCCTGACCTGAGGTCTATCTTTGAGAACCACCGTTCTCCCTTGAGCTGATCGAAGAGGTCATCAATCCTCGATAGCGGATACTTGTTCCTCACTGTCACCTGGTTCAGGCGACGATAGTCAACACAAAGTCGCAAGCTCTCGTCGGCCTTCTTGGCGAACAAAATCGGGGAAGCCCAGGGTGAAACACTGGGTCGGATGAACCACTTGCCCTGCAAGTCCTCCAACTGTACTAGTAGCTCTCGAAGCACGGTGGGGTCCATCGGATATGATGGAGTCGATATCGTGGCTCTCCCGGGGTATAGTTCAATATAAAAGTCTACCTCTCTATGAGGATGTAGCCCTGGAACGTCATCGGGAAAGACGTCCGCATACTGATCCACCACTGCAGGAAAACCAGGACTCCTCACGTCAACTTCTCCTAGGATGAGGCTAGCCAACTAATGATTGATGGGTTATCCTCTCATCTGCGAGAGTCCATACTATGCTGCAAAGGCTCCCTTCTCTCTGGTGAAGGTGAACCTGCTCCCGTCGGTGCATACACATCGCACCTTGCGCCTAATACAGTCAATCTGTTCATGGAATGTAGACAACCAATCCATGCCCAAGATGACGTCGTAAGGCCTCGACACCTCTATAAGAAGATCCTAGCTGAATCTCTCGCCTCCTAGAGTAATCTCACACCGCCGGCACCAGTGCGTAATCGTCGAGTCTGCTTTTGTAGGAGTCTCTAGTCGTAAGGATCGAGCCAACGACTCTATCGGAATCTCCGAGCTTCGTACAAGGGCAGCAGCTATGAAAGAATGACTCGCTCCTGTGTCTATAAGTACTATAGCAAGGGTGGAATAGACACAGTTAGTACCTAGAATCATCTCGGGTGCGCCGTGGTTGTAGGCCTCTGCTGCCTGGAGCTGTGCTTGTCTCTTCCCGCCAGCTCCCTGTGGTCAGGGTGGACCTCCTAGTAGTGGTGGTGGTAAAGCCTCAAAGCGTCGCACACCACCTGCTGCTCGGCCAGATCCTCTACCTCATCCACCTACTCCATGTGGACCACCACGGTCGACCCTCTGCCTCTGCCTCGGTGGTCCCTCAACCGTCTGCTGCTCCTCGGCACGGCGGGTCGGGCAATCACGAGGCATGTGGCCCTGCCCGCCACATGAGTAGCACTGTCTTCCTCTCGAAAGACTGGCTCCGTGCTGTGTGCCCCGCACTGCTGAGCTAGTGTCCTGAGGTCGTCTTCCTGAGGGTCTGGTCTGCCTGGACCCATGACTCATCCATCGACTGCCTGCTGCAGATGACTCTGCTACGTGTCGCCCTGTGGTGGGTCTCAGCGCTGGTGTAGACTCAGCAAGAAATCTCTCGATCAAAAGGGATCGCTCTAGTACTCCTGTCTGAGTCGGAATGCTGAGGGAGATCGGTGATGCCCTGATCTTGTGTCTCAATCCCTGATCAAAGGTCCGGGCCCGGAATAATGGGTCCCGTACCATGTCTGTAATGTAGCGCGAGAGATCGGTAAATCTCGCCAAGTACTGGGCGACTGTCAAGCTTCCCTACCGCAGCGGAAGAAGCTCCTGGATGCGCACCGCACGGAGGTTGGCTGGGAAAAACTCCGAGCAAAAGAGGCTCTCAAAGTCCATCCAGAGGAGGGATGCCTCATTGTGCACCTGGAGCATCAAGCTCCACCATCTGCGTGCTGCTGCGTGCAGTAGGCTCGCTGCGAGGATCACCATGAGGTCTGCTGGTGTCCTCACTAACCTGACAACTCTCACCACTGCCTCCTGCCAGTCCTCGGCTGCCTGGGGGTCCATCTCCCCACGGAACCTGGGTGGTTGCTGGCACTGGAACTCATGCAGGGCACTAAGGTGACGTGCATCGTCAGCAGCTAGGGATGGAATCATCGGTGGCTCGGCGGGTAGAGCTACCGTTGGTTCCTCAGCTGTCAAAGGGCCCTGCACCGAGGCCTCGTCGCTCGGTGGGCTGTCGTCATGAAAAACTCTCGGAACCCTAGCTGGCTGCCATCGTGGGGCCATCCTGAAAATGAAACAGGTGTGCCACGGTCAGAACAGTATACCTGGTGAGCTGATACAAAGTAATCATTAAGAAAACTTGAAACACACATGCAATCAATGTTTTTGTGCATCAAGTCAGAAATCAGAATTCAGGGTCCTATTGTACGGATACGTCGTCCGTCACACCAACACTGGACTCCCTGGACTGATAACCACACCCAATACACTAAACACTATTGCTTCACATAGAAAAAGATCAGAGTCCCATGTTCTACGGTAGAACTAAACTCCTATGATACCAATTTGTCACGACCCGTCCTCGGGGCCCGTGCCATGACTACCCCAAGCCCGCCTTCCATTGGTCAGGGGCTGGCGACTAGCACCAAGGCATAAATTCCTGATAAAAAGGGGAAGGCATTGCCTTTTTAAAGTAAACATACACCACAGATCAAGCAAGAAGAATAAGTAAACACTAGTTAAAAGCTGGTACACCAATAAGTGTTGAAAGTAAGTGGGCCAGTATACAAACCCAAAATGAAAGTAAAGTACAACTGGAAAGGGAAAACAGAAACTGAAAAGTAAAGCCGCAGCGACGAGCTGTCCACTGGAAATCCCACCTGAAGGGTGAGTACAGATAGCCTCCTCTGCTCCTCGGGTCCAGCTGACCGCTCCGAGTACGTCCCGTCCAGTGGTCCACCTCCAGGCACCATACTGCTCCGCAAGCCTCATCCACGATCAGCGCTATCTGTCATCTGCAGCCAACACAATGTAGTGCGGGCATAGCCCATGCAGGGCTGAGTATAAGCTACTCAGTATGGACCCCGAGACCCCCGAAGGTCTCCCTAAATCATCAATGGAAAATCCACAAAGGAATGATACAATCACGAAGTAACATCCGACACTGCTTAGGTATATGACCATACTTATACCTAAGTCTTCAATTCTCGTTCGGCTCCAACATCCGAGATCAAGTACAACCCAGTCCACACATGAAAGAAAAACGTAAATCCACACAGGATAGCACATCACAATCCACATAGGAAAGCAAAACAGGATTCAGCTCACACAGGGTTACTTCTTCGTATGTCGATAGAGATGATCATATGTATCCACTGATTCATCTAAGCCGTCAGACCCACAAATGATAGATAGGTACTAACCCCTGCAATGACCCACAAAGTATCTAACCCAGAAAGGATCGATAGGTAACTAACCCCCGCAAAGACCCACACAGGACCTGTAGGCGCTGGCTCACACAGAACCACTGAGCACTGACCCAAACAGGATCAGACCCACATAGGATCGGTAGCACTGATCCACATAGGATCGCTGAGGGCTGTAGTCCTCGCCGTCGAATCCACTGAGGATCTCTGTACAGTCGTCGTAGTAGAAGTAGTAGCAGCCAGCTCTAGGGTTCTCGCACACAGCAAGCCCGTTCGGGAGGGTCCGCTCCACGAGTCGAGAGGCTGATACATCAACTGACACATTTTCCAGAGTTGATGTATCCAAAAGATCCGTATCGTCAATAGGAACTCAACATCGCAGACGGCGCGTCAATCGGACACTCGGTCTGAGAGTTATTGGATTTTTCTTCCCAGGGGCCCGGTTGGTTTTTAAGGAAAAACAGACACGACCGTACTCCACCTGCATCCAAAACTCGGGCGGAGTAAGCCAAAAGAATCGTCTCACTAATTGGAATCCAAAAAAGTCGACGGCACGTCAATCGGACGTCCGGAGCTCAAGTTATGAGTGTTTCCGCTCCGAGGGCCCGGTTGGTTTCGTGTACGAACCAACTCGGCCGAACCCAAAGTATTCCAAAACCTTGAGTGTGATATGTCGAAACGACAATCTCGATCCAAGGATCACATCCCCGCTGACGGTGCGTCGTTCGGAGGTCCGTAGCCCAAGATATGGACAAAAGACCAAAGAGGGTCCGAAAACGGGGGTTTCGGGCCCGGACCAACCCAGCCTGAGACCCCTGAGTCGGCCCGAACCGGGTCGGCCCGGCGCGCTGGCGCGCGGCACCAGCTGGCTCGGCCTAATGGCCGAGCCATTCAGTTATGCGTGGGGGGGAGGGGTGGCGCTGCCCCCCGCCATTCGGAAACCGCGACCCCAATTAAGGGGCCGCTCAGCTGGCCAGCCTGGGGTTTTGAGCCCCGGATCTTTCCCTGTCCGGCCGGCCCTCCTTGGCCGGCCGGTTCTTGCTCCACGGGACCGGTGAAGGCTGGTCCCCTCCTTGCTCCGACATCGGCGGCCCGTCTCCGGCCGCCGGTCACCCTGCTTCGCTGCGGCCCGGAACCGGCCGCGACCTTGGTCGTCCGGTGCGGCGCGACTGCGCCGTGCTCTTCCACTGCGGCCCCGCTCCGGCCGTGGTGTCTTTGGGTTTCTCCGACGTGGAGCGATGGCGTCGTTTCCTTGTTCGTTTCCACGGTGTGGCACGACGGCACCGCGCATTCCTTGTCGCATGATCACACGTGGTGGGACGACACCGCGCCATACTCCTTTCAATCCACAAAGAAACAAACACACGGATAAGGGAGGAGGTTCGGCCGTGTTTGTGTGGTCCGGCCCCCTCTCGTTAATCGATAGAATTTGGTCATATTTCCACAAAGAACAATAAAGTGGTAAACATGAAAAAAATAATTAAATAACCCCTACCTTGAGCGTAGCTAGAACGGGGGTTCGCCGCGGAAAACGACGTCGTGAGGTGAAGCTCCATATTTTGACGGAGAACGTCCGAGGAGGAAGTGGCGTCTCCTTTTCTTTGACACCGCAAGAAGATCGAAAGAGGGTACATCGTCGATCTTCAGAAAAATGGGTCACACCCCAGCTGTGGATAGGAGAAGAGACGACACATCGATCTCTTCTTATGGTGACGGCGTTCTTCGTCGAAGTCTTGGTGTTCTTCATGATGAAGATGAAAACACCCAAGATCTCTCTCCTCAATTGTCCACACACAACAACCAACCAAAATAAAATAATGCTCATCCTTATTTTATTAACTCATGACACAATTCAAAAATTCAAAACATAATTTAATTAATTGAATTGGTGTGTTGGCATACTTAAAGAGAGGAGAGGAAAAGTCACCCAAAAAAAGGGAAGTTTAAAAGTTAAAATTGTTACACAACATCAGTGGGGGGTTAAGAGGAGTTTGGGAGTTAAGGAAATTGAAAAGGTGGGGGCTCGTGTGGGCCCCACCTCACCTTTAATCCACTCAAGAGAAACTAACAATCAGTAGGTCCCACCCTAACTCTTACACCTAGGTTCTAACACATGGAAAAGAGAAATAAATTCTTAACGAAATTTTATTTCACTCACACTTAATCCACAAAATTAAACAACTCATATTGAGCAAACGCAATCCAGAAAAGGCGTTCCTAAGCAATTACCAGCGCTGCGGTTCCATCGGTGCCCTCAGAATTTGATTCCGAGCACCGGTTCAAAAGATAGGAATTCCCGCTCGTTCGTTCACTAAACGTACCCGAGATAAAATTCGGATAGGAATTCTGGGCACACAGGGCCTCACAATCAAGTGCCGTTAGAAACTGCATTCTTGTAAAATCCCAAAGAAAATTAAGAAAAAATTTCCCTTGAATTTTACGGGTCTTTACAAATAAGACAATATAGAAAGTGAAAATCACATTTCCCTCTTAGGGGTTAATGGATTATCACAAATCATCATTTGATTTGGGACATTTTACCTCTCTCAATGGTGAAAATAGTATCAATAATCAAATTATAAGGTGGTAAATCACACTGATATTAAGGATGAATAGAGTAATTATAATGGTAAATGAGGTAAGAAATCATACCTCATGTATAGCCTCATAAATATCTAAATTAATAGTCTTGGGTAAAGCCTCATACTATAATGAAACCTCCTCACAATGATTGAATCTTGCACATCTTCATCTTTTTGTTGCAAATTTCATGTCACATCATCAGCTTAATTATCGTAATAGTGATAAATGACATAGCGAAATACACTACCCAATCCCTAACCCATGACTATAGACCCATCATATTTCATATGTAATGTATCATAACATCACTATCTCTTAATCATTGATTTTCACTGATAGTAGATCATTTACATCATGAAAATTGATAAACATGTTAGGTTGTTTATCCCAGGATCAAGTCATTACTCTTTTAAAACACCACTCTACTTATGAAGGCCCTAAATACATAAATTTAACTCACTTTCCATGGATAGTGGATTAGACCCAAAATTTTATAATTACATGATATTATACCCTCCCTCATTCACTTCTCATAACCATACAACATTTTTGTCAGTTTAAACAACTAAGTTATTACCACCACTCTAGTCACCTCTCGCTCAATGACATTTCCAAAAGGAATATCACTAGTCCTCTTCATAAACTAAACACTAATGTAAATAAATTTCTAGGAAGATATATTGAAAGTAAAACCTTTATTAGTCCATTGTTTATTAATCACATTCCTACAAGGTTTTTATCGATGATTCTAGTTAATACTCATAAGAATTATCTTATGGATAACTCATATAACATATATTTTTTCAAGAATCACCTTATAACTGACCCTATAATAAAAACTTGAGCTCCTCCTCTTGAGTGGAAGTACTTCTACAACCCTATTCGTGTGATATCATAGGTCGATTTATATCATCCATATGGATAGAGGGGTAGGTTTATGTCATTGGTGAGGGAAATCCCATATGATTTTTGACATTATTATAAATGATCTCCCTTACAATTCTCCTTGATATTCCTCTTTAACATGGTGCTTCATGACTGTTTGACATTATATTGGTTATCAAACATTTTGCTACTGAAATTTATTACACCATTAGTGTCAATGATTTCACACACTTTGCAAAATTTGGTTTTTGGAATCCTTAGATACATAAATTGTTAGTAGGGTTTGAAGAATAGGGTCGTACTTGACATCTTGAGTCCATGGATTTATTTAATAACTATTTCGCATATATGGCTGATTTCACTTTTGATTGGTCTTGGTCATTTTTTTTCATTCACTTCTCTATCTATTTTCAAGATACAATAGTCAATAAATATTCACATGGATAGGGTGTGTTCTAGGGTAACAATATTTATCAACAAGTCAGGGTTTCTACTTTATTTCTAAATCTTATAATTCATTAGTGGTGTGGTAATCTTATTGGGTTTTTTCACTATTTTGATTAGATATTTGTCACTATGAATATTAAAATTCATTATCTACTATGTTTTGATGTGGATCTCTAATTTCATCTATTGGATTTTATCTATTTTAGGGATATTTTTATGGATGTTATTTGGAAAAGGATAATTTATGGGACTAGAATTATTATTATTATTTATTATCCTCATAGTTGTGATTTTTTTGGAAATTGATGGAAGTTTAATTCTATGAATACCAAAAGGGAGGGGAAGATAATTGTTATAGTGGTTGGTTCTCCCTTATGTGGCTCATCTAGTGAGATTAGAGAGGTGATGGTTGTGATTTATAATGTTGGCATCTAATAGCCATCAGTTGGAGGAAGTCACATCATCAACTTTTCATGTATTCTGGTGGTGCCTTTTAATAGAATATAAGATCAGGTAGATTCTATTAATACTATAATCTGAAGTGTTACTATTCTTTCTAAAATCTAATAGCTCAAGTATATGTGTGATGGATTTTGTTCTAGTAATTTATAGGTACCTATTGATCCGGCTTCTATGATTGCAACTGGCGAAGAAAACATGAAACATACTAGATACCTATACCCTAATTCTGATGTTCATCTAAAGTTTATGGAGTGGGGACTAGATAAATATATGTTGTATCAAGATATTCAGTTGGTTGAAGTATTAGAAATACCAGTCATTGATGACTCTTAGACCAATGAGAAGGTTAATACAACTCGGGAGGGAGATTGGGAGACTGATCCACATGATTTCTAGTTTGGAGGACTTAAGGTTGATGAAATGATTTTTATGGGTAATAATGAATAGATAGAGAAGTATTGATCACAATTTCATATAATGGTAGTCACTAGATCCACTACTAGGGCTGGGTGTGAAGTGGTTTCTAAGGATATTTCATAAGAGGACAATCATGAAGATGGGACCTCGGGTTGTCTATAAAGTTAATTCCCAAATATATATTTATCGCATTCACATTCAATTAAATCCATCATGGATTCCATTTAAAATGAAATAAAGATAAGTAATGAGTGGTTAGGATTGAAAGGAACTAAATGTGAAATATTATTTCCCAAATAAGGCCATGGATTCTTTGGATTAGGTGTTTCAAGGATATTATAGTGACTTCAAATATGGTAATTCCACTTACAAGAAGTATCTCATGCTACAAAAAATACCCCTATAATATATGATAAAATACCCTTACATTGGTACCCGTGATAAAGATAATGGTAATATGGAAGTTAATGTGGGTGATATAAGTGGGGATTCATGATGTTCTCTACAATGTCTGTTCATGAGTTTCTTTTTGTGTTTATATTTTTTTACTAGTTTTAGCAATTATTTTCGGTTTATTTCTATTTACTTGTTTCACCAGTATTCATTATGTGTGGTTTGATTGGATGATCAAGGGTTTTACAATATGATCATATTTTACACATTAAAATTGAAGATATTTTATAAACTATGAGTAAGATTTTTGGAGGTGGATTTCCTTCTTGGTTATGTCTCTTATTTTTGTGACAAGGGTCTTATTGTTATATTCTATTGTGGTTATTTGTAACTTCATTCTGAAATGAAATAAAATTCAATTTCTGTTAAATATATAACTCACCCTTATCTCGTATCTATAGAGGGAATATCATATACTTATACATTGGACTTTCCTTGGTCACTACAATCATTTCTCAAAGATGGAAACCCTTCATGGTTTTTTTTATTTAACCCAAAATTAGCCCCAGCGAGAGTCATAGAGTGAGTAAACTCCCATATTAACACATGTGGGATATTTGGAACAACCCTATTATGTTATATGTTATTTCTCATAATCACACGTTCTATATATGCTCAAATTTGGGTCATTCATACCCACTTTTCCTCTCTTAGGTATATGAGATGAAAGAATTAACATATAAAGTTGTAAAATTTGGGACCACCCTCCTCAATAATGGAGTTTCCCCCTCTTAATAAAATTAATCATCATATCCTTGAGAATTATAGGAATCCATGATATCTAAAAAAATCGAAATACAATTATTAATTAACTATAACACATTTATACTTAGTATCCAAAATATTTCTATACTCCACATAAAAATGGGATAGTTTTAATGCACCATTCTATCTTTCTAAAACCTAAAACAATAGTATGATAATGGTCAATGGTACAATCCTTGTCATACTAGGATCAAAATACCAATCTCCCTAGATCAAATCATTAGGAAATATATTCAAAATTTCAACATATCATGGAATAAACTGGCGAGGTTATTTACCTCTAATAAAATGCAGAGAAATCATGTTTCTTAATCACTCCTAATTATCCGTTTCCATCACCCATATTACCATAACAATTATAAAATAAATTCAACATAATATATTGGAACAATTGAAAAATAATTATATTTTTTGATATAAAATAAAATCAAATCAAATAATTGGAATAGGATGAGGGGAAATCATAGAAAATTCAACCATAGAAGAAGAAAATTTACCTTGACTCTAAGATTCATCCATGAGAGAAAGAAAGGGGTAGAAATGGGAAATACCCCTTTCTTCATAAAGATGATTAAGAAAAGTGTGGTTTTAAATTTTAGAATGAGGAAATCACTAAAATTTAATCCTAAAAATTCGTCTGACAACCATTGAGTACATAATGTATAGAAACTATTTTCCCATTATCCATTGGGGGTTTTCCTCCCCCAAAGTTCATGCTAACTAGTACCTAGTAAACAGATACTAGGTACCTTGTGTTATTTTTTATAATTTCATAAACATCACCCCACACACATGGTATCTTGAATAATCTAATTCGGTACATATAAGTATATATTTACCTTAAAAATAATACCACACCTTCTATTTCATTGGAAAACCCTCCAAAACTCATTAAAAATATCAATTTACATCTATAATCACAATCCATTTCATACCAAAAAATAATTAATTTCTTACCAATTCTAAAAAATGAAAATACTATTGGATTTTGTACCTCTTAATTATAGCATTTAAATTATTCCATTAACATCCAACAATGTGGATCATTGAAAACTCTAAACTATATAACTTCTCATACTTAACAAGTATCATCGTGCATCTTTTATGCTATGCACTAGTCATTATGATACAACAAAATTTCATTATCCTCGAACTCTTTAAATTCCCTATATTTTTTAGGGAGTGAATTTTAGTATAATTTTAAACTTTTAGTTTGATGAGGGGTCAGTTTTAAGGGCTGGAACTCTAATTGGGATTCTGAGTGTTTGAACATCATGTTTTTTGGATTTGGTTTGAGGCTTAGTATATGCCTTTGGGGACATGTCATGACCCGTACCAGAGGGTCACATGTCATGACTACCCCAATCCCACCACCAATAGGCTAGGTTAGGGTTACTAGCATAGTGTAGGCATATCCCACAAATGGGAGGAATTCAACAATGTACCTTTACACACACATACCTCTAAGAAACAAATAATGAAATTTAAAAACATTGAGTAAGACACGCATGAAAAATATTACAACCCAACCATATTACAGAAGTGAAATAAGTTGAAATTAAACTAGGCCAGAATACAATCCCAACAATAGAAAACGGGACTCTACAAATAAAACCCATGATCAACGCCCTATCTAGGAAAGTGAATTCAAAAGTTCCTAAAACTCATCTGATAAAAACCATACCAGATCCATCCTAAAGGAGAAGGTACTGGGACTACTTTCTGAAGTAATAGGAGCACCCGTATTTTTGGCCTCACTTGGCACCACCTGGTCCTGGTCCACCTAGGACTTCATCAAAGCACTGATCATTTGCATGATACATGACATATGTGGGAAAGTCCCATGAAGGGTTGAGTAACCCAATACTCAGTAGGACACCCTCAACCCACAAATAAATACCACAAATAATATCACAAATAAATTTTTATTCATCTCACATAGGTATAAGTTGGTAGTATGAATAGAAGGATTATTAGTCGTGTTTCATAATACACATAGTCTTGATAACACACTCAGTATCAGTAAGACAAGTAGTCTCTACAAGATACTCAGTCTCAGTATGACACATAATATTGATATGACACATGATCTCAATAATACAGATAATCTCAATAAGTCACATAGTCACCATGAGACACATTTTCTGAGTAAGACACAATGTCTCCAAGCCACAATCAACCATATGATTTATCCTATAGCACGATTATTCTAGGAGAACCCACAACCCAATCCATTAGGTCATATTGATACATCCATGAAAACCCACTTAGGATATCCTAATAATACTATCTCATAATAAGGGTCCCAACGCCACACATGGCTTGTCAAACAAATGAAAAATCTAAAAGATATACTCATTTTAGTGAAATGGTCTAACCCAGGCCTAGTCTGCGTTCGACCCGACCTATCGGACCCGACCTTAATAGCTGGCCAACCCGAACCATTCCAGTCGACCCAAACTAACCCGGTCCACTAGGAAATGTCTGACCTGGACCGCATGCATACGGGCCAGCTTCACTATTGCACGCATTCCAACCTAGTCCCTGTAGTGCCACACTGCATCCCATGGTGTTGGACCACTGTTTCCGTGCATGCCCCACTCAATCTACCTCCCGTGACCTTACCATTTCTGTAGGCTCCCCTCCACATCTGATCCACATTAAATGTGGAGTTGGTATACCATGCTACTATGCGCCGCTGTCTGTACCACTACTTTCGTGGGATGCCAATAATCCTGCAGTGCTCTGTTCTTCAACATGTGTCCACTTTTGTGATCTTCAAGTCACGATATACACAGTTCTAGAATTTGATTCATCCTTCCACCACTCTGTGGGTCTGATCATGTTCAAAACCGCCTAGTAAGTTTAGTTGTGACCAAGAGGGTCAAATGGTGAAGAACACCAAGAACGGGGGAAGAGAAAATCACCAAGAACACCAACCGAATGGACCTCATTCTTTTTCATATCTTCCTCAATTCATTCTCATTAGAAGGATAAACAAAGAGCCTTTATTATCACAAAGATCTACCTTCCATTAAAATCCTACAACAAAATACCTCCCACAACATACAATCGATCCATGGGATAATATATACATGGATTAGCCAATTTTCCTTGCTAATTTCAAGAATGGAGAAAAAAACAGAAAAAACTTCCTTACCTTGAGTTGGAACAATCATTGACGAAGAACGAACCTGCATTGTCATCTTTCATTTATCCTTGATCTCTGCATTCAAGGTTGCGTCAAACCATCTATCTTTGATCCAAGTTCCATTTTTCATTATTTGGATGGATCCCCCAGATATTCTCTTTCTACAGTGTCTATAAGGAATTATAGGGTTATGGATATAACCCTAGAATCCTGAGAAGCCTCTGTAAAAGGGAAATCATTGTGTCAACAAATTATTTTTTTATTTAATTTATTTAATGAAGATTATGTCCTTTATAGGAAGTTCCACAAAAGGCTCACGCCAAGCAAGGTTAATTCATGCCAAGGGTAAAACCACTAATTTAAACTCAATGGTTACCTTATATTTCTAATATAGTGACTATTTCAGATTTATTCTACATTTTC
This sequence comes from Viscum album, assembly GCA_963277665.1. NCBI lineage: Eukaryota > Viridiplantae > Streptophyta > Magnoliopsida > Santalales > Viscaceae > Viscum > Viscum album. The sequence continues at coordinate 821,719,884 of OY728123.1, forward strand.
TAGAAAACTGTGTGTGTGTGTGTGTGCTATTAAAATGTTTAAAATTTTTCAATGAATTGTTCTAGGCACAATGGAACTCGGAATCACACACCGCCTCATTTCCCTAGTCTCAAAATAAATCCATTTATAATCTAAAATAAATTCATGTAAAATATGAGATGTTACATTCTCCCCACCTTGGGGATTTATGTCCCCAAAAACGAAAACAAAGGGATACTCAAACAAATGGGGGTACTGATCATGAATCTGAGCCTCCTGATATCATGTTCTCTCCTAAATATTTTCATGTTTCCACTGAACTCACACCATAGGAATAAAATGTCCACAAAGGATCCTCTTTTTTCAATCCTTTCTCTCTACCAGGTACTCAAAAAAAGTCACCCCATCATAGATGTCCAGCTCTCCCTAGAAAATGACGTGTGATGGGTCATGCACGTCTCTCCTCAACTGAGACATATAGAAGATATCGTGTACCTGGTGCAACAATGGGGGTAGAAATAGGTGGTACACCTACTTTCCAAGTCTACGCTATATCTAAAAGGGGTCGATAAACCTCAAAGATAACTTACCGCTCTAGAAAAATATCTACAATCTCCATTGTTGTGAGACACAAAGGAACACATGGCCTCCTTCCTCAAAATCCAAGGGCTTATATCACCTATCAGCGTAAGACAAATGTCAGATAAGGGTAGTCTTTAGCTACTCATGGATGATCAACACCTTTTCTTTGGTTGATTGCACCAAAACTAGACCCATGAGTGATAAATCTACTAGGTCAGTCTAGTAAAGTGGAGACCTAGTGGGTTGCTTGTACAATGCCTCGAATGGTTCCATACCAATGGTGAATTGATATCTGTTGTTTTATGAAAACTCCACCACTGGTAGATGATCCTCCAAACTGTGGCTAAAGTCTAACATGCCAGCCCATAGTAGGTCCTCCAGAACCTGAATGGTCCACTTAGTCTAGTCGTATGTCTGGGGGTGAAACTTTGTGCTCAAGCATAAAGGATTCCCAAATTCCTCCTATAATACCTTCCACAAACATGATGTAAATCATGCATGACGGTGTGAGACCATAATCAATGGATCTCCATAAAGCCACACTATCTTTTACAGATAACATCTACAACTACGTTCCCCTTCCCAAGAGTATAGTGATTCTCAAAGTCATTATCCTAGAGGTACTCAATCCATCACCTCTATCTCAAGTTCTTGTCATTATGAGAGAATATATAATTGAGACTCCTGTGCTTGGAGTAGATGATAAACCACTTTCCCATAAGGTAGTGTCACCAAATCTTCAATGTGAGACTACCACCGCTAGCTCAAGATCATTGTTCATGTAGTTATGATCATGCTTTCTCAACTGGGGAAAACTATAGGCAATCACTACTTTCCCCTGCATCAGAACACAACCATAACCGATCCCTAATGCATCACAAAACACCATATACCTAATTCCCAACTTGGGTAATTAAAATATGGGAGTTCTCTTCAACCTCTACCCTAGCTCCTAAAAGCATTGTTGGCACTTCTCTATCCATATAAAAGGTTATCCCTATCATTTCAAAGCTATCAAGAGTGATTCCACTCTTGGAAAGTCATATAAAAACCTCTGATATTACCAAGACATGCCAAGGAAACTCTACACCTTGGTAACACTATGGGGTGTCTCCCAAGAAAGAACCACCTCAATCATCACTGGATCCATTGCAACTCCAGGCTCTAAAATGACATGCCCTAGAAAATGGAACTCCTGAATCCAGAACTGACTCTTTCAGAGCTTCCTATGAATCTAGTGCTCTCAGAGTTTGTATAGGACCATCCTCAACTATCTCACATGCTCCACCTTGGATGTCGAGTAGACTAGGGTGTCATTAATTAATACCACCACAAACCAGTCTATATAAGGATGAAATTTCATGTTCGTGAGTCCCAAGAACACTACTAAGGAATTATTCATGAAAAATGACATCACCAAGTACTAATAGTGGTTGTACCGACATCTGAAGGTTGTCTTCGGTGCATCATCATCCCGTACCTATAGATGGGGATAGACCAATATGAGGCCAATCTTTCAGAACCACCGCACCCCTTTCAGCTGATCTAAGAGGTCAAAAATCCTTGTTAGTGGATAATTACTCTTCACGGTCACCTTGATTAGGCACTGGAAGTCCTCACATAACCTCAAACTCCCATCTACCATCTTGAAAAAATGGTGTTTCCCAGTGTGAAACATTGGGTCTCAGGAATCCCTTCCTCTAAAGGTCCTCCAATTGCACACTCAGCTAGAAAAACTCTATGGGAGACATTTGATATGCAGATGTATATATTGGTTTCATCACAAGGTATAGATCCTTGCATATGTCTACCTCCCTGCGAAGATGTAATCCAGGAACATACTTTGGAAAGACATCCTTATACTCCGCCACTACTATAGGAAACTAGGGACTCCTATCATCCGATTCACTGAGGGTGAAGCTACCCAACTAATGATTAATCAACTAAACCCTCAAATTATTGAGTGAATCCTATGATGCATGTGTTTCCTATTCACTAAAAAAATGAAAACATGGTCCCTTCACCGTGGACACACTTTACTTTGTGGCTAAAACAGTCAATATGAGCATGAACTATGGATAACGAGTCCATACCAACAATGGCTTCATAAGGCCTCGACACTGTTACCAAGAGAACCCAACCAAAACTATCATCTCCAAGAGCATGGTCACACTATTGACACCAGTGTTTGATCATCTAATCCCCTCTTGTAAGAGTATTTAATCATAAGGTTCAAGTCAACGGTTCATCTAGAATCTCTAAGCCGCAAAAAAGGTCTATGGAAAGAATGGAATGTCTGGAACCTGTTTCTATAAAAACTACAATTAGGGTGTAAAATACACATATCATACCTCTAATCATCCCTGGAGCCTTTGGATCATAAACCTCCATCACCTTTAGTAGTCCTCGTCGCTTCCCACAATCTCCCTAAGACAAGAGTAAACAACCTGGGGGTGGTGGTGGTAAAAAGTTAAACCTACATCCACCCCCTAATTCCCTACCTACTCCTCTACCACATCACCCACCCTTCATACCACCCTTCTACTACCTCCACCTATTCCTTAGTGGTCCCTCTAATGCCTCCAAATCATACATATGATGGGTCAGGTAATCTCATGCCAAATGTCTCTGGCCACTGTAGGAGTAGTAAAACCTATCCCTCAGATGACTTGAGAATCCTTAGGATCTCTCCACCATTGATCCAATTTCATGCAGTCATCCCCTATAGTTTCAGACCCACTTGGGTCCCTATGAAAGTCGTTTTATACCTATTCCTAAGGTCTCGGGTACATGGTTCTCACTGGTAGCTCCCACTGCTGGTGTCTGCTCCCCTAGAAAGCTCTCTACTAGAAGATATTTCTCAAGTACCCTAGAATAATTAGGGATTCTGAGCGATATCATGTATTCCCTGATCTCTCATCATAATCCCATCTTGATGGTCCAAGCCCTGAAGAATTGGTCTCATACCATATCCATGGAATAGCGTGAAAGATAAGTAAATCTCGTTTAGTACTCTGCTACAGTCATACTACCCTACTATAGATGCATAATTTCTTGTATTAATATTGATCACAACTTATCTAGAAATAAATAATCTCTAATGACATACTTAAATTCTTCCCAAGAGAGGGTTATCTCATCATGATTCTTGGTTACTAAGCTCCACCATCGTCCTAGAGAGCCCTAAAGATGACCCGCGACAATGACTATCATCTAGTTGGCTGGTGTCCTCACAAAGAGGATGAAATGGGTGACCGCCTCTAGCCAATACTCAAACAATGGGGGGTCCAACTCACCTTGAAACTTGGGAGGTTCCTACCTCTAAATCTTCTGCAACGCACTCAGTATCTGTGCATCCTCATCCGGTAGTGCTAGTAGTATCTACTTCTCGATGGGTGGTAATACAATAGGTAACCCACATGGATGTTCCATCTTTGGTAAAGGTCTATGTATTAATGCCACATAACATGAAAGATCATCCTCATTATCCTGAAATAGAATCCTGGCTGGTTGGCCATGTGGAGATGTCATGAAATGAAACAAGATGTACCATGGTCAATAGAGTATACCTAGTGAGATGACACAAGAAGGACATGAGAACACACCCAAATCCTATATGATTTGTGTACCTTTAATTTCCCTGAAACTATTGTTTTTATGTACCGATTTTAAATGAAAGAGTCAGGTGTCTTGGTTTCTTGATATGCCAGCTGCCCTACCAATATTGGATTCCCTATCCTGAGATACAAACTTGAAACACTCGATATTGTTTCCCCAAACCAACCTCACAAACTCTTGTTCCTAAAGTTGAAAAGATCCCCTATGATACCACTATTTCATGACCCATCACATATGGGACCATGCCATGAAGATCCCAAACCCACCACCAATAGACTAAGGGATGGTTACTACCACCGAGTATGCATATCCCACAAATGGGGGTCATTCCCCTAATTACATGTATGGACACACACATCTCCAAGACAGAAATACTAAAATTAATAAACATTGAGTAAACAATGCATGAAAACAAATATAACCCTACCATTGTACAAAATTGAAATAACTATAAAGTAAAATAGTCCATAATACAATCCCACCAAATGAAAAAGGAGTTTGTAAACAAAACCCAAGCATGGTGCCCCGTCTAGGAAAGTGAAAGCACTAATTCTTGAATCTCATCAGCCGAAAACCCTACCCTATCCAAACTAAAGGTGAATGTACTTGGAATAATGTATGAAGTTATACGAGCACCTATTTTTCTTGCATTGAGAGGAACCTCTTTGTCATGGCCCACTTAGGACTCCGTCAAAGGGTTGATCGTCGGCACAAGACATGACATGTACAAGCAAGGCACGTGCAAGGGTGAGTAACACAATACATAGTATGACACCAAAAAACCCCAAATGAATACTAAAAAGAATAACACAAGTAATACCATAAATAACACTTGAAAGAATACCAAAATGGAATTTATAGTCAAATCCCAAAAGTACAAGTTGGTCATACGAATAACAGGTTTTTTAGTCATGTTTCATAAGACACATACTCTCGACAAGACACTCAGTATCAGTAAGACACACTCTATATCTAAGACAATTATTATTGGTAAGACCCATAGTATCAATAAGATACTTAGTCCCAATAAGACACATAGTCTCAATAAAACATAAAACCTAGATAAAACACATAGTCTCAAAGTCAGAGCCTACCACAAGATTCTGCTTACAACATGCTCATTCCGGGAGAAAACACTCTTTAACCCATTAGGTATTATTCACAATTTGAAACAAAATCCACTTAAGATATCCCAAAAATACCATCTTTTCGTAAGGGTCCTGATGCCGTAGACGTCTTGTAAAACAGACATACAGTTTGAAAGATATGGTTGTTTTAGTGAAAAGGTCCGAATCGGGCCCGGTTCGGGTCCGACACGACCCACCAGACCCAGCCCAACATGTTGGATGAACCAACCCAGTATTTTTTCTTGACCAAAACCATTCTACTCTACTCCACCTGAACCAACCCGTTGGCCCAGTCTGCTAGGCTCATTCCAGCCGGGCTCGTTTTCCCGATTCGGTCCAACTAACTGGGCTACTTAACGCGGCCCAACTCCCCTGTTTCGGCCCACACATACGTGGAATTTATTTTACACCAAACACAACCCACCCCTTCTGGGTTCCCCCTAGTACCCATGATTCATCACCACATTTCACATGGTCTCCCCTCTATTTTTATGTGTGCCCTGCAAGCTCCACCTTCCTGAGGCTGAGCCGCGTTCCACGTGGCACAGGTGCGCCACACCACAACGTGCCGCTAACGCTAGCCATCGGCCATCCTTCAATTCTTTGTTTTTCAAGGAAGGTATACTTATGTGATCCTAGGGTATCGATATTCATTTTTCTAGCCTTTGATTCATCTTTACACCACTCCAGGGCTCCAGTGGCGTTCAGAGGCTCCCGGCATGTCAAGCCACAACCAAGAGGGTCCAACGACAAAGAACACTAAGAAGAGGAGAATATAGAAGAACCAAGAACACCCAAAAAATGATCTGCATTGTTTATTTTTATCTTCCTCTATTGTTTCTCATTTTGAGGATAAATGAAGATCCAAAATTATCACAAAGATCAATATCCCATTAAAAACCCACAGAAAAATCCCTCAAGCAACGTACAATCGACCCACGGGTTAATCTGTTCATCGATTAGCCTACTTTCATTATAGAATTGATGGAATAGGAAATGAAACAACAAAATAACCACCCAACCTTGATATGGAATGATTATTGATGAATATAGAAGCTACTTCGTCATTGTTCATCAATCATTAATATCTGAATTTGAGGTTGCATTGATCCGTTGATCTTCGATCCATGTTTCGTTTGATATTTGTTGGATAGATACCCCAAAGGTTCTATTTCTCCATCAACTCAAAGAATTTCCATTGTTATGGCGACAAACCTAAAATCTAAAGAAGCCTTTATAAAAAGTAAATCACTACGTCAAAAAATAATTGTTTTATTTAAATTATTTAATGACTATGACATCGTTTTTAGGATTTTCCACAAAATGCTCACACTAAACAGGGTTAAGTCTGGTGTAGGGTAAAACCACTACTCTAGACTCAATGGTTCCCACTAAATTTTGATCCGGTCAACCATTTAGAAGATATTAGACTGTTTTAGTAAAATTATGCATGTGTGATATTAAAACATTTAACAATTTTCAAACAATTGTTCCAGGCACACCAGACCATAGAATCACACTCCTTCCGAGTACCTTGTTTCAAAATCAATCCATATAATTTTGTAAAATAATACATGGAAAATATAAGCCTTTACTGGTGAGGTGGATGTTGGATTAGTGGTAGGGTGTCTCAAATACTAAAAGTAGAAGAAATAGTCTATTTACAACAAGATGGTTTTCATTCATGCTATTAATGACCATTTTTTGGGGTTCGTTTATAAAACAAATGGGGTTTTTAGATGATGGGATTACTAATAAATGGAAATTTATGACATGAACAAGATTCACACCATGAAAGTATTGGGAAAAGGGACAGACCCTATATTAAGAGGAGGATTCATAGTGTGAAACCCCTATTCACATTGTGAACCAGTATAGGAACCACCTTTTTTAGTGTCTTTCTTGTAATTTTATTGGGTTCATTTATGGAATCAACCTTATGTTCACATATCATTAGTCATCCAATGTGGAGGGTAAATAACTCTTTAGATCTATTGGCACACCCATTCATTCCACTTTTCTCTGGATGGGTTCTTGGTATTTCCTCATGTGAATTTAAGCTATTTTCCACCCAACATCTCACTTCTTCCCTTCTTTATTCTTAAATGATTTAATTTCATTTGGTTTGGGATTTTAAGGAATGATTTTTATGGACAATGGTGAAATCATCACTCTTAATGGGGTTCTAATGTGTGGAAAGTAGAGGAGGTATCATGTGGATGTATTCATGTTGATGTTCATCATTTTCTATAAAGTAAGCTACTCATTGAATTTATTTAGGTTTTTTAGTGATTTTGGATGAAATTTTTCATTAATTTGGGTATTATATTTGTGGACTTTTGTGTGGACTTTTTTGGGCATGTTTTGTGTGTGGACCACACCATATTTCTTGAAATTTTGGTGTCATGGGTACAATCGATGAGTTGGTGTCAGTTATGTAACACCCCGAGCTTCCACGATACGCTTCTCATTCAATAATACAATAGCTTGCATTGTACGCAACTTCGAGTTCTAAAACATCGCGACAAATCAAAGTAGCCGTTATGAATAGTAATAACCACTTTTTAAAATTATAGAAATTTTATATTTCAAAATGGACTTCATTTTTGTATTCCTAATATTGAAATTAGCCTATGTTGAATTTTTTGTAATTTTCTGAGAACTTCAAAATTTTTATGAATAGTGAAAAATACTTAAAACAACTTTTTTAATCAAAATAATTCATAGTGATAAATTATACTATTGAGTGGTTTTAGAGTATAATTAGAATATATTTTTACCATTTTATCCAATGGTGGTCATTAGAATTAATTTGACATTGAAATTGGACATAAACAATTGTCAATCTTTTGATATAAATTGTTTCTTAAAAACACGCTATTTTTTGTGACAGCGGGAATTAATTATAAAATTAATTAATGCAACTAATATGTTTGGAATTTTGTAAAATAGACATCATTTTTGAATTCGGAATATCAATTATAGCTTAGGGTGAAATTTTGGCCTTATTCTGAAAAACTTCAATTTTTGATGAATAGTGAAACCACTAAGTGGTAGTTAAATAACTAATTTTTCGTTTAAATGAAATATTACCACTTCTGTGATTTGATTTTCAAAAATCCGACATACATGGTTGTCATTAAGAAGTAAAATGTGGTTCAATGGGATAAAAATAATTTTTTGGTGAATAGTAACTTATTAAGTTCTTAATCGCGATTAGTGGTAATTAGGGTAGTTTAAGGTATAAATAATACTTTAATAATATTAAATGACCTAGACACATGTCCCAACCTCATTGGTTGTGTCATGGCCGACCAAGACAAGCCATGGCCTAACTTGGGGACCCCATGGATCCACTTTTGTTGGGAAATAACATAAATTACTTTTTATGTAATGTTAAAGTGAAAATGACACTAACATAAAGTGTTTTACTAAAACAATTTTTAAGTAGGGTTACACAAGTCCAGATTTTGATTATAAATAGTCATTGGAAAGATAAAAAGATTTCCTATATCATAGTATTTTTTTTATAATTTTTAGACATTAAATAAATTTAATTATTTATGACATAATAATGATGCAGCGATGACATCATTATTTGACGATTTAAATAAAATGGAAAGATAATATAAAATCTATGAACTACACATGGCCAAAACCAATTGGATGAGTGGATTTCGATGCCTTATCACCTTATCCACGAATTCTATCAATGTGGGACCTTTTAAAACCGAAACACATTTTCAAATAATGTAATGTTCCTTTACTTTCCAAAAGTGCCCCTCCTCTCCTCTTATAAAAGGCCCCCACCTCTACCTCATTTCACACACTCTTCAAGCCATTGGCTCGGCCAACCCCTGCCCATTTGCTCTCTCCACATCCCTCTCCTCATCCTAGAGGATTCCCTTTGGGCAGAATCCTTTCAAAGGAAGCCTTTAGGCTCAACTCAAAAGGAGTTACACTTTTTAAGGTAATTCATTCTCTCATGTTCTTTTGTTTTATTTTGCTTCTCCAACCCCCCTAAACTCCTTTTATTTACTTCTGTTGTAACAACACCAGTATCTTAAATATACTAGGATGTTGTTATAAGATTTATTTGAGCTACACTTCCACACAACTACATCAAATGGTTAAAGAACATAAGGTTTCCGTGGATGGCGAAATTCTGCCTCCCGAAACGATGATTGTTCAACACTCATTTAACACCTTCAAAGGTGGCCATTATGATGTCACTATTTTTATATATGATATATAATATGTTTATGTTTTCCTTAAGCTTCTGTTTTTTTTCATTTTGGGCATACCTTTATGGTTTCCATTATGGGTAAAACACGATATCTTCATTTTAGGAAGCGCGGACTACCGCCCCCTGAAAGTGATTTGATTCGTTAATACCATATGTGGGATGTGTGAAGGATAAAGTTAATGATATTATATATGTTATTATACTGGAATTATAATATACTCTCATATCATTATGATTCCATTCCAGAAAATATGAAATAGAAATGGAAGTAGCGTTCATGCGTACGTACGGCTTACCGTCTCCATGAACGGTGCATTTCATTTCTTACCTCTAAATGTTACGTAATATTATAAATGAATGTATATACTGGATATATAAGATATATATGACATCTAAATTATGAATATAATGGATATTTCACCACATTAACAACTTGTAATCATAAGAAGTTTATTTTTGACTCAAGTACCAAAGGTCGACAAAACGACCGTTATTAACTTAAATAATTACATAATGATCATATCATTGTAATAAGTGATATAATAAGGATAATGAAATTGAGAATGGTTCTTAATAAGGTATATATTAACTCTAGTTTATTATTCAGGAGGTTAAAGAACGGTTGAGTCAAGTCGGACACAAGGTAAGGGAACTTCTTAACCCAATTTTCATTCTTTGGGGTAATCTCCTACTTTCAAATTATGTCATGATGTTATTATGTCCTATTTTGTATTTTTAATTTCTTTATGTGTACCTATAGTGAATACACATAATATATCTATTCTATTTTAAAAATGATCTTTTTAAGGACTTCGTCTCAATCTCCTTTCATTGAGGCATATTTTGTTTTATACACAAATTTCTTTTATACGGTGTATAAACCCCTTTGACTTTTACGTTTATTCAAAAGGAATCTTTTTTTGCTAAACGACAAAATGGAATGTTTTTCTTTCCGTACTTATGCGGCGACAATGACTTCTCCGCCGCCGTGACCATTATTTGAGTTTCGGCTTCCTCTACAAGCCATCATTTTTTTTAATGAAAAATAAATACAAAGTTTTAACTTTCTTTTATTTTGGTATTGAAAATGGTTTTGAAAGCATTTTTATCATATCAAAGTGTTGTATTGATATCTTGTTATTGAAATGTGGAAATGTTATGTTTCCTTTATGCATGTTTTATGTGATACGATTATGTTATGGTTTATGATATGTTTAAACCTATTCATATGAGGAATGCATTGGACTTAATAAGTGACGGGTGGAGCCCGCTATAGCTCCTCGATGCATCGGCAGGTCTCATGAGGCAAACTAGTGTCTTGGCACAAGGCCTTGACAAAATCTTATTTGTGGTCTTGGCACGAGGCCTTGACTACGTGGTTATGATAGTCTGGCATTATGCATTCCATCATTATGAAAGTGGTTATTGATATTGCATGTGATTATTCGACCAGTAGAATATCCATGTGAAGAAGTAAATGGCATTATCTCATTTTACTTTTGCCATATTATGTTGAAGTTCAAGTTTAAAAGGCTTTTGTTTTAGTTATACATTGCCTTAAATTTTAATGTTTATTTATGAAAGCTTCCGCATTATTGTTATCCTTACTGAGCATCTGAGCTCACCCCTTTCAATGTTTTAATATTTTCCAGGATGTGAAGAAGTATTTTATGAATGACCTACAGGGATAGTCGGAAGAGGATATGAGTGTGGACTATGGAGACTTTGTTATTGTAGTTTTTCACTTTTTGATGTAATGAAAGACTTATGAATGTATCTAGTGTTTCCAAGGCTACTAAACTAATCGGTCTTTCGAGACTTGATCTTTTGTGATCATGCCAATGTTACGAAGTAATGCACCGACTCTGGGTAGCTGGGGTCGGGGCGTTACAGTTGGTATCAGAGGCAGTTTAGTACTAACCTTGGAAGCTAGATTTAGATAAACTCTGATTAGAGCACATAGCCCGAAGATAGACTTTGAGGATTAGTATAAAAGAACATCTTAGAATATTGGTATTGTAGAGATTTTGTGAGTTTTCCAAGCAATACATTCCTGTCTGGATACGAGCAGGTAGAGGCGGCTCTGGCACAGATGTACCTAGGGGTAAAACCCGAAAACACCGCTTTGAGCTAGACTCGAACGGGAACTGGTGCACGACAACGGGCCTTGCTGCACTCTTGGTTACGACACTCCCGGGGGATATGCTTAGGATAATTCTCATTTTCTTTACAAACCACTATGAATGGTTATGAGTATATACTTCCTCAAATAAAACCTTTTTATAATTATGGATTATATCCATAAATAGTTCAATTTATGTTAAGTATTTTACAAGTATGGAATTATGTGTTTTGATTAATAAACTAATCTAGTTTATGCCATTGTTTAGAAATGGCGCCTAGTAGAAGGAATGGAAACTGTATCAATGCACGAACTCCGTGTAGGGATTTCCCTCCTGATCAAGATAATTATTGTGGATCTGGAGATACAACTGGTGCTGATCAACTTATTACCATACTGGGACAACTCACTCAGGTTATGAATAATAACCTTACTCGTATGGAGCACCCTGATCCGCAACGTGGAGGATCAATGCTAGATCGTTTCATGAGGCAACAACCACCAACCTTCAATGGGAGTACAAATCCTATAGTAGCTGAGCAATGGATAAATTCCTTAGAGAAAATATTCCATGCCTTGGGGAGTAGTGAAAGGGAGGAGGTTGTCATGGCAGTTTACCGCCTCACTGGAGATGCCGATCAGTGGTGGTCGCTGATTCAAAACACAAAGGAAGATGATGACATATCGAATATGGAATGGAGGGAGTTCAAAGAGCTTTTCTTAGAAAAATACTTTCCTCGTGACCATCGAGCAGATATGGAAAGACAATTTCTGAGTCTGAGGCAGAAGGAGGATGAGAATGTCGCAAAGTATGAGGCTAACTTTACAAGGTTAGCAAGGTATGCTGCAGATTACATACGTAACCCAAGGAGTAAGATTGATCGTTTCTTTGATGGGTTAAAACCATTTCTCCGTCGAGCTTTGGTATCACAATCCTTCTCATCATACGAAGATATTGTCTCGTGTGCTATCAAGACAGAAAAGGAATTCTCTAAGTCTTATGACAACAAAGTAAAGCAAGAGAAGAAGAGAACGGTGGAACAAGAGACAGATAAAGGGAAAAAGGGAAAGAAGGATTTTCCATTATGTGATAATTGTGGGAAGAATCACCCTGGTACATGCCTAAAAGGAATGGGAGTTTGTTATAAATGTGGAGAAAAGGGTCACCAGGCTCGTGATTGCAAGGGAAAGAAAGAGGCTGTCAAAGTTGAATGCTACAATTGTAGAGAAATGGGTCATTATGCAAATGAATGTCCTAAGCGTCAGGGAAACTTACCTCAGAAAAGGCCAAGGGATCAAGGACAATCTTATGCTGTTACTACAGTTGAAGCAGAATAATTAATGTATTGGTGCTTTTGGACTCATGGATTATATTATGGTTATTAGAATAATGTGATATATATATAAGGATTGTACTGCAGTACTTGTTGATTTCAGTAAGGTTTTAATATGATTAAGGTAATCATATCTTTAGTATGTGACAATAAGAGAAACTTTTCTTTGTTTGGGGAATCTGATGTTACAATTGATTTTGGAATTTAGAGGCCTTTTAGAGAAAGTCTGGACGGAGGTATTTTGGATAACTATTAAGGTTGGAGTGGATTAAGTTGATCTTTGGATAGTATTGTTTAAGGTTAAAAATTTATGAAGATTATTTTTGAATATTATAATACTATAGTTTTAGGAAAAGGACAACCTGCAGGGTGGGGCATAACCCGTCGCGTCGGACAAAGCTGCAGGAATCGAACCCACAACCATAGTGCGACAGGCCTTTATTTCCTACCACTAGCCTACAGGAAGTCCCTGGTTATTAGAAAATAATTTTACTAATCTAAATGGTATGTGTTAACATTTTTAACCTTATACAATTAGGATAAATAGAATATTTTTGAGTTCCGTTACCATTCGGAGTAAAAGTTGGGGTTGTGGTAAAAAAAAAATTTAACGAATGAAAATATACATAACAAGTATGTATATTCCCTTACGTTCTTAGTAAATCTCCTAAATAAATTCCTCAACATTATAAAAGGTAGCTTAAAACAAAAATGTTGTCGGTTAACTTTTCCAACTGGGGTTCAATGACCGTTTAACCAATCACAAGTTTGTGATTTTCTTGTGGTTAAACTTTCTCCTAATCCTGTTTTCTGTAACTCTCCATCAGACCTTGATGGTTTGTTTCTCCTCCATATCCATATTTTCATATAATCCTAGAGTGGGCTATATCGGGTGACCTTTGTACTTATCCTGCTTTCTTTTAATGTTATGTATTTATTAACCTTATTTCCGATGTGGGTTTTCCTCAAAGGTATTTTCTCTTTTCAACCTTTTATTTTCCAAGAAAAATTTCAAATTGCGAGGACGCAATTTATTGAAGGAGGGGAGAATGTAACACCCCGAGCTTCCACGATACGCTTCTCATTCAATAATACAATAGCTTGCATTGTACGCAACTTCGAGTTCTAAAACATCGCGACAAATCAAAGTAGCCGTTATGAATAGTAATAACCACTTTTTAAAATTATAGAAATTTTATATTTCAAAATGGACTTCATTTTTGTATTCCTAATATTGAAATTAGCCTATGTTGAATTTTTTGTAATTTTCTGAGAACTTCAAAATTTTTATGAATAGTGAAAAATACTTAAAACAACTTTTTTAATCAAAATAATTCATAGTGATAAATTATACTATTGAGTGGTTTTAGAGTATAATTAGAATATATTTTTACCATTTTATCCAATGGTGGTCATTAGAATTAATTTGACATTGAAATTGGACATAAACAATTGTCAATCTTTTGATATAAATTGTTTCTTAAAAACACACTATTTTTTGTGACAGCGGGAATTAATTATAAAATTAATTAATGCAACTAATATGTTTGGAATTTTGTAAAATAGACATCATTTTTGAATTCGGAATATCAATTATAGCTTAGGGTGAAATTTTGGCCTTATTCTGAAAAACTTCAATTTTTGATGAATAGTGAAACCACTAAGTGGTAGTTAAATAACTAATTTTTCGTTTAAATGAAATATTACCACTTCTGTGATTTGATTTTCAAAAATCTGACATACATGGTTGTCATTAAGAAGTAAAATGTGGTTCAATGGGATAAAAATAATTTTTTGGTGAATAGTAACTTATTAAGTTCTTAATCGCGATTAGTGGTAATTAGGGTAGTTTAAGGTATAAATAATACTTTAATAATATTAAATGACCTAGACACATGTCCCAACCTCATTGGTTGTGTCATGGCCGACCAAGACAAGCCATGGCCTAACTTGGGGACCCCATGGATCCACTTTTGTTGGGAAATAACATAAATTACTTTTTATGTAATGTTAAAGTGAAAATGACACTAACATAAAGTGTTTTACTAAAACAATTTTTAAGTAGGGTTACACAAGTCCAAATTTTGATTATAAATAGTCATTGGAAAGATAAAAAGATTTCCTATATCATAGTATTTGTTTTATAATTTTTAGACATTAAATAAATTTAATTATTTATGACATAATAATGATGCAGCGATGACATCATTATTTGACGATTTAAATAAAATGGAAAGATAATATAAAATCTATGAACTACACATGGCCAAAACCAATTGGATGAGTGGATTTCGATGCCTTATCACCTTATCCACGAATTCTATCAATGTGGGACCTTTTAAAACCGAAACACATTTTCAAATAATGTAATGTTCCTTTACTTTCCAAAAGTGCCCCTCCTCTCCTCTTATAAAAGGCCCCCACCTCTACCTCATTTCACACACTCTTCAAGCCATTGGCTCGGCCAACCCCTGCCCATTTGCTCTCTCCACATCCCTCTCCTCATCCTAGAGGATTCACTTTGGGCAGAATCCTTTCAAAGGAAGCCTTTAGGCTCAACTCAAAAGGAGTTACACTTTTTAAGGTAATTCATTCTCTCATGTTCTTTTGTTTTATTTTGCTTCTCCAACCCCCCTAAACTCTTTTTATTTACTTCTGTTGTAACAACACCAGTATCTTAAATATACTAGGATGTTGTTATAAGATTTATTTGAGCTACACTTCCACACAACTACATCAAATGGTTAAAGAACATAAGGTTTCCGTGGATGGCGAAATTCTGCCTCCCGAAACGATGATTGTTCAACACTCATTTAACACCTTCAAAGGTGGCCATTATGATGTAACTATTTTTATATATGATATATAATATGTTTATGTTTTCCTTAAGCTTCTGTTTTTTTTCATTTTGGGCATACCTTTATGGTTTCCATTATGGGTAAAACACGATATCTTCATTTTAGGAAGCGCGGACTACCGCCCCCTGAAAGTGATTTGATTCGTTAATACCATATGTGGGATGTGTGAAGGATAAAGTTAATGATATTATATATGTTATTATACTGGAATTATAATATACTCTCATATCATTATGATTCCATTCCAGAAAATATGAAATAGAAATGGAAGTAGCGTTCATGCGTACGTACGGCTTACCGTCTCCATGAACGGTGCATTTCATTTCTTACCTCTAAATGTTACGTAATATTATAAATGAATGTATATACTGGATATATAAGATATATATGACATCTAAATTATGAATATAATGGATATTTCACCACATTAACAACTTGTAATCATAAGAAGTTTATTTTTGACTCAAGTACCAAAGGTCGACAAAACGACCGTTATTAACTTAAATAATTACATAATGATCATATCATTGTAATAAGTGATATAATAAGGATAATGAAATTGAGAATGGTTCTTAATAAGGTATATATTAACTCTAGTTTATTATTCAGGAGGTTAAAGAACGGTTGAGTCAAGTCGGACACAAGGTAAGGGAACTTCTTAACCCAATTTTCATTCTTTGGGTTAATCTCCTACTTTCAAATTATGTCATGATGTTATTATGTCCTATTTTGTATTTTTAATTTCTTTATGTGTACCTATAGTGAATACACATAATATATCTATTCTATTTTAAAAATGATCTTTTTAAGGACTTCGTCTCAATCTCCTTTCATTGAGGCATATTTTGTTTTATACACAAATTTCTTTTATACGGTGTATAAACCCCTTTGACTTTTACGTTTATTCAAAAGGAATCTTTTTTTGCTAAACGACAAAAGGGAATGTTTTCCTTTCCGTACTTATGCGGCGACAATGACTTCTCCGCCGCCGTGACCATTATTTGAGTTTCGGCTTCCTCTACAAGCCATCATTTTTTTTAATGAAAAATAAATACAAAGTTTTAACTTTCTTTTATTTTGGTATTGAAAATGGTTTTGAAAGCATTTTTATCATATCAAAGTGTTGTATTGATATCTTGTGATTGAAATGTGGAAATGTTATGTTTCCTTTATGCATGTTTTATGTGATACGATTATGTTATGGTTTATGATATGTTTAAACCTATTCATATGAGGAATGCATTGGACTTAATAAGTGACGGGTGGAGCCCGCTATAGCTCCTCGATGCATCGGCAGGTCTCATGAGGCAAACTAGTGTCTTGGCACAAGGCCTTGACAAAATCTTATTTGTGGTCTTGGCACGAGGCCTTGACTACGTGGTTATGATAGTCTGGCATTATGCATTCCATCATTATGAAAGTGGTTATTGATATTGCATGTGATTATTCGACCAGTAGAATATCCATGTGAAGAAGTAAATGGCATTATCTCATTTTACTTTTGCCATATTATGTTGAAGTTCAAGTTTAAAAGGCTTTTGTTTTAGTTATACATTGCCTTAAATTTTAATGTTTATTTATGAAAGCTTCCGCATTATTGTTATCCTTACTGAGCATCTGAGCTCACCCCTTTCAATGTTTTAATATTTTCCAGGATGTGAAGAAGTATTTTATGAATGACCTACAGGGATAGTCGGAAGAGGATATGAGTGTGGACTATGGAGACTTTGTTATTGTAGTTTTTCACTTTTTGATGTAATGAAAGACTTATGAATGTATCTAGTGTTTCCAAGGCTACTAAACTAATCGGTCTTTCGAGACTTGATCTTTTGTGATCATGCCAATGTTACGAAGTAATGCACCGACTCTGGGTAGCTGGGGTCGGGGCGTTACAAGTTATGTTGGAATGGGTTTTTCTTTTTAAATTTTAAATCTATTATTTTGATTATGTTTGTAGATGAGATAGGTGTTCATGGACTTAGAGGAGGTCGATATGGGTATGAAATGAATATGTGGAACATCTCTTGGGGTAGTTTTCCTTGAATTTTTTAAGTCACATGGTTATTTGGTAACTTTTCATTCTTGTTCCATAACTATTATATTTCCATCATGTTTCATGACCTATATCATTCCACCATCATGTTAGGACATGATCATGTCAACCTAATCGTCAACATGGACTGCATAGATTTGTAAATGGTTAGATGCTAGTTCTTTGATTGAATACATTTCTAAATCCATCTTTAAGGTATTATTGGAGGAATAAGTTATATTTTGAAATTAAAATTGTTTTCCTTTCTAAAATGTGATTTTAAAAAGGGTTTGGATGTTCTGGGATTTTAATAGAAAATTGGTGATATCTTGAGTGGGTAAAAAATGGTAGTTTAAACAAGATTTGGTTCCTTAAGAATGTATGGATGTGATTTTAGAAAAGGTAATGGAATGGGTAAAAGACTACATGTGATGCAAATTCTAGAATACTTATAATTAATATTTTTACTTGGATTTTAAAGGAAATACATAAATGGATTAATAGATTTGAATTGTTATGTATGATATCATGAGGGTGATGCCCTATTTTCAAATTTTTTTAATGCTTATTATGCTTTCAAGTTGTGATTTTATATAGTTTTTGTTTATTCATAATTATTTATGTTGTGTTGGTAGCCCTTAGATAACTATGATTTGGGTGTTACAATAATGGGTTGGTTTTTATTGATATGACAGAACCCTTAGAGGGTCGTGACGGTCCTTAGGAATTGTTGAGATATACATCTAGGTATAGGGTGAAATACACAATAGGATGTGATTTAATGATTTGATTGATGGGATTCATGCCCCGATTATTATTTTCTTTGAATGCCTGAGTGGTTACCCAGGATACAGTTGATATGCCTAATATGATATAATTTCTTTGTGAAATCCCCTTGCATTCAGATTTCAGGTTTACATTAATTTTGTATAAAATGTTACTAGGAATTGGTGTTTAGGATTTAGATTTCCTTGGAATCATTCCTTCGAATCTACATAGGATATGTGCCCCACCCCCAAGATGGTTGTTTTGGATTTCATTATACTCGTTCCTTATAATTGGGGAAGGGGATTTGGCCCCCGATATGTTTTTTTGGATTTCCTTATGATTTTTCCTTAGAGTTGGGTTGGGGTTAAAACCCCATATGTATATGATATGGTATCGGTTAGGGGATGTGACCGCCCATTTCAGATTTCTATGATGTTTTTTAAGTTAGGGGATGTGACTCACCCCCTAGTTGCATTTGATGTGGTTCTGGGTTGGGGATGTGACCCCCTGATTCGATGGGTGCGGTGGTTATAAGGACAAACCTATGTTCCTCTGTAGGATATGTGACACTTTAAAAGAATTTCATCACTATTAAAACTGGGAATGATATTTAGAAACTGGTTTTGAGGTAGGAATTGGTTCCATTGAGTGGTGTAACATGTTCGATGAAACCCTAGCATAGGCCAAAGAAGGTATGATATTTAGATAAGGATTTCATGGTAGGACATAGTTTCCCTATGTGTTTGGAATGACATGTTCAAATAAATCCTAACACTAAATGAAGTAGGTATGATATTCATATGTGGATTTTTGTGTAGGGGATTTTCTGCCTGGGTGGTCGGTATAACATGTCCAGGGACAATCCAAAACTGTTCGAAGCTTTTATGGTCATGTTTTGAGGTGGTCTGGTTGATACAGATGGCTTGGAATTTATGTTATATATATATTATGTGTCATTATTGGCCAAACTAGGTTAGGTACCTAGAAAGGGGGTGAATCAAGGTATGATGGATTAAAAATTCCCCCTCTGTATCTTGTTTATTTATTAAATAAAACATTCTTCACCCTTATTCGCATAGAAATGTATTAACATATATGATATCATGAATGAGGAACAAAAATTTAACATGGTTCACCCTTAACTATGTTATTCCAAGGAGCATACAACGGTTATTTGAAAATATACCAAATCCACTATAGTACACTCTCGTTACAATGTTTTTGGTGGACTATAGTGACCCATATTTTTCATATAAATATATTACTTCTTAATATATAAATATTATATATAATTTACAAACACATACCTAAAGATCTTAAAGGTTTATTGTACTTTCAAACGAGATACCCAATAGTATTATTCCATTAAAGATATTAAATATCCCCCATGAATATATTCCCATATTTTACTCTTCATATAATATCCAAATTAAAATCATTCTTCATAACCTAGGGAAAGGAATCATAAGAAACGGTGAGCTCAAATTCCCAGTAAGGATAAACATGGGAGATTCAAATGATCACTTAATTATAACATGAGCATAATCATATGAAAACGTGATATGGAAATTTAAAAATGAAAACTAGCATATCCTATATTTAATCTTGATTCATGGAATAAATCATAGAACTACATGAGACATGAATCATAATGTAATTAAAGAACATGATCTACGAGATCATAACATTGGAAAAATACCAAAGTTTAGGGAATACATATAATTGTTGAAAAATATGTCCTTAGTAAATTATACATAATAATACTATCATATTGGATTGGGTTCACTCCTCATTCCAACTTATCCTTAGTCAAGGTTCACTATCTAGACTATCATAGTGGATTGGGTTCACTCCCCATTCCTTAGTTAAGGTTAACTCTCAAGATGGTCATGGTGGATAAATTCAATTAATAAATTGGGTTCACTCCTCATTATAGTTCTTATTATATCATTAGATATCCATTATTACCCAATTCATTAGAAGGATACAAATTTTGGTCCCACCAATCACATAATTAAAATCATACATATGTGTTCCACAAGAACATTTCATCATTTCATCGTAGCATAACCCATGGGAAATAAAAATTTTATTCCCTTAACAAATATAGAAACTAATTAAAACATAGTTTAAAATGATTTTAAATACTCATTTGAGAGTATTAAAACATTATTGGAAATATTTTAATGAAAACAATGGCATGGAAGAAAAATATTCCCAGCAAAAGGGGAAATAGTGTATGTTTTCCTAAAAACATTTTCTCGAACATTTTAAGTAAAAAAGAGATGAAAATAGTAATATTACATGACATTTACCTGAATAACCAAAGGATAAGTAAATTCATGATATTATTGATATTTTGATCATGAAATTTCATCATAAAAACCTAGTCACAAAAAAACATGGAAAATGATATTGTAATAGAAAACACTTACCACTTTGGTAACTTCTGAATTATATGCCCGATGAATGAATAAATTCAAAAGAAACATGAAATATTATAAAAATAAGTGTAATAACGTTATAACATTTAAAACAGTCATTATATATACCTCATAAACATAAATAGGTTCAGGACATCAAACATGTCTCAACTAAACAATATTGGGATGAACAATTATTACCCCTTTCGTAATCTCTAAATCAAAACTTCATGATAGAGATAAATTTATATTGATTTTTAAATACATAAAATTTAAATTAAAATCATCATAAAATAAATTCATGGGTAGTATATAAACTATATAAATGAAAAAAGTGGTGAGTGTTTTATATGTCTCAAAGAATAAATAAAGTGTGACGGGAAATCATTTTCCCTAAAGTCTGATATTCATTGAAAGTTACCTAACATACATTATAATAAATTTAAATTTACTGTAATTCTATAAAAGAATCTTTTAAATAACTATAATATCATATATTATCCAATTATAATATTCAAATGCTCATTAATTAATAATTTATAATGAAAATATCTATTTCTATGTGTTAACTATTTTTCTTTTCGTGAGAATTTCGATTTGATAGTTTTGGCCCTTGTACTTTGATCTTGGTTTCCTACATCCAAAATTTTAATCATTATATAAATATTAAATATATTAATTAATTATATATATATATATAATATCTATAGATAAGAATCAATAACATCGTTCATGGAGATGATAGGTCATATGTCCACATGAACGTTGTTTTCACTTTTCAAGGTATGGAATGAAAAAAAGGTAAATAATTATTCACCTTAATAAAATAATTATTATATCATATTTACCATATATATTAATTAAATAAATCCATATTACAAGAAATTTAAATGATAACTGAAAAATGAATCACATCTCTTTGTCGATGTGGTAGTCCACATGTATGCACGAGGGACGTTATAGTTTTCCAAAATATGGGAAGGTAATAAGGAAGATATGATATTATAATTACATAATAATAGTTATATCATATATATATATAAATTAAACTCATAATAATAACTATCCATGAAATATGGCAATGGAAAATGAATTGTATCACTAAGTGGAGGTGGTAGTCCACAAGTACGCACAAGTGATACTTCCACTTCTTATTTGATGTAGAATAGGGAGAATAAGAGTGGTTCCATAATAATAATAACAATTTATTTCATTAAGGATATTGATGTTACTATTTTATGATCAATACCACATATTTATATGAGGTATAAGAATAAATATAATGAAAGAGGTCAGGTAAGATGATTACCTGTTATTCAGTTGGCCTCATTTAGATCCCTTCTTAAGGACACATGGAAATGTTTTCTAATAATATTAAAACTTATAATTCATTACAAGGAGATTTTATAATAGAAATGTTTATGGTTTTTTTGAGCTATATGGATCAAGGTGGTGTAAAAAAAGATAGAATGGGTTTCCTTTTATAAGTGAGGGGAGGGCACTTTTTAAAATTCAAGAAATATTAGAAAATAATTTGTGTCTAAATCATGATACATGGTTCCAAAATGACATGTATTTGAATATAAAGAGGATAAATTTTTAATCTAATAACAAATCAAGTTTATATAGGAATATATATAATTTTAAACCTTATCTTTTGGTTTAACATCTTGGTTAACCAATTTTAACCTTAACCGTGATAATGACTTTACCAATCTTAATGGTTTATAATTTTTCTAATAAGGAAACAATTGTTTTATAAATTTAAAATGGGTGAAATTTTACAAAATTTCTAATCATAATTACCCCATTTTAATATTTTTATGATCTCTTTTATAATTTATTAAAATATTAATTTTCATAACATATAATAATTGAAATTTTTAACACTACTCATTTAATTTTAAATTAATGATAGAAATATGATAATTTAACAAGAATATAACGATTTAACACATAACTAGAATATTATATTAATATATAAAATTCATGTTTCACTAAAAATAACTGAAAAAAATATTTTTGAGTATTTAAAATCATTTACATGATTTTCATACTACTTGCACAAGGACTGTGTCGGTGTTCTGTAAGAATTTAATGAAATTATTTAATCACTAAAAAATAAAAATAAAATAATATGATAAAAATTTAATTAATATTTCAATTGATAATTTATAACTAAAAATATCATCTTTTATGCTTATGTTAAAATTTTATAGATTTTTAAGTTGAGAGAGTGACATTTTGGAATTTTCATTACATAAAATAATATAAATGTCACTATCAAGGGAAAATGGAATAAATATTCAATATATTATAATTTGTAATATATATAGTCTAATTTATCCCATAAAATAAAATTAATTCAAGTTTGGGGTTTATTTTGATACCTTATTTCTTAGTTTCAACTCTATTTTTCCAATTTTACCCTTACCAAGATGACAAATATTTATCACGATTACTATTAATAATGAAAAAATAGGAACATATTTACTAAATTTGAACCTCATAAATACAAATATCCTAAAAAATTCAAAACTCAATTTCAATAAGTGTAGTAATTTAATTTTAATATAAAATCATAAAACGTAATGAAAAATAGTTTTTAGAAATACACATTTTCAATTGTAAAAATAAACTTATATCAAAATTATGAAAATTACTAATTGAAATATAATTAATATGATTATTATTATTAAAATGTATCATATTTAACTTTTGAAAAAAATTATAACTATAATGGGAATTTTAAATTACATTATTTAATCAAAAGAAGTGACAGTATTGGAAAAACGGTACTTCCACTATTCACTAAAAAGTCAATAATTTAAAAAAAATCCAATAATTTCACCCTAAGATAATTTTAATATGATGATATAAAAAAATAAAGTTAATTTTATAAAATAAAATATATAAGATTTTATTAAATTAATTTTAATTCCTATGCACAAAACACAATTAAAACAAGTTTTGATGAAAATGCATTTTTGATGCATAAAATGACTTCACTAAGAATTGAGTGCTTATTACAAAATAATTAATTAATAATTTAATAGTGGGTAGTAAAATTATACATTTACTTAATAATTCCTTTACTCATATTCATACCCACCAATTCAGTGGATAGGTTATAACGTTCACATTTAGATAATAATATTTCTATAATATGTCTCAATTTTCTTAAATCACAGTGTTGTGTGTAAAGAAGGATATCAAGTTTATTATTCATTTTAAAACATACTGGGGTGTTACATTATCCCCATTAAATAAATCTTCCACTTGTAAATTTTATCTTGTCAATCAAATATCCAAAATTTGAAAATACTTTTTCTGAATCCTACATCATACAAATGGATAATAAACCATCCTTTAAAAAGAGAAAGTGGGAAACATAATGGTTTCCTAAAATAACACATAATTTGGCTCCCAAGTTAATATAACACTAGTTGGATGTTAAATTTTAGTCATGTAGGATAAAACTATCATACAAGGAATAAGAGTGAGTTATAAATAAAATGTTCATGATAAAGCAGATGAAAAAAAACCATAAATTAGTGAGAAGTGAAAAGACCATCAATTCATTAGGAACGGATGATAAAATATAAATTTCTTATTTCAACACCCTTTTCTAAATGTAAATGGACTATTTTACTATCAAGATAATGAACTTATTAAAATTTTCATACTTTATTTCTTTCAATATCGTATACACAATTTCATCCTTTGGTTGTGCTTCGATCAATTTCCACATCATCTCTTACATTAATAAATGAATTATGAAGATGAATTTTTCATGCATGATGTCAAAAAATTAACTTTAAATAGATCATAACATTTATAATAGAATAAAAAATCATTAATTATATCTCTCAGTATTTAACAAAACAAAAATGTTTAGGAAAATTTATCTAATATAGATAATTCATAAATTAATCTCTAAATCTATAATAATAACACTCAGAGATAAAATTAATACATTCCAAAAATATTCAACCTTATGACTCCTCTAATATATGTATTCCCAAATTCAAAATTCTAAAATCCAAAATATTTGATAACTTGTTTTTAAGATCAATTTTAAAATTTATCATCTTACAGCATAAAGCAACTCAAAATGTCACATACCAAACATGGGACTACCATAACCATATATTCTCTTAAAACATACTAATATCCAAAATCCCCATAAAACCTCAATGAAAAAAATATTTTCATACAAAAAATAATAAAACCCTTATTCCTAAAATAAAATCATAAACTATTGAATATATTGAATAAATATATAAAATGAATTAAATTTCATCTATGTCGACCTAAATCACTCTGTCATTAAATCACTAACCAATTTCAAGGTCACCAATACTATCCCATTTACTTCATAAATGTTGAACATATCTTTATCTCATTAGAGTATTATTATCTCAACATCAGTCATCTATTAATGGTTATCTTTCCCTTGATCATGTTTTTTCTAAAAAATATCATGTTAACAATAAATCATTTTTCTTGGTTATCGATACATCTCAACATATGTTTTCAAGTCCATAAATAAAAAATAATATGTAATATTCCTTAGAAATTTCATGATCCTTATAACTATAATATCACTGATATAAAACTTATATAAAAAATTATACAATCCCAATACATAAATACTTTAATCCTTTCACTTTTACAATTGATGTAGAATAATCCATTCCTTTATCTATGATTTAACTATTGAATTAGGTAATTGATTCAAATAATTCCCATAATACCCACAGATAATACATTCAACTATAAATGGTACCATGAGATAAACTTTATGTCCCTCTATAAAACTCTTCATGTTTCCTTAGTGATTACATTCTTTATTCCTTTTTTTCACATATATAACATATTCAAGTTTCTATAAGACATTTATCTAAATGGTTCTTCTAATATACTTAACATATAAGAAGTTGAATATTCTTTCATCCATGGTCTTCATGAAAATAAATTTTTCTCTAATTTGGTGTGTTAAGAAACTCACCAATTTCAATATTTTTAATCACATAATGAGATAGCTAATTAAGAATAATAAAATAGTTTTCATCTTATATCCCATTTGACTTAGTTTCTCAAGAGGAAAATCATTTCATTTTTCATCAAATTTAGAAATAAAAAAATTTCTCCTAGTTTTAACTACTGAAAAAAACAAAAAAAAAAATAGCCTGATAAACAATAATCATACTGAGATATAATGAAAAATTATCTATAGCTTTTCAAAATAAGGACACATTCTTTTCAATATATGAAACCTTAACCATAACATATATCCTTCAAGGAAATTATCTATTCAAATACATTATAATTATTAATCAATTAAATGTGAATTATCTCTAGCATATCCCTCAAGAATGTAAAACTAGGTGAAAAATAATGGAGCACTCACCATGAACTAGAATGATGGTTGAGATAAACTCGACCAACTATTTTCTAGGATATTACCCCAAGATGTATCTATGACAAAACGACATCGACTTTTAGTATATAAACATGAATATACTTCTAACAAAACCTTATAATATATTCCTTAACAAAACATTAGGATGTTATCCTATACTTAGTCTGACCCACAAGGTTTTCAAAAAAGTTTTCTAACCCTAATATCTAAAGATTTATTGACCCTCCTCTGATAGAAATTGTATATACCCATACATTCATACTTTGATATTATATCCTAATTTAATAATATTCAATATATTTTTAAAATACATGCATAAGGATTGTAAAGGTTTTTTTCTTTGGATACAAGATGCAAAATCTTATTATTTCATGAAAGACATTCGACATCTCCCACAAATATCTTCCCACATTTTACTACTTTTAGTCATAAACTAATTAAAACATTATTCATTACCTGGTGAAAGAAAACATAAGAAATAACGATCTCATGTGTATAGTAATGGAAAAAAAGGATATATTAATGGTTAATTAATTGTAACTTGGGAATAAGGGTATGAGAATATGATATTTACATTTTAAAACCATACCTGGCATATCATAGATCATAATCTTGATTCCTAGAATATATTTTATGTTTTTATGATACATGATTTCTAATGGAATAAAATAAAATGATCCCTGAGAGTATAAAATTGTCATAGGAAATATGTTTGCGGCATAAACATAATTATATAAAAACATTTCCTTAGTCAAGGCTCACACCCAACACTGCCATAGTGTGTTGGGATTACTCCCCATTTCATCTTATCATTTTTCAAGGATTATTCTCAATAATATCATAGTGGGTTGGGGTCCCTCCACATTCTTTAGTCAAAGTTCTCTCCCAATACTATCATATAGGAGAGAGTATATTACATTACTATGTTCACTCCCCATTCTAGTCCTGATTATCTCACGAGAAATCCATCTTTATATAATGAATTGGAGGGCTATGCAATTTCAGGCTGACCCATCAAATAATGAAAATAAAACATATGTGTCTGTAAGAACATTTCATTATGTCATCATTTCATCATAGAATATCCTATGTAAAAAACAAATTTCATAATTTTTTTAATAGTATAACCTATAGAAAAGTCATGAGTTTCATAAATGTTTCATCATATCTTATATAACCTATGGGATAAAATTCGGTTTCCTAAAATCAATCTAAAATAATAATCATCATAAGAAATAAAAATAATAAAATTTGGAAGAATCATTGGATCATATTCCTATTAAATAATAAGTAAAATCAAATTATGTTTTTATAGATGAAAATGCCTTTAAAAGATTACTGTGTTATTTCTTGAGGAAAATACCCTTTTCATTTTGAAATAACTTATTTAAAATATAAAAAATTACCAAATATTAATGAAATATTTTCCATAAAATGAACCTTGGAAACTTTTAAAGGAATCTTCAAATTATTTAGAGCTCCAGACATAGGGAAAAAAGTTACATTTTGTGTATGTTAAAACAAATATTCCTTTAACATTTTCGATACAAAGTAAAAATTCCTTCATTCAAAAACTGAAAATAAGATTCTTTTAAAAAAATTAAAAATTCATTCATGGGTGAAAATGACATTAAAAAATAATAGGATAATATTAAAAACATTTAATATATCATTTTAATGAAAACATGGATATGGAATAAAAATAATTTTGGCTAAATAGGAAATAACGTCTTTTTATCTTAAAATTATTTTCTCAATAATTTTATGTAATAAAGGGAAATAGTATTATTAATTTTTTAATACATTAGTACCCATAATCTAATAAAAGTAATGATATTTTTGAGAGGTATATCATGAAAGTTCTTTATCGGAAAATTATTCATAAATATTCCTTGTAAACAATGAGATTTTAACATAAACTCCTTACAACATTGGTAACTTTTTAATCATAATCCCCTTGAAATAATAACTTCAAATAAAACATTAAATATAATGAAAATAATTAGAATAATGATATAACATTTAAAATGGAAATTAAATACCCCTCATAAAGATAAATAGTTTTATAACATCAAACATGTCTCAACAAATCAATATTTAGACGATGAACACTATCTACTTTGGTAATCTGTGAATGTAAAATTCATGAAAGAGATAAACTTATTTTTATATCCAAATACCCATAATTTTAATTAAAATAATTATTAAATACATCTATGGGTTTCATATATACCACATAAAGGAAACAAGATATGAATATGGCATATAAATCATTGAAATAAAACTGAGATGATAAATTCTCTTACCTCAAGTGAGACTTGATTAAAATGAATTCTAACCTCTTGTATAATAAATTTAACTTTATTTTAATTCAATAACTATGTAATTAAAATAATTATAATATCATGTATTTTCCAATTATAAAATTTTATCACCTATTTATTAATAATTCCTTATTAAAATCTCTATTTCTTAGTGTAACAGTGTCGTTTTTGTAGAAATTTCAGTTCAGTTGTTCTTTTCATTGTACTTTGATCATTATTTTATAATATATATGATTATAATTAATATAAATACAATATATATTAATTATAAAAATATTAATAGTCATCCTTAAAATGTTGATATAGAAACATTAATTACACTATTCCAGGATATGGTAGGTCATACGTACGGATGAATATTGTTTTCATTTTCTCGATGAATGAATGGAAAAACATTAAAAATAATTGACCATTAAAGAATTATTATTCTATCATATATATCATATTTATTCATTAAATATATAATTATTACAATCCTTTTAAATCTAAAAAGAAAAACGATTCAAATTGCTTTTTGAATGTGGTAGTCCAAACGTACACATGAGTGACATTAACATTTTCCAACATATGGGAAAGTAAGGTGGAATATGTGATATTATAATACAATAAAAAAAATATTTCATGAATTTATTATATAAACAATAAACCCATCCGAATAATAATCCATTAAATATGGCGATGGAAAATGAATTGTACCACTAAGTGGAGGTGATAGTTGACACATACACACATGTTATACATTAAGTTCCCATTTAATAGAAAGAGGCTGAATAAAGTTGGTTCCATAATAATAATTTAATTTTGGAATATTTAGGATTTTTTAATTTATTATTTTATGGTCAATAAATAATATTTAAATGAAGTATAATAATAAATAAAATGAAAGTGGTCAGGTATGATGATTATATGTACTTTGGTTGTCCTCTATTAGATCCCTTATTAGGGACCCTTGGAATGGTCTTTTAAGAAGACCAAAACATATAATTTATGTATATAGGAATTTATTAGATAAATGGGTAGGATTTTTTAAAGCTATATTTCTTAAGGAGGGGTAATGAAAATAAAGAAGGGTTTTCTTTTATAAGTGAGGATTGGGGAATATTTAAAATTCATGAAATATAAAAAAAATATGTTTCTAACATAGGTAAAATGGTTCCAAAATGACATGGATTAAAATATATGGATTATAATTTCATAATATAATCATCCGATCAAATTGATATAGTTTTGGATATCATTTTAATCAATAACATTTGGTTTGACCCTCGTTTAACCAATTTTAACCTTAATTGTGGTAACAAAATTTTCATTCATAAAGGGTTATGATTTTATTAATATGGTAAACATTGTCTCATAAATTCCCTAGGGTTGAAATATTTGACCATTTATAATCCTATTTATCGTATTGTAATATTTTTATGATATTCAAATAATTTAATAAAATATTATGTTTCGTATAATATAATTAATACCATTTTTTACAATATTCATATAATTTGAATTTAAATAATTCAAGAGTGAAATGTAATTTGAATAAAAAAATTTACCACATAAAATTAATTTTTTATTTATCTATAAATTATTGTTTTTATATAACTAACCCAAAATAATTACATTAAGCATATTTAAAATCATTTACAAGATTTCTATGTTGCTTGCGTAATCATTATTTCGACGTTGTGTTCGAATTTTGGGTAATTATTTCATCCCTAAAAACTAAAAATAAAATAATATGATAAAAATAAGAATATTTAAAATAATAATTTAGATCTATAATTTTCATCTATCCATTCTTATGTAAAAATGTTAGATATATTAAATTCAACCGAGTGACATTTTAGAATTTTCATTACATAAAATATTATAAATGTCATTATCAAAAAAATGGCACCAAAATGAAATGTGTTTTAGTATTTTATTTAAATTTGGTAGGATTAATCCCATAAAATGATATTTTGTATGGTTTGAGGCAAATTTTGTGATTATATTTAATGGTTTTAACTCTATATTACACATTTTACCCTTACTAAGGTGGAAAATAATTACTATAGCTACTATTCAAAATGACCAAAATGAAACTAATATATTTAAGTAATTTGAACCTCCAAATTAAATTTTTTTTATCTATATATCAATATTAGTTTTTTATAAATTGAAGAAATTATTTTTAATAAAAAATTTTAAAACATAACGATTTTTTTTAGAAAAACGGTTTTTAAGCATAAAAATTAACCTATATCAAAATCATCGGAATTTATTGATTCCTATGGAATTAATTAAATTATTATAATTCCAAAAGATCATATGTAAATTTAATAAAAAAATAAAAAATAAAATATTACTTTTCAAATACTTGATCTAATGAAAAGCAATGAAAGCATTTGAAAATTCGTACTTTTTGAAAATCCACTAGAAAATAAATCATTTTAGAAAACTCCCATAATTTCACACTAAGTGATTTTCTATATGATGATTTGAAAAAATAAGTTCATTTAATAAAATTATATTTTTAAATGTGGTAGAAAATAATTATAATTTTCACCCACAAAATTTAATAAAAAATTCTTTTGATGAAAAGGCATTTTTAATGCATAAAATGACTTTATAAAAATGAATACTTATTTCCTAAGAAGTTATGCATAATTTTACATTGATTATGAATGTTATAAATTTAAATCATAATGTTTTTACTCATATTCAAACCCACAAACTCAATGATAGGTTATCGTGGTACCATTTATATAATAATATTTTTTTAATATATCTCAATTTTCTTAAATATCAGTGTTGTGTGTTAAGAAATATATTGAGTTTATTGTTATTTTTTAAACAACATTCTTGGGGTGTTACATAGACTCACTATGAATTCTACCCACTAATCCCACATTGAAATATCATTTCTCTCTCCATTGATATTTAGGCACTTCCCTACCAGAATACTCTTCTAATGATTGATATTAGCTCAGATTTGGCTCATATATATATATCAGTATTCCATGAATCTTGTTTTTCTCCCAAGAGATGAAATCCACTTTAGCACAATTATTCTTATATATATAAACTCATTTCATGAACTTATTTTCTTTCTTTGTGAACTTCATTAATTCATTCATGAAATTCCTGGAATAGCTTAATGTCGGTACCACATGAACAGCCTTTGATTCATGAGGCGATGATGCCTCACAAAAAAAATCTCCTTTTCATGTTATAGTGTAGCACAAAATAACACTCGTTCATGAACTCAATTTCATTTACAAACTCCAATACATCAAGAACCAATTTTATACTTAGAAAAATTTATCCAACGATAGTTCTCTCTAATAAACTTTTGGATCTACAAATTAAGTGATTATGGGTCCTTTATATAGGTAAATAGACTCAAAAAACACCACAAATAACAATTTCAATTAATACCTTTTTTAAATCATCCCACCTCATGTATTGATCCCACTATACCGCTCATATAGTGCGTAAAACCCCTACCAAGGCCTT
Organism: Viscum album; assembly: GCA_963277665.1. Classification (NCBI taxonomy): domain Eukaryota; kingdom Viridiplantae; phylum Streptophyta; class Magnoliopsida; order Santalales; family Viscaceae; genus Viscum; species Viscum album. Next base: position 821,752,214 of record OY728123.1, read on the forward strand.
TGAATCACGGTAATTCACAAATTAAGAACAACATTTTTCACAACCTCAAAATAATTTACTTTAGTTTACAAATATAAAGTCCCTTTCATAAACATTATATGTTATTCATAATCATCATATAAAATATCAGGGCCTCTACTTAATTTCCTTTCCAAAAAACTTCCCATATGGTTTTCAAGCTCTCTTTGCGGTATAAGGCCCCAGCCTTAAACCTTACTTAATCTTGAGTTATTACAAGATTACACATTGAGGATCTTTTCAGGATTAGAGTTTTAGAGAATTAGATCATGAAAATTTCATTACATTCCACATTTAAACAAAGTGGTTACATAAAAGACAGTATTCATTCTTCCCATCAACAGAAACATATTTAAAATATAACACAGATTATTTCTTGACACATCCTTGACACTATTATCACATCATGTACCTTTCCCTTGACCTGTGCAAAAAAATTTCAAAAACTTGGGATGAGCATAAAAAGCTCAGTAAGAGTTATAAAAAATATGGAAAGGAAACATGAGTTCATATATACATTAGAATGAAATCACACTTTACCCATAAAACATAGGCATCTCAAATCATGAATAAATCATAGAAAACATAAGACATAAAGGTAACTTGAGGCATTCATAACATTCTTACGTAGGGAGTAACCCTCTTGGTTACGGTTGGAATACCCATCACAGTATATTCCCTAAATCTCTTCGGAGAAACCTTAACGTTTCACTCCTTCGCGTTACCCAATGCATTGGAGAGCTATATCGGGCTCACCCGCCCTTAGTTTATCACGGAACCACCCGTTTTCATAACAATGCCCAAGAAACATAACATAAACGTATCACATAAAACATGCATAAAGTAAACATAACATTTCCACATTTCAATAACAATATAACATTTTATTATATTGAAATAATGAATCCATTCAAAAAGAAACCATTTCCAAAACCATTTAAAACATTTAATAAAGAGATTTTTGAATAAAAGTGTCCCATACCACCTTGAAGCTTAATATTTTAAACCATTAATATCCATATAAATAAATCCTTAAAACCATTTTGAAAACATGGATATTAATAAGAACAAATGATTAAAACATTTAAAACAATATTTTGGTTAAGGGGGTTTTACCAAAATTAGAGACACTTGAATACAATAATTGAGGAATAACATTTAGTCAGAACTTTATAATATCATGAGAATAAATGGATTCATGATATAATACTCCAATGGATAGTATATACACCATATAAGAGTGAATTGGTGTATAACAACAATGAACCCTCAATAGAAATGTCAAATGTGATGAAATCACTTATAAAGAAGGTATCCTTAAATTAAGGACAAATCAATCTCAAAAATATGTGTGAAAAATATAAATACACCCAATATAAGTGGATATTAAGTGTAAAAAAATAAAAGGTCATTCACACATATTCAATGGATGACATATTCAATGACTACATGTTGAACCCAAAGAAATTGAAATTGGGTTAAAAATTTCCCTTGACAGCCAAACGGCATCACATCAAAATGAGTTGATGAGAGATAAAAAGAGTATCTCATCACTTGGACATAAAATTTACATCAATAAGGATATATGAGAACATATCCCAACATAACAATATGTAAATTAAAAGACCCAACAAAAGAAGACTTTTAAAAAGAGGAGGGTGAAAGGATCCCTTACCGACTTGGGTATCTTCCAAAACATACACCCCATGAAAGAAGGAAAATAGATAATTGATTTAAATACTCATAAATGAAAGTATATTACAAAAAGAGTATAGTAATGGGCAGTACATACACCACTCAATGGAATTTGTTGAAAATGTAGCATAAATCTCACGGGAATAAAAGTGAGATGAAAAATCCCTTACGAAAACTCGGCAGCCTAACGACGCCACATAAAACTTACAAAAATGGATTGATGAGATAAAATAGGGTATCTAATCATATTAACTTAAAGTTTATAGAAAGAGGAATATAAAATAACATCCCCCAACATAACAAAGAGGAGCTTAAAAGAAGTGACATAAAGGAGAGTACTTAAAAAGAAAGAGAGAGGTTAGATCTCTTACAAAAATTCGGCAGCCTAACGACGCCACTCAAAACTTCCAAAATGGATTGATGAGAGAGAATAGGGTATATCATCACATGAACATAAGAATTACAGTATGTGTAATATAAAAGATCATCCCAATAACAAGAAAGATGAGCTTTAAAAGGAATGACATAAAAGTGTGTACTTAAAAAGAAAGAGAGGAGTAGGATCCCTTACCTCGGGTCCGACTTGACTCGATCGTTCTTTAACATCCTGAATAATAAACTTGAGTTAATTTATACTCCCTTAAGAACCTTTTTCAAGTTAATTATTCCATTTATATCACTTATTACCATGTCATAAACATTATGTAATCATTTAAGTTAATAATATTTGTTTTGCCGATATTTGGTTCTTAAGTCAAAAGTGGACTTCTTACAATTACATGTTGTTCGTGTGGCCAAATGTTTATTATATCCAGAATTGTATTCATGATGTAGATATCATATATGTCATATATATCCAGTACATGCATGCATTTATAACATTACATAATCATTTAGAGGTAAGAAATGAAATGCACCGTTCATGGAGACGGTAAGCCGTACGTACGCATGAACGCTACTTTCATTTCTATTTCGTATTTTATAGAATGTAATAATAATGATATAAAAGTATATTATAATTAAAGTATAATATCATATATAATATCATAGTTACATCCTTCATACATCCCACATATGGTATTTAACGAATCAAATCACTTTGAGGGGGCGGTAGTCCGCACTTCCTTAAATGAAGATATCGCGTTTACCCATAATGGAAACCATAAAGGTATGCCCAAAATGAAAAAAACAGAAACTTAAGGAAAACATAAACATATTATATATCATATATAAAAATAGTGACATCATAATGTCCACCTTTGAAGGTGTTAAATGAGTATTGAACAATCATCGTTTCGGGAGGCAGAATTTCGCCATCCATGGAAACCGTATGTTCTTTAACAATTTGATGCAGTTGTGTGAGAGTGTAGCTCGAATAAATCTTATAACAACATCCTAGTATATTGAAGATACTGGTGTTGTTACAAAAGAAATAAATAAAAAGAGTTTAGGGGGTTGGAGAAGCAAAATAAAACAAATGAACATGAGAGAATGAATTACCTTTAAAAGTGTAACTCCTTTTAATTTGAGCCTAAAGGCTTCCTTTGAAAGGATTCTACCCAAAGGGAATCCTCTAGGATGAGGAGAGGGATGTGGAGAGATTAAATGGGCAGGGGTTGGCCGAGACAAAGGCTTGAGGAGTGTGGGAAAAGAGGTAGAGGTGGGGGCCTTTTATAAGAGGAGAGGAGGGGCACTTTTGGAAAGTAAGAAATATTACTTTATTTGAAAATGTTTTTCGGTTTCAAAAGGTCCCACATTGATATAATTCGTGGATAAGGTGTTGAGGTTTCGAAATCCACCCATCCAATAAGTTTCGGACATGTGTAGTTTATAGATTTTACATTATCTTTCCATTTTATTTAAATCGTTAAATAATGAGGTCATCGCTGCATCATCATGATGTCATAAATAATTTAATTTATTTAGTGCCTAAAAATTATAAAAAAAATACTATGATGTAGGATATCTTTTTATATTTCAAATGACTATTTATAATCAAATATCTGATCTTTATATCCCCATGTAAAAATTGTTTTTGTAAAACATATGATGTTTGTGTCATTTTTACTTTTACATTAAATAAAAAGTTATTTATGTCATTTCCCAACCAAAGTAGCTCCATGGGGTCCTCAAGTTGACACATGGCTTGTCCTAGTCGGCCATGACACAACCAATTAGGGTGGGACATGTGTCAAGCTCATATTATTTTATTAAAGCATTATTTTTACCTTAAACTACACTAATTACCACTAATCGTGATTAAAACTTAATAAGTTACTATTCACCAAAAAATTATTTTTATCCCATTAAACCACATTTTACTTCTTAATGACAACCATGTATGTCGGATTTTTGAAATTCAAAACACAAAGATGGAAAAATTTCATTTAAACGGAAAATTAGTTTTTATAAGTACCACTTAGTGGTTTCACTATTCATCAAAAATTGATGTTTTTCAGAAAAATCCCAAAAATTCACCATAAGATATATTTGATATTCCGAATTCAAAAATGAATTATATTTTACAAAATTCAAAACATATAAGTCAGATTAATTAATTTAATAATTAATTACCGCTATCAGAGCAAATAGCGTGTTTTTATGAAACAATAAGTATCAAAAGATTGACACTGGTTTAAGTCTCATTTCAAAGTGAAATTAATTCCAATGACCACTATTGGATTTAATGGTAAAAATATATTCTAATTTCACTTTAAAACCAATTCAAAAGATAATCTAATCATATAAATAAATTAGATTAAAAAGAGGTTTTGAATTAAAATACAACATTTTACACTATTCATTGAAAAAATGAACTTTATCGGAAAGATACCAAAAATTTACACAAAGTAAATTTTGATGTCCCGATTCTTAAGAAGAGTTTTATTTGGTCCAATAGAATGTATAAGAGTGAACAAAACTATATTTAATGACGGTTCTCCATCAAAAGGCGATAAGTGAACCTTTAGTGAAAACTAGGGCATATACGCCTAAAATTGAATTCTTTCCGTATTTTAAGCCTCTATCCTTTATTGGATAAATGTAAAAACATTTAAAAACATATATAATAATATTTTAGTTATTTCTATCCATTCCTGCCATTACAAAGGCTACATTTTAACTACCATTTAAAATAATATTATTTTATTATTAGAGTGCAACGTAAGATTCCCAAGAAACTCGTTGTTGCGTATTGGGTACGCCATCGAGCATAGCATCCCTTTAAAGTAATATTAATGTTTGATTCAAAAATATGGGTAAATATAAAGATGTCATATTCTTTATTTACCTGGGGTGTTACATCCTTCCCCCTTTTGGGAATTGCGTCCTCACAATTTTAAAATTGGGATTGGAAACATCCTTGAAAGTCCCACATCGGAACAAGAGTCGGTAAAAAAATCACTTTAAAATAAAGAAAGATAAGTACAAAGGTCACCCGAGTTAACCCATACTAGGATTCCATGTAGAAAAACATGGACATGGAAGAAAAAGCAAAGGGTCATGTTCTTGAGGGAGAGTGATAGTAAACATGTCTAGGAGAAAGTTAACCACGAGAAAATCACAAACTTGTGATGGGTTAAACGGTATTCGATTCTCCAGTAGAAAAAGTTAATAGACAACGTTTTTGTTTTAAGCTACTTTTTATTGAGAAATTTATTCATAAGGAAACATAATCACTTATCATGTTGACTTTCAACTTTTACTAGATTCCTTAATCAAACTCATATTTTTTTCCAAAAGATGAGTATTTAGGGAGACTTGTTCGCATTAAGAGTACTATAATAAAATTCTAGAGAATCACCTAATCCACAAAAGAGAACTATACAATTCCCATGTCTTCAAACCTTAACCAAAACTAAAACCAAAAATGTTACTACAAGATCAGATAATCCAGAAAAGGATAACACTTTAAAAAGAAAATCTATGCTTAATCTCCAAAATTTGTCCAGCAAAACTCAAAGTTCAATGAAGACCATTAGATAAACAATTTGTCCATAAAATTCTTCAACGTAAACCAAACTAAGGTTGAAACCCAAGTATTTGAAGGATTTAGTCACATAGTCTTCCAAGATAAATCGTAACATTTATCTCCAAACAACATCAGTTGCTCCTAAAGTCTCGTATTGAAAAGTAATTAACCTAATCACATATCCTCCATGATAGGTTAATCATTTTCATAAGTAACCAAAAATCAACTTACTCTTAATTCATAAAATCATATAACTAGAATGAATCGGTCAAACTAACCAGGGACATCACATAGTCTAGTGGTAGGCGATAAATACCAGTCGCACTTTGGTTGTGGGTTCGATTCCCGCATCTTTATCTGATGCGACGGGATGTCACACGGTCTGCGTGTTGTCCTTTTTCCAAAACTATATAATTCGTAAAACATTCCCCAAAATGAGATAAAATCTTCAAAAATAATCATAACATATTTTAACCTCAAGTTTATCTCATGCCCTTCATTTTCCATCATATCATAGAGTAACCCATAATTACCTAAAAAGTAAGGATCATATAAACCCTAATGGTTACCTTAATAATTATTACCTGAATTTCCACATCGAGTTGGTCATCTCGTACATGATGCATTAGAGAACTCACCAAGGTTGAAGTGGTTGATCATAACTACCTGATAGTTGGTTTAGAACAACTATGAGATTCCTCATTGAATTCCCCATCTCATACAGTATCCTAATCAGAGAACCACCACAGTTTCCTTCAAACCCATTGTCACTTTGGTGCCTGATAGATCCAGCCATTTACAAAAAACAGAAATGTCAGTGTGAGTATATCAACAAAACCATCATATACTAATGAGGAAGGTAAAAACTAAGATACACTTACTCATTTACTTTATCTAAAACTAGGACTCTTTCTGAAATCCTAACCATTATGGTAATGTCACTTATGCTTAAAGAATACCCTAACCTCTAAAGTTATCTAAACCGACCTTTGATACCAACTATAAGGCCCCAGCCTTAAACCTTACTTAATATTGAGTTATTACGAGATTACACATTGAGAATCTTTTCAGGTTTAGAGTTTTAGAGAATTAGATCATGAAACTTGCATTACATTCCACATTTAAACAAAGTGGTTAAATAAAAGACAGTATTCATTCTTCCCATCAACGGAATCATATTTAAAATATAACACGGATTATTTCTTGACACATGCTTGACACTATCATCACATCATGTATCTTTCCCTTGACCTGTGTAAAACATTTCAAAAACATGGGATGAGAATAAAAAGCTCAGTAAGAGTTATAAAAAATATGGAAAGGAAACATGAGTTCATATATACATTAGAATGAAATCACACTTTACCCATAAAACATAGGCATCTCAAATCATGAATAAATCATAGAAAACATAAGACATAAAGGTAACTTGAGGCATTCATAACATTCTTACGTAGGGAGTAACCCTCTTGGTTACGGTTGTAATACCCATCACAGTATATTCCCTAAATCTCTTCAGAGAAACCTTAACGTTTCACTCCTTCGCGTTACCCAATGCATTGGAGAGCTATATCGGGCTCACCCGCCCTTAGTTTATCACGGAACCACCCGTTTTCATAACAATGCCCAAGAAACATAACATAAACGTATCACATAAAACATGCATAAAGTAAACATAACATTTCCACATTTCAATAACAATATAACATTTTATTATATTGAAATAATGAATCCATTCAAAATGAAACCATTTCCAAAACCATTTAAAACATTTAATAAAGGGATTTTTGAATCAAAGTGTCCCATACCAACTTGAAGCTTAAAATTTTAAACCATTAATATCCGTATAAATAAATCCTTAAAACCATTTTGAAAACATGGATATTAATAAGAACAAATGATTAAAACATTTAAAACGATATTTTGGTTAAAGGGGTTTTACCAAAATTAGAGACACTTGAATACAATAATTGAGGAATAACATTTAGTCAGAACTTTATAATATCATGAGAATAAAAGGATTCATGATATAATACTCCAAAAGATAGTATATACACCATATAAGAGTTAATTGGTGCATAACAACAATGAACCCTCAATAGAAATGTCAAATGTGATGAAATCCCTTATAAAGAAGGTATCCTTAAATTAAGGACAAATCAATCTCAAAAATATATGTGACAAATATAAATACACCCAATATAAGTGGATATTAAGTGTAAAACAATAAAAGGTCATTCACACATATTCAATGGATGACATATTCAATGACTACATGTTGAACCCAAAGAAATCGAAATTGGGTTAAAAAGTTCCCTTGACAGCCTAACGACATCACATCAAAATGAGTTGATGAGAGATAAAAAGAGTATCTCATCACTTGGACATAAAATTTACATCAATAAGGATATATGAGAACATATCCCAACATAACAATATGTAAATTAAAAGACCCAACAAAAGAAGACTTTTAAAAAGAGGAGGGTGAAAGGTTCCCTTACCGACTTGGGTATCTTTCAAAACATACACCCCATGAAAGAAGGACAATAGATCATTGATTTAAATACTCATAAACGAAATTATATTACACAAAGAGTAGAATAATGGGCAGTAAATACACCACTAAATGGAATTTGTGGAAAATGTAGCATAAATCTCACGGGAATAAAAGTGAGATGAAAAATCCCTTACGAAAACTCGGCAGCCTAACGGCGCCACATAAAACTTACAAAAATGGATTGATGAGATCAAATAGGGTATCTAATCATATTAACTTAAAGTTTATAGAAAGAGGAATATAAAATAACATCCCCCAACATGACATAGAGGATCTTAAAAGAAGTGACATAAAGGAGAGTACTTAAAAAGAAAGAGAGAGGTTAGATCTCTTACGAAAATTCAGCAGCCTAACGGCGCCACTCAAAACTTCCAAAATGGATTGATGAGAGAGAATAGGGTCTCTCATCACATGGACATAAAAATTACAGTATGTGTAATATAAAAGATCATCCCAATAACAAGAAAGATGAGCTTTAAAAGGAATGACATAAAAGTGTGTACTTAAAAAGAAAGAGAGGAGTAGGATCCCTTACCTCGGGTCCGACTTGACTCGATCGTTCTTTAAAGTCCTGAATAATAAACTTGAGTTAATTTATACTCCTTTAAGAACCTTTTTCAAGTTAATTATTCCTTTTATATCACTTATTACCATGTCATAAACATTATGTAATCATTTAAGTTAATAATATTTGTTTTGCCGATATTTGGTTCTTAAGTCGAAAGTGGACTTCTTACAATTACATGTTGTTCGTGTGGCCAAATGTTTATTATATCCAGAATTTTATTCATGATGAAGATATCATATATTTCATATATATCCAGTAAATTCATGAATTTATAACATTACATAATCATTTAGAGGTAAGAAATGAAATGCACCGTTCATGGAGACGGTAAGCCGTACGTACGCATGAACGCTACTTTCATTTCTATTTCATATTTTATAGAATGTAATAATAATTATATAAAGGTATATTATAATTCCAGTATAATATCATATATAATATCATAGTTACATCCTTTATACATCCCACATATGGTATTTAACGAATCAAATCACTTTGAGGGGGCGGTAGTCCGCACTTCCTTAAATGAAGATATCGCGTTTACGCATAATGGAAACCATAAAGGTATGCCCAAAATGAAAAAAACAGAAACTTAAGGAAAACATAAACATATTATATATCATATATAAAAATAGTGACATCATAATGGCCTCCTTTGAAGGTGTTAAATGAGTATTGAACAATCATCGTTTCGGGAGGCAGAATTTCGCCATCCATGGAAACCGTATGTTCTTTAACCATTTGATGTATTTTTGTGAGAGTGTAGCTCGAATAAATCTTATACCAACATCCTAGTATATTGAAGATACTAGTGTTGTTACAAAATAAATAAATAAAAAGCGTTTAGGGGGTTGGAGAAGCAAAATAAAACAAATGAACATGAGAGAATGAATTACCTTTAAAAGTGTAACTCCTTTTAATTTGAGCCTAAAAGCTTATTTTGAAAGGATTCTGCCCAAAGGGAATCCTATAGGATGAGGAGAGGGATGTGGAGAGAGTAAATGGGTAGGGGTTGGCCGAGCCAAAGGCTTGAGGAGTGTGGGAAAATAGGTAGAGGTGGGGGCCTTTTATAAGAGGAGAGGAGGGGCACTTTTGGAAAGTAAGAAATATTACTTTATTTGAAAATGTTTTTCGGTTTCAAAGGGTCCCACATTGATATAATTCGTGGATAAGGTTTTAAGGGTTCGAAATACACCCATCCAATAAGTCTTGGACATGTTTAGTTTATAGATTTTACATTATCTTTCCATTTTATTTCAATCGTTAAATAATGAGGTCATCGCTGCATCATCATGACGACATAAATAATTTAATTTATTTAGTGTCTACAAATTATAAAAAAAAGACTATGATGTAGGATATATTTTTATCTTTCCAATGATTATTTATAATCAAATATCTGATCTTTATAACCCCATTTAAAAATTGTTTTCGTAAAACATATGATGTTTGTGTCATTTTTACTTTTACATTAAATAAAAAGTTATTTATGTCATTTCCCAACCAAAGTAGCTCCATGGGGTCCTCAAGTTGACCCATGGCTTGTCTTGGTCGGCCATGACACAACCAATGAGGGTGGGACATGTCTCAATCTCATCTTATTTTATTAAAGCATTATTTTTACCTTAAACTACACTAATTACCACTAATCGTGATTAAAACTTAATAAGTTACTATTCACCAAAAAATTGTTTTTGTCCCATTAAACCACATTTTACTTCTTAATGACAACCATGTATGTCGGATTTTTGAAATTCAAAACACAAAGATGGAAAAATTTCATTTAAATGGAAAAATCAGTTTTTATAAGTACCACTTAGTGGTTTCACTATTCATCAAAAATTGAAGTTTTTCAGAAAAATCCCAAAAATTCACCATAAGATATATTTGATATTATGAATTCAAAAATGAATTATATTTTACAAAATTCAAAACATATAAGTCAGATTAATTAATTTAATAATTAATTCCCGCTGTCAGAACAAATAGCGTGTTTTTATGAAACAATAAGTATCAAAAGATTGACACTGGTTTAAGTCTCATTTCAAAGTGAAATTAATTCCAACGACCACTATTGGATTTAATGGTAAAAATATATTCTAATTTCACTTTAAAACCAGTTCAAAAGATAATATAATCATATAAATAAATTAGATTAAAAAGAGGTTTTGAATTAAAATACAACATTTTACACTATTCATTGAAAAAATGAACTTTATCGGAAAGATACCAAAAAGTTACACAAAGTAAATTTTGATGTCCCGATTCTTAAGAAGAGTTTTATTTGGTCCAATAGAATGTATAAGAGTGAACAAAACTATATTTAATGACGGTTCACCATCAAAAGGCGATAAGTGAACCTTTAGTGAAAACTAGGGCATATACGCCTAAAATTTAATTCTTTCCATATTTTAAGCCTCTATCCTTTATTGGATAAATGTAAAAACATTTAAAAACATATATAATCATATTTTATTTATTTCTATCCATTCCCGCCATTACAACGGCTACATGTTAACTACCATTTAAAATAATATTATCTTATTATTATAGTGCAACGTAAGATTCCCAAGAAACTTGTTGTTGCGTATTGGGTATGACATCGAGCATAGCATCCCCTTTAAAGTAATATTATTGTTTGATTCACAAATATGGGTAAATATAAAGATGTAATATTCTTTATTTACCTGGGGTGTTACATGCGGTCACCACTTAATTTAGATGTTTTTTTTGATCATCTAAAAACCCCCTTCATGGATTCCCATGGTTTTTATGTCGTCTATGAACTTTTCTATTCATGAATCCTCCTTATCCAATAAAATTAACTCAAAAAATTCTAACCCAAATTTTTTTCAAACACTATGATGTTTTTTCAACTTTAAAAAAACTTTTTTGAAACAAAATTGCAATAATTTTAAAAAGTATATTTTTTAACAAACAGATCCACAAAATCAAATATAGTTATTTTATCAAAATAGTCTGCCCCATTTTGGTTTTTTTAAACACTTGAAAATCCTTGGAAACTTTTGTTGAAAAACACGAACAGCCCTTTTCCATTAACCACCACTTTCACTCTGTAACTCTAGAAAGTGATATAATATTTACTTAATAAGTACTATAAACCTATATGATCTATGATCATTTTTAAAAACAATAGTAACATTAAAAGTTCATTAGGGAACCACTTTATTCTCAATACCACTTAATGATCCTTTCTGACTACCAAATGTTCATTAAATACATTACCAATTGATGATTTTTTTAATAATAAATCAAAATATTACACAACATGTGACATACAATAAGAAAATTTTCATTTTACTCACATCATAAACCGATTGCATCATGAATGCCTTAAGTTATTTGTCTTCATTAAAAAACTACTCCAGTATCATCAAATTTGAAAACCTCACCCTCTTCCATTTCTACCCTCATCAACATCTCCCCTTTCATGATTAATACTCATCCCCAGTTTTCAATGAACTCAATGGTCACTCCCTTGTAATATGAAATATGGTAAAGAACATAAATCATCACATAGAGAAAAACAAACCATTCCTAAAGGATAGGGGGTCCCACATCCACATTCCTCAAGTGTGGGGATTTGACTAGACTCTACGATCCATTCACTTCCATTCAGAAACATCTTTCATCATGGCCATTGTAAAAATTTATGCAGCCTATAGTTCTATAGTAACAAACTCCATATTCACAAGCCCATGCTCCACTTTTTCCATGATAAAATGAAACTTTAATTCATTTTACTTTTCCTATGGGTGATGGACAGTATTTTTTATATGATTTATAACACTTGAATTATCATAATTGATTCTAATTATAGACTTAACATCAAATTCCATATCTTCATGTTATTACTTTATCTATAGTAATTGTGTGAAAGCTTCATTAGAAATAATATATTCATCTTTTATGGTGCTCAAAAAATTAAATCTTGTTTATTATATAGAAAATAAATATATTTTCCGCTAAGATATAATTCACCATATGATGTTTAAGGTATAATATCTACTAAACTAGATCAATATACATCTGTATAACACAATAACTCTTGTTACGATGTTTTATTTTATAGAAAATTGAAGTCCACCATTCCCATGATATAAATAAGTATTATTATCACCATAATTATGTATATTTACTTATTATTAATTTTATACTATTATACATAGCGTGTGGAAAAAATATTGATTCATGTTACATTCAAGTAAAAAAGGATCCTAATTATCAATTTATTTTCTATGGCATTTGTAGCTTTTCATTCATCATCCCTGGAAAATTTCAGTCAGATAGTAATTATATGTATTATATCCTTATAATTATCCATTCCAAATATTCTCATAACCTCGTTAAAATATTTATATTGATAAATGAATGAAAAATTATTTCATTGAGTCACTTTCATTACGTGAAAAAAATATCATCTCAACTACCATTGACATTTCCAACTTGTGCTTTATGAATTGTCCTACTATTTTAATTTTCTCTTTCTCAACAGAACCAAAGATTATGGCATCCACATACACATATACTATAATATTTTTATTACAACCATTATTAAAATAGATATTATAATCAATTACAACATGCTGGAAACCCCTCTTCTTCAATTATAGATAAATTCATAAATACCATGCTCTTAGTGCATGCTTTAGTCTATATAGATTCTTCTTCAAAATATATTATTTTTTCCTTATCTTAATGGATTACAAAACCATCTAGTTGTTCAGTTTAAACTTTTATTCAAGGACTCTATCTATAAGTTTTGACCTAATTTAAGTCTAGAAAACATTGATTTGTTTTTTCATAGTTATGGTTAAAAATACTCACCTTTTTTCATCCTTGAAAAGGATTAAAATGCCTCATCAAAATTAATTACCTATATATGGGAGTATTCCTTTCACTTGATTTGTTAAATTTTTAAAACTTTTATTCCATCATCATTAATATTATTATGAATAACCCATTTGGTTCTGATAAGGTTATTTTCTATTAGCCTCAAAAAAACTGTCATGTATGATTATTCACTATTTAGTCAAGATCTTCATTCATAATATAAACCCAACACTTATCTATAGAATATTTTTTAATACTTTTCATATCAACCTATTATAGGAATTTTTTTCTATATAAACATCATTCTCCTTGTTTTCACTGGTGTTGTCTAGTCCCTGCAATTTTTTTCCTATTAATCTCAATTAGACTCTTCATCTACTGTATAAATACAGGTCTAAATAGATCATTCTAATCATCATTCACTTATTCTAGATCAAAATTTTCCACTTATTCTCCCTATAAGATACTTACTTCCTCATCAATTTTATCCAAAAATTTCTCACTGCATTATAGGACATTCTCCTAATTATCCAAAAAAACAACATTTTTTCTCTCCATAACCATTCCTAGTATTTTATTGAAGAATTTGAATAATTTCTATTTTCTTGAGTATCAAAGAAATATCTATTTATATCCACTAGATTCAAAATTCTTTTTTTTCTCCTTATTAAGAATAAAACTTTTATTTATAAAAATTTAAAAGTATTTTAATGTTGGCTTGTTTATATACAACAACTCATATAGATTCTACCACGATCAAGCCCCAAGTCTCCTACCTATAAATTGCTTTATTAGGCATGTGATAATGTCCAAGGGTCATTCCCAATCCACACAAGCAAGAGAAAATCTTTGGAACATCTATTACATACCCTATGAATGATTTCACTCATGAATTAGTGTAAAAACATAGAATTAATTCAAATGAAAAAAGGCATCACCCATCGATACAAAAAACATCTATGCCAAATAAAATATTCCTAAATATACTATAAATCTCTAAACAAACTCTCAACTCACACCCCAAACCATATACCTTGTAGAAATTCCTCCCATATCTTATCCTCGTCCATCTCAATATCACTACACCTCTAGCCTTAGAAAGTAGTAAATGCCTAATTGGAAAAATTAAATCATTTGAAGGGTAACACACCAGAAATTGTAGGAAAGTTAATGTAGGTCCTTCCAAAATCAAGAAATAGGAACCACTATAAGAATGATATGAAAATACATCCCAATGAGAAACCAATCCCCATGCATAAATATTAAATTAAATATATATTTAGTTATACTTTGAACTACATTATTTTAATATAATTTTTTTATTTTAAATATATAAAGTGGATATTTCCATACAAATTCTATAAAATTTCATCTTTGATTAATTTAAATCAAAACAATCACTTAGATGATATTTCGTGGACCTATGCCCCATTTTTAGTTACTTTTTCAAATACTCAATAAAATATTGTTTTAAAGGAATTATAAAGTACCAAAAAAGGTAGTATGAATATAAAGAAATCTATATAAAGGCACTATGACATACATACAATAAGAAAAGTATAATAATCCAATATAAGTTTTCAGAAAAAAACAATCAGCCATGGGATATCAAATATCCAAGGGAGACCCCCTAAATGATTAAATTAAACAAATGATTAGATTTAATAGGTTTTTCACTAGGTCCTTTAGTGATAAAGTCCTAGACCTTACTCAATGGACCAATCTATTGGCCTACATTATATCATATCACAACTCACTGGACTATCTAATAACCAAACTCATCAATACATCACACCCTATCTAGCACGATTTCATGCTAGAGGGGGCACTAATAGTATACAGTTATCCAGTGAAGCATAAGTCTAAAACACAACCTAGCTACCCTTATCCCCATGAACAGAGTATTGTGAGGGAAAGTAAACATAAATATATCATAGTCAATGATAAGCATGTAAATATGGAGAAATATAAGCATCACATAACACATCTAATTATGCAACCTCACCTATAGATACCTCTCATGAAACGACATGGAATGAAAAACAGTACACGATATAGAATAAGAATCATGTCCCAAGGGCCATAACAAAATTTATCCAAACCTAAATGGGATTCAAGATGAGTACACACACATGAAAACATTTGGAAATATCTTAAAACTATCAAATGGGAATATGGGTTATAATATTAAGAAAAAAGAGAAAAAAAACATTGTATTAATACTCAAATACACAAATATATATATATATATATCATGTTACATAAATTCACATCTTCCTAAGTATGTTGGAACAAATAGATATATATAAATATATATATATATATATACATATGAAAATATTTAAATCTATAATATATATATATATATATTTATATGAATAAGAAGAAATTTTCTAAAGAGATACTTTTAATTCAAAACTAAAAGTTTTAATATTTTATCAATTCATATCATTTCAAGTACTAACTCAAATTCCATATAGATTTGGAAGAACTTTTTTAAAGTAAAATATTACTATCTTGTTTCAAAAAATGTATCAAAAAATCCATTGAAAAAACCCCTTAAAAATTTTAATTCATTTTTAATCCAAAACATCAAAATACTAAACCAATATTTTCACTTTACATCAATATATAAATATTGTCCTAATTACATTAAATATTTCAATTTAAATAAAAAACATTTAAATTTTTTTAAATGCATTCCAATTCAAGTTTCACTCAAAATGAAAAGTAAATGAATTATGTATAATTAAGAATACCTATATACCATTAAAAAATATATTTTATCAACCATACATAGGATTAATTAATTATATAAAATATCAAATACATTGTTTATTAAAGGGATCTTAATGTTAAATACTGAACAAGTTTTGACCTACCACAAATCGAGTGAAAATGTGTTGTGGTGTGTCGGAATGTGTTTCCTCTAATGTATAATAACTAAAATAAAAATAAGAGAATAGTAAAACCATAAACACAAAATAAAACAAAAAAAAAAGGTAAATCCCTAAAAATAGGGTTTGTCTAAACCAAACCCAATGATGCGGAAGTATGAAATATAGAGAAAAATGAAATTGGAGGGAATTAGAGACCACACCTAAAATAGATGACCATAAATAATAAGGAATCTTTGAGGAATAAACATAGAATGGGAGACCTGTAAAAAATGGGTGTGTACACCATGGGTTTCATCCTGGGGGTATCACGTATGACTAAGGGTGAAGGTTGGGGGACAAGGTTGTGCTAAGGGAGGATATTGGCATTGGTGGGGAACAATACAGGAGTTAGGAGAAGGGTGTTTGATGGAAAAGGAGATAAGTTCAAAGAAGGGATCTCATCAGATGGATTTGTTATTTTATAAAAGGAAAAAAAGATGAAAGGAACAAGAAGAAGAAAAGTAAAATAAAATAAAAAACCCACCCACACTATTAATGTACATGATTTAGTAAACCATGTAAAAACCATTAAATGGTCACTAAATATCCATAGACAATGTGCACAGTTACTAATAGGTTCATGGATGGTTTATCAAACCATGCGTAGTCCGTGCCAAATGGATATGTCCTAAGATAGAACGATTCAAATAGTTTTTGAATGGTATGTAAAATTATGTTCTCCAACCATGTTTCCCCTTGAAAACATTAAAAGTTATAATTTTTTATCCTAAAACATCCAAAAACTATAGATTCCACAAAATTACTTTAAATAAATTGATAAATAATGTATTGATTGTGATAATTTTCACAACCATAAAGCTTTATTCCCCCAAAAATCCATTTCCAAATGATTGAAAAAAACAAAAAAACACCAACAAGAACAAATAATAAAAATCAAATAAGATCATCCTAAATAAACACCTGACATATCCATGAAAAATCCAACCAAAATGTGGGAAACAAGGCACAAAAAATATCGAGACCTATCAAAGCATCCCAAATATTTATACATCTTCTAAAATGGTGGGTCAAAAACAGTCACTCTCAAATGGATTCTACACCTAGAAAAAACATTCCATGGAACACCCAATGAAACCATAAAACCTCTATCAAATATTCCATCCCAAAGGAGGAGGAACTCTAAGGACTATAGATAAAAATTTAACATGGGACTTAGACCCGATTCACCATACTCAAACAAAAAAACTAATACCTAAAATCAAGAGCATCGTCTCATGATAAACCAAAAAATATTCAACACTCGCATGTGATCAATTTTCCAAATACCATCCATCCCTATTACTAAGGAAACGGCCTAAAATTAATCATTCAAAATGATAAAATCCGAAACTCCAAATCAACCAACCCTAAAATACCGACCCTAACTAACATTATTATCATCCAAGAATATGCACTCCAAAACAACTATAATCCTATGAGCACTCAAATGAAACACCCAAGGGACAAACCGGACCAGAACACCTCATGGAATATCACCATATCTAATTCTAGTGATAATGAGAACCACAAAAGAGTCATCCCTAAATAAAATTCGATAAGTTCAAATAATACTCTACTAGGTTATTCCATGATAACTATGATTAGCCTAGATAATGAAATGAAAGAGGGAAAACATGATCTATATTCTTAAACCCAAATCCAAGAGAATGAAATAATCTAGCCATACCACTTGATTTTTTAGATTGGGTAGGGACAACTACACATAAAATGGAAGGGGATTACATGACGTTTCATCTAAAAATATCCTATTCATCCTATCTTGGATTTCCATATGATGTGAAATCTAAATAACATGAAACATGAAGTCAAATAGTTTATGAAAAATATTCTAACCCAAAATGTTCCATCAAATAATTGAATAATAAAAATAAAAAAATCAATAATACATGGATCACCAAAAAAACCCAATTCAAATGATTCATTTTCTAAAACATTCTTTTCTAAATTTTAAAACATTAATTTTAAAATAAAAACCCAACATCTTTTTTCAGTAAATATTCAAATAATTTTCAAATCGCTTTTATTAAAAAATCATCCACATTTTAAAACATTTATAAATTTGGTTTCTAAATCAATGTAGTTTCTATGTATTAAAATAAAATAAAACATTTTCAAATGATTTCATAAAACACAATTCCATTATCTCAAAAACTTTATGAAAATAAATAAATATTTTTTTATAAAAGATAACATTTTAAGAAATTCGACAAATATGCACAACTTAAAACACATCATAAATCCAAACCACATGTCAACATATCACATGGACTACATGAATCACCTCCCACCACTACTAATCCCCTCAAGTCGGCATAAATATCAAAACAAATTGGGATTTAGAAGAATGCCTTACTAAACCAGATGGTTTGAAGGACCATAGTCCATTCTCAAGATCAATCATTTGGTCAGTGCCTAGTTTCTCTTGCCATTAAAGACAACCTTATTCTATTAGAAAATCTTTTATTTCCATAAAAAATTGACTATAACTCTAAATGAAACTCAATCATTTTGACGATGTTCAATAAATGATAAAAAATAACCAAAAAAGTCTAACTCCAAAACTAATTCAAACTACCCATGGTTACTCAAGCATAATCATAAAAGGTGGTTATCATGAACCCATTAACTATGAACCTCCAAAGTCATGATGACCGACTATAATCCCATATTACAATGTCACAACAAATAACATAATAGATAGTCATTATATATCCAATGTTCCTGTATTGAATTTGTTTTCTCCTATAAAACTTTTTTGGTCATGAACCAACCAGATTTTTCATTTTTTTTCAAACACATAAGTTTTTCCATGATCAGTCTTGAGGGATTCTTGATCCCCCTGGGATATCAAAAAACTATAGTGTATCAGATTCATACAAGGGAAATTATTTCTCCCTTGAATTATAGTAAAATATTTGTAGAAATTATAATGAAAAAACTGGCATGATCCATCTATACATCATGTATCCATTCCAAATTGAATATCCATAAATAAACTATAAAGCAGTAAATAAACTCTTAGCTCACACTCCAAACTAAATCCTCTATAAAAAATTATCTAGTCCCTTCATAGGACACCATAATACCACTACACCTCCATCTTTATAAATAAATAAAATCCTAATTGTACAAAGTAAATCATTTAAAGGGACACATTCCATACATTGTAGTAAAGTAAACGTAAATCTTTCCAAAACTGTGTAATAAGAACCACTAGACAAATGCGATAAAATAAATCACTTACCTCAAATAAATCAATGCTATTAATAGAATCCAAATTATGGATAAGTGCATAAAATTAAGATGTTATATAGGCATGATCTAAACCACAATAAGTATTCTAAAATAAAACCACTCCCCATGTATAAACATTAAATTAATGACACATTTATTACTAATTTGAACTAAATTATTTAATGAGATTTTTTTATTTTAAAACATATAAAGCATGATGTTTCCAAAATAATTTTATAAACATTATTATTTTATTGTTTTAAATGAAAATAATCACTTTGAAAACATTTAGTATGTCTATGTCCCATTTTAGTTCTCATTTCAAATATAATTTTAAATCAATTTAAAAAAATTATAGAACAACACACAAAGAATGAATATAAAGATAATTATAGAAATTTAGTGTGTTAGAGATACAATAAGAAAATTAGAAGAATCCAGTATCATGTTCCACATATATCAACCAGACAAGGGCCTCAAAGACCCAAATGATTACCACTAAATGAAACCACCAATAAAAGGATTACATGTCATGAGATATAACCTTTGTCCAAATGTGATAAAATCCTAGACCATACTCAATGGGATAACCTATTAGTCTACGTTGTGTCCTAACAAAAACCATATGACTATCCTAAACTAAACTCCATTAGAATAGAACACCCCATCTAGATCTATTTTACACTAGAGGGGACACTAGTAGTGTGAAACAATCTAGTATAGCATAAGTTTATACTACCATATTTCTATTTAGGTTATCATAACCAAATTAAAGAGAGTGTGGGTAAATAATAAAAAAGCACAGTGAATGAAAAACCTGAAAAAATAGGGATCAATAAAATTATCGCAAAGCACATCAAACAAATCTACCTCACTTATAGCATCCTCTCAAGAAATAACCTAGAGATAAATATCATCACATGATATAGAATATAAATCATGACCCATAGACTATAAACCAAGTCAATAAAAGATAAATGTGGTTTAAAAGGATATCACATACACACACATTTTCAAGTATCTTAAAAATTCAAAGCAGTCCATTCAAGTATATTTTATAAATAAATACTGAAAACCCACTTTTTCGAGTTTTACTCATATGTACATACACATTTATATAAATATATTTATCTCATTTCAAAAATTCACATATTCTCAAGTGAATTTGTACAAATATATATATATATATTCATGTATATATGTAGAGCCATTATATATATATAAGAAAAAAAATTATAAATATAGACCTTGAATTTTATATATAAAGTATAAATATTTTAACATTTATTAAATTTTCAAGTGCCACCTGAAGTGTGAAGTATATTTAAAAGATCATTTTGAAAGAAATTGTTTTCCAATTTGTTTTAAAACAAGTTTCAAAAAAGTCCATTTGAAAATACCTTTGATAAATTAGATTAAATTTTTATCCAAAAATTCAAGAAGACCATACCTATATTTTCAATTTAATTCTAGACCCAAATGGGGTCAAATATATTTTAAATATTTAAATTTCATTAAAATAAATTATTTCAAAAAAATCAAATGCTTGGAGTTTCAAATTTCACATGAAATTAAATGTAAATTCATTCTTCATAATAATGAATACCTAGATACAATTAGAGATTTTACTTCAATGATGATACATAGGATCAATAAATTTATTAATATATGAGAAGCATGAAAAAATAATATGATTTTAAATTTAAATCCCAAACATGCAGAAAATTACATTAAATCAAGTGAAACAAAGCTTCGACAAGCCAGAATATTTCGTTGCTAATGGTGGACACCCAAAAATGGAATGAAGAATCAAAAAAATCCTAAGCTCAAAAAAAACACAATGAACGTGTACATCCCAAGGCCTAGTGTTCAGAAAAGAAAAATGTGTCAATGGGGATGGATGAAATTGGGAAAAAGTGAAAAGGGAGAGAACTAGATACTGTACCTATGATATTTGACCTTGAATATTGAATAAAATGAGAATGAATTTATATGGAAGAGAATCCTTATGATAATGGGGTTTATGAACTATAGGGTTTTAACATAGGTTGTTTTGAAAAACAAAGAGAGAGAGAGGACCAAGGGTGAAAGCTGCACCTAGGGAGGGGGATCGTCCTTTTTTTTGTGTATGTTAGAGGATTGGGAAGAGGGGAAGTCGATGGCCGTGGAGAGGGGAATTAAATGGGGAGATCATGGGAAGAATTTGTGACAAAGTTATGGGAGAAATTATAAGAATAAATAAATAAGAAAGAATAAATAAAAAATGAAAAATAAATAAAAAATGGAAAACCCACAATATTAAGGGGAATGTTTTAGTAAACCCCGTGTAAACCGTGCAAAGGACACTATAACCCTAAATACATTGCACACAACTAATGTTAGGAAACTGTATGGTTTAGAAAACTATGTGCATTACATGAAAAATGGATTTTCCATTTGAAAAACCTAATGACATAGTTTTCGCATGATTTTTAAAACCATGTTGTCTTATTGTGTGACCCTTTGAAACCTTTAAAAATTAACAATTTTCCACCAAAAACTCCCAGATACTATAGATTCCACCAAATAATGTTAAATAAAGTAATTTAAATTAATTAATTAAACATTGGGTTTTATGGAGTCATTTATCATTTTTATCATAAAAAAAAATCTACTGGAAATGTATACTGATTTGAAGACTACTTCCTTCTGTAACTTCTTTAGTGGGTCCTTTTCAATGATAATCATTATATACATGTTATTTATGATCCAATATCTCTTCTCAACCATGCTATTTTTCTAAGGATTTCTCACAGCTAAACCATGGGTTCTTATATCGTGTTTTTTTATAATCCTTCACCTTTATTTTGGTAAAATTTATTCCATTATCAGATTGGGAATTTTTAGTTTTCTATTCGAGTATATTTTCTACATCCCTTTGATATTGTGTTATGAAACTGAACACCTTGCAATTTTTTTGATAATCCCAATAAAATACATGATACTATAATCATCAATTTAAATAACATAGTATCTCTTCCCATAAATAACTCTTAGGGATATAGGTCCCCACATATCAATATACACGTGTCCAAGAACTCCTTTTGATATGTTCTTTTTTCTTTATATGAATTTTGTGTAATCTTCCATTTTTTGATAGAAATTGTATGTGTTTGAATGATTAGGTGATTTCTGATCACTATCACAAATCACCACATCTCCTAGAATTGATTGACTCTATAACACCAGAGAAATTTATAATACTATTCCCAATGGGTTTCTGAACACACAACACCTTTCTTTAAGTGAACCACGATATGCAATAAAAATATTATTATGTAATGTCACATATATCACCTCACAATCTGATTGGATGGTTTGAATAAGGTTACCCATATTGTAAAAAATATGTGTAAATTAAATATATAATTTATTCATTAATAAAAAATAAGTACTCAATTTTTGAAAAATGTATTTTCTTCAAAAAAGAATTTACTTCATTTTTTTAAATGAACTTATAATTAATTTATTCCAATTTTATAAATTTTATTTCATAACATAAAAAAATTAAATAATCATATCAAAAATAGTTTACGTTTATTTTTTGGGAGTTTTCTAATAAACTTATTTTTGGTGAATAATAAAAAATAGTGATTATTAAAGAAACCTATATTTTTTATTACATTCAAATTTTTATTTTGATTCAATTTGTTTTAAAATAAAAAAAAAATTATTATTTTTAATAATAATTTATTTTATACCTTTTTCATCAACATTATACTTTCCCTTTTGTAGAAAAACATGGTGACACATAAAGTGCAATTTTTCATAAAACTGTTTTTCGTTGCACTTTAGGTTATTATTATAAAATTTATTTATGCAACCTATAGAAATGTAATTTGAGAAAAAATTTTCCATATTCAAAATCATGAGGTTAAAATTTGGTAAATAGTTCTCTTTTATATGTAAGCATTATGAATAGTAATCGTGGTAAAACTTACCACCTCCATAAAGGCTAAATCAGGAAATTAAGGTTAAAAATAATGTAATAAAGAAATAAAAAAATATCAAACACTTGAATTTTTCTTATTTTATCTGTATATATCATCCATAATCGTAAAAACATAAAAAATATGACATTTTTACAATTTATATTGGGTATTGACTTTAATAATATTAAAGTAAAAGATAATGTCAAAAATGCCACTCTCTTATATTTAATATATATAATATTTCGAAATGATGACAAAAAAAACTTATATTTAGTTATAATTGTTTATTTAAATATAAATTAGTTATTTTTATCATGATAATTTTTGTTTAATGTTTATTTATAGAATAATTAGGTCAAATTCTTATGAAACAATAACATAGTGCAGGCGAAAGCTATAGAAAAATCAAGTAAATGACTTGAGAAAACACTATAATTTATTTTATTTGAGTGATTAATAGTGTTATATGAATTATATAGATAAATATAACATATCATAGATGTGTTAATATATTATATTTAAATTAATTTAATGTCATATTATTTTCAAAGTAAAATTAAATGAATACTTCCAAAAATGGCATTAATTATATTTTATAATAAATAATTTTTAATCAAAATATTTAAAATTAATAAAAAAATATAACTTCAAACAAGTTAATTTCATATGGTTATAAAAATTAATCATGTTCCATTTATGGGTATTTCATCCTTTTATAAAAAAAAATCATGCCCTTAAAGTGTACAAAACATTATACTACATTATTTGTCAAAAGGATGAATGTGAGGGTTAAAACTAAAAGATAAGTGTGAAAATATGACAAAAACTTTTGAAAATATATTTTGAAGATATTATTTATAATAATAATCATATTATATTCCAATTTTATCAATTTTTTCATTTTGGACATCAAAGATAATTTATATTAATTTAATATTTTAATAAATTTAAAGAATGCCCATCCCCTCACTTGAAGAAGGACACCCCATATCTCTTTTATTTACACCACTTTGAGAAAACAAAGATCGAACAAACCCTACCTATTTATCTCATTAAGATACTTATCCATGTTCTATAGGTTCTGGTCTTCCTAAAACAACAACTTTAAGTCCATTAAAAGGTGATCTAATGGAAGAATACCAAAGAAGAGGTAATTTTCATTACCAACTCTTCCAAGTTTATTTCTTCTTGTACTTCTTATAAATAAGTTATACCAATAATAAATAATAAATAAATTATCATACATATATTAATATTTTATTATGATTATGTTAAACAATATTTCATCTCTTTTCCATCCTATGAAAAATGAAAAATCACTCGTGCGTATGTACAACTTTCCATCTCCACGTAGTGATGTAATTCGTTTTTCATTTTTATTTGAAAGGAATGGTTATAAATATAGAACTAATGAATAAATATGATATTAATTAAATAATAATTATTCTGTAATTATAATGTAATATCTACCTATATACCTTTCAATCCTCTATAAAATGATAATGTCGCTCGTCCATATGTGTGGACTACCACGTTTATGAAATGATGTGATTTATTTTTCATTTTTGATTTAAATGGATAGAAATAAGGATATATTTAATCAATATATATATCATAAATTTTATATAATAATGATTCTATAATGATTAATTATTTTTTATCTTTATTTCATTCCATCTGTCGAAAAGTGAAAATACTATCCTTGTGTACATATGACCTTCCGTCTCCAAAAATTGTATGATTTATTTTTTTATTTTCATCTTTTATGGATGACTCTAAATATATTTATATTGAATTTATATGATATTTATAACATTATAAAGATGATATAACCATGATCAAGATTCATGAATCAAAACTACTGCATCAAAAAATACATGTGAAACAAATTAGTTAACACCCAAAATAATGGTAATAATAAAAGTTTGTTAAAAATAGGTGGAACGTTTTTATTAATATAGCATATATGATATTATATATATGTATATGATTTAATTAAATACATATTATAAATATAAATTTATTTTATAGAAGTTTAAAATATCTTATGAGGCAGGTTGAACTTGTGTTAAGGTGTTTCTTAACTAAGTTTCCATTCATTTTGTTGTACATCTACTTCATCGACTATGTTATTTCTTGATTATATGTGAAAATAAATTTTATTGCATTATTTTTTATTTCCACTTGTTTTTTATATTTAAATTTTTTACACATAGTAACTTCATTGATTAATTCTCACTTTAATGATACAATATTTTTAATGGATTTTGTCTGCATCCCACTCTAATGAGACATATTTTGTATTATGCACCGATTTAATTATATATGGAGCATATACTTCCCCTTTTAGGTATTTGACATGAATATATATTTACTCATGATTGTTAATTATTTAATTCAAGTTACTCTATAAAAAGTAATTTTTAAAATAAAGGTCAACCTTATTTCACCTTTTTATTGGGTATATTTTTATTCCATGTACATATTTTTTAAAACTATTTTGAAAAACTCATTTTTTTAATAAAATGATTTATTAATGAGATTTTATGTTATCTCATGATTTTAACATGGTTTTAAATTAATTTTATGGATTATTTTTGAAAGGTTCATTTTCTAATTTCTTTATAAAAATTTAAAATCAATGTTTTCTTTATAACATATATAGATTTAATAAAATTTCTCACCAACATAATTGTTTTAGGATCTTTATATTCTTTAATAATATTTAAATTATTTCATAAATTAAACTGTTTTTGAAAACATATTTTAATTTTTACAATTTTATTTTCTTTTATTCTTTAACACATTTTATTTTACTATAAAATTAACTTTTCTGATGAAAATATCTCATGTTTTAATTAATTTTTTGTTCACCAACATTCCCTTGAAACAGTAACTTTTGTTTATCATTGTAAAATATATTTATATTCAATATAAATACTCTATTTATCATGGATATACTTATTTCCTAAAATATATACCATTTCAAGATATAGTGTTTTACCATGAAATTTATTTGATTGACTAGGTAAATATTAACATTTCATATTTTTTAAGAAATATGGATATTTATATATAAGGCACATTGTTTATGAATTACATTGATCATTAAACTTGTGAGGATTGAATTGTAAATTAAATAATTGGTGGGTCTCATGATTATATATCCTCTCAATGCATCAATAGGTCTCATTATGAAAACTAGTTGGTTAGCATTTTCAAATGGGTTTTTGGTGTATGTATACCCATAGATTAAACAATCTCAGCCCAAGGTCTTGATGATAATAGATATCATACTGTTTAAGATCATGATTTCCATCATTTTTCATTTCCTTCATCGAGAATTAAATTACTGTTATCCATGATATTGCTACATTGATATTATGCATTGATGTAGTTTTTGATCAATTTATTCATTAAATGAAATGTTTTCACAGTTATATAACTTCCCATTTTTATTATGCATTATTTAATGATGATAGATTCCATTGTATGTAACCATTACTTAGAAATTGAGCTAACCCTACTTTTTTTCCTTTCCCCACGATATGAAGAAGGAATATTAGATTGAGTTCAAGGATATAGAAAATTTACTTTCACTATGTTTTATATTTTTTTCTAATGTAAAATGGGAGGCCTGTTTTTATCGGTTATTCAAGATTACTAAACTAATATTTCCTTTGGGAAGAGATCTATTTTAACATACGCCAATTTAATAAAGTAACCACATTCTTTGATAAACTACAGTCAATGTGCTTATGGTTGGTAATAGAGGACGTCTTGTAGAAAGCATTGGAACTATATTTAACATAATATAGATTATGGATTATGACCTTATAAAATATTCTAATTATATGTCTAGTTGTAGGATAATATCATTACAGTTTTGGTAATGTAGATATTATTTACGTTTCCAAGTAACATATCCCTATATGGGTACTATATGTGGACATGGTTTTAGAATACACTCATCTCAGTGTGATAACCCTAAAAATAGTTGCGCATGTATATTCTAGTTATCATTCAGGTGCTGGGTGAGTGTGCCCTTACTAAACACCTAGTTTGATGCTCCTATGGGATATTTTTGGGATAATTCACATTTCCCTAATGAACCATTATGATGAATGGGAGGATAAAACCTATAAAACCCAATAATATGACATTTTTATATAGGGTAAACCTAAAGTGTCACAGGTTGATAATTCTATGGTTTATCATAAGTTCGATGGAATATATACCCTTTATTAGGATTGATGTGATTTAAATTTAAGATGATTACGTATTTTTTTGTGAGATTTAATGTAATGAAACCCTTGGGTTTAGTATGTGTTTTATTGAAACATTTATTTGAGGAATTATTCTTTAGTAATTTGTGGACATAATTTTAAAGGTATTGAAACCCTTTATGGTTAAGATGATATTTGATGTTGATGTAATAATGGTTAATTGGGTTAAAAGTGTTACTGCATATTGTTAATATATTATTTATCATATAGATAACCATGGGATTTAAAAGTGATTTGGTGAAAATTTTATTAATTCCATTTCAAAAAAATATCACTATATATTTTAGGAACATTATACGATTTGTGTGAATGGAATATTTTTAGAAAATATTTCATTTTATTTGAGGAATAAAGGTTGAATTATCTTCAGGAAGAATATATTATGTTAAGGTGATTTTATGTTGATTCGGTATTTTACCATATTGCTAGAGATTATATAATCAAGTTATTCACATATTTTATATAATACATTAAGAGAATCATTATGCTATTTTGGGAATTAATGTTAAGTTGATTTTTGGAAATCTAGTGACCTTAATTTTTTTTGGATTTTTAATTTGATTTGACATATTTTGGAGGATTTTAAGGTTAACCGTTTTTCAAATTTATTAAGTTGAACTTTGGGGTTCATTATTGAGGAATTAGAGATCAATATATTATATTTCTATATATAATAATTTTTTTCTAAATTTTTTGGATTTTATAAATACATATAGAAATAAATAATGTCTTTTAATTCTTATATGGATATTATGATCTATTAAATTTTAATTTTAGTGCATTTGGAATGATAATTAATCTTTAATATTTATTTCTTGGAATTAGTGATGAAGTTGAAATTCATTAAAGCATAATCGAAGGATGAAATTATTCTTATAAAATAGAAATAAACTAAATTATTAAATTTTCTCATGTAATTTATCATGATATTAAATGAATCCATCAAATTTAGGAAAAGGGTCTTAGTGTAAAAATGTTGTGTGTTTTTTTGAATTGATAGTCTTTTCATGCCTCGCGAATTTTGGGTTTTATGGTTTTTAACCTTCTCATGACCATGTTATATATCACTCTATATTAGTAATTGTTTGTTATTTTTCTCCTCCATTTATATAATTTAACTTCCCCACAATTTCTTTCCTATTTGGTAATGTTATTGTGTGTTATTTCCAATAACCTTTATTATTCATACATTCCCTTTTTAAAGGATGTTTTATTACCCATTTATTCAAAGTGTGTTTTCAAAAAAATATTTTTAAATATTGAAAATTATATGATAGAGATAATATTTTGATATTGTAATTTATTTAAAGGGATTATAATGCACCACCCAAAAAATCTACAATAATATTCTCGATAGCTTTCTTAACACACGACACTGAGCTTTATGAGAACCATGATATACTATTAAACTATTGTTATGTAATGTAATAGTTATCACTTATTCATTGGATTTGTGGATATGAATAATATTAACAACATTAGGAAAAATATTTACCAATTTTTTACATAATTTTTTGATTAATAATTAATATCTACTCAATTTTTTAAAAATAAATTTTCTTCAAAAATTACTTTTATTGAATATTGTGCATGGAATTTATAATTAATTTTTACTACTTTTAGAAGTTTTTTATAAAATGAACATAATTTTTTAAATAATAATATCTAAATTATCTTTGGTTTAACTTTTTATTACATTCTGAAAAAAAAAGAATTTTGGGTGAATAGTGAAAATATCGATTTTTAATAAAAATAAAATTTCTAGTGTTTTCAAAGTTTAATTTTTATTTTAATTGGTTTTAAAATTCCATTAGTTTTAAAAAAAATTAATTTATACCTTTTGTATCAATATTATACATGATCTTAGTATAAAAAACATTTACACAGTTTTTTTTTTCAGAAAACCATGATTCATCTCTCTTTAAGGGATTGTTATAAAATGAATTTATAACACCTATAGTGATTTAATTTGATAAAATTGGTTCCATATTTATAATCATGTGGCTGAGATTTAGAAAATAGGTCTCTTTTAGATTTATGCAATATGAATAGTGTCATAGTAAAATTTATCACTACAGCAAAGTGTACATTGGGTCATTAAGGTTAAACATATTGTGATAACACTTTAAAAACATATCCAATAGTTTTATTTATTTAAATTTATAGTTATATCTCAACCATAAGGCCCCCAAATTGGAAAATATAACCTTTTCCCATTTAAATTTGATTTTGACCTTTATAATATTTAAGTAAAGGATAAAGTCAAATATCTCACTCTATTACTTTTAATATTTATAATATTTTTCAGAAAAGGATAAAAAAAGTTATATTTTTTTCTAAATATTTAATTTAAATATGAATTAATTTGTTATGTTGATAATTTATTTTATTCTTTAGGGATTACCACTAACACAGTGTTTATGCTAATAGTAGAAAAATCAAGTAAATGATTTAACATGCTCTATTGTTAATTAATTTTTGGATTGATTTGTAGTGTTACAATAATTTTATTGGTAAATATAACATAATATGGAATTTTTAAATGATTATATTTAAATTATCTTTCTATCATGAAATTTTCAATGTCAAATTAAATGAATAGTTCTAAAAATTACATTGATGATATTTTAAAATAAATAATTTTTTATTAACTGATTTAAAATTCATAAAACTATTATATTCATTAAATTTAATTGGATATGGTTTTATAAATCAAACATGGTCCATTTATGGGTATTTTAAACTTTTATACTAACAATCGCGACCCTTAATTGGTAGAAAACATTAATATTACAGTAATTATCAAAAGGGTTAACTGAATGTAAAAACAAAAATATAATGATGAAAATATTACTAAAACTTGTATAAATTTATTGTATGAAATTATTTAGACTTATAATAATAATTTATTTTGACTATATCAATTTTTATCAATTTGTACATGAATAATAATTTATATTATTTTTTTACTTTATTAAATTCAAAGATTACCACCCCCCTCAGTTATTAAAGGACACCCATTAACTCTTTTAATTGAACCACTTTGAAAAAATATATCATTGAAAACCCCTAAAAAATTCTCATATAAACATATTTATCCATGTTTTATAGGTTCTGTTCTTCCCAAAAAGGCAACACTAATTACCTTATTAGTAGAACTAATGGGAATCTACCAAAGAAGAGATAATTGTCATTACCAACTCTTTCAAGTTTATTTCATCTTATAATTATTATAAATATATTATAAAAAACCTAAATTAATAACTATGTTATTATATATATATATGTGTGTGTGTGTGTGTTTGTGTTATTATTATTGTTTTTTAACAATATCCCATCTTTTTTCTTCCCTATGAAAATTGAAAATATTGATCGTGTGTAGGTAAGACTTACAGTCTCCACATAGCGGTGTAATTCGTTTTTCATTAAAATTTTAACTGGATGGTTACAAATATATAATTAATAAATATATGTGTTATTTTTGAAATAATTATGATTTTTAAATTATAATATAATATCTACATTTTTACCATCCAATCTGTTGTAAAAGGATAACATCACTCGTGCATACAGGTGGACTACCACCTCTATAAAGTGATGTGATCCATTTTTAATTTGTTCCTTACATGGATTGTAATAAGTATATATTTAAAGAATATATATGATATATATTATATAATAATTAATATATAATATTAAATTATTATTTACCATTATTTCATTTCTTTCATCAAAATATTAAAATAGTGTTTGTGCGTACGTACGACGAACCATTTCCATGAGTAGTGTAATTAGTTTTTCTATATCTATCTTTTATGGATAAATCCAAATATCTATTTATTTTTCATATATTATATTTATATAATTATAGATATTATGGAACCATGATCAATATTCAAGGACCTAATCTACCTAATCAAAATATGTATTAAAAACTAAGTAGTTAAAACTCAAATTATTGATAAGAACCAAATATTGTTAACAAAAGGGTGATAAAATGTTATAAATATATCATATATTATATAAGTGATATGTATATAATTTTGTTATATAATTTTAATAAATTTAAATTTATTGTAAATTAGGTCAAAATAAATTATGAGGAAATTAGATCTTGAGGGAAGGAGTTTTTTAACTGAATTTCAACCCATTGGGTGATACTTATACTTCATTAACTAAGTTATGAATGATTATGTGTGAAATTAAATTTGAACTTATTATCTTTTCTTTAAATTTTTGGTGGATTTAAATTTTTACACTTAATCAATTCATTGATCAATTCTCACTTCAATGATACAATCATTTTAAGGGATCCCATCTCAATTTCCACTCCATTGAGACATATTGCAAATTATGCACTTATTTAATTTTTTTATGTATATATTGAACCTTTAAACTATTTAACATCAATATATATGTATTAAATATGATTAATGTCTCAATTATAGTTTCTCTTTCAATAGGATTTTTTTAATGAAAAGTTGGTCTTATTTATCTTTTTGATCGAGTATATTTTTCTTTCATGTCCATTTTTTTTAAAATTGTTTTGAAAAAGTACTTTTTGATACTATAAGGATTTATTAAGAAACTTTTAGGTAATACCTTACATTTTTTAAGGGTTTAAAGGAATGGTTTTATTTTTTTCAAAAAGGTTCATTTTCAACATTCATTATAAAAAGTCAAAAGTAATGTTTTCTTTCTAATGCATACAGAATTAATAGACTTTCCCATTTCCATTTTTATTTTATGTTATTTAGAATCATCTATAGGATTTCAATGATTTTTCAAAGTAAATGTTTTTTTGAAAACTTATTTTACATTTTTTAATTTCATTTTCTTCTATTCTTTAAAAGACTTTATTTTACTATAATATCAAGTTTTATGATGGTCATCTCTCATCTCTTGATTAATTTTGTAGTCATTAAAATTCTGTTGAAATGTGCACTTTTTTGTGGTCATGGTACATTAAATTTATATTAAATATTTATATTCATTATTTTATCGATATTATTATTTTCTAAATCATATAACATTTTACATATTGTCTTTTTCCATGAAATTTATTTTATTGACTGGAGAAATATTAACATTCTATATTATTTAATCTGTATAAACATTATTTGATATGGTATATTTTTTATGAGTAAAATTGATCCTTCAATATATAATGAATGCATTATACATGAAGTGATTAGTGAGACACATAATTATATATCCTATTAATGTATCTGTTGGTCTAATGAGACAAACCAGTTGGTTAGCCTTATTAAATGGGCTTTCAGTGTATGCCTACCCACAGTTTTAACTGTCTCGATGCAAGGTGTCAATGCTAATTGTTATCATGATGTCTTAGATCATGAATTCTACTGTTAATCATTTACATATTTAAGAATTCAATTATTTTTAATAATGATATTACTACATTGATATTATCCATGGATTCAATTCATTCTCAGTTTATTAATTAAATGGGATGTGTTAATAGTTATTTTTATCCCCATATTGAGTATTCCCTATTTACTCAAGATAGAATCCATTTTTTGTTACCCTTAAATATAACTTAAGCTCATTATTATTTTTCCTTAACCTAGGATATGAAGAAGGAATATTTGATTTATTTATATGACATTCACTTTCATTATGTTATATATTATATTTCTAATGTAAAATATGAATCATTTTTGTATCTAGATCCTTAATTCAACTAAACTAATCAGTATTTCATCATGAAATCCATTTTTTATGATAATTTAATAATGTAACCATTGAATATGGGATACTAGGTTTAAGGTCTTTTACATACTCAAATGGACAATACATTTATGCCTCAATTAGTTTTCTTATTCATTGGATAGAAAGAACATATCTTATTCTCCCTTGACAATAAAGGAATTTATGGTAAACTTTATTTCATGTCCTGAGTCACCCAGTTGACTGACACTTTGGGATTCCCTAGACCCAAACTCCCAAATGTAATGCCACAAATACAAAATTCACATAATTTCTTTGATAACAGCCATAAAATCCTACATATTACCATCTCTTACATTTCAAGGATATTTTCAGTATTAGATATTTTCATAATTAGAACATATAATACACAAATAAAGCCTATGTATTTCTCAAATAATGTAAATTATTTCTCCTATATAATACATTACTTAATTCATGATGAGTGTTAAACATCTTCCTTAAACACATTCACACAGGGTATCCTTTTAGGAATATCATGTGTAATACTTCTCTTCATAACCTGGGGAAATGGAAACATAAGGGGTGGTGAGCTCAAACACTCAGTAATGAAAGATTTTGAACTAAGGAAATCATGGAAGAAACTTGGAATAAATATTATAGTAGGAGTATGTAGGCAACAGGAATCCATAATCAACTTAAAATAGAGAGAATTCTATATCCATCATGATAAATGAAAACCTAGATATCATTAATTCTAATCCCATATTGATAGACTATATAAAATCTTACATTAAAAACATGATATCAAGGCCTTGTTCAAAGACACTATTCTGTTATGGCGAGAAGTATAAACCAATACCCAATATGTTTTTTCCCATGAGAACATTTGATGCATCAAGGGGATATATAATTTTAAGCCCCACCAATGACTTGTTTAACTCTATTTAATTCATCATAATAGTCAAAAATACTTTTCGATAAATTAACTAAGGAATATATTACAGAATAAAATATATCAATTTATATAATTAAAGATATGTAATGTCGATAAGGGAAAAACTACAATATAGATCAATAATCATCAAGAATGTTGATACGTTTCCCTATTTTATTAAGAGGGATAACATGGTCCTAACCCATTTAGATAAATAAATTTTATATTCAACAAATACATAATCTCCTTTTCCAATAATTAATTGTATTGGAATAAAACATATAGAATGGTAATAATTTTCCCCATATAAAAAAATAACAATCTCTCTAGGTGAACATCATCCAATCTGAATTATATAAAAATATGATGTTCATAGCACAATAATCGATGAGGGTAAAACTAACTAAATACTTGGATAACATGAGTATAATAAATAGATATAAATAAATTAATTGTTTTCAAATGAAAAAAAATCCAGTGAAATAAATTAAATTTAGTTGAATATTAATATAGATTAAGATCACCGAAGAAAAAATAATTCTTTAAATAAATTTATAAAAGAAGCGATATAGAATCTATTTTTTTGGTGCCAAAAGTTCAGTCCCCCAAATGATAACATAAGTAAATTAGAGGAAAAATATTGAAACATAAACTATATTATGGAAAATAATTTTTAAAATAAGAAGTTAATTAGAAATAAAAACATAATAGATATTTTTGAAAACATTTTTTACATTGACATAAAATAAATAATCAAATATTTCTTTCAAAGATAACTTTTGAAAAGGTGACATGAATGCTTTAAAAAAACATCACCTTTAAAAATAATATCCAATAATAGATCCATGAAAAGTTATAAATTTTATCTTGTATAAATTATGATAGGGGAAAAATATATGAAAGTGAAAGAAGAAACCCTTTTTATTATTTTCAAAATACCTTTTCTCAAAAATAAAACTGCAAAAAGAGTAACTAAACATTAATTTTTTTGAAAACATATTTTTTCAAATTAGGATTATAAAATATAATATAATAAAATATTAGGGTGGTATAACCCCAAAATAGAAAAAAAATTCATGAAAGAACAATATAATTCATGGAAAAGTGACTTCAATTATCAATATCATGTATGGGAAACAAACTACATGAGGCATGAGACAATTGACAATGATTTTATTTGGTAAAAATGCAATTAATGAGATTATTCCCCATTATAAAATCACATGTGGGAATAATGAACTCAACTTATATGAAATATGTTCAAGGGATGATCATAAACCAATGAAAAATGATAGAGCTACCAAAAACTCTTACGACTAGTGTAACACTTAATTTGAAATGAATTTGAAGAAGATAACCTCATTTTACTTAGTGTGTCCCATTAATTACAAGGGAGAATTTTATATAAGATTTATTTAATACTAAATCAGTAGAAAAAATATAATGGAAACATGTCCATAACATGTAACATACCTCAAAGAATCATAATTGAGACTAAGAAAACTTTTATGGCTAGAGTAATAGTATAATCAAAACCCATTGAAAGAGAAGTGTTATAATTGAAACAAAAATACCATGATTAAAATATAATTCATTATATTTTATATCAAATAGAAATTATATAGACCACATAAATGTAATTCAATGCATAATAAAAATCATGTCTCAAAGAGAGGAATTTGAGACTATAACCCTTACCTCAGTCTCGATTCATTAAACACTTACACCAAACATCCATAATAATTAAATGATGTTCATTAAATACTTAACTAAGAACCTTATTCATAACTATAAAATTTTACATTTGTTTAAGACCGTTATATATATATTAATATTTGTTAGTTTTTTCCTATTTTTACAATCAGGTGTAAGTAAGCTTTATCACTTTGAACGAGTTTCGTAAAAGTGGTTTGGTATATATTATTTTCCCAAATTCCATAATTTTTATATCATATAAGGTACTAGGATATATATTATGTGATACTTCATAATGTGATAAATTTATCTCATGGTAGTTTTGGTTGAAAACCATGATGAAGAAAACTACGACCAACATGTTTCGATGATTCTTAATGAACAATGGGTGATTTCTTAATTTATGTGTTAAATTTTGTTGTAAAATAAATATAAAAAATTATTTGATACATATTTATATAATATTATACCATTAAATAAATTCGCATAGTCATCCATGATATAAATACATATTATCGTTCATGTTGGTGGTTAAACCAACCCAAATATGATCCTACCATGATTAATGGACGATTATGAGGTTGTTTAGTTGAAATATCAGTACACCTAGAGCATAGATATATTATTTAGTGTAAATTACACTTATATATTAAAATTTTAAGTAATTGGACTAATAAGTAATGTATATAAAAATACTATGTACAATGACAAAAAATCCTTTTAGTATGCATGTTTAAGATGATAAACGAAACAATCAGTGTCTATTTTGAATATTCATAACAGACTTCATAATATATACATAAAAAATATAAATCACTACATAAATAGAATATATATTCACTAAACCCATTTCTAAAACCATCCCTTAATGGTGGTGATGAAAACGAAACATGCCATTTGTGGAGACGGTAGTCCACACATACGCAGGGGAAACAATTTCATTTTTTTCAATTGAATGGGTGGGGAATAGATAATGGTTGTACAATTAATAAAATAAAATTTAAATATATTATTTAAACTAATTTAATTATATACATATAGTTAAAATTGGTTTATAAGAGGTTGGATAGGAAAGATAAAGACTAAAAGTAAAAGGGTAAGAAATATTTACAATGAGAATTCGAATCTTCTCTTCAAGTATCTTAGAAATGAATTAATTGAGAGCTTTTGTAGAGGATATCGGATTATAAAAGTGTATAGGGGATCTATGAGAAATAAATTTTTTATAGTTTCATGGGAATTTCAAAATATAGGTTTATCTTGAAGTGAGTGGAAGCGATATCCTTTTATCGGTGATGAAATAAACAAATATTTGGAAAAGAAAGTTAGATAAGGGATAAGAGTTCAATTGCCTATGATTTGGATATTTTAGGTGGAGAAATGGTAGGTGATACATGTGGATATAAATATCATACCCATGAAGGATTTCATAAAGGTTTATGTGACCTTTTAATTATTAAAAATTCGAGGTATATTAGTTAACCATTTTACTCTTACTAATATTGATTAAAAATTAATCTAGGTAACTATTTTATTATAAAAAATACAGGATGACCTTTTATACAAAAATTAAATGTGATAATTCTGAATTTGGGATCCATTTAACCTAATTCAATTTCTATATATTATAAAAATAACATTAAAATTAAAACATAGGATATTTGAAAAACGTTTTAATAGAAAAACGAATTTTCATATATTACATGTTTTATATCCTTATTTTACATTAATTATTAATTTAATGACCAATTATATTTTTATTATGAGTTCAAAAATTATATTTGTGTTATTTTTTATGTATATTAATCTAATTTATTTAGATAAAATATATTATACTTATATAAATAATTATTTGAGATGACCATTTTACATTTACTGTGGAAATAAATATTTATCCTTATTTATTTATTTTTGATAAATAAAAAATGATTGGTATAGTTACATAATATTTGAAAGCTAATTTTAATATAAGTTCCATTTTATCAAGTAAAATTAATTTTCTTAGGGAAAATTCATTTTTATATTTGCGAGCATAAAACCTATTTTAAAAAAAAATACCAAAAAATCCAATAAAGAATATATTATTATTCTTATTCCGAAAAAGTTATTAATTTTTTCAAGTTAATATAATGAAATTTGGTAATTTAATTTTTAAATAAAATCCTAAAATATAGTGCAAATATTTTTTAAAATGTTAACTATTATATATTCTTATTTATAATAAATTACTAGTTTTTTTATTTTTAATATATTTTTTTATAATATATATATATATATATAATCTAATCATAATATACTTTTCTTCTTGAAATAAAATACGTATTTTAAAAAAGTATATTTTTATAAAAAACATGATTTTTCATAGGTGTTTTAACTATACCAATTGAATTTCAGTTGTAAAAAAGTATTTGTTATTTTATTTATATAAATATTTTATTAAGTGGTTAATATTATTCATTATTCAAATTTAATGTCTAGGTTTTGACATTCATGATTAAATATTAATATTTTATCTAAATATATCATGATATTATTTATATTCGATGTTGCGTGTGGAGTAAGTTTTCAAGAATATTGATTTATTGAAATGTAATAGTATATTAAGATCTCTGTGTATTAAATGCCTTCTTGAAATGAATTCCTTTATTACAATTTTAGTTATTACTCCTTATGGAAATAAAATGACTCTATTGTTAACATATTCATAATTTTGGGTATAAACAATAATATAACATCTACCAAACTCCGTTAAGAAACACCATGTTACTTATCTTTATTCAAATAACTTCATCCATTTATACAATCATATAACCAAGTATGTATACACCCCCATCACATGTTATCTATGACACAACTTTCCTCAAAACATTTGAATCTTCATTTCAATAAATCACAACAATGGTATATATTCATTCATGAAATTTACCCAATATTTAACCCTAAATTATTATGAACCACAAATTCATAAGCTCGCATACTAGTAAGATTATATTATAGTATAAAAAATTATATTCACATTACCAAATAAATCATGAATTTTCATCAATCTCAAGAATATTAATACTACATAACCAAATTTTAAAAATCACAAAACCAATTATTATCTCTTCATCCAATATATATTGAACCAAAAATTATCCATCCCCCAAATATGTGTTCTTAAATAGTTGTCTCCAAAAATATAAATCTTCCATAAATTCATTTTTCATTTTTATTGAAACCATTTAATATATTATTTCATACCACTAATGCAAACATACTAAAGAGTGGTCCTAAAATGTTTCACGTAATCCTATATAAAATTTCAAATGTACCAAAATGTCCTTGAAAAATATCACTTCACTGATTAAAATAGAAAATATTATCAACAAATAATTTCTATAATGATATCAACCCCACTAAAAAAATTAATACTAAGAAACTCACAATTTCTGTCATAACAGAAATATAATAATATTATCAACCAGTTAAGTATGCTCCCACATTTGGTTAAAAGACATATTGTTTTCAAGATACATCCCTTTCTTTAGCATCATTTTATTTATCATATTTCAACCAAACACTAAATTCAAACTGATTATGATAATATAAAAATATGTATATGTAAGAAAAAATATGAATATGTCTTCTCTTATGAAACCTATTTTTTTAAAATTTGATTCTTTTAGATCAATCTAGGATGCTCCCTATTTAATCCTTGGTTATCCATGGTAATTTTTCTATGAGGATCTCTAATTAATTTGTTAAAAACATTCTTAAATCCTTGATAATGGTTTATGAATAGAATTTGATTGAACAAAGAATATCCCCTAGGAGTGTCTAGCCAGGTGTGTAGTCATAGGTCTATTAATCATGCACTAGAGTGATGATTTAGTCATCAATCAATTAGACTTTTTCTAGGTAGTTACCCCTAGATTAATATTGTACATGGTCATATCAACTTGTTAGTATCGAGAGAAGGATGTAATTTCCTATAAAATCACATACTTGAGACATTACCAAAACATCATGGTGTTATCCTATACTCATATTTATTCCTAGGATTTTTACTAAATTTTAGTCACCCTAATCCAAAAATAAAAGTGCATTATTACCTTAATTTTAGATCATATATCATCCCAAGGGTTTATCAATAACATTTAAATATTTATTAAACCAAACTTATCGACCATTAACGTATGCTGAACAAATATCCTAATCTCCAAAGTTATCTAATATTTTCATTTGATTCCATATGTGATGACCTAGATATGTACTCCAAGATCTGGTTCCATAACCATATAATTCACATACTAACAATGATACCTGCTATAAAATCCAACATATAACCCTCCTTAATTACAAAATAAAAAAAATTATTGCATATCTTATATTCCAATTATATTTTTAGTTTTAGATCATTAGATAATTAAGGCGCATCATGCACTAATAAAGCCCATTTACTTCTCAACTAATGGTCATTTTACCCATTATATAAGAAACTATTTAACTCTTGATGAGTCTTCAACATCTCGCATAATCCCTTTTACACTATCTATCATGTTAGGAAAATCATGTATAATAATTTTCTTCATAACTTGGTGAAATGGAATCATAATAAGGGCTAAGATCAAATGATCAATAAGGGTAAATATACAACTGAGGAAATCATGTCTTAAATGTGGCCTTAATATTATGGCAAGAAAAATTACACAACACAAAGCCATAATCAAATAAAAACTAAGAGGAAACAATATCCATGATAATAAATGAAAAAATGGAAATCAAAATTATTGATCTCATTCTGATGGAATGTATAGTAGAGGAAAAAATATATTTTTAAGGCCTTGTTCTAAGATACTATCCAGTTATATAGAGATTTATACACAAAAACTCATCATGTTTTGTGTCGTGAGACCTATTGATGAATTTTGGGGTTGTAAAATTATCTATCCTACCCATCAATTATTTACGTCCAATTCATTCACCATAATATTGAATAAGACTTTTAATACCATTCCATATGTAACCGAATACTGAATAAAACCTGGAAATATATATAATGAATGGTACAAAATATCAATACATGATCAACCAATGTTAGAGGCCAATAATCACCAAGAATATCGATACTTTTCCTCATGTTAATAAATTGGATAAGATGGTCATAACCCATCAAGAGAAATAGTGTGGATGTTAAAATAATATATATTCAACATGATAATAATCAATGGTATTGGAATAACAACATTTGGAATGCCAATACTTTTCCTAATGTCAATAGAATAATAATATTTATAGTTGAAAACCATGTAATATAAATTATGTTAAAATTTGATGTTCACACTATATAGAGGAATGCATATATGGATAAATCAATAGTAGTATAACATTATGATAACCTATATAAATAAGTAATGTGGATAGTTTTAAATGATCCTAAACATAATGTAATAAAGGAAACTTAGAATTAAGTTAACATAGAAGAAAAATATCATAATGAAAAGAATACTTTGAACGGTATTGAAAAAGAAAGGATCAAGATTCAAATTTTTTTATTCCATGAGTTCAATATCCCAAATGATAATATATATATATATATATATAATATTAAAATCATGAAACAAATACCCGTTTAGGTTAAATCCTTTAGAAAAAAATGTAACTGTAAATAGAAACATAAAAGAGATCTTAGAAATAATTTTTCACATTGCTATAAAATAAAAATTTACATGTCACTTTCACAGGTAACTTCTAAAATGGATATATGAAATATTTTGAAATTTTTACTTTAAAAAATAATCTCTTATAATATATACTTGAAAAGACATAAATTTTATCTTGTTGAATTGAGGAAAATATAAAAAACATATTAAATTCAATCGATAACCACTTTTTATTATTTTAAAAAATCTTTTTTCAATACAAACATTGTAATAAGAGTAAATATAATAATTTATATTATAACATTATTTTAACAAATATTATTATAAAATACAATTTAATAATGTACTATAGTGGGAGAACCCAACCATGGAAGACAAAATTTCTTGAAAAAATGATACTTGATTTATCAATATCACTTATAAAAAACACACTCTATAAGGAATAAAACATTAGAAAAATGGGTTTATTTATTAAAAATATTTAAACATATATAATACCACATAATAAAATCAAATGGGGTAGAATTTACCCAGCTTATATAAAATAAATTTAAGTGAATGATCGCAACTAAATGAAGGAAAATTGAGTTACCAAAAAAATTTATATATAAGGTAACACCTTAGTTAGAATAAATTTGAAGAAAATTAATTTATCTCCTTTACAGTATTCCATAAATTATAAGGAAAAAATATATTAACCATTCATCAGATAGTACGTCAATAGAACACCATAAAAAGGAAACATGAAACATAACATGTAACATGTCACAAAGAATCCGAATTGAGACCATGAAAACTCTTACAGTTTGGTTAACACGTTATTCAAAAACCCTTGAAAGAGTGATATTATAATTAAAATCAAAATAAATTTATTAAAACAAAATTCATTATATGATATCTTGAATTGGTATTATATACACCACATAAGTGAAATTATGTGCATAATAACTTTCTTGTCTCAAAGAGTGGAATTTGAAATGAAACCCCTTGCCTCAGTCCTCATTAATTCTCCACATGCACCAATTGTCATGAATAATTAAATTAAGTTATTTAAATACACTACCAAGAACCTTATTTATAACTATAGCAATTTATACTCTTCATTTACAATCATTCTATACAAATTACTATTAGTTAGTTGTCACCTGTTTTCCACATCGGGTGTAAATAATCATTATCACTTTTAACTAGTTTTGTAAAAGTGGTGTTGGTATATATTATTATCAAAAATTCCATAATTACTAGATCATATAAGGTACTAGAATTTATATTCCATGAAATTTAATAATTCTTTAATTTTATTCCCTACTACATTTGATTACAAACCATGAAATGAAATCAGGAACAAGCATGTTATAGTGATTATTAATGAATAAATGGTGATTTATTAATCAGGAGTTAAATTTTGATATTTCCTCACTATGAAGAAACATTATTTACATATTTAAATGATATTATACCAATAAATAATTTCTCATAGTCATACATGATATAAATCTATAGTACTGTTCTAGTAGGTGGTTAAACTATCCCAAACCTGAACCTACCTTGATTAATTGATGATTATGGGGTGGTTTAGTTATATTATCATTATATAAGAATCATGATTATATTATTTTTTTTTATTAGTGTTATATATTATAATTTAAATAAATAATAATTATTAATGGATATGAAAATATTATTTTGAATGAATAAAAATATTTTCCTCTTAGTATGTCTTTTTAAGATGGTTAATGTTATAGTTATTCTTATTTATAATATTAATTATAGAATGAAATATTTTCATTTCTAGAATATAAATTCAGAAATTAGTAATATATCTATTCAATAAACACATTTATTTAACCATATTTGTAATGGGTGACTAAAAAAGAGACATTTCTTTTATGGTGGCGGTTGTCTGCATATACAAGTGAAACCTTTGTATTTATGTAATTGAATGGTAGGGGAATATATAATGGTTATACCATAAATGAAATAGAATATCATTATATTATTTACATTGATTTATTTATATAAATATGTTTATAATGGGTTTGGACGAGGGTGGATGTAAAGGATGAAGAATAAAAGTAAAAGTGTAATAAAAACTTACATTTTGAAATTGGGTTTTCTCTTGAAGTGTACATTAGAAATGAAGTAATTGAGGCACATTGTTGATGATATGGGCACAAATATTTGTGTAACTATTCTAACATAATAAAATTGAAAAATATTCATGGTAATTTCAAAATATATATGTGGCTTGAAGGGGGAGAAAGTGAGATCATTTTATTGGTGAGAAGGAGGATCAAATCTTTGGAATAGACAGTTTTGTAATGGATAAGAATTGAACATCATGAGATTTTGGTGAGATAGGTTGGTAAATGATAGGTTAGGAATGTGGGAATGAATTTCACACCTAAAAGTTAGTTTAATAATGTGTACATGAACATATAATTACAAAAAATTTGAGATACCTCATTTACCCATTATACAATTATTAATCTTGATTTAGAATTTACTTTGGTAATTATTTTATTACTAAAAACTATAATATGCCCCTTAATACATAATTTTTCCTTGATGAATCTGAATTTTAGATCTATTTAACCTAATTTAATTTTTATGTTTACTAAAAATATCTCTTAAATTAAAAAATAATATATAGGAAGAACTGTTTTTATATAAGAATGTATTTTTATATATTATTTTTTTATCCTTATTTAATATTAATTTTTAATTGAATGAATGTTTATGTTTTTTTATATGTTTAAACATAATATTAGAGTCATATTGTAAAGTATATTAATCTATTTTATTTAGATATAAATTATATAACTCGTATTAAATTAATATATTGAAAAAAACCATTTAACTTTTAC
Organism: Viscum album; assembly: GCA_963277665.1. Classification (NCBI taxonomy): domain Eukaryota; kingdom Viridiplantae; phylum Streptophyta; class Magnoliopsida; order Santalales; family Viscaceae; genus Viscum; species Viscum album. Next base: position 821,797,162 of record OY728123.1, read on the forward strand.
GATGGTAATCAATCTTTATCCTAAGTAATTTATATTTAATTACTAGAAAATATATTGGAATATTTACAAAATTGGGAAAACTAATTCTAAATATAAATTACACTTTTTCAAATAAAATTAATATGTTTTCAGAAAATTAATTTTAACATTTTCACGCATAAAACCCATTTTTATGAAAAATCTAAAAAAACATCATAATAAAATATTAATATTCTAAATCAAAAAATGATTTTCATTTTTTTAAATTAAATTTCTAAAATTATGTAACTCAATATTTAAATAAAAATATAAAATATAATAGAGGTATTTTTTAAAATGCTACCTATTTTTTTATTATTTCTTATAAATTTATAATTAATTTATTAGTAATATATTCATTATATTATCAATATATTTTATTATTATTGAATAATTATATATTTTCTCTATAAATAAAATAAAATTTTAAGAAATGTATATTTTTAATCATAAAATTATTTCTTTTATTTTTTTTATTAATACTAATTGAGTTTTATTCTTTTCAAAAGTAGCCATTATTTTCTTTATATAAATATATCATAAAGTTGTTACTCATTTATTTATGTTAATTCAATGAATATGTTTTAATTATCAAACTTAAATATTTATATTTTATCTAAATACAGCATGGTTTCAATTATGTTTGGTGTTTCATGTGGAGCATGTTATTGAAAACATTGACATGTTTAAAAGTTATCATATATTCTGATCTTGGGGTATTACAGACTTAGTACATTATAACTAAGAACTTCAACAACAAATACATATGATCATCTCATATATTATCTCTAAATTTGGATTTCAGAAAGACAATAATATTTTAGCCTTCATTATTTACAAATTTTATGACACCTTCCTTGACATTCATGATTCTAATGACAAGAGCCTTATTTCCAATCATCAAATATGTTCGTATGCTATCAAGATTCAACTCATTAGCATGATCTGATTTTTTTTGGGAATTTCCCCAACCATTGTCTTCTCCATTCTGTAATTTTTTATCCATTTCTTTGGCTTTATACCCAGTGTTGATTGACATGATTGATCTTCTTCCTAGTATTTTGGAACAACTTCATCTTGTGATACTATAACTAAATTTTTAATTTTTATATCTATTTATGATTCCTTGAGACACTACATATAACCACTATGATTTTTCAATGGCACATACTTATTCATTATTAATGATAAATATTTGAACATATGTATGAATCCTCCACACCAGAAATAATGGTCATCAAAATCATCCTTTAAGTATTGAACTATATTTGGATACATTTTTATCCATTATTCTCTTCAGTAACTCTTATATTTGAATAATGATTTTGAGAATTTTCCATCCTTCCACAATAATAACATCTAATACAGGGTTTATTCTTGTGATTCATTGCTATGGTGCTAGTTCTTCCTTGGGTTTTCCGAATTTTTCAATTCCGAGTCATTCCCAAATCAATATTTGACGTCAAAGTGGGTGATTATGGTAAGGAATCAACAATTACTTCTTTATACTTTTGGTCAAGAACCATACCAACTATTTCATTCCGAAGAGTATTTTGATTTTATTGAAAGTCCTTTTAATTTTCATTAAGACCCTTATGCTCCACTTTCACTTTCATTATTAATTCAGTGATCTTCTTTCCAGATTACATGTAAAGTGTTAAATGTTTCTTATGATATTCAACTTTCCATCCCAGGAAGAAAACTTCCTCCTCAATATTGTCGATATATTTGAACTGATATTTCATTTACTTGGTCATAACATTGATAACCTTAACATATTTTACAATTTTATGTTTTTATTGAGAAAATTTCTCTAAGTATTTTGTATTTGAATATTTCATCTTCTCAATTTCTTCCTTTATCTCAAAATTATATTCTTATTATTACTATATTGAGAGGTTGGAATCATGAACAACTATATTGGATTTTATTGTTTTCGCTATCCCTAAATATGTCTCTTCTATTACAGCTTCTAGTTCTTCCTAAATATGTAATATTACATATACTTATCCTTCATTATTTTTATTATCTTCCATTATATTCGAATTTCTGATGATATCCAATATAACATTTTCATTGTGTTATTTTTAATATTATATTTCTTCTTCCATGATTTATTCTGACCAGTTATTTTTTAGTTAAATATTATTATTCTTTTTAAATAAATTTTGATTCATACCTCTCATGCATTTCTCATAGGAAGAATATTTCTTTTGGGGGATTTTCGAATCTTAATAATCATCTTGATACTTTTTTAAAAACCATTATATATGGTGCTAAACCATTCCACATCAAAATCAAGAAAGTGGATGTTTCCCTTTAAAATTTTCTTTTCAGATTTATAGATTTGAGGAAAGTAATTAAATCACTTCATCAACCTCTTAATCTTTCTGGAAATCTTCCATGGTGAACTTCTTTATGGCCTCGAAAAAAACATCCTTATTCTTCCCCTTTCCATAGCTTTGTTATCATCATTTCTCATCTCATATGTAATATAAGTATTGTATAGAATATCTAATTTCATCTCCTTTGGAATTTTTTCCTCAAGATTATATGCATTAAAATTAAACTAGGGAAAAATATTCTTAGGAGCTATTTTATGATTTTTACATCTCAAGGATTTTTTCAAGGCTATGCATGTACTCGACAATAAAATTTACTCTATCAAAGAATGAATCAAAAGATTCATTCATGTACATCCTCAATTCTACCTACTTCTTCTATAGAACCTACAGTTTGGATTCCAAATCATTTCTATCAACATCATAGATTTGTATCATATTTAACCACAATGAATATTAGGATTTACATGACATCACCTTAATGTAGATTTTGTTGGATAATGGTCCCCCAAATAATTAATTCATCCGGAATCGACATCTATTTCTAAACGGTCTTCTTCTAATAGATCCCCAATATCTATACTAGCTATTATACCATGAATTACAGCTATAATAACATCCACGCCTAAGGATCAGACATAATGTAGCATTAAGTTCTTCTATAGTTGAAAATTGTTTCTATCAAATATCAAAACCCCTTTTTGATTCACAACTTTCATTTCTACCATTGAGAGAGAATACACAGACATTAACCATCAATACTAATACAATTTTCCCCACTATGATAAGTACCTTGATCGGGGTTTAATTAATGTATGATAGATTAAACTAATTCCCCATTTGGAGCTTGTTTTATTATTAGAAAAACTCTCTTCTCTCTCCTTCCTTTGGTAATGCAAAAATAGAAATAAAATCTTGTATAAGACATAAATTTTAATTGATTTACCCTTCATTCAGATAGTCTAAGGAGTATAAAAAGGTGATGTTCCAATGTACCATTTCCATTATAGAACACTTCTGTTATGATTTTTAGATAAGACTCACTATCTATCCTAGTTTACAACCATTCACACTTTGAAATAATTTTGCTCTCTATGCTAACATTAATACACTAATTTCACCCAATATCTATTTCACACATATGTGAGTATTCCTGGAAGGACCATCTTCAGTTAAGAGTAAATATCCTCATTACAATGTTGTGTTTTTTTGGATACTCCTTTCATGAACTGATTTTCTTTCTTTGCGAACTACTACAATTCCATCATGAAATTCCTTTCACTATATAGTATAATTAACCCAAAAACTGCCTTTGATTCATAAATAGATGACACCCCACAAAAAACTATCCTTTAGAAGCATTATATCACTATAAACTATCACTATTGTATGAACTTATCTCTTTCATAAAATTCACATCCATTTTTAGAACTAATGCTTTGCGAACCACTTTCAGACATAATTGAATTTATCAAGTGTTGATTCACTATAATTAACTTTTTACTCTAAATAAAAACTGATTAAGGAGCATTTACATAGGAAATGAAATCCAAAAAAATACACTGAAAGCATTTACACTTAATCTCTTTTTTCAATCACCATTCATCATGTATTGAACCCTCTATACAGTTTACATTATATAAAAAACATATGGTAGCCTCTGAATTACCATCATTCAAAAAACAATGAGAACCCTTTTCTATAGCCCCAAAATCATTTCCTTTGTATCACAAATGAAAAATCCCTTTTGTGAAAATTTTATATGGTTCACAAAATTCCCATGTAATCTCAATTCTATTGTTGAATTTCATTTCATGTAAACTTATCATATGGTTTGTAAGATCTCATTACATACATCGAATACATTATATACAGAGTTTGATTATTCAAAAACATCCTTCTTAGTTTTTTATAGTGTTTATTAGGCATATGAACATTGTTTTATGGGAATCAACTTTCTCCACAAAATCAACTACAAAATTTAAAGCCCAAAAAATTGGAAAACACTAGGAAAATATTCATCCTTATGAACACGTACTTTAGAAATAAACAAAATAGAATTTTTTTAAGCTTTATTTATCAAAAAACACAACCATAAAAAATGTGTATTTTTTCAAAATTGTTATGTTTCAATGTTAGTGTTATATATGGGCATGACTATAATCCCTATACATATATATTTCATGCACATCCACTTAATAAATTCAACACTCATTATTTTTGAGGAATTGTGGATTTACTACTGGGCCATTAGACAAACCCCATACCTGCATACACTTCATAGGTTTTTAGGTATGTGTGTATACCTTCATGTTTTGTCTTAGGTTCTACTTTTAGTTTGACAAGTTCTACCGATGTATTAGGTCAAGAAGGTTAAGTACATGGCATGTTGGATTATGTGAGTTGGGTCTAAGGCCATATAGTTTATCCTTAGGTTATTGTTCTATTTTTATACTTTTTAGTACACCATTTATTTATATTTTATTCCTCATATCCCATGTTTATTTTCTAACATTTTCTATGTAATGGTTAATTCATTATATAGATAGATTTTTCTTTATGTAATGGACTACAGGGACTTATGGGGCTTCTAGTTTGTGTATTTAGTTTTATTGAGATGTCTATTATATGGGTGGGTTATTTTAATTTTTAAATATATTTGGGGATGAACCTCTGGCTTTCTATTTGAGGGAATAGTCTCCCCATTATTATCCTAGTCCCTCCCCTCTAGTTGGTATCCGTCAGAATGTGTGGAGGCCTTCCTGTAGTCAAGTAGTATCCCCATGTGGGAACTACTTAAGTAGTCTTATTTAGGAATGGGATAATGTTAGATATTGGTGGATTTGGGTTATCCAGACTCATAAGGTAGAACATGTGCATTTCTATCCATCATGACATTAGTTGAAACACATTTTCCCTGGGCATGCCCTATTTTATGACTAGTCACTCTAGGATGAGTGAAGCATTGGAGCGAACTAAAAATCCCAATGTGATATGGATGAGACTCGGTATATGTTTTATGTATTTCCTAGAAGATTGTGATTTTTTATACATCGTGGCAGTGGCATGATTTGGTCATGATACACACACATATATGTAGTGTTTTTTGACAAGTTGTTGTATCAATATCTATTATTAATTAAAGAAATATATAATAAAATTGGGTAGTTCACAAATATATTATAAGGTGTGATTATATTAATATGGATTTAGGGGGTATTTTTGTTTAGTGTTATTATGATGGAATATCTATCATAGAGAAATGATTTTTAGGATGATTAGTGTTTGTGAAAGACCTTGTTTTAAGAAGAAAACATCATTTTTAAAGGAAAACATTTGTGGTGGCTTGAGATGTGTGGTTAATAATCTTAAAAGTTCATTTTATTTTTAATGTTTCATGGAGCATGTTATTTTGAAATGAATTGGGATTTTAAATATTTGATGAAAATAAAGAGTATCGAATTTGGAAATTGGATTTGGAATTGGTTTTGAATTTTGATTTAAAAATGGGGTTTTAATTGGGATTGGTTTTTGGGAAAAAGTACCAGTAAGGCTGTGGATATGGTTACATGGATGTTTTGTAAAAACCATTGGTTTCCAATGGGTGTTATGGAAACCCATGTAACTTTTGGTGTATGTAATTGTTTTAAAAACTGTTTTTAAGGCAGCGTTAGGTTCCTGTATGGACTGGTTTTCTTGGGTTTTTTCTCAATCGAGGGTGAACCAAATACTTGATTGGGTGTTCTGATTATATGTTGTGGTTGTTTGTAAACCTCTAAGTGAGGTTGTTAAGTGTAATATGAAATAATTTTAATTTAATTTTGAAAGGAATAAATTAGTGCTGGTGTGAATCAAACTGTATAGATTTTTTAGTTTTTTCTAGTAGTTACCTAGATGTGTGATTGTGTTTTTGGAAGATATGTGATGATTTCTAGGAAACAACCAAGTGAGGTTGGAAGTTATGTTTTCTCAATTTGTGTTATTTAAATAGATCATCCAATTCCTATGTAGGTCAGTTTTCTGGATGTTTAGTAGTTAACCAAGATTGAAATGGGTGGTTGATTCATGTGTTTGTTTGGTATGTCATGGATTTTTTTGAATTCACTCTTCTGGAGGGATCATTGAAGGATTTGGATGTCTATTTTAGGATAGAGTAGCTAGATGTGAGTTATCAGGTTCATGGATGGAACCCTTTATGTGTATTTTTATGAGTTCATGGGTTGGACTACTTGGTGTGAGTTTTTATAGGTGATTACTATAGTGGGGATCACTTTTTTCCTCCAAATTAACTGGGAGTCAGCACTCTGGTTTTTGGAGCCTTGATAGATATGGTTGGGAACAATCTTGGTGTTTTTTGATTAGTTTCATATTGTTGTTTGGTTGTGAGTGCGGAGTTTATGTCTAGACAATGAGTTTGCTGGTCGATAGGAAAAGATCAGTGGGTATGAATGGTTCATATCAGTGAGGTGAAAATGTGGATAATTCTATAGTGGGGGTATGGTATTGATCATTGGTGTACAACACTCATGTTATAAGGGTCACGGGTGTTATAGAACTAGTCAATGGAATGTTGAAATCATGGAAATATTTTAGTGAGTGGTTTGAATTGATCATGATTTGGGTATTGTTTTGGATTCATTCATTTCTTTTTTAAAATAGGCTTGGGATGGTGGTTGTGTGATCTAGAAGTGAGTTCAATATGTCGTGCATCAGAGGTCAAAAATAGAGCATGATGGTTATATGGGTCATTTGATGATCCAACCATGTAATTTCACCAAGATTTGTATTTGGTGTTGAGTTTGGGTTTTTTGGATGATTCAACGATTACTTCAAGTGTAAAATCATTCTGTTCATATGGTTTTTTCATTCCTTGTTGGGTGATGCAAATAAAGTTTAGTGAATTTTGTTGATAGGTGGATTGATTGGTCATTTGTTCTAGAATTGGCTGAAGTTAAGTGGACACTACATCAAGAGTGTCATTAGGGATATAATTAAGGTGTTTTTAATATCAAACCACAATTATGGTAGAAAAGATGGCATGTTTGGGATTTGTGTTTAGAGTTGCACAGTGGAATCATGTTGACAGTTGGATATGGAATGTGGCATATTCATAGAGAATTGGTAAATTGGGAAGATAGGAATGTGTGATTGGACAAATATTGAAACCTCAAGGGGATGAAAACTTCTTTAGTGGGGAGATTGTAAGGACTGTCACTTTTCTAGATTAGGAATTTCTATAGAAATTTGTTTTTTTTGTTTGGTGAGTGTTTATTTTGGAGAAACCGGACTCAAATTGGGATTAAGATCATTTGAAAATAAATAAAGGGTGTTTTGTATTTTTTTTGATTATTTTTGGATTCCTTGAGTTTTTTGGTGGATATTAGAGTAGTGGTCAGGTAGTTGAACTACTAAAATTAGCAGAATAATGTCATTTGTGGTGTGAAGGTTGTCATTCATGTCATAGATGACATTTCATGGGGTTGTTTTTGGTTTAAAATGAAATATATTGGTGATGGGATTACTGCGTAGGATAATTTATATTGTAAACAATGTTCAAACTATGAATGTATCTAGCACAGGGATGAACCCTCTAATTGGAAGAGGATTCATGTCTTTAACCCCCTATTTAAAATGTGAATTAGTATTTGTAGCCCCTTTTTTAGGGTATCTCTTATAATTTTTTTGGGGACCTTTTTAGGAACACCCATAGGTTCCCCTTTATTTAGTCAATGGAATAGGAGGTAATATCCTAATTTAGACCTCTTACCTACCCCTTTTATGCACATTCATCTAGGTGAGTTTATAGTTTTTTGTCTCATGGATTTGAGGTAGATTCCTCCTCTCTTCTCCCTTTCTCCCTTTCCCCCTTCTCCCTTCTTCTCTAATTCTTGTTCATTTGTTTAGGAAACTAGAGGGTTAATTGTTTCAGAAGATGTAAAAATCATCACACTTAATGAGTCTTTCATGTGTGACTTGTAGTGAATAGCCCATGTGGATGTATTCTTGTCTTAATTTATTTTTTCTATAATTTTTTTCTAAATTCATTTTTAAGGTGATTTTGTGTGAAATGTTTCATCAATTAGAGTATTATATTTGTCAATTTTGTGTGGTCAAGGTCCGACTATGTGTCAGGAATTGACCACTCCTCACTACTCGTGATTTTTTCATTTTGAGGTCACTCGGTGAGTTTGGTGTTAGTTATTATGGATTGAATTTTTTGTTTTAGATATTTAATTTGTTAATTCGGTGTTTTTTATTGATGAGAAATGTGATCATGGACATAAAGGAGGTCAGTATGATTCTGTAAATAATTTATGGAATGTTTATTAAGCTAGTTGGAATTTGAATTGATAAGTATCTGGGATATTTAGTGATTTCATGTTCACATTCCATATTTATTATAACGTTTTTACATTGCATGACCTATGTGATTCCACCATAATGTTGGAATGGGATTGAGTCAGCATAATATTCAACTAGGATCACATATCTTTTCAAATATTTTGATGGCTGGATATTTATCGAATGAGTGAATGTGGACATACATATAGATTATTTTGATCTGTGCATTGGATTTTCAAATTAAAATTATTTTCCTATTTATAATTTTATTTTAAAAATCTGTTTCAATCAAGTGTAATTTCAAAGGAAAAAAATAGTGATTTCAATATTGGATTAGAAATTGTAGTTCAAATGTGCATGGGTTTTTTTATATTGTGTTGCTTTTATTTTTTCCCAAGGGACTAGATTGAGTCACATATGACATGTGATGTCTATTCAAAATGAATTTAATGAGTATTTTTACTTTGTCAAAAAAAATACTTATATGTTACAAGAAAAAAATGCATAAACCCCTAGGCCATCAATATTAGTCTACAGTCCCTCTAAGAGTTTAACCACTCTATATAAATCCCATTAAATTGATTTGAATAAATTACTAGTGACCTAAAGTCCATTACATGGGTATTTACCTCTGTCCACATCACTCTTGTTCCACTAAGATTAATCGTTGCCTTCATCATTGCATGTATCATAAATCCCCAAAGGTGGTTTCTAGGATTCAACCCTTGGTCTCTTATATGTAGAGGATTGTGGTGAGTACCATTCTACCATCGATAAATCCATAATATTTTGATTTAGTTTTTAACAGAAATCTAAAATGGTCTTAATAGAGCAGCTTTGGTATTTTTCCCTCGTGAGGGCGATGCCCTATCTTCTGAATCGTTAATTATTTTAATGCTTATTTTTTAAAATTTCATATGATTTTTTTATGTATGATGATTAATTTTGTGAATGTAGCCTAGGGAGAATAATTCCTTTGGTGTTAAATTGATAGGCCAGTCTATACGGTTATGGTAGAATCCTTCAAGTGTTGTGAGGGGTTTTTGGATGTGTTGAGATGTAGGGATTGTTACAGGGTGATTAGCACCCTAGGATTTGAGTTATATAGTTTTGAGATAGAGTGTGTGCCCTATTTTTTATTTATTATAAATTTATATTGATGTGTGGAATTCATAGGTGGTTTACCAGGATTCGGTTGATATGCCTAAAATTATATGAATTCTTTGGGTAATGACCCTAGATTCAACCATTGGTTTTGCAATGATTGCCTATGAAAAGTTATAAGGAATCACCACCTGATATTTGGGTTTCCCTGGATTGTTCCTTGGAATCAAGGTAGGGGATACGACCCCCAAATTTATGTTTTGGTTTTACATTGAATCCATACTTGGAATCGAGGGAGGGGATGTCACTCCTTATATATTTTTTTGGGATTTCCTTGGACTTGTTTCTTGGAATAGAGGTAGAAGATGTGACCCACATAGGTATATGATGTGGTTTAGGTTTGGGTAAAACAACATAAATATGTATGTTAGGTGATTTTTACTAGAGGATGTGATCCCCCAGATGTATATATGTGACCCCCTACGTGGATGGGTATGATGATTTTGGGAATAGACATAGGTTACACTATGGTATATGTGACATGTTCATAGATATTAGAAACATTATAAAGAGGTTATTATATTCATATACTCTTTTATTGGTTGGAATTAACCCCCCCCCTCTCTTGAGTGGTTGGTGTATAAAGGTTAGAGACACCCCATCATTTGTCGAAGCATCTATGATTTTGGTTTCAAAAAAAGAATTGTTCCCCCTGGGTTCTTGGCATGAAATGTTTATAGGTAACCTTATATTATTGAAATAAGGTATGAAATTAATTTATGGGTTTTGTTGTAGGACTTGGTCTCCCTGGTTAGTTGGCATGACATGTTTCGAGTTACTCTAGAACTAGTCAAAGCAGGTTTTCTTAGCATATAAGGTGGTCTAGTTGACACTAAAAACATAAAATTTATGTTTGATGAGCATTGCATGTTTTTTTCAAGTCATTTTCTTTCACATTAATGACCAAACTCCCAATATGTGTATTTAACTCTAATCCAAATGATCACAATAGTACTCAATATTGTTAAGGAATTGGGGATTTCTTATTGGGTCATTAGACTCACCCGTACCCATGTACATGGCATTGATTTTGATGAAATGGGTAAATATTTATGTTTTATATCAGGGAAATGGTTCTTATTAGATATGAAAATGTGATATGTATCTAATAGGTCACGGAGGTCAATGACATAGAAGGTTGGAATATCGAAGTTGGGTCAATGGTAATGTAGTTTACTTTTTGTTATTGTTCTGCTAGTGTAATATCCAATGCTCCATTTATTTATATCTAATGTTTGTTCGACCATGTATGTTTTAAAATTCTACTTTTTTATGGTTATTTAATCATATATATAGATTCATTACATTATTTTCTAGACAATGGGGTCAATGGGGTTCCCCATTTTCTGACTACATGTTTTTAGGATATATTTTATAGGGATGGATCATGATGAGTTTTTTTATACATTCAGGCATGAACCGGAGGCATTATATTGAAGCCCGTAGTCTTCTTATGACTATCTTAGGCCCTCTTCACTTTTCAAGAACCTCTATTATAAGGGGAGGAACACCTAATATCAAGAATCACCCCCATGAGAGTGTCATTCGAGAAGTTTAATTTAGGACATTGCTGACCTGTACTGATTATATACATACTATCACAATAATTAAATAGTGAAACTATATATTATCTAAAATTCAAATGCTTTAGTCCGATCATACGGATCATTTATTCAGTGAACAATATTATTGACATTAATTCTAATTCATTAGATTCATTTGTGTGTAGAATTCACCAGTAGGTTCCCCCACCATATTTATTACATTTTAATACTCATCATCCCACTATTAACGCTAAAAACTTGTTCTATGTTGATCGAGGTTGAAGAATGATATGAAGTGCATATTTGGATTTGATGTTCTAGCTCTCTCATAAGAAATTTTTAGAGGATAGCATATATAAAGTCACCATGAAAGTCACCATTTACATGAGTATTGAATCCTAGGATTTTAATGATCTTGGACAATCAATTTCATGAACCATATGCCTATAAATACACCATATCTCTCTATTTTGAGGTGATTTTTCTAGATACGTTTTGAAATATAAAGAGTCTAAATTCATGAAACCCTCAATTTCATGCCTCGCATAAGCTTGTTCCAAGAAATTTCCTTTGAGTCCTATATATTATAAATTTTATATGAATTATTTTGTGTGATCCCTTAAATAAATTAGAAAATTCTTAATACTATTTCACCCAACACCTCCTCCCTAAATAACATATTTATCCAAAGGTATGATGAATCCTGTAAACAGATGTCCCACGTAACCTATGACTTACATGATCAAATGTTATAAACAAAACACTTATAATCCCTTTATGGAGACAATATTTCATGAGACTGGTGGAATATGGGGGATTTTTTTAAATCTAGTATCATTAATTCACACCCACTTTACATGATCTAAATTTCAATCTTTCACCTCTTGTCCCTTTACATAAGACATTATCCTAGAAACCCAATGTATAAGCCTCATTAAATCCTTAATTTTAATTATTTTATGGAGAAATAATTCTTAATTAATTATGTTATAATGTATGGACCAGTCCTTCCAAAAAACCTTAAACTATTCAATTCATACTATGTGGGTTTGGATTACTACATGTAGGATTCGTAAGATTCTGATATGAGTATTAATCCTAGACTTACTATTATCACATTTCCCCTTTGAGAGTTAGTATCTCTATAACTGGATCACCTTCTAGATGAGCATTAATCCCCATAGAGTAACTACTTTTAAATCCTCAATATAGAGAGTTCCTCCACTAAAATATAAGAAATGACTATCCCAATAGGACTATTAACCTTGATTGTCTCCATTGGAATATTAAATATTATTTTTTCTAGTATAATGTAAAATGAATGTTTCCACACTATAATCTAAACCGTGAGTTTTTTCATTATACTCTAAACCCTAAGATCCTGTCTATATTGATTTAAAATACTGAGTTCCATCACCTTCATGGATTTAAACCATAGAACCGACCTTCCTTATGTGATGAGAATAAGATTCTCTCTGGTCCGGGAATGAGTAATATATAAAATTATTCAATGTGACTTCCATATTTATCCCTATAATAGTTAGTTATTCTCACTAATGAGGTAGAAAGAAATGTGATTAATGGATCTCCAAAAAGATTGCATTGTTAAGGGTTTTATGAATATGTATTTAATTTATGAGGGATTCTGAAACTATGAAATAATATACTTAGTAAGATGATCCAATGACTCATACTCTCATACTATCAAAGGTTTACATATTATAACACAGATAGTTAGTGGTTTCGTTCCTTTTTAAATCCAAAAAATAAGATTGAATTGTGGAAAAATTTATATTCCATGTCTAGTAAGGATGTGTCAAAAATTGAAGTGGTGAACTCAAAAAAATCATTTCTTCGTTAATAATGAGTGGATGAATAATGATGGGAATCACAAGTATGGAATTTTTATTCATGGTTTTCTTAAATGGTACTACTCCGATAAAATATAAATCAATGGGCCTGAAAAGTGAGGTTTTTATTCAACACCAAATAGGTGAGGAGACATGAAGGATTCTCGTGAAACTACTAAGACTCATAAACACCCACATGTGGTGATCCCAAAATCCTATTCCCAAGTGGAGAAAATTATTTCTCATACATCCCCAAAGAATCTTCACCCTCTTTCCTTGATTAATGAGATATAGTGGAGGGAGATCAATGCCATTTTCCCCTAGTATAATAAATAGGGCATCATTCTGACCTAACATATGGCTTGGGTGGAGCTTATATCAATGTAATCTTATAAGTAACCCTGAGAAAGAGATGTTGTAGAAGGAAACACAACCTTTAACTATCAAATAATGCTTTAGAAGTATATCCTTGGAGAACATTGTTCCCAAATTTTCTATTTTGACGGGGTGTGGGTGGTCCAAGGTTCACCAATACCAGCTTCCACATATGATTCTCTAATGAGGAATATATTCCATATGATTTTTTTCAACATAGAACCACCCATCCAATAGTCAGACAGGTTGATACTACACTCCTTAGGGTACCCTAGTCTTTGATGCATAATACCAATATCTAGGGTGTGATATTATCACTAATCCAAAGGGGGGGTCTTACATAGATGATTTCGCACCCCTACCATTCTAACCATTGTAGATGATAATTTTACCATCACACTGGGATCTAAGCCCCAAGTACACAATAATCCCACTAAGTTTGATCTCTCATCCATTGAATCTAAAATCAACCAACTTGGAGGTCCTCCCCATGTTGATAACGAATATTCTAATAAAAATTATCGTTGTGACATAGAGAATCCTATGTATGGGGAACTACCATGTCAGCATCAGAGTGTAAACATGGGGCATTAGTGATAGGATATCTAGATCAATCAAGATCCCAAGCCATAGAGGACCCCTAGAATATAATCATAGATCCACCAACACAACCCCTATAAGTATTCATTCAGTGGTTGAGTATGTTCATTCCTGAAATTAGATTTCATAATGCATCGATGACCCTCTATGGATACTTATGATTCAAGGATTTGTTTTCATCCTCTCAAGGTATTTTTATTAAATAGTACAAATTACTACCATAATGGCTTCCTTCTTCCTCTACATTGGATAATGGGAATGATTTGGTATCCAACCCATCATTTTCATCATTTTTGGATGAATAACAACATCAAGAGGGGTTGTACGTATTCAACAGGTGGAGGATGTAGGGTCCACATCCAATGAAGTTATATTGTTTAAATCAGATCCAAATCAAAAAAAAATATCACTTTGGGTCAAGGTATAGAGTCTTAGTTGTTAAAAATCCCACTATGAGATCAACAAAAAAATATCCTCAACACTCCCTAATGTGGCTTCCCATTATGACATCTTGGGCCTGATTCGTAGATAAGTGACTAGTCTGGTTGGCCATAAGTCCTCAAGAATCCCTTCCCATATTCTAGAGGTTGCCGACTAGTTGTGAGGTTGATGGTGGTATGGTTGGGAGAATATAACCATTTTATTATAGTGGTTCTCAGAGGTAAAATAAATTAGTGTAAATAGTAAGAAAATTGAAATAAACTATCCAAATTTCAAATAAAAACCATAATCAAAAAACAGTATCATATAAATATGATGTTATAGTGATACAAAATATGAAGTAGGAAGAAATGGTAGTATGAATACAACTGTACTAGTATAAAAATAGAAAACAAAAAGACTAAAATAAATTGTCTCCATGAGAATATATAGCACTACCAAATCCATATTCTCCCAATCCCCCATCCTAAAAATTAAATCAAACTTCCATGGCTGGGTACATCCCTTTATCCTTACATTCATCCATGAAATTTTCACAGGTACCAAATGATGGTTCGAATAGGTTGTTAGTATAACATAATAGGCCACAAAGAATTGTGTATAATTCCAATCTAGTATATGTAAATATGATATATAAGTGTTTAGGTATAATAAATAAAAGAAGTAAAAAAAATAGAAACCATGTTAGGTCGAGTTCCTCATGGGATACCCGGCTGACCCTGCCTAGTTTAGCCTAAATCAGATACCTCTGAGCATATGGACTTTTAATTTTTCTTGTTACTTGAGTAATATATCCATGGTGTCTTGGTAAAATAAAAATAAATACATCACATAGATCCTATTGTATTTTTTGAGTTTTGGATGTTGATCTATCTCACAGTTGTCAACTATGATGTTTGGAAATATTGTATGAGTGTAATCCAAGGGGTAATCCCTAGGAATTATTCTCCTAAAATTTTATAAACAAAACATATAAAACTATCCATGTGTATCGGGTAGACCTCTATTGGAATCTAAGGGTTCGATCCTATGAGTTCCTTGTTTGAAGAAATCAAGACAAACCTGAGGATATTATCCAAATCATTATAGATTTTCTTGGGAGGTTGATGAATCAAAAAAATAGTCTATGGAATTCGTTAAACTAAGTAAAATAATACATACAAGAAGTTTGTACTACATTCATCTATGAATCATGTGTAATCCTATGAGTTCACTTATGGAATTCCTAAAGGAATCAAAGGATTTCTCAATGTAGGCCAGACCTTGTGATTAAAATCCATAACTGTGGCCAATTGTATTTTTAATAATATATCACTGGACCAAGTGAAGTATCCATACAATTTTATATTTATATTAATTCTATTTAGTCAATACATTTAGAAGTGACAACTTAAAAACACCCTAATGGATAGTTTGTTTATAAACAAAGTATGTTTAACATGGGAATTATGTCGAACACACCCTAAGGTATAGTTAGGGTTGAGGTTTCCAACCTCAAAAATTTTCAAAGGGTTTTATAGAACACCTAGGTCAAGGTCTAGGGGAAAAATTAAAATAGTTACACAATTTAGGTTTAACTCATGGAAACATTGGTCTGTGGAACAGTATCACAAATTATAAGAATTGATACCTTTAGATAAAATAATTAGACCACCTACCTAAGACTCGTTGAAGAATCCTCGTCTAGCATCAGCCTTATATTTGGGATGGAACGATAGAAATTAGAAAACTAAAAACCCATAAAAATATCATAGGTTATCTCACATGAGAATAACATAATTTTGATGAATAAAATTGAGAACATAAGGCAAATGAGTGTTAGTCTTACTGAGGGTGTTCCAACGTGGTTGGCGGCGAAGGAAAGTGAGGTTGGATAACGGAAGTCCACTAAACCTGGAGATGAAGATAAGAGAGTTATATGGTGGAGTCTCTATGAAAATTAGGGGAGAGGAAAGAGGAAATAAATATGAAAGTAAAAAAATTGTGATTTTCCCCTCATATAATCAGGTGTCAGGTTTGGTTACACAATTGTCCAAACTATGTGATCCTTACTGTCTAGAATCCCGTAACTTGCATTGTTTAGGCTCATGGATAGAAAAACCATGCCCAATCAATGTGGTATGACCCAAAATAAATTATATAGGTTTCATGATTTCATGTCTATCTTTGCATGGGTACCCAAAATGTGCTACTACCATTTCTAGGATGCACATTTGTGGTGCATGATTATCGAAACCATGTACTAACTATTTTTTCATCCTACTTATTTAAAAACATTAACTCTTGGATCTGAACCATCACTAAATCTCTTAAAATCTTATATAACCCTTTTTAAACATACATTAAGATAGATTAATAAGTTTTTATTAAAAAATGGTTCATACATCAAGGAAAAGATAGGATTTTATAATCCCCCATCCTTAAGAAAACTCTCCCAAATGTTTAATTTCATGGGAGGTTAACTAGTATATAAGAATAACTCTGACCATTGAACATGATATCCCACTCTCAATCCCACATATTCATTTATGTGTGGTCATTCTTCCATATCACTCAAAAAATAGGAACCATCCAACCTTAGAGAGTATTCATTATATGATCAATGATATGAACTGTACATTCCTCAAAATAAGAATTCTCCACTAACCCAATTTCTTCCAGATCTAAGATAAGATATAGGACTGAGTAATAATAGAAAAGATGAAAAACATGGAAGAAATCGTTCATAGACATATACCATTGAAGAGGATCTATCTGATAGGTTATCAGCCCAACCCTATATAATATCCCAAAAGGATTTATAAATATATCTGAAAGCTGGCAATACTTCTAAATCCTTTCATGACCCAATCTTGGGGAGACTCACAAGAAGACCTAATATCCCACCAAAAAAACTCCAGAGATTTGTGAAGAAGATCGGCATATAACTTATTCCTAGAATGATCCATCAAAAAATGTTTCCTACTCAGTTATTCTTATTCTGAAGTATCTTTAATGGGTCATCGTTCCAGTAGAGTTTACTTCCCTTCCCCAAACCAGCACAAAGGTTAATGGAATATCCAACCATAGAGTGGATCAAAAGGAGACTTCTAAATAATAACATGAAAACTGTTTTTATAGGTATATATATAAATAGGAATTTGATTTTCCCAAGATCCTTTACAATCAAGTACATATGCATATAACACGTCCTCGGGTTCATGTATAGTGTTCTTGGACCAACTATCGGTCTGAGGGTGGAATTCTATACTCAAAAGTAGTATTGAACCGAGATCCTTATATAACCTTAATCAAATATGAGAAGTAAATTGAGAATACTCATATGATATAATGGTATATAGATTCCCATGAAGGAATATAATTTATTAGATATAGAGATTCCCATGTTTTCTCACTGAGAAGGTCTCTCGAATAGGAATGAAGTTGGTGACCTTCATTTGTATATACATGATTACCAATACTCCATCACTAACACATGGTGAACATTTAAATACCATTACAAAATCCATGGTTATGTCATCCCATTTCCACTCTAGGATTGGTAACGTATGTAAAATACTAGAATGATGCTATTATTCCACATTCACCTGCTAGAAAGTGGAAAACCCAATAAAAATTCATGCAATCACTTTTTTATCCCAATTCACTTATATTTGCGTCGTATGTCATTATGAATTTTTTTGAGTCTAGAATGTACTACACATTTATATGAATGATATTCTTAAATAAATTCATCAAACATGTCTTTGGGTGCACAGACAGACCCCTATATATTTTGGATCTCATTCTAATCGACAACTCAACGAAATGATGGGTCCTCACTAGAATCACATTCCATCTACACTAAGACTTTGAGATATAAAAGTTACCTTCTCTTTACTTGATCCAAAAGTGAAGAATCCACTAATAAAGATATGAGGATAGTATTATCAAGATATTATTGATATTCCATATATATTTTAAAAATAATATCTATCATGTTCCATTCACTAATGGCTTCTTGAACCACTTGGGTACTTTTCCTTCAGCTCGAAATATTAGCAACTAAATTGCCTCTAAATGATGTATAAGAAAGATCGAAGCCAAAATACTGAAGATAGTAAACCTATATATGATATTAGAGGTTAAAATAGCACTAATAAAATATATTTTTGAGGATACTATGGTATGTGTATACCATGAATTGTTTCCCCAACAGGTAATGTCTCTAATAACGTAAGGTATGAACAAATGAAACTTACTAGAGTTCATTTGTCTCGTAATTACACTCACGAGGCATCAACTAATGAGAACCATAAGACAAGAATTTTAACACCCTGAAAATTATAAAATAATAACATTTTATTGGATGTAATATGATATACACAATACAGATATAGCTTGAAATACATTCAACACTAAATTATCTTGTGTCATACACAACAACGACATTGTTTGATATCCTACATTACATGCAAGACTTAGCTTTACTAAATACTATTAATATTGTTATTTAAAATTAAAATTATCTCTTAGCTTTAAAATTGGATTTTGTGTATAGGATTAACTAAATTATATTCTTAAATTCATTGGTTACCAAATAATTATAAATGAATATAAAAACAAATCGAATATTAAGGAAATGTTTTTTATGAAAAACTATTTTTATGTTGCCAAAGGCACTTCATCCTAATAAATTAAATTAATTACTATTAGTTAATGATATTTATTAAATTTATATATTATATATTCAAAAAAAATCCATTCATACAATATATTTGATAGGAATAAGATAGGTCAAATCTATTTTTATACATAAATGTTGTAGTTTTCTATAGATATTATTTCAACCTTTTAATGGAACACTTATTTTAAGACTAAATTTCAACACTTTTATAAATTTTATTTAAAAAATATTAGGAAATTTGAAAAAATCATTTTAAAATTATCTTAGGGATAAATATTTGTATTTTTTTGAAATGTTTTTTTTGTGATGATGTATGAAAAATAAATAATTCTAATCTAAAAGAGACTTTTCATTTAAATAATTAATAAAGTTAAATTATATATTAATTTTTTATAATTTAAAATTAGATAAATTATAAAAATTCTAATCAAATTTATTTCATTGGAATCATTTTTTGTTGAATTTAGATATAAAAATTTAGTAAACCTTTGAAAATTTTAACTTTAAAAACCCTCTTTCTAGTTCTCTATGTGGGATTAATTTTAAATAAAATTATCTAAATTATGTGAATGGAATTTGGGGAAATGGATTCAATATTTGGAAAAAATAATTTATATTATCTAATAAGTATAAATTAATTTTTTTTACCATAATGATTAATGAAAACATTTAAAGTTCATTAACACAATTAAGGATAAAACGAGGATTTTCACAATACATGTGTTTGTATTAAATTAATTTTACACAAAAAATGATTTTTATTTATTGAATTAGACATAATATTTATAATTAGTGGTAAAAAAATATTTAATAAATCTTTTTAAATTATAATTTTAATGGAAAATTGTTGAGGTAAATAAAAAAATAAAAGGAACCTTGGTAAAAACTATACTAATAAATTGAGTAATCATAAATGATTAGAAAAAACATGAAAAATGTATTTATTTCTCATGGTGGAGGTATTTATTGAAATTTTAATCTCTCCCCTACATTAGTTTTCTATATTTGAGGCACAAGAGGTAATAGAGACCTCCCAATAGTGAATACTTTTGGGTATTTACAAAAATGTCACTCCTCCATTAAAAAAGGGCATTCACTATCCCAACATCATTACGCCTCCCATTCAATTTGGATTGATAAAACCCTACCATAATCACTTGTCAACTTCCCAAACCTCATCTTATAAGACTTAATTTTTTCATAAATCTGACCAAGGAATTCTTTTGGTGAAAACCAAAAAGAGATAGCCGAAGAAGAGGTAACGTTCAACAACGAATGATTTTGTTTTATTTCTTCCTCAAACCACTTAAAATATTTCTATATCATCATCATATAATTATATAAGTATATTCAATATACTGATATTTTATTATTTTATGGTTGTAACCTAAATGTCACACATATCAACCAAATGGGTTATGAAATCATCATTCATGTGTACATCGAATTATCATCTCACAATCTGATGTCATTCCTTTTTTCATTAACACATATCATTTTTAGGAATAATGATGGACATACTATTTATATATGATATTTATGATATTTATGATATTTATGATAAATTTATTGTTATTAAATTATTATATAACACATATATTCATGCTTTATATTTTTTGAGAATAGGATAATGTCATTCATGTATATAGTAAACTACAGCCTCATAACGTGATATGATTCATTCACACATTAAATAGAATGTATTAATGATGGTTTTAATAAAAATATGTGATATAAATTATATAAATATGATACTGGAACAATAATATACATATTTTAATTTTATTTTTCTTTCTTTCCATAAGATAAAAAATGGTAACATCGTTCATGCATACATATGGCATATTGTCTCCATAAATGGTGTATTTCATTTCCTATAAACAAATTTTATGGATTAATATAAATACATATATACTTATATATATTTGATATTTAAATCATGTTTTACATTGTGGATAAGTTTAAATAATTATTTATTTAAGGGTAATTAAAAATTACAAGCAAGACATACTTGAAAAACAAGGCAATTAACACTGAGAACAATGAAAATAATGAAGGATTTTTTAAAAAATGGGTGATAAGATGTTAGAAAAGTTTAATATATGATTTTAAAAATATTAATATAGTTCAGTTATAATTTAATTAAATTCTTAAAACCATTATAAATGAGGTTAAAGAGCATTCAACGAAAAGGAAGTGTGAGGTAAAAATTTTCTTAACTAAGTTTCTACCCATTTGGTTAAAATTCTACTTCATTGATTATGTCATGATAATATTAGCTTTTTAATAACTTTTGATCATAATACTATGTATTTACATTTTTTATGTGTATTTATTGTGGATACACATAATTTATTCATTTATTTATTCTCACCTCAATGTTGCAATCATTTTAAGGGTTTATTCCACAATCTATTTCTAATAGAAATATTTAATTATTGAATTTCCATTAAAGGAAATCATATCATGAATTTTTAATAAAAAATTCATTTTATTCTCATTTTTTTAGTCATAATATTTTTCAAGTGATAAGGCCATTTTTCTACTCCATGGTAATTAAAATTATTGAGTAGGTGTTTCATTAAAACCTAGCTTCATTTATCTCTTTGGTCAGAAGTCTATTTTCTTATAAAAACTTTTTTTATAAAAATTTTATCAAAATTTTCTCGTTAAAACATTCAAAATTATTTTTTAAAATAAAACATTACCCATTTTTTCTTTTAAATTTGTTTCCAAAGGAAACTTATTTTCTCTTTCCAAAAAAAGAACTTTTATAACATTTTTAAATTGAAAAAAAATGTTCTTTACGGCATGTATGGAATTACCCACCGATATGATTGTCATTTATTAGAAGATTCCATTGAATTATTTTGATGATACTTTTAAATAAAATGTTTTCAAAAGTTATTTTCAAATAAAAGTATTTTTAATTTTTTTTTCAAAATTAAAAGGATATTTTCCTCAAGAATGTTTTTAATTATATTTTTTATTTCATCAATAATAAAAACCGTTATTATTATTATAATGGGTATACATTGTATTGATATAGTCCTTATTATTCTTATAGATGGATTATGAGTATTTTGACCAAGTATAGTATTGAAATTCACTTACTTTAATCATTTTTGTAGTGATTAACTATCCATTGAGTTATTTACTTTCTAGTGACCATTTAACATTTAATTTCCCCTATATATACACATTATTTATTGTTGATATGATTATTTCCATAACTGTATACCATTTTTACATAGTATGTTACATTTTAAGTTATTTCATTATCTGAGGAAATATCGATAAATCAATATTCTTTACCTAATACGTATATTTGATAGGGAACATTTATTTAAATTAAATTGATTATTCGATATATAAAGAATGATTTGGACTGGCAGTGACGGGTGGCTTTCAAATTTTATATATCCCCTTTATGCATCAATAAGTATCATGATACAAATAATTTATCCAAATTAAATGGGTCTATACCAATATTTTTAAACCATATTGTGAAAGGGTTTGACGGGATATGTTTTCATGTGCCTCAGACATGACATCCAATAATTAATAATTTTCTTCATTTAGAATCCCATTATTTTTATCCTTTATATTATCACTACATAAAAAATCTTTGCAGGCATTTAATTCTATGATTATTGATTAAATGTAATGTGTGTTTGGTTATTTATCTTTCCATATTGACTCTTCTTTATATTATCATGATATTAAACTAATTTAAATGGAATGAGTATTCAGTTATTTACTTTTCCATATTAATTATTCTTTATCTAGATTATTAAATAACTTGTTTGTTTAGATATTTACCTTTCCATATAGATTATGCTTGTTTATTCATTATTACATCCAATGTATTGAACACTAACTAATCATTTTAGCTCACCCTTGTTTTGTTACTATTTCCCAAGATTCTATGAAATTTATTATGACTGATATGTAGAGATTCACTATTTGAAATAAAGTTATTATTGAAAGAAAATACGTTTTAATTTTTTTTATTCAATTTTAATACAAGATTCATGTATATATATATATATAGTTATCCAAGACTACAAGACTATTCTGTCCTTTGAGATGTGATTTCCTTATATCTCATGAAAATATAATTATAGTCATTACTAAAACTGTGATACTAGAATCGGGGTCACTATCGTTAGTATCATAGAATGTTTAGTAGAAAACTTGGGAACTATATTTATGAAGAAACATATTAGGTAACATAAACCTTTGATGGAATTAGAGGGTAAGTGTAAATGTTCATCCTAAAGTTTTGTTAATGTTTTGATTATATGGTCTTCCGAGGAAATAAGTTCTTATTTGGATAATAAAATTGGGTGTGGTTCTAGAACAGATGTACCAAGGGGTAATAAACCAGAAAATGGCATGTCATTCTTGACTGTAGAAAAACCTTTTACATGAAAATGGGCCTTAATGCATGCCTGGTTTGACACTCTTGATGGATATTCTTAGGATAATTTATATTTATTTTACAAACCATTATAAATTATTTGAATATATAATGAAAATGAATGAACTAGGTTGTAGCCCAAATTAAGGAAGAACCTATGTTGAAATAAAAAGGATGGAGAATTTGTGTAGAATTATTTTACCAATGGTATTTGGGTTACACGAAACCTGAAACATGTATGTATTTTATTAAATTTTTGAAGTAATTATGTATACATTAGCATAAGAGTTATTTATGCAATCATGGTTAATGAATTTAATATTGATCATATGTTCAATGTATTAAACACCTTTTTTATGTTTATGTGATGGGAGTCTACTAAGATTAAGGACATTTTAAATAAATTTGTGAAAATAATAAGTTTTAGTGGAAATTTTTTTAAGTAATAATACCTTTATATTTTATAGCCATATGTTTAAATTTATTTGTAACCTTTTTGTTTAATATCACATACTACTAGAAAAAGGGCTATATCTAGGGACTTATAGGAATGGTTTTCCAAAACCGTGGTTTTAGGTATTTACACTAAGGCTATAGCCATGGTTTGGTCAAAACTGTGGCTATAAAATATCTCTTTAGCTATGATTCTTTGAAATAATATATATAACCTCAACCTATAGACATGATTTAAGACAACCATGGTTATAGGTTTCCCGCATTTGTGTGCGAAAAAAATTCACATTGGGATATAGCGGGAAGATATATAGCCAGGATTTTTCTTTCAATTTCCATGTTTTATAATGATATAATATATATATATATATATATCAAAATATGTCCAAAGTGTATTGGTATGTCTTATAGTTCATGAGAATTGGGTTATGGAGATCAAATATGATTGGTATTAATTTATTTTTAATCTAGAGCGACAGTTTACATGGGCTATAGCCATGGTGGAAAACCCTATGATCTATTGCCATAGTTTACAAAACTAGGGATATAGGATCTATTTCTAATATGGAAACCATATAAATATCCTCTTAGAATAATGGATATTACTTTTTTTATAGTCTCACCAATAAGATACATAGACAACTGGAACTGTGGTTATAGATTATAGCCACGGTTTTGACCTTTATAGACACAGTTTCGGGTTGTGGCTATAACCAAAATTTCTACTTGTTATTATTAATGAAATTGTAAAAATGGACAAATAATATTATTAGACTATGTAATAATTTGTATTGAAAATATTAAAAAATAGGATATCTGATGATTTAATTACATTGATATCCATTATATTTCTTTTGGAATTATATTAATATGGTTTAGAAAAATGATAACATGTATGTCGGGTGGAAACCCATCATATCCAACAAGACCATGTGGCTTTAACTCATGATCGGAGGATGATAAGGGTTTCGTGCCTACCATAGGCTTGCATGATGTCATGGTTAATATTTCATTATTTTTAGTTAAACAATTTGATGAATAAATATTAATTATGAACCAGTATTATGATATTAAACATTTATACAATAATGTATTTTCCATACAATTTTTGGAAAACAATTTGAGACAGACGAGAAGAATTCCCACTCTATTATGGATCTTATGATCTATTAAAAGTGAATTTTAGAGATTCATGATTAAATTATTTATTTTTTGGTATCCATTACATTGAGTAATGGGAAAAATGGAAAATAGATTAATGAAAAATAAAATTGTGAAATTGTGTTTATGAAATAGAAATATATCGTGTCATTATATTTCGTTATATTATTAGGAAACAAAAGAATTCCTCAACATTAGAAAAAGGATCTTGAAATAAAATTACATCATATTACCATCTTTTTTTATTATATCAAATACCTTCTTACCACCTATTTGGTTTATGTTTTGTTGGTCATTAACCTTCTATGGATCACCCACATCCTTGTGATCAAATTCCTCTATCACACACCATATGTATTTGGGTGTTAGGTCTCTCTTCCATGTCCATGTTTTCATTTCACACCAATGTTCTCCTAAATAGAAACCTAGTAATTTAATTATTCCATATGACCTTTGTACTTAACTTTTTTCTTTTATTAAGAGGATATTTTATTGACCAGTTTACGATGTGGGTTTTTGAACAATGGTATTTTCATATATCATACCATTGATTAGTCAGACCAAGTTTAAATTGTGTTAATGTGATTTATTTAAGGTTTTTATAATTTCAAACCCTAAAAATTATAAAATAATAACATTTTATTGGATATCATATGTTACATGCAATAATGATATTGCTTTCGATGCATGCATCATTGACTTCGCAAGCATTACACGCAAGACCATGTTTTACATAATACTATTAATATTATTATTTATAATAAAAATTATATCCTAAATCTAAAATTTATAGATATAAATAGGATTATATAACTTATATGTTTGAATTAATTGGATACAAATTAATTATAAATGAAAATAAAATCCTATTTAATATTAATGAAATTCTTTTATAAAAATTATTTTTATACGCACATATGCATTGTATCTTAATAAATTAAATTAATTAATACTAGTGAATAATATTTATGAAATTAATATACTGCATATTAAATAAAAAATCTATATTCATTCAATATATTTTATTGTCATAATATTAGAACAAATCCAATTTTATTCATAAAAATGTTGTATTTTTTCTAAAGATGATTTTTCATCCTTTTAATGGAACACTTTTTTAAAACTAAATTTTGAAAATTTTATAAATATAAAATGGAAAAAAAAAATTCATTATTAGAAATTTTAATTTAAAAATTATCTTAGGGGGAATTTTGTAGTTTTCTAAGAAGCAATAGTTTTTGATGTGTAGTGAAAGATATTGTATTTTAATTATAAAATTACTTTTCATTTATATTTAATATTGTTAAATTATATTTTAGATTTTTTATAAAGTGAAATTAGATAAATTATACATCTATTAATCAAATATATTTCATTGGATTCATTTTTATATTGAATTTATATATAAAAACATAGTACACCATTGAACATTTTCACTTTATAAACCTACTTTTTCGTTCCTTTTATGGGATTAATTATAAATTAAATTCCACCACTTTTGTAAATAGAATATGGAAAAATGGTTTCCCTTTTTGGAATAAACTTAATTTATATTATCAAATAAGTCCAAATTAATTTATTACCATAATTATTATTGGAAATATTTAAAATTAATTAATATGAATAAGGTAAAAATGAGGTTGGGCACATTACAAGTGTTTATATTAAAAATAATTTTACACACACATTGGATTTATTTATTGAATTATACATAATATTTTGATTAATTGGGTATAATATATCTAAAAATATCATTTTAATAATAATATTAACGGATAAATTAACTAGTTAAATAAAAAGATTTAGGTTCCTTGGTGAAAACTATAGGAATAAAATTGAGTAAACTTAAATACTAAAGAATAAACTGATAAAAAATGTATTTGATTTGTTTTATGGAGGTATTTATAAATAAATTAATCCATAACCTACATTATTGTTCTATTTTTTTGGCACATTAGGTAAGGGGGGCCTCACAATAGTCAATACTCTTGGTTGTTTATGAGAATATCACTCATCCTCCATTATAAAAGGGCATTCAATCTCCCACTTCTTTACACATCCCAGACCATTTGGATCGACCAAAACCTACCAAAATCAATTCCCAAATTCCTTATACTCATCCTAGATACCTTAATTTTGGCTCAAATCCAACCAATTAATTCCTTCGGTGTAAACCAAAAGGAGATACCTAGAGAAGAAGAGACAAACATCAATAAACATTTTTGTTTTATTTCCTCCTAAAACATCAATTATTTTTATATAATTATTATATAATAAAAACATAATATTAAATATAATTATATATTATTATGTTATGTTCATGACCTAAAACTTGACAAAATTTTATCAAATGGGTTACAAAATCATCATTCATGTGTAGGGCGGACTACCACCTCACCAACGGATGTCTTTCATTTTTCCATTTCCACCTATCAAGGTTGGGAATAATGATGTAAATGAGGTTTATATATGATTTTTATAATATTTATAATGTATTTATGATTCAATAATTATTATATAATGCATACCTTCCTGATTTCCATTTTGTGGGAATGCGATAAAGTTGTTTGTGTGTACATCAAACTATCACCTCACGAAGCGATGTGTTTCACTCACGCTTTACATGGAATGTATTAAGGATGGGTTTAATAAAAATATGTGACATATATGTCCTAAATATTATACTTTAATGATATTATACATATATATTTTGACTTTCAATATGAAAAGAGAATGGAAACAAAAATAATTTGTACGTACGACATACTGTCTCTATGAACAGTATATATCATTTCCTATCACCAAATATTATGGATTTCTATAAATACATATATACTAAATATATATAATATTTAAATCATATTTTAAATTATATATATGATTACATCATCATCGACATAAGAGGAACAAAAAATATCATGTTAGAAATTACTCAAAAAATAATGCAATTAACACCCAAAACAATGAAAATAGTGAAATATTATTAACAAAAAAGGTGATAATATGTTATAAAAGGGTCATATATGATATTATAAATATTAATATGGTTCTATTATAAGTTAATAACATGATGAAAGCCATTATACAGGAGTTTAAATAGTGTTCAACCAAAAAGAATGGTTTGGAAAGGGAGTTCTTTACTCAATTTCCAACCATTAGGTTAAACTTGTACTTTATTGATTATGTCATGATAATATTATGTGTGTAATAAATTTTTATTTTATTTTTTTTTCTAATTTTTTATTTTTATTTATAGTGGATACACATAATCAATTCTTTTTCTAATTTTGACATCAATATTATTTTCATTTTATGTTTTTATTTCACAATCTTATTATAATCGACATTTTTTATTATTGAATTTCCAATAAAGGAAATTATACGATCAATATTTAATAACACATTTAATTTTGTTATTATATAGTTATTAATTATCATTTTCAAGGGATATTACAATTTCATCACTCTTTTTTTCTTAAAATTATTGATAAAAGTTTTTAATAATATCTGACATCATTTATCTCTTTTATGAGAAAACAATTTACTTAAGAAAACATGATTTATAAAAAAAATTGAAAAAAATTCCTTTAGACATTTAAAAATGATTTATTAAATTTCATTTTTACCCATTTTCCTTTTTATAAAAAATCAAAGGAATATTCTTTTTGCTTTCCAGACAATTACCATTTCTATCCTTTTTACCATGAAAAATGAGTGTTCATTATAGAATGTACTGAATTAACCACCGAAATAACCATCATTTATTTTAAGATTCCTTTTAAATTTTATAAAGATTTTTTTTATTAATATTTTTTCCAAATTTATTTTCAAATATATTAATTTTTAAAATGTTTTTCAAAATGGAAATGACGTTTTCCTCAAAAATGTTTTTAAAGATCTTTTTTATTTACTTAACAACAGCAACTATTATTCATACTCTAATGGGTATACGTCATATTAATACCATCCATATTCCTCCATTGGATGAAGTATGAATATTTTTACCCAATATTGTATTTAAATTCAATTACTTGAATGATTTTTGTATTCATTAACTTCCCCTCAAGTTATTCACTTTCGAGTGACTATTGAACATTAAATTTCCCCTAAATATCCACATAATTCTTCATGTATATGATTATTTCCAAAAACGTATACCATTTTTAAATACGGTGTTTACTTTGATAGTAATTTGATTATCTAGACAATTATTGATAAATTTTTATTGTTTACAGAATATTGATATTTGATGAGTAACATTGTTTATGAATTAAATTGATTATTGGATATATGAGGAATGCTTGGGACTGGGAGTGAATGGTGGGGCCATAATTTCTATATCCCCTTGATGAATCAATAGGTCTCATGAGAAAATTTAGTTGACCAAATTAAATCGGTTTTCACTTATTGTTTAATGTCGTCTTGTTGAAGGCCTTGACGGTATAGATTTTCATGTTCCTCATAAATGATGTCCAATAATTAAGCAATGCCTTTATTCAGAATTTAGTTATTTTAATCCACGAGATTTTTACTATAAAAAAAATATTTATGAATTTAATTATCATATTAGTTATTAAATGTAATTTGTGTTTAGTTATTTACCTTAACATATATATTCTTCATTATCGTATCATGATATTCAAGTTATTTAAGTGGCATGTGTTTTTAGTTGTTTACCTTGAAATATGATTACGTATTCTGCAGTTTTTAAAATTTCATGTGGGCTCAGTTTTGTTCCTTTCCTTATTTATTATTATGATTGATTCATTATTGATTCCGTTATATTTAAATCTTTTTAATCATTTTATCTCGCCCTTATATTTCTTCCTTTCCCTAGGATTCAATGAATTTTACTATGAATGATATTCAAAGATACGCTAGATGAAATAATGTAATTCTAAAAAAATAATATTGTGATTTGTGCATTAAATTGTAATACAATACTCATGTATGTATCTAGTTTACTAATACTACTAAAATATTCAGTCCTTTGGGAGGAAATTTCCTTATATCTTATAACAATGTAATCATAGAAGGGATTGAAAACATGTTACTAGTGTAATGATCGCTATAAGGAATGTTCCCCTCACATTAAAATATCACCCAACCTAATGCCTAATGTGTCATAGTACTCTTTTTAGCATCTCTCAGGATTAGAAAATATCATAATTGGTGTTTATTTCATCCTTCATTTCAATTCCTAAAAGGTCTCCTTTTAGTCTTCAAACCAAGTGAACTTTACACCCTTATTATTCATGCTCATAAGTGGTGTTGCAAGAATGGGAAAATTTATAGATGAAGCACATATAAAAACCATATACTTCCAATAAATTCATATATCAAAACTTTTGATGGGATACTACCAAGATACAACAACACTCACCATCTATAGATACAGATATACCCCCTGCTTTTGATATAATATAACCTAGGAAGTGAACTATATTAGTTAAAAAGTGGAAGTTATGGATATTTGTATATAGGTGGTGGTATATTAGTTTAATCAATATTATGTTAAGGTGATTTTCATTATTTTTTCAAGTATGAAATTATTGTAATATAACATCCAAAAAATTGACCAAAAAGTAATCCATATATGGGTGGAAAACCCAATTCATCTAGGCCATAAAGATATCAATTGTGTTTTTCAAATCGAATGGTAATGAAAAATACTTATATAATCCATACCTAATTTGAAAATTTGTATGTGGTAAATCCGAGGGGTTAAATCTCTCCCGATGATATCCTAATATCAAATCAATATTTGGTAAGAATATTTGTCCTTATAGTTTCTTGAAGAAATTGTATATATATGGATGTGGGATCTAGTTATTAATGGTAAGATGATTCCACCATTGGTAATCCACATACAGCCTTAGGTTCCCATCAGCCTTCTTGATGAAATATATAAATGAAACCTAAGAATAAGTATTGGTTCATATAAACCCTTTGGGTTATAGCTCTACTAACTACCTCTAAAGATCCTGAATATCAATAGTATTAATCATGTGTGGAGGGATATATAATGGGTCTACACCTAGAACAAACATGATGGTGAATTATACCAATCTCTAAAAAGGTTTCCTAGAAAATAAATCATTGAAAACATATCTGAATATTCCCAAAACTAGAGTATAAAATGTCCTTTGTAGCCTTTGGTCATCTAGAAATAGGCTTGTAATCTGGGCTGACACTCCATACAACCTGTGATGTTCAATTCTAGCTCAAGTTTCTTAGACATCCCATTATCCTTTTTGAATATAGTTACTACCCTCAAGTGATGATAAAGATACCCTCCAATTATAATATTCAATATAGTCTCAAAATGGTATTAACATGTCCATGTTGATAACTTTATTGAATCCTTCCATCTCAAGACTGAAAATGTTCCATAAGAAATTGTATATGAGTATCTTGAGAGGACACTCCTTTCATCGGTGAACACCCACTAATTATATTCCCAATGGAGGGTCAAGAGACATCACCCAACAAAATTATACAAACTAGAGACCAAAACATCCCATAAAATTTGTAGATATAAATGAGTGTGAATTGACTAGTCAATAAAATAAGATACTATTTTTGAGTCCATTATGATCATTCTAGGTCTGGAAGATGGTTTAGCATTCTGCTCCTTGGGTATAGGATTCACTATATAAAATGGAAAGATACATGGTCTTGAGCTAAAACCTGAAGTCCTTGAGTAGGTCATCTCTTATGGCACTAAAAAACCTTTATTTGGCTTCCTCAACCTCGGCCACATCCTTGGACTAAACAGAGAGTATTATTCCAACTTCTAACATAGCATTGATCCACTGATCCCACTACAAAACTCAGAACTAGTGAAAATCCTCTCTCACTGGGACCTAGTGGAAAGGTTCTATAAAATCATTCATGCTGGCTAATTTAAACATAGTATCAGCACTCTACTAGTTCTATGTTTTACTATGGATTCATGTGACCCTTTCTTCCAAATACGTTGAATACCACATACCCACGAGTGTGTACACTCTGACTTCCACTATCCACTTGAGAAATCACTAGGTGATACTTCCAACCACAGGATGAACCACTTCTCTACGTTACTATTGAACTACCATTCTTTTTACCATCATCTTCTCTCAGATTATTCTCCAAGATAAGGTACTACTTCACCATCTCAAATATGGTAGCCAGTCAAAAGACATTCACCTAATATTGGATGGTATACCTAATCCCATCTTAAAAAACACCACTCCCTGGACATCTCGTCAGTTGAAAAAAGTGGGTTAATAACACTAGAGCTCCATAAAACAAGATGAGTGATCCAAAATAGAAAATTTAAACTATTATAGATGCATGAACTCCATTTCGTGATCATCTCTCAATGTCTCCAATAAAAAGTATCCAACTAGTTTGGAAGCCACTCTAGGCCATGACCCTATACTGATATGATTAAGTAATAATGTCATACCATCACTTGGTAGATCCAAAGAGAATATATTATGCAAGATTCACTATCATTTTGGGAGATTTCTCAATATTATTAAATATCAAAATCATAGCCTCTAATGAATACTAATCATCATGGGGACCACATTCTCCTAAAATAGTATGTGTTTGATGTTTCTGGAAATCCCAGATCTACTCTGAAATGGTTCGTATAGATCATGGGGTTCCCTCCATGGATTGTACTAGTCATAGAAAACCCTCTTTAAGTTTATAATTTATTCTCAATCTAGGTAAAATATTGGGTACTATGGGTGGTGTTTTATATGGCATGAATGGGGGTACCACAGGTGGGTTAGGTCCTACCACATTAGGAGGATGGTCTTCACCCCCTTCTTGGCACACAACCTGAGGCGATCATCATGGAATATATCAACAATGTCAAGAACATGGATCATAACAATGTACATCATCCAAATTAACCTAGGAGTGAAAAAATAATTGGTTCCTTCATGCTCCAGCACCGACAAACATTTTGGGTAACCTCTAACCTGTTGATCAAAGGAAAATTAATCAATACTATAGAAAATATATTTTTTTACGCAATTGTTCTGATAAATAGAATTTTTCTCGAATTGTAACTCACTTTTAGGGAAAATAATATCAATGGTAGGAGTTAATAAAAAATATAAAGCATAATAATGTTATTAATTCTATGAAGTGGGAAGACATAAAAAATTGTTTATCAATAATTATTTTCCTTGCACCATACAAACAAATATTGAAAGGGAATTACACGAGTTGATGAAAAATGAAGTTGAATATGTGGTAAGTTATGGGATTAAATTCAAAAGTACTTCATGTTACACTTAAATATTTATCATCAATTTTGATGAGAAGATTGATTGATTCATTATTGGTTTGAGACCTTGTCTCCAAAAATATTTTGATTTTCAGGACATCGAGATCTATTCAGAAATAGTACAATGTGAACTCAAGGTGGAGATGTAATTTTGTGATACATAGTAGTCTCAAGGAAGGAATTATAAAAATATAAGTATGAATAAAAACATTAGTAAGAATACTAACCTTGAAAGGGAAGGGGAGAAAATACAACTTCCCTTGTGTGGAAACTGTGGGAAAAGGCACTCGAGGAACATTCTTTAAGGAAGTGGGAAGTGCTATAAATTTGGAAGGTCTTGAAACTGTAATAATAATATTTTGGGAGATGTAAGGCATCAATAGTATAATTATAATGATAAGGGTAAGATATTTAAAGTGTATTTAATGGTACAATTATTTAAGTGTGGAGAGATTGGTCACTTTTCCTACCAGTAACCAAATTTGAGAATGGTAGATGGAGACTGTAATCAACCCTAATAGAGTCTAAGGGATATAGTTCATGAATTTAACATCATAATGAAAAAATTAAAGACTCCAAATAATTTTTTAACTGGTACATTTATTGTTCACTAAAATCTATCTAGTACACTATTTTATTCTCATTCAATGCATTCATTTATTTCTTTTAACATTGAAAAGAACATTGAGTCAAACCTAGAAAATTTATAAGTTGAGTTATTGGTTAAAATTTATATAGGATATATTCAAGACACAAGTGTATATTGGTATTCCCCTATTAACTTTGGTGAGAAAAATTTAATTATAAATCATGTAGTCATTCCAATAGTAGAATTTGACATAATATCCAGGATGGAATAGTTATCAATATATAATTCCAATATTAATTATAGAAGTAAAAAATTATAGTGGTCTTGGAAGGAAAATATGATATCATTTTTGAAGGATAGATGTCCCAACCCTTTTTTTCAAGAACTACCACCTATAGACTTATTTTAGGAAATTATTAGTGAATAGGGGGAAAGTGAAAGTAAAAAAATAGAATTTTTACCCATTATTTTGGAATACATTGATATATTTCTTGAGGAATTGTCTAGAACGCCCCTAGAAAGAGAGATATAATTATATATTTAAAACATACACAGATCCAAACATATATATATGACCTATATATAATGTAATTCACAGATTTGTTAGAATTGATGAAGCAACTGTCAGATAGTTTAGAAAGGGTTTTATTCATTTTTGTGTATCTCCTTGGGGAGATCATATTATCATTAAGAAGAATAAGGGTGAAAAAAATGATATTATTCATTGACTATCACAAAATTAATGGGATCACAAAATGGAACAAACGCCCTATTTCAATATATGATGAAATATTTGACTTGATTCATAGAGCTTAATACTTTTTTAATATTGATCTTTGATCAGGGTACCATCTACTGAGGGTGAAGAAAGAAGATTTCTGAAATACACCTTTTTGAACAAAGTATGAAAATTATTAGTTCATTGATATTAACCTTTAACTAATTCTCTAGAGATATTAATATATTTGATTAACAGAGTCTTTAGGTACTACCATGATAAATTTATAGTGGTCATTATTGATTATATTCTGATATATTATAAAAGTCATGATTAACATTAGGAACACATAATGTTCGTATTAAACACAATAAATAAAGAGAGGATGTATTATAAATTTAGTAAATGTTAGTTTTATTTTAAATAAGTCATATTATTGAGACACATTATATTTTTTGAATGAATATCTATAGATCCAGCTATGAATAATGTATTAGACGAGTGGCCTTATCCAACAATAGTAAATGAGATTTGTATTTTTATTACTTTATCTGAGTGACATATATGTTTTTTGAAAAATAATTAATAGATTTCTAATCCAATAACCATTTTAACTAGAAAGAAAACTAATTTACCTAGACAGAGGAGTGTAAATAATGTTTTAAAGAGCATTAGATTTGGTTGTTAGTGGACTGGTTCTAACTTTACCCTCTAATAGAGAAGGGTTTTTAATTTATTATGATGAATACTTGAATGGGATCTAATGTATAATCATGTTTAATAACAAATTTATTGATTATGAATCATGAAAATTAAAGCCTCATGTAAATAATTATCCTACCCATGACATTTAGTTATCAATAGTTATTTTTGTTTTAAATAATTCAAGACACTATCAATATAGTGAGAAGTGTGATATATATATATATATAGACCACCAAATTATAATGTATATATTCACAAAAAAGAACTAAACTTGATATAGAGGTAATGGTTGGTGCTTATTAAGGAATTTTGATTTCCTATTCATTATCTCTGCGGAAAATCTAACAAATTTATTGAAGCACTAATTAGGAAGGACCCTAGAGATCTTGCAATTACGAGGATTGAAGAAGATCCTTTGATCAATGAATTGGAATAAATATACATATAATTCATAAGGTAAGGGTTATCCTCAATCCTTTCCCAAATGATTTCCTAGCCATTATTACTGGATAAGATCACGAAGGCACAAAGAGATGATACTATGATACAGATAAAGATACAGGCAATGAAAAATTGAATGTTTTATGAGTTTTAACTCGATAAAGGGGGAGTAATGAGGTTAAATAAAAGTTTATGTATCACATCAATACTATATTTTAAGAAAGTCATAATGGATGAAGATCATACCTATTAACCCTTTATACATCCTGGACCCACCAAAATTTATAGAGATATATGCGATAATTATTATTGGGATAACATGAAAAGGGATATTGAGGACTATATTGCAAGATGTTTGGTATGTAAACATTGAAGGCACAATTGAATCTTCTTCAGGGTGTTATGTAGACACTTTCAATGCCTTTATAGAAGCGGGACAACATCACTATGGTATTTTTTACTCAACATTCCAATACATCCAACACAAAATATTCTATATTGGTAATTGTTGATATATTATAAAATTATTCCCATTTAATTGTTATATGAGAGGATTTATCACTTTATTTCCTTTCTCATTTATATGTTTAATATGTGATGGGACAACATGTAATCCCTATATCAATTGCTTTTTACCAAGATCCAAGGTTTACATAAAATTTATAGAGTAGCCTCCAAAACACTATAGATATAGAGGTAAATTTAAGCACAATGTATCATCCCAAAACTAATGGGAAATCTAAGAGGACCATTCAAACATTGGAGGACATGTTAAGGGATAGCTCACTTTCTTTTCAAGGGAGTTGGGACCAACAACTTCCACTCCTATAATTCTCTAATAACAATAGTTTCCACCCACGTATTCAAATGGATTCATAAGAATGAAATTATAGGAAGAGAAATAGAATTATAATGTGTTGTGATGAAGATAGAGAGGGGAAAATGTTGGGACCAAACATTGTAAAAGAGTCTATGATGAAGATACAATTTATCCAGTGGTATATCAAGGGACATTATTTTTGATAGAAAAAATAAGAATATAATCAAAGGAAGGAAATATAATTTTAGGATGGAGATCATGTGTTCCTTGAAGTATATCATTTGATAGGTGTCATTAGATTATGAAATAATGTGAAACTATGTCCAAGATACATTGTACCATTTGAGATTCTAGAGTGTGTTATAGATGTTTCATATTGACTAGCTCTACCTTCAAATCTTTCCGATGTCCATGGTTCATTCCATACGTTGCTAATGAGAAAGTCTATGTTAGACCCATCACATATAATTGATGTAAAAGGTATGCAATTGGAATATTATCTTTCATATAAAGAAGAAGAACTGATCCAAATTCTCAATAAAAAGGGAATAACTGTTTAAGAATAGAATAACCTGACTCATGAAAGCCTCATGGAGGAATCAAAATTTAGAAGGATAAATATGGGAGCTTGAAGAAATGATGAAAGAGAAATATGTCATTTTGTGGGGGGGGGGGGGGGGTTGGACACAAATTTCAGGGGAGTAATTTCTTAAGGGGGAGAATGTAATTTCCCAAAAGTCTTGTTGAATTAATAAAATAACTCATCTTTCTCAAAAACGGTTTCATTATGTTTTAAAATAGATACATATATAAATACTATTATATTTTATTACACATCAGGTGTTAATATTGACTACTATAACTAGGAATAGAAAAGGGTTGTAAAAACCAAAGAATAATACAAAACTAAAACGTACTTTAAAGGCATGAATTCTTTAATGATGATCATTCTTACCATAATGACTGAAAAAATAAATAGAATCAGTAGAAACATTATAGACATTATCAAAGGATGTGTAATAACCATTGTAAGAGAAGTAATTAATGAAAAAGGGAGAATGGTGGTTTATTTATATGGAAATATAATCATTCATATTTATAATTGTTAGCCAAAATGGATAGTGGAAATTGTGATTGTCGGTAAATATGATAGTTGGTCATTATTATTTTTGGTTATGTAGACACAATAAAGTGACTATAGGGATTGTTTTATGATATAAAAAAATTTATTTTTCTCAAAAATATACATATATTTAAATGACATTAAAAACATGTTTTGTGAAAAATTTATAAGTTCTAAATAAATTTTATTTTCATGAAATAATCTTACAAAAAAAATAATTGTTAATATAAATTAATGAAGTCCTATGTATTTTTAATAACGCCATAAGGTTTATTATGTCATAAAAAATGTTATTATTTTATAAATAAGGATTTTTATTTAGAAGATATAATTCAAATAAGAAAATATTTTTTTATAAAATATTTTTTTTGGAAGCGTCATATCAAAATTAACTATTTCTGAATTTATATTTAATTTCAAAAAAAAATATTTTTTGGTAAAAAGTAAAAATATGATTTTTATTAAATACCATGACTTTTATGATATAATCATGAAATGAAAATGATTAATAATTTTTGAATCCTTATTATTAATCAAAACTTTATTTAAGTAATAACAAAATATGTAATATGTTACATTTAGAAACACGTGCTTAGCATTTTAGAACGATGATTTTATCTTTTACAACAACTATTTTTATGTGTTATGCCTGTGAAATTGTAGAATTAAGTTCTACCACTATTATAAATTGAATCAAGAAAAATGGATTTATAAATTGGAATTATAGGGTAAAAATTATTGAATACTTTTTAGTTCATTTTTAAGAACAAAAAATTTATGGAAGTAAAAAAAAGAGTGGTCGCAATAAATGTAAAATAATGTCAATGGTTAAAATTAATAAGGGAAGACACAATTTTAAAAAAAATATTAAATTGGTGGTTGAGGTATTTGAAAATCAAAAAAAATAAATAGTAATAATCAACCAAATTATTTTAAATTAATTCGACCCAAAAAGTGGTTAGCATGAATAAAAAAAGATTCTTTATTTTATCCCTTATAACCTAATCTTTTCATGTATAAATACCCACACATATTCACCTCTCTCTCCACTCCAAAGCCATTGAGAATGTATAAAATCTAAATAAATCCCTAAACAGTATTTAAAATGTGGTTCTAAGTTTCTAAATAGTTTCTATCCATCTCTAAGAAGCATCCTCCTAACGTAAGGTTTCCCTTCCAGCACTAATTCAATTCAAGAGATTCTTTTGTATAAGACTTTGGATGATCAATTTATTATGTCATCAATGTTTTATAAAAAAACCCCATAAAGTGTAATATGGTTCATTTTTAATTATATAATTCTTCTCTATAACACAATACTCATTCCAATATCCCTTTTATATACCAATTATGTTGCCGAAATGAACCCTTGATTTTTCATTCTATATACTCATGTCATTAATACTCAACCCTATCTTCCTTCAAGGGTTTTTTGGATATATAATTAAAATATTTATTAGGGAATACATCTATGAAACCCTAATTCCCTAATATTTCTTTACAAGTTTATATAATTATGAATTTTGATCGATATGGTACATATAATATTGGACATGTGAAGGTTGTGCACTAATAGCACACCAATGCACTGTGTAAAAACAATTCTCTTGATGTGACATGTTCATAATTCCATAAAACATTCCATGGTAATTTTTTTTGATACCTTGGTCAAAATACATGGAAATATGTCTTACAACTCCATATTCATGAGCCTTGGTGATATGTTTATGAATTTATGATGTTTATGTTGTTGAAAAATTTCCATATTATGCCTCAGGTTCCTATGTTCATGTAATTACATCATTCCTCCATTTCATATGTATATGTTCTTATGTTATGATTTAGGCTTCACCAGTGATGTCATCTTAAATTTTTTATCTCTTATTATTCCTTATGCTCACCCCATTCATTTCATAAACCCCTCCTAGAAATCCAATGCAATGAAGTGATCTTGGAGGGGGTAATAATGATTCCTTTTAAGAGAGTTGAAAACTTGTTTATGCTAACATTTTTTACCATTTATTTCTTTTATTATATACCTATTTCCCAATACACTAAACCTAAATGTTCCTTCAAAGTTATTTATGTAACATTTTTTCAAGGAATTCTGTATAAAAATAGGTGTTTAAAGGTGGGTATCCATAAATAAATATTGTATCTATAATATAAATATTATTCTAAAATGTAAAATGATAATGTACCATAAATTTTCACTCATTATTTTTCTAAATGAAATGTTAATCATTTGTTGTGTGGAGTACCACCTCCAAAAAGTATTTTATATCATTTTTTATCTATTTTGATTCTTATTAATTAAACACTGATTATTTATAAATCACATCATTAGGAATATCTAAATAATAACATTATTCTTGTATAATAAGAATATTATGTCCATAATCGACCACTATAATAATCATAAGCATCCACTAATTATAGTTTGGTTGTGTTTGGTTTGGTGTAACCACATACTTGAATGATGCTACAAAACTCAATCATGGATGACTATTGGAACTTAAATATTAATATTGGTATAAGTTAATAAGAAAATAATTATTTTTTAATTATTTAGGAAATTTCATATTATGTGTTTCACTTATTGTTAACATATCATCTTCGATCACTAAAATTTCCGTAATAAGTCGACATTGATTCCACATTAATATAATATAACTAAATTACTAATGGATTGTGGAATGATTCTTAAAAATCAATAAATTTTATTTATTCCAATGTCTTCTATTATCTATGGATGATGATTTTTTTTATATAAATAATTAAAAACACCTCTATTATGAAACTAGTTCAAAATAATATCAGCTACTCAAAACTGATATTGAAAATAAATAATAACTGACTAATATAAATTTGGAAAATAATTATTAATGAAGTTCAATAAAATTATTTATGTTCGAATGAGATTCTAAAATAGATTATTAAGATATCTAGTTTTTCTGTTGATGATGTTAGAAAACAAATTTGTCTACGAGAGGATAAATGTAAGGGCTTCCTATCTCAAAGTCCTCTCTTTGAGACTTTTTTTGTATTACGCACCCAATTTACTTTATATGGTGTATATAATACCTATTTTAGATGTTATATCATGAAATTAATTTTATTTTTGGTGTCTAATGACCAATTTTAATCCCTCTATTTCAATATGTTTTTATTAAATTTCTACCCAATCCATAAGTGGGTTTTTTCGTCTCAGTTTTCATTTTTTGGGACTCATTCTATATTCACCTCTTATTTCCTTTTTTGTGGTCCATACATTTCAATGGTATGCATTTTATCATATTCATCATTAATTTCCGGAACTTTAAATGTCTATATTGTTATCCCTCCCTCATATTCTTTTTATTTAAAGTGTTTCCAAAACCATTGTAAAACTCAATCTCTTCCATGGTGGAAAAACATGCTATGTTTTTATAAAATAAAAATATTTGTAGTTTCCTAGAAAATAAATCCTTTTATTGACACTAGATAGTGGATGTGGTTGTGTTATAGATGTACCTAGGGGTAATCACCTAGAAAAGGGTTGTTGAGTGTTGACTCAATCAGCACTCTAACTACTCTGTTAGATAGACACTCCA
The DNA here is from genome assembly GCA_963277665.1 of Viscum album. Taxonomy (NCBI): domain Eukaryota; kingdom Viridiplantae; phylum Streptophyta; class Magnoliopsida; order Santalales; family Viscaceae; genus Viscum; species Viscum album. The sequence continues at coordinate 821,838,820 of OY728123.1, forward strand.
AGGGGATATGATTTGGAATATTCACATTCCCTTTATGAACCATGATGAAGGTTTGTAACTACAATTTTCTTGGTATCCTACTAATTAATACTATTCAAACCAAGTTCTATCTTTATTGGATAGCCCGTAATTTTAAAATTACCCTCACCAATTTTTCTTTTGAAAAGGGTACTTCTTATTACATTGATGATACCCCAAAAAATCTATGTTGATTAATGGATGTTCTCTTAGACATACACATTATCCCATTGAATGGGTAATTATTTTTTCTTGAATTATTTATTATATAGTTAGCTATGTTTTTAATCATCCATATGTTCCTTCTGGAATGGTATGAAATATCTTATTGATTCTTATAGTGAATTAATTAGATTTATGTATGTTATGGGGGACCGAAATTATATAGTGCCTTGATGCATATACATGTCCCATGAGATAAAATATCTTGGATTTGGGTGAATACATATCCCCATATAAATATAGTATCTTGGCATAAGGACTTGATAGCATGATTTGATGTTTTGGGTTATGTATTCCATTATTACGATGTCAATTATTGTTATTATCCTTGTTTTCACTTATTATCATGGATATAACTTGAGTCGGTTTAAGTTGGTTAAGGATTTATATTGTTTATTAATTCCTACCAAATCACTTGAGGCATATTTATTTTATGATATATTATACTGTATTCTACTTCATATTGAGCATGTGAGCTTGATATTGTTTTCTTTACTTTCCCCATGAATCCTCGAAGAGGGCTGTGTTTAATTTTCAAGGATCTACTATATGTTCTAATAATGTTATAACAATTGTTTCTTATTGTATATTATATTTTCAAGCATTACGTATGTAAGTTTATAGTATTATATGATTACTACTCTTTTGGACCCTTTAGTAACTCATGTGTCATGTACCAATAAAGTAATATGTCTACCTACTTCAGGTTTTATGGGTATGGGTTGTTACATATCCTATGTTAATGTCTAATGTTGGACCATAGTTGATACTGGTCACACTGCATGGAAGATAGATATATAGCATAATTCAGAAGATAGAATTCACAAGGAGTGTTGGTATGTACATAAAAGGATTCATCCATTAAACAAGGTGTAAATATGAAGTATTTTGTGTTTTTTATATCCCAGAGTTTGTTTCATGGAGATATAAGATACGTTGTAATAGAAATTGGATGGATTTCAGTGGATCTACTATTTTTGAGAAAATCACACTTTAAGAACCTTACATGCTATAATTAGTGTTGATCAACTGATTGGACACACCATAGATTAATATTCCATGTCAAAGCCAATTCAATGATTAAAGGATACCGTATAAATGCTCATTAAATCTTAATTCAGGTAGAATGAGAATTATCATAGACATCAAGGATGCATCTTTTATCCAAAAGGCACATTGTGACAACTCTGTTGGTGACTTCATGATCCTACCACGACTCCGCATTGATGGACTATACCCAAACCCATGTCAGACTCTTGAAGTCTTTTGGCAAGCTCCCATCCTTGGATGGATCAAAATCAATGTTGATGGTGCCTCCAAAGGAAATCTAGGTCCAGTAGGATATGGAACTATATTCAGAGACTACCTAGGACATTGCCATGGATGCTTCTATGGAAGCTATGGTAATGCCTCCTCTATCGAAGCAGAAATGATGGTCATTATCCAAGCCATTGACTATGTTAAAACTAAAGGCTGGAATGACATATGTCTTGAGAGTGACTCTACCACCATTGTACAAGCCATTTGGACTGGGAAGATCCATCTTTCCTAGAATCTTACCTCCAGATGGATGAACTGTCTGAATTTGCTTAAAAATATTAGACACATTGCCACTCATACTTACCGTGAAGAAAACATGGTTACATATGGTCTTTCTAACAAAGGAATCAACCAACACACTACTTGTAATGATGACATGTCGGTTGACCTTCTTCCTCTATATGTTAGAGATTGTAATAAAATCCCTCATTTCCGACTTTTGTAACTCCTTTATTTTTAATAAATTGTGTCTGGGTATTTGACCAAGGAATTAAATTAATATATATATATATATATAACATTTTGAGGTCATTCAATTTCCAGAAAACAAGAATATTTGAACTGTAAACATAAAGAGTGATTTGTGGATTGATATATAAGGGCTTAACTCCGATTTAATGGTACTAAATGGAAAAACTAATTGTATGGTACACATGGGGACATATCAAGAAGGGAAGAGAAATGAAAATTAATATAAACCATTAAATTAAGGGATATATAATAATAATACTATTTTTAGTTGTTGTTCAGAAAAAAGTGAAGATATTTAAGATCCAAATGAAATATGAAATCTCTACACATCAAGAGATCTTATATTTAGATAATGGAACATGAAGAAAAAAATGAGAGATATTATAACATGTTGAAGAACTTTACAAAGGATGAATAGAATATTTTTCTACTATAAAGCAGAGGAAATTCCAGTTTCAGTCACTAGAAATAGTTTATGAAATCCTTGGCACTTCTCGTTGATTTTTCCAAAAAATAAGAAGATTTTAATTAATATCAAGGAAATTAGATGATATTTTTTATAATATAGGTTATACCTTTTCAATGAAGGAGAATAAAATAAATAAATGTAACCTATTCATACTTGGTAAATCTAAAAAAATTCATATTTTTCTTCGCCTCTATGAAAACTTTTTATTATTGTTTTAGTGATCACATAGAAATGGAGTGTGAATGAAGATATCCTAGGGCGATAGTGAATCAACCCTATCCATTTGGTGAGGAGTGAATCTAGGAAATAGTGACCAATAAACCCACTTGATTAGTTAACATAGTGATTCTGGTGCATTGACACGTTTTCGATTACATGGTCCTTCGATTATCCCATAGTGGTGAACCAAGTAAAAATAGGTGTGTCTTTACTTTTTTCAAGACACAATCTGATAAAGTGCATAAGAATTTTCAAAAGTTAAAATTATTATAGAGTTTGATCAAGTAATTGGAAAAATATAAACTAAATATAAAAGTATTGACCCTTATAATGAAGAGGTAAATATCCATTAGGTTAGTGAGTGTATAAAGAAAAGTGGTAATATGTTAAATTTTTTCATACATATATTAACACCCCCCTGACGGTATAATTTTGTGGACCTAACAAGTCATGTCATAGATTAAGCTTCCATTTTTTGTATCTTTTATTAATAAATTGTGATGTATTTAGTTTTTTGTGCTTATTTATATTTTTTCAGTCTTTATGTTAATGTAATGGATGTCAAAACTTATATAGGATTTCTAGTATTTTATTGAAATAATTGCCTCATATGAAGTAAGAAATACATTTCCTTCCTAAAAGTACATGTTGAATTCACCCATGATTTTTTCTGATAGGATTGTTCTTATAATATGAAATGGAATTATTTTTGGGATAGATTAAATAAATTTGCAGATAGATACATCTACAAATTTTTCACTATAGGGGGATCTAAAATAGAAAGTTTACAAATGATTTGTTCACGAAATATTTTTCAAATACACATGGATGAAGATAGAATATTTTTATGGTAAATAATATCCACTAAAAGAAGTATAAAAATATTAAATATAGATAATGAACTTGGATAATAATTCCACATATATAGAAGAAATAAGAAGATAAAGAAAAAAAAGAAGAAACCTATGATGAAGAACTATATTGTTAAGACAATTAGTTCTGAAAATATTTCTAGATCTTTTTGTAACCTTAGTATAGTAGATCCTTTCAACATAGGATATTTATATACTCCACTAAATACCTTTATAAATTAAGATAAAAATTATAATTTTACAATCACATCACTTTTCACATCTATAGATGTTTTATCCAACCACCGAGAAGAGTCAAGTCAATATGTGAGAATGTGGATCATTGGAATACTATAATAAAATTATAATATATATTGCTTCAAGTGTTATGTATAGAGAATAAGTTGATTAATTAATTAAAAGTGTCCCTAAAAATTGATATAAATAATTTTTGGTAAAAATTGAAGGATCCAGGTGATATATTAAAATAATTTTATCAAGTAGTAAGAAAAGAGATGGATACATAAAAGGAATTGAAAGAAAGAATCATTCTTCTAAAAACTCAAATTTAGTAGATGAGTAAATAAGGAAATTATTCTATAAAATGTATCACATATATTATTTTTAGGTTAAATATGAAATATGAGATAATTAAGTAACTCAAAACAGAACTTGGTGACTTAAAAGAAAAAATAAAATATGGAAGTTCCCTCACTATTAGAGTTGTTAAGTAAAACCAGTAGAATACTAAATTTTAAATCTATAGATAACTATAAGATTAATAGAAAATAAGTAAGAAAATATCCATAAAAATTTTATCCCTAAAATGATATTCTTATTGTAGATTTTTTAACATTATGACCATGTTTTTTGAAACCCAATAACCCAATATCTAAAGAAAATTAGAATCCTCTATATATAAAATGAAATAATAAAACATGATTTATTATATCTATAGTATAATTTTTAGATATTATAAAACTAGTCATATGGGAAGTAATTATAGAAATATGGGAGCAATAAAATTACAAAGTAATTCATGTATTCTTATGACATAAAAGAAGATAATGAACCTTAGAAATAAGTCTATCAAGTAGGAAAATGGGTTTGCTATTTTATAGGGTAATTATATATCTCGATAAATGGGTATCAAAGACCAAAACTAGGTCACTCATATAATCCATCTTAGAAATAATGAAGAAATATTTAGATGCAATGTCAAGGAGCTACTCTAGTTGTGATATTGGTGAATGAACTTGTAGAGAGAAATATATTAAAAAAGGTGAAGTCAATGGTCACTCTCATAGACATAGAAGAAGAATAATGTTTTTATGGTCTTATATAACATAAAAATAGTATATAAACAAATATTTTAGGATAATCTCTCCATTATATAAGTATTTATGAATAAATATCTATTAGTGTTTCATCACAAGATTAGTTTTGTTAATGTTTAATTTTTTCCATAAATATAGAAAACCCCAAGCCAAAAAAATAATTCTCACATCCTATAAGAAATGTAGGTAATTAGAATCACACATAAAAGATACATTGGATGGGGGTTGGAGAAACTATTTATAATTAATGATCAAAAAGAATAATAAATTTAAAATTTTATGGAATGTATTTGTCAAAATTTAAAAGAGTGAAATGAAATGTTTGAATGAAAATAGTTAGTCCTCCAATACCAACCATCTTCCTTAACTTGAGGAAATATGAGGTACACCCCCTCCCCATAAAATAAATTTTTTCTTAACTCTGGTTTAATATTGTGTAGTCTCAAGAGGAAGATTTGATCATGATAGTAAATGTTCTAAAAATCACTTGAGAATGGTGCTGAAGAAAATTATAATCAAATTTTAAAATTAATGCAACAAGTGGAGTCAATACCTTCTCTTTCCTTAAAACATTTTATGTTGAATAAGCAATTTTAATACATGATAACAATAATAATCATCGAGGTAGTGATTTTTATTATAAAAAGTGGTATCATTATACTAATATCACAATTGGTATTAACAATTGGAGAGGGAAATAAAATCCTTAAGTATGAGCAGCAAAAAAAATGTTTTCTTAGCTTATTTTATTTTATATAACAAGTGGTTCGATATTTAATTTCATCTGATTGTTTTTATTACATCAAAGGTTTCTATAATTAAAAGAATTATGTTTTATATTTAGTAATTAAATTCAGGATGTAAATGTGATTTGTAGGGGAATATCCAAAAGTGGAATCCCCATCAACCAAGAATGGAAACCCAGAATTAAGTGCAGAAATATGTTTTATACAACTAGTATAAATCTATTTCTAACTATAGATCTCAGGATTTCAATCAAAAAATGAACTAAAAATAAAAATCTAGTATGATTCATACACTATATCATTTTTTAGTATTTACAAATTAATTGGTGATAGTAAACCTAAATTCATAGGAATAGTTCATTAGAAAAAGGTTAAAACTATTATTGAATGTACTACATGACAGTAAGTGATTTATAAGAGAATTATTGGGTACTATTAGATTAATCTATTTTATCCTGCACTAATACATGACTAAATAGTTTTATAGTTTGTTTTGATGGTTCATTTCTATGTTGTATGTGCACTCACTAAATTTACAATTACACATACATAGTTTGAATAAAAATTATTTCTTGAAAAATAAATCTAAAATTTAGATGGGGATTAATAGTTGGTATCTAGTATTCACTGATGGTTGAAAAATTGAGTTATAAGTTTCATAGAATTTTTTGATAAAGGGGGTAGATTATTCATGAATATCCCAATGTTTTAAGGAAGGTATGTTTCATGTGAATATAGTGTTGAAAGATAACACTTTTTATCTATAATATTGAGATTGTATTTTTCAGAGTCAAGGAGAAATGAGAGTATAAAAAAGTAGTACTATCATATGAGTAGATAAGATATAATTTTTCAAACAAGTAGGATGTCTCAAGAGAAAAATTATATTCTATATCAATGGGATATAAGTATTATGAATCCACTATGGGGAGAATAACTCATGAATCCACCAAGTGGGAGTAGAAGTTTAGCTTTACCTTTTTATGGGTGAAGAAATTATTATGACTACATGTATTCAATAGTGAATGTATTTCCTACTATGTAAAATTAAAAGGGAATGGATTCATGAGAATAATAATTTCCACAAAATCTAAAGGGGGATATTATTGGCATCCCCATAATGAAGTTGATGAGTTTGGGAGACTTTTGCAATACCAATTATTAAGTTAAAGGTTTGGATTTATTTGAAATGAATTGGTGACTTTGTTATCCACCAAATTTATATAGATGTGATTGGATTAATTATCCATGAAAGGTGTTTTAAAAATCCCCAATATATATTCTAGTGGTTTTTGGAGTTAATTATGTAGCTTGAACAAAGCTGGAGATAAATCTTCCTAGAGGAAAATCAAAATGCAGCACCCCTTCCTCTTCTATGGTATATTGTTTGGGTATATTTATTTATCATCCATAACTAAGGTATCAACACCTCATCACCCCAGAATTCACTCTAAGGTATGAATTGTAAGGTTTAAAGGAAATCTCATAAGGGTCACTTCTTTGACCTTTATGTTTTATCACATCTGGCCATGTCGTAGAAAGATTTTAGAAGGGTATTGTGATTTTTGATGGGTAACACCCGTTACCCATTTTTCTAAACAATGTGGCCAGAAAATTCTATCATATGAAGTATCTAACCAATATATAATAGAATCATATAAGATTGATAGTTATTCTAACTAGAAATCATGTGGAATAGGTGGATCATAGGCTCTTCACAGGTTAGAAAAATGAATAAATAGGACCATGGTGTAGGGTGGAACCATAGAACAAAGAATCATGCGGGGTAACACGGGGACCCACTAAGATAGGTTGGTCCCTAAAGTATTTGAATGGTGATTCATGTCATGTCATAATAGATAATGTGGACATATAAAATTTAAAAGTCTGATGTGGGACAATATATGTTAGGTGCCACACTCGAATGAAGATGGCGATACTACAGAATGAAAAAGATAGAATTTGCAAGGAGCGTAGAAATCCACATCACATGATCCATCCACACTAGAAGGTATACATTTTTTCTGATATCTAGGATTTTTTGTGGAGATATAGGTTATGTTGTAAACGAATATTTTATGGATTTTAATGTCTTTTCTATTTTGGGGAGGTCCACACAATAGGATCCATCCATGCCATAAGTAGTCTTGATCAAATGAATGTCCATTCCATATATAAAAATTACTCACTAGATCTAGTTTTATGCTTGATGGAGATTGGAAAATCATTTTGAGATTGTGAGAAACATAAGAGGCGTTTAATTTCTATGAGATTTATGGATCTGGTAAACTATAGAAGACCACATCATAGTTATGAAAACCACACCACAATATTATATATTTTTCTAAACCTAAACGTAAAAAGGAAGAGTTATCCATGGTGATGTGTTATAGGGGGGAGACCAATCCATAGATGAATAGACCACACTTTGGTCAGTCAGTTTCCATAAAACTAGAAGATTTAAACTAGAAACCTAAAGAGGGAGTTATAGATTGATATTTAAGGGATTAAAATGGATTTAATGGTAGTAAAAGAACACACTAAATTTATTGTACACATAGAGAGGTATTAATAAGAAAAAAAGAATGATAACTAATAAAAACTATCATATTAAGTGTTGAAGACTCATAAAATTTCTTATAAAATTTATTAAGAATAAATAAGGGATATTGAAGATATGAACAAGATCTTATATAACATTCTGATTCAGAGGCCACTCCATTAGTACCCTAGCCTAGTTCACCACAAGGCCTCAGGAATAACTCCCTATATTCAATAGGTAGCTGACTAGTAGTGGGGGTCTATGGGGGTATCGTGGGGAGACTATACCCTCAAAATTAGAGTGTAAAATATTTACTAAATAACCAAGAATCATACATATCAAAGTAATTATAGGGAATAAATAAACTGAACATATTAGATAAAAATTGAATAATGATATATGGAATAAAAAACATATAGACTCGATCTCCCGTTAGGATGATCTTATATACATGATAATAATTAAAGAATAAATATATAATTAATCTCTCTAATGAAACTCTAGGCCATAGAAAATCTTAAATACCATATACTCATCTGATCCATCCCACACGATCAAACATAGGCATTATCCAAAACTGTTTCTATAACCATGTGAGAGTCTTCTTGGGTACCCCAATTCAATGGAATACCTCAGAGGGTGAGATTATATAACTCATTAGGGAACCACCAATGAAATCTAATACTATACCAGCAATGCACCAATATGTGTATGTGATATATTTAGAATAGATAAAAAACTAACATTTCCTACTTCAAACTAATACCATAATTGTTTGAGAATATCTATTGGACTATCTCAACCCACATACCCAATTCCATAATGTTTTTAATCCTTGGGTTCAAGACCTAGATTCGACATACCTACTTTGGCTAGTGTTGGGATCTCTCTACGAAAATCATTATATTGTTCAAACAATACAAATATTAGATCTTGGTGTATCCTAGGAATCCCTCATTCTTAGGCTCAAATGGCCATATACTTGTCAATAATGGATCCATAACCAAATCTTGGGAATCATGGGAATATTTCAAAACTTTATGTATAAATAATGGCTCAAGATAATTCTCAACATATTTGGAAATCACTAAATAAAAACATCACAAAATTCACCAAGCCAAACAGCTCGATCCTTAGAATCCCGAGCATCTAGATAAATATAAATGAAAACCATCAATCTCAACCGAATAGATACTAGGGATGACCTAGGAATCTCATTATCATAGTAAATATCATAATAAAATAATATAATTCCCCATCCCAACATGGATAGATTCTAGTCATGCTAGGTATCTTAAGTACTTGGGGTATCCAAGGAATCCCTTAGAGACCTGAGGTCAAATCCTGACATCCAATGAATTCATTACTGACTCAACATTCGGATCCCATGATATAAACTAGGCATCCATAGTAACATAATTATACACGCCATATCACAAAGTACCACACATGTCCCAAGTTCAGATCCTAGAAATCACCGCTGCACATCCACCATACCATTGTATCACATCAAGCTCATAGGTTAAGTCACATAACTCATGTTTGGATATAAGTGTTGAATAAAAATAACTTGGTGAAGCATAAACACAAGATAGGGGTTGGGAGAACACCTAAACCCATTCTAATCATCACAACCCCTTAGGGCATACATGTTTAGTATGGGATCTATGGTGACACCCTGTATCATCTCTACCCAAGCCATACAATCCTGATCTAGGTTGGGAAGTCATTGAGGGAACCCACTGGGGTCCATTAGGTTGTAGTACGGTAGAGGAACCCTCACATTGGTCCTCAGTCTTGATCAAGTTCTAAGGTCATTAGTCAATACTTGGGGGGTACCATGTTCCTCAGTGTCATCATTATGGTAGAATGGTGTCACCGGCTACATGGTATTCTCCACATAGGAAATAGTCAATAATATAGATCATGGATCATCTCGATCATCATGGTCACTCTACGTTAGTACTATTACAAAACCTGTCATCAAATCCTAGGGTCTACCGACCCAGGAAATGCATGTATCAATCCAAGGCTTTGTCCATTGATGTTCAAGGAAAACTGTCTAGTACCAAGGACCATCAGGACCTTGTACCTATTTAAATCCAAATTGAGATGTCGTGTTCTAATTAAAAAATACAATTATTATTTTCAACACCCTAGGTGGCTTAACACACACTCGATGCATCATAAAAAATCATAAATACCATAGGGAATGTATGAAGACGTCATACCTTTGAAGAATCCATTTTACCTTTATTTCATAGCCCATCAACTCTCATTGAGGCTTGCTCAAGCTCATCCAAAGTCATCTCAACACCACCAGCAACTACCTGCATTCCTGAAGACCTAGCTCTTACCAAATAGGTCATTTTATTAATTATGGAAAATTATATTTATTTATCTATTTTAACCCAGAACGGCATAGATGAAAAAAACACATTAGGAATCTAATGATCACTAGTTCTTTGAGAAACAATATATAGTCCACCATCAAAAACCCCTTGAACATATACTGGGTTAATGAAATAACCTTTTTCTCTAATTAAATAATTAGATAAATTCAAACTTAATGTAAAATTTATGAAAAATCCATGGAGTGTTATACCATTTACAAAATAACAAACAGTGATTGGAAGACATTGTCTTGGGTCATCCACTATCTTGTTTTCTTGAAATCCCTATTAAAAAGTTATTCCCCCACCCTATGATGAAATTATTACTTTTTTCCTACAACAGAATTATTCCAAAACAAAATTGGAAAAAATAAAAATATGAGTGGAAGGAGATGGGGAATCATGTACCTCTTATCCATCGTGAAATCAACTCAGGAACAACCAATAACCTAAGACATAAGAGGGGGAGAATCCTTGATCATTAACCTCCCATGGGCATCCATCAAACCAAAAAAAAAGTGGATAGAACCCCCTTAAATACCATAAAACTGGGTTTCGATGTGTGAATCCAAGATTAAATCCATGAATCATCAAGGAATGGGTTATCCCCTAGTTTTTAACTCTCATGTCTCGAATCCACTATAATATCCCCCTATATATTGGGACTTCCTGTTTCTCCTCAAGTGGCCTCCAAAAGCCTTGGGACATCAATCATTCCTTGAAACATGTATGAAAACATCATTTTGTGTTTTTTAATCCTTCATAACCTCAGTATGTTACAAATTTATCAAAATTATCCATCCACAAAATTAAACATTTAAATTCCCTCTAGAATTTTCCCACCCTTGTGGATGTGGGTTCTTACCATCTCCCCTACCTAAAACTTCTCATCCCCAAGAAGTATCCAAGACCATTCAACCAAAGAACCTAACCATCCTGGGTTTTTATCTCATTATACAATTGTCGTTCTTGATCCATGAATTCCCAGGGCACTTATTCTACGAAACTATGAACCCGAAACACACAGAAACAGAAAACTAAGATACATTCTATCTAACCAATGTCAACAATAAGATGACGATCTCCACACACATCTCAAATGACACCCCATGGTTTCGTTCCGATTTTATCCCAAGACATATAGTTCTCCCTACTATATGACTCTACTTAACATGACTAATCGAAAATCATGGTTCTCCCCACCATAAGAGTTTCCAACTGAAAATTTATTTATATCAGTACACTGAACTATTAACCATGTCCCATATGTTGATCCCAAAATTATTCTCCTCTCACTGTCTTCCACATCAAGTAAATTCAAAAGTCAAACCACATTTGGATGGCCTCCTCTAAAACCACTCTAATCTACCTCCTATTGTGTCCCAAAATAAATGCCCACCTCCAAAAATAATTTCTACTACCAACCCCCACATGTGACTTCCTTCTTTTATCCTGATCCATAGTACCATATCCCCAATATTCCTAATAATTTTCTTCCAAAAAGTTACCTTAACTATATTTCATTACACCTTTCACCCCAAGAATAATTTCACAAAATGTTTCATCAGCAATTCACCCCCTAAACCAAGTGATAAAATAGGGTTTCACCCCATAAAACATGTCCCAATCATGTATCACTCCAGGAATCACCCTTGGGTTACACAAAGATTATCTGAAACATGATTATAATGAAATTAATTTATCCATTATCTCATCCAAACCTCAAATATGGTTGGTACCTTTGGATGCAATAAAATTGTATTCTATTACTCATATCGTCCATCCAATGACTAGTCCTCTCACACTAATGACCCTACCAACATAGTCCAGACATCCACAACCCATTATCTATCCATTTCTACACATAATTGTATGATGTGACTATAATTCCCACATCAGAGCACCAACACAAAACACAAATTATCACCCTTTCCAAGAACATCGGAATTTCATGCTTGTAAATCACCAAAATTCCAACCATAATGAGGGTGAAACACTGAAATTTTCATTGGTTAATTTCCCACCATATGGATTACCTTATTCCACTACTTCAGCATCACCTCAATAGGTTCTGTAATTAAATATACACTCCTCCTACCAGCCATGTTCTCTCATCCCATCAGAACTCGTCATCTCTTGGCTCACACACAACCATCATGAATTCCAATTTAAACAATTTTTCATGTAAATAATGTGTAAACTACAATGATATCACCTAAAAACAAATGGGTATATGCTCCAATACCACCCAACCATGGAAAACCCAATTCACACGCCCTTGATCTTCACATCATGGAACTAGGTTGATCCACCAAACAACTGACTATGTTCTATGGATTTTTAGTACATCAAGCCAGACACATTCCTAGCTGACACCTAGTTCTATTCAATTTCACAGTTGTCCACCCACACTCTCACCACATATAGAAACATATCCAGGGTCTACAGGTTCACGAACCTGAATTTTATCACCCTTCAAGTCCAGTCACAAACCATAACTTGATCACTCATAATTCTTTTTTCATAACACACTATTGCATCTCCAGGATATATTGGACTACCTTTTATCACTACACTATAAAACTAGGTCACATTAAGGGTCTAAACACATAGGTTATTACTCAATTCACCCATCTCAAAAGTCACATGACATCTCATACCTACTCAGCGACCTATTAGGGAACCAATTCTCTCTAAGCATTAACCTATGGGACTGCTACCTTAAGATTTCAAAATTATATTGGGTCATAAATATATCCTGGAATAATCATGGATGACCCATACTCAAGAAAACTAATTCGACTAACTCAGTAAAATATAATTCAATTACAATATATATGGGAAAGATCCATATAAGTTTTTACTGACATTATAAGAAACTCGATCCGAATACTAAAAACCCACTAGTGGTTTCTCACTAAGAAACCATGTGCCACATTGACCTACTAAGGTCACTCTATATCTCGTACACCAAGGTAATATATTTGTTTCATCAATGAGAACATCATCATAGATCCACATTACCTGAACTAAGAAGGAATAATATATATATATATATATAGTGATCCAGCTGAGTAGAATTTCCCTAAGTACTTATACAAGAAAATGTCGTATGAGTGTTTTTTGACACATAAAATAGTTAAACCTATCTTCAGTGTAGAAAATCATACTAATAGGACCCTATATGTCATGTGAATCTTATGTTCCAACTCATGATTCATGACATGCCTCTTTTCTCTATGGGACGTGTGTCAATCTAGAACCGGTCTCCTACCAACTAGCCAAGAGACAAAACTCCAAAACTCAAAAGTCATAATCAAAAAATAAAAACACCATGTGAATTACTCATGGTGAAAATAATATAAAAATATAACATCGTAAATCTAGAACATACATCTCTTACATGGAAACATGGACTTCATATTGGAAGTGGTGTTTATAACGCACCAGCCTGGTATTTATAATAGGATCTAACACATTACAATATCTCTTGACTACCATACCCTAAATAGTAAGAAAAAAGAAGGATTTGATACCACTTTGTTAAATCCTGATAAGGAGGCCACTCGACTGGTTCCCTCTCTTGATTCTCTATAGTACCTTAAGGGAACCACTCCGTATGTTAGAGTTTTTTTACATGAAATAGGGGTCCATGGAGGTGCCCTAGGGGGTTTTATAACCCCTATATGAGAGTGCATAATCACATGTAAATAACCAAGAATCATGCATATCATAGTATGAAGAAGGAATAAATAATATGAGCATACGAGATAAAAATAAATTAGTGACACATGGAATAAATAAAAAATCGATCACCCACCAAAATCATCACATATATAGGTTAATAATAAAATAATAATGATAAAATCAGTGACTATACTAAAAATATAAGAAACAACATATCCCAACTCCATGTACTTGTCTGATCCATCTAACTTTATCCAACCTATTCCACATTCCAACTTGTGCCTACAACCAAGTGAGAGACTTCTCGGGTACCCTATGCAATTGATGCCCGAACAGGGTGTGATTCTATAACTCAATAAGAAACCAACAACATAGTCTCATACTATACCATATATATGCATGTGACATTCTCAAAAAAAATAAACTGCTGAAAATAAATAACTAAACAACTAACATTACCAACTTCAACTCAATGATGGAATGTCTCTGGGAACATCTCGTTGATCATGCCAACCCATTTACCCAACACCATATTGTTTTCAATCATTTTTTCAGTGAACTCAATCTTGAATAACTACTTCATCCAATATTAGGGTGTCTCTGAGAATGTAATTTCACTATGATAACCATATAAATACTAGGTCCTAGTGTAACACTGGTATGCATCATTATCAAGCATGAACCGCCAACTATTCCTCAAGAATGGATCCACGACTAGATATCATGAATCTAGGGAATCTCTCCAAACTTCAGGAATAAATAATGTATTGAGACTAATTCCTGATATCCTAGGAATTCACTAAATAAAAACATATCCCATATCAGCATAAAAAACAAGTAGATCCTGAGGATCCTTGAAATCCTAATCAAGAACATGTGATACTATTAGGCTCAACTGGTCAGATCCTAGGGTTGACCTAGGAATCTCATTATCAAATTAAAAATAAAAATAAAATAAAGTAATTTCCAAATCCTATATATTGGATCCCTTTCATGATAAGAATGCTAGGGATTTGTAGTGTCCAAGGAATCCCTTACACACTCGATATAAAATCTTAGTATACTAGACATTCCTCGCATGGCTCAGTACCTAGATCCCATGATACACATTGGGTATCCATGAATAAATCATCAATTAAGAAGTACCATATAGTCCACATAAGGACCAAGGTTGTGTATCCAGAGGAAGATATGGGAATCAACCATATTATTATATAATGTCAATACAATGGGATAAGTCCTAAGAAGGGTGTCTGGATGTAACAAGTACATAAAAATAATTGGTTGAAGCAAAAACACAATATAGGGGTCATATGAATGTCTAAACCCATTCTCATCATTACAGCACCATCAATATTATATGTTTAGTATGGGTTCTATGGTGACACACACTACTATCTCTACCCAATCCATATAAACCTTCTTAGGGTCCATCAGTCACCAAGGACACCCACAAAGGTCACCTAGGTCATATTATATCAAAGGAAACCTCACATGAGAGATGATTCTTGATCTAGGTCTTAAGTCAACATCCAATTATTGAGGGATACTACATCCCTCGGTGTCATCATCAGGGTAGCATGGCCTCACTGGATACATGGGATTTTCTAAATAGGAAGTAGTCAATAAGATGTCCCATAACCCATCTCAGTCCTAAAGGTCACTCTAGGTATGTTCACTCACCTAAACCATTATCCAAGCCAATGGTCTATCCACCTAGACTATTCACTTCTTATGTCAAGGCCTTAAGAATTAGTAGATAGGGAAAACTAGCTAGTACCAAGGTCTAACAGGTCCGTGACACTTTATGCATCCTAATTGAAGCATCACGTTGTAATAAAATATTTAAACTCTATAATTGGTGTGACCACACATCCCAAGAATCTTAAAATTATAATAACTACCATAGGGAATGTATAAAGACAACATACCTTTTAATAATCCATTTTCATTTTATTTCATTTCCTAAAAAATCCTTTTTAGGTTCACCCATGCTCATCCAAGGACATCTCATCACCACCTACAACTGATCACATTCCAAGAAACATAATATACACAAAAAATGTCTTAAAAATAATTACGAATGATTAAAATTAAATATTTAATTTATCAAAGATCAACATAAAATCCAATAACTCATCGGGCATCTAATGATTACCAGTTCATCAAGAAATGGGGTGTCATCTACCCCATTCACATCCCCAAACCCATACTGGGTAAAACACCCAACTTAGTCCACCAACTACATAATCACATAAATTAAATTTTAATTGAAAAAACAAATAGAAATCCATGTAACAACATACCTTTGGTGAAATAATAAAAAATTATGTGAAAATATCATCTCCAGTATCCCTCTATCTAGGATACTTGAATGTACCATCTAAAACATGTGATTTCACCATCCTCTAGTGAAATTACCATTTTCTCCTAAACCCGAACAATTCCAAATATATCACGGTAATGTAAAAATAAGAGAAGAAATATATGGAAAATCACATACCTTGCATCCACCATTAAATTACCTCAAAAATAGCCAAGAACAATGCAGTGAAGAGGGGGAGGATCCCCATCCATTGGTCTCCCTCCCATGCAGGTCAAACATTAAAAAGGTGGGAAACACACTTAAGATACACTAATATAGGGTTTCAATGAATTAATCTAAGATTCTCACCATGAAACATAGGGTGGGGTTTTTACCTTATTTGGAACATTCACACAATGAATATACTATTTGTGGTGTGAATCCACTATTAGAGCCCTCCTCCCACATGATTGCCTCATGTTCCTCCTCCAAAGGCCTCATAAAGCCCTGATTCATCACTCATTCCATTAAAAATCTCCCAAAATCTCCCTTTTTGTTTTTCTTAGCCCTTTGAACCTCATATTGATCCTTAGTTCTCAAAATGATCCATCCCCCAAAACTCAAAATTCAAATCCCCTCTAAAATTTTCATACTTGTATGGATACTGGTTGTTAAATATGAAATCTATGTACATTGAGAGGTTCAATTTTTAGCTAAGATAATAATAATAGAATAAGGATGGATCATGTAACTCATTGAAGAACCTTCCAAAGGATAAGGAGATTATTTCTATCTTATGAAGAGATGTAGAGGGAATACTAGTTTCATTCACTGGAATGATTTGAAGATAGATGGAACTTCATGAATATTTTTCTATTGAATAAGAATATTAAATGGAATCTCATAGAAATGTGATGATAATATCTATGATAGAGGGATCATATTTTCTAATAAGTAGAGATAAAAAATCAAGGAAACTTATTCATACTCATTGTATCCCAAAAAAGGTGATATTGTTCTTATCCTATAATCCAACTTGTTATCCATTCTTGTAGTAGTGAGAAAACAGAGAGTAATTGTGATGTATTTGATCCTTGGGTGTTAATGAATCAAAATATCAATTATAATGGTAGTATCCCCAGGTAGGAGTGACCTATCCAAAACCATACAAGAAGTGATCATAGTGATTTTAGTGCATCGACTCACTATCGATTTCATACCTCATAGATTATCATGTAGTGGTGAAACAAGTAAAAATTGACATTTACTATGTGCATACATTCATTTAATTTCTCCATGAAACTGTCTATTAAAGTGGTTAATAATTTTCATAAGATAAATTTATTGTATATTCATGTTAAGTAATTTTTACAATATAAACTAAAGATAAAATGTTGTGGACCTTTTAAATAATTGGTCAAAATCAATTGGGGTAGTGAGAGTTTAAATAAAGGTGATAATATTGTAAAATATTCCATAGCCTGATACCCCCCAAGTTATCTCTCACCTAATCCATTTTTAGTCTAAAATAATTCAGAAATAGGAAAATATAAGTGAAAAAAAATGTTGGACAACCCACCAAATAATCTTGAATAAATGAATACATAAGAAGAAATTTTCTCCCCACAAAAAATGAACAAAATATTTGTTATTTTGATCAAAAATAGAAAATAGTTAAATCAATATAGACTATAACCAATTAGAATAAAATAAAATTTATTATTTTTTTGGGGATACTGTAAGTTTTGTGTAATGACCCGGACTCGGCCAGCCACCCGAACAGTGCCGAACGGGTCGGGTGTAACGACCTTATGTGCACCTCCCCTAAATGCCAAAGGCTGATGACTAGTAGTGAGGTTCTGATTAGGTATAGTGGGGAGGATATACCCTCTCAAAGGAATAAAATGGTACTGTTCTATGTAATAAACTAAAATATGCAGAGGAAATAAATGACTCAGCAAACTCAAACCAGACCCGCAGTGCAGAATCATATCCAATAACAATAAACTAGTGGAAGCAATATAGAACCAATATAAACCATAGTAGTGGAAAGTAAACAGAACAGCATGTTGAATACATGAGCAACTTCAACTGAAACCAACAAGGCATGCATCCAAAGTAAGTCGTACAGCACAATATATATATAATGGCGCCAATGGCTAACCAACAGTACTACATAATAAAGTAAGCAGGCTGATACATAACGGAAACTAAACAAAGTAACTCCAGCAAGGCACGAACTCAAGGTCCATGCCAGTCTCCATGCCAATAGCACTAAAGTCCAACTCTTGAGGCTTACCCTCTACCTGCACGCAATTTCATAATGTCTACACGCATCCTGAAGGGCCCATGTTGGGTGTGAGACAAGTCTCAGTAGGATACCACCCAAGGGTGCATAACTAATATAAGTGTTTAGGAAGACATTCTTATATAAGAAAAACAGTAAACAGTAAAATGCCAAAAGTAAACACGAACTTCACAGGTGCTCAGCAGCCACCAAGAAGTGTCACCTGCTTCGGCCAGCGCCGGAATATCTGGATGTAACCCGGCACCATCTGCCACCTGAAACTACGTGTCTCAAGTACCGACATCCCGAAGGTATACCTAAACATCATAACCTAGCTCAGATGCTCCACCTGCCCATGGAGTAACATCCAGAGGAACAGTGATACCTATACTCAAAAGATAACCGGAGGGACAACGATGTCGGCCCTCAAATAACGGTGAGCCACCGCCCCCAACCAGACCACCTCAAAGTTGTCTCCTGAAGACTCCTCACCTTCCACATGGCTTCCATTGGTAAGAACCCCCAAACAAAAAATACCTAACTGCATCTACCGAGGGCCTCTACCCAGCGAGTGGTCGCACCACCTCATCATGGAGTCTATCTGTTATTACACTACTCAAAAGTAACCGGTGAGCGGTAATCACCTTAATAAGTTCCCAAGACAAAACACATCTGACACCTCGTTCCCCTGCGAACTTGTCGCTCAAGTCTGATGGCCTCTCCATCCAAGTAACACAGGCCAAGCCCAACCCAACTGTCCAACTGCCTCAACCGATGTCCATGACGCCCAATCCCGTGGTAGAAACCACCCAAAGTATCCCATGCCAAATCCCCAACCTGTGATCTCCATCACTCAACAATATATCTGGGCCACGCCCAACACAACAAGCAGCTCGACATAGGGAATATCACACATTGCATATTCATACTTAGAAGCATCACTTTAAACATGAAATTAGTAAGTAGTCAAATTTCACTAACTGGTGCTATCCCATACCATCACCTAACTCATTCAAAATTTAAAAATTAAACTAAACAGTTTAACTTGAGACATTCAATAGGTAGTATAAACACGATAGTTTAAACAATGGTCCAAATCACATCCATTTAGGCACCCTAGCCGAATTGCCCCAAACGATCAATGACCTCTAACCCGGTCTCGCTCAATCGCAACAGGGTTAGCAAATACACAGAGGCATCCCACAATGTAGATAATTAAATAAAAACAAATAAACAGGACCTCTCTCAACACCTGACATCGCGCCTGAAGGTCACAACCCCCAAATTTCTACAAAAACACGAAAAAAGGTATGAACCACTCACCTCGTACTTGTATGATGACACTACTTTGATATCAGCCTCTCAATCGGTCTGAATCGCGGTATATTTTTTTTCTGTCAAATCCGAAAATTCTATTTGGATAGAATCTGCAGGGGAATATGTGATAAATCACGGATGAAGAAGGGTGCGTGGAGTTAGCCTTTCCCATGTAGTCATGCTGCCACTGACAGATCGAAGAACAGAGGTCGTATGATGATTCTAGGAGGAATTGTGTTCGTTAGAGTTTTTCAGACGAACAGTTCGTCCAATGAAGATGAATAAGAGGGTTTCGAAAATAAGGCGTGACGGCATCTCAGACGATAAAATAAAAAAAAGTAGACGGCGTGTATTTTCGAAGTACATGCCGTGTATATGTGTTTCCATACTCTGACTTAAGCAGAGTCCAGCACATGGCTTGGACCGTGTACATGGTCAATACACAACCTGGGACTCGACCGCTACATGGAACAAAGTTACACGGCGTGTCAATGAAGACTACACACCATGTAGATTTAAATTTATACCTGGGCACCACACAACATGTACTTGGCCTTTCATGGTTAAGGATACCCGGTGAGTCTACAAATATATGCCGTGTAGGAAGAAAATTCTACATGGTCATCACACGACATGTACTCGGTGGGCACACGGACGGTCACTCGGTTAACACATACACGAAATGTACTTAAATTAGATGGCCTGTAGTCCAGAAATTTCCAGAAACTGCCCATATTTTCCAGACTTCTCAGAAACTAGTCAATATTTCAAACAGGATTGGGACTTGACCAGTTTCTAAAAACCCATGTTCTTACAAACTACCCACCTTAACGTAGACCGTTCCCGAGCTACCGAACGAAACCAGGAGATGGCACCAAACACGCCCATCCCGGTTAAACAACCTGGACTACCCCGATATTAAGGATCTGGCTGAATTCCTAAAAGGGCTCCCCACCTTAGGAATTGCCTACTCAGTCGCAACCAACAAGGCTCAAAGCAAATAAAATAAACAATCAAGGCCCAACGACCTATTTTCCGGACCCATGGTCCTCCCATGATGTATCATCACCCATGCACCTCCTCGGTGCTCAAGTGTCGCTTCTGACACCCAAAGTAACCCTCACCGCATCGGTGTCTGCCTCCCTTATGTCCTGCATCTAATAGATACTAAAATAAAAACATGGTGTCTTGCACCTCGAGTAACCTGCCTCTATGATTCCCCGATGCCCACAGAACCTCATGTAACCTACATCCCTGATGCTCCTAATTCTACGCATTTGAATTATATAAATAAAATATATAACGCATCTGATACGATGCCAATCCCACTAACTAGCATCTAGTCAGTCCACAAGTATCTGATGCAACTCGTGCACTCAAGAAGACACGCCTCAAGAGGCCATGACAAAAGAAAGCAAAGAACTCATGGCCACACCCGTGGTGTACTTTCCATCGTCATCGGCTCTCCAACATGCTCAACCCCTGGTAGCTCCACAGTGTGCACCTGGCCTGAAGTACGATGACCTGATGCTTGACCTCTCTGCGGTGTTTCTCTAGTCACCAGCCACTGACCCATTAGCTGGGTCCCACCGTCTCTATCACATCCTCCGCGTGCAGCTGAACCTCGTCTACCATCTCCTAGTACCGAACCTGTACCAACACCTGATGCCACAGTCAGTCCTGGTCCCTGCCTGTCGGCTATCTGAGAAGGCTACCTCAAAAACCTCTCCAGATGCCCGACTTGTCCACAGGCCCAGAACTCCTTTGAGGGCCTATCGCACTGAGCTCAAACATGTCCTGGTTGTCCACACTGAAAGGAAACCACTGCTGAACTTCCACGAGGTGGTATAGCTGAGTCTTTGGCCTGTCTGTCCTGATGGAACTCATCTCTCCCCCGCTTCCAGCTGTCCGGATAGTCAGCTGAAGCTATGAACCTACCAAAATGAGATTTCTCTCTCTCGTTTCCCTCGGCTATGAGCACCTGATTCACCACCTCGGAGAAGAAACCTAGCCAGAAGATGATTACCTGAACCTGAATGGCGTGTCGTAAGCCATCCTCGAAGCGACATACCCTAGCTGCATCATCGCTCACCATACCAGGTGCAAAACGGGACAACTTCGTGAAGGTATCTGCATATTCCATGAAGGACATATCTCCCTGATGGAGACATAAGAAATCCCGTGCTCTCTCTGCCCTCAGTGTCTCTGGATAGAAGTGCTCAAAGAACATGTCCTCGAAGTCCTTCCAAGCGAGTCCCTCGTGGCTACGAACCTGTACCTGTAAATCCCACCAATGCTTCGCTCATCCTCTCAGCATGTACGTTGCCATCTTAACCCTCCACCCTGGAAGCGTCTCGAACTGCTCAACGATCGTGTGCATACATTCTATCCAGTTCTCTGACGCCTGCGGACCACCCTCACCCTGAAAAAGCGGCGGGTGCTGCGACTAGAACTCCCACATCAGATATGCCATCGAAGGCTCTACAACCTTCACCCCTCTGTCAATCCCCTGCAAGACACGTAACATGCTAGCTTGGAGCTGATCGTCAAGCCACGATCCGAACGCTACCAAACCCGGCTACTACCCTGCGTGCACTGGATCCTGAACCTGATCCTGTCCCTGATCCTATACCTACAGCTCATGCTCTGCCTACACCGAATTTTGAACCTCATCCTGCAGTATTGCATCCTCTCCAGCCTAACGCTCCATCATGTCGTGAAGGAGTACCCCATTGAATACCATAAATGGTCAGGCATACCATATATATATAACAATATATTCTACACAGATAAGGAAGGAAATAAAAGGTAGTGCATACAACTACCCTTACTCTCCCCTATCGCAACCCATTTCCTCAGCATACCGACCTCACAACCTCCTTACCCACCCTCAACAGAGCCAAGTATCAATTGTACCTCGGGCCATGCCCGTCTTAACAATCAACTTTGCCTCAAACCCATCGACCGAGTCGCCCAATCCTGACAGTTACACTGCCTCACCCATAGTACCTGCCTTCTCTCATAAGAGCCAGACCCAAATATCCTTCACATGCAATTCTACAAAATACAAATCATGGCATACACATTGAAATAAAAAAGCAATTATATCAGGATTTTCACCTATTCACATTTCATAACATACATATCATGGAAATTGATTTTATTCACATGGTATTATCACTTCACAAATCATACATGCAGTTATGAAATTGAAATACACTAAAATCTGCCTATCAAAAGCCAAGAAACAACCATTGACATACTGGCCAAGGTTTACATATCATACTCAATAACATCACACAATAAGTGATCCACCAAGGTGGAAATCATATAAACCGTAATCTGAGAAAAAACAAATAGCAATTCCAACCCACGACAACTCAATCCATTCCTCGTACATGGGGCTATAGGCACCCAAGCACGAGTTCAAAATCCAGTTCCAACAACACCTATCTCCAGTCTACCATATCTAAAATAGTAAAACTAGTAGTAATAAAAAGAGAAGTCTCAAATCATTAGTTTTCATCAAAGAAATGCTACTAAATCTCTACCAAGAACTCCTCTGATACCACTTTGGTACAACCTGGACCCGGCTAGCCACTCGAACAGTGCCGAACGGGTCGGGTGTTAGGACCTTAGGCACACCTCCCCTGAATGCCAAAGGCTGCCGACTAGAAGTGAGGGTCTGATTAGGTATAGTGGGGAGGTTATACCCTCTCGTAGGAATAAGATGGTACTGGTCTGAGTAATAAACTAAAATATTCAGCGGAAATAAATGACTCAGCAGACTCGAACCAGACCTGCAGAGCGGAAGTATATCCAATAACAATAAACTAGCGGAAGCAATATGGAACCAATATAAACCATAGAAGTGAAAAGTAACCAGAACAACATGCTGAATACACGAGAAACTACAACTATAACCACCAAGGCATTCATCCAAAGCAAGTCATACAGCTCAATATATATATAATGGCGCCAATGGATAACCAACAGTACTACATATTAAAGTAAGCATACTGATACATAACGAAAACTAAACAAAGTAACTCCAGTAAGGAACAACCTCAAGGTCCATGCCAGTCTCCATGCCAATAGTACTAAAGTCCAGCTCCTAAGGCTGACCCTCTACCTGCACGAAATTTCATAAAGTCTATAAGCATCCCGAAGGGCCCGTGTTGGGTGTGAGAGAAGTCTCAGTAGGATAGCACCCAAGGGTGAGTACCTAATATAAGTGTTTAGGAAAATATGCATATATAAGAAAAACAGTAAACAGTAAAATACCAAAAATAAACACAAACTTCACTGGTGCTCAGTAGCCACCAGGAAGTGTTATCTGCTTCGGCCAGTGCCGGAATATCTGGATGTAACCCGGCACCACATGCCACCAGACACTATGTGTCTCAAGTACCAACATCCCGAAGGCACACCCAAACATCATAACCCATCTCAGAATCTCCACCTACCCATGGAACAATATCCGGAGGAACAGCGATATGTGTCCTTAAAAGACAATCGGAGGGATAGCAATGGCTGCCCTCAAATCACGGCGAGCCTCCGCCCCCAACCAGACGGCCTCAAAGATGTCTCCTGAAGTCTCCTCGCCTTCCATGTGGCTTCCTATGGCAAGCAACACCAAACCAAAAATACCTAACTGCATATACTGGGGGCCTCTACTCAGCGAGTGGTCATACCACCTCATCAAGGAGTCTATCTGTGTGCACACTACTCAAAAGAACCCGGTGTGCGGTAATCACCTCAATAAGTTCCCAAGACACAACACATCTGATACCTCATGCCCCTGTGAACTTGTCGCTCAAGTTTGATGGCCTCGCCATCCAAATTACTTGGGCCAAGCCCAACCCGAAAATCCAACTGCCTCAACTGACATCCATGATGCCCAATCCCATGGTAGCAACCACCCAAAGTATCCCAAGCCAACACCCAAACCTGTGATCCCCATCACTCAAAAATATATTTGGGCCACACCCAACACAACAAGCAGTTCAACAAATGTAATATCACACATTGCATATTCATACTTGGAAGCATCACTATAAACATTCAATTACTAAACAGTCAAATTGCACTAACTTGTACTATCCCATACCAGCACCTAACTCATTCAAAATTTAACAATTAAACTAAACAGTTTAACTCGAGACATTCAATAAGCAGTATAAACACATCAGTTTAAACAATGGTCCAAATCACATGAATTCTCAAACCCCCGGTCGAATTACCCCAATGAGAAACGACCTCTAACTCAGTCTCACTCAATCGCAACAGGGTTAGTGAATACCCAGAGGCATCCCACAATGAAAATAATTAAATAAAAACAAATAAACAGGGTCTCGCTCAACACCCAACGTCACGCCCGAAGGTTGCAACACCCAAAAGTTTACAAAAACATGAAAGAAGGTATGAAACACCCACCTCATACTCGTACGATGACACTCCATTGATATCAGCCTCTGAATTGGTCTGAATCGCGATATATCTACATTTCCCTCAAATCCGGCAATTCTGTTAAGATGGAATCTACGGAGGAACAGGTGAGAAATCAAGGACGAAGAAGTGTGTGCGGGGTTAGTGATAAATTTTTTTTTTTCAATATTTTATTTATAATAATAATATAATTTCCTCAAAATGTGCTAAATATATTCATTTATGAAATATTTGGGATTAGATGATTCATTTGAAACTTTGTTGAAAATTCCAGTTTTACCCTTTTAAAATATACTGTATAATTTTGAAGATAAATATTTTAATATTTATTATTTGAACTTAATATTTTGTAACATCGTTCCTAACATAATTTTATACAACTTACATTCATCACACTAGAGCTAAAGAGTGCATTTGGATGGAGTAAATGGGCCATTAAACCAATGGTGGGCTGGACTCGATAGAATGGACATGGGTACTGTATTTGGGCCATATCATCTTCATCCGGGCTTGGATTGAGACCAAATGTTTAGGAAAGCTCGGGGACATGATTTGGCACAAATAATCCTTCTAGAAGGCCAGCCAATTCACGCGTTTTGAGGTCAACTAGGTAGTGCAACATGGAATAAAATATTTGGGTGAGTTTTTAATTTCACACTTAAAAAATTATGTAACCCTAGCCCTCACAAAATCTATTTAAAGGGGGTTTTAACTCTTCAGGAGGTCTGGTAGAAGATTTGGGAAGGTGTGGCCAAAAGGGTACCTTTTGTGAGCCCCTCACAACTCTTGGAATAAGTAAGTCTTTTTGCAAACCTATCTTCCAAAAAGGCTCTCCTCTCCCACCTTCTCTTTGTATTTCTTTTCTTTCATGTTTTTATCTTGAATTTTTCATCAAATAATCTTCTGTATTATTCAATTTTCTTCTTCTCTTAATCATATTAATTGGGATGGAATCAAGAGTGGAGACGATATTGGGTTCTACCCTTTCAATCCTTTTCTCATGCAAAATGTCTCCATAGGACCACACCACCCATGGAAGAGTAGTTTTTAGTGATTGATCTATCTTTTACCCTCTTCATTTAATTATTTTGAATCATTGAGCTACTGTAATTCACTTAATATTATCCATGAATTGTGTTTTTAAATTGTATGAAACTAAGCAAGAAATTGAACAATTAATACAAAAACACACAAGGTCGGGATTTTGTGTAAATTGTGAGAGCGCGATCTTAATCGGTAATACAAGACCATACATGATAAATTTGTAGAGTTAAAATATAATCTATAAACACAGTTCATACTCATTTCCAGAATGGATATGTGCTATAATTAACCACTGACCATAAGCTAACCTTAGAACAACAATCAAAGCAGGGTGCTGCGATTGCGTGTTCCGAAGCTAGCCTAGGGTTTAAGTAATTCCATCTTTGTGGTTAAGTTAACTCTTGTAGGGTTAGAGGGTTAACAAATTAGAGGATCATAATTAAGTGGATATTTATTTAAATGATAATTTTTAATAAGTGAATTAAGAGGTAGTGTTAGATCGATTATGCCTTTTAAAATATTTTCTAAAAAAAACATCTTCTTATTGTGTCTTTTTAATCAAACATCATTTCAAAATTAAAAACAAAAAAAATGCAATCATCTTCTAGAAAAATTCTTCTAGATTTATGAACTATAAGAAACCCCCATCCTTTTAAGTAGTGTTTAAATTATATTCTCTTTTATTTTTTATAATACCTCTAAAAAGTTGTTTTAATTCACTTCCTCCTTTGAGAAACGAACTTGGTCAGCCCCTCTGCTGCACCTAAGTACCCCAAAATCACACTAATCATTTGAGGGTGCCCACAATAGCGCTCTTTAAAATTGGCGCCGTTTCCGGGGAGGCAAGTAATTATTTCAACCAATTAGAGGTATTTATTTTATTTTACATTTTATTCTTTTCCTCTATTCTTTCTTCCTTCTTTACCCAATCTATTTTTTTCTTATTCTTTTATTTTCTTCTACTTCTTTTTGGACCATCAACTCAAACTTATTATTTTTATTTTACTGTGTTCCAATTTATTTCTTTTCATTTTTATCTTATTTATGACACGAACTAATCCCGAAGATCTCTTACATCTTGACCCTGAGATTGAACGCAGCCTTTTGGAATGAATCAGACATTCTCATTCTACGGGAAGTTTCAATATTCAACCAGTTGGAGAAGTCCTCCACTTTCAGAACATTGAAATTGGAAGCAATTAAAATTCAACCATAAAACAAGATCCAATGGATGAAAATAATGGAAATTAACTTAATAGAACCATTTGAGAATTGGCTGCACCTGATATTAATTATCAACCAAATTGTATTGCATACCCAAATCTCAAATCGGACATTGAACTAAAATCTAGGTTAATTGAATTATTTCCAAAGTTTCATGGACTCTCTGGTGAGGATCCCAATAAACATTCGAAAGAGTTTAATGTGGTTTTCTCAACCCTAAAACCTAGAAATGTATCTGAAGATCAAATCAAACTAAGAGCATTCCCATTCTCACTTTATAGAGTTTTGAAAGATTAGATGTATTATTTAAAACCAGAATATGTAACTTGTTGGAAAGATTTGAAACGTCTTTTCACGCAAAGATTTTTCCAGCATCAAGGACCACTTATATTCGTAAGGAGATATCAAGGATCAAGAAAGAACAATGGGAGTCAATGTATGGGTAATGGGAGCGATTCAAGAAGATGTGTGGAAGATACCCACATCACAAAATCAGTGAGAAACTCCTCATCCAATACTTTTATGAAGGACTCACACCTATGGAAAGAAGTATGGTCGATGCTGAAGTTGGAGGAACATTGGTGGAAAAGACACCAGTAGCTACACGTGCGTTGTTCAACAAGATGGCCCAAAACTCCCAAAAATTTGGCGATAGAGGTACACCACATGTTAGGGGAGTACATCAGGTAAGTCCTTCTTCTCTTGAAAGTAATTTGATTGATACCATGTTGGAAGAATTGACCACTATGGTGAGGCAGATTGCTTTGGCTCAAAATACATACCAACCCACTCCTTCAAGGCCTTGTGGTATTTTTACTGAGACAATCCACCCAACTGACTGTTGCCCCCAACTACAAGAAATAAAAGATTATGCAGCAGTATTCCCTGGGAGACCATATCAACAAAAACAACCACATCCCCAAAAGAAGTATGACTCCTTTGAACCGAAATTCCACAATGTTTGGAAGGATCAATCAGACATGATGTATGGCTCTGGTCAACAAAAAAGGCCCACTTTTCAACCACACTTCCAACAGCCTCCACCTTACCAATAGGGTTTCCAACAACCCCAAAGGAGATTTTAAGCTCAAACATCAACAATTCATCTATAAGGGAATCTCCAACACAAGGTAGCCTCAAACACTGATGATCTTTTGAAACAAATTGTTCTTAATCAATAGAATTAGTTGAAGAGTCAAGGTTCAGAGTTGAGGGAGTTGAAGACTCAAATGAGCCATATTTCCACCGCCCTCCATTAACTTGTAAGTAAGAATTCCAGAAATCTACCCTCCCAACCCACTCCAAATCCAAAGGGGAATGTTAGTTCCATCACATTGAGAAGTGGGAAGCAAATAACTGATGCTTCTCCACAAACTGTTCCACCGGGATTCACCTCAACTTTGGAGAATCCCTATTCAACATCAACTGATGAGCAATCTAAGGAGAAAGATAAAGGTAAGAAAAATATTGATGATGTTCCTCCTAAACCCCTTCCTTTTCCAAACAGGGTTGTTCAAACCAACAAGATGGGTGAAGAAGCAATGCAAAAGGAGGTTTCAGACACATTCAAGCGTGTGGGGATCAACATTCCTGTACTTGAAGCCATTAAACAAATCCCAAGGTATGCCAAATTCTTAAAAGAACTCGGCACCAATCAAAGAGGGCTCAAGGGAAATGAGATGATCAACCTTGGAAGGAATGTATCATCACTCATTACACCAACTCTAGAAATGCCAAAAAATTTCAAGGATCTCGGGACATTCACCATCCCATGTACCATAGGGGACTTTCACTTCTCTAATTCTCTGTGTGATTTAGGAGCTTCAATAAATGTGATGCCTCATTCCGTATTCTCTTCTTTACAGGTTGGTTAGTTGAAGCCGACGAGAGTAGTAGTGAAGTTGGAGAATAGAGCTATGGCATATCCAACGGGAGTTCTTGAGGATGTAATTTTCCGGGTAAGAGACATGATATTTCTAGCGGATTTCTATGTTCTTAACATGGAGGATGAACAGGTAAGTTCTCATGCCCCCATTATTTTAGGTGGGCCCTTCCTCAAAACTGAAAAAACTATCATAAATGTGAATGAGGGTACACTTTCCATGGAATTTGGGGATGAAGTTGTGATATTTAATGTTATGGATTCCTTGAAGTACCCCTCAGAGGATCATTCTGCATTTGTTATCTCCCATTTTGAACCACCAAGTAAAAACACCATGGAATTGGATTGTCCTATGCTTAGGGAGATTATGAGTATTGATTCATTTTTGATATCTAAGAGTACTTCCACACCTGTTTCTAAGGAACAAGACTCTTTAAGATTTGATTTTCAAATGGAGTCATATTCCGATTTTGATCATGTGAACTCTGATTATGATATGGCTGTAGTGTATGATGATGGATTTGATTCCTTATTCTTTGATTTTGATGATGTATATTCTGATACTAATGCTATTTGTGCACATTTCCAGTTCCTTCTATGTCTCCATCCATACACCACCCCCCTACACTGGAACTCAAGCCATTGCCACCAAATCTCAAATACTCATACTTGTTAAGTGGTGACAAATTACATGTTATCATTGATTACAATCTCCCTTTTGAACATGAAGAAAAACATTTGAATCTTTTGAGGGAGAACATCAGGGAAATCCGGTGGACCTTGGATAACATATAAGGTATTAGCCCCTCCATTTTCATGCATAGGATTCTTTTGGAGGATGGGGCTAAACCGGTGAGACATCCACAAAGGAGACTCAATCCCACCCTCCTGGAAGTTGTTAAAAAAGAAGTTGGGAAATTGCTTGAGGCTGATATAATCTTTCCCATTTCAGATTCTCAGTGGGTAAGTCCTATTCAAGTTGTGCCTAAGAAGAGTGGTGTTACTGTTGTTAAAAATGATAAAGATGAGTTAGTTCAAATTATGGTGCAAAATAGTTGGCGTGTGTGTATTGATTATAGGAAACTAAATCAGTCCACTCATAAGGACTATTTCCCCCACCCATTTATTGATCCAATGCTTGAGAGACTAGCTGGGAAAACACACTATTGTTTCTTAGATGGATTTTCTGAATATTTTCAGGTTCCTATAGCTATGGAGGATTAGAAGAAGACAACATTCACTTGTCCCTTTGGCACATTTTCCTACCAGAGGATGCCATTTGGACTTTGCAATGCCCCAGGTACCTTCCAGAGATGCATGGTGAGTATTTTTTCTGATTTTATTGAGACCTGCATGGAGGTATTTATGGATGATTTTACAGTGTATGGATCTTCATTTTATGAATGCCTAAATAGTTTGGGAAAGGTATTGAATCATTGTATTGAGAAGAATCTGGTCCAGAACTTTGAAAAGTGTCATTTCATGGTAGAGCATTGCATTGTCTTAGGGCATGTAGTGTCAAAACATGGGATAAAGGTTGATAGATCTAAGGTAGACATTAATTCATCCTTACGCTATCCATCATGTGTGTGTGATTTTAGATCCTTCCTAGGGCATCCAAGATTTTATCGGCGCTTCATCAATGATTTTAGTAAGATTGCTCTTCCTATGTCATGATTACTTCAAAAGGATTCTGATTTTTTGTTTGATGATTCTTGCAGAACTTCTTTTGATGAGCTAAAGAAGTGTCTGACCACTCCACCTATCATACGGCCCCCTCGGTGGTAGATTCCTTTTGAGATTATGTGTGATGCCTCCAACTTTGCGGTTGGAGCTGTCTTATCTCAGAGGGTGGAGGGGCGTTCACACGTGATCGCCTATGCATTGAGTACACTGGATTCAGCCCAATCAAATTAAACAACCACTGAAAATGAGTTTCTTGCTGTCATATTTTCTTTAGATAAATTCTTTTCATATTTATTGGGCTCTAAAGTAGTTGTTTTTTTACCATGCAGCTCCGAGGTACCTCTTGAAGAAGCCAGATGCAAAGCCCAGGCTGATATGATGGATGCTCCTTCTTCCAGAATTTTATACTGAGATAGAGGAAAAAAAGGAGTCAGAAAACTTTGTGGAGGACCACATGAGTAGGCTTACTCACACACTAGAAAATGACACCTTGGATCAGGTACCACTTCGGGACACTTTCCCCGATGAGCATCATTATTCCATCTCAGGTACGCATCCTTGGTATGCAGATTTATTTAACTACCTTGTTTCCTCTGAAATCCCTGAAAATGTAAAGAAATTAAAGTACAAAAATTAAAGAGTGAGTCAATATTTTATGTTTGGGATGATCCATACTTATGGTGCATGTGTAGTGACCGAGTTATTAGGAGGTGTGTTCCTGATCATGAGTTTGAGTTTGTTTTTCAATTCTGTCATACACTTGCATGTGGTGGACACTTTGGACCCCAACGGATAGCTAGGAAAGTTTTGGACTCTGGATTGTATTGGCCTAGTTTATTCCATGATGCCCATGTGTTTTGTAAGTCATCTTCTCGTTTCCAACACACTTGGAATATTTATAGGAGACATGAGATACCCCAACAACCCATACTATTCAGTGATATTTTTGATGTGTGGGGCATTGATTTTATGGGTCCTTTTCCAAGTTCATATGATTTCTTGTATATTTTTGTTATTGTTGATTATGTGAGAAAATGGGTGGAGGCCAAGGCCACCAAGACTGATGATTCTCATGTTGTTGTGGATTTTTTGAAGGCACAGAGTTTTTGCAGGTTGGGAGTACCAATGGCTATCATCAGTGACCAAGGGACACATTTCTGCAATCAGAATCTAGCTTCCCTTCTTCATAAGTATGGGGTAACACACAAAACATCAACACCATACCACCCCCAAACAAATGGCCAAGATGAGGTTTCAAATCATCAGTTGAAACAAATTTTGGAGAAAACTGTGCAGCCAAATAGGAAGGATTGGAGCAAGCGCTTGGATGATGCATTTTGGGCTTATAGGACAACATACAAGACACCCATTGGTATGTCCCCATTTCTGATTGTTTTTGGGAAAGCGTTTCATCTCCCCGTTGATGTTGAACATCGGGATTATTGGGCTATAAAGAAATGCAACATGGATTTGGCCCAAGTTGGAATCCAAAGGAAGCTGCAAATTCAAGAGCTTGAGGAGATTATATTGTCTTCATATGAGAACTCAAGGCTCTACTAGGAATGATCAAAAGCAGCTCATGATAGAATGATCCAACAAAGGGAGTTTCATGTTGGAGAGAAAGTCCTTCTCTACAGTTCACGACTGAAGCTGATGCCTGGTAAGTTGCGTTCCAGATGGTTACGTCATTATATTGTATCTAATGTTTTTCCTTATTATGCAGTGGAGATCACACAAGAGGACACTGGAAGGAGCTTTACAGTCAATGGGAAATGTTTGATAAGATACATTGAGGGAATTACTACTGATGCAGTGGATTTTATCACACTGCATGACCCCATCATCACTTGAGCACATCAGGCTGTTCCTAACCCTTTCACTTTTATATTATTTGTCCTATTTAAAAATTCTGCATTACATTTGCATATATCATCTCATGGGTTCACATTGAGGACAATGAAATATTTTAAGTGTGGGGGAGGGAACCTTTTAGTTTATTAATTTCAATTGTTTCCCGGTTTAAAAAAACAAAAAGAACAACAAAAAAATGTGTTTTTTTTAAATTTCATGTGTTTATTTTTCAATTTTATTTGTGTTTTTGAAATTTTCGAGCTGAAATAATTCTCATCAAAATTTTGAAATTCATATCAATGAGTGAAACAATATATACCTTTAAACTAATCTTAAATGTATACTGAAATAACTTTGTTTCAAGTTCAAATATTTAGTAATTTTAGGAAAAGTACACCGAATTTTGTATCCCATGCCACATCTCACTGTCTCTATATTTGAAATCACTTTCCTGTGAGGCTTCTAAACCATTATTTTCAAATTCATTACATTCACATCACTTCTTGAGAGAACCAAACCTTTCTTGATTTAACCATAATTTGATCTATTCTTATCAAAACTTGAGGGTTTGAGGTACTTATGTTTAAATGATTGAGGCATTTGTTTGGTATTAAATCCCCTATTTCAAAGAATCCTTTTATATAATGGTCTAACTTGAACATTTAATCATTTTTCCCCTAGAAGCCATGCACATAATGTTAGGTTAGCTACATTACAAGCCAACTTTCTTTATCCAAAAAACTCTTGAAGTGAAATTGCATAATCTAGTTGAGCTTATGTGTGGGGGAATCTATCTTGTGTTGTGCTACCACAGTCTATGATACTTCGGGTGGAAAATTAAATTCTGAAGAGATGTTTTTGTGGCTGATGAAAATCATTATATTGAAAGCTGTGCCTTTTCTGGAGTTTTCATGACAAGTGAATTTGTGCCTTTTCTAGAGCTTCTAGTTTAGGTGGAAAGTTGTGCCTATTTGGAGCTTTCAAGAAAATCATGTTTGAGAAGATTGACATTTTTTAAGCTGAAATGATGAATGGTGTAAACATTTCATGACTTTTCATGATGATGGAGCTGAATTGAAACAATCGGTATTGAGGAGAAGACCATATTTAAGTGAAAATTAGATTAATGCAATTTTGCTTCAAAAAGTGTCAAGCCCCACTCATTCAGCCTCGGAGTTTTTCACATCTTAATCCTACCAATCGAAATCCACAGAACAACCCGGAAAAGTCCTCAGGATAAACATACGTCCTTGACTCACATCAGGTAGCGATATAGGAATTTATCAAGCCTATGGTGACCCTTGTATGATTTTGGATGAGAAAGACATTGCAAAAAATGGAATTTGTGTGATAAGAGAAAATTCAAGTGAGGTATGTGTTTTGTGCATGTGAGGATAAATAAGGTAGAAATATATTGAATGCTATAAATGAAGAACTTTAAATAATGGTTTTTGATGAGGCATGATATCTTTTGTTTCTTGGTGTGTAATTGTTTGATCTCAAGGATATGTGTTTTTAAATTGGTTTTGATTTGATATTGATGTTTACTTGACATGAGGTTTTTCCCAGGAGTGCAAAAGGGTAAGTGTGGGGGAGTTGATAAAACGCTATTTTTTTGAATATTTTATTTATAATAAATGATATAATTTCCTCACACTGTGATAAATATATTCATTTATGAAATATTTGGGATTAGATCATTCATTTGAAAATTTATTGAAAATTCCAGTTTTACCCTTTTCAAATGTAATGTAGTATTTTGAACATACATATTTTAATATTTATTATTTGAACTTAATATTTTGTAACAGGGTTCCTAACATAATTTTATACAACTTCCATTCAAGACACTAGAGCTAAAGAGTGCATTTGGATGGAGTAAATCGTCCATTAAGCCAATGGTGGGATGGACTCGGCAGAATGGACATGGGTTCTGTATTTCGGCCATATCTTCTTCATTCGGGCTTGGATTGAGCCCAAATATTTTGGAAAGCTCGCAGACATGATTTGGAACAAATAATCCTCTGGAAGGCCGGCCAATTCACGCGGTATAAGGGCCAACTAGGCGGTGCAAATTGGAATAAAATATTTGTCCAAGTTTTTCATTTAACACTAAAAACGTTATATAACCCTAGCCATCAAAAACTCTATTTAACAGGGGTTTTAACTCTTTGGGAGGTCTGGTAGAATATTTTTAAAGGTGTGGCCGAAATGGTGTCTCTTGGGAGCCCATCACAACTCTTGGAAGAAGTAAGGCTTTGTGCAAACATCTCTTCCAAAAAGGCTCTCCTCTCCCACGTCCTCTTTGTATTTATTTTATTTCATGTTTGTATCTTGAATTTTTCTTTATATAATCATCTATATTATTCCCTTTTCCTCTTCTATTAATCTTATTAATTGGGTTGGAATTAATAGTGGAGACGAGATTGGGTTCTACCCTTTCAATCCTTCGCTCATGCAAAACGTCTCCACGATGACCACACCGCCCATGGAAGAGTAGTTTTTAGTGATCGATCTATCTTCTACCCTCTTCATTTAATTATTTTGAATCATTGAGATACTGTAATTCACATAATATGATCCATGAATTGTGTTTTTAAACTGTAAGAAACTAAGCAATCAATTGAACAATTAATACAAAAACACGCGAGGTCGGGATTTTGTGTAAATTGTGAGAGTGCGATCATAATCAGTAATACAAGACCATACGGGATAAATTTGTAGAGTTCAAATATAATACTTAAACACAATTCATAATCATTTACAGAATGGATATGTGGTCTAATTAACCACTAACCATAAGCTAACCTTATAACAACAATCAAAGCAGGGTGCTGCGATTGCATGTTCCGAAGCTAGCCTAGGGTTTAAGTAATTCCATATTTGTGGTTAAGTTAACTCTTGTAGGGTTTGAGGGCTAACAAAATAGAGGATCATAATTAAGTGGATATTGATTTAAATTATAATGATTAATAAGTTAATGAATAGGTAGAGTTAGATCAATTACGCCTTTTAAAATATTTTCTAAAAAAACATCTTCTTGTTGTGTCTTTTTAATCAAACTTCATTTCAAAATTAAAAACAAAAAAAAAACAATTTTCTTCCAGCACACTTCTTCTGGATTTATAAACTATAAACAACCTCCATCTATTTAAGTAGTGTTTCAGTTCTATTCTCTTTTATTTTTTTTATAATACCTCAGAAAAGTTGTTTTAATTCACTTCCTCCTTTGAGAAACGACCTTAGTCAGCCACTATGCTACACCTAAGTACCCCAAAATCACACTAATCATTTGAGGGTGCCCACGACAGCGCTCTATCAGTTAGCCTTTCTGATGCGGTTTCGTTTCCACTGACGGATCGAATAAAGGAGGTCATATGACGATTCTAGGAGGAATTGTGTTTGTCGGAGGTTTTCGGATGAACAGTTCATCCAACGGAGAAGAAGAATAGGGTTTCAGAAATAAGGTGCGACGACATCTCGGATGATCAAATAAAACTAAAAGTACACGGAGTGTATTTTCAAAGTACATGCTATGTAGATGTGTTTTCGTACTCCTACTTAAGTAGAGTACCGCAAACGGCTGGGACCATGTACATTCTCAACACACATCTAGGGACTCGGCCGCTACACGGAACAAAGTTACACGGCGTGTCAATAAAGACAAAGATTGAAATTTATATCTGCCCACCACACGGCATGTACTTGGCCTTGCATGGTTAAGGATACACGTCTTGTCTACAAATACACGTCTTGTAGGAAGAAACTTTTACACGGTCATCACACGGCATGTATTCTGTGGGCACACGGCCGGTCACTCGGTTAACACATACACGGCGTGTACTTAAAGTACATGGCGTGTAGTCCAGAAATTTCCAGAAACTGCCCAGATTTTCCAGACTTCTCAGAAACCAGTCAAAATTTAAAACAGGATCAGGATTTGACCTGTTTCTAAAAACTCAGGTTCTTACATTTAGGAATAAGTAAACTAATTGTTGGCACAACATTTCCACATTTGAAAATTATATAAGTCCAAAGAAATAGGGAACATAGTTGGTGTTAAAAGAAAATCTGGTGGATTTAAGCTAGTCACATATAAAAATCACAATTAAAATTTTTATCTAGAAAAAATATAGAAAATGTATAAATTTGAGAAACATAAAGGTAGTATACCTTGGGATGAAAACATAATGAGAAATCCAAGAAAAATACTCCCCATAAGTCAATGAGGAAGGATAAAGAGGGTGTAACCACCCTACACATAAAAGTTAAAAGGTTTCCCCAATACGGTAACCCAAAATTTAAGATAATCCCAAGAACTATTGAGGAGCTATGTGGAAGTTGAAACCAACCATGTTAATCTCTAAATAAATGCCTCACCTAGCTTTTAGGGAAGATGCATATGATGGAAAAGAAACTCAAAGCACCACTGGATAAATGTTCCTTATTTGAAAATATAAAAAGGTTATCCCCACAATTTATGAAATTAAAAGGAATTGAGAAACACATGATACCCAATAATATTTCTAATTAAAAGATAAAGGACAATGAAATAAGTATAAAGTGTTCTCAATTTGTTAATTTGTAAAGAAGGGGACATCTAGATTGAGAATAAAATATCATCCCTTATACTATTACTAAGAAGTACATAGATTATCTCTTCTTATTCCCTTATCTAATCATTATTTATTCTACCATGGAGTGGATTTAAGGATATGAATGAGTGATTTCCCTATTTTATAGAAAATAAGTTTCTCCTCATGGAACACAACAACTTCCATGGTGAAGAAGATGAGTGCATCACTAGAGGGGTCTAATATTAAGAGGATATTATAAGAGGTGTTTTAATTCATGAAATATGAGATTTTTGGATAAGACATTAAATATAGAAGTTGAGGTATTCTAATAATTATTTCCATAATTGATTTATTCATATCAATGATTTTAATTTGAGAGGAGTGTCAATTGATGGGAGATCTAAAAGAAAGAGTGGTATTTCTATCATTCACTTGAATTGTTTTGGTATCTTTGTTGAGATGAGTGGAGGACATTTATCTCATGATAAATATATTTAAACATACCAGAAAATTATAAATTGAAAATGGTATCACATGACGGATTGGTTTATGGATATTTTTGATCTATTTCTTAAATCTCTCTTTTAATACAACAATTTATCCCATGTAGACTTATAGTTGAATAAATAAAGGATCATTTCTATGAAAATGTGTGGTTTCATCCTTCTCTAATATGATACTATGTGTAATTAAGAAATAAAGGGGTAGAGGAATTTTTCTCCAAAGAAGAAGATATCACAAGAACCTTACCTTAAAATACACCATCATATTTATTGTCTATGTGGGGTGATGAAAAATCTATCACGCACATATATTTAAATAAATGATTTTTAAGGTATTGAAAACAAATAGAAACGGTAGATTTATGTTTTCATTTCAGAGTCTATATTTTTTACCGATAAGGAATGTTTTCATGATAGTGGGATGTTTTCAATATGGGTTGGAGAAGTGTATAAAATATTTTGTGGTTATTCTCATCCATTTATGTGAAAATGAGAAAATATGAGCTAAGAAAGAATTTTTTTTCATAGATAAATAGGAAAAGGAGGGTACTAATACTATTATAAAAATTGGATGGATGGGTTCTATGATGGAATCCATTTTATATGTGATGAGTATGGAGATAATATTCAAGGAAACCAACGAAAATATTTTTTTTGTTGTGGAATCTACAATAGTTTGGAAGGTGATTTTTTTATTTTTAGTCTCAAACTAAATGGGCAGATTATTGAGCTGATCTTGAATAATATAAGAATAAAGGGTAGTTGAACTTGATAATACCATCCAAATTCTGATTTATGTCATATATTTTATATATTAAAGAATAAATCACTTGGATATTTTTTTAGTTGATTTAAGGTTTTTGAAAAATGCCTTTAAAGATTTTAAGAAGTTATAAAGATATTTGAGTGAAGTCAAAAAAATAAAAAACTATAGATGAAAATTCACAAAGGACTGAAAACATATGTGTTAATAAACATCTATTTATCAGTAATGATATTTTGAAAAAGGTGGAGATCATAGGATTCATTTTAAAGCTATGTATTAGTCATTTTTGTGTGAATTGGATCTATGTAATAGTTATTCTAGAGTTTTGAAAGAGCTATTGAGTTATTTATTAGTCATTCCAAAGAAAAGTGATTCTTTGTAAGAATCATTCTAGATCTATGTAAGAGTCATTATTATCTCTATGATGAAAATTTTGAAAAGTTATTCAATTAATAATAAAACACTTTAGTTTAATAATCATCTAGATCTATGTAAGAATCATTAACTCAATCTATGTTTTATATAAAAAAAGATTCCAAAGACTTTTTAAGGATAGATAAGGACCATTATAAGGATTATTCCAACTTTGTAAGGATAATTGATTATATTGTAGGGATAAATTCCTTTACAAAATTATGAGATCCTAGAATGAATTATTCTGATGAAAATAAATATAGATAATGTTTGAACTATTATTCATGGGATTAAATGTCATGATGACATTTATTTTCATTGTGATACATTCATATATTTATGAATCAATATAAGTTAATGTTGTGATAATTATTCAGTTCCTTTATGTCATGAGCTGATACTACAATTTACAAGCTTTGAACATGTGGAGTGTGATTTAAACAGAATTAAAGTTGTGGAGTTTTTGTAGTTTTGAGAGATGAGAATATCCTAGGTGTTTTGGGAGATTTGGTAAAGAATTTAATTGGGTTTGAATTATGAAATGGTAATTTGTTCCTAACATTTTGGGAGATTCCAAATCAATATGGAATCCAAATATTCATTGGATTTTCTATGAATATAAATCAGGAAAAAATGGGAGGAAAATTTTTAAGAGGATTAACCTTTGATGTTGTGAATATTCTGAAGAAATTATTACTATTTGATGATGTAGAACTATATATTGTACCTAAAAGAAGAATTTATATTTTTATAAAAGAATAATAATAAGGATAATTAAAAGGATCCCTTTTATAAAAGTGTTTTATAGAAGAACATAAAATGAGGTCTAACAATGCCGACTAAGAAGAAGATAATGGTTGATGTGATTCCATACCAGTAAGGAGGAGTTATTGAAGGACCACTAAATGGTTTGTGAAATTAGGCCTCAAAGACTATATGATGTGGTCACAATAAGATTGTGAGGACTTAGCTATGAGAGAAATTGTGAACTAGTGGGAATATGGAACTATTTAATGTAGTATAACGACTGTACAATATGATTTTTGATCACATTATGTGATTTCATGTATGCATGGTGAGAAAAACTTTCATGTAACTGCTTGTATTAATAGCAGAAGAATCTTTGGTTTGGGAATATAACCATTCATGGTATGATGTAATATTTTAAGGATGAACATTCTAAATAATTGTGTCTTTTGAGTTTATTTATGAAAATATTCAGATGAGTGTCACACCCACAATCTCATTTTTATTTATTCTATGTTTTATTTTATTTCATGAGATCTTATCCTTTTATTCTATGAAATTTTCCTTGAAACTGCTGATATTTAGGAAAAAATAATTTTACACATGATTGGTGCATCTTTATTGAATACCATGTGGAAAATGTATAGAACATCTCTAGTTTTTGACATAGTCATTCCACATTGTCAGTGCATGGATTATCAAAACCCTGCAGACCAACCATGAATGTTCCCAAGTGATGGTAGTGTGTCTTTCATGGTTGTTGTGTGGTTTAGAAAATCATGTTTCCAAACCATATGACATGTCTCTAAATTAAAAATTTCCAACTTTCTATTATTAATTGATTAAAATTAAATCAATTTATAGCCTCCCTCATGAATGAGACACACTATACTTCTCCTCCGACCATGTTTCCATGTTCTTTCCATCATGTTTCTTTAAGGTTAATACCTATAAATCTCCTCTTCTTCACTCTTCTTGAATCTTACTTCCCTCATTGATATTTTTCACATCCCCCCATATCTATAGTGACCTAATATTCATTATTGCAGATTTTATGGCTTGGGTTTGGTAATTTATTAGTTTTTATTGCCTCTTTAGGACCTATCTTGTTATTCTATGTGGATTTCCATCATTGGATAACTGATTTTCTTGGTTAAAGATAGGTGGTGTCATATAATTCCCCTTGTTATATTTAATTTTAATTCCTTACACTTTTAAATTTGTTTTGTAAATGATTATGATGGTGTTATAAATAAATATCGAATAAATTTATGGAGATTTGGTAATAAATGTGTCTCTTTTTTATCTTTAAAATAAAAAATATTATTTTCAATAGAAAGTGAACCTATTTTTTAAATTGATAATTCAAAATCTTGGTTAATGGATAATGTGTCTTTAATAAAACTCATCGGAACCCCATGTACTTTGGTTGGTTAAATTATATAGGATAAGCACCCTATCCACTTGCTATGCTAGTGAAGTATGTTATATCTCCACTGGATAGTGACCCATTAATATACATTACACTAATTTACGGATCAATCTTGTTTAGTTACATATTATTAGGTTTCCAAGAATTCATAACAATAGGGAATCACCTCATGAGATTATTTAAAAACTTATCTTATAAATCATCCTTCTGTATTCTTATTTTCTTTAGCAGAATCTATCTTGTTAATTTTTTTAAGTGAAATAGCTCAAGTTTCATTAAATTATTATGTTTAAATGATCATATTTAGTCTTTACAACACATGTTGGATATTTAATGATTAGTATGATCTTATTTTTATCTTTCCTCACACCCTGCATAAAACCATGGGTTTATGAATACCTTGTGTCTTCCAATAAATGAAATGGTAAGGAACCACTTTGTGTCGAGGGGAACTCATGCTAGTCTTATTTTGGTATATTTCTAGTATATAAGGTTGGGATGATACCCCATTTAATATTGAAATGAATTATATATTTATTTTCTGTTTTTTAATTTTTTTTAAATTATGGTTATGTATCTTGTATCTGCCGATCATGTTTATTTTAGTCATTTTTTATTGATGGTTGTACTTGTATCTGGACCATTATTTTGTTATGATATGATGTTATTTATATTTATTTTTTTCCATTTTTTGTTATGTGTGGATATTTTTTCTAACTCACATAGGGAATGAATCACCAAAGTATGGTGAGGTAGTGTCTAGTTCATGGTTTAAACCTTTTTTTTATGTACATTTTGGGGAAAATGATCCAGAAATGGAACTTCTTAGATGCTCAATAACTTGTGTTAGCCTATGGGAATCAAGGGATCCCTTTGGGTTATCATGGTTCAACTGAAGTTCCTAGTTGTTGGGTGGCCCAAAGATAGTTTTTGATTGATTGTATCAGAGCCCAATGTTTTTATTTTATGATATCTAGGGTGTTTCGATAGACTAGATCGAGGACTATCAGGACATAAAGATAGTTACTCTGAATTTGTTCTTATCCAACACTCTCATTTCCCCACCTTGAGTTTATGGGGGGTGTTGGGAATGAAATTATGGATTTTAGATTTGATTCACTCTTCGTGTGGGACTAACAGGATGGGCCACAGACTATGCACTTGGTTCATGTCTATGAATGGGTTTGAATTTTTATTTCGTATTATTTATGATTTATATGATTGTTTAAATAAACATTTGTGACTATTGATTTATCATTTGGTGACATATTTTTATTTATTTTTCTTTATTTTATTTTTTCTAGTGGTATTCCTCAACAAAGACTGATAGATAATCCTCAAATTGGAGAGGTGGATAATTTTCCTCATGAAATCCCACCGATTAATTAAAACATGATATGGGAAGTTATGAGAATAGTTTCAGATATGGACTAAGTAGTAGGTCCCTAACCCTATCATGTTTGAAAAGAGATCATACTCCAGTCTCTAGACAAATAATAGTAGATTCTTCAGAATAATCCTCCTTCTAAGAATGAGGAAATGATCCTAAAGAAGACTAGGATTGGTTGGAAAATACTGAGATAATCATTGAGTTCATGGATACTCAAACCCCTTTAAAGGTGAAGTATGCTACTTTTATAATTTAGTGATTATGAAGGAGATGGTGGTACTCCATTATTCAAGTTGTGTAGTATGTGGTTCTATAATGGAAGGTCATTAAAGTAGTATTTTCATTAATATATTATCTTGAAATGATGACTATAGAAAAATCCAAAGAGTT
This sequence comes from Viscum album, assembly GCA_963277665.1. Taxonomy (NCBI): domain Eukaryota; kingdom Viridiplantae; phylum Streptophyta; class Magnoliopsida; order Santalales; family Viscaceae; genus Viscum; species Viscum album. The sequence goes on from OY728123.1 coordinate 821,882,358, forward strand.
CAAAATCCTTCTAAATAGTGACTAACTATCATAAATTACACCAATTGCTTCATTAAGGTCATCCAATTTTCTTCTAAGATAGTTTTAAATGATTATTTGAAATATTTGAGGTTTGAAATGAGAATTTGGCTTATTATATGATCATATGTGTTGCTGCCAAAATATGGGCATAGGAAAAGAATTGCAAAGAGAAAACCAACTCCAAAGGGGATGCCTTGTGAAGACCATTCTTGGAGCCCCACACTGCAGCTAGCGTGAAGCTAGATCCCTACACCGTGGTCACTAGGGAGCAAAGAGGCGAGAGACTCTGCAGTTACAATGCACTTGACCAGAGGCTTTGTGTCGTGGAGGGAGCCAAATAGACCTCTAAGATACTGTCGAACATGATGGAATCCTTCATGGGAACCGTACAGAACACCTAATAGAGCTCTTCACTGAGGAGGTTATGACAATTGACTCCATGTTTATGATGAACTCGAATCAATCTGTAGCTGATCGTGGAGCACCATGTGGATTTTCACAAAGTTGTCCCTGCTTTGCAATGCCCCTCATCTATAAATATTAGGCTCCCCTCGATCCCAAAGAATAGAGACTCCGACCATTCCCCTTATCCACTCTCAAAAAGTAAAGCAACTTATGCCCTACTAAACCTTGAGAAAAAGGATCTCTTCTTGGAACCTGAGAATTGTGAAGTACCCTTCCCTTAGCTCCAACACAACCCCTCTTCAAGTAGGGATTCCCTCCGTAGAGCCTACGAGCCACTGTGAAGGAGGGATATCCTCAAGGGGATGTGGGTCTTCACAAAGCACTCATGCTTCACGATGTACTCTCCATACACATGTGAACCACATGATTATATAGGGTCACTATGCGTCGCGAAGCACATTTGTTCACAGTGCTATGCTTTTCAAGGTACCCTAGCTTCATGCAGTCCTACTCAGTGAAAGTCTTTCCACTCTATGAAGCACCCTCGATATGCATCTATGCCCTATGCCTAGTCTAGGCCACCCCATTTCGCCAAGCATTCCACTTTGCAAAGCCCCTGTACTACATGGAGCACCAGAGCTTGACAAGGTCCCTTCCTGTGATCCCATTTTCATCAAAAAACCCTTTTCTCGTACAACCCTCCAGGTTTGTACAAAGTGATTTTAGGGTCCATTGGGTAGTGCTTTACATCTCATTTCTTAGCCCCATGCTTCTTCACATAGGCATGCTAATGTCCATTTCTTCTTCACATAACCATGATAACATGGGACCCCTAGTGGATCCATCCACAACACCCCCTTACAACAGCATTGTTGGTGCCTTCCCTCCACTAAGGGATAAGTCATGCCAGTTATGTAATTCATAGTGGTGTGGAGTGAACCCGCCTCATCTGAGCTATAGGAAGTTAAACTGCCAAGTGCCATCATCATCAGCACTAGACGTTAAACTGTGGTCTCTCAATGTGCGACAAGCGTGGGGAGCCCCGTCTCAGACATTCCCTTTGCTTCCCATCTCCAAAATAGTGAGATCTTCCTCACATGGAATTTGATACTCTCTGTTGGAGTGGTTCTTGTCCGCGGGGAAGGGAAACCATCTTTGTGTAATCCCCTTGCCTTTCTTGTAGGTGGAAGCACCCATATTCCTCTTATCTTCTTCGTTACCAAATACTAGAGGCAATAGGGGCACATGGACCTTTTTTATCCCGTACCTCTACCTCTGGGATTTGTCTCCATTGGGCCCCCATCCTAATTTTAATCCCAATATCCATATCCCTAGGCTTCTAACCACACATAATCCCATGTTTCCTCCTTGGACTTCTAACCCTGCTTAATCCCTTTTTTCCTCTTTAGACCGCTAACCAAGTATAATCCTCATTCCACTTCCTGCGGATGTAACTTTCACGACGTCATCATCAGGTCCTTACCACCTCTTATTTCTCACACCTACAATGAATCTTATGGTCTTAGAGTAAGAATTGACCATGGAATCCTACCTCGGCCTCCTTACCATGTAATCTTAAAACCATTCCGAACTATGTGGACTTGGATCCTTGTCTCTTAGGAAGGGTACGTAGGAAGCCTCCCTGAGGTTCAATACAAACACCTACTTGTCCCAACCCCTTCTCATAGGTTCTCCTTCATTCCGCATGACATTAAACTATATCCACCATCTTGAACTACGTAGACTTTGATGATTGTCTCCTAGGCAGGGTACATAAGAAGCCACCCTAAGGTTCAAGCCCAACACCTACTTGTCTCAACCTCTTTACGTCGGTTCACCTTCATCCTACATGATGTTAAGTTGAACTCCCCTTTTCATCCAGCATGATGCTAAATTGTACCAATCAAACTATGTGGGATTTTATCCTTGTCTCCCAGACAGGGTTTGTAAGAAGCCTCTGTGAGGTCCAACCCCAATCAACAGTAATCCATTGTGTTCCCAAATCAATGGTAATATGTTGTGTTTTCCAATTAATGGTAATTCATTGTTTCTCCAATAAATTATAAGCAGTTGTGTTCCCCAATCAACGGTATGTTTTTGTGTTCCCAATCGATGGTAATCCATTGTGTTCACCAATCGACGGTAAGACATTTTGTTCCCAAATAGATGGTAAGCCGTTGTGTTCCCCAATAAATGGTAAGCCACTAAGTTCCCCAGTCGATGGTAAGCAGTTGTGTCCCCAATCGACGGTAAGTCTTTGTGTCCCCAATTGATGGTAAGCTGTCATTTTCCCCAATCGATGGTAAGTTGTTGTGTTTCCCAATCCACGGAAGACGTTGTGTTCCCCAATCGATGGTAAGTCATCGTGTTCCCCAATCGACGGTAAGCCGTTGTTATCCACATCCAACAGTAATCCATTTCGCCACCATACAGTGGTAAGACTTTGTAATCTGAAATCAATGGTAAGCTGTTGTGGTCCCCTTTGTTGGGACCCACATCTCTGGTCCACCCACCAGGCGTCAGACCGACTCTTGGGATGCTAACCATGTGTAAGCCCTATTATATTGTCAGGTCATTGTCCTATGTGTGAAACCTGATTCTCTACCCCCATCCTAATCTATGTGGACTTTTATTCCATACCATGGGGATACATAGGAAGTCTCTTCAAGGATCAAGCCCAACATCACTGCCGCCCTCGGGTAGGCTCCATATCACTCTCCATCCACTCATAACAATCCATATCTATCCTAATTCTTACCCGAGCCTCCACATCTTGGTGAGATCATGTCACCCACTTTCTCACTGCTCCTATAAGTAATTGGGAAACTAACCATGCGTTAGCCCCCAGTATCAGCGATCCCTCCTGGGGTTGCACCCTTCTGATCCACTCTAGTCAGTGTTTTGATCATTCTAATCCATCTTCGCTAGATGTTAAACTCATGGAATACCATGTATTAAGTATGGGAAGCTAAGGAGCAACTCAAATACATTCCTATGGCATAAAATTCCCCGCATTTGACATGGGATCCCTTGGGATTCCATACCCTCAAGATGCCCTATCTTAAGGGGAAGAAACCCAGACGCATCAATGTTCCAATGTCCAGACACACTAGTGATGTCCAAAGTGACTACTCCACAAACGAAAGGGTGTTGCCCAAACTATACCCCTTGGAATGTCCTGGCAGAAGTATCATAATTAACCTATGTCTGTGAAGACATCGCACTGGGATGCTTTTCACGAACAATGACTCAAATCTACGAGGGAGACCCGGACTAGGAAACAAGTACAATGGAGGAATCCTTTGAATGAAGAACCAACATCCCATTATATTATTTAAATAAAGGGGAAAACATCCCTGAATAACAGATGGATGACGCTCAACTTTGGAAAGCGGGAATGTGGGGAAATTTTTGAGCGTCCTCCAAAACAAGCAGATGCGCCCCCTGGTGAAAGCGTTGGAAACAGAAACGGTGAACCCAATGTGAAATTATTCTCCTCAACATGGAAATCAGTAGCACTCAAGACATTGGTGGATTAGCATGCCACCAGATCCAGGTATCTAGGGAGAGGTCCCACCCAGAAAATAGTGGCCCTGGCGTGAAACTCACTAGAAATTGGGGCAGTTGAATATTGTATGTCTCGGTCTGTGACGTTGCTAGCGTGGATCCTTCTTACCAACCATGGAAAACGGAATGGAACTGGGAATTGGATGTTTCTTTCCTTTTTTCATCACTAATGGATAAATCTCCCTGCTTTGTAGGACCCAAGTTTAAATGATAGGAAAACAATCACCACCAACGCACTGATGTAGGGGCAGGGGAAATGTCAACATGGAAACCCTGTGCGGGCTCATATTCCACATGGAAACCTCCACGTCCACGATTACTGGGCACCCATTCCCCATATCCCCATCTGAGATCATTCATAGATGGGTGATTAATGACCTCGTTCAAAAATACGAGGAAGAGGGTATTATGCAAACCCGAGATATGGCCCGAAAAGACCTACAGGCTTTTGAACCTCATCATCACTATCGCCCCTAATGGCCCCGCAGGGAGCCACTGGTCCCCACTCCGATGTATAATTGTTTCGAGAGCCTCTCCCTGGAATTCTTCATCAACTCCCTCCCCTACGCCAACGGGGTGAGGGATATCTAGGCCAACCCAACTAGAATCCCACTCTAGGGGATCCCAAGGAGGAATCCCACTAGGCTGTGTCAGCACTGCCACCTGGCCCCATGAGCTGAGGAGCAGGTAAGCTAAGCACCTACACCATCAGCCCAAGTCTGGTTAACGAGATGCCAGCGTCGGGCGCAGGTTGAGGAAGACACCATAGAGGGGCATCAACATCAATCGATACTGTGGTCCATTCCACTTTTGTGGCATACCATCAGTACCCTATTTATGCTGAGTACGGGCCCTCATACTCCCATCCTAGATCGAGGCCCCAAATACCCCACTGGCATGCTAGGTCAACTCTCCTGGTCGCTAACATAGGTGGTTCCCACTGTAGTCCAACTCGCAGCAATGAAACTCAGTATGGAGTTCCTCCATATACTATCACCAATGCGAGCACAGGTCCATCCCACTCCCAATATCAGCGTGGAGGTCCTCCCCATGACACCTTCAATCCAAATGTAGGTCCTCCCTGCTATATTGACATTCAGTACAGAAGCCTCTCCCGCACCCATGACCTCGAGTATAGAGTCGTTCCTCCGGTCACAGGTCACTGACGTGATGATGTTATCCGTCTGGTAAAATATTAGCATCAGGGTCTTCCCCATGTCCTTATAGAAAATGAAGAAGGTTCTCCTCATCCCAACAATCCGAGAAGATTATTTTTTCCTCACTTCATGGGCACCCAACACAGAGGTCCTACCCTTGTTCAGCTCAACCAGTACGAGGACCCTCCTCGTACTGATTCTACCAATGGAAATAAGCTTGGGGCCTCTACCCATGCTCGCACTAGCTCCAGCAGAGGTCCTACCCGCTTCAGCACTTCTCACGGAGATCCCCTCCATGCGTCAGTTAGTGGACATGGAGGTCCTCCCCATGTTCCCTTTGACATATGTCCAGGTGCTCCCCACACCCCATCTCACCCAGGAAAAAGTCCTTTCCACCCCTCTATCAATTCATCTGAAGGTCCACATCGATCCAATAATCTACACTATCCTGAAAAGCCATCCTGAGGTAGGAGGTCGGGTCGACGATGCCATAAGATGAGAGATCATAATATTCAAACCACAATTAATCTTATCTGCTTCTAAGATTCTGAGGAAGAATACAATTTTGACAATGGAACCCTCACCTCAATCCTATGTGTCGTGGATCAGGGTAGGAACAAGGCTCATTATCCTCATCCTTCTAAAAATAGAGTTCCATAGGATTCCTTCCACCCTTCACAGATACATCTAGGAAGGGGAAGATCTGGCCCCTTCCTAGTGTCTAGTTTTGAAAACCTCCCTATCATAAATAGGGTCATTATCTACCATAACCAAAGAACATGGAGAGTTATTCTCGAGATCGGTAAAGGATGAACAACAACATGGAACACCATTAGTGACCACAGCACCTACACCAATAGTCATGGTCACTAGCCCATATTACTGAGATGTAGTGGCCCAGTCGTCGTATTCATCATAGGACAACTCGAGATACAGTGGCTTGTCAGCCCATTCATCGTATTCTCCACCGGCTAGTCTACCATCTCAGTAGTATTCTTTAGTGCCACTACATGTCCCCCATCCTCCCACAATTGATGAGTGGGGAAACCAAGGTCTAGATCCTACGTCTGGTCCAAGGAGATTTTGGGACATCCTTGCAACAAGATCATTTCCCATAAATATTCTAGATGATTGTGAATGAGAACTTCAGTGCACCGGAAATGCTTACCCAGGAGAAAGTCGTGTGCTTTCGCCAAACCCTATGGGTGATGCACTTATATCTCCATTATCTATGAGTGGATTACCCCAAGATTCAAGCACACTTTTATGAAATTGTTTAGCAATGTTGTATGCTCAACTTGGTTGCACTCCCTATGGGCCAGTGCCCTGAGTCACCTGGTCACCATCAGACCCTCTAATAAAGAAGAGTCCAGAGTTTTAAATTGCCATGTAGAATTATCACGGAGTATTTCCCACACATTTAGGTCTATGGTTGGGGGTATTATGTTGCCCTCCATTTTAGTTCTATCCGGCATCGGCCCAACTTTCCAGGTGATATCGAAGATATGCCACCAGGTAGAGTCGTATTTAACATGACCGATCTATAAGAGGAAGAGAAAGAGATAGAGCTCCTTGGAAAAAACATATCCCCTAGGAGAGTTCTATAACTATTGGATATGTTGGTAAGGGTTAATCGCTATTAGATAAATCTACTGGGTCTTCCTGTGCCTACCAAGGAATTGGTCCTCATCCAGAATCACAATAAGGGTAATGAGCACCTTGGGGATGTCAGACCCTCTGACCCGTCTGGATCTATACATAAGATGGAAGATGATCCCGAAAATACCGCCTTGCACAAATAGCTCATGGAGCACCAAAATATGGTCGACGAACTTCTGTCGAACGTGTCATGGAGCGGCAATCAGACAATAGTGATCCTTGGTCGGGGCATCAGGGCCAGGTACAACAGTCCCTCGACGAATTGCCTCTGGGTGACCATGACCATCCTTCCCTCATAGACAGGAATGAGGTCAGGACTTCTGGAAAGAGGGCGCAGTATGTGTCTCCAAATCCGCCTGAGCGGTGTGATAATCCCCAGGACCCAGCTCAAGTTCCCCCAACCGCTCCGCAGGTCATCCCACCAGCCGATCCACAAGTTGTTGGGCCTATTTATCATATTGAAGAACTTACCAACACATTGGTGGTTAGGAATCCTCATCAAGATAGGTATCCATGCCCAGATAACCCCATGGCGGAGCTCATTTCTTTCTATGAGGCATTAGAAATAAGACAGGTGGGAATACCTCCTGATGGAAAGTCATATCCAGCGTGGGTGGATGGTATGCCCACACACCCGAGTTTCGAAAATCCCACCTTTTCCCCGTTTAATAGGATAAAATATCTTCTATAGCATCTGGCCCACTTCATCTCAAGGTGGGGACCCATTATGGGAACTCCGACACAGCATGAAGCTTCCAAACTCTGATGTTTCGTACAGACATTAGAAAGGACTGTATTTGACTAGTACAACTAGCTACCCAATTGGTTTATTACCAGTTGGGAATATCTTCATAGAGAGTTCCCTTACTATTTCAGCTCTACCACCCAGAAGATGAGTATTACAGACCTCTTAAAGTGTAATAAGTGGCCTGATAAGCGCATTGCGAACTTTGTCGCCCGGTGGAAAGGCCTCACCTACTCATTGGATATGTCGCTGACTCAGGAACAACTAATAAAAATGTGTGTGGGGAATGTCAATACCAAACTAGTCCCTTCCCTGAATACTCAAAATTACCCAAAGGGATTCTAAGACTTCTCTGAGAAGGCTCAGTGTCAAGAGGAAGCCTTACGATAGGCCAAGCAGGCACGTCTTTGCCTCCCATAGTCCCAGCAAGAAGGACTGCCAAGGCCGAGCCCGCAGTGGTGGCCCAAATAGAAGCCCCCAGGAAACTGGAGTTATTACCAGTGGATGTACCTCCACAGCCTTGCAGAGTCCTGCCACCACAGGTGCATCCTCCAGCCCAGTAGCTCCTTCATCACAATCAGCTATCACCCCGCGTAACGTGCCACCGCCACCCAAGTGAGATAACTAGATTCCACCTCCTCTATAGGCTCCTCCAGCCCCACATTAGGGATAGACTCCCAACGTCCCATTCCCAGATAGAAGAATCTAGACCTACTCATTCAATGAGGCTCAGGTCCCCGGTTATTTCCAATGTGCCTTGGAATAGGGACTTCAATGGTTGCCTGAATGTCGGAGGCCCGAAGAGGAAAATCCTACGGATCACACCAATTACTACCCCTATCACCAGATCTGGCAGAACATCCTAAATAGTGGAATGTGCTTAAAGACTAGCTTCAAGACTTGGTTGATAACAACACAGTCAGATTAGGTTCAGCTCTGGCACAAGTGACAAGTGTATTCGTGAAGCCTGATAGCGGTAGTGACTGTGAAGGTGACTGGAATCAGGTTCCTAACCCTACTTCCCAAAAGTATGATGACTGGATGGCTCGTAAGACAATTGATCATGCCCATGGTAGTATCTGTTCATGTAGGAATTGACCTGATCCTTCATGAGATGTTGTATCACCCATTTCCAGTACTTCTATGCCAATGGCTCGGCCTTCCTCTTCCCAGAATAGCAGGCATTGGTGATGTAAGGGAAAACCAAGTCCCCCACTGATTCCATCTTCATCCAGTACTCTCAATGACATCATGACCCCAGAGATGGAAATTCCCCCCAGAATCCATCGAGTAGAAGAGGATTCTTCGGGTGATGATCAAGGGTATGCCTCAGTTAACACCATGGAGTTGGTAAACCCCTACATGATTTCTAATGGTGAGGAGCACCGGGAAGATCCCCCCAAAATTACCATCCGTCGCCAGCGTCGATGGGGCCATGGATATATGGGTTATCAGAGTGCCTCAGTTAGCACTTCCATCCAGGATGTACATGCCATTGAAACCTGACAGCAGGCCCAGCGTAGAGCTCATCACGCCCAGCCTTCTCATCTGGTGTCATCAGGTCATCCTTTGCCATCATTTATGTTACTTGATCCTGTAAATCCACCTTGATCACACCACGATAAATCACATTCTTTTACAGACCGGCCTTGATAATTAGGCCAACATCCATTAGTCACTCTAAAAACCTCAACTACTGAGCAGTGGGACATTCCCAGCACCAGCCATCCACTGGTTCATTCAGAAGGGCCTGTCATACCCCCTGCCGCAGAACAACCTCCTGTAAGTAGAAATTCACTCTTGGAATGGATGTATGATATCCTTAAGCATCTCTCCAGCATTCATCGGAGGCTCTCTATCCTTGAGGCTCTTATCTTATTAGTATATATGATTGAATCCCTCACCAAAAATATAAGAATCCCCTTCTAGATTGAGACAGAGGTAGCAGTCGCAGAAGCGTTCCATGCTAACGAAGTTGAGCATGCTGATTGCCATGCAAATCATCTCTTTTTATGGAAAAAATGAAGTATCTCTCATACCAGGGCACATTCACCCACTGTATATTACCAGAAACTTCAATGGTGTGGAGATTCATTATTGTCTTGTCGACATAGGATGTAGGATCAACCTAATCCAAAACCAAACACTCTGAATGATGGGGTTATCCATGGATGAACTCAGTCCCTCTGACTTGAAAATCCATGGTTATGATAAGATTGTATAGACACCAATCATAAATATCCACCTAAATACATAGTTCAGTGTTCTGGTAGCCAGCACTGAGTTCATGGTTGTCTCCCAAGAAATTTCCTATAATGCGTTGATGGGTAGTCCATGGCTTCACCTACATGTGGCGGTCCCTTCATCGTATAACATGTGACTTAAGTACTCCCTTAATGGTTGAGTGGGAATAATCCATGGTGATGTGTTTCCCTTTTTCTCTTGTTAATCCCGCTACTTTTATGGAAACTATTATAAGAGAAATGACAAGTAGATGTTGGCTAATGAGTTTGAACACGCTATGGTTACGAAAGACCCGTGGACAGACCTGGATGATGCCTACATTTTTTCAATCCACCGATTGGAGGCTACAACCCTGGATCTGGGGAAATTCTTTGTGGTTTCTGGAATTAGGGGGAATCATATTCCCAAGTGTAAGGTACATTGGAATATCACCTCATATTCCTACACAAATCAAGCTCGGGTAATCCCCGATCCCCTTACTCCCATAAGGTATCGGGTTGTCTGCCCCATGGCAATGAGAATACACCACAATTTCTTGTTTCACCAGGCTGGGATAAACCAGCTCGGGCCGACATGCCACTATTGATTGGATATCATCAAGCTCTAGACCCTTGGGCCAATGACCATATGGGATCAGATCGACAACCTTCATCAATAAGGTTTTAACAGCACATTAGTCCCCTGATGTAGTGTCTACAGATGCTCAGGTCAACACCAATTTCCAAACAGGATCTATGAACTCAAAGGAAACATTTCCCACTAAGGATACCTCCTCTATAAATGAATAAGAAGAATTATAGTATTATTCTCCCACTTTAGAAGAGGGTATCTCCACCACGGTTGATGAATTAGTGTTTGTGAACCTTGGTAGCGAGACGGACACGAAACCCACATTGATCAGCACCGCTATGTCTATCAAAGAGTAACAACAATGCGTAGACTTCTCGGAGAAACATCAAGATGTATTTTCCTAGAGTTATGATGAGATTCCAGGACTATATCCTTGGGTCACTGTGCACCACCTCTGTCTTCCAAAAAATCACTTTTGGTTCAAATAGCCTCCCAAAAAGATACACCCTTATCATGGTGCAATGGTCGAGGTCGAAGTTGATAAGCTCATCAAATCCAACTTCTTCAAGGAGTTCTAGTACCCCAGATGGCTAGCCAACATTGTGCCCATCAGGAAGAAGAACAGTCAAATCAAGGACTTTATCTACTTCTGAGATCTCAATCTTCACTATCTAAAGGATTATTTTTCCATTCTTATGATGGATTTGTTGATTGATGCCACCACTGGGTTCCAGTCCCTCTACTTCATGGATGGGTATTCCGTGAATAACCAAATCTGAATGTCCCCCAAGGATGAAGAGCCTACAGCCTTTAGGGCTCCATAAGGTACTTTCTACAACCAAGTAAATCCATTTGGTCTAAAAAATACAGGTTCCACCTATCAGTGTGTCATGCACCGCATATTTAAGCCAATATTTTTGACATTGGTGGAATTCTACGTGGATGATCTAGTTGTCAAATATTTCCAGTGTCGGGACCATCTCAAAGATCTAAAGAAAGTGTTCGAATTCCTCTTCTCTCACCATCTGAAGATGAACCCTTGGAAGTGTGCCTTTGAGGTCCCCTCCGGAAAGTTTCTCGGATTCATTATCAGATATACTGGCATTGAGATCTATGCATAGATGATTAAGGCCATCATTCAGATGCCTCTTCCAAGCACCATTCGGGATCATCGATGATTTCAAGGCCACTTGGCCTACATATACTGATTCATCGCGAATATGGTTGGAATGTGTAAGAAATTTTCTTATATCATGAAGAAAGTCATTTTCTACCAATGGGATGAGGAATTCCATACTACTTTCGAAGAAATCAAGTAGTACCTGTAGCAGCCTCTGATCCTGATGCCACCCATTTCCAGAAAGATTTTGGTCCTTTATGTGACCTCCATGGAACAATCTCTTGGTGCCTTCCTTAACTAGAGGAATAATGAGGGAATAGAGAAAATTATCTACTATATCAGTCGCATGCTCCTCATTACGGAGACCAGATACTCCCCAATCGAGAAGAGATACCTTGTGCTGGTATTCGTAGTGATGAAATTGAAATATTACTTGCAGAACCATGAGCTAGAGCTAGTGTCTCGAGTGGATACTCTGAAGTACATCCTAAACCGCCCCATGGTGATAGGTCATCTATTTCAAAGGGCAGTGATCCTCCAGTAGTTCAACATCAAGTTTTTCCCTCAGAAGGCTATTAAGGGGAAGGAATTGGAAGGCTTCCTGGACTCCCATCCATCTCCTGAGGACCAACCTTTGGACCATGATTTTCCTATTTAGGAAATTCTCTCTGTAGACCAAGCCATTTCGTGTTGGAAAATTCACTTTGACGATGCTTCCCGAAGTCCTACTAGAAGAAGGCTCAATGAACCAAGACTCAACAGAGTGTGCATAGGTATTGTCTTCATTACACCAGCATAATCCATTCTTCCATATTCATTTTTGTTGTCATAGGGCTATACCAACAATGAGGCAGAGTATTAGGCTCTCTCATCACTAGCCTCGATCTGGCCCTCGAGATTGATGTCCCCCACTTTCATGTGAATGGGGACTTTGAACTAGTCATCAACAAGATCAACAGTGACTATGTTGTCAAAAATCCAGATCTTGTACCCCTATTTGATCATACCCACCAGTTGATGTCCTAGTTCGCATCTCGGCTAGAGGTTACTCATATTCCTCGATCCTGGAACGGTCGAGTCAAGGCCTTGTCCATTCTAGCTTCATCTCTTGTGGATCCTGATCAAGTTTATTTGATTATACACATAGCACACTGAATAATCATCGCCCCCATCACCCCAGACAACAATGATAGCCCACAGGTAAGCCACCTTTCCACTTGTGCCTTCACATCAGGACCCTCAGGTCTCCCTAACATAGTTTTGGAAGTAACTCCTGATTGGAGTACCCACAGTATCAAGTACCTCCATCACAGTAATCTCCCGACAGATCGAGTCGAGCACGCGCGAATATAATGTCGCATATTTCAATTTTCCCTATAGAGCAGTCCCCATCTCAAGAATATCCTCTACAAGTATTGGTTTTATGGGGTTATCCTTCATTTCATTCAAGGATTTGAGATTTCTCATGTCATGTACAAGGATCATGCTGGTTCTAGCAGGGCTCATCAGACCGGGCAGAAACTATCTCACCAGATCAAGAGATTGGGGTATTTTTTCCCTCCATGATCCATGAATTTATAGAGTTTTCCAAGTGGTGTCATGAGTGCCAAAATAATTCTAACTCCATGCATCGGCAGCCAGAGCCCCTCCACAATACCAATTACTCTTGGCCCTTTGCGGTCTGGGGACTCCATGTCGTAGGAAGATATCCACCGGCGACATCTCGCCAGTGCAGGTTCATCCTGACTGTTACAGATTTCTTTTCCAATTGGGAAGAGGAAGTTCTGATCAAGGAGGTCAAGGCCCATTCTATCATTGACTTTGTGATCTCTAATATCATCTACCGATTTAGAGTCCCTTCAGACATCCTCACCGATAATGACACCAACTTTCGGGCAGCCAAGTTAAAGAAATTGTACGCCAAGTACAATATTCGTTCTAATCATACATCCCACTATCACACACACAAAAAAATGGTTAGATTGAGGCATTCAACAAAACCCTCTCTAAAATCTGATAGAATATGGTTTGTTAGAGCAAGAAGAGTAGGTTGAAAAAACAACCCAATGCCCTCTACGGCAATCAGACAATGACTCACAATTCTACACAGGTGACCCAATATTCCCTGGTGTATGGAACGAAGGTCGTCCTAACCATTGAGATTCAATTTCTTTCATTACGAATAATAGTTTATGGTCCAAAATCACCAGATAAGGTAGATGAATACCGTCTACCTGAATTGGAAGCTCTCAATAATAATAGGCTTCCTGCCCTGCCCAATCTAGAAAGGCATCAGAACAAGATAGCCAAAGATTTCAATGATACATTTCTCCCTTAGTATTTCTTTCAAGGTGACCTGGTATTGGCCCTGAGAACAATAATGATACCTAGTAGGAAACCACAAAATCTAGAGCCCAAATGTGAAGGACCTTACATCATTCACAAGGTTTACTCTAATGGCACATACTCCTTGGTTACCATGGATGGAGATCATATAACTACTCCTTCCAATTCAAAATTCCTCAAGAAGTAATTTTCCTAAGTCAGTGATGGTCCTACATGACTTTAAACTATTACATACTACATGAAATTAAACTGCTTTTCCATCCCACATGATGATAAAATGCAAGACGGTCAAATCTCTATGACCATAAACTAAGATCTATATAGTCTCACATGACCTTGAACTATTCTATCTTCTCCACATGATGTTAAAATGTGTGATTCATCCGAAATGAAAAATGTGAAAATAATCTTCATTCATCCTCACCGCATGACATATTACTGCATGGAACCTTCAAGAACTATGTATGGATTGATTATCATCCTCATGGGATATGTAGGAATGCTCGGGCGCCTCATCTAGAGACCATCCCCCATACTCTTCTCTTTAACTACCCCCTGGGTGTAGTTCTCTTGGAGGATCCTACATGGTGTAGTGTAGACTTCTTTTGACCCCATTAATATCGGTATTATGATGATCGCACCATGTTCCCCTCCTCATTTTTCTATCCTCCCACGTCCTCACTGTATGACGTTAAACTGCATCGCACCTTTAAGAACTATGCTTGGCTTTATTCCCATCCTCACGGGATATGTAGGCACGCCCAGGCATTTCATCTGTATTCCCAACCCCAAAATCAAAGATCTCCCCTTGGGTCAAAACACATGGGGTAGTGTAGACTTTGGCCTTCATTCACGTCAAGTTCATCGTGAACAAACAATGTATCCCTCTCTTTGGAGATCTCCACCTCTTTCGTCATCTCACAAGATGTTAAACCGCACAGACATATTCATGTTTCACGCATCCCCTTTATTTTGGTATTCATCATCTTTCCCATCCAAAAGGGCCCCTTAGTGGAACGTATTCTCGGTCTGAAGACTCTCCTACCGTTTTAGGCCAACATCCTCGAGGATATCAAATGATAAATTGATAAAAGTCTCACATTATGAATTTGGTCAGTGGTCGAAGATCATTTGTTGTTCCCATTTTAGGTCACATGATATGGATGTTGTGTTTTGAACATAGTCAACACCCATCCTCCATCATTATCACCACCCTCGTATGCCCCAAATATTGGGTGTAGTAGTTTATTCTGTCCCACTATCCAATCAAACGTCACTATGCCTTGAGTAGGAGTGTTAGTCTAGTTGGGGTTGACCCCACCTGATCTTCTTTGCTTATTGTCGTGCCCTTATATGTTGAGAAGACCCTAGTCTTATTCCTTGTTTCCCACATCGATCATTGCTCACATGGGCATATGATCTTTAGTAATGAAATACCAGCATAAAGGGTCACGTATCTTTGCTCCGAGTCCTATGAACTTAAACCAAGTTCACCATCGTCCTCACCATAAGATATTAAACTGTGAACTGACTAGGACTTCCTGTCACAGATCCCTCTGCCTTATTGTTCACTTGGCCCATGTTCACATCAAGGATTATGTGGTGTGGTGTGGGCTCTTCATCCTCCTTCACGTCGGGCTATTTTTTCAATGTCGCATACATCTCCATGGGACATCCCTCAATCCATTGTCCATGCCACAAGACATTAAACAGCACAGGTCCCATCATGCTTTTCTTGTACCATCACTTGGGTTTTCCACCATCATTTACATCCAAAATGACCCATGAATAGCATGGTAGTTAGGTCCTAGGGATCTTCGGCCATTTTTGGCCAACATCCTAGAATATCTCAAGCGACAAATTCATACACGTCCCATATTGTGAATATGGTCAACGGTCGACGCTCAATTGTTTTCCACCATCCTTGGTCACAAAATACAGATATTGTGTTGCGAACATATTCTGCAGTTATCCTCAATTGTTGTTTCCGTTCTGTGGTCTCCCACATAATAGGTACATTGATTCATCCATTCTACCTATCTGTCCCATGCACATGACATTAAACTGGGAATCTATAGTCAGAACCCTACGACCATAAACTGAGATCACCATTGTCCTCACTATAATACATTAAACTGCGAACTGGATGGGACTTTCTATCTAAAATCCCTTGACCTTTTCGGCTTCTTAGCCCAAGTTTTCATTTGGGATTGTATGGTGTGGTGCGGACTCCTTACATCCTCATTCACTTTAGGTTACTCATCGTTCCATACACACAACTCGTTGATGTACCTTGCACATATCTGTGTTCATACCGCATGACATAAAAATGCACAGCATCCTCCAAAACTATGTATGGATAGATTGACATCTGTATGGGATACATAGGACCACCCAATCATCTAGCCTTTGAGTTCATACCCATTTCTTAGAAACCTCCTTATCGTCCTGGCCCCTTGGCCTATGGACTTCCTAGAGGGGGGAATATGGTGTGGTATGGGCTTATGTCCACATTCATGTTGGTTTTTTAACAACCACGCCATATACCTATTTGTCCAAATAGATCTTCGCTCACTTGGTCCATACTTGTCTTTTCGAGTCGTCCGCACTTGAGTTTGGCCCCTTGACCCTCTTTAGCAGTTCACCAATGTTCCCAAGAGCACACTAGTTCTGGACCTAGGGTGTTGGATTCTATAGAAATGTTCTCACCCATTTTAATGATTCATGTTCCCCTTCATTTGGTCTTTATTCATCTTCTACCTTCAAAAGGACCCCCGAATGACCTAGATGCTCGGCCCCAGCGTCCTCCTACCATCATGGGCCAACGTCCTCAAGAATTTTGAACAGTAAATTGATACAAGTCCCACTTTTTTAATATGTTCAGTGTTCGATGCTCATTTTTTATTACCATTTTATGTCACATGATATGGACACTATGTTTCGAGAACGATCAACAGTTATCCTCCATCTTCATGACAACCCCATCAATCCCTAAATGTCAGTTACGTGATTCACATCATTTTCCACTCCATCATGTCCAAGTGGAATTTCAACACTCTTGGTACCATCCCTCAGTGCGTTTTTGCATGATAGGATGAAAAATCCACGACGAGGTTTAATTCGGGCCTTCGCACTGATTCCCCTTTAGTATTTATTCCATGTGTTGAAAAGACCATCTCTACCCTTGTTTCCCAAATCGAGCATTGCTCACATGGGCTTAGGGATTCGGTCAAGGTTTTAACCCATTTGGAAGAGTCTCACTTCTATATGGTTTGAGATCTATGAAATTAAACTATGTTCTCTCTATATTCTTACCGCAGGACAAAAAATTTCTCAACAATCCTAGAACTATGTACAGCATGATTCCTATCCATAGGGGATATATAGGAATGCCTGGGAATCTTATTGTTGGACCCAGCTTAGGTTCCCCCTAATTACCTTTTCTGTTCAACCTTTTGGCCCATATTTTCAAGTATTTCATGGTGTTGTGTGGGCTCACGTCCTCATTCACGTCAGGTTTTCAATAGTAATACCACATACTCCCTTTCTAGATTCTCTTCTCTCCTACCTCTCATCCTGTATTCCATTAAAATATATTCTCAGAACTATGTATTTCTTGATTCCGATCCACATGGGATACATAGGAACACCTAGATGATTCGTCTTCGGGTTTAGCC
This sequence comes from Viscum album, assembly GCA_963277665.1. NCBI lineage: Eukaryota > Viridiplantae > Streptophyta > Magnoliopsida > Santalales > Viscaceae > Viscum > Viscum album. The sequence continues at coordinate 821,899,869 of OY728123.1, forward strand.
CCATATTCTCTGACTTTTTCTAGAAACTCGGCCTGAGGATTCGTCCCTAGAATTGTGTGCGGTGTGGTATGTGCTTATATCCTCATGCACATTGGGTATGCTTCATCATACCATGCACATTCCTTTAAAAACCACTTTTATTCTGTATGAATCCAAGACATATGATGTTAAACTATGATTCCTGGTCCCACTTGACGTTAAATTGTTGCATCTTTGTTGCAAGATGTTAAAATGCATCGGTTGTTCATAGCATATGACCCTAAACTATGACATTATCGTCCTAGCCGCATGATGAAAAATGGAACTGCATTGTGATTTCCTCACTCAACGGGAAATCATGCTTGATAGTGGTAATCCACCATACCATTTTTCAATACCTGTATATGGATTGATTCATGTATTGATGTCTGGACTCTCCATCCTAGGTTCATTGCTTCACAAAAAAACGTAAACCCATCCTAATGAACAAAAAAATTCTATCAAATGCCACTTCTTTTGGTGTGTGGGCCAGACCTACACGATAGTATTGTCCCTATCATTAGTACCCTAGCATGCTGCTTCTTTTGGTGCGTGGGCTAGAACTGCACAATAGTATTGTCCCTAACATTGGTAAAATACCATGCCGCTTCTACAACTATGTATGGATTGATAAATATCATAATGGGTTACATAGGAACACTCGGGAACCTAGCCATGGGTCCAACCCAACTTTCTTTTTCAGTCCCTCAACCTAAAATATCCTTAGAGAGCACATGGTGTGATATGGAATTATGTCCTCATTCACATTGGGTTTTGCAATGTCGCACCACGTGTCTCCCCCATCATTTCTACCTATGGTCTAAGATCTAATACGTTTAAACTATGATCTGGACGTCCTTATCACAGGACACCAAACTACACGACATCTTCCAAAACTATGGGTAGCTGTATTTCCATCTTCATGGGATATATAAGAACGCCCAACCAATCTATCTTCAGGTCGAGGCCCAGGAATATTAAATCATGCCCCCCTTTTTTTGACCCCTTGGCTCGAAATCCTTTGAAATCATGGGGTGTGGAGATCACCTCTTATTTTTTTATTTGTTTCTAGTTTTGTGACAAGTACGCCATGTTTCTTCCTTATCTCTCCCCAACTTGGTATGAGTTCTATGACCCTAAACTAAGATCTCCATATGGGAATTGGGCATCGTGTTTGACTACTTCGCCTTCTTGTGAGCATTTCATTAAATCAGGTCCCCTCTTAATGGTCTAATCCATGAACATAAGCTAGGATTGTGAAACCTCGAGACCCTTTTCTTGGGAAAGGGATTCTACTCCCTCTATTTGAAACTTCTTATTTTCGTACTCGAATGTGTCGTGACAAAGAGCATTAAATGTTGAATTTTCGCATGGAAATTCTCTCATTTCATGTCCATGATTCATGAACCCTTTATTTGGATCCCCATCCTCATCAATGTATGAAGAGACCCCCTTTATGGCCTAGTCTCAGGCCAAATTGGCTCACTTACCATCTTGGGATGAAACCCCTAAAGACCTCAGACTACATTTTTGACAGGTCCTATGTTTCGAACATGGTCAGTGGTCAACCCTCATTTTTTGTCCTCGTTCCGAGCTAATACAAAAAGATACTATGTTTCAAACATGGTCAGTAGTTATCCTCTATCGTCACGCCACCGTCATTGTGATCTAGATCTCAATGGCCTTGATTTACATTTTTCCGCTCCCTTATGTTTATGTGGAATTCCAACACATGGTTTTACACCTCTATGCTTCTATGTGCATTAATCAGGAGGGTCCAATAATTTTGGGATATCATTCACCTTGTATTGAACTACTATTAATGTGTGCCTCCCTAAAATAGATAAATCCCAATGCTACTCCTTGTTTCCCACATCGAGCACGACTCACGTGGTCTTAGTAGTTTTGGTGGGGAGTGTACTGGTGCAGCTATACCGCGCACATTTCTTGTCCTGCATGACGTTAAACTATGATTCCAGAACTACGGGTGGCTTGATTCTCATCCTAATGGGGTATATAGGAATTCCTAGGAACATTGGTTCGGGCCCAGTCAAACTTTTACTTTTGGTCTCCATACCTAAAAAGCATCCTCTGGGGATATGTAGTGTGGTGCTGACTCTTTATGTCCTCATTCACATTGGGTTTATAGCTACGACATCACATAGTCCCCTTTTGGGATCTCCCCCTTCACTACCCATCCTATTATATGATGTTAAACTGCACGAGTCCACTTTTCATCGATGCATGACACTAAACTATAGTTCTACGCTGAACAAGTTCAGGATGCCCCATGTTAATTATGGGATGTGTCAGCTTCCTCGCCAGAGAGGATTCCCCCTACTAGCATCAGTATCTGACCACGTTGTGCTTTAAGGAATATGTTTGGATTGATTCTCATTTGTATGATATATGTAATGATGTCTGAGACTCTCATATCGGGCCCATCCCTAGGGTCATTAACCCTTCTAGCCCCTCGTCCCTAATCTTGGCCCAAGCAGTATGACTTTTAAACTATGTAAATAGTCCTCACCATATAATGTTTAAACTATGTGTTTATCATCCTAATGGGTATAAAGTACAACTACAAGGCACTCTATGTCCTTATCATAAGGGTCATATTCAGAAGTATGTTTCATCCCCAACAGGACCGATGCACCCACCTAATGTGTTTCCACCACAATGGAGTAATTTCAAGAGTGTTGGACCCTATTCGAACATCCCATCACTCCACCCTCCATGCTTTGTGCCCCCCTTATCAGGATCCTCATTCCATTTCAAACCTGAAGGAACCCCCTAATAGTGAGGATATTCAGCCTATGGCTCACCTACTATCTAGGGCGGATGTTCTAGAAGACTAATGGATAACATTTCAAGTTAGGACCTATGTTTCGAACAGGGTCAGTGGCCAGCCCACATTTTTAGTCCCCATTTCAGGCTAATGCAGTAGGGATACTATGTTTCAAACACAGAGAGAAATTATCCTTCATTATCATGCCATCCCTATAGTGTTCGTAATTTTGGGTATCGTGATTCACACCTTCCACTCCCCTCTATTCGGATTGATTCTAACACCGCTCGCATTACCCCACTTGTGCACTAGAGCACATTGGAAAAATGTAAATTCGACTATTCTGAAAGATTATCTCTTCATTCAGGCCTCCCTCTTTCTGCTTGAAAACCCGGATCGTTTTCTAAAACCCTAATGGTCAGAATCATGATTAGAACTTTCATATTCGGATGGAATAATGAGGGGGTAATCCCTTGTTTCTCGCATTGGGTTATTGTGAAGACCCGACCCCAAAAAACAAGGAGTCGGTGCGTTCTGAACATGATGTGTCATGTTCAAACAAAAACATGCACTGATAAACTACACATCATGTCCCATACAGAGGATCAAATTCCGTTCTTGCTCTGGGAAACATGCTACTTATGAAATGATTCATCTGTTAAAAATTGTTACTTGAAAATTTTAGATCAAAACGTAGGGTGAGCTTAAGAATGCCCAGTAAGGGTTTTTAAAATAAACCATTGTAACTTTTTAAAACATTCTTTAAAACATTCCATATGACATTTCTCTTAAAGAAAAGCTTTAACATACATAACATGTCATAACAGTGATCAATTAAAAACATGCTAATAGAGTTACGAGGATATGTGATTCAAATTAATGCATGCTTATTTGGTGTAACAAATAAAAGAAATTCTAAACATGTAAGACCTATGAATATTAAAGAAAAAACTAAATGTCTAAGAGAAATAAATAATCAGAGTTGCGCGTAACGGAAACAACTTCAATCTCATATATTAGAAACTAATTCATTGAGTGTTTAACACAAGTCATGCCATAATCTCTTACTTTTCTGATACTCATAAGTTCTGTCTCATAACCATTGATATTATACTATTTGAATATCCATTGGATAATTAGTTATCATACACATAATGAGGGAATGCATAATGTGGGACTTCAATTTCTGTGACAAGGACTCTTGTCAAGACCTAGGGCTAACTGTAACCGGACCCCAACCCGAAGAGAATCTGTAACCGGACTCTATCCCGAAGAGTATAAATAACCGGAATCCAACCCGGAGGGCTTACATTTACCGTTCCCCAACCCGGAACAAAATAGTCCAATACATTCTTCAAGTGTCAAATTGGGTCATATATTCAAAGTCTCCCATACCACTTTGAGTAATTTTTAGTATAATCATATTTGTTCACAGTAGTGTACATTTTTTCTTTAGCATTTACGTATTTTATAAAGTGAGACATGAATCCAGATGTTAAAAGTCAAACTAACAAAAAATAAGACTATGTCATTAAATGGTAGAAGGTAAGAATATCATGGAACGTACATTGTCATCCAAAGTACTAATGGAAATATACAATTAGTTAGATGCAATGTTATTCTTATAATAAAACCTTATTAAATAATTAAATGGGAAAACAAAACATTTCATATAGGGTTGTAAGCTTACATATGCTAGATTATTCAATTCCGAAAAGCCTTTGTATACCACAGAGATATGTCCATAATAGAAAGAATGAATCTTTACCATTTTAAACATCATTTAAAATATAAGAAAACTAGTGACTCAGAAATGTGGGTATAAGGGTTTTAGACCCAGAATATTATACTTATGAACCCTTACACACATAAAACATATCATAAGTATATAAAGAGTTTTATTTTGAATAAGGCTAAAGAGTTTCTTCATTAAAACAATTTTTAAAAAATGTGTATGAAAACATATATGACTTACATGTTTAAATGAGACCTACACTAAAGTTAATGGGTACATACCTATTTACCAAAAACATAGGTTTATTATAGAATTTTCATGATAAAGGAATTCAAATGGTCTGGAGATTAAGGGTACAAACATTATATTTACATATACAATTGTGTATACAAAGAAAATATGAATATATTTATGTTTTGGATAAAACAACTTTTCTTATGTTTTAAATATCTACTAAAACTCAAGACACGTGGTAAAAAGACCTTAAAAAAATTGGCATAATACAAAACATATATATATCATCATCCGTATGAATGTGAAATCTATATATACATATTTACAAAGTATATAATCGCTTATATAAAAACATTAAAACACCACACTTGCATGGTGAAATTCTTATCTTGCAATTATTTCAGAGCTTGGAGGATTGGGTAAATGTGGTTCTCTACTTAGAACTGAAATGCCTATGTTTATATAACCCAAAGTACATATACGGTATATATGTCTATATATATAAATATATGGTACGTCTCAAGCTTTGTACACATTAAATAACCTTCAAATTTACAAACACTCTGATGTACAAAGTAAAGGGACTTAGGTTCGGCCTCAATGAAGGATTTTTATAATCCACAGGGTTATTCCTAATATATCTTATGAGTGGAATTTTATTTATGGATATATATATATATATATTCAAAACATCAAAACAAGGCACAAATATAACCTTGACACCTTTTATAACATTTGAACCTGAAAAAAAGAAGGCCTAGGTTCGGCACATAATAACCTTTAAACTGAAACGTAATGTTAAAAACATTTTTTACGAGGGTATATTCATGTATATACTATCAAAGAAACAAGACATGAAAAAACTAAAACCCTTACCATGGTTTGTGGAGGAAGAGAGACTCGAGAAGGCTTGGTGGTTCCTGAAGGTGGTGTTGGAGGTAGAAGAAAATCTGAGGGTTGCTCAGGGTGCAACCCATTAACTTATACACTACAAAACACAAACATTCAATGCCACCACTGAGAAAGCTGACTCCAATGCGGCGCATTAAAAATATGGCGACAACATGAAGGAAAGGGGAAACAAATAGGGTCCACTGGTGGTCATAGGTGTAGCAAGAAAAATGGTGTAGGGATACTGGTGCAAACCCATACAGAGAGGAAAAAGGCGACATGGTTAAAGGGAAAACTAGAGAAAAACGGACGGTCCAGATTGACTCCGATCTTGATCAAAGGGATGAGGCGCGTCTGCATTTTTAAAAAGAATCGGGCAGCTTAGATTAAATCTAATGTTGATTGGATGGTCCCTATTCGACGCTGCATTTTAAAACATACTGACGGTTGTGATTAGATCTTTGGTAGATAGAACGGTATAGAAAAACGTGGTGGAAAACCATGATTGCTGAAGGTCGAAAACGAGGTCCTGATCAGCGGTCCAGATCACGTGCGATGTGATCCAATGACCCATATCATGTTTCTCTCAAAAAAACAATTCCCACATCGAATCGACGGGCTATTTTCGCCTCCCTTATAAGACCTATCCTCCCAACAGCTGCTCAGAAAACACACAACACACATGAAGGGGGCCCTATACATGAGCTCCCGCCCCACCCCCGAAGGCCTAGGCCTACCCATGCTCCGCCGCGGCCTCGCCCCCACCGTGGTGTGCCTCCGTGCTCCTGCTCCCGTGCGCCCTTTGGGGGAACTATGCCCGAGCTCGGGCCGACCTTGTCTTGGACTGAGGTATTAAGCTGAACCACTTCATTTGGGATGCCTTGCTCAGCCCTTGACATACAGGGCTAGCCCTAGCGGGCCAATTTTTTTTAAAAGCATACACTCAAAATTAAATTTTTTTAAAGAAGATAAAAATGCATTTATTAAAAATATATAGAATTTATATTCTTAAAAATTAATGAATACAAAATAAACTTTGCCTTATTTAAAAGTATTTCTAAAATTATAAACAATAAACCTTTTTAACAAAAAAAGTTATAAAGAAGAGATTTGAATAAACCTATTTGATAATTCCTGGTTCTAGTATCATAGAAAACTTAATTTAATCAAAAACATAATTTAATTTGAATAATTTAAACATAGTGTGCAATATTATTTAAGAAATGAAAATTGTTACATTGTATTTGAAATATTCAAAAATTTCTTTTAATTCCATAATACTTTTCAAAATCACTTATGGGTGAAATGATTTTTTTAACTCATATCCTTTTAGAGGTCAAAAATTATGGTTTAATTATAATTTTAATCATTACGTAAATATTTGGAAACTAATTAATATTTAAATTATTTCCATTATCCTAAAAAAGTCCAATGGCTATAATTATAACTGTTAGCTTTCAACGGTCACCAGAGAAATGGTCGGGTTGATTCCTGATAAAACCATGCCTCAGAGTGTCCTTAACTCAAGAAGAAGAAGGAGATGGTGCTTGCTATGCCGTTGATGCTCAGCACATTTTATATGATCATGGTGGTGGTGGTCTTTATTTTCACTAACCCAAAGGATCTCCATTATTTACTATGTCTGGTTATCCTTATAGGGGGCCTTACCATAGTTCTGATAGGATTTTTATGAGTCATATTTGGGTAGGATGTTTCCTTGTGATCATAACACATTGTAAACACTACGATGTTCTTTTTTATTATGAAAATCCTTGTTTCCATTTGTATGTTTTACTCAGTTGAATTATAATATAAATTAAGACCATATTATAACTTTCTCATGAGAAACAATTTTTGTTTTATGAAAATCAACAAAAAGAAAACATAAACTTATTAATACAAGAGGAACAAGTTTTGGGGGTACTACATTATTCCCCCCTATGAAGAATTGCATCCTCGCAATTTATTTCAAAAAGGATCTTTGATTTTCTCACCACATACTCCAATGTAGAGGATCCTCACGCGCATTCAGCGAGAAACCCAAATCGATGCTCAACTCCTCTAGTTCTCTGATATAGACACACCTCAGACATATGTGGTTGAACTCATGCATCGAACACTTAAGCTTCCCGAGGGAAGCTCGAACGGTAGCAAGTTTGGAAAAATCTGAATGGACAAAAACACAAATAACTTGCCAAACTATGTCTTGATCGAGAACATCTAACGTATAGACGTTGTCATATAGGCTAACACTAAGGAGTTGGTACATGTAGGTTGCACATGCGTTTCCCTCTAAATAATCCTCTCAAAATATTACTCTGGTCATGTAGTTCCGGCCTAGGGTGAAACATAGGAAAATTCCTTCATGATATTTTCCTCTTCGCCTACACTCAGCCAATTATGCCGAGCCTATGCAGTAGTAGATGAAAACATTCCCTTGATAGGAGGAGATAATATCTAGACTACTTGTCACCTCATATAGTTGCTTTCACTTAATTAATAGATTGGTGATGGGATGATACTCTTCTACAGAGGTTTTGATCGAAATAGTCTCTAGTATCTCAATAGGGAGAGATAACATGTGGGTTTAACCTTCCATATGAAAGATGAATCAGTGAAACCTATTCAGAAACATTAACACGGACAAGATAGAAAAAAGAAATAAGGGATAAAAAATTGTGTTCTAATATCACCACTTGTTCATAAAAAGTGCAAGGCTAATGGTTTCCCTAGTTTCCTAAAACACGAATCCCCAGATGAAGTTCAAAAGTCTCGATCTCCCTAAACCATATGCAACCTGAGCAATCTGGTTCGATACTGTGTAAGCACTTATGGTGTCTCCATAGTCTAACATGCGGTATGTATAGTTGAGAGACATCATTATGAACTCGATGTCTTTACACCGATCAGGTGGCTTCATATTCAAGAACTCTGAAGTCCATTACTTGACCGTAATGGCCATAGGACAGGACTTGACACATATATGCAACATGGAGGTCTCCCGCTGCTGCAGCTTCTGGGAAGGCCGTGAGGGACTCGATGTCTTCTGCTATAGTGAAACATCTAAAAAGTCCCTCCTAGTACTTTCCCCGTTGTGCGTAGGATGGAAATTGGGCTTGCATCATAATGATGTAATCCAGACCCGATCTTCGATGGAGTTGAAGTACCCGGGGAGAATTTGGTATATCATAGAGATGTTTGCATGACATACAAATATTGGCATAGTTTATATAATTTTCATGGACGACTATTGAAATTATGGTTTCCAGGGCCTCACGGTGAAGGGACAGAATTTTAGTGCCTTTATCTTCCATCTGAAAATTAGAAAACTTCATATTTAGTAATGCTTAAGATATTTTTTGTTTCAGTTCTGGTTTTCCAGGTTTATCCAAACTGATTCCTCTCATACCAACTGTGAAGACCCAACCCCAGAAAACTAGGAGCCGGTGCCTTCTGAACATGATGTGTCATCTTCAAACAAAAACACGCACTGATAAACTACACATCATGTTCCATACAGAGGATTGAATTCTGTTCAGGCTCTGTGAAACTGGTTACTTCTGAAATGTCTCATCTGTTAAAAATGGATACCTAGAAAATTTTGATCAAAAGGTAGGGTGAGCATAAGAATTCCAAGAAAGGGGTTTTAAATCAAACCAATGTAACTTTTTGAAAAATTATTTATAACTTTCCATAGAATATTTCTCATAAAGAAAATATTTAACATACGTAACATGTCATAAATGTTCTCAATTAAAAACATGCCAATAGAGTTACAAGGATATGTGATTCAAATTAAGGAATTCTTATTTGGTGTAACAAATAAAAGAAATTCTAAACATGTAATACCTAAGAATATGAATGAACAAATTAAACATTTAAGAGAAATGAATAATCAGATTTGCAGATAAAGGAAACAACTTCAATTTCATATATTGGAAACAATTTCATTGAGTGTTTAACACAATTCATTCCATAAACTCTTACTTTTATGATACTCATAAGTAATGTCTCATAACCATGGATATTATAGTAGTCTGATATCCATTAGATTATTAGTTATCATACACATAATGAGGGAATGCATAATTTAGGACTTCAATTTCTGTGACAAGGCCTCTTGTCAAGACCTAGGGCTAACTGTAACCGGACTCCAACCTGGAGAGTATCTGTAACCGGACTCCATCCCGGATAGTATCTGTAACCGGACTCCAACTCGGAGGGCTTACTTTTACAGGTCCCAAACCCAGAACATAATAGTCCAATACATTCCTCATGTGTCAAATCAGGTCGTATATTCAAAGTGTATCATACCACTTTGAATAATTTTTAGTATAATCATATTTGGTTATAGTAGTGTACATTTTTCCTTTAGCATTTACATATTTTATAAAGTGAGACATGCATCCAGATGTTAAAAGTAAAACTAAAAAAAATATGACTATGTCATTAAATGGTAGAAGGTAAGTAGGTCATGGAACATATATTTTCATCCAATGTACTAAAAGAAATATTGAATTTGTCACACACAATGTTATTCTTATTATAAAACCTTATTAACCAATTAAAAGGGAAAACCAAATATTTCATATAGGGTTGTAAGCTTATAGATGCTAGATCATTCAATGCTGAAAAGCCTTTTTATACCAAAGAGATATGCCCATAATAGAAAGCATGAATCTTCACCATTTTCAACATCATTTAATATATAAGAAAATAAGTGACTCATAAATGTGGGTATAAGGGTTTCAGACCCTTAATATTATACTTATGTACCCTCACACACATAATACTTATCATAAATATATAAAGAGTAGTATTTTTAATTAGAATAAAAAGTTTTATCAAAAAAACAATTTTCCATAAATATTAATGAAAACATACACGACATACATGTTTAAATGAGACCTATACAAAAGTTAATGGGTACAAACCTTTTTACAAAAAACATAGGTTTATTATAGAAGTTTCATGCTAAAGGAATTCATATGGTCTGGAGATTAAGGGTAAAAACTTTATATCTACATATATAATTGTGTATACAAAGAAAATATGCATATATATACGTTTTGGATAACACAACAATTATTATGTTTTAAATCTCTACTAAAACTCGAGACTCATGGTGAAAAGACCTTAAAAAACTAGGCATAACACCAAAAATATATATATAATCATCTATATGAATTTGAAATATATATATATATATATACATATGTACAAAGTATATAATTGCTTATATAAAAAATGAAAACACCACACTTGCATGCTGAAATTATTATCATGCAATTCTTTCAGAGCATGGCGGATTGGGTAAATGTGGTTCTTTACTTAAAATTGAAATGCCAATGTATATATAACCCAAATTACATATATGGTATATATGTCTATATATATATATATGGTATTTCTCAAGCTTTGTACACATTAAATAACCTCCAAATGTACAAACACTCTGAAGTCAAAAGTTAAGGGACTTAGGTTCGGCCTCAATGAAGGATTTATCTAACCCGTAGTGTTATTCATAATTTAACTTATGAGTGGATTTATATTTATGGATATATATATATATGTGTGTATATTAAAAACAACAAAAAAGGCAAAAATATAACCCTTACACCTTTTTCACCATTTGAACCCGAAAACCCGAAGGCCTAGGTTCAACCCAAAAAAACCTTTAAACCCAAACATAAAGTTATAAACATGTTTTTAGGAGTGTATATGCATGTATATACTCTCAAAGAAACATGAAAAGGAAAAAATAAAACCCTTACCTTGGTTCGTGGAGGAAGAGAGACTCAAGATGACTAGGTGGTTCCTGAAGGAGGTGTTGGAGGTATAAGGAAATCCGAGGGTTGCTAAGGGTGCAACCCATTAACTTATAGACTAAAAAACACAAACATTCAACGCCACCACTAATAAATCCGACTAATTTATAGCGCATTAAAAGGACGGTGACAACATGAAGGAAAGGGGAAAAAAGAGGGTCCATTAGTGGTCATAGGTGCAACAAGAAAACTGGTGTAGGGTTACTGGTATAAACCCATGTGGGGAGGAAGAAGACGATGCGGTAAGAGGGAAAACCAGAGAAAAATGAACAGTCCAGATCGACTCCAATCTTGATCAAAGGGCTGAGGCGCGTCTGCGTTTTTAAAAAGAATCGAGCAGCTCAGATTAAATATGAGGTCGATCGGACGGTCCCGGTTCAATGCAGAATTTTAAAACATACTGACGGCTACGATTAGATCTTTCATAGATCGAACGGAGTAGAATAACACGGTGGAAAAAAACTATTGCTAACGGTCAAAAACAAGATCATGATCGGCAGTCCAGATCGCACACGACGTGATCCAATGGCCCAGATCGTGTTTTGCCTAAAAAAACACTTCCCACAACGAATCGACGGTCTGTTTTCACCTCCCTTATAAGCCCGAGCCTCCCAACAGCTTCTCAGAAAACACACAGCACACACGAAGGGGGACCTATACACGGGATCCCGCCCGCCCCCATAGGCCTTGGCCTACCCATGCTCCGCTGCGGCCTCGCCCCCACGATGTTTCTCCACTGTGCTCCTGCTCCCATGCTTCCTTTGGGGGACCTCTGCCCAAACTCGAGCCGGCCATGGCATGGGATGAGGGATTAGGCTCTGCCACATCGTGTGGGCTGCCTCCCTCAGCCCTAGCCATAAAGGGCTGGCCCTAGCGGGCCAATTTTTTATAAAATCGTACACTCAAAATTAAAATGTTTTAATGAAGATAAAACAATACATATATTAAAACTATATAGAATTTGTATTCTTAAACATTAATTAATACAAAATAAACTTTGTCTTAGTTAAAAGTATTTCTAAAATTATAAACACTAAAAAATTTTAACAAAAAAAGTTATAAAGAATATATTTTAATAAACCTATATGATAATTATTTGTACTAGTATCATAGAAAACTTAATTTAATCAAAAACATAATTTAATTTGAATAAATTAAACATATTTTACAACAATATTTAGGAAATGAAAATTGTTACATTGTATTTGAAATATTTTCAAAGTTCTTTGAATTCCTTAATACTTTTCAAAATCACTTAAGAGTGAAATGATGTGGTTAACTCATATCCTTTTAGAGTTCAAAAAAGATGGTTTAATTATAATTTTATTCATAACGTAAATATTTGGAAACTAATTAATATTTAAATGAATTCTATTATCCTAACAAAGTCCAATGGATATAATTATAAATGTTAGCTTTCAAAGGTCACCAGAGAAATGGTCGGGTTGCTTCCCTATAAAACCATGCCTCATAGTGTCCTAAACTCAGGAATAAAAAAAGGATGGTGCATGTCATACCATTGATGCTCAGCACATTTTATATGATCATGGTGGTGTTATTCTTTATTTTCACTAACCCGAAGGATCTCCTTTATTTACCGTGTCTTGTTTTCTTTGTAAGGGGGCATCCCGTAGTTCTGAATGGATTTTTATTTGGCATATTTTGGTAGGATGTTTCCATGTGATCATAACACATTGTAAACACTACGGTGTTCTTTTTCATTATGAATAGCCTTGTGTCCATTTGTGTGTTTTACTCGGTTTCTTTCTAATATAAATTAAGACCATATTATTAATTAATCACGAGAAACAAGTTTTGTTTTATGATAATCAACAAAAATAAAACATAAACTTATTAATAGAAGAGGCACAAGTTTTCAGGGTGTTATAGTTAACCCAAATGACCTTAGGGATTAATTGTCGTATATTTCATGAATTTGATAGACATTAAGTAAACCAAAACCAATAACGGAACTCATGCAGCCAACATAAACAAACAAAGCATGAATGTATGTTTAAAATGATTAAATGCATTATAGCACCCAAGGATTAGACCCTCCCATGGATGGGTTGATCCGTTAAAAAGAGCGTTCCAACTCTGCCACCCTCTGGCTTATGGCATCTTGTATCCGCTATCGCCTGTTTAGATCATGCTCCTCCTCGGCAGCGATGGTGCATAGTTCACTAGCCACGACCTCAGCCTGCTCCTTGTCATCTCAGATAGTTTCATGTCCTAAAAAGGATTTCATTATTCATTCTTCGGCCTCTTCTATCTGGGCCTTCAGTTGTGATACGATCTCTGATTTTGCATCGATAATGACAGAGTACTCATTCACTCATTCCCACAACCACTATGTCTCACTTATAGCCTCTTGGAGCCTCTTGATGTTCACTAATTTCCTCCATTTTTATCCCACACTAAGGCCACAATCATGCTACTGAATCTTCTCTTTCCTAAATTATCGAATAAGCATATGAGGATGATGGGAATCCGCTTCTCTAGCACACAATTTGCACAGCCGATAATGAAGCATCTTTATCTGGTCTATCCATTGTGCTTGAGGAGTCTCCCCGATGAAGTGGTTGATTAGCTTCCATGACCAGCGACAGACGATCTTGATATCTTCTTCATCAGAACCTATATCATCTTGATCCATGGGTTCGGTGGGTATATATGTGGGAAACACCTCCATGAAATCATAAGTAGGATCTTCATTTGGTGTCTAGTCAGGAAGGTCAGAACCCATGTCGTATGGATGGTCTTTATTGTCGAATTCCACCTCAATAATTTCGGTATCGATCCTGCTAACGGCCCCACCTTTGATCGAGAGAAATGTAGTTTGGTCAGCTCAGGCATCGGCTTCCATGAACTGCAGTATTCCCTTGGGAAAAGAAGTGCTAGGAGCTCCAACCAACCTCTCCAAGGTGGCCCACACCCTTTGAAGAACTGTACATATGAGATGTGCATATACATCAGTTAACCAGATCAGTGGATGATAGTTACGAATTCTATGAAGAATACTTACAGAGATCAAATAGTTGGTCTTTCTCCTATGTTGTTGTTGTCAGAACCTCGAGGATTGTCCCCACATATATTTTTGAGATATCCGAAGGTTCCGGGAGAACCACCCTAGGTGTCGCAGCCTTACTGAGAACGATGATCATAGTATCTACGGTCGAGGACTCCGAAGAACATGCAGAACCATCTACTATCGAGTGGGATAGAGTTTTGCATTTGAGGCCCTCCTGCACATGTCAAATTTTAGTTTATAACTCCTAAACACCCCAGATTGATACTACAGGGAAGTGGTTTTAGGTTTACCTCAAGGGACTCTGAAAACTCTTCCAACTTCGGGTATGAGTTTACAACTTCACCCTCCTCTAGAGGGCTCCCTCAACTTGCATCCTCCCCCTAGGAGGACATTTCAGACTCTCCTTGTAGAGTGAAGTGCTCTCTTATTTTGGTAGCCAAAAACTGCAGAGGGGTCATCCGATCAAGCAGAGCCTTTACAAAATCCATCATTGGGTGTGGAGCACCCTAGAGTGCACAAAGTCCTCCGTCTCAGCAAGGTACTGTTCCCCCTCTACCCAGGATGCCGCAATGCCAGCCCCGATTGGACTGATCCCCAGAATATCCATCCTGTGATGATTGAGATGTCGCCACATCTTGTATGGGTTGAGGAATTGTATGTTGACATCCCAGACGTCCGAACCCTTTAATAAGACATTAGTTTTAGGCATGTCTATGTGGTGAAGCTTCTTCCCCAAAGAATGGGTGGGTATCCTACAAAATCCCCTAGACAGCCTCCCCTCCGGATAACTTTTCTCCACTGGGACCGTTGGCTCTGCCGCTGCCACCTCCCACTCCATCAGTGCGGGTCTCAACACCACTACAACCCTACCACCATAGGTTGTACTTGCTGCTTTCTGACCCTAACCTCAAGGCTGGGGAGGCACCCTTTCACTAGCGTAGACAGTTTGATACTTCAGCATCTCCCCTATTTAGGTTGCCTCCCAACTCTAGGCATACTCTTTCACCAGCATGTAGATGGTTGTGGGTGGGGATAGATAGTTCTGCATCTTCCGATCATCATGTGTGAACATGAGAAACATCTGCCTCATCACACATGGGTGTTCCTCGTGGAACACTCCCAAGTAGACCCGTGGGGTTAGCCTATGCAGGCACCAAAACTGCCTCACAATGCAGTGTGAGGCGTACTATTTGAAGACTGGCTCACAGTTGACACGCGACACCAGGACTCCACCCTAAAAGGCCAAGAGTTAGGACTAATGCTCCTCCATTTCCTAGCCTTTGTTGGTGAACACGCCTATCGGTAGTGGGAACTGGTGGAAGTTGAACTTGTCCGCCTTCCAGATCAAATTTAGCACCAACTACAGGCTCAGCTTGGTCGGGAAACTCCCCTCTCCGTTCAAAATGGTTGGTCAGAAGTCCAAATCTATAGGGGAAATAGGGTTCAGATTTTCATATAGACCCCTAATATGAACCACTATCAACCCATACAGAAGATGGAACGACCTGTGTATCCTCTATGGATTCTTCCCCTAGCTGATGTGCCACATCACCTTATATAACTTGGTGAGTATCGGGATTCCCATGATGACATGTTCCTCGGTCACTAATGAGGATTCCATGATGAATGTGCTTGGTATCATGCCCATGTTTATGTTCCTCACCAATATAATACAGTTGCAAATAAGTGTCGAGATGAACATAGCCAACCTAACCACTAGTTTCTGCTCGGTGCTGACACTGAATCATCATGTCTTCCACTAGGTGTCCTCTAGGAGTCACCAATATGAGTGATCTTTGTCATGGTAAACCCCATTCAGGTAGGTCCGAGGCCTCATGGGAAACTATCAATCTTCCAGTAAATTTAGGAACTTCTTGAACCACCGCTTAAAGTGGAAATCCCTCACCGACTGCTTGTCCTCCCCCTGCACCCGATCCATCAAGGCCTTTTCCATCAGTAACTTCTTCTCTGGGTCTTCCCATGTATTCGCTGTAGGGAAGAACTCATTTTACAATTACCCCAGAATCAGGGCCCCCAAGATCAGGTGCAAGTCCCAAAGGCTGATACCAACATCCCCCTGGTGAATATGAAAGGTATTGGTCCTCAACGACCACCTACTCAAAAACTCCGACATCAGCTTCTATGGGTGGTAGTTGTAAAATTGGGAAGCCCAAGATGCCTCATATATGCCCACTCTCTTTAACTCTACCCCGAACTCCTCGAATAAGGCACATACCTAGTAGGCCCATTCCTAGGCATCCATGAAGTTTTCTCCTAGGCACAAATCCCACTCCTCTGTCCACCCCTTATCTAGGTTCCCCAGGGCCGTCTTTAGAACGATGTGGTACAGAGGAGGGGACGTCTCCATCTACAATGCCTTACCATAAGTGTTATTCACATGGTTGTATAGAAAATCACCATTGAAGGGTGTGAAATCCTCTTAAGTATGTCTACTATCTACCCAAAACCACTGGCATTAGACCGATGAACACCTGAACGGGTAGGCCAGATCATCTCTATTTGCTTCTGGAATTAAAATGTCATCCCTCAGATCGAAGCCGTATAGTGGTAACCTTTTTCATAGTGGATAGTTCTTATAAACCTCTAACAAAACCTCCACTAGTGACTCATGGCCTAAATGGATCTTTATGTGTTCCACGATTCCCAAGTTATTCAACAATTCTTCTCTCTGGGCAGCATCCGCAAGGACCCCCCTGACAGCTTCTTGAAAATCCATTCAGTCTTTAGGTTTTTAAAATTTTAGTTCTGGATCGCAGAGCCCGATCGAAAACCTCAATCATGAAGCTCAATTGTATAGAATGTTTTAGGATCCTTTCCATATACCTAGTAGACACAAGCCACAGAGCACACAGTCATAGTGTTGAAGGACTCGTTATGCGCCACAAAGTAGAAAGTGCTGATTCACAATTAACAGTCCCAGAGTGTGCGAGGATTCCAGAATATAGAGTACAATCACCAAAAACACAAAGATGAGAAAGTAAAAAAATAGAATTCATCATCTATTTTTATAGGCGATGTCCCCCTTTTCTTTGTGGCACTTCTGGTCACGGTGTGCTTCACGGTGCTCTCAAACCGCGCACCACCTCTCCACAATGCGATCCTACTTCACGACCTTTCTCTGCAATTGGCCCAAATAATTTGGCGATTGCCCCTAAAAATTAGACACTCATTTTCTCCTCAGATCCTTCTTTGAGGGGGGGGGGGTGTTGGGAGTTTTTTGGCACCAAAATATGGTCAAAGGAAAAGCATATCAAAGTGAAAACAAACTCCAAAGGGGTTTCCTTGTGAAGACCATTCATGGAGCCCCACACCGTTGTCAGCGTGAATCCAGAGCCCAGCACCAAGATCGCCACAGAGAAAATAGTTGGGAGGCTCTATGGTCATGAGACACTTTACCAAAGGCTTCACACTGTGGAGGGATCCGAATCAAGCTCCGCAAGCTCGTTGAACTTGACGGAAGCCTTCATGGGTGCCACATAGAGCACCCAATAGAGCTTCGCGCTGAAGAGGGGATGATGGGCAACTCTGTAAGGACCCAACCCCAGTTTCCTAGAGCTGGTGCCATAATTGATTACATTGGCATACAAACAAGGAATAATAATCTTGAAGGACCATGTAGGTTAGTGTTATTGGAAACAAGATTCCTACATAAGTTAAACATTACCACTTGAAAATAAATACAACATACAAACTACTTAGACAACATCCATGACTCCTAGGTTATTTCAGCATGTCATTCATAATAAAATTATTCAGATCCAGAGAAAATAAAACATAATAAAGGGTTGAGCTCAAATTCTTAGTAAGGGTAAGATATACAATGGAAGATAACCTAAACATTAGACACGATGAATAATTGAAAACACATGCCTCTAAAAATAAACTTGAACATAATATGGCAGAGAAATGAGCTGAGTAAATATTGTCATAACATAACAGAATAATGGGTATTATATTAGTCGAATAAACACATGAACCATAAAAACTATTTTCAGAATGATGGAATGCATAATGTGGTACAACATAACCATACTGTCAAGTCCTCATTCCAAGACCATAAATAATCATTTTGTCAAGTCCTTGTGCTAAGACCGTAGTTTTTCTCATGAGACCTACCGATGCACTGAGGGGATACAGCAGGCCCCAACCGACACTCACTATGTCTAATGCATTACTTTTATGAATGTGGATAAACATAAACAACATATCCATTCATATTGAAATTAATATATGAAATGTAAATAACATTTCCTGAACATTAATCATAAACACTAACCATTCATATTAAATTGGGGAATGGTTTTAATATAGAACATACAAATAAAAAATAATCATAAACCCTTAAATTAAATATGGTATATGATAAAATATAATAATAATCCCAATAATACATAAGAGTCAACAAGATTGTTGAAATAGATGAAGATACTCTTATAAAATCTTCAAGTAAATCTTGAGGTAAATACTCTTACTTTGAAAAGAAGAGTTATTTTGGAAAAATATTTTTATAAAAACAGAATTTAAGTAAAGTATTATTTACATAATTAAATTAGTGATTTTAAAAAGAAAGTGTTTATCAAAAATATATGACAGAGAGCCCTTGAAAATAGATGAGAAATTCCCTTGAATCAGGCTTGTATTTTGGAAACAGTTTTGAAAGTTTCTTTTAAAACATGTAAGTATCCCTAAAATTGGGAAGTATTATAGTTGGTGTACATATATAGAATACTCAAATATAATTTATGAGGATTAAATAATAATAAATAATAATTTCATTAATGTAATTATACAATGAATGTAACCCGAATAAAAATGGATGTTCGGGTGAATAACCCATACCTTATGTCTGAACGTGTTCTGCTTTTGAATATAAGCTCCTAGAATATGAAATTAGAATTATTAATAACTTATTTCAGAACCTATTCGAAATTTATTTAGTTTATCATAATTCAGTTTAGTTCTTTAATGCTCTTAGTGATAAGTTATTATATTGAATTTAATCATTCTGAAGTGTTTGTTTTCTTTATTTTCATAATCGGTTCACTTGTTCTTAAGTAATAGAGTGTAATGGATGTAAATATAAAGAAATAAAATTACTTATTATTTATGAACATAAATAATTTTTAATAGTCATTTATATCATTTAGTAATGTGGAAAGAGGATGAATCATTAGATGAAATATTTATGACATTCACTTAGATTATTTAGTGATAGTTTGATTATTTAGAACTAGTTTGGTCATATGATTTAATAATATGTACGTATACTGGTTCATGAATATTAATAAAGTCATAATACATATCATAAAGTCTGGTTCAACCATCAAAATGGTTTCATGACCAATAATGAATGAGAATTTGAAGAACTAAACTTTTCCATCCACAAAGGTTATAAATTGGAACCTCATGGACGTTGATTTCATTTATAAAATAAAAGAGAGAGAGAGAGGATATTGATGATGGTTCTTCCATTAACATGATATAATTCAAGAATATAGATTATACTAGATCTCTCATGGTCATTTGGATAGGGTAGTTGAGGATAGGATTACCAAAGAATGGAACTTGAAATGAAACTAAATGAAAAAGAATGGTGCTTTACCTCTTGATATAACCTCTTTGGGAACCACCATAAGGGAAAGGGTTTTTGTCTTTTGGAAAGACCAGGAGATTCCTGTACGTGGGGAGTGACTAGGGAAGGATTTTTTGGTAGAACATTGACAATCTTCAAGGAATATAAAATTGAATAGAAGAGGGAGTGATGGGGTGGGTTATAGTGGAGGGGAGAGAGGATTTCTCAATTTTATATTCATTAATTTATTATTTCTTGGCAAGACAAGGAGTAGTGAGTCTTCCATGACCAAGAATAGTAATTTTATCATGTGAATACAAATTAAGTAGGCTTAAATAACTTTTTATGTCATTAATAGTGTATTTAACAGATAATTTGTATATACGGTATTTTACTGTATTTCACTATTCATAAAAATTCTAGTATTTCAAAAAAATCCCAAAAATTCACCATAGACATTTTTCGAAATGTATAATCTAAAAATGAAGTCCATTTTTCAAAAATAATTTTCTACATATGATTAATTTAATATTTAATTTAAATCATAATTTATTCTAAAAACAACAGTTTTAAAACTTTTATTTACTTATTCCAAAGAATAGGTATATCATACATCCACTTGATTATTATTTATATACTATCATAGTTAAGGTTACGATTAATTAGGGTATATCACTATTCATAAGGGTATTTTACTATTCATAAGGTAGGTTACTATTCATTAAAAATTAAGTTTTTCTTTTCAGACTCCAAATAACAAACTAATTGCAACTATGTATGTCAGATTTTGGAAATTCACATCACAGAAGTGACAAACTTGTGATTTAAGGGTCACATAGAACATATTAGTTCATTATGAAATATTTATAAGAAAATAATTTCTATTGAAAAATATTGGCTCATTACATTCTCCCCTCTTTAAAAAAAATTCATCATCGAAATTCACAAAATGGTACCTAAAAAGATTCAGGTATGTCTTTAACATAAGCTCCTCAGGATACTGATTAGCCACTAAATGAAGATAATATTCATTGGTAATATATATAATATTCATGTTCTTTATTATTCATAAACATCATTTTAATGCATTTTACACTTTGAACATCATTTCACATTATGATTGTAATACCTTCTTAAAATGCACTATTATGTGGTACATTTTTTAACATCATTTAAAGTACCAAATGATTCATCTGATTATACATATTTTAATTTTAGAATTGACTTACAATCCAATATGAACATGTTTCATTCAGGGATCAATGGAGAATTCATGGAGGGTGATGGAGATATTTGGCAATGAAAGGAAGCAATTCTAGAGAAGGCAGATTGGACACCAGCCCACTGATTAGACCGTTGGGCCCACCATACAGGCCCAATTAATACCAACATTCGCGGAATGCTATAAGACATGTATAGGAACAAATCACTCTTCATGATCCAATGCTAATTCGGCCTCTATGGTGGTCATTGAGGCGGCCCCAGTTAGAGATACAATTCTGGGCCATATTCTGCGGCCCAGAAAAACAGCCCACTAATTTCATCATATCTCGGAATACACAACTCCAAATAGGCCCACATTTTACAGGCGGTTATAAGACATCTGGAGCTCCATTTTCTTCTTCTATGGACCACTCTGATGTGGCCATCTAGAAGGTATTCCAGACGCGTCTGTTTGGTGAAGGAAATTTGGCTGCCACCTCGGGTCAAATGTGGAAAAGTTCAAATTCCACAAGCTTTCCACCACCTATGGCCTACCAAAATTAATTGAGATGTTTTGTACTGTTGGAGGCTCGACCCAAGGCTCTCAAAATGCCTATTTAATGAAGTGGTGGTTAAGGAGTTTGTAATCTTTGATGCTTTGTTCAATTGTAATGTTATGCTGCATCTTTCTTGCCTCAAATTTGTCTTTCACATGTAAGTTGTTCAATTCACTTTAGTTTCTTAATAAAAGTTCTTCTTCTACTCTTATTCTATTGTTATTCATATCACTTTGATACTGTTGGATCAAGGTGTGAATTTATTCACACCAAACCTTGTGAAATTATTCACAAAACGGTGGAGTGATCATTTTATTTTTGTTGTTTTCTTTACTTCTCCATTTCCTCCCTCATGAGTCTACTTTCCACTTCCATTGAAACCATGAGATCAATGGAGGGCTAAACCACTTATGGGTTGATCCAAGGGAGTAGAAAGTGGCTGTATTGGATGTTATTTATCACCTAATTAATGTATAATCACTTCTTTAATTGGTAGTTTTATTTAATGATTTTTAAACTCCATCGTCCTTGTTGAATTTAAGGCCACACACTTCAAGTACTAATACGAATCTTTACCTTGAAGTGCTCAAAACATTGATCCTTCAAGTGTATAGGTGATTAGTATTAAATGGTGTATGCATTAAACCAGAAAGTGATGATGTTATTTTATCTCCTTAAATGAACCCATCTCAAATATAAGAAATTATAATCATTGAAAAGGTAATACGTCCAATCCACCCCGAGAAATAACCTAGGATCAACTCATTATTTTACTTTGAATTCACTTAAATCTATTAGATATCCTTTAAACCATCTTAAATCAACCCATGTTGGCCACTTCATAGCCAAAAACAGTCCATTGAATGTACGTGTCTATAGGTTTCTTCTTAGGTCTCTGAGGATTCGATAACCCAAGCTAAACTACAATGACCGTTCTACCCTCATCTCTTGGGTAAATTTGAGCGAGAATCAAATTTTGGCGCCATTGTCAGGGACCTAAGTAAGTTATCTTAGACATTATCATTCTTTTTCTTCGTCCCTCTTCTCTTTTCTCACCCCTCACTCATATGGAAGTCAATTTTGAACAAGTCCAAACATGGGAAACCTATCCCCACCTTGATCACTCAACCCCATGTGTGATGTACAATGACCATCCTAATTTCTACATGTGGGATCATCAACAACCTAATGAACCAAATTGTTTTTACCCCTATTATCCACAAAACATCTCAACATATAATGAGTTTCAATCCCCACAAATCCAATTTGAACATCCTCCTATGGAATTCCAACAACATAGTTATCCTCTTGGAATAGACCATTTGTCTCAACCACTTATCCATCCTGATCCACATCCATTACGTGAAAAACTATGTCAACAAATGGAGATAATGAATTTTGAGGTTTCATCATTGAGGTTAGAACTACAAAGCATTAAAAATTGTGAGGAACCCATCCCTACACAAACTATCCCTTCCATAACCTTATGTGAAGTGTCTAGTTTCCCACAAACCTCTCATGAATTTATTGAAGAGAAAACCTTTGGATATGGGGAAGATGAAGAGGATCAAGGAATTGTCTATGGGTCTTTAAATCAAGAGGAAATTGACTTTTTGGATTCAAAAGAGGAGAATTTGACATCATGGATTGAGTCTCATGAATTTAACTCTGTTGGTGATTTTTTAAAAACACCAATCATTGAAACATTAAGAGAATTCACAATCTTTGAGTCCATACCCATTTATAACACTGATATTTCCAATTTTGTGGTTGAATATTCTATTCCAAAGGAACCAATTCTATTGATAAATTTTGAAAATAAAATTGAGATCGATCCAAATTCCCAACCTATGTCTAAAAATGTTAGTCTGCCTGAACTCAAACATGTGTCCTTTCCATCCTTCCTCAAGTTTTCATTCATTGAGGATATCCAAAACCATCATGTTTTCATTGTTTCTTCTCTTGATACAAATAAAATTGGAATGACCCTTGATGTATTAGGCAAGACTAGAGAAGCAACTAGATCCACCATTTCTGATATTCCTTGGATTTACCAACTGATTTTAGAACATAGGTTTGTTAATGAAACAATTTATAAACATGTAATCAATCTAAACCTAGTTGAATTTGTGAAACATGTGGTCCTTAAAATTTTTAAAGTTGGTATTGGGTATGTTTGGGGGTTCATGTCGAGCTAACAAAATTAAACAAAGCGTTGCATGGGAGGCAACCCATGGTTTTCAAGTTTCCAATAATTTTGGTGTTACAATAAAAATTATATTTTAAATAGGGTTAATGAGACATTTTGATATTTCGAAAAAAATAATAATAATAAACTGTTGACCTGTTCTTCTATAATGAGTATGGATGGGTACGAAAGGGGAGCACCATATTCATCCGTGTCACGTGGTGTGATCCTTGAGTAATACCTTACCCAGAAATTTAAAAAGAAGACAATGTATCATCATTTTGTTTTTTTATGTGTTTTTAGGTTAAAAAATTAACAAACAAAAATAAATAAATAAAAATATAATAATAAAAAAAGTCCACGCCATAGGCCATGGGGAAACCCCGTCACAACCGGCGAAGCCGCGGGGACTCGAACCCGGGACCGAAGGGAGACAGGGGCGCGCGCTTACCACTGACCTGCGGCTTCTTGTGCTTCCATATTCTATAATTTTTATATATATACTTATATTTTACTTCGTTTATTATATATATATATATATTGTTTTTTTTTGTTTTTTTTTGTTTGTTTTGTTTTTCCTTTTTCCACTAGGGAACTTTGCAAGCGACATGGATATCAAAGGAATAAATTCGAGCGGCAAGAACTTCAAACATCAGCCACCAGGTGACATCATTCCATGATACTAATATTTCAATATCCTTATTGAACTTCCCTTTTATTCCTCTACCCCCTTATAAATATTCTTTTCTTTAAACAGTGGGGATAGTGTTATTTTATGTTGGGGGGGAGATAAAATAAAAAATTATTTCGTGTAAAAAAAATGAATGATTTGAAAAAAAAATTATGTAAATGGAAGGAATAATTCCATTAACATTGAACATGGTAATACACATTGCACACTTTGAAACTGAATATCAAATAATTTAGCATGCCCTAATTCTGATTTTAATCCTTTTATAATTTCATGAGCATAGATTTTGGAAAGTGTGGTTGTCCAATGTGATATTTCATCGTTTATATTTTCATCCAAATTTAAAAAATTCACAATGCACGTCCTTTGGATAGTGGGGTATTAGTTTAAGTTTATGGGGTCCCCTAAATAAATATCATAGGTTTGGTGATCATTTTAGTTTAATATGAGTATTCAAAAAAAATAAAAAATTTAAAAAAAATTGCTCGTAGAGAAATGAAATGACATAATGCGTGGCTTTCAGTACTTGGGGATCGTGACCCCATAGTTGTCTGGCCCAGAGTTAGTAATTTTAACTCTATTTTTGGTAATTTGAATTTGTTTTTGACTGAGTTAACTCAAGATGATGCCCGAGTATGTGGGATTCACTTGGTGCCCTACGGTCTTTGAGCCTGGGAGTCATCGGCAAAGTCTCGCTATAGGGGTTGACCCTTTTGAGTGCAACTTCAATTACCATGGACAAATTGCAAAAAAAAAACAACAACAACAAAAACAAAAAAAAAATTACAAAAAAAAATGAATACTCATCTTAATATTGAAATACGATTCCACCTAGCGCTTTTGTAATTTCCCCCTTGAATAAAGATGAACCCCCATGTCTATTGTGATGCACAACACATCCTCATACTTAATTGATATTGGATGAAATATGGCAATGAATTTGAACAAAGGAATAGGCTTGGGATTGAGATATTCTTATGAAACTATCTTGTATTAAAATATTTTTATGGGTTTCATGATTTCTTGGTATAAGGTTTTTTTGTGATCATTGTGTATTAAAATGTTTTTTGGAAAAGGGAATTCGAATTTCATATTGTTGAGATATATTTTGCTCGGGACTAGCAAAACTCAAGTTGGGGGTGTGATTAGCCACTAAATGAGGCTAATATTAATTGGTAATATATATAATATTCATGTTCTTTATTATTCATAAACACCATTTTAGTGCATTTTACACTTTGAACATCATTTCACATTATGATTGTAATACCTTCTTAAAATGCACTATTATGGGGTACATTTTTTAACATCATTTAAATTACCAAATGATTCATCTGATTATACATATTTTAAATTGATAATTGATCTACACTCCAATATGAACATGTTTCATTCAGGTATCAATGGAGAATTCATGGAGGGTGATGGAGATATTTGGCAATGAAAGGAAGCAATTCTAGAGAAGGCAGATTGGACACTAGCCCACTGATGAGACTGTTGGGCCCAACATACAAGCCCAATTAATCCTAAATTTCGTGGGATTCTAGAAGACATGTATAGAAACAAATCACTCTTCATGATCCAATGCTAATTCGGCCTCTATGGTGGTCATTGAGGCGGCCCAAGTTAGAGATAGAATTCTAGGCCAGATTCTGCGGCCCAGAAAAACATCCCACTAATTGAACATATCTCGGAATCCACAACTCCATATGGGCCCACATGTTATGGGCGGTTAGAAGACATCTGGAGCTCCAGTTTCTTCTTCTATGTCCCACTATGATTTGGCCGTATAGAAGGTCTTCCAGACGCATCTGTTCGGTGAAGGAAAGTTGGCTGCCACCTCGGGTCAAATGTGGAAAAGTTCAAATTCCACAAGCTTTCCACCACCTATGGCCTACCAAAATTAATTGAGATTATTTGTACTGTTGGAGGCTCGACCCAAGGCTCCCAAAATTACTATTTAAGGAAGTGGTGGTGAAGGAGTTTGTAATCTTGGATGATTTGTTCAATTGTAATGTTATGCTGCATTTTTGTTGCCTCAAATTTGTCTTTCACATGTAAGTTGTTCAATTCACTTTAGTTTCTTAATAAAATATCTTCTTCTACTCTTATTCTGTCGTTATTCATATCACTTTGATACCATTGGATCAAGGTGTGAATTTATTCACACCAACCCTTGTGAAATTATTCACACAACGGTGGAGTGATCATTTTATTTTTGTTGTTTTCTTTACTTCTCCATTTCCTCCCTCATGAGTCTACTTTCCGCTTCCGTTGAAACCATGGGATCAATGGAGGGATAAACCAATTATGGGTTGATCCAAGGGAGTAGCAAGGGGCTGGATTGGATTTTATTTATCACCAAATTAATTTATAATCACTTCTTTAATTGGGATTTTTATTTAATGATTTTTAAACTCCATCGTCCTTGTTGAATTTAAGGCCACACACTTCAAGTACTAATACGAACCTTTACCTTGAAGTGCTCAAAACTTTCATCCTTCAAGTGAATAGGTTATTAGTATTAAATGATGTAGGCATTAAACCAGCATGTGATGATGTTGTTTTATCTCCTTAAATGAACCCATCTCAAATACAAGAAATTAAAATCCTTGAAAAGGTAATACGTCCAATCCACCCCGAGCAATAACCTAGGATCAACTCATTCTTTTACTTTGAATTCACTTAAATCTGTTAGATATCCTTTAAAACCATCTTAAATCAACCCAAGTTGGCCACTTCATAGCCAAAAACAGTCCATATAATTTACATGTCTATAGGTTTCTTCTTAGGTCTCTGAGGATTCGATAACCCAAGCTAAACTACAAGGACCGTTCTACCTTCATCTCTTGGGTAAATTTGAGCGAGAATCAGCTGCCATGTTGCCTCTTACATCTCATGGTTCCTCCAAATAACCATTACTAGATGTGTTGTTCTATTTCTCAATACTTGTTCTCTAGTATCCAAAATCTTGATTGGCTCTTCACAATAAGACAATTCAAGCTCAAGTTCTATTTCTTTATAAGTGAGTACAAGTGTTGGGTCTGGCATTTATTTCCATAACATTGACATGTGGAACACACTGTGAACTTCAGAGAGACTTTCTAGTATTTCAAAATGGTAATCTACGAATTCAATTCAATTCAGAATTTTAAAAGGTCTGATGTACCTCAGACTTAATTTTTCCTTCTTACCAAATCTTATAATTCCCTTCCATGGATATACCATTAAGAAAACATGATCTCCTTCGTTAAATTACAAATCCTTCCTTCGATTATCATGATATCACTTTTTCTTACTTTGAACTATTTTGATATGGGTGTGGATAATCATCACCTTTCCTGTTGTTTCTTAAACATGTTCTGGGCCTATGAGGTTTCTTTCACCAACATCATCCTAGCAAGTTAGTGTACGACATCTCTTTCCATAAAACACTTCATATGGTGCCATATGAATACTTGAATGGAAGATCTTGTTATAGAAAATTCTACGAGAGTCAAATACTGATCCCACATGACTTGAAATTCAAGTGAACAAGACCTCAACATGTCTTCCAAATTTAGAATAGTCCGTTCAGATTGTTCATCATCTTGTGGGTGGTAGGCAGTGCTCAAATGAAGATCAGTATTTAGGGCCTTATAAAGAATTTTCCATAATTGCGATTTAAAATGGGGACCACGATCAAATACAATTGATAAGGGTACATCCTAATGTATTAAAACTTCATTAATATATAGTCTTTCTAAATGTTCATGTGGTAAATCTTCTCTTATAGAATGAAAATGTGCAGATTTTGTAAGATGATCAACAATGACACATATCACATCATTTTTTCTTGGATTCCTCAGTATCCCCATGAAAAATTCGTTCATAATATCATCCTATTTACACATCAGAATAAGAAGGGGTTACATGACTCCTCCAAGACATTGTCTTCTAGCCTTCACCTGTTGACACACCAAACTTCTTGACACATGATCAGAAATATCCATCTTCATTCTTTCCCACCAAAAATGTTCATTTAGATCTCTATACATATTTGTGCTACCAGGGTGTATAGATAAATTTTAGCTATGAGTATCATCCAATATTTCCCTCTTTAGCTATGTAATAGCGGGAACACAAAGCCTCTTTCCGAATTTCAAAATGCCACCTTCATATACGAATTCAGTCAACTTCCCATCATTTATAGCTTTAATTTTCTTTTGAAACTACCCATCATCAGGCTGAGAACATTTTACCCTTTCTAGTAAAGAAGTTTTGACAACCATTTGAAAAAGTAAGGATGTGTTTCCTTCCTTGATAATTCCCAGATCCACCTTTACAAGATCCATGAACATCATATCCCTTTCACCTCTCATCTTGTTCAGAATTTTGTGGCCCTTTCTACTAAAAGCATCTACTACTTTATTTTCCTTTGCTAGGTGGTAGTGTATTGTTCAATCATAATCTTTGAGTAGCTCAATCTATCTCATTTTTCTCATGTTATGTTCTTTCTGTGAGAATATATATTTCAAACTCTTATGATCTGTACATATATCACATTTTTTTCCATAGAGGTAATGTCTACAAATCATCAAAGAAAATATTACCACTGATAACTCAAGATCATGATTTGGATGGTTTGGTTCAAAAACTTTTAGGTTCCTAGATTCATAGGAAATCAATCGATCATTCTGCATTGGGACACAACCATGTCTTTTCTTTGATGCATTACTATAGATAAAAACCCCATCATTCCTCGATAGAAGGGTTAGGATCAAAGAATTCACTAACCTCCTCTTCAATTATTCAAAAAAGTATTCACATTCTTATTTCCATACGAACTTAACCCCTTTTCGTGTGAGCTTGGTCATTAGGTTGGATAAAAGGTTGATGTTCTGAATGAAACGCCGATAATAACCTGCTAAACCAATAAAACTGCATACCTCAGTTATTTTCGTTGGAGTAAGACATTATTTTACAACCTTTGTCTTCATAGTATGTATAGATATTAAATCCTTAGAGAAAATGTGGCCTAGAAAGGAAACTTATTGGAGCCAAAAATCACACTTGCTAAACTTCCCATATAATTCATTTCTTCTTAGAGACTTCAGAATAGTGCACAAGTGATTTTCTTGATCTTCACGGATTTTAGAGTATACCAGGATATCATCGATAAACACCACCACAAAGTCATAAAAATAATCCTTGAAAACTCCATTAATCAGATATATAAAAACATATGGTGCATTAGTTAGTCCAAAAGGCATTACTATAATCTCATAATGCCCGTACCTGGTTCGGAATACTGTTTTTGGAATGTCTTCCTTCCTCACAAGCATATGGTGATATCCAGATCAAAGATCAATCTTCAAAAAAAATTGGGCTCCGTGAAATTTATCAAATAAATCCTCAATTTATGGAAGAGGTTACTTATTCATTGTTGTAATTTCATTTATTTCCCTGTAATCAATGCACAACCTCCTGGATCCATCTTTCTTCTTGACAAAGAGGATAGGGGATCCCCATGGAGAAACACTAGGTTGAATAAATCCTTTATCACTAAATTAGTCTAGTTGTTTCTTTAGTTACACTAACTCCACAATGGCCATTCTATAGAGGTTATTTGATATGGGCCTTGATCCAGGAAATAATTAAATGGAATACTCAATTTCCCCCTCTGGAGGATGTCCAGGTAAATCCTCTAGAAAAATGTCAACATATTCTTGCACAATAGGTATATCCTCTATTGGTACATTCATCTCCTCACCCATATTTATTTCATTACCTTCCTCCCCAACAATTGAAATCAGTAGATCTATATGGGGTGGTCCTAGATGAGAATCAAATGGCGAGGTTTCTACTCTAAAAATAAGGGATTATACACCATTGTTAAAAAATTTAACTTCCTTCTTCATGAAATAGATCTTCACATCAAAATTTTATAGCCAATTCATACTGAGAATTATATCATAGTCAACCATTGGTATGAGGATAAGGTTAGAAACTAAAGAATGTTTATGTGTCATGAGGGGGACTAATCGACATGTATTTTTTGCAATGATACATCCACCATGGTTTTTGACTGATAACACCTTTATTAAATCAAATTGGACATATCTAATTTTCTTGGAAAACTGGGAAGATATAAATGAAAGCGATGATCCAAAATCAAATAATGTATTGGCTAATTTGGATGAAACAATCAATATACCTGCCACCACTTCGTTAGGAACATCAACCTCCGCATATGTGACTTCATAATCTTGGCATTGCTCCCTTGGAATTCTTTAGGGAACACTTCCTTGATGCTTAGGACAGTCATGTGCATAATGTACCATCTCCCTGCAATTGTAGCAAAATACATTGGCAACTTCTTTTTCCCCCTTAAAATAACAAGATAGGTGGCCTTTTTCTCCGCACTTGTAACAGACTCCCATTCCCTTCAAGAAAGTGTGGGGGTGTTTCTTCCCACAATTACTACATGATGTAAATTCAATTATTCCCTTCTTCCCCATTTCCTTATTTCCTTTCCTAGATTTTTCAGCATCCCTCTTCTTCTCTTGCTTTCCCTTAAAGTCATAAGACTTAGAGAATTCCTTTTTTTTTCTTGATAGCACATGAAACTATGCCTTTATACGATGAAATATTCTGGGAGACTAGATCCCTTCAGAGGAATGGTTTTAAACCATCAACGAATTGATCAATTTTTCTCCTTGGATTACGTATGTAGTCCGCAACATGCCTTGATAGCCTTGTAAATTTGGATTCATACTTGGAAACATTTTCAGCCTCCTTCAGCCTTAAATTCAAGAATTACCTCTCCATATCTACTCACTATTCATGAGGGAAATATTTTTCTTATAATATTTCATTAAAATCCCTCCATTCCATCTCTTCTATTTCTTCATCCTCCTTTGTGTTTTGGATTAATGACCACCACTGATCTGCATCTCCCATTAGACGATAAACTACAATGACAACCTTCTCCCTTTCGTTACATCCAAAAGCATGAAATATCTTCTTCAAGGAACATATCCACTACTCTGCTACAAACAAGTTTGTAGTCCCATTGAATGATAGAGGCTATTGTTGCATAAATTGATCTAACATAGCTCATCCACGTGGTGGATCCAGATTCTCCATACAGGTAAGTTTATTATTCATAACTTGATTAAGTTGTACCGGTATAGTTATGAGTTGCTCAGTACTGGTCACAGCACCAGATCCAACATCATTATCTTGAAAGAGAAGGAAATACTTATAGGAGACACATGCATTCGTGTGGTTTCCATTCCTTCCACTAGGATACAACTCTAGATAATGGAATAAACTAGATTAGTTTATAAATCATAAGGTATAAT
Organism: Viscum album; assembly: GCA_963277665.1. Lineage (NCBI taxonomy): Eukaryota > Viridiplantae > Streptophyta > Magnoliopsida > Santalales > Viscaceae > Viscum > Viscum album. Next base: position 821,931,972 of record OY728123.1, read on the forward strand.
CTTAACTTTGCAAAATACTTAGCAAAAATTGAAATCATGAACATAGCTAATCCCATTATCACAAAAATGATTTCATTGGGGAAAAATTTACATTTAAATGATTTATAATGGCTTGTAAGGAAAATGTGAATTATCCTAAGCATATCCCCTAGGAGTGTCATAACCAAGAGTGCAGAAAGGCCCGTTGTCGTGTACCAAGATACCCTGGGTCAAGCCTAAAACTCCTTGTCAGAGCTTTCCCTCATCGTTACATCTATGCCAGAGCTGCCTCTGCCTGCTCATATCCAGAACGAGATGTATTTCATGGAAGATCCAAAAAATCTATTCCTTGATAAAATACTAGGACGTTCTTGTATGTTTGTCCTTAAAGAATATCATTTGGACTCTTCCCTAATGTATATTTTCAAAATCTATTTTCCAAGTTTTCTACTAAATATCCTTTAATTCCAACTATAATGACCCATCCCCAGTTTCACAGAGCTGGTGCCTTATTTGATTACATTGGCATAAAAACAAGGAATAAGAATCTCAAAGGACCGATTAATTTTGCATTATTGGAAACAAGATTCATACATAAGTTAAATGTTACAACTTTAAAATAAATACAACATACAAACTCCTTAGACAACATCCATAACTCCTAGGTTATTATAGCATGTCATTCATAATAAAATTATTCATGCCCAGAGAAAATGAAACATAAGAAAGGGGTGAGCACAAATGATCATTAAGGGTAATCAATACTGAAAAAAGATAACACAAACATTATACATGGTGATTAATTGAAAACACGTGCCTCTAAAAATAAACTTGAACATAATATGGAAAAAAATGAGCTGAGTAAATATTTCCATAACATAACAGAATAATGGGTATTCTATTAGTCATATAACCACATGAACCATCAATACTATTTTCATAAATAGGGAATTCATAATTTGGGACAACATAACCATACTTTCAAGGCCTCGTGCCAAGTCCATAAATAATCATTTTGTCAAGGTCTTGGTCCAAGACTATAGTTTGTCTCATGAGACCTACCGATACACCAAGGGGCTATAGAGGGACCCAACTAACACTTACTATTTCCAATTCATTCCTCATATTAACAGGGATAAACATAAATAACATATATATTCATATTGAAATTAATATATGAAATGAAAACAACCTTCCCCGAACATTAAGCATAAACACCAACTATTCAGAGTAAATCGGTGAATGGTTTAAAATAGAACATCCACATAAAAAATAATCATGAACCATTAAATTAAATATGGCAGATGATAAAAAGTAATAATAGTCCCAATAATACATAATAATCAACAAGTGTGTTGAAATAGATAAAGATACTCTTATAAAATCTTCGAGTAAATCTTGAGATAAATACTCTTACTTTAAAAAGAAGAGTTATTTTGAAAAAATACTAGTATAAAACAAGAATTGAAGTAAGATAATATTTTCATAATAAAATTAGTGATTTTATAAAGATAATGGTTTCCGACAAATAGATTATAGAGTTCCCTAGAAAATATATGAGAAATTCCCTTGAATCGGGCCAGTATTTTGGAAACAGTTTTGAATGTTTCTTTTAAAACATGTAACTATACATAAAATAGGGAAGGATTATTGTTGATGTACATATATATAATACTCACACATAATTTATTAGGTTTAAAGAATAATACATAATAATTTCATTGAGGTAATTATACAATGAAATTCACCCGAATGAAAATGGAAGTTTGGGTGAACAACCCTTACCTTAAGTACGAACGTGTTCTGTTCTTGAACTTAAGCTCCTAGAAGATGAAATTAGAATTATTAATAACATATTTCATAAATTATTAGACATTTAGTTATTTTACCATAATTATATTTAGTTCATTTATTCCCTTAGTGATAAGTTATCATATTGAATTTCATCATTCCGAAGTGTTTCTATTCTTTATTTTCATAATCGGTTCACTTGTTATTAAGTAATGGAGTGGAATGGATGTAAATATATAGAATTGAAATTACATATTATTTATGAATATAAAAAATTCTTAATTATCATTTCTATCATTTGGTTACATGTAAATAGGATGAATCATTAGATGAAATATTTATGACATTCACTTAGATTATTTAGCGGTATTTTGATTATTAGGAACTAGTTTGGTCATACGATTTAATAATATGTATTTAAACTGGTTCCTAAATATTAATTAGGTTATAATACATATGTTAAATTCTTTTTCAACCATCAAAATGGTTTCATGACCCGTAATGAAGTAGAATTTGAATTATGAAACTTCATCGTCCACAATGGTTATAAATTGGAACCTTAGGGATATTGATTTCATTTATAAAATAAAAGAGAGAGATAGAGAGAGAGAGAGGATATTGATGATGGTTCTTCCATTCACAAGATATAATTCTAGTATAAAGATTATACTTGATCTATCATGGTCATTTGGAAAGAGAATGTGAGGAGAGGATTACAAAATAAAGGAACTTGAAATAAAACTAAATGAAAAAGAAAGGTGCTTTACCTATTGATATAATCTCTTTGGGAACCACCTTAAGGGAATGAATTTTGGACTTTTGGAAAGAAACAGAGATTCTTAGATGTGGGGGTTACTAGGGAGGCTATTTGGGCAGAACTTTGAGGAGATTCAATCCTTAGAGGAGTGAAGAGAAGAGGTAGTGATGGGGGGGGGTTTATAGTGGTGGGGGAGAGGATTTCTCAATTTTATATTCATTATTTTATTATTTCTCCAAAAGACAAGGAATTGTGAGTCTTCCATGACCAAGAATAGTAATTTTATCATGTTATTTAGAACCAAGTTGTCTTAAATCACTTGTGATGTCATGAATAGTGTATTTAACTTATAATTTTTATATACGGTATTTTACTATATTTCACTATTCATAGAAAATTCAAGCATTTCAAAAAAATCCCTAAAATTCACCCTAACCATTTTTAGATGTGTAGAATCACAAAATGGAGTCCATTTTTCAAAAATAATTTTTTAAATTTGGTTATTGTAATATTTAATTAAAATCATAATTTATTCAAAAAACAAGAGTTTTAAAACTTTTATTTACTTATTCCAAATAATAGGTATATCGTACTTCCACATATTTATTTATATACTATCATAAGTAAGTTAAATATTCATTAGGTTATATCACTATTCATAAAGGTATGTTTCTATTCCTAGGGGTGTGTTACTATTCACCAAAAATTATGTTTTTCTTATCGGACTCCAAATAACTTACTGATGGAAACCGTGTATGTCAGATTTTCAAAATTCATATCACAGAAGTGACAAGCTTATGTTTTAGGGTCACATAGCACTTAGTAGTTCATTATGACATATTTATAAGAAAGTAATTTCCATTCAAAAATTTTGGGTCATTACAGACTCCGTGGTTACGACGAACTTGACGCAATTTGCATACGATCATGGAGTGCCACGTGGCTTCACACCGAGTCGTCCCTGCTTTGTGCCACCCCTTGCCTAAAAATACTGGGCTCCCCTAAAGTCCAAATGATGGATACTCTAACCATTCTCCTTCTCTGCTCTCAAATCGCAAAGCATCTTCTGCTCTATGAATCCTTGAAAAAATGAGTGCTTCCAGGTACTTGAACATTGTGAAGTACCCTTCCCTTAGCTCAAACACAACCCCTCTTCTAGTATGGATTCCCTTCACGGAGCGCACGGGTCAGCACTAAGGAGGGAGATCCTCAAGGGGACTCAGGTCTTCACAAAGCACCCATGCTTCATGAAGTACCCTCCATACACATGTAAACTACATGCTAAGGCTGGGTCACTGTGCTTCACGGAGAACATTGCTTCGCAGTGATATGATTTGCAAGGTACCATGACTTCGCACAGTTTTACTCTGCAAAAGTCTTTCCACTTCGTGAGGCACCCTCCATATGAACATATGCCCTATTCCTAGGATAGGCCACCCCATTTCAAAATGCATTCCACTTCGTGAATCCCCTCCACTACATGGAGCACCAGATCTTCACAAGGTCCCTTCCTCCAAACCCATTTTCTTCGTAAAACCTTTTTCTATACGACCATATAGGTTTGTACGAAGTGATTTCATGGTCCCTTGGGAAGTTCATTACATTTTTTTGCTTAGCCTCATGCTTCTTCTCATAGGCACACTAATGGATATTACTTTTTCACATTGCCAAACTAACATAGCCCCCTTAGCGGATCCCTCGACAACACCCCCACACCACGTCATTGCCAGTGCTTTCCATCCACCAAGGGTTAAGGTGTTCCAGTTATGTAAGCCCAAGGGGTGCGGAGTGAACTTGCCTCGTCCATGTTTCAGGACGTTAAATTGTCGAGAACCTTCATCCACAGCACATGATGTTAAATTTTGGTCTCTCCCCATTCAACACATGTAGGATGCTCCATCTTGGACATTCTCTACGCTCACTCATCTCCACGGGTGTGAGATATTCCTCACATGGAATGAGATCCTCTCTACTGGAGTGGTGCCTCTCTGTGGGGAAGGGAAACCATCTTAGTGTAAGCCCCAAGCCTTTCTTTCAGGAGGTAGTACCACTTATCCTCATTTATTCTTTAGTGCCAAATACTAGAGGCGAGAGGGTTATATGGACCTTCGTTATCCTGTACCTCTCCATTAGGGATTTGTCACCATCGGGCCTCCATCCTCGAGTAAGTCCTGATCTCCATCTCCCAAGGCTACTAACCACGTGTAAGCCCATGTTTGCTCTTTGGGATGCTAACCACATGTAATCCCCTATTTCCTCTTTGGGCCGCTAACCACTTATAATCACAATTCCACTTCTCATGGTCATGCCTTTCGCGACATGATCATTAGGTCTTTTCCGCCTCTTATTTCTCATACCGAGCATGACTCACGTGGGATTAGGGTAAGCATTGACACTGGCATCCTACCTAGGCCGCATTAGCTTGTAATCCCCAAACCATTCTGAATTTTGGGGACATTGATCCTTGTATCCTAGGCAGGGTATGTAGGAATCCTCCCTAAGGTTCAAGCCCAACACCTACTTCTCCCGACCCCTTCACATCGGTTCTCCTTTTTCCCGAATGATGTTAAACTGTATCAACCATCCTGAATTACATCAACTTTGATCCTTGTGTCCTAGGTAGGGTATGTAGGAATCCTCCCTAAGGTTCAATCCCAACACCTACTTGTCTCTAACTCTTCACATTGGTTCACCATCATCCTACATGACGTTAAAATGTATGCCCCTTTTCATCCCGCATGATGCTAAATTGTGCCCATTCCAATTACACGGGCTTTGATCCTTGTCCCTCAAAAAAGGTATGTAAGAAACCTACCTAAGGTCTAACCCCAATAGACGGTAAGACATTATGTTCCCCAATCAATAGTAATTCGTTGTGTTCCCCAATCGACGGTAAGTCATTGTGTCCCTAATGAACAGTAACCCACTATGTTCCCTAATCGACAGTAATCCGTTGTGTTCCACAATCTACGGTAATCCTTCATGTTCCCAAATCGATGGTAAGACATTGTCAGCCCCTACCAGAGGTAATCCATTATATCCCCTTCCAGCGGTATGCCATTGTAGTCTAAAATCGATGGTAAGTCGTTGTAGTCCCCTTCGTTGGGACCCACATCTTTGGTCCACCCCCGGGCATTAGACCGACTCTCAGGATGCTAACCAAGCATAATACCCAATATATCGTCGGGTCATTATCCTATGTGTACAACCTGATTCTATACCCCCATCCTGAACTACGTGTACTTTGATACCCTTCCACGGGGATACATAGGAATTCTCTTGGAGGGTCAATCCCAACATCACTATCGCCCTCTCATCGGCTCCATATCACTCTCCATGAACTCTCAACAATCCATATCCATCCAAATTCTTACCCGGGCTGCCACATCCCAGTGAGATCATGTCACCCACTTTCTCCCTTCTCCTAGATGTAATTAGGAATCCAACCACACGTTACCCCCAACATCAATGATCCCTCCTTTGGTTTCACCCTTCAGATCAACTCCCATCAGTGTTTTCATAATTCTGATCCTTCTACGCTAGACGTTAATCTCGCGGCATACTCTGTGTTAAACATGGGAAGCTGAGGAAAACCTTAGAGACATTCCTAATGCATAAAATTCCCTACATTCGATGTGGGGTGTATTGGTCTTCCTCACCCTCGATATTCCCTATCATAAGGGGAAGAAACCCAGACGCATTGGTGTTCCATCATCCAGACACGCCAGCGATGTCCAACATGAATAATCTCATGACCAAATGTTTCTTCCCTAACTAGAACCCTTGAAATGTTCTGATAGAAGCAGTGTAATTAACTAGAATCCATGAAGACATGGCACTGGGAAAAGTTTCATGAACAACAACTCAAATCTATGAGGGCGACCTGGACTAGGCAATGAGTTCTGAGGATGAATCCACTGAAGGAGGAACCAACATCACATCATCCCATTTTGATCAAGCATAAAATGTTTTTGAATATGAAATGTATGACACATGTTTTTGGAAAGTAGGATTGTGGGGCAATAGTTGCACGTCCTCCAAAACAGACAGATGTGTGCCCCTGCAAAAGTGTCAAAAATAATGTGTCTTCCTTTTTTAAGCTTCTAACTTATATAAAAGTGTTGGATAGAGTCCTAGTTGTTGAAATTAAATAATTTGGTATGTCAATACTAGATGGGACTTCTTCCTTACCATGTGGGAAAAATATATATTTTTCGTAAATAATAGGAAACATGGGGAGCCAAGAAGATGTGGTAGTGGATGTTTTTTATCCCCATCCCAATCATCCATGTATTCTATAACACCCTGAGATTTTATGGGAAATATTTTGTTTTTATGTATAATGTTATACAAAACACCAAAGGAATCTTTCACTACACAAAACACTGTCTTGGCTTGCATTACATGCTTGAGCAACCTTCCTCGATAGATTGCACTGTACGCAATACTGAGTTTCACTAAATGACGATATGTTATTAAAATATTACATAAACTAGCTGTTATAAATAGTAAAACCCACTTTTTGAAATTTTATTAATTTTTTCATTTAAAATGGGCTTTATTTTTGGATTCGGAATATCTAAATTAGCTTAGGGTGAATTTTTGGTATTTTTCTGAAAACATTCAATTTTGATGAATAGTGAAAAACACTGAGTTATAGTTTAAAAGCGAATTTTTATTTAAATAATTATTTATTTTATTTAAATTTATTTTTGGGAAAAATAGATACATAATACCTATATATGTTCAATGTAATTAATTGGATTCATTTTATAATAATTTTAGATATATAAAAATTTTATTGATCTTTTTATAGTCTTTTACCCACCTCCTAGGAGAATTTGAAAATTTACATAAAAATTAATTTTACCACTTCTGTGAGTTGAATAGAGAAAATCCAAGAGACATGGTTAATATCAAGGAGTAAAATGTGTTTCAAAAAGATAAAAATAATTTTTGGTGAATAATAACTTTTTACTTTTATTTACCACGGTTAAAAGTAAATAGGGTAATTAAGGGTAAAAATGTTATTATTATTACCCTAAAACATGTCCTAATTCTATTAGATAAGTATAATTCGACCAAAAACAACCTTAGTAATTAAATATGAACCTCTTTGGTCCACTTGGATAAGATTAGGACACTTATTATTATTTTATTTAAAGAAGAGTTAAAAGAGTTAAAATCAATGTTTAATAACAAAAACATATTTAATATAGGTTTATGCATAAGATAAATTCGACTGTAAATATTAATTAGAAAGGTAAAACGATTTCCTACATAAGGGTATTTTATTTATATTTTTTTGACATTAAATAATTTAATTTATATATGACACAATGATGATGATTAATTACCTTATTAATGAAATATTAACATAATTGATATTATATATACCCAAATAAATTTAATTTGAGACTTTTTATGAATTACACTAGTTTTATTGGTTAATATAACATATTAGGGTTAGTTATATAATTTGTTTCTATGTAATTATGCTATTATGAATTTAGCAAAAACAAAATACCAAATAGTGTCAAAATTGACATAAAATTGTTTTTAAAAAAATATTATATTATTAATTGATATTCTATTCCTAAAAATTTAATGCTTGGAAAAAAGACATATATAATGATATTTTTATCATTAATGAACCACTTGGTTTGCTTGGATTTATATAGTAAGCTTATTAACCATATAATATAAAAATACAAAGAGACATGGTAAATGTTAAACTATTTAACTAAGAGTTAAATATAAATGATAAGGTTAATATAGTGACCCAAACCTGTCTAAAACCTATTGGTTGAGATTATTTATCCCCATGACCACCTTATCATCTATATATATCAATTTGGAGCCATTATAAACCGAATATGAATTTATTATAAAATAATATATTATTTTTTTTCTAAGGTTCCCCTCACCTCTATTATAAAAGGGAACTCCCCCTTCTCTCTAATTCACACCTCCAAAGCCATTTGGCTCGGCCAACCCCTACCCAAATAACCTCTGAACTATCCTACCTTCATCATTTATGCCTTCCTTTAGTCATAAATCCAACCTAATTAGACCGTTTTATCAAATCAAAAGGAAGAACCTGAAGAAGAGGTAAATATCTCACCACCTATTTCTAGTTCCTTTCTTCTTCCACATCCTACTAATTTGTTGTTTCCATTATAAAATAATAACTCCAGTATCACCTATATACTATGATATTATTATAAAAATGGTACATCCATATTAGTTATTTTATCCATCCTATGAATGAAAAATTCACCACACGTGCGTACGTACGGCTTACCGTCTCCAGGTCGTGGTGTAGTTTGTTATTCAAACATTTCATCATTTGGATGGGTATAATAATGAGTATAAATTATGTAAATAATAAATTTTACATTATTATGATACTTTATATATGATATTCCATCCAATTATATATGATTTTAAAATCAAAATAATGACATCATCGCTCGTGCGTACGTACGACCTACCGTCTCCACGATGTGATGTGACTCGTTCTACATGATCTTCATTGAATACTGATTATATAAATGAATTCTATGAATAAATATGATATAAATAACACTAATACCATTCTATAAATGAGTTATCAATATCCTGAAAATAGGAATATGAATTTATTCGACAAAACACGCATAAAAACATAAAGCAATGAACACCCGAATAACAAGTAGCAATGAAGTATTACTAATAAGAAGATAAGAATATGACCATATATGATATCATAAAAAGGAATATAATTCCGTAATAAGTCAATGACATTATTTAAATCATTATACAGGAGTTTTGGATACATACTAAGCACATCGGACCTAAGGTAAGGGAAAATATCACAAATCTCAATTTTTATCCAAGATTGTTTATACTTCGGTATTTACTGGGGAATATTTATCATCCACATCCATTTGTCCTTAATATTTAATATTATTTCTATCCCCCTAAAATTGTTTAAATCCAATTTTAACTATTGGTGCTTTTTTAGTAAAATATATGAAAGGAATCTTTTGTCGTTTTCAGTACGAGATACCTTTTTCCTTTTCTGGCCAAAGTACGAGAAGAATGTTTTTTAAGTTATATGGAACGAACTGATTTTTATGCTTTCATAGAAAATTATTTCCATGAAGCTTCCTTTACAAGTTTTCAAGTTTATTTTCAAATAACTCCGTTTAATTATAAATCATATGACATATTGATAAAGAAAAAAAAATTAATGAAGAAAGGATATTTTCTTCAACAATGGAGTTCAAGTGTTTTATCAAAATAATTTTCCATGTAAGAGAATATAGGGTTCTATTTATATCCCTATTATTACATTGATTTCATTATGTTATGATGGAATTATTTTTATGAAGTCCTTTATCGTATATGCATTATGATGTCATGATGTTTAAGAATCCCACTTTCATTACATGGATTATGCTATGATGTATGATTTATGATTTTGTGGCACACATAAGAATGGTTTCATAATGAGATGGGTGGGAGGTATATCTCCCTCTAAAGCATTTGGTAATGATTTATATCTAATGAGATAGATATGGCCAGAATGGCAAGTTAATCTGCTTTAGTGATGCATGACTGGAACGAGGAGTGAACTCAGTTCAATAATGGACTTTGTCCGCTAAGATAGTCTGGGAAATGAGTCTTGACTAATATGAAATGATTTTCTATGATTATGTGTGTATGCCACAAAGTTTCATGTTTTATGTTATGATTATTGGGATGACATTTCACTACTATGATTTATCCCATGTAATGATATTATGATCTCATTTACAGGTTAATATTATCAAAATGTTGTGTTCTAATGAATATGATATGATTGATATTTCCTTTGTTTACCCTTACTTAACATTTGAGCTCACCCTTTTGTATGTTTTCTTTTCCCTAGGTCAGGAAGAAGGGTATCAAGTAGGATATGCCAAAAGGGACTCTATATATGATGAAATAAACATGAGACAATGTAGATGCTTTATGAACCAGTTGTTTATATTTCCCAGTTTCTAAAGACATTGTACCTATACGGTCCTAGAATGGTTTTTTTATGTTGTAATAAGTATGATTCGATTATGTTGTAATAATAATGTATGTAACGTATGGGGCGTTATAGTTGGTATCAGAGGAAAGGTATAGTCAACCATTGGAAACCAGGATGTGAAGGCCTTAGTAAGAACCCTAAGGATATGTCTAAGCATAGAACACAATATTAGTGTTTTAGAAATGAACATGAATAACCAATGATAATACCTAAAGTGTGAAATTTTATTCTTAATTATGTGGTTTTCCTATTATGATTAGTGTTTCTCACACTATGCTTATTGGTTTTAGTCAATGGATAGAACCCGAAGGAACCGTGTTAATGCTGAATGCGATGGGAAAAGTAATGATTTTCCCCCAATGTAACCAAATGTTATGGGAGCTGGAATGAAAATTCTTGTAGCCATTATCACACTACATTCTCAAGTTATGAATCATGCAGGACTTCCAAACGAGAAAAGGAAGGAGAAACATTCTCCTGAATCCTTCATGAGGAAGCGTCCACCCTCATTCATTAGGTCTACTAATACATTAGTGGATGAAAAATGGATCAGTACCACTGAAAAGATATTTTCAGTTCTACAATGTTCGGAACACGATAAAGTCATCTTAACAATATATCTTTTGGAAGTTGAATCTGATCAATGGTGGAATCTTATCAAGAATACGAGTCAAAGAGACTAAATTGAGTCCATGGAATGGGAAAAGTTCTTGAACATATTTTTCAATAAGTGCTTCCCACTTATTCTTCGAACAAAGATGGAGAAGGAGTTTCTTAAACTAAAGAAAAAGGATGATGAATCTGTTGGTACCTACAAATAAAATTTTACAATACTTTCAAGGAATGCTTCCGGAATTATTATCCAACCTGAGAGTAAGATCGATCGATTCTTTAGTGGTTTAAAACCAAGTCTTCGAAGGGATTTAGCCATAAGGGACTTCAATAGCTATGAGGAAATTGTTTGATGTGCTCTCAAGGTTGAGATGGAGATTGGAGTAACCAATCAGTCATATGGGTTTCATAAGAAGAGGAAAATGGAATTCAAAGGGAAATCTAAAGACCACACTGAAAAGAAGATGAGTTTTCCTTTATGCCCATAGTGTAGAAAAAAACATGGAGGGAATTGTCTTTAAGGGAAAAGTAAATGATTCAAATGTGGAAAAGAAGGTCATCGGGCATTTGAATGCATTAGTGATGGGAAAAAGATATCTAGTGATGCGAACAAATAAAAGGCTACACAGAATGCACCTCCTACAATTCAATGTTACATGTGCAAGGAAATGGGGTATTATGCTAATCAATGCCCTAATCCAAGGGTTTTTTATGATGATTGAGGTCAACAAACTCTTCAGGCCATGGACAAAGGAAAGTCACATGTAATTTATATCGGTGATGTGGAGTGTGATAACGAAGTGGTGAAAGGAACACTTACCATCCACTCTAAAGTAGAAAATGTTTTATTTGATTCTGGATCCACCCACTCTTTTATTTCTGAAGTTTTCTCTATGGTTATCATCTTACTACCTCAACAATTAGCTGTTGAGTTTGTCGTGACAACTCCTAATGGCACAACAGTTGCAGTAGAAGTTTATAATTCTTCTCCAATTGACGTTTTTGGAAAATTTCTTCCTGCAAATATTGTGATCCTTCCTATGGTAGAATTTTATGTGATTCTTGGCATGGATTGTCTTTCCTTATATCGATATCATATCGATTTCCAAAGAAGGGAATTCATATTTCATATTCCTGATCAATCTATGATCATCTATCAGTGCAAGGATGAATATAACCTTCCAGTGGAAATTTCTTCCATCTTATGGGTCTTGATTCCAATAAATGAAGGTTATTTATCTCAAATTGTTGGAGAGAAACTCATGATTAAGAATATGACCATTATACACGAGTTTGATGTTGTCTTTCTAGAGGAATTTCTATGTCATCCACCAAATCGTGAAGTTGAGTTTTCAATAGAACTCATACTGGGTGTTATGACCATTCAAAGACACCATATATAATGGACCCAATTGAGTTGTAGGAATTGAAGAATAAACTCCAAGAGAATCTTGATAAGGGATTCATATGCCCTAGTGCATCACCTTGGAGAGCACCTGTTCTGTTTGTTAAGAAGAAAGATGGATCAATGTGACTCTGCATTTATTATCGAGAACATAACAGAATAACTATCAAGAAAAAATATCCTATCCCATGCATTGATGACTTATTTGACCAACTACGCGGAGCTCAATACTTTTCCAAGATTGATTTTCGTTTAGGGTATCATCAATTAAGGGTCAAAAGGAGGGATATACCAATGACGGATTTCCGTACAAGGTATGAACACTATGAATTTATAGTGATGCTATTTGGTCTTACTAATGCCCCTGCTATCTTCATGGATCTAATGAATAGAGTCTTTAGAGACTTTCTAGATCAGTTTTTGGAAGTATTTATAGACGATATTCTTGTATATTAAAAGATCAAGGAAGAACCTGAAGATCACTTTATAATTGTATTTGAGACCCTAAGAAAGGAGAAGCTTTATGCCAAATTTACCATGTGTGAATTTTGGCTTGAAAAAGTTTCATTTTTGGGTCACATAATCTCAAAATAGGGGAGATATATGGATCTAGCAAAAACAGAGGTTATCGAAAGATGGTTGAGACCAACAACAGTAACTGAGATCCGAAATTTTCTTGGTTTGGATAGATATTATTGAAGTTTTGGGAATGATTTTTCAAGATTATCTAATCCACTCACCTAGTTGACTCGAAAAGAAGTTAAGTTTGCTTGGACGGAGGACTGTGAAGCGAATTTCAAGGAGTTAAAAAGAAGGTGATCCAGTGCATCTGTGATCACACTTCCTTGTAGTGGAGAATGGTTTGTGATCTTCAGTGACACATCCAAGAAGAGATTGGGGTGTGTTCTCATGAAAAATGATATGGTGATAGCTTATTCCCCACGAAATATGAAAATCCATGAGAAAAATTACCCAACTCATGATTTTTAATTAGCTGCGGTGATCTTTGCATTAATGATTTTGAGGCATAATCTTTATGGTGAAAGGTGTGATATTTATACTAATCATAAAGGTTTAATGTATATTTTCACAAAAAAGTAGTTGAATATGCACCAAAGAAGATGGTTTGAGCTGATTAAGGATTACGACTACTCAATTCACTACCACCCTGGGAAAGAAAACAAGGTGGAAGACACATTAAGTCTACAAGACCATGGTAGCTTATCCATGATGAGGATCAGAAAAGATCCAATATTTATGGATTTACAGAGGATGGATCTTGGAATTATAATGGAAGGGGGAAAATCTTATTTTTCTCAAATGAATGTTAAACCATCTATACATGTGATGAATAAAGAGGCATAGGAAGAAGATGTAGAGTTACAAAAGAAGGTGAGAAATGTTCCTGAATTCCACATTGATTGTAATGAAATAATAAAGTTCAAGAATCAGGTTTGTGTTAATCTTATCCCAGAATTAAAGCAGGAAATATTGGATGAAGCTCATAGTTATTCATTCCATGTTCACCCTGGAAGCATGAAGATGTATAGGGACCTGAAGGAGTACTTCTGGTGGGATGGAATGAAAAGATATGTTACTGAATATGTCTCTTGATTCTTGGTTTGTCAGCAAGTTAAAGCTGAGAGACAGAAGTCTAAGGGGATGTTACAGCCATTACCCATACCAGAATGGAAATGGGAAAACATCACTAAGGACTTTTTCACTGGACTTCCAAAAACATCCAAATGCAATAATGTTTTTTGGGTTATAGTTTATCATCTTACGAATTCATCACACTTTATTACTATTAGAAAAGATTTCTCTCTTGATCAGCTTTCCATGATATATGTGAAGGAAGTGGTAAGATTGCATGGAGTACCACTTTCCATTATATCTGATCGGGATCTGAGATTTACCTCGATGTTTTGGAAATGTCTTTAGAATACTCTAGATACAAAGTTGAGTTTTAGCACTGCTTATCATCCACAGAAAGACAGTCAGTCTGAGAGGAAAATTAAAACTCTAGAAGAAATGTTGAGATCTTTCTCTATAGATTTCAAAGGTGGTTGGGATCAACACCTACCTTTGGTTTAATTTTCATATAATAATATATTTCACTCCAGTTATAAGGACTCGGACTTAAAACATTTCTTAATATTGAATTAAATGAATAATTCACATTGAGGATCTTTTTTGGTTTAGAGTTTTAGAGAATTAGGACATAACTGTTAAATCTTAAAGATTACAAAGTAGACACATCTACTCAGTTTCCATTTTTTTCACAAAATAAAAATGTTTTAACAAAAGATTTATGTATAGTTCCATGTTTTAGATAGCACTACCTTTCCATGATTCCGCCATTGACCCTATTCCACTTTAAGTCCTGTGGAAAACATTTCAAAAACTTGGGATGAGCATAAAAAGCTCAGTAAGGGATATAAAAATATGGAAAGGAAACATTAGTCCATGTGTACATAAGAATCAATGAAAACATACTTTAATCATAAAACATAAGAATTTAACAAACCTCATGAAATATTAAGATTTATGAATAACTCATAGAAATCATAAGACATAAAAGGTAACTTGAGGCATTCATAACATTCTTATGTAGGGAGTAACCCTCAAGGTTACGTTTGGAATACCCATCACAGTATATTCCCTAAATAACTTAGGATAAACATTCACATTTACCTCCGTTACGTTACCCAATGAATTGGAGAGCCATCTCGAGCTCACCCACCCTTAGTTTATCATGGAACCACCCGAATTCATAAACAATGCCCAAGAACCATAACATAATCATATCACATAAAACATGTATAAAGGAAAGATAACATTTCCACATTTCAATCACAAGATGTCAATACAACACATTGATATAATCCAAACATTATCAAAACCATTTTAAATACCAAAATACATAAAAGATTATATGGAATTTATTTTTCCTTTTTTAAAAACATTACGTCTTGTTAAGGAAGCCAAAGATTAAATAATACTCACGGCAGAAAGGCCGTTGTCACCGCATACGTAAAAGAGAAACATACTTCTTGTTGTTTAGTAAAACGCTTCGTAGAGAAAAGATTCCCTTTGAATGAAATGAAAATTCAAAAGGGTTTTATACACTGTATAAAATAAAGTCGTGTATAAATCTATGGAATCCTCAATAAAAGGAGTTAGAGATGAAGTCCCTTATAAAGAGGGTATCCATACATTAAGGATAAATCAATTACATACTTATGTGAGAAAAATATAGATACACCAAATATATGTGGATATTAAATGTAAAACAAACAGATTCATTCACACATATTCATAGAATTACATATTCAAGGAGCACTAGTTTAACCCAAAGAATTGAAATTGAGGTAAGAAGTTCCCTTGCAAAAATTCGACAGCCTAACGGCATCACATTAAAATTCAGAAAATGATTTGATGAGAAATAAAATGGTATCTCATCACTTGGACATAAAATTTACATCAATAAGGATATAGAATAACATATACCAACATAATAAGGTGTAAATTAAAATACATAACAAAAGAAGTCTTTTAAAAAGAGGAGGGTGAAAGGTTCCCTTACCGATTTGGGTAACATTCAAAATGTACACCCCATGAAAGAAGGGTCATATAGTGAAGATTTAAATACCGATAAATTAATTTATATCACACAAAGAATACAATTATGAGTATTACATACACCACACAAAATTAAATATTTTAAAATGTATCATGAATCTCACGGGAACACAATGTGAGATAAAAATCTCTTACGAAAACTCGGCAGCCTAACGGTGCCACTTAAAACATTCAACAAATGGATTGATGAGATCAAATAGGGTCTCTCATAATATGAACATAAAATATACAATAAGATGAATATAAAATAACATCCCCCAACATATGAAATAGGAGCTTAAAATAAATGACATAAAAGAGAGTACTTAAAAAGAAAGAGAGAGGTAGGATCCCTTACCTCAAGTCCGGCTTGTCTTGTTCGTTTATTTATATTCCTGAATAATAAACTAGAGTTAATTTATACCTTCTTAAGAACATTTTTCAATTTAATTATTCCTTTTATATCAATTATTACCTTGTTATAAACATTATGTAATTATTTAAGTTTATAACGGTCGTCTTGTCGATCATTGGTACTTGAGTCAAAAAATAAACTACTTATAATTACAAGTTGTTCATGTGGTAAAATATACATTATATCCAGAATTATATTATTGGTGTATATATAATATATATCATATATATTTAGTATATACTTTCATTTATAATATTACATAACATTTAAAGGTAATAAATGAAATGCACCGTTCATGGAGATGGTAAGCCGTACGTACGCATGAACGCTACTTTCATTTCTATTTCAAATTTAATGGAATAAAAACTAAATGAGAGATATATATATATATATATTATAATTAAAGTATAATATATATGTTATTTATGTCACATAAGTTCATTAATTTCATTCTTTACACATTCCACGTATTGCATGAACGAGTCCCATCACTTGAGGGGGCGGTAGTCCACACTTCCTAAAATGAAATTATCATATTTGCACAACATGAAAATCATAAAGGTGTGTCTTAAATGTAAAATAAAGAATCATAGAGAGGAAATAAATATAATATATATCATAAATAAATATTTTTCCATCATAATGGACACCATGAGAGGTGGTAGGAGAAGATAGAACAATCATCGTTTCGTGAGACAGTAATTCTCCATCCACGGAAACAATATGTTCTTTAAACATTAGATGGAGGTGTGTGTAAGTGTAGCTCGAATCCTTCTCATAACAACATCCTTGTATATTTAAGATACTAGTTTCGTTACAAAATAAAGTAATAAAAATATTTTATGGGTTTAAAGAATAAAAATAAAACAAAAGAACAGAATAGTGAACATTACCTTTAAATCAGGTAACTCCTCTTGGTTTGAACCAAAATGGTTTCTTGAAGAGCTTCCTGCCAATGTTAAGGCTTCTAAGATTAATAGAGGGATATTGGGAGCTTATTTTAGTAGAGTTTTTCCGAGCCAAAGGGCTTGAGAAGTGTGAAAAATGGGTAGGAAGTGGGGTCTTTTTATAAGGGAGAGGAGGGGCTCTTTTGGAAATCTTGAAACTATTATTTTATTATAAAATGAAATTCGGTTTCTAAAGCTGAAAAAATAATTAAAGTAGAAGATAAGGTGGTCCATGTTTGAAATAAAATCATCCAATAAGAATTGGAAAAGTTTTGGATATTATTTTAAACATTATTTTCTTATTTAATTAAATCATTCACTAATGACGTAAACACTACATCATCATTGTGTTATAAATAATTTTTTATTTTTGATGTCTAAAAATTATAAATAAAATTACCATGTCTTAGGAAATCTTTTTATATTTCTAAGGAGTATTTATAGTCAAAAATATAACTTATATAACCTCATATAAAAAATTGTTTTAGTAAAACAATACATGTTTGTGATATTTTTATTTTTACTTTAAATAAAAGGTATTAATGTCATTATCTTACCCAAGTGGCTCCATGTGTGACACCCGAGACTTTTATGTTATATAAATCATCAAAGGAATCTTTTTCTACACAACACTTGCTTGCCTTGCTTTACACGAAATCGTGACCTTCCTCGATAGCTTGCGTCGTACGCAATACCGAGTTTCACTAAACAACGATATGCTATTAAAATATTATTAAAACTAACCGTTATGAATAGTAATAACCACTTTTTGAAATTTTATAAATTTTATTTTTCAAAATGGACTTCATTTTTGGATTCGGAATATCGAAATTAGCCTAGGGTGAAATTTTGGTATTTTTCTGAAAACTTTCAATTTTTGATGAATAGTGAAACCACTAAGTGGTAGTTAAAAAACTGGATTTTTCATAAAACTAAATTTTACCACTTCTGTGAGTGGAATTTTAAAAATACGAGAGGCACGGTTGATGTTAGTAAGTAAAATGTGGTTCAATGAGATGAAAATAATTTTTTGGTGAATAGTAACTTTTTACTTTTTTTTACCACGGTAAAAAGTAAATTGGGTAATTAAGGGTAAAGATGATATTATTATTACCCTAAAACATGTCCTAATTCTATTGGATAAGTGTAATTCGACCAAAAACAAACTTAGGAATAAAAAATGGCCATTTAGGCCCACTTGGGTTAGATTAGGACATTTATTATTAATTTATTTAAAGAAGGGTTAAAATAGTTAAAATCAATGTTTAATAAGTAAATAATTTTTAATATGGGGTTATACATAAGATAAATTCGACTATAAATATTCATTAGAAAGCTAAAAAGATTTCCTACATAATAGTGTTTTATTTGTAATTTTTATACATTAAATAATTTAATTTATTTATGACACAATGATGATGCAGTAATTATCTTATTAATGAAATATTGACATAATTGATGTTATAAACACCAAAATAAATGTAATTTTAGACTTTTTATGAATCCCACTAATTTTATAGGTTAATATGACATGTTAGTATTGATTTAATTAACGTGGTTCAAACTAATAATTCTGTTATGAGTTTCACAAAAATCAATTACTAAATAGTGTCAAAATTGACATAAAATAGTTTTTAAATTAAATATTATTTGTAATTGTTATTTTATTCCTAAAAATCTAAGGATCCACCAAATGAATTATATAAGGTTATATATATTAATAATAAACAACTTGGTGTTCGTTTGTCTGCTTATAGTAAGTTTATTAACCTTATAGTATAAGAACACAAGAAGACATGGTAAAAGTAAAATTATTTAACTTAATGTTAAATCTAAATGATAAGGTTAAAATAGGAACCTATACTTGTATAAATTCTATTTGATGAGAGTATTTCGACCCATACCCACCTTAGATTCTAAATATATCAATTTGGAGCTATTTAAAACCGAACTTGACTTTATATTAAAATAATAGTTTTAGTTATTCCAAAGGTTCCCCTCTCCTCCCTTATAAAAGGACACCTCCTCCCCCTCTTCCTCACACCACTTTGAGCCTTCAAGCTTGGCCAACCCCTTCCAATTCCTCCTCTCCACTTCCCTAGAAACATCCTAGAGGTTCTGGTCTTCTTTAAAGACCCATTTTAGTGCCCTAAAAGGAGGTCTCAAAGAAGCACTTCAAAGAAGAGGTAATGTCCGTTACCAATTCTTTCATCATTATTTCTTCTTCCACTTCTTCTTCTTAGGTAGTTTCATTATGAAGTAATAACATCAGTATCACTCATATACTGATATGTTATTATAAGTATGAAACAACCCTATTTCACCATCTATCCATCCTACGGAAAAAGAAATCACCGCGCGTGCGTACGTACGGAATATCGTCTCCACGCCGTGGTGAAATCTATTTTCCACCACCACCATACTTGGATGGGTATAATGGTGTAAATAATAACTATATATTATTATTTTAAAGTGATATTGATTCTTAAATAGTATAAATACACTCCAATAGAGTCCCACGATCATGAGAACGATATCCTCGCTCGTGCGTACGTACGGACTACCGTCTCCACGATGCGATGAGATTTATTCTCCACTTTAAACCATTCATTAATGATTATAAAGTATATATAATAAGTAATCATGAAATATATGACATAATAATGATACTGGATTTATGTGTATATATATTAATGTCATCTACTTAATTCTGTTCAACTCAATAAGGAAACGAAAACAGCGTTCATGCGTACGTACGGCCTACCGTCTCCATGAACGGTGTATTTCTTTCCATTTACTGATTTATTATATATATATATGTATATTATGAATATATATATATATATATATCATGTTTTATATTCTGGAATTAAGTAATCATGATCTAAGTAATCATATGAATAATTACAAGTCAAAACACGGACGACAAATGAAACAATTTTACCCAAAACGCTCTTTAACATGGAATTTACAAAAGAACGGGTAATATAAAGTCATAAGTGAACCATATATGATATAATAAAAATGAATATGAGTCTTTAATAAGTCAATGACATTATTTAAATCATTATACAGGAGGTTCGGACACTTACGAAGAAAATCGAACCTAAGGTAATGGAAAATATCAAAATCTCATTTTTATCCGAGATTGTTTATACTATGGTATTTACTAGGGTGTATTTTATCATCCACATCCATGTTTCCTCAATATGTAATATTATTTCCATCCACGTACAATTTTTTAAATCCAATTTTACCCTTCGGTGAGTTTTTAGTAAAAGATATGAAAGGAATATTTTGTCATTTTTCGTACGAGGTACTTTTTGACTTTTTCAACAAAAGTATGAAGAATGTTTTTTTTAACTTATACGGCATGAATGGATTTTTAAAACATTATTTCCAAGAAGCTTCCATTACAAGTTTTCGAGTTTATTTTTAATCAACTTATTTTAGTTTAAAATTGTATGACATGTTAAGAAAGGAAAACGTTTTTTGAAGTAGAAAGGATATTTTCCTCAAGAATGGAGTTCAAGTGTTTTATCAAAATTATTTTCCATATAAGATAATAAAGGGTTCTGTTTTATCCCTATTATTACATTGATTTGATTATGTTGTGATGGAATTATTTTTATGAATTCTTTTATCTTATATGAATTGTTTTATGATTTCTTGATGTTTAAGAAACCCATTTTTATTACATGGGTTATGCAATGATGTATGATTTATGATTTTGTGGCACACATAAGAATGGTATCATTATAAGATGGGTGGGACCTATATATCCCTCTAATGCATTGGGTAAATATTTTATATCTCATGATATAGACATGGCTGGAATGGTAGGTTATACTGGTTCAAGGAAACAGGACTGAAACGAGGGTGACTCGGTTCAGAAATGGACTTTGTCCACTAAGATAGTCTTGGCAATGAGTCTTGACTAATAAGAAATGATTCTCTATGATTATGTGTGTATGCCACAAAGTTTCATGTTTTAAGTTATGATTATTGTGATTACATTTCACTGCCATGATTTATCCCATGTTATGAAATTATGATCTCTTTTGCAGGTTAAGATTTCCAAAAGTTATGTGCTTGTGTATACGATGTGATTGATATTTCTTTTGTTTACCCTTACTGCGCATTTGAGCTCACCCTTTTGTATGTTTTCTTTCCCCAGGCCAGGAAGAAGGTTATTAAGTAGGATATGCCAAAAAGGGACTCTAGATATGATGAAATAAGTGGGAGGAAAAGTTGATGCTTTATGAACCAGTTGTTTATGTTTCCCAGTTTCTAAAGACACTATACATATACGGTCCTTTCGTGGTTTTGTTATATGTTGTAATAAGTATGCTTCAATTTTGAAGTATTAACAATTTATGTAATATATGGGTCGTTATAGTTGGTATCAGAGGAAAGGTATAGTCAACCTTTGGAAACTAGGATGTGAAAGCCTTAGTAAGAACCCTAAGGATAAGTCTAAGCATAGAACACAATATTAGTGTTTTAGAAATGGCCATGAATAACCTAGGATAGGACCTTAAGTGTGAAATTTTATTCTTGATTATGTGGTTTTCCTATTATAATTAGTGTTGCTCACACTATTCTTCTTGGTTTTAGTCAATGGCTAGAACCCGAAGGAACCGTGCTAATGTAGAATGCGACGGGAAATGCAATGATTGTCCCCCTGAGCAACCAAACGTTATGGGAGCTGAAATGCAAAATCTTATAGCCATGCTCACACAACTTTCTCAAGCTATGAATCATGCAGGACTTCCAAACGAGCAAAGGAAGGAGCAACATTCTGTTGAATCCTTCATGAGGCAGCGTCCACCTTCTTTCAGCGGGTCTACTGATCCATTAGTTGCTGAACAATGGATTAGTACTACTGAAAAGATATTTTAAGTTCTTCAGTGTTCTGAACAAGATAAATTCATCCTAGCGGCGTATCGTTTGGAAGGAGATGCTAATCAATGGTGGAATCTTATTAAGAATATGAGGCAAAGGGATGAAATTGAGTCCATGGAATGGGACGAGTTCAAGAACTTATTTTTCCATAAGTACTTCCCTCGTATTCTCCGAACAAAGATGGAGAAAGAGTTTCTTGAACTGAAGAAAAAGGATGATGAATCTGTTGGTACCTATGAAGAAAATTTTACAAGACATGCAAGGTACGCTTCTGGTATTATTATCCACCCTGAGAGTAAGATCGATCGATTATTTAGTGGCTTAAAACCAAGTCTTCGAAGGGCGTTAGCCATAAGGGACTTCAATAGCTACCAGGAAATCGTTTGATGTGCTCTCAAAGTCGAGATGGAGATTGGAGTATCCCATCAGTCATATGGGTTTGATAAGAAGAGGAAAATGGAATTCAAAGGAAAATCTAAAGAGCACACTGAAAAGAAGATGAGCTTTCCCTTATGCTCAAAGTGTGGAAAGAAACATGGAGGGAGTTGTCTTAAAGGTACAAGTAAATGTTTCAAATGTGGAAAGGAAGGTCATTGGGCATTTGAATGCCGCAATGATGGGATGAAGATGTCTAATGATGCAAACAAAGGAAGGGATACACAGAATGAACCTACTACACTTCAATGTTTTACGTGCAAGGAGATGGGACATTATGACAATAAATTCCATAATCCAAGGGTTGATGATGATGGTCGACATCAACAAACTCTCAAGGCTAAAGACAAAGGAATGTCACATGAAATTTCTATCAGCGATGTGGAGTACGATAACGATGTGGTGAAAGGTACACTTACCATCCACTCTAAAGTAGCAAATGTTTTATTTGATTCTGGATCCACCCACTCTTTTATTTCTGAATAATTTTCTAAGTGTATCACCATATTACCTCAACAATTAGATGATGAGTTAGCTGTGACAACACCTAATGGCACAACAGTCGCATCAAAAGTTTATAATTCTTCTCCGATTGAAGTTTGTGGGAAAGTGCTTCCTGCAAATATTTTGATCCTTCCTATAGTGGAATTTGATGTGATTCTTGGCATGGATTGACTTTCTTTATATGGAGCTCATATCAATTTCCAAAGAAGGGAAGTCACATTTCATATTCCAGATCAATCAATGATCATCTATCAATGCAAGGATGAACATAACCTTCCAGTAGAAATTTCTTCCATTTTATGGGTATTGATTCCACTAAATGAAGGTTATTTATCTCAAATGGTTGGTGAGAAACTCACAATTAATAATATGCCCATCGTACGAGAGTTTTATGATGTCTTTCCGGAGGAATTACCAGGTCTTCCACCAAATCGTGAAATTGAGTTTTCAATAGAACTCGTACCGGGTGCTTTGCCTATTTCAAAGACACCTTATAGAATGGCCCCAATTGAGTTGTAGGAATTGAAGAAGCAACTCCAAGAGAATCTTGATAAGGGATTCATACGCCCTAGTGCGTCACCTTGGGGAGCACATGTTCTATTTTTTATGAAGAAAGATGGATCAATGAGACTCTGCATTGATTATCGATAACTTAACAAGATCACTATCAAGAATAAATATCCTCTCTCGCGCATTGATGACCTATTTGACCAACTACGCGGAGCTCAATACTTTTCCAAGATTGATCTTCGTTCAGGGTATCATCAATTAAGGGTCAAAAGGGAGGATATACCAAAGACGACTTTCCGTACAAGGTATGGACACTATGAATTTATAGTGATGCCATTTGGTCTTACTAATGCCCCTGCTATCTTCATGGATCTGATGAATAGAGTCTTTAGAATCTATCTTGATCAATTTGTGGTAGTCTTTATAGACGATATTCTTGTCTATTCAAAGAGCAAGGAAGAACATGAATATCACTTGAGAATTATATTGAAGACCCTAAGAAAGGAGAAGCTTAATGCCAAATTTACCAAGTGTGAATTTTGGCTTAAAAAAGTTGCATTTTTGGGTCATATAATCTCAAAAGAGGGGATATCTGTGGATCCATCAAAAACAGAGGTTATCGAAAGATGGTCGAGACCAACAACAGTAACTGAGATCCGAAGTTTTCTTGGTTTGGCTGGATATTATCGAAGTTTTGTGAAAGATTTTTCACGATTATCTAATCCACTCACCAAGTTGACTCGGAAAGGAGTTAAGTTTGTCTGGACGAAAGAATGTGAAGAGAATTTCAAGGAGTTGAAAAGAAGGTTATCCAGTGCACCTGTGCTCACACTGCCTTGTAGTGGAGAAAGGTTTGTGATCTATAGTGATGCATCCAAGAAGGGATTAGGGCGTGTTCTTATGCAAAATTATATGGTGATAGCTTATGCCTCACGACAGTTGAAAATCCATGAGCAAAATTACCCAACACATGATTTGGAGTTAGCTGCGGTAATATTTTCATTAATGATTTGGAGGCATTACCTTTATGGTGAAAGGTGTGATATTTATACTGATCATAAAAGTTTAAAGTATATTATCACACAAAAGGATCTGAATATGCATCAAAGAAGATGGTTGGATCTGATTAAGGATTACGACTGCTCAATCCATTACCACCCTGGGAAAGCAAACAAGGTGGTAGTTGCATTAAGTCGACAAGACCATGCTAGTTTATCCATGATGAGGATCACAAAAGATCCAATATTTATGGATTTACAATGGATGGATCTTGGAATTATAATGGAAGGAGAAAAATCTTATCTTTCTCAAATGAATGTTCAACCATCTATACATGTGAAGATTAAAGAGGCACAGAAAGAAGATGCCGAGTTAAAAAAGAAGGTGAGAAATGTTCCTGAGTTCAAACTTGATTGTGATGGGATAATAAAGTTCAGGAATCGGGTTTGTGTTCCTCCCATCCTCGAATTAAAGAAGGAGCTGTTGGATGAGGCTCATAGTTCTTCATTCTCTATTCATCCTGGAAGCACGAAGATGTATAGGGACCTGAAAGAGTACTTCTGGTGGGATGGCATGAAAAGAGATGTTGCTGAATATGTCTCTCGATGCTTGGTTTGTCAACAAGTTAAAGCTGAGAGACAGAAGTATAAGGGGATGTTACAACCATTACCCATACCCAAATGGAAATGGGAAAACATTACTATGGACTTTGTCAGAGGACTTCCTAAAACATCCAAAAGGCAATAATGCTATCTGGGTCATAGTTGATCTTCTTACAAAGTCTGCACACTTCATTTCTATTAGAGAGGATTTCTCTCTGGATCAGCTTGCCAGGATATATGTAAAGGAAGTGGTAAGATCTCATGGAGTACCACTTTCTATTATATCTGATCGGGATCCGAGATTTACCTCGAAGTTCTGGC
The DNA here is from genome assembly GCA_963277665.1 of Viscum album. Taxonomy (NCBI): domain Eukaryota; kingdom Viridiplantae; phylum Streptophyta; class Magnoliopsida; order Santalales; family Viscaceae; genus Viscum; species Viscum album. The sequence goes on from OY728123.1 coordinate 821,957,837, forward strand.
GAAGTCTTTAGCATACTCTGGATACAGAGTTGAGTTTCAGCACTGCTTATCATCCTCAGACAGACAGTCAGTCTAAGAGAACAATTCAAACCCTAGAAGATATGTTGAGAGCTTTCTCTATGGATTTCAAAGGAGGTTGGGATCAACACCTACCATTGGTGGAATTTTCTTATAATAATAGCTTTCACTCCAGTATTCAGATAGCTCTTTATGAAGATATCTATGGAAAGAAATGTAGGACTCCAACTTGCTGGGATGAAGTTGGGGAAACAAAGCTATTAGGACCTGATCTTGTTGATGAAATGGCAGAAAAGGTCAGATCTATTCAACATCACATAAGAGCAGCTCAGAGTCGATAGAAAAGGTATGCCGACAACTGAAGAAAAGACCTCGAGTTTGAAGTGGGTGATAAAGTGTTCTTACGAATATCTCCCTGGAAGAGGGTTATGAGATTTGGAAAGAAGGGGAAGTTGATCCCTTGATATATCGGTCCTTTCGAAATACTGGATCGTGTTGGGAAGGTAGCTTACCGATTGGCACTTCCACCGAATCTCTCTCAAGTTCACGATGTGTTCCATGTATCTCTCCTGAGAAAGTACATACCTGATCCTTCACATGTACTCAGCTCAGAAGTTGTACCGCTAGAGCAAGATCTTTCTTATGAAGAACAATTGATAGAGATTCTGGATCGTAGCAAAAAAGTCCTACGAAACAAGACCACTCTATTGGTGAAAGTTTTATGGAGGAACCACCAATTAGAAGAAGCTACATGGGAACTTGAGGATATGATGAGGGAGAGGTATCCTCATCTGTTTGTTACAAAGTGACGAATTTCGAGGGCCAAATTCATTTTAAGGGGGGTAGAATGTAACACCCGAGACTTTTATGTTATATAAATCATCAAAGGAATATTTTTCTACACAACACTTTCTTGGCTTGCTTTACACGAAATCGCGACCTTCCTCGATAGCTTGCGTCGTACGCAATACCGAGTTTCACTAAACAACGATATGCTATTAAAATATTATTAAAACTAGCCGTTATGAATAGTAATAACCACTTTTTGAAATTTTATAAATTTTATTTTTCAAAATGGACTTCATTTTTTGATTCGGAATATCGAAATTAGCCAAGGGTGAAATTTTGGTATTTTTCTGAAAACTTTCAATTTTTGATGAATAGTGAAACCACTAAGTGGTACTTAAAAAACTGAATTTTTCATAAAACATAATTTTACCGATTCTGTGAGTGGAATTTCAAAAATCTGAGAGACACAGTTGATGTCAGTAAGTAAAATGTGGTTCAATGAGATGAAAATAATTTTTTGGTGAATAGTAACTTTTTACTTTTTTTACCACGGTAAAAAGTAAATAGGGTAATTAAGGGTAAAAATGAAATTATTATTACCCTAACACATGTCCTAATTCTATTGGATAAGTGTAATTCGACCAAAAACAAACTTAGGAATAAAATATGACCATTTAGGCCCACTTGGATTAGATTAGGACATTTATTATTAATTTATTTAAAGAAGGGTTAAAATAGTTAAAATCAATGTTTAATAAGTAAATAATTTTTAATATGGGGTTATACATAAGATAAATTCGACTATAAATATTAATTAGAAAGCTAAAAAGAGTTCCTACATAATGGTATTTTATTTGAAATTTTTAGACATTAAATAATTTAATTTATTTATGACACAATGATGATGCAGTAATTATCTTATTAATGAAATATTGACATAATTGATGTTATAAACAGCAAAATAAATGTTATTTGAGACTTTTTATGAATACCACTAATTTTCTAGGTTAATATCATATGTTAGTATGTATTTAATTAACTTGGTTCGAACTAATAATTCTGTTATGATTTTCACAAAAATCAATTACTAAATAGTGTCAAAATTGACATAAAATAGTTTTTAAAACAAATATTATTGGTAATTGTTATTTTATTCCTAAATATATAAGGTTCGGCCAAATGACTTAGATAAGGTTATATATATTAATAATAAACAACTTGGGGTTAGTTTGGCTTCTTATAGTAAGTTTATTAACCTTATAGTATAAGAACACAAGAAGACATGGTAAAAGTAAAATTATTTAACATAATGTTAAATCTAAATGATAAGGTTAAAATAGGAACCTAAACTTGTCTAAATTCTATTGGATGAGAGTATTTCAACCCATCCCCACCTTAGCTTCGAAATATATCAATTTGGAGCTATTTAAAACCGAACATGACTTTATATTAAAATAATAGTTTTAGTTATTCCAAAGGTGCCCCTCTCCTCCCTTATAAAAGGACACCTCCTCCCCCTCTTCCTCACACCACTTTGAGCCTTAAAGCTCGGCCAACCCCTGCCAATTCATCCTCTACACTTCCATAGAAACATCCTAGAGGTTCTGGTCTTCTTCAAAGACCCATTTTAGTGCCCTAAAGAGAGGTCTCAAAGAAGCACTTCAAAGAAGAGGCAATGTCCGTTACCGATTCTTTCATATTTATTTCTTCTTCCACTTCTTCTTCTTAGGTTGTTTCATTATGAAGTAATATCCTCATTATCACTCATATACTAATATTTTATTATAAGTATGAAACAACCCTATTTCACTATCTATCCATCCTACGGAAAAAGAAATCACCGCGTGTGCGTACGTACGGAATACCGTCTCCACGCCGTGGTGAAATCTATTTTCCACCACCACCTTACTTGGATGGGTATAATGGTGTAAATAATAACTATATATTATTATTTTAAAGTGATATTTATTCTTAAATATTATAGATACACTTCATTACAGTCCCACGATCATGAGAATGATATCATCGCTCGTGCGTACGTACGGACTACCGTCTCCACGACGTGATGAGATTCATTCTCCACTTTAAACCATTCATGAATGATTATAAAGTATATATAATAAGTAATCATGAAATACATGACATAATAATGGTATTGGATTTATGTGTATATATATGAATATCATCTACTTAATTCCATTCAACTCAATGAGGAAACGAAAACAGCGTTCATGCGTACGTACGACCTACCGTCTCCATGAACGGTGTATTTCTTTCCATTTAATGATTTATTATATATATGTATATTCTTAATATATATATATATAAATCATGTTTTATATTCTGGAATTAAGTAATCATGATCTATGTAATCATATGAATAATTACAAGTCAAAACACGGACGACAAATGAAACAATTTTACCCAAAACGCTCTTTAACATGGAATTTACAAAAGAACGGGTAATATAAAGTCATAAGTGAACCATATATGATATCATAACAATGAATATGATTCTGTAATAAGTCAATGACATTATTTAAATCATTATACAGGAGGTTCGGACATTTACGAAGAAAATCGGACCTAAGGTAAGGGAAAATATCACAATCTCATTTTTATCCGAGATTGTTTATACTATGGTATTTACTGGGGTGTATTTTATCATCCACATCCATGTTTCCTCAATATGTAATATTATTTCCATCCACGTACAATTGTTTAAATCCAATTTTACCCTTCGGTGAGTTTTTAGTAAAAGATATGAAAGGAATCTTTTGTCATTTTTCGTACGAGGTACTTTTTGACTTTTTCAACAAAAGTACGAAGAATGTTTTTTTAAACTTATACGGCATGAATGGATTTTTAAAACATTATTTCCAAGAAGCTTCCATTACAAGTTTTCAAGTTTATTTTTAATCAACTTATTTTAGTTTAAAATGTTATGACATGTTAAGAAAGGAAAAAGTTTTTTGAAGTAGAAAGGATATTTTCCTCAAGAATGGAGTTCAAGTGTTTTATCAAAATTATTTTCCATCTAAGATAATAAAGGGTTCTGTTTTATCCCTATTATTACATTGAATTGATTATGTTGTGATGGAATTATTTTTATGAATTCTTTTATCTTATATGAATTGTTTTATGATGTCTTGATGTTTAAGAATCCCATTTTTATTACATGGGTTATGCAATGATGTATGATTTATGATTTTGTGGCACACATAAGAATGGTATCATTATGAGATTGGTGGGACCTATATCTCTCTCCAATTCATTGTGTAAAGATTTTATATCTCATGAGATAGACATGGCTGGAATGGTAGGTTATACCGGTTCAGTGAAACAGGACTAAAACGAGGGTGACTCGGTTCAGAAATGGTCTTTGTCCACTAAGATAGTCTTGGCAATGAGTCTTGACTAATAAGAAATGATTCTCTATGATTATGTGTGTATGCCACAAATTTTCATGTTTTAAGTTATGATTATTGTGATTACATTTCACTTCCATGATTTATCCCATGTTATGAAATTATGATCTCTTTTGCAGGTTAAGATTTCCAAAAGTTATGTGCTTGTGTATGCCGCAAAGTTTCATTGAGGAATTTATTTATGAGCTTAAATAAAACAAAAGGAAACATACTTACTTCTCATGTTGACTTTCAACCTTTACTATATTTCTTACACAAACTTATATTTTCTCCAAAAAAACGAGTATTTAGGAAGACTTGCTCACATTAAGAGTATTATAATAAACTTCATGAGAATCACCTAATCTAAAAAAGAGAACTATATATTTCCCATGTATTTAGACCTTAACCATAACCAAAACCAAAAAGGTTATTACAAGATTATACAATTCCCAAAATAGATAATCCTTTATCAAAAAATTCTATTCTTAATCTTCAAAATTTGTCCAACAAAACCCAAAGTTCAACAAAGACCATTCGATAAACAAGTGTCCATAAAATTCTTCCAAGTAAAAAAAACTAAGATTGAAACCCAAATATTTGAAGGATTTAATCGCATAGGCTTCCAAGGTAAATATTAACATTTATCTCCAAATAACATCAGTTGCTCTTAAAGTCTCATATTGAAAAGTAAATAACCTAATCATTTATCCTCCATGATAGTTCAATAATTTCCTAGATAACCCAAAATCAACTTATTCTTGATTCATAAAATCATCTAACTAAAAAGAATTTTCCATACTAACCAGGGACTTCACGTAGTTCAGTGGTAGGAACTAAATACCAGTGGCACTTTGGTTGTGGGTTCGATTCCCGCAGCTTTGTCCGACGTGACGGGTTATCACACGATATGTCTGTTGTCCTTTTTCCTAAACTATACAATTCTTAAAATATTCCCCAAAAAGAGATAAAATCATCAAAAATAACCATAACATAATTTAACCTCAGGTTTATCTCATGCCTTTCTTTTCCATCATAACATATAGTAACCCATAATTACCTCAAAAGTACGGATCATATAAACCCTAATGTTTACCATTATAATTATTACCTGAACATCCACATCGAGTTGGTTCTCTCATACATGATGCATCAGAGAACTCACCAAAGTTAATGTTGTTAATCTTGACTCTTTTATAGTTGGTTTAGAATAACCACGAGTTACCTCATTGAATCCCCCATTTCATCCAGTCTCTTAATCAGAGAACCATCACAGTTTCCTTCAAACCCATTGTCACTTTCGTGCCTGCTAGATCCATTCATTTACTAAAACAAAAAATGTCAGTGTGATTATATCAACAAAATCATCATGTACTAATGAGGAAGATAAAAAATTCGATATACTTACTCATTAACTTTATCTAAAAACTATGACTCTTTCTGAAATCCTAGCCATTATGGAAATGTCACTTATGCTTAAAGAATTCCCTAACCTCTAAAGTTATCTAAACCGACCTTTGATACCAACTATAAGGACCCGGCCTTAAAACATTAATTAATATTTAATTAAATGAATAATTCACATTGAGGATCATTTCAGGATTAGAGTTTTAGAGAATTAAGACATAACTATTACATCTCAAAGATTACAAAGTAGACACATCTACTCAGTTTCCATTTTTTCACAAAATAAAAACGTTTGAAAAAAAGAGTCATGTAAAGTTCCATGTTCTAGAGAGCACGACATTTCCTTAATCCATCCTTGACCCTATTCCACTTTAAGTCCTGTGGAAAACATTTCAAAAACTTGGAATGAGCATAAAAATCTCAGTAAAGGATATAAAAATATGGAAAGGAAACATTAGTCCATGTGTACATAAGAATCAATGAAAACATACTTTACTCATAAAACATAAGCATTTAACACACCTCATGAAATCATAAGATTTATGAATAACTCATAGAAATCATAAGACATAAAGGTAACTTGAGGCATTCATAACATTCTTATATAGGGAATAACCCTCATGGTTACGTTTGGAATACCCATCACAGTATATTCCCTAAATCTCTTAGGAGAAACATTCACGTTTACCTCCATCATGTTACCCAATGCATTGGAGATCTATCTCGGGCTCACCCACCACTAGTTTATCACAGAACCACCCGAATTCATAAACAATGCCCAAGAACCATAACATAATCATATCACATAAAACATGTATAAAGGAAACATGACATTTCCACTTTTCAATCACAAGATATCAATACAACACATTGATATAATACAAACATTATCAAAACCACTTTAAATAAAAAAATACATAAAATAGTATATGGTATTTATTTTTCCTTTTTTAAAAACATTACGGCTTGTTAAGGAAGCCAAAGATTAAATAATACTCGCGGAGGAAAGGTCATTGTCACCGCGTACGTAAAAAGGAAACATACTTCTTGTCGTTTAGTAAAACGCTTCATAGAGAAAATATTCCCTTTGAATGAAATGAAAAGTCAAAAGGGTTCTATACACCGTATAAATGAAAGTCGTGTATAAATCGAAGGAATCCTCAATAAAAGTAGATTGAGACGAAGTCCCTTATAAAGACGGTATCCTTAGATTAAGGATCAATCAATTACATACTTATGTGCGAAAAATAAAGATACACCCAATATAAGTGGATATTAAGACTAAAACAACTAGGTTCATTCACACATATTCATAGAATGACATATTCAAGGAGTACTAGTTTAACCCAAAGAATTGATATTTGGTTAAGAAGTTCCCTTGAAAAAATTCAACAGCCTAACATCATCACTTTAAAATTCAAAAAATGATTTGATGAGAAATAAAATGGTATCTCATCACTTGGACATAAAATTTACATCAATAAGGATATAGAAGAACATATCCCAACATAAAAATGTGTAAATTAAAAGACATAACAAAATAAGTCTTTTAAAAAGAGGAGGGTGAAAGGTTCCATTACCGATTTAGGTAACTTTCGAAACATACACCCCATGAAAGAAGGGTCAAACATTGAAGATGTAAATACCCATAAATTAATGTATATCCCACAAGGAATACAATTATGGGAAGTACATACACCGCGCAAAAGTAAATAGTGGAAAATGTAGCTTGAATATTATGGGAACACAAAGTGAGATAAAAATCCCTTACGAAAACTCGGCAGCTTAATAACGCCACATAAAACATCCAAAAAATAGATTGATGATATAAAATAGGGTCTCTCATCATATGAAAATAAAATATACAGTAATATGAATATAAAATAACATCCCCCAACATAATAAATAGGATCTTAAAACAAATGACATAAAAGAGAGTACTTAAAATGAAAGAGAGAGGTAGGATCCCTTACCTCAAGTCTGACTTGTCTTGTTCGTTTCTTTATATTCCTGAATAATAAACTATAGTTAATTTCTACCTTATTAAGAACCTTTTTAAAGTTCATTATTACTTATATATCACTTAATACCTTGTTATGAACATTATGTAATTATTTATGTTTATAACTGTCATTTTTTCGATCATTGGTACTTGAGTCAAAAAATAACCTTCTTATAATTAGAAGTTGTTCATGTGGTAAAAAATCCATTATATCGAGAATTATATTCATGATTTAGATATTATATATATCATATATATCCAGTAAATACTTTTATTTATAATATTACAAAACATTTAAAGGTAATAAATGAAATGCACCGTTCATGGAGTCGGTAAGCCGCATGTACGCATGAACACTACTTTCATTTCTATTTCATATTTAATGGAATTAAAAATAAATGAGAGATATATATATATATATTATAATTACAGTATAATATATATGTTATATAGGTCAAATAAGTTCATTAATTTCATTCTTTACACATTCCAGGTATTGCATGAATGGGTCACATCACTGGAGGGGGCGGTAGTCCACATTTCCTCAAATGAAATTATCACATTTGCACAACATGAAAAGAATAAAGGTGTGTTTTAAATTTAAAATACAGAATCATTAAGAGGAAATAAATATAGTTCCATCATAATTGCCACCATGAGAGGTGTTAGGAGAAGATATAACAATCATCGTTTCGTGAGGCAGTAATTCGTCATCCACAGAAACAGTATGTTCTTTAACCATTAGACGGAGGTGTGTGTAAGTGTAGCTCGAATACCTCTAATAAAAACATCCTTGTATATTTAATATACTGGTTTAGTTACAAAATAAATTAATAAAAAGAGTTTATGTGGTTGGAGAAGAATAATAAAACATAATAACATAAGAAAGAACATTACCTTTAAATCGGGTAACTCCTCTTGGTTTGAACCAAAATGGTTTCTTGAAGAGCTTCCTGCCTAAGGTAAGGCTTCTAGGATGAATAGAGGGATATTGGGAGATTATTTGAGTAGAGGTTGTCCGAGCCAAAGGGCTTGAGAAGTTTGAGAAATGGGTAGGAAGTGGGGTCTTTTAATAAAGGAGGGGAGGGGCTCTTTTGGAAATCCTGAAACTATTATTTTATTATAAAATGAAATTCGGTTTCTAAAGATCCAAAAATAATTAAAGTAAAAGATAAGGTGGTCCATGTTCGAAATAAAATCATTCTATAAGAATTTCACAAGTGTTAGATATTATTTTAAACATTATTTTCTTATTTACATAAATCATTCATTAATGACGTAAAAATTGCATCATCATTGTGTTATAAATAATTTTTTATTTTTGATGTCTAAAAAATATAAATAAAATTACCATGTTGAATGAAATCTTTTTATATTTATAATGAGTATTTATAGTCAAAAATATAACTTCTATAACCTCATGTAAAAATTGTTTTAGTAAAGCAATACATGTTTGTGATATTGTTTTACTTTAAATAAAAGGTATTAATGCCATTATCTTACCCAAGTGGCTCCATGGGGTCCTACAAATTTACCCATGGATTTTCTTGGTCGTCCATGACCTATCAAATAAGGTTAGGACATGTGTCAAGATATTTTCATATGTTTATAATATCATTTTTATATTAAACTACACTAATTACCTCTAATCGCAGTAAATAAAACTCAAAAGTTACTATTCACCAAAAAATATTTTAATCCCATTGAACCACATTTTACAACCTAATGAAAAGAATGTATGTCTTATTTTTGAAATTCAAATCATAGAAGTCATAATGTTTCGTTTAAATGAAAAATCAGTTTTTTAACTACCACTTAGTGGTTTCACTATTCATCAAAAATTGAAGTTTCTCAGAAAAATACCAAAAATTCACCCTAAGTTATATTTGACATTCCGAATTCAAAAATGATGGCTATTTTACAAAATTAAATACATATAAGTTGCATTAATTTATTTAATAATTAATTCTCGTTGTCAAAACAAATAGCGTGTTTTTAAGAAACAATATCTATTAAAAGATTGACACTATTTTAAGTCCAATTTCAAAGTGAAATTAATTACAACGACCACCGTTGGATTAAATGGTAAAAATATATTCTAATTTCACATTAAAACCAATTAAAAATATATTGGTTTTCATTGAATTATATCGTTAATAAGAAGGTAAGAATGAAGAGTATAATACAAGAATCTCATTTTCTGGTGAGGATGAGGGAACGATCATACAAGGCTATATATCCCCCATATATGTTTCAAGAAGGATTAATGGTATACATGTGAATCAATACCTAGATGATAATGAATTTGATATCAATTTATTCCTAGCTTGGATATTCCACTATATGGGACATATAGATTCTTGTCTAACCACTTCCAACATAATAATTTAAGGATATGAAAAGGGTGAAAAAAAGGCCACCTAGAAAGATCAAATCAAAGACACAATTTGTAAATTTAGTTTCTAATACTGACGTCATGGTACTCTCACAAGACACCACATTCAATGACCTACTATGTAGGACTTGGATAAACTTTCATGCATCCATCCCTTCATCATATCGTCAATCTATGAAATACTCCCTTAGTATTGGTGCTTCATAGTGATTTTTATCCCTTTGACTCATATGAAACTCATTATATTGATTTTAAGTACTATAGAAGAAGTAGAAATTGGCCCCAGGTTAAAGGATCTGAAGTCTTTAATGGAATTAATGACTTGGTATCATCCTTGAAAAATACATGGGATGATCTTAAGAGTAGTTTTATAATACTAATCATCCATATGAAAGAAAAAAATATAGATCCCAAAAACTAGTTAATTATGTTAGAGATAAAGGAGTTCTCACATATCACCTACTTCTCATATGAGGGGCAAGAAAGTCCAAATCCCAAGGTGTGATCACCCAACATATGTTGAAGGGCTTTCCCTTTTCCAATTAATAAATGTCTCATTCATGTATACTTGATATCAGGATTCACCAACTAGAAATCAATTAAGAAAAGCTGTTTTGACATGTTGGTTGGACCTCAAAAGTGAATATCACAAGTGATAGGAATATCGATGTATACCAAAATTATTTTTGTAGAACCAGTATATCATATAGCTTCTTATAAGTGTTATTACCCATCACATGAATTTTATTACACTTTGTGACCTCCATTACACTGGGAGTGGAATTTCCCATCAATCCATCATAATTATGATGAGGAAGAGTTTTAATAAGCCTAAACTACCATTAAAGAGGGAGTTTCCACCACCATCTATTAGCTAAAACTAGTGAACATTGGTACCGAGTAATTCTTGAGAAAAATGTTGATAAATTTCATAATACTTCTTGAATAAAATAAGTATATAACGTTCCTAAAGAAAATCAAAAATATTTTTGTATGAAATTATAATGTGATTCCATGGAAATATCCTCTGGTCATTTTTCACCATCAAGGTATTTCTGTCAAACACCATGGATATAATGAGGTTCCCAAAAATTATTACACCTCCAATGGTTCTAGGGGAAAAAATGAAGTTGAAAGGTTATTAAATCCAATATCACTCTGGTGGACTAGTACCCGATGTTGTCAGAAAAAATTGTCCTGGTCAAGAATAAGAATGGGTATATCAGGGTCAGTATCATCTTTATAGATCTCAACTACTATTACCTAAATGATGGTTCCCATGTTCCAATCCTAAGGATATTGATTGATGTTCCCAAATTCCTTTTGTCCTACTCCTTCATGTATTGATACCCCAAATACAATAAAATTTGTATGTATCCTAAAGATGAAGAGGTCATTACATTCAAGGAAGCCCAGAGAACATATTATTACAAGTTGATTCCCTTTAGCTTGAAGAATTTTGGATCTACCCATCAATGGGTATTGAATCACATATTTAATACTGTTATACTAAGGATTGTGGAGTGTTATTAATATGATTTAGTGATAAAATATCACCAATGTTAAGATCATCTTGGTGATATTGAGAAATTTTTCATCATGATTTGTTCCCATAATCTAAAAATGAACCTGATAAAGTGTTCATTTGGGTTCCCCTCTAGGAAATCACATTCATTTTTTATCCACTATATAGGTTTCAATATTTTCCTAGATAATATAAACACTATCATTGAAATTCACCATCCACACAATATAAGAGATTTAAGAAATTTTAAAGGGTTTTTATTTAATATATGGTTTTTTCTCCAATATGAAATGAATTTTAATGTACTTAATTATGTTTATGAATAAAGGCTCTACCTACAATTGGTATAAATAATTCCAAATCACATTCAAATAAATCAACAATTAAATTCTATATCATATAATTTAGATGTTTTTTATTTAGGTAAAATCATTGATTATCTATGTAACAACCTTAGAGAGATCTTTTGGTACCCTATTCACCCAAAAATAGTGTGGGTAAATAGAATAGTTTTTATTGCCATAGTTGGATGATGATATATCTAAATGTTAAATATTACCCTTTTGAGAAGAATTTTATTTCCTAGTTCTTTAAAGTCTAGAAGTTTTGTCATTATTTGCAACATAATGAGGTTTGTGTAATATCCCACATAGAACCATTGATTTAATCCTCAATAAATTCATATTTATTGGATGACTGTTATAATGGGTAGTGATCCGCCAATAATTTAGCATCAAATTCATTTCTAAGTATGATGTTAAGTAGTGCGAATTGGTATAATTCCTTATCATAAACCCTACCTTAGTTAATTTTACCATGGATGTGTCTTTTATTGATGAGTTAATTCTATTCATAAATTATGTGTTTCCATGATGTAAAATTCACTTTTATGGTTCCTCTCAAATCCAAACCCAGAAGAGGAGAGATAATCCTGGACTCAGTTGGATTGGCCATGTAATTATCATTATTTATCTCTCAGAGCCCATTATTCTATATATGTTCCATTTTGGGATAGGTGCACCAAAAATATGAATGAATATAAATATTTGACCATAATACTCTAATTATTAATCTAAATCAAAGTTCCTCGGTTGAACACGAAGGGTAACTACAAGATGGTCATCAATAAAATTAATGGTTATAATGCTTTCAAAAAAAGGAACTTGTCCCCTTTCATGAATACACCCATGATTTTTGGGTGAAACTGTAACAGCCCAAGATTTTATGAAAAATATTCTTTTTAATTTCACTAATGTCTTGTGTTGTACGCAACACAAAAAGGAGCTTGCACAACACGCATCCTTGACTTGCCTTGCATTACACGCAATCGCGACCTTCCTCGATAGCGTGTGTAGTACGCAATAACGAGTTTCATTAAACAACAATATGCTATTAAAATATTATTAAAACTAGCCGTTATGAATAGTAATAACCACTTTTTGAAATTTTGTAAATTTTATTTTTCAAAATGGAATTAATTTCTGGATTCATAATATCGAAATTAGCTTAGGGTGAAATTTTGGTACTTTTCGGATAACTTTCATATTCTGATGAATAGTGAAAATTACTAAATTATAATTAAAAACAACTTTTTTTAATCAAAATAATTAATAGTGATAAATTATTAATTTGAGTTGATTTAAAGTATATTTAGAATATATTTTTACAATTTAATACAATGTTGGTCATTGGATGTAATTTCACATTTAAACCAGATATAAACAAGTGTCAATCTTTTGATAGATATTGTTTCTTAAAAACACGCTCTTTGTTTTAACAGCGGGATTTAATTATAAAATTAATTAATGAAACTTCTATGATATGAATTTGGTCAAATAGACTTCATTTTTGAATTCGGAATATGAAATATAGCTTAGGATGAAATTTTGGCATTGTTCTGAAAAACATCAATTTTTGATGAATACTGAAACTACTAAGTGGTAGTTAAAAAAAATTAATTTCTTCATAAATCTTAATTTTACCGCTTCTGTGAATGGAATTTCAAAAATCCGAGAGACACGGTTGATGTCAGTAAGTAAAATGTGGTTCAATGAGATGAAAATAATTTTTGGTGAATAGTAACTTTTTACTTTTATTTACCACGGTTAAAAGTAAATAGGGTAATTAGGGGTAAAAATGATATTATTATTACCCTAACACATGTCCTAATTCTATTGGACAAGTGTAATTCGACCAAAAACAAGCTTAGGAATAAAATATGACCATTTAGGCCCACTTGGATTAGATTAGGACATTTATTATTATTTAATTCAAAGAAGAGTTAAAAGAGTCAAAATCAAAGTTTATTTACTAAAACATTTTTAATATAGGGTTGTACATAAGATAAATTAGATTGTAAATATTCATTAGAAAGCTAAAACGATTTCCTACATGATGGTATTTTATTTGTAATTTTTAGACATCAAATAATTTATTTTATTTATGAAAGAAAGATGATGCAGTAATTATCTTATTAATGAAATATTGACATAATTGATATTATAAATACCAAAATAAATGTAATTTGAGACTTTTTATGAATTCCACTAATTTTCTAGGTTACTATGATATATTAGTGTTGATTTAATCAACTTGGTTCGAACATATAATTCTGTTATGACTTTCACAAAAATCATGTATCAAATAGTGTCAAAATTGACACAAAATAGTTTTTAAATCAAATATTATATTATTAATTGTTATTTTATTCCTAAAAATCTAAGGTTCGGCCAAATGACTTAGATAAGGATATACGTATTAATAATATACAATTTTGGGTTCGTTTGGCATGTTATAGTAAGTGTATTAACCATATAGTGAAAGAAAACAAAAAGACACGGTAAAAGTTAAATTATTTAACTTAGAGTTAAATCTAATTGATAAGGTTAAAATAAAACCCTAAACTTGTCTAAATCCTAATAGATGATAGGATTTCGACCCATCCCCACATTAGCTTCGAAATAAGACCCTTTGGAACCATTATAAACCGATTTTGACTTTAATATAAAATAATATTTTGAGATATTCCTAAGGTGCCCCTCTCCTCCCTTATAAAAGGATACCTCCTCCCCCTCCTCCTCACACCAATTTGAGCACTCAAGCTCGGCCAACACCTGCCAAAATCTCTTATCCACTTCCCTAGAATAATCCTAGAGGTCCTGGTCTTCTTCAAAGACCAATCCTAGTTCCCTAAGTGGAGGATTCAAAGAGGTGTTCCAAAGAAGAGGTAATATCCATTACCGATCTTTTTCAATTTCTTTCTTCTTCAAATTCTTCTTCTTTAGTTTTTTCATGATAAAGTAATAACATCAGTATTTCTTATATACTGATATGTTATTATAAATATGAAACAACTCTAATTAACCTTCTATCCATCCTACGGAAAAAGGAAATCACCGCACGTGCGTACGTACGGAATACCGTCTCCACGCCGTGGTGTAATCTATTTTCCGCCACCACCTTAATTGGATGGGTATAAAGGTGTAATGAGTAACTATATATGATTATTATAAAGTGATATTGATACTGAAATAGTATACATACACTTCAACACAATTGCACGACCATGGGAACGATATCATCGCTCGTGCGTACGTACGGACTACCGTCTCCACGACGCGATGAGATTCATTCTCAATGATTAGCCATTCATGAATGATTATACAGTATATATAATAAGTACTAATGAAATATATGACCTAATAATGATACTGGAATTATTTATATGTATTTCTTCTACTTACTTCCATTCAAGACAATAAGGAAAGGAAAACAGCGTTCATGCGTACGTACGGACTACCGTCTCCATGAACGGTGTTTTTCATTTCATTTATCTATCTATTATATATATATATATATATATACTGAATATATATGATATATAAATCATATTTTATATTCTGTAAGTAAGTAAATCATTATATAAGTAATAATAATATCAAGAACAACAAGTCAAAACACCTACGATAAATGAAACGATTTTACCCAAAACGCTTCTTTAACATGGAATTTACAAAAGAACGGGTAATATAATGTCATAAGTGAACCATATATGATATCATAACAATGAATATGATTCTGTAATAAGTCAATGACATTATTTAAATCATTATACAGGAGGTTCGGACACATACGAAGCAAATCGGACCTAAGGTAAGGGAAATATCACAATCTCATTTTTATTCGAGATTGTTTATACTTTGGTATTTACTGGGGTGTATTTTATCATCCACATCCATGTTTCCTCAATATGTAATATTATTTCCATCCAACTAAAATTGTTTAAATCCAATTTTACCCTTATGTGAGTTTTTAGTAAAAAATTTGAAAGGAATCTTTTGACGTTTTTCATACGAGGTGCTTTTTGAATTTTCCGACAAAAGTACGAAGAATGTTTTTTTTAACTTATACGGTACGAATGGATTTCTAAAAAATTATTTCCAAGAAGCTTCCTTTACAAGTATTCAAGTTTATTTTTAATCAACTTATTTTAGTTTAAAATTGTATGACATTTTAAGAAAGGAAAAGTGTTTTTGAAGTAGAAAGGATATTTTCCTCAAGAATGAAGTTCAAGTATTTTATCAAAATTATTTTCCATCTAAGATAATAAAAGGGTTCTGTTTTTATCCCTATTATTACATCGATTTGATTATGTTGTGATGGAAACATTTTTATGAATTCCTTTATCTTATATGAATTGTTTTATGATGTCATGTTGTTTAAGAATCCCATTTTTATTACATGGATTATGCGATGATGTATGATTTATGATTATGTGGCACACATAAGAAAGGATTCATTATAAGATCGGTGGGACCTATATCTCCCTCCAATGCATTGGGTAAAGATTTTATATCTCATGAGATAGACAGGGCTGGAATGGTAGGTTATACCGGTTCAGTGAAACAGGACTGAAACGAGGGTTACTCGATTCAGAAAGGGACTTTGTCCACTAAGATAGTCTTGGAAATGAGTCTTGACTAACAAGAAATGATTCTCTATGATTATGTGTGAATGCCACAAAGTTTCATGTTTTAGGTTATGATTATTGTGATTACATTTCACTACCATGATTTACCCCATGTTATGAAATTATGATCTCTTTTGCAGGTTAAGATTTTCAAAAGTTATGTGCTTATGTATATGATTTGATTGATATTTCTTTTGTTTACCCTTACTGAGCATTTGAGCTCACCCTTTTATGTTTTCTTTTCCCCAGGATATAAAGAAAGGTTTTAGGTAAAAAAAAGGGGAAGATCTTTATGGGAGATTTTGAAGATCTTTCACCACGATTAGAAGATTATATTCCGAGTTTCCAAAGACACTAAACTATTACGATCCTTGTGTGTGTGTTTTCCTGTTATGTACTAAGTATTCCGCAAATGTAATGTAATGTCCATGTATGTTAAGTTTCGGGTCTCTACAGTTGGTATCAGAGGAAAGGTTTAGTCAACCTTTGGAAACTAGGATTCGAAAGCATTAGTGAGATCCCTAGAGATATTTCTAAGGTATTTCTAGGGATGTCCCCAAGGATAAGTATACGTATAAGATACAGTCCTAGAACTACGGTAACGATCTTAGAATTTAACCTAAGATGTTAGATATTAAGGGTACTCCCCCTTTACTATGTTGTTTTCCCTAGCATGATTTTTTCCTCTCACAAGATTCTTTTTGTGTTTTAGTTAATGGATGGAACCAGAAGGAATTCGATTAACATTGAATCCAATGGACAAATTGGTGACTATGAGCAAAAAAATTGTGTAATTCCTAGAGAGAAAGATCTTGTTATTATGCCAAATCAGTCATCGCGATATATGATTAACAAGGTGAAATTTAGTGGTATGCCTAATTCATCAAAGAAGAGGAAGATAAAATATTATGCATGTTCACATGTTGAGGAGCATAAAGAAAGGAAGATTGAGATTTCTAAAGAAGGGAAGAAGAACCTTGAGGAATACCTCAAATGGAGGGACCGATGTTATCTGTGTGGAGAAAAGGGTCATAGAGTGACAGACTGTTATGGAGTTCAATGTCTTATTTGTGGAGAACATGGGCATTGCCCAACTCAATGCCCTAACCTAAAAAGTTACTTCTAAGTCAAGGAAGGACTTCTTATAAGACAATCATTGAAGTGGATGGACTGAAGTGTTTATGTATTGGTATTCAGGAATAATGTTGTTGAGGTACTTTTATGGTGTATTGAAATATTCATGTATTGGTCTATTGTGGTTTTCAGTAATTTTAAGGTACCGGTAACCAGGAAAAGTTATTCAAATATTTTGGAATGTAGATGATATGAACATAATGAAGGGATATGGAGAAAATGAAATGTGTGACATTATTCATGAGGTCATGATTGATATAAGGACTAAGGGATATCATGGTTTGAGTATATAGAATTTTGAGGATTTTGGTATGTGGAAAGTGTTAACTTTTAACTGCATTCATGTTTTCACTAAGGTATTCAAGAGAATACATGATTAAGGACTTTGAATGTTTGGAATGTGACCAACAAAACATATCTTATGATATATGGGGATCGACGATGGTGATAAATCTCTGGTAATCGTTTTCACTATGTTGTGAGAGTGGACTGCAGTATTATGGATAAGCCTAAAGATTGGAATGGATTATGTTGGACATAAGTTAGTTATGGGATGTTATAGTAATGTAGTTTTAGAAAAAGGACAACCTGTAGGACGGGCGACAGCCCATCGCGTCGGACAAGGCTGTGGGAATCGAACCCACAACCGAAGTGCGACTGGCCTTTATCACCTACCACTGGCCTACAGGAAGTACCTGTTTATTAGAAACTAGTTTTATTATATTATGCAGTATGATATATGATGTATAAAGTCCATTTTAGGAACCATATATGATTAATCTCACTATAGATCGACTTATGTATATAAATTTTGCTAACCTTTTGTTTGAGACAGATGGAATGACCCGTCATTCTATCACATGATCTGCTAAAACTTCACGAATAACAAATTCAACTTCATTTATTTAAGAGATGAAGTGGAAATTGTTAAAGGCACGAACAACAGTGAGATTGTACCAAAATAAAGTAATTATTTATTCTAATTCAGATTCTTTAACTTTAGGGAAACGATCTTGAAAACCAAAAATGTTGTCCTAGTGATCTTATATCCGATGAATCAAATGGTACCTTAGATCATCACAAATTTATGGCTTTGTTATTGCTGGCTTTTCCATAGCCATGTTCTCTACCACTCTCCATCAAAACATGATGGTTAGATTTCTCTTCCATATCCATATTTTCACCTATGTGGAAACCCAGTGATTAGTTTATTTGGGTAATCGTTACATTTCATACTTTAGTTTTTAAAGCCAAGTTTTGGTATTTTTTTTACGATGTGGGTTTCTATTAAAGAAACTTTCGAATAGTAAACCATTTATAACCCCAACGAATTTCGAGGGCGAAATTCATTTTAAGGGATGTAGAATGTAATAGCCCAAGATTTTATGAAAAATATTCTTTTTAATTTCACTAATGTCTTGTGTTGTACGAAACACAAAAAGGAGCTTGCACAACACACATCCTTGACTTTCCTTGCATTACACACAATCGCGACCTTCCTCGATAGCGTGTGTAGTACGCAATAACGAGTTTCATTAAACAACAATATGCTATTAAAATATTATTAAAACTAGCCGTTATGAATAGTAATAACCACTTTTTGAAATTTTGTATATTTTATTTTTCAAAATGGAATTAATTTCTGGATTCATAATATCGAAATTAGCTTAGGGTGAAATTTTGGTACTTTTCGGATAACTTTCATATTCTGATGAATAGTGAAAATTACTAAATTATAATTAAAAACAACTTTTTTTAATCAAAATAATTAACAGTGATAAATTATTAATTTGAGTTGATTTAAAGTATATTTAGAATATATTTTTACAATTTAATACAATGTTGGTCATTGGATGTAATTTCACATTTAAACCAGATATAAACAAGTGTCAATCTTTTGATAGATATTGTTTCTTAAAAACACGCTCTTTGTTTTAACAGTGGGATTTAATTATAAAATTAATTAATGAAACTTCTATGATATGAATTTTGTCAAATAGACTTCATTTTTGAATTCGGAATATGAAATATAGCTTAGGATGAAATTTTGGCATTGTTCTGAAAAACATCAATTTTTGATGAATACTGAAACTACTAAGTGGTAGTTAAAAAAAATTAATTTCTTCATAAATCTTAATTTTACCGCTTCTGTGAATGGAATTTCAAAAATCCGAGAGACACGGTTGATGTCAGTAAGTAAAATGTGGTTCAATGAGATGAAAATATTTTTTGGTGAATAGTAACTTTTTACTTTTATTTACCACGGTTAAAAGTAAATAGGGTAATTAGGGGTAAATATGATATTATTATTACCCTAACACATGTCCTAATTCTATTGGACAAGTGTAATTCGACCAAAAACAAGCTTAGGAATAAAATATGACCATTTAGGCCCACTTGGATTAGATTAGGACATTTATTATTATTTAATTCAAAGAAGAGTTAAAAGAGTCAAAATCAAAGTTTATTTACTAAAACATTTTTAATATAGGGTTGTACATAAGATAAATTAGATTGTAAATATTCATTAGAAATCTAAAACGATTTCCTACATGATGGTATTTTATTTGTAATTTTTAGACATCAAATAATTTATTTTATTTATGACACAACGATGGTGCAGTAATTATCTTATTAATGAAATATTGACATAATTGATATTATAAATACCAAAATAAATGTAATTTGAGACTTTTTATGAATTCAACTAATTTTCTAGGTTACTATGATATATTAGTGTTGATTTAATCAACTTGGTTCGAACATATAATTCTGTTATGACTTTCACAAAAATCATGTATCAAATAGTGTCAAAATTGACACAAAATAGTTTTTAAATCAAATATTATATTATTAATTGTTATTTTATTCCTAAAAATCTAAGGTTCGGCCAAATGACTTAGATAAGGATATACGTATTAATAATATACAATTTTGGGTTCGTTTGGCATGTTATAGTAAGTGTATTAACCATATAGTGAAAGAAAACAAAAAGACACGGTAAAAGTTAAATTATTTAACTTAGAGTTAAATCTAATTGATAAGGTTAAAATAAAACCCTAAACTTGTCTAAATCCTACTAGATGATAGGATTTCGAACCATCCCCACTTTATCTTCGAAATAAGACCCCTTGGAACCATTATAAACCGATTTTGACTTTAATATAAAATAATATTTTGAGATATTCCTAAGGTGCCCCTCTCCTCCATTATAAAAGGATACCTCCTCCCCCTCCTCCTCACACCAATTTGAGCACTCAAGCTCGGCCAACCCCTGCCAAAATATCTTATCCACTTCCCTAGAATAATCCTAGAGGTCCTGGTCTTCTTCAAAGACCAATCCTAGTTCCCTAAGTGGAGGATTCAAAGAGGTGTTCCAAAGAAGAGGTAATATCCATTACCGATCTTTTTCAATTTCTTTCTTCTTCAAATTCTTCTTCATTAGTTTTTTCATGATAAAGTAATAACATCAGTATTTCTTATATACTGATATGTTATTATAAATATGAAACAACTATAATTAACCTTCTATCCATCCTACGGAAAAAGGAAATCACCGCGCGTGCGTACGTACGGAATACCGTCTCCACGCCGTGGTGTAATCTATTTTCCGCCACCACCTTAATTGGATGGGTATAAAGGTGTAATGAGTAACTATATATGATTATTATAAAGTGATATTGATACTGAAATAGTATACATACACTTCAACACAATTGCACGACCATGGGAACGATATCATCGCTCGTGCGTACGTACGGACTACCGTCTCCACGACGCGATGAGATTCATTCTCAATGATTAGCCATTCATGAATGATTATAAAGTATATATAATAAGTACTAATGAAATATATGACCTAATAATGATACTGGAATTATTTATATGTATTTCATCTACTTACTTCCATTCAAGACAATAAGGAAAGGAAAACAGCGTTCATGCGTACGTACGGACTACCGTCTCCATGAACGGTGTTTTTCATTTCATTTATCTATCTATTATATATATATATATATATACTGAATATATATGATATATAAATCATATTTTATATTCTGTAAGTAAGTAAATCATTATATAAGTAATAATAATATCAAGAACAACAAGTCAAAACACCTACGATAAATGAAACGATTTTACCCAAAACGCTTCTTTAACATGGAATTTACAAAAGAACGGGTAATATAATGTCATAAGTGAACCATATATGATATCATAACAATGAATATGATTCTGTAATAAGTCAATGACATTATTTAAATCATTATACAGGAGGTTCGGACACATACGAAGCAAATCGGACCTAAGGTAAGGGAAATATCACAATCTCATTTTTATTCGAGATTGTTTATACTTTGGTATTTACTGGGGTGTATTTTATCATCCACATCCATGTTTCCTCAATATGTAATATTATTTCCATCCAAATACAATTGTTTAAATCCAATTTTACCCTTAGGTGAGTTTTTAGTAAAAAATATGAAAGGAATCTTTTGACGTTTTTCATATGAGGTGCTTTTTGAATTTTCCGACAAAAGTACGAAGAATGTTTTTTTTAACTTATACGGCACGAATGGATTTCTAAAAAATTATTTCCAAGAAGCTTCCTTTACAAGTATTCAAGTTTATTTTTAATCAACTTATTTTAGTTTAAAATTGTATGACATTTTAAGAAAGGAAAAGTGTTTTTGAAGTAGAAAGGATATTTTCCTCAAGAATAAAGTTCAAGTATTTTATCAAAATTATTTTCCATCTAAGATAATAAAAGGGTTCTGTTTTTATCCCTATTATTACATGGATTTGATTATGTTGTGATGGAAACATTTTTATGAATTCCTTTATCTTATATGAATTGTTTTATGATGTCATGTTGTTTAAGAATCCCATTTTTATTACATGGATTATGCGATGATGTATAATTTATGATTATGTGGCACACATAAGAAAGGATTCATTATAAGATCGGTGGGTCCTATATCTCCCTCCAATGCATTGGGTAAAGATTTTATATCTCATGAGATAGACAGGGCTGGAATGGTAGGTTATACCGGTTCAGTGAAACAGGACTGAAACGAGGGTTACTCGATTCAGAAAGGGACTTTGTCCACTAAGATAGTCTTGGAAATGAGTCTTGACTAACAAGAAATGATTCTCTATGATTATGTGTGAATGCCACAAAGTTTCATGTTTTAGGTTATGATTATTGTGATTACATTTCACTACCATGATTTACCCCATGTTATGAAATTATGATCTCTTTTGCAGGTTAAGATTTTCAAAAGTTATGTGCTTATGTATATGATGTGATTGATATTTCTTTTGTTTACCCTTACTGAGCATTTGAGCTCACCCTTTTATGTTTTCTTTTCCCCAGGATATAAAGAAAGGTTTTAGGTAAAAAAAAGGGGAAGATCTTTATGGGAGATTTTGAAGATCTTTCACCACGATTAGAAGATTATATTCCGAGTTTCCAAAGACACTAAACTATTACGATCCTTGTGTGTGTGTTTTCCTGTTATGTACTAAGTATTCCGCAAATGTAATGTAATGTCCATGTATGTTAAGTTTCGGGTCTCTACAGTTGGTATCAGAGGAAAGGTTTAGTCAACCTTTGGAAACTAGGATGCGAAAGCATTAGTGAGATCCCTAGAGATATTTCTAAGGTATTTCTAGGGATGTCCCCAAGGATAAGTATATGTATAAGATACAGTCCTAGAACTACGGTAACGATCTTAGAATTTAACCTATGATGTTAGATATTAAGGGTACTCCCCCTTTACTATGTTGTTTTCCCTAGCATGATTTTTTCCTCTCACAAGATTCTTTTTGTGTTTTAGTTAATGGAGGGAACCAGAAGGAATTCGTTTAACATTGAATCCAATGGACAAATTGGTGACTATGAGCAAAAAAATTGTGTAATTCCTAGAGAGAAAGATCTTGTTATTATGCCAAATCAGTCATCGCGATATATGATTAACAAGGTAAAATTTAGTGGTATGCCTAATTCATCAAAGAAGAGGAAGATAAAATATTATGCATGTTCACATGTTGAGGAGCATAAAGAAAGGAAGATTGAGATTTCTAAAGAAGGGAAGAAGAACCTTGAGGAATACCTCAAATGGAGGGACCGATGTTATCTGTGTGGAGAAAAGGGTCATAGTGTGACAGACTGTTATGGAGTTCAATGTCTTATTTGTGGAGAACATGGGCATTGCCCAACTCAATGCCCTGACCTAAAAAGTTACTTCTAAATCAAGAAAGGACTTCTTCCAGGACAATCATTGAAGTGGATGGACTGAAGTGTTTATTTATTGGTATTCAGGAATAATGTTGTTGAGGTACTTTTATGGTGTATTGAAATATTCATGTATTGGTCTATTGTGGTTTTCAGTAATTTTAAGGTACCGGTAACCAGGAAAAGTTATTCAAATATTTTGGAATGTAGATGATATGCACATAATGAAGGGATAAGGATAAAATGAAATGTGTGACATTATTCATGAGGTCATGATTGATATAAGGACTAAGGGATATCATGGTTTGAGTATATAGAATTTTGAGGATTTTGGTATGTGGAAAGTGTTAACTTTTAACTGCATTCATGTTTTCACTAAGGTATTCAAGAGAATACATGATTAAGGACTTTGAATGTTTGGAATGTGACCAACAAAACATATCTTATGATATATGGGGATCGACGATGGTGATAAATCTCTGGTAATCGTTTTCACTATGTTATGAGAGTGGACTGCAGTATTATGGATAAGCCTAAAGATTGGAATGGATTATGTTGGACATAAGTTAGTTATGGGATGTTATAGTAATGTAGTTTTAGAAAAAGGACAACCTGCAGGACGGGCGACAGCCCATCGCGTCGGACAAGGCTGTGGGAATCGAACCCACAACCGAAGTGCGACTGGCCTTTATCACCTACCACTGGCCTACAGGAAGTACCTGTTTATTAGAAACTAGTATTATTATATTATGAAGTATGATATATGATGTATAAAGTCCATTTTAGGAACCATATATGATTAATCTCACTATAGATCGACTTATGTATATAAATTTTGCTAACCTTTTGTTTGAGACAGATGGAATGACCCGTCATTCTATCACATGATCTGCTAAAACTTCACGAATAACAAATTCAACTTCATTTATTTAAGAGATGAAGTGGAAATTGTTAAAGGCACGAACAACAGTGAGATTGTACCAAAATAAAGTAAGTATTTATTCTAATTCATATTCTTTAACTTTAGGGAAACGATCTTGAAAACCAAAAATGTTGTCCAAGTGATATTATATCCGATGAATCAAATGGTACCTTAGATCGTCACAAATTTATGGCTTTGTTATTGCTGGCTTTTCCATAGCCATGTTCTCTACCACTCTCCATCAAAACATGATGGTTAGATTTCTCTTCCATATCCATATTTTCACCTATGTGGAAACCCAGTGATTAGTTTATTTGGGTAATCGTTACATTTCATACTTTAGTTTTTAAAGCCAAGTTTTGGTATTTTTTTTACGATGTGGGTTTCTATTAAAGAAACTTTCGAATAGTAAACCATTTATAACCCCGACGAATTTCGAGGGCGAAATTCATTTTAAGGGATGTAGAATGTAACAGCCCAAGATTTTATGAAAAATATTCTTTTTAATTTCACTAATGTCTTGTGTTGTATGAAACACATAAAGGAGCTTGCACAACACACATCCTTGACTTTCCTTGCATTACACGCAATCGCGACCTTCCTCGATAGCGTGTGTAGTACGCAATAATGTGTTTCATTAAACAACAATATGCTATTAAAATATTATTAAAACTAGCCGTTATGAATAGTAATAACCACTTTTTGAAATTTTGTATAGTTTATTTTTCAAAATGGAATTAATTTCTGGATTTGTAATATCGAAATTAGCTTAGGGTGAAATTTTGGTACTTTTCGGATAACTTTCATATTCTGATGAATAGTGAAAATTACTAAATTATAATTAAAAACAACTTTTTTTAATAAAAATAATTAATAGTGATAAATTATTAATTTGAGTTGTTTTAAAGTATATTTAGAATATATTTTTACAATTTAATACAATGTTGGTCATTGGATGTAATTTCACATTTAAACCAGATATAAACAAGTGTCAATCTTTTGATAGATATTGTTTCTTAAAAACACGCTCTTTGTTTTAACAGCGGGATTTAATTATAAAATTAATTAATGCAACTTCTATTATATGAATTTGGTAAAATAGACTTCATATTTGAATTCGGAATATGAAATATAGCTTAGGATGAAATTTTGGCATTGTTCTGAAAAACATCAATTTTTGATGAATAGTGAAACTACTAAGTGGTAGTTAAAAAAATTAATTTCTTCATAAATCTTAATTTTACCGCTTCTGTGAATGGAATTTCAAAAATCCGAGAGACACGGTTGATTTCAGTAAGTAAAATGTGGTTCAATGAGATGAAAATATTTTTTGGTGAATAGTAACTTTTTACTTTTATTTACCACGGTTAAAAGTAAATAGGGTAATTAAGGGTAAAAATGATATTATTATTACCCTAATACATGTCCTAATTCTATTGGACAAGTGTAATTCGACCAAAAGCAAGCTTAGGAATAAAATATGACCATTTAGGCCCACTTGGATTAGATTAGGACATTTATTATTATTTAATTCAAAGAAGAGTTAAAAGAGTCAAAATCAAAGTTTATTTACTAAAACATTTTTAATATAGGGTTGTACATAAGATAAATTCGATTGTAAATATTCATTAGAAAGCTAAAACGATTTCCTACATGATGGTATTTTATTTTTAATTTTTAGACATCATATAATTTAATTTATTTATCACACAAAGATGATGCAGTAATTATCTTATTAATGAAATATTGACATAATTGATATTATAAATACCCAAATAAATGTAATTTGAGACTTTTTATGAATTCCACTAATTTTCTAGGTTACTATGATATATTAGTGTTGATTTAATCATCTTGGTTCGAACATATAATTCTTTTATGACTTTCAAAAAAATCATGTATCAAATAGTGTCAAAATTGACACAAAATAGTTTTTAAATCAAATATTATATTATTAATTGTTATTTTATTCCTAAAAATCTACTGTTCGGCCAAATGACATAGATAAGGATATATGTATTAATAATATATAATTTGGGGTTCTTTTGGCATGTTATAGTAAGTGTATTAACCATATAGTGAAAGAAAACAAAAAGACACGGGAAAAGTTAAATTATTTAACTTAGAGTTAAATCTAATTGATAAGGTTAAAATAATACCCTAAACTTGTTTAAATCCTATTGGATGATAGGATTTCGACCCATACCCACTTTAGCTTCGAAATAAGACCCTTTGGAACCATTATAAACCGATTTTGACTTTAATATAAAATAATATTTTGAGATATTCCTAAGGTGCCCCTCTCCTCCCTTATAAAAGGATACCTCCTCCCCCTCCTCCTCACACCAATTTGAGCACTCAAGCTCGGCCAACCCCTGCCAAAATCCCTTCTCCACTTCCCTAGAATAATCCTAGAGGTCCTGGTCTTCTTCAAAGACCAATCCTAGTTCCCTAAGTGGAGGATTCAAAGAGGTGTTCCGAAGAAGAGGTAATATCCATTACCGATCTTTTTCAATTTCTTTCTTCTTCAACTTATTCTTCTTTAGTTGTTTCATGATAAAGTAATAACATCAGTATTTCTTATATACTGATATGTTATTATAAATATGAAACAACTCTAATTAACCTTCTATCCATCCTACGGAAAAAGGAAATCACCGCGCGTGCGTACGTACGGAATACCGTCTCCACGCCGTGGTGTAATCTATTTTCCGCCACCACCTTAATTTGATGGGTATAAAGGTGTAATGAGTAACTATATATGATTATTATAAAGTGATATTAATACTGAAATAGTATACATACACTTCAACACAATTCCACGACCATGGGAACGATATCATCGCTCGTGCGTACGTACGGACTACCGTCTCCACGACGCGATGAGATTCATTCTCAATGATTAGCCATTCATGAATGATTATAAAGTATATATAATAAGTACTAATGAAATATATGACCTAATAATGATACTGGAATTATTTATATTTATTTCATCTACTTACTTCCATTCAAGACAATAAGGAAAGGAAAACAGCGTTCATGCGTACGTACGGACTACCGTCTCCATGAACGGTGTTTTTCATTTCATTTATCTATCTATTATATATATATATATACTGAATATATATGATATATAAATCATATTTTATATTCTGGAAGTAAGTAAATCATGATATAAGTAATAATAATATCAAGAACAACAAGTCAAAACACATACGATAAATGAAACGATTTTACCCAAAACGCTTCTTTAACATGGAATTTACAAAAGAACGGGTAATATAATGTCATAAGTGAACCATATATGATATCATAACAATGAATATGATTCTGTAATAAGTCAATGACATTATTTAAATCATTATACAGGAGGTTCGGACACATACGAAGCAAATCGGTCCTAAGGTAAGGGAAATATCACAATCTCATTTTTATCCGAGATTGTTTATACTTTGGTATTTACTGGGGTGTATTTTATCATCCACATCCATGTTTCCTCAATATGTAATATTATTTCCATCCAACTACAATTGTTTAAATCCAATTTTACCCTTCGGTGAGTTTTTAGTAAAAAATATGAAAGGAATCTTTTGACGTTTTTCATACGAGGTGCTTTTTGACTTTTCCGACAAAAGTACGAAGAATGTTTTTTTAACATATACGGCATGAATGGATTTCTAAAAAATTATTTCCAAGAAGCTTCCTTTACAAGTATTCAAGTTTATTTTTAATCAACTTCTTTTAGTTTAAAATTGTATGACATGTTAAGAAAGGAAAAGTGTTTTTGAAGTAGAAAGGATATTTTCCTCAAGAATGAAGTTCAAGTATTTTATCAAAATTATTTTCCATCTAAGATAATAAAAGGGTTCTGTTTTTATCCCTATTATTACATGGATTTGATTATGTTGTGATGGAAACATTTTTATGAATTCCTTTATCTTATATGAATTGTTTTATGATGTCATGTTGTTTAAGAATCCCATTTTTATTACATGGATTATGCGATGATGTATGATTTATGATTATGTGGCACACATAAGAAAGGATTCATTATAAGATGGGTGGGAACTATATATCCCTCCAATGCATTGGGTAAAGATTTTATATCTCATGAGATAGACAGGGCTGGTACGGTAGGTTATACCGGTTCAGTGAAACAGGACTGAAATGAGGGTTACTCGATTCAGAAAGGGACTTTGTCCACTAAGATAGTCTTGGCAATGAGTCTTGACTAACAAGAAATGATTCTCTATGATTATGTGTGAATGCCACAAAGTTTCATGTTTTAGGTTATTATTATTGTGATTACATTTCCCTGCCATGATTTACCCCATGTTATGAAATTATGATCTCTTTTACAGGTTAATATTTTCAAAAGTTATGTGCTTATGTATATGATGTGATTGATATTTCTTTTGTTTACCCTTACTGAGCATTTGAGCTCACCCTTTTATGTTTTATTTTCCCCAGGATATAAAGAAAGGTTTTAGGTAAAAAAAACGGGGAAGATCTTTATGGGAGATTTTGAAGATCTTTCACCACGATTAGAAGATTATATTCCGAGTTTCCAAAGACACTAAACTATTACGATCCTTGTGTGTGTGTTTTCTTGTTATGTACTAAGTATTCCGCAAATGTAATGTAATGTCCATGTATGTTAAGTTTCGGGTCTCTACAGAAACTTACCTTTAAACTAATGTTTTCAAATTTCCTACAATCATATAATGATCAGTCATATGCTCATAAAAACATGGTGGCACCCAATACTAACTCGAACCAAGATGACTCGGTCATACATGTGTCACATCGAAGAGTAATAGGCCCTCCCATTATTGATGGGGAAAGTGAATTGGCAAAACAACACGTCATAAACTATTCACAAGAGTTCCATTTGAATACCCATTATATGAAATATATTTGTGATTAGATAACCCCATTTATTGAGTACCTCCATCAGCGAATGTTGTCATTAGGTCAGGATGAATGAGAACAAATTCATAGGCAAGCATCAAATTTCATCATTTGTGGAGACCCCAAAAAATATAACGTCCTCTATAAGTGAATATATAATGGAATATTTTTATATTAAATTAAGGGAAATGAAATTACTCAATTCTTGTATGAAGTTATGTTAAAGGATATAGGGACCATCAGGTAGGATTAAAGACCCCCCACCATGTTCGAAGGATGGGAAACTTTTGGCACCCCATGATTTCATGGATTTCTCCAATAGGATTCATACAATATAGGTACATTATAACTTAATACATAATATTCCAGAGCTATTACATACAAAAAAGTACTCATTTCCCTTTGTTGGGAGTGGAATATATGTTATGGGCCCCAAACTTTCGGTGACAATGCATTAATCAAAGTACATTATTACTACCACCACCTTCATTTCAAAATGGGATAAAGTAATTCCCCTAAAGGTGATTAATAATAGGACTATGATTGAGTTCAATAATTAATATATCATTCATTAGCTTAGGATCCCCCACATTTTTCTCGTAGACAATGAAACCAACTTCTAAGCCCCTAATCTGAATAAACTTTTACGCTAAGTATCATATCTAATATAGAAATATCTCTCACAATCATGAACTAGTGAATTTAAATATTAAGTCACTTAATGAAGTGAAACATAATATTCTAGATCATATAGTGTATTAGAATATGAAGAGTGAGCTTAATAGGATCCCTAATGCATTGAGGACATATCAGACCATGACTCAGACTTCCACCCAAGTTAACCGCTACTCCCTAGTATATAGAACAAAGGGTGTATTTCCAATTGATTTTCAGCTACCATCACTAAATAAATATATCTTTAATAAATTAATATATTACAATTGGTTATGTTTCTATATAATTAATTTCTAATACCTTGTTGAAAATAGGATAAAATTATTACACAATCTTAAGGGTTGTCAAAATTTAGTAGCTTGGGTATCCAACAAGAAAGTTCACCTTCACTCATTCCTCCCGGTAGACTTGCTACAAGTATTTATAAACCCAATTATATCATGAATACAGCCATATAAGTTAAATCCTAAGTAGGTGTTCCCCGAAATTATCCATAATTTTTAACCCAATAGATTGTATTTACTCATCATCATGGAAGGGGAGTGCATCCTGCCAGCTTCAAACACAAGGTTTATAAACAATTACTATATGTAGTCTACACTACCCAAATGTACATACATAATGATGTTAAAATACATAGATTGTGTCCTTTTAACATGAATTCAAACTAAAAATAATAATTCCTTTCTATATGGGGTTAAACTGCAATAAATTCATCCTCACTACATGACATTAAAATATATGGAACCATCCCAATCACATGAAATTAAACTATGTGATGACTTAGTCCTTACTACATGAACTTAAACTATATGGATGATTTATTTTTATATGATTCATAAAAAATAGAGTTGTGTTTTATTACTCCCCTAAGAGTATTCCCCTATTTAGTGGTGTTGGTCTCATACCACACATCTACTTCATTTTGGTGTTGGTCACGTACCACACTACCCCTAAAAGAACTATGTGTGGTATTATTACTATTGTAAAGGATGTGTGTTAACACCCAGATATCCTATCCCATGCTTCGACACAAATCTCTTATTTACCCTTATAAACTTGGTGTTTAGTTCTCTGTTGAGTTAACTTTACCCTATTTAAGTCAATATGTCATCATTCTCTATGGAGACGGTCTAAGTTTTATGACCTTAATGTTGCCACACATTTGATCCATATTGTATGATCTTGAACTAGTAGCCACTCATTTGATCAAACCTGTGAGACTTTAAAATATAGTCTTATTTTTTCTAAGATATATAGCCTTAAATTTTACAGCCTTGTGGATTGTATATATCCCCTCATAAGGATATAATCTAACCCGATTCTCATTTCCCTCGTTAGGGAAAAATTTTCATCTGGCCAGAATTCAAACTAGACTGCATGTCCACTACCATTACTAGTATGCCCCATCAATATTCCCAATAAAATATAGTGTAGTTCTATTAGGCTATAACTCTTATTTGGAATCTTAATATCCTTCACCAACACACTTTGTGTCCTTTATGTTTAAATCATCATTTTAATCATTTATTTCTAAATGGACTCCCCAGAGTTTATGGTGATATTACATGCACCCCATTATCATCACAAAAAACCCCATATAGGGAAAATATCCCAAAGGAAACATACGTGGTGATAATGTGATGTAACCCATTTTTTGAAAATAATCAACAATCATCCTATACTAGATTTCCACTATTCCTGAAAATATGATAGTAGAACCCATGTTTTGAACATATAGTTAACTATCATGCTCATTTTACATATCATAATGGACCGTCAATTTAGACGTTATAAGTCCTAATTTACCATTTACCTACTTTCATTTATTAAAGGGAAGTTTTAACACGTTTTTTATTGTGACCCAATGCATTTTTACACTTTTTATGGTTAATTGGTCTTTTGGAATCACATCTTTAACATCTTGGCCTAATTTGATATGAAACCAGTGCCCAAACTTGTCACCACCTGGCCTCAAGTGAACCTCTTCATACACCAGAGGCTGCTGAAAAGCAGCAAGGGTCCAATAGTGGTATAATAGGGAGAATATACCCTCATGATCATATTATAACAATAGTATAATATATAATAAATAAATAAAACAGTAGAGTAAGAAGTAATAATAAGTGATAGAGTAGTGGAAGATAAATATAATAACCTAATGACATGGCCAATGCCAAATATACAACCATGCATGAATCTCCAAAAAATCTATATAATCCAAATCAGTAAATCAATAGTAAGGAAAATAAAAGAAAATAACATCCCAAAGGATAAATCCGTGATCTTCCTAAGTGATAGCTCAATCATGTTCTCTTAAACTCCCATATACAATTCATAGCATACGAAATCATCCATGAATCATGATCATGTTACCAATGAAGTCTCTATGGGTATACCTAGTGAAATGGTGGACTAAGAAAGGTGTGATATATACTCAGTAGGCCATGAACAACAGTGTCTAAATTAAAAAAAATCCAATCTATGATTATATGGTATGTTAGTGTGTAGGTATGACCAATAAAGAAATAAATAATAAAAGTAAACAAGTCATATCTAGTTCCAAAAGGACACCTAAAAAATCACACCTACATTTTCCGAATCCAAAATTCCTAAGAAAATAAGTGAACCTAAAAAAATAATATACGGTTCATCATGAAATAAGTAGGAAAGAAAAGGGTCAAGCTTAGGCTTGTGATTTGGACTAGTGGTCGCATCCCTTGATAATAGTTATTTAATCTTAGTCCTTAATATTAATGTCATCATTAGAACTAAATAAGAGGAAACGTGAGCCTATATGAGGTGATCTATAAATATAATCCCATGTATTTATCTAGGGGAAATATAAATACTCATCATCTTCAGAGTTCATCCAAGGCGATCCATAAATAAATTCCCAATTATCACTCTCGGTATGGTGAAATTAGAAACCTATGAGTCTGTACTTGGTATCTAACGTAGGGTTTTGAGTATCGCTAATGGCATGGTGTATCCATCTCACCACCTATAACATCAACATATTCTACCCTAGGGAATCGATATCACTCAAGGAGGTAAGAAATCCACACAGAAAGCCCATCCCTGGCATTCCAATTATCACTATTGGCAAACATAAAAATCAGGTATCCTATGATCCCATGTTTGGCATCAAATAAATGGATACCGAAGTATCACCCAAGGTACATATAAAATCTAATATCCACTGATCCCATCCAAGGTGTTCATAATGAGGAACCAGAGTGTCTATCAAGGTGTTTATGGTTCATTTGGTCATTTAAATCAATAAGAAAGAAGGGCATGTTCATAACCCTATCACACTACAATCCATTTATATCGAAAAAAGTAAATATAGTCTCATTAGAAGGCCATAGCATAAAATACGTCAAAAAGGGAGGGCCTTACCCATTGAAAAATTATTTAATTTTTTAAGTGGTCTTTTTCTCTATTATGGAATTCCAACCATTGAATTAAAAGTGTTCGGGTCGGGTGGATTCCTAGGGAAGATAACACCATACCTTCCATGAAACAAGATAGGACATGCTAACATACATTCCATAAAGAGTCATCAAGTACATTTTATAATAATTTGGCCCAAACCACATAGGATAGGGACTAGTCAGTAAGGATATCAAAGAGGGATGTTAAATAGTTCCACATATCATTTAAATGAAAAATTTACATTTTCAAAGACAACACAACTTAATGATGGGTTTCATTAGAAAATTTAATGAATCAAACTAGGATTCCATCAAAACCATCACCCAAACCAGTATGGGGAAATTCTTACAGGGCGTTCCCAATCCCCACAGGCTGGAATCTAGTGTCAAGCATAAAAATAAACCAATGGAAAGTATTTGTCCTAATAACCAACCAGTATCAAATAAAAAAAAGAGCACACATCATAACCAACAACTAAATATAAATAAATATACAAAACAAATCCAGATACAACAGCTATTAAAAATAATAAAACTAAGAACAAAACTAAAACTAAAACAGGATAACATGATCTCTATGTGACCCCTAGTCACCACCAGTCATAAGAAAAGCCTACTCCAGGTATTTAATTAATAGAAATATTCTATAAACATTAGTTTTAAAAAAAATTAGAGAATATTCTTTTAATTATTTTAAGAAACCAAACACATATTTACATAAATTCATTTTTTTAAACAACACACATCACATTCTTTTTTAAAAATGTTTTCACATATTCCAAAACCGAATTAAAAACTGAAATGTAGTTAGAAATTCATATCATATAACCTAAAATAAATTTTTCTAATAATAAATGAAACAAAACAAGTAGTCATAAACTATCAGGGATAATAACCAATATAAAAAAGAAGTAAAACTAAAAAACAAATATCTAACCATGGGAATTTCTTAAACATGTCTAGATGAATCCCTAGACATACCCAGATTGGACCTTCCTTCAGGAATATAGTGCAACTCCATTTTCAATAACTAGTTGACTACACTACACTAGCCAATCAAATGGCATGTCCTACCTATCCTCTTAAACAATATAGGGGTATCAACCCATATTATCAGGGTCGATAAGAAACCATCACTTGACCCTATAAATGATGCCTTTGAATCCTATGAGAATAGAACTTTGTGCAACATTGTATAGAAATTGTAACCCATTGAATCCTCATGCATGATCTACTAGAGGGGAACACATCCCAAGGTCTAGTGGTCTCTGAATCATTATAGTGTTCTCGTGAATGATCCAATAGAGGGGCTGTCATCCCAAGGTCTAGTGGTCTCCCAAAATAATCCAAATATTCACGAACACACATACACCCCTATTTAATTCATATGCTCCTATTGAGTTATCAAATGATTTGAGTTTGCAAAATCACTTTCCCAAACACATTAAAATACCACTCGATCCTTCAAGATACATAATATTTCAATCCCTTTTTTGAAACAGGCCAAGATTTCCACTAGGCCCACATGTCACATGACTCTCAATACCAATTTCCAAAACCTAATAAGGTTAAAATCGATCATTCACATCACTTCACATCAAAACCAACATTTCAAATGCAATATGAAGTACCAACTGGGCCTTTAACATTTCAAATCCAAATACATTTACAAAGAATTTTCCAAACCATTTAAAAAGTCAATATAAATCACCACTTTCATGAGACCAATGCCAATCTGGCCTTTACATTTCAAATCCAATCCATTCCCAAGATCAAGTGAAAAATTGAAACAATATGAAAATTTATAAATAGTCGTCTATATTATTTAATTAAAAAACACCTCAAATATCCAAATTGTCCAAGATTTTGAGAACACTTTTGAAACTAAGTTTAAATACACTCAAGTAACTATGGTTAATTAGAAGCACATTTCAAACCACTTGAAAAAAATCATAAAACCCTTTTAAAAAACATAACAAATAATCTCACTTGAAAAATCCCCATTTTTTTTGAAAACCATCTTTCATCGCATATGTTCCTCAAAACATTTTATGATGTATTTTTCACCTTTCATACAATCCATTGAACACATTTATAATCATAAAAAAGAGGTAAAGTTAAAACATAGTAAAACTCGTTTTGAAAGGAATTTCCCAAAACAAGCACACTTCAAATTACTTTAAAAACAATATTTTCTCGAAGAAATATTTTTTAAGAAGCACCACTTTATTTTAAACCAACTTAAGAAGACTCACATAAGATTAACAACACAAATGTCACAAATTTCCACATACAACATCAAATTCACAACCCAACCTCATTTCCAAAAAATAACCAAGGTAAAACACCACTCGAATCACCCAACCTCCCTTTAAAATTTCAGTTTACATTTTATCAAACACCTTATGTGCATACATATAATGGAATCTTTAAGAAAACGCTTTAAAAATCATTTCTAACCAACATTCCATCATGAAAATACTATACCAAACCAAATAAACATATAAAATGTTTGTGGAAACATTTATAAATTATTTATAAACACTAAAGAATCAAATGGAATGTGCCAAAAAGGAAATGGAAAGAAACAGCTACCTCAATGACTTGATAATTCAATGAAACATTGAGAGAAATAAGATTTGATCTTGAGAGAGAATCCACACACCCTAACATCAAAGGAATCGAACCACACATCAACCCTAACACTTTTGGATTCATCAAGAGTAAAAACCGACCATGGGAAACCAAGACACCAATATATTAGGAAGAGGAGAAGAGTAAATCGACTAAAAATAAAAGAAACTTACCTAGGAACCTTCAATAAGCTTCAATGGTGGATGGAGAGTAAGGGAGGAAGATATTGGTGGCCCCCATTGTGCACCTAGTTTGAATGGGGGTGGGAAATACGAGGGGTTATCCCCACCATAAGAACAATACTAACACCACAAACACTGAAAATCCAAACACTATAGCAATGACATGAGAAACCCAACAAGAACTAACCGAAACTCATGCAGAAACTCTAAACAATACAATCACCAAAACTAGGATCCTAATATAGACCAACCCAAAACTTCTCTATGCAAACCAAACAACACAAAAACTAAAACTAGTAATTCCTAACCTCAATAAAAGTACTCCCAGACTATGGGGAAACCCATGGGTGTAGCTCAAAAAAATAGTGAACAAAACCACAGTCCAACAAATCATCAAGACTCAAACATCTCCCAACAAATCATGACTAGAAACTGGAACTAATAAACAAAAGGATAATAACACACAAGGAGGATCTTCTAATTAAATACTCACATTTAAAATGTCACTACTACTAGAATTATAAAAGAAACAAACCAGAAAGATAATTTTGAAAAAGGGGAACTCACATCCATATAAATATAACCACTCTGATTAAAAAACAATAGAACCATCAAGATTTTACAACAAAAGGAGGAACATACAATAGCAGAAAAACTACAACAACGAAACTTCAACAATCTCCACTCCAAAAATGGAGAGAAAATTTGGGTAAACTACTCCGAAACACACAAAAATTCCAAAATACATGAAATCGTAAATCTGAACCAAGGTGATATAGAGAATATAAATGAAGCATCCACTTCACCACTGTCAGGAGCATATGACCTCTAATCAAGAATTCTCTATCTGGAAATGGTTCTTACAAAACATTTCCAGATGACCTAAACAACCACAATATTGACATGCCTTTAGGGGATTACAAAAAGGAATATTTGAATACCAAAAATTACCTCACATAAAGAACATGATAGATTGTTCTGATGAGAGGTATTCCAAAGTCGATGAAGGAGATTTTTTGGAAATAGGTTCCCCTAGAACACACCTTTATCCTTATGGGGAACCTTCATGAGAATCAATTACCACAGACCGTACCTTAGTGACCAACTATTCTAATAACTCATAGTCTACCAATTTCTCTAAGTGAACATCCTTATTTGAGAGCAATCACTTCATAATCTCTGGATTAATACCCCAAATGAAAGGATGATCTTTTATCTAATTCTATGAGGCTATCTCCAGAGAGAGAGAAACCATCTATTTAAGGTGGTAAACATAAGCCATAATTGTTGGTTTCCCTTACTGAATAATGAATATCTCTTCCACCTACCTCATCTTCACCTCCTTAGGTATGAACCATTGGATGCATGTGGTCTTAATGATTTCGAAACTCATCATAACATTCAATGATGAAAACAAATCTCCATACCTTGATCCAAGATCAGACATTCAAATGAGCTTAGAATAGCATGAGATCTCATAGCTTTGAGAGTTACCAACAATATAAAGACACTCTCAACCTCATCGAGCCACTCCTCTGCCTATAATGGGCCTTGATCACCATAGAATATTGGAAATAACTAGGAAGGACCTAAAACAGGATCAGACCCAACAGTAACCATGGGGGCTTTCTATTTGGATATTCTAAACAACACAAGGAACACAAAGCTATAATCAACATATACCCAAAACATAACAAAAAAACAACTCAATCCAAAACAACAGTCTCACTATCCAAATATCAAAAATAGAACCAAAATCCTCTTTTCAAAAAACACATTTTCGTTCTAATTTCTAAAACCACCTACTTCCATGGCCACTCACGAAATTCAAAAACCCTTTTTCTAATCTAACTCAAATATCAAATATCATATTTATCACAAAACCCATTCAAAAAATCCATTTTCACTTTAGAAGTCTATTTTTCCTCAAAATCATTTTCCTTTTGGAAGTCCCTTATTCTCAGAATCCATTTTCCATTTTGAATACAAATCATAGCAACCAAACCCAAATGAACACACAACTCACACCAAACACCTTGGATGAGGAACTAGTGTCCTTATATAACCCAATGGTATGGTTAGTTGTAAATTCCCCATGTAATCATCAACAACTAAGAAGACCTTAAACCCTACACTCAAACTCCACATGGTTCACTACTCTGTGTGGGGTCACGAATAGACATCACCTCACCTTTATTGTCCTTACTCATCCACACCAAAAATACCAAAACAAAAGTCTCAAATCTCGGACTACCCCTGAAAACATAAGGATCATAATGATCAAGGGTTCATGAAGTTCTTCTCATAACTACCTACAGAGTAATAACAGTCCAAATCTTTTGTCTACCCGATTCCCCCAATAACAAATTGATGCTCTGATACCATTTTTTCATGAACCAGCTCAGGATTCCATCTAACTCATCACCCGACCAAGTCCAAGGAATGTCCAAAAGGAATTCCTAATCATCATGGGTTGGAAACTAAGTTCGGTAATCTAAATAATCAAATGGGAATGATTTATCCCAATAACCAACACGGATCAAATAAAAAAATCGCGTAGCATAACCAACAACTAATCACAAATTAATATAAAAACTTGTCTAGACACAAACAATTCTGAACGTAACAAAAATAAATTCAAAAATAAAACTAAAACATGATAACACGATATCTACATGACCACCTAGTCACCACAAACCAGAAGACCAACCTGCTCTATGGGGAAATCGAACCATAAATATAAATCTAGAAAACAACTCATGTTTACTGACGCCGAGTGGCATGAGTAGGGTGTGAGCTTGAATAGATTAGTAGGTAATCACCATAGATTCCATGCATTTCTGTTACCACAATATTCCATAAAGGCTAGTTGAAAATAAATACAAAAAATAGGCCTTTAATAATTTTAATTTACCAAACAAAGTTTTCCACAAATTCTTTTTTTTAAAACCACACAAACAACATTCCTTTTTAAAAATGGTTTTACATTTTCCATCACCCTGTTCAAAACCCAAATACAATTACAAATCCACATCATATCACCCAAAGGAATGTCTTATGATAATGAAAGAAAGAAAACAAGAATAAATAAACAAGCATGGCTTATAAAAAATATGAAACAGAAGTAAAACTGAATATACAAATAGATAATCATGGGAATTTTCTAAAAATATCTTGAACAATCCCTGGATGTACTCAGATCAAATGAAACTATTGGCATATAGTGAAACTCCATAGTTAATTACTAACTAGCCACTCTAAACTTTCAAAATCAGTGGCACATCCCACTTGACCTCTCAACAAATCCATG
Organism: Viscum album; assembly: GCA_963277665.1. Lineage (NCBI taxonomy): Eukaryota > Viridiplantae > Streptophyta > Magnoliopsida > Santalales > Viscaceae > Viscum > Viscum album. The sequence continues at coordinate 821,997,795 of OY728123.1, forward strand.
GGGTATCAAACCGTCTAATCGGGGTCAATAAGAAACTATCGCATGACCCTCTATATGATTCTAGGAATTCGATGATAATAGAACTCAATGCAAGACAATATAGAAACAGTAACCCATAATGTCATCAAGCACAATCCACTAAAGTGTAACACATCCCTAGGTCTAGTGGTCTTGAAATCATAACAGTGTTCTCGTACACAAGCCACAAAAGGGGATCCCATCCCAAGGTCTAGGGGTCTCCCAACATAACCCAAATCATCAAGAATGCAGATGAAAAAATATTTCTTTTATAAGTTACTATTTGGTCATCACATCATTTGAGTTTCAAAAACCATTTTTTCAAACATTTTAAAATACTAATCAGGCCTTCATGCAACCCAAGCTTTTCATTCATTTTTTGAAACATGTCAAGATTCCCCCCAGGCCCATACGTTACATGATTCCCAAAACCAATTTTCCAAAACATCACAAGGTTCTAATCAATCATTCACATCACTTCACATCAAAATCAACTTCACAAAGGCAACATAAAGTTCCAACTGAGCCTTTAACATTTCCAATCCAAATACATTTACAAAGTATTTTCCACACCATTTCCAAATTCAATATAAAACACCACTTTCATGTGTACAATTCCAATCGGGATTTACATTTCAAATAAAATACATTTCCAATAAAAATTTAAAACATGCAAAAACATGAAAAGTGACAAATGGGGTTCGACACCATATAATTGAAAAAAATACATCTCATAGTGAAAAATGAGCCAACCTTTAGAGAACATGTTTGAACCTATATTTAAATTCACTGAAAGCGCTATGTTAATTTGGAATCACATTTTACACCACTTTCACAATTCATAAAAACCATTTAAGAAACATAACAAAGAAGCTTATCTACAATAAAACCCCATTTTATTTGGAAATCCAACATTCATTACATATGAACCTCAAACCCTTTTAAGATGTATTTCACAACTTTTATACAATCTATTGAACACATTTATAAGCCCAAAAAATAGGTACACTTGAAACAAAATCAACATATTTTTGAAATACATTTTAGAACACATGCACACTTTAAATTACTTTGAAAAAAAATTCGTGAAGAACAATTTTTAAAGAAACACCATTTTATTTTAAACCAACGCAACAAGACAAACATAAGGATCACAATATAAAGGTCACAAATATCCATATACAACATCCAATTCAAAACCAAACCTCATTACCGAAACATAAACAAGGTAAAACTCCACCCAAATCACCCAAATTCTCTTTAAAATAACAATTAAAATTTAATCAAACACTATATGGGTATACATATATATGAATGTTTTAGAAACCCCTTTAAAAACCATTTCAGTGAAATTTTCAATCATGTAAATAGCATACCAAACGAAAAAAAACACATCAAAATCATAAGAAACAAATTTATAAAATATTTAAAAACACCCAAGCATCAAATGGAATGTGTCAGAAAGGAAATGGATGGAAACACAAACCTCAACGACATGTGAATGCAATGAAACTTTTGGAGAAAGAATATTTGAGCCTGAGATACAATCTTAACACCCTAAATTCAAAGGAATCGATCCACACATGAACCTTAACCCATAAAGTTTAGATGAGAGGAAAACTCCACCATGGGAAACCAATAAAATAAGAGAGATGGAAGATGTGAAGAAAAAATTGACTAAAACTCAATGAAACTTACCTAGGAACCTTAAATAAGTTTCAATGGTGGAAGGAGATAAATAGAGGAGGAAATTAGAGGCCACCATGGTATGCCTAGGTTTATTGGGGGAGGGACATCTCGAATTGTGGTTAAAACAGAAGAGGGGAAAAGAGGAATTTCACACGTTTAATGACTTGGGAAACTTACATGGTTTGGCCGCACAGGTTTCCATATTGTGTGCACCCTACTGGAGAAAATGGATCAGCCAACATGGTCTGTTCACATGGTTTGTGAAACCATGAACTAAAAATGAAAAATTCTATTGTCCAAACTACAGAACCACTCGCACGTTTGCCGTATAGTTTCCTCTAGTAGTGTGATAGTCGTGAACCAGGGCAGAGACACATGTAGCAATCCAAAAAAATTATTCCCAAGCACCACAAATTTTACTCCATGCCATTCTCAAACCATACAAGAAGAAAAATAATTGAAAATATCTCCTTCCTCAATAGGTCACATGACTATCCATTAAACCATGCTCAGAAACCATGCTCAGGCAAGAAACTCACTCAGAACTTCCAAAATTCAAAAATTATAACTAAAAACTCAATCGAATATTCAACCAAAATATCCAAATCCAAGAAAATAATAAAATAAAGAAAATTCCATTTTTGGGGGTGATATAATTTTTTTTATTAATTTAAGGTATTCAAGGGAAAAGTTCTAATAGTTGACCAATCGTGAGGTTCATGCTCAACAATAATTTCACATTAATGTAAAAGGGCTACTTTCATCAGGTATTAAGGTTATACAAATTTAATTTCACATTTAAGAGTCATCACATGAAAATACCACTGCGTGAAACAATATTTAACTTTATAAATCAATGATACATTGTGGGAAAAGATTTAGACAGCATACCTTATACTTAGGATAGTCCACTCATCCAATATCGAGGTTCGATTTGGTCTGGTTCGAGATAAATTGAAAAAATATACAAACACCCTAAAAATAGGATGAATTAGCATACACTAAAAAATAAATTAATATAGAAAGAGAAACCAAGAAAATAAATAAGAATATATATATAGTCTCATCAAGGGAAAACCAGTATGAAAATGATGGTTGATATGATCATTGGATGAGGGAGATATCCTCACACCAAGATGAGAAAAAGGAGACCTCCATAGGAGCTACTTCACACAGGTAAGAGGAGAAGAAGATTAGGTTATTAAAATAAGTTCTAGCAGAAAAAGGTTAAATTTGTTCCTTATAATGAGACACGTATTTTGGTTACACAGTTAGCCAAACCATGCACCATCTATGCTTCAATCACCACCCAAGGGACCCCCTCACATGGGTTGGCCACACGGTTTGGATAACCTTGCACAACCCATAAAAAATCCCTCTTCTAAAGTTCAGCAGTAACTCACATAGCCATGCGTCTCCCCTTGAATGGTTATGTGAAACCATACAAGATATCTAGGTCCACTAGATTAGTCACACATTTTCTCCTGAGGGTTGCATTGTTTCATAAAAATTGTGTTCCCCTATCAGTCCTTTTAAACATGGATTTTTTGGGCCTCAGTGCTCCAGAAACTCATCAGGACACTCGTGACACCCCTTGGGACTTCAAAAACAAATAAAAAACATTTTAGTGTCAAAAATATCATAATTACATTATAAAGATCTGTTTAAATAATTTCCCATCCACCAAATGATAAAATTAATACTCCATTGGAATTTCCTCCACCCAAAAACACGTGATGCTACAAAATCCAGCAAGGTTATCCTATATCCTCATGATATTTTGTTTAATTTGACATGACATACCTTTCAACCACTTATATATTTCATTATAACTTTCTTCTCACACTAATTATGAATCACATGGTCTTATAGGTTATACTAGATTTGTTCACTACTATTGTTGAGATGTATCAAAATATAAAGTGAGTAATTCAAACAAGTATAATTTCATTTTGGGTAAAAAACAATGGAGGATAACCCATAGGTTGAAGAATCATCTTATGTTAAAAATTGGACATAATATCACCGGAGATATTAACCACTCAATCTCAACCATCCTTTTTCAGGATAATTCCATATCATTATATAGCCCTATTATCTTTTCTATCTCTATATTTGGCTATTGTTACACTTGATCTGCCAACACTTGGATTCCCTCATACTGAGGCCAATAATCTACCACCTCAGTTGTTTCATGGTCTAGTTAAACATTATTTAATACCAAATAATTCCTATAGTGGGTGACTACCTCTTCCCTTTAAAATCTACAACCTACAATTAAAAATACTCTTCTTCTTTCTCAGACATGTCTTAATGAATCGCTCATATAGAATCCATAGTAGAAGCCTCAGAATCAGACCTCAAAGAATAAGCTTATCATTCCTTTATTCTCTCCTTCTTGAGAAAACTATCATAGTTCAAGGGATGGAGGGTGTGTTAGTCGATCCCATCGGTCCTAAGGTTTTAATATTGAAAGTTTTGTATTAGGATGAAAATGCCAAAGGAAATTGAATTTTCATTTTGGTGGATGGGATAAATTGTAAAACAAGCACCAAAATTTAAATTCATGAGATGTAAAACATATAAGATTTTCTTTTATAGGGGGTTTAAGACCTATGAGGTGTCTCAAGGGTGCGAACAAGTTTCAGGAGCATTAGGATCTGGAATCCCAATTATTGGAAAGAAAAGGGGAAGTACACGGTTGGTTCTAACCATTCCCCCAAACCATATGAACCTGTAGGGGTGTCACAAGGTATTAAAAATAATCCACCTAAGTTTATGTAAAAAAACTTTTGATATTAACTTCACTGTGTGTGAATGGTTTTTCTAACCATGCTTATAAACCATGAGAGGGGAATACCACCATGGAAAGTGATCCCACACAGTCGGTTCATGGTTTCGCAAATTGTGCGGCCAATCCATAAAAAATATTAAATGGATGGAAATAACCATTTATCACTTCATTCCTTTAAACCAAAATCACCCCTTTCTTCATAAAAAAAAACACATAACATCCATGGGTAATCCTTCTTTTATCCTTCAATTTGGCTTTGATTTTTCTCCATTGTATGTACTCAAAATCAATCATCGTCGGTTGTGTTGGATCACCCTAAATTATTCTATAATTTATTTTGATTATTTTTTACTTTCCTCTATTCATATTGGATTCTATTTTTATATGAGATCATATGTACTATTTTTATACTATTTTTTTATTCTTTTATTTCATCTTCTTCAACTTGAACTAAAGGTCAATAATGGATGAGTGAAGCATCTTAAGCATGAGGTTGGTGTCTTGATGACTTTCTCATAAAGTTTCAATTGTAATAATATGTTTTCATTGTGTCTCACACCCATATTACTAGAATTTTATCTTAAATTAAGAAATACCATAAATTATATTCCTGTGATAGAACTTTGATGTTCTTGAAACCCTTAGACGTGGTAAGAGGTTTTCAACCCAAGTAGAATCAACCCTTAGGGTGTTTTTATTACGTACCATTGATCTTTGTGCTTCAATTTCATCTTAAAACTCCTTTTGAGGTGTGTAAAATTATCTGTAACACACTAAGATTTTATGAAAAATATTATTTTAATTGATGTCTTCTATTATACACCACACCAAGTTTATCTTGTATTATATGCAACACTGTATTAGCTTGTAGTATACGCAGCGCTATTCTTGGATCCTGTTACACACAATTTCAAGTTCATTTTATAATAGTCATTCTACGAAACATTGAGTGTATATATATATATATATATATATTCAACGTAAAAATGAAATATGGTTGGATTCTGTTATACGAATCAACGAAGGATTCTGTCACAACACACAACCCTGACTTGGCTTGCATGACACGCAATCATGACTTTTCTCGATAGCGTGTGTTGTACGCAATATCATGTTTCACTAAACAATGATATATGGTTATAATATTATTATGAACTAGCCGTTATGAATATTATTAACTAAATTTTTAATGTTATAACATTATTATTTCATCTTACACATTTTCTAGAACATTGTATAAGAACAAAATAAATTTTCAGGTAAAATAAGTATTTTTCAAAAAATGCAATTTTTCCGCCTTTTGATGGCGCACCCACATTAAATATAGTTTTTGACATGTTTATAAGTTCAATTTTACAAAATAAAATTATTATTTGGAATCATGATATAAAATTTTACCTTGGATAAATTTTTCATATTATTCAGATAACATTCATATTTTAATGAATAGTAAAAACACGCTATATTTTAATTAAGAACAGCTTTTTTCATCATTATAACTTATGTGGTTAAATTATAATATTGAATGGTTTTAAAGTATAAATAGAATATATTTTTACCATTTAATATAATTTATGTCATTAGCCTTGATTTTACATTGAATTCGAAGGTTAAATAAATTCAATCTTTTGCAATGTTTTAAACAAAAACCCATTTTCTTTCGACAACGGGATTAATTTTAATTTAATTTCTGCAACTTATGTGTATTGAATTTGGAAAAATGGATTCCATATTTGGAATCATTGGGTCCAAATTATATTAATAGACTACTTTTTATTTTTGGGCTTTATGAATAGTAACAACGGTAAATTTTATTTACCATAGTAAAAGGTAAATTGGGTAATTAAGGGTAAATATAATATTATAAAATTATCATAATACCTGAATTAATACAATTGGATGATTATAATTTGTCCTAAGGCATATTTGGGTCGAAATGGAATCCATTAGAACCCACTTGGAGTGATTAAGACCTTTATTTATTTTATTTAAAGGAAAGTGAAATATGTCTCACTCAACTTTAATAATTAAAGTATTTTTAATATAAGTTTATACAGAATATAAATTCTATTATAAATACTCATTTGAAAGATAAAATGTTTTTATTTTTCATGGTAATTTATTTGTAATTTTTAAGAGTTATTTAATTACCTTATTATCTTATACATTAATGATGCAGAAATTTTTTATTTAGTGAATAATCAATAATATAGTTTTAATTGAAATAGTAATACATATCAAAAGGCCCAAAAATCTGCAACAAGTTTATTATTAGTGTATATATAAACCCTAATAATCCACTGGCCGAATTGTTGACCATTTGGATCCTTATTAACGCGATTATGACACTTATATTATTTTATGTTAAATGATGCCAAAGTTGTCACCTTCATAATTTAATAAATATAACAATTTAAATATTGTGATATTAAGAAGATAAATTCTAGTAAAAGTATTATTGTTAAAGTTAGTAGATTTATCTTAATCATAGGATTTTATTTGTTATTTTTATGCAACAAATAAGTATACTAAATAATTATAAAAAAATGTTGTAGTAATTATTTTATTAAGAGATAAACCAAATAAATGGTTTTCAAAATAATAAACTAAATATTATATGAACTATTTAATGTTCTACACTACTTTTATAGATACATATGACATTTTATGAATCTATTAAAGCTTTTATTTTGAAAATATATTCTGTATATATTTTATTTAAATTCAAATAAATGAATAGTGTCAAAATTGACACTATTGTTATTTTATAAAAATAACATATTATAAAATTTTTTAAAAATCAAGAAAATATTTAAAAATTATAAATTTAAATTTATATGGTCTAAAAGTTTATAAATCATCCAATTATGGACAATTAACAACAAATAAGTAATTATTTTTAATAATTTAAAATTTTGGATGTTATTACCACAAACAAAATTAAATTGATTAAATAAGGATAAATCAAGTTGATCTTGTGTAAAATAAATTCCTCACATGTCTAAATTTTATTGGATAATGATATTACAACCATATCACATCTAATATTCATATATGAGTCAATTTGGAAGTTTTTAAGTGGGTTTGGGATTTAATATAAACTAATATTTCTTATATTTCCAAAGGTGCCCCTCTCCTCCCTTATAAAAGGTCACCTCCTACCTCTCTTACTCACACCACTTTGAGCCTTATGTCTCGGACAAACCCTGAAAAATTCTCTTCTCCACTTTCCTATAAATATCCTATAGGTCCTGCTTATCTTCAAAGACCAATTTTAGTTCCCTAAGTGGAGGTCTCAAAGAGGCGCTTCAAAGAAGAGGTAATGTCTGTTACTGATTCTTTCAACTTTATTTCTTCTTCCAATTCTTCTTATTTAGTTGTTTCATTTTGAAGTAATAACATCAGTATCACTAATATACATATATGTTATTATAAGTATGAAACAACCATATTTCACCATCTATCCATCCTACGGAAAATGAAATCACCGCGCGTGCGTACGTACGGAATACCGTCTCCACGCCGTGATGTAATCTATTTTCCACCACCACCTTACTTGGATGGGCATAATGGTGAACGTAATGAATATATATGATTATTGTAATGTTATATTGATTCTTTAACATTATACATACACTTTAATACAATTCCACAATCATGGGAATGATATCATCGCTCGTGCGTACGTACGGAATACCGTCTCCACGACGCGATGAGATTCACTCTCCATGATAACCATTCAAGAATGATGATAAAGTATATATAATAAGTAATAATGAAATATATTACATAATAATGCTACTGGATTTATGTATATATATATTTATGTCATCCACTTAATTCCATTCAATTCAATATGGAAACGAAAATAGCGTTCACGCGTACATATGACCTACCATCTCCATGAACGGTGTATTTCTTTCCATTTATTTATTGTAACACCCCAAGATTTCGTAGTGTGTTATTTCTTCAATATAATTCAATAACTTGCACTAAACGCAACACCGAGTTCAATCACACCTTGACATAAAAAAAATCCATTAAAAGAGGTCATGAATAGTATTAACTAAATATTAAACTTTATATAATCCTTATAATTTTAGAATCCATATTATGAGTTTCATAGTCATAATGCAAGAACAGATTCATTTTCAGTATTGCACTTTTATCAACTTTTAATAGTGAAGACTTTTTAAATACAATATTTTAAACTTTTTGACTAAATGGAGACATCAAAAAAATTTAAAATGAAACATCCCAAGCTTCCACGGTATGCTTTCCTTTGAATAAAACAGTAGCGTGTGTTGTACGCAACTTCGAGTTTTAACACACACCACAACCGATCAAACTAGTCGTTATGAATAGTAATACCTACTTTTTAAAATTATATATATTTTATATTTCAATATGGGCTTCATTTTTGGATTCGGAATATCTAATTTATCCTAAGGTGAAATTTTGGTACTTTTCGGATAAATTTCATATTTTGATGAATAGTGAAAATTACTAAATTTTAATTAAAAACAACTTTTTTAATAAAAATAATTAATAGTGATAAATTATGAATTTTAGTAGTTTTAAAGTATATTTAGAATATATTTTTACCATTTAATATAATGTTGGTCATTGGACATAATTTTACAATTAAACCGAACATAAACAAGTGTCAATCTTTTGATAGTTATTATCTCTTAAAAACACGCTTTTTGTTTTGACAGCGGGAATTAATTTTAAATTAATTTCTGCCACTTTTGTGTTTTGAATTTAGGAAAATGGATTCCATATTTGGAATCAGGATGTTCAAATTGTGTAAATAGGTAACTTTTATTTTTAGACATTTTGAATAATTACTGCGGTAAATATTTTATTTACCATGGTTAAGGGTAAATCCGGTAAATAAGGGTTAAAAAATAATATTATAATAATACTAAATTACCCTAAAACGTGTCTTAACCCTATTGGTTGATACATAGTCGACCAGGGGCATCTTTGGGTCGATTTGGGGACCCCATGGATCCACTTGGAAGTGATAATGACACTTTATTTTAATTAAGTTAAAATGAATACAAAAATGACACAAGCATATATCTTTTAGAAAACAAATTTTTACATAGGGTTATATATGTTGGATTTTCGATTATAAATATTTATTAGAAAGATAAAACGATTTACTACATAATGATATTTTATTTATAATTTTTAGACATTAAATAATTTAGTTTATTCATGACACAATGATGATGCAGTAATTACTATAATAGTGAAAAATTAAAATAATTGATATTATAAATACCCAAATAAATATAATATGAAACTTTTAATGAATTAAACTAATTTTCTAGGATAATATGATATATTATGATTGATTTAATTGACTTTTTTCGAAGTAATCAATCTGTTATGAGTTTCACAAAAATGAACTACTGAATAGTGTCAAAATTGACATAAAAGAGTTCTTAAAACAAATATTATATTATTAATTGATATTAAATTCCTAAAAATCTACGGTTCGGCCAAGAGACTTATATCATGATAGGTGCATCATTAATGGACCACTTGGGGGTCGCTTGGATGTACATAGTAAGTTTATTAACCATATTATATAAAAATACAAAGAGACATTGTAAAAGTGAAACTAATTATCTTAGAGTTAATACTTAATGATAAGGTTAATATAAGTACCCAAACCTATCTAAATTCTATTGGTTGAGTGGTTTTCGACCTATCCCCACCTTAACCTTTGAATAGTCAACTTTGGAGCCATTAGAAACTGAATATGAATTTATTATAAATTAATATTTCTAGCTTTTCCAAAGGTGCCCTTCACCCCTCTTATAAAAAGGCACTCCTCCTTCTCATTTCTTCAAACCATCAAAGCCTTTTGGTTCGGCCAAAATCTGCCCAAATACTCTCCCAAATTCCCTCACTACAACCTATAGGCATTAGTTTGATCAGAAAGCCAACCTAAGGAGCCCTTTTGATCAAATCAAAAGGAAGAACCCGAAGAAGAGGTAATGTTTTCACCACCCCTTTTTATGTTCCTTTCTTCTTCCACTTCCTCTTTCTTTGTTATTACCATAATAAAATAATAACTCCAGTATCATATATATACTGTGATGTTATTATAAATATGGTACAACCATATTCAGTATTCTATCCATCCTTTGAATAACATGTCACCATGCGTGCGTACATACGGCTTACCGTCTCCACGTCGTGGTGTAATTGTTATTCAATATATTATTATTTGGATGGGTATAATAATGATGTGTCACTCATGTAAATAATAAATATAACATGATAATGATTCTGTATATATGATATAAAATCCAATTATATATTATTTTAATATCAAAAGAATGATATTGTCGCTCGTGCGTATGTACGGACTACCGTCTCCACGAACGCGATGAGATTCATTGTCCATCATATCCATTCAAGTATAATTATAATTTTATGATTTAAAAATAGTATCTAAGTACTTGATATCATTCTGGGTATGAATAATATACATCCCATTAATAACGAATATGGCTCACATAACAAAGAATATAAAGTAAAATGAACCCGGTAACACCCGAAATAACGATAATTCTAAGATATTATTAACAAATCAATGTTAAAAGATCATATATGATATCATATTAAAGTAAATGATTCTTGTATTATTCAATAACAATTATTTCACCATTATACAGGAGGTAAACCTACCATCGACCAAGGAAAAAGTACAAGTAAGGGATTTTCTTATCTCACTTTCAATTCCGTGAGATTTCCATTGTTCGCCACTAAATTATTGAAAGTGGTGTATTGTGTACTGCCATTTGATATATATTATCATGATTATCTTTATATTCATGTTATTCTGTAAATCATTTGGTGGTTATTAACTTTTGTCCATACGACTTAGTTGATTAACGTGGTAAGGAGTTTCTTATCTCGCTCTTAATTTCGTGAGAATTCCATTGTTCACCACTTAATTATTACATGTGGTGTATGTGTACTTCCCATGATTGTATTCATTATGTAATATACTTTAATTTATGGGTATTTACATATTCATTGTGTGATCTTCATTTCATGGTTGTTTGTTTCGTAAGTTACCAAATCGATAAGGGAATTTGAGATTTCAATTTCCACTCATTCGGCTTTACGTATATTTCATTGATTATATTACTCCAAGATTATGTGTGGAGTCACTATTCATTTGATTATGTCATAATTTCCACTCCCCTTCCTGTGGATATAATTTTGATACACATAATCACTCCATTGATAATTCTCAAGTCATTAATATGAATTTGATAAGAGTAATTTTAACTCTTTCACCATTTGTTGAGTTAAACATCCAATTCGTTGGTGTTGTTTCTACAAGAATATGTGTGAATATCCTTTGATTGTTTTACACTGAATATTCAATCATATTTAGTGTATTTATATTTTTCACACATAATTATGTTGTTTATTTATCCTTAACCTAAGGATACGGACTTTATGAGAGATTTCATCTCAATTTACATTCAACTGAGACTTCTTTGTTGATATACACCAAATCACTTTTATGTGGTGTATATAATGTACTTTGACATAGTATATCATGAATCCCTTTATTCTCATGATATTAAAAAGTTTTGATTACCTCAATTATTTGTATTCAAGTGTCTCTCTTTTGGTTAGAATCTCTAACCAAAATACCATTTTAAAATGTTTTAAAAACTTATTCTTCTATATCTTGCTCATTAATGTCCATGTTTTAAAAATGGTTTTAAGGATTTATTTATATGGACATTAATGTTTTAAAATTAAAACTCCTTTTAAAATTTTCAAAGTGGTATGGGACACTTTGATTCAAACAAATCTATTTTTAAATGGCTTCTAGACAAATAGTGTGACTTTTAAATGATTTCAAGAAAAGGGGGATATTTCCCTCAAATAGTTTTGATGATTATTTTCATCTATGTCAACATCCTTCATTATTCATGATTGAGGTTAATGTGATACAATACAATCTTCCATATTGTATTAGATGAGTTATGTTTGACTGTGGATGTTCTATTTTTATACCATTCATGGTTTGTGGTTAAAGTATTGACATTTCGTATGCTAGTTTTAATACGAATGTTTATTTTATGTTTAAACCTATTCATATGAGGAATGCATTGGACTTAACAAGTGACGGGTGGAGCCCGCTATAGCTCCTCGATGCATAGGTAGGTCTCATGAGACAAACTAGTGTCTTGGCACAAGGCCTTGGCAAAATCTTATTTGTAGTCTTGGCACGAGGCCTTGGCTATGTGGTTATGATAGTCTGGCATTATGCATTCCATCATTATGAAAGTGGTTATTGATATTGCATGTGATCATTCGACTAGTAGAATATCCATGTGAGTAAGTAAATGGCATTATTTCATTTTACCTTTGCCATTTTATGCTGAAGTTCAAGTTTAAAAGGCTTTTGTTTTACTTATAAATTGCCTTAAGTGTTTATGATTATTTATGAAAGATTCTGCTATAATGTTATCCTTACTGAGCATCTGAGCTCACCCCTTTCAATGTTTTATTTTTTTCCCAGGATTATGAAGAAGTAATTTATGAATGACCTGCAGGGATAGTATGAGGGTATATGAAGACAATATGTTTTTTTATGATGTAATGTAAAATTTATGGATGTATCTAGTTATTCCAGGGCTACTAAACTAATCGGTCTTTCGAGACTTGATCTTTCTCGTGATCATGCCAATGTTATGTAATAATGCACCGACTCTAGGTAATTAGGGTCAGGGCGTTACAGTTGGTATCAGAGGAAGTTTAGTACAAACCTTGGTAGCTAGATTTAGATAAACTCTGATTAGAGCACGTAGACCTAAGATGAAATTTGAGGATTAGTATAAAAGAACTTCCTAGAATTTTGGTATTGTGGAGATTTTGTGAGTTTTCCGAGAAATACATCCCTGTCTGGATACGAGCAGGTAGAGGCGGCTCTGGCACATATGTACCTAGGGGTAAAACCCGAAAACACCACTTTGAGCTAGACTCGAACGGGAACTGGTGCACGACAACAGGCCTTGCTTAACTCTTGGTTACGACACTCCCGGGGGATATGCTTAGGATAATTTACATTTTCTTTACAAACCGATTTAAGTAATATATACATAATATGTGAGTAAATGACCTTGGTTAATCCTAATATGTTTCAAATTGAGAATATGGTGACATTTTAATCTCTAAATTATTTTACGAATACTATTACTCATACAATGCTTTCTGGTTTTAGTCAATGGCTGGATTCCAAGGAAGTCATAGTGACTTTGAGAATGATGTACAAGGTGGGAACGGTGGTGGCAATGAGCAAAAAAATGGAATGTTGATAGGCGTAAAAGATATCGTCTTTATACCAAATCAGTTTTCCAAAAATATGATCAACAACATATATATTAACCAACTCCCAGACTCAACAAGGAAGAGAAAGGTGATAAATGATATGATCTCCAGCAATGGAGACCATGGATAAAAGAAACCTCAATTTTCATCATGCAGGAAATGTGGAAAGAGACACCCAGGAAAGTGTCTCAATGGGACAACGAAATGTTTTACATGTGGGAAGGAAGGACATAAAGTGAAGAATTGCCGAAGAAAAATGAAGAGTACTATGGAAGAAGATAAAAATGGTCCCAAGAGTCCATTTACAGTCATTTTCTATAAATATAGGGGACCTGACCATTACCCGAGTGAATGTCCTATTCTATAGAATATTTTCTTGGTCAAAGAAGAAGTTGTGTGGAAATAAATGGTTAGAGAAAAATTTAAAAAGTATTAGCACTCCTTGTTGATGGGTTTACTTTGGAATAATTTTCTCTTGTATTTGTAACCCCGCAGTTTTCCATGTGAGAATGATATTTGAGGAAGAATTGTCTCTTCTCTTGTGGATATAGGTACAGATAACCATTTGGATTTATATGATCATTGGGGTTTGAGAAAATGATAAGTTATTATAATTTGGGATGAAAATTAAAAGTATGATATAACATTTGTGGTTAAATTATGTTATTTTGAGGAATTTATCTCATTTTGGTAATATTATAAAATATAGTTTTTGAAAAAGGACAACACGTAGACCGTGTGACAACCCGTCGCGTCGGACAAAGCTGTGGGAATCGAACCCACAACCAAAGTGCGATTGGGATTTATCGCCTACCACTGGACTACGTGAAGTCCCTGGTTAGTGTGAATATTTTTTTTAAATGATTTTATTGATCAATAATAAGATGATTTGGGTTATTATGTCTTATCAAATGAATACCCTTGGTATAGGAAAATGATTTGGTGATTAAGTGATAAATGTTATTTTGGAAGATGTTCATTTTGTTAGGAACACTATATGCCCAAGGAAAATAGAATACAATGAGGTTTCATTTGTAGAGTAATGGTGGATTTTTATCTACATTTTTATTGTTGATTTATAGTGATTTGGGTTATTTATGGAAATGATTAACCTATAACAGAGAATATGTGATGATGTTAATTACTTTTAAGTATGTGACTTTAAGAGTATTTGATGTCATTTGGAGATACAATGTAACATGGGAGACTACATAATCAAATTCTTCTATGTTTTGGGATTCAATATTAGTTTGGATTATATTAAAGGATTTTAAGGACAATTGGTTATTGAATGGTATCTATTTAACTTTGGGGTATTGTTCGTTTAATTTTAGAAATTAAGATTAGTACATATTTATCTCAATGAATATCCTTTTGGGGGATCATTAGATCATTCACTAACCATTTTGGTTTTGATTAATCTTAAAAGACAATGTAAATATATGGTTTATCCTGCATGGATCATGTGATTCTATAGAAGTTTATTCTAGCTCTTCCAGTGTGACCAAGTCTTCTTGAATACTTATTGTTTAAAAAAAATGAGTTAGTGGTGGAAATTTATTAAAGAATGAAAATATACTTAAAATGTAAGTATATCTCATAATGTTCTTAGTCAATATCATAAATGAATTCCTCTTCCTTATGTAATGTAACTTAAAAAAAATGTTGTCCAAAATGGTACCTTAAATCATCACTAATTTATGGTTTTGGGATTGTTGGCCTTTTCATAGCCATGTTCTATACCACTCTCCATCAAATAATTGATGGTTAGATTTCTCTTCCATATCCATATTTTCCTACATGGAACCCTAATATGTGTTATTTTCGGTAATCTTCATACTTTCCACTCTTTATTTTAAATAGAGGCCTCATTAATTCATTTTTCGATGTGGGATTTCAACTAAGATATTTTGAAACGTCAAAAATGTGTTATCCCAATACCCTATGTTTTGTTGGACCGATGGTATTTCAAATCATCATAGATTGATGAGTTTAAGGACCTTAATTTTATACTTGTTTGTGATTGATGACCTCAATCACTACCTATAAATATTTACGTTTTTCCTCCAATTATATGTCTCTAATTACCACCAATGTTCTCCTAATCGAGATCATAATTCGATGGTGACCCTTTCATTTCTCTTTTCCTCATATTAAGACTAAATTTTAGTAACCCAATTTGCGATTTGGGTTTTCCCACAAATATATTTTCTATTTTCAACCTTTTATTTTCGAAGAACAATTTCAAATTGGGAGGACGCAATTTATTGAAGGAGGGGATAATGTAACACCCCAAGATTTCATAGTGTGTTATTTCTTCAAAATAATTCAATAACTTGCACTACACGCAACACCGAGTTCAATCACACCTTGACTTACAAAAAAAAAGCCATTAAAAGAGGTCATGAATAGTATTAACTAAATTTTAAACTTTATATAATCCTTATAATTTTAGAATCCATATTATGAGTTTCTTAGTCATAATGCAAGAACAGATTCATTTTCAGTATTGCACTTTTATCAACTTTTAATAGTGAAGACTTTTTAAATACAATATTTTCAACTTTTTGACTAAATGGAGACATCAAAAAAATTTAAAATGAAACATCCCAAGCTTCCACGGTATGCTTTCCTTTGAATAAAACAGTAGCGTGTGTTGTAGGCAACTTCGAGTTTTAACACACACCACAACCGATCAAACTAGCCGTTATGAATAGTAATACCTACTTTTTAAAATTATATATATATTATATTTCAAAATGGACTTCATTTTTGGATTCGGAATATCTAATTTAGCCTAAGGTGAAATTTTGGTACTTTTTGGATAACTTTCATATTTTGATGAATAGTGAAAATTACTAAATTTTAATTAAAAACAACTTTTTTAATCAAAATAATTAATAGTGATAAATTATGAATTTTAGTAGTTTTAAATTATTTTTAGAATATATTTTTACCATTTAATATAATGTTGGTCATTGGACATAATTTTACAACTAAACCGAACATAAACAAGTGTCAATCTTTTGATAGTTATTATCTCTTAAAAACACGCTTTTTGTTTTGACAGCGGGAATTAATTTTAAATTAATTTCTTCCACTTCTGTGTTTTGAATTTAGGAAAATGGATTCCATATTTGGAATCAGGATGTTAAAATTGTGTAAATAGGTAACTTTTATTTTTAGACATTTTGAATAATTACTGCGGTAAATATTTTATTTACCACGGTTAAGGGTAAATCCGGTAAATAAGGGTTAACAAATAATATTATAATAATACTAAATTACCCTAAAACGTGTCTTAACCCTATTGGTTGATACATAGTCGACCATGGGCATCTTTGGGTCGATTTTGGGACCCCATGGATCCACTTGTAAGTGATAATGACACTTTATTTTAATTAAGTTAAAATGAATACAAAAATGACACAAGCATATATCTTTTAGAAAAACAGTTTTTACATAGGGTTATATATGTTGGATTTTTGATTATAAATATTCATTAGAAAGATACGAAGATTTACTACATAATTATATTTTATTTATAATTTTTAGACATTAAATAATTTATTTTATTTATGACACAATGATGATGGAGTAATTACTATAATAGTGAAAAATTAAAATAATTGATATTATAAATACCCAAATAAATATAATATGAAAATTTTAATGAATTAAACTACTTTTCTAGGATAATATGATATATTAGTATTTATTTTATTGACTTTGTTCGAAGTAATCAATCTGTTATGAGTTTCAGAAAAATCAACTATTGAATAGTGTCAAAATTGACATAAAAGAGTTCTTAAAACAAATATTATATTATTAATTGATATTAAATTCCTAAAAATCTAAGGATCGGCCAAGAGACTTATATCATGATGGTTTCATCATTAATGGACCACTTGGGGGTCTCTTGGATGTATATAGTAAGTTTATTAACCATATTATATAAAACTACAAGGAGACATTGTAAAAGTGAAACTAATTAACTTAGAGTTAATACTTAAAGATAAGGTTAATATAAGTACCCAAACCTGTCTAAATTATATTGGTTGAGTGGTTTTCGACCTATCCCCACCTTAACTTTTGAATAGTCAACTTTGGAGCCATTAGAAACTGAATATGAATTTATTATAAATTAATATTTCTAGCTTTTCCAAAGGTGCCCCTCACCCCTCTTATAAAAAGGCACTCCTCCTTCTCATTTCTTCACACCTTCAAAGCCTTTTGGTTCGGCCAAACTCTGCCCAAATACTCTCCCAACTTCCCTCACTACAACCTAGAGGCCTTAGTTTGATCAGAAAGCCAACCTAAGGAGCCCTTTTGATCAAATCAAAAGGAAGAACCCGAAGAAGAGGTAATGTTTTCACCACCCCTTTTTAAGTTCCTTTCTTCTTCCACTTCCTCTTTCTTTGTTATTACCATTATAAAATAATAACTCCAGTATCATATATATATTGTGATGTTATTATAAATATGGTACAACCATATTCAGTATTCTATTCATCCTTTGAATAACATGTCACCATACGTGCGTACGTACGGCTTACCGTCTCCACGTCGTGGTGTAATTGTTATTCAATATATTATTATTTGGATGGGTATAATAATGATGTGTAACTCATGTAAATAATAAATATAACATGATAATGATTCTGTATATATTATATAAAATCCAATTATATATTATTTTAATATCAAAAGAATGATATTGTCGCTCGTGCGTATGTACGGACTACCGTCTCAACGAACGCGATGAGATTCATTGTCCATCATATCCATTAAAGTATAATTATAATTTGATGATTTAAAAATAGTATCTAAGGACCTGATATCATTCTGGGTATGAATAATATACATCCCATTAATAACGAATATGGCTCACATAACAAAGAATATAAAGTAAAATGAACCCGTTAACACCCAAAATAACGATAATTCTAAGATATTATTAACAAATCAATGTTAAAAGATCATATATGATATCATATTAAAGTAAATGATTCTTGTATTATTCAATAACAATTATTTCACCATTATACAGGAGGTAAACCTACCATCGACCAAGGAAAAAGTACAAGTAAGGGATTTTCTTATCTCAATTTCAATTCCGTGAGATTTCCACTGTTCGCTACTAAATTATTGAAAGTGGTGTATTGTGTACTGCCATTTGATATATGTTATCATGATTATCTTTATATTCATGTTATTCTGTAAATAATTTGGTGGTTATTAACTTTTGGCCATACGACTCAGTTGATTAACGTGGTAAGGAGTTTCTTATCTCGCTCTTAATTTCGTGAGAATTCCATTGTTCACCACTTAATTATTACATGTGGTGTATGTGTACTGCCCATGATTGTATTCATTGTGTAATATACTTTAATTTATGGGTATTTACATAGTCATGGTATGATCTTTATTTCATGGTTGTTTGTTTCGTAAGTTACCAAATCGATAAGGGAATTTGAGATTTCAATTTCCACTCATTCGGCTTTACGCATATTTCATTGATTATATTACTCCAAGATTATGTGTGGAATATCTATTCATTTGATTATGTCATAATTTCCACTCCCCTTCCTGTGGATATACTTTTGATACACATAATCACTCCATTGATAATTCTCAAGTCATTAATATGAATTTGATAAGAGTAATTTTAACTCTTTCACCATTTGTTGAGTTAAACATCCAATTCGTCAGTGTTGTTTCTATAAGAATATTTGTGAATATCCTTTGATTGTTTTAGACTGAATATTCAATAATATTTAGTGTATTTATATTTTTCACACATAATTATGTCGTTGATTTATCCTTAACCTAAGGATACGGCCTTTATGAGAGATTTCATCTCAACTTACATTCAACTGAGACTTCTTTGTTGATATACACCAAATCACTTTTAGGTGGTGTATATAATGTACTTTGACATAATATATCATGAATCCCTTTATTCTCATGATATTAAAAAGTTTTGATTACCTCAATTATTTGTATTCAAGTGTCTCTCTTTTGGTTAGAATCTCTAACCAAAATACCATTTTAAATTATTTTAAAGACTTATTCTTCTATATCTTGCTCATTAATGTCCATGTTTTAAAAATGGTTTTAAGGATTTATTTATATGGACATTAAATTTTTAAAATTAAAACTCCTTTTAAAAGTTTCAAACTGGTATGGGACACTTTGATTCAAAAAAATCTATTTTTAAATGGCTTCTTGACAAATAGTGTGACTTTTAAATGATTTCAAGAAAAGGGGGATATTTCCCTCAAATAGTTTTGATGATTATTTTCATCTATGTCAACATACTTCATTATTCATGATTGAGGTTAATGTGATACAATACAATCTTCCATATTGTATCAGATGAGTTATGTTTGACTGTGGATGTTCTATTTTTATACCATTCATGGTTTGTGGTTAAAGTATTGACATTTCATATGCTAGTTTTAATACGAATGTTTATTTTATGTTTAAACCTATTCATATGAGGAATGAATTGGACTTAATAAGTGACGAGTGGAGCCCGCTATAGCTCCTCGATGCATCGGTAGGTCTCATGAGACAAACTAGTGTCTTGGCACAAAGCCTTGGCAAAATCTTATTTGTAGTCTTGGCACGAGGCCTTGGCTATGTGGTTATGATAGTCTGGAATTATGCATTCCATCATTATGAAAGTGGTTATTGATATTTCATGTGATCATTCGACTAGTAGAATATCCATGTGAGTAAGTAAATGACATTATTTCATTTTACCTTTTCCATTTTATGCTGAAGTTCATGTTTAAAAGGCTTTTTTTTAGTTATAAATTGCCTTAAGTGTTTATGCTTATTTATGAAAGCTTCTGCTATAATGTTATCCTTACTGAGCATCTGAGCTCACCCCTTTCAATGTTTTTTTTTTCAGGATTATGAAGAAGTAATTTATGAATGACCTGCAGGGATAGTATGAGGGGATATGAAGACAAGATGTTTTTTTTATGATGTAATGTAAAATTTATGTATGTATCTAGTTATTCCAAGGCTACTAAACTAATCGGTCTTTCGAGACTTGATCTTTCTCGTGATCATGCCAATGTTATTTAATAATGCACCGACTCTAGGTAATTAGAGTCGGGGCGTTACATTTATCCATTATATATATGTATATTCTAAATATATATTATTTATAAATCATGTTTTAAATTATGGATGTATGTAATCATGATATAAGTAATCATATAAATAATTACAAGTTAAAACATGAACGACAAGTGAAATGATTTTACCCAAAACGCTACATTAACATGAATTTACAAACGAACGGGTAATATAAAGTCATAAGTGAACCATATATGATATAATAACAATGAATATGATTCTATAATAAGTCAATGACATTATTTAAATCATTATACAGAAGGTTTGGAGACATACGAAGCATATTGGACCTAAGGTAAGGGAAAATTGTTCAAATCTCATTTTTATACGAGATTGCTTATTCGTAAGTATTTATTGGGGTTATTGCTATCATCCATGTCCATGTTTTATAAAAGTGTATTCATGTATGTTTAAAGTAATTTTTACCCATTTGACTTTTACCCCATGGTATGGAAGGAATCCTTCTTTTATTTACCCTACAAGGTACTTTTTGACTTTTCTGACAAAAGTATGAGAAGAATGTTTTTTTAACGTATACGGCATGAAAGGATTTTTACGGTTTTATAAAGCCTTATTTTCATGAATATTCCTCCAAAATATTTCATGGGTATTTTCAACAAAATCCTTTTCTTTTAAAATTGCATGACATTTTGTGAAAAGAAAATGATTTTGAAGAAGAAAGGATATTTTCCTCAAGAATTCATTTCAAATGTTTTATCAAAACCATTTTCCTTCTAGGATGACATTATTTCATAAGTGTATGTTTCAAGTTTAATGTCTCTATGATTTACATGGTTTCACTTTTCTTATGATGAATTGATATCCCTTTTTTTGGTATGGATTATGTTATGATGGTATGATGTTTATGAAACCCATTTTATAATTTGGGTAATGATGAATGATTTATGTTCATGTTGTGGAACAACTAATAATGATTTCATTATGAGATGGGTGGGAACTATATCTCCCTCCAATGCATTGGGTAAAGATTTATATCTCATGAGATAGATATGGCTGGAACAGAAAGTTAAATGGGTTCAGTAATACAGGACTGGAATGAGGAGTAAACTTGATTCAGAAAGGGAATTTGTCCACTAAGATGGTCTTGGAAAAAATACCTTGAATACTATGGAAATCATATCATGTGATTAATGGTTTTCCACAATTACATGTTTCATTCCCATGCTATTTTATCATGATTAATGTTTCATTATGATCTATGCCTTGTGTACTGCCAGGATTTATGTCATTGCTCAAGATTCTGATGTTTAAATATTATGTTCATGTTTTGAAGTTCAAATGTATATGATTTGTTTTATTTTATCCATGATTACCCTTACTGAGCATTTGAGCTCACCCTTTATATGTTTTATTTTCCCCAGGATTTAAAGAAATTTTTTAGGTAAGAAAACAAAAAGGGGAAGATCTTATGGGAGATATTGAAGATCATTCACCACGATAAGAAGATTATATTCTGAGTTTCCAAAGACACTAAACTATTATGATCCTTGTGTGTCTGTTTTTGTTATGTATTAAGTATTCCGCTAGTAATTTAATGTCCATGTATGTCAAGATTCGGGTCTCTACAGTTGGTATTAGAGGAAAGGTTTAGTCAACCATTGGAAACTAGGATGCGAGAACGTTAGTGAGGTCCCTAGAGATATTTCGAAGGTATGTCTAGGGATGTCCCTAAGGATAAGTATATGTATTGGACATAGTCCTAGAACTACGGTAACGATCATAGAATTTATCCTAAGATGTTATATATTGAGGGTACTCCCCCTTTATTATTTTGTTTTCCCTAGCATGATTTTTGCCTCTCACACTATTCTTTTTGGGTTTTAGAGGATGGCTGGAACCCGAAGGAACCGTGTTGTTCAATGCAATGGAAAATGCAATGATTGTCCTCCTGAACAAACAAATGTTATGGGAGATGGAGTGAAAAATATTATTTCTATACTTACACAAGCTATGAATCATTCTGGACTTCCAAATGAGCAGAGAAATAAACAATATTCTATTGAGTCCTTCATGAGGCAACATCCACCTTCTTTCAGTGGGTCTTCTGATCCACTTGTTGATGAACAATGGATATGTACCACTGAAAAGATATTTTCAGTTCTTCAATGTTCTAAACATGATAAAGTCAGATTAGCAGTATATCATTTGGAAGGTGAAGCTGATCAATGGTGGAATCATATCAAGAATACGAGGCCAAGAGATGAAATTGAGTCCATGGAATGGGACAAGTTCAAGAACTTATTTTTCAATAAGTACTTCCCTCTTATTCTTCGAACAAAGATGGAGAAGGAGTTTCTTGAACTAAAGAAAAAGGATGATGAATCTGTTGGTTTATACGAGGCGAATTTTACAAGGCTTTCAAGGTATGCATCTGGCTTTATCATCCAACCTGAAAGTAAAGTTGATCAATTCTTCAGTGGCTTAAAACCAAATCTTCAAACGGAATTAGCTATAAGACACTTCAATAGCTATGAAAAAATTGTGCGTTGTGCTATCAAGGTAGAAATGGAAGTTGGTGTTACTTATCAATCTCATGGTTTTGATAAGAAACGAAAGATGGACTTCAAGGAGAAATCTCAGAATAATGGTGAAAAGAAGATGGATGTTTCTGTATGCTTAAAGTGTAGAAAGAATCATGGTGGATATTGTCTTAAAGGTACTAGAAAATGTTTTAAGTGTGGAAAATAAGGTCATCTAGCATCTGAGTGTCAAAGTAATGGAAAAAGGGTTGCAAATGATGTAAATAAAGAAAAGACTACAGAGAACGCACCATAAACACTTCAATGCTCCAAGTGCAATGAAATGGGGCATTATGCTAATCAATTCCCTAATCCAAGGGTTAATGATGACCGACAAGAGCATCCTCTTAAGGAAAAGGACAAAGGGATGACAAATGCTATCACTATTGGCGATGTTGAATATGAAAATGATGTGGTGTAATGATTAAGTGTTTATGTATTGGGATTCCAAAATAATGTTGTATATAGTATCGCGGAATATGGGAATATTTATGTATTGGTCTATTGTGGTTTTCAATAATTTTATGGTTCCAGTAACCATGGAAAGTGATTGAGATATTTTTGGAAAAAAGATGATATGCGCATAATGAAGGGATAAGGAGAAAATGAAATGTTTGACAGTATTCATGAGCTCATGACTGATATAAGGAAATAGTTATATCGTGGTTTGAGTATATAGAATTTTGGGGTTTTGTTATATGGAAAGAGTTAACTATTGATGACACTCATGTTTTCACTAAGATTCAATGGGTTTTAATTTTTCAAGAGAATACATGATTAAGGACTTCGAATGTTTGGAATGTCACCAACAAGACATATCTTATGATATATGGGGATCAACGAGGGTATTAACATACTTATTATATGAAATCTCTGGTAATCGTTTTCACTATAATATGAGAGTGGACTGCAGTATTATGGATAAGCCTAAAGATTGGAATGGATTATGTTGGACATAAGTTAGTATTGTTTAAGGATATAAGTTTTTTCGATATTATTGATAGGATGTTATACTATTGTAGTTTTGGGAAAAGGAAAACCTGCAGGATGGGAGATAACCCATCGCGTTGGACAAGGATGTGGGAATCGAACCCACAACCGAAGTGAGACTGGCCTTTATCACCTACTACTAGCCTACATGAAGTCCCTAGTTAGTATAAACTAGTTTAATTTTACTAAGCCGTATGATATATGAAGTATAAGTTCATTTTTGGAATCGTATATGATTAACCTCACCATAGATGGACTTATGTATATTTTATAACTTTTGCTAACCTTTTGTTTGAAACAGATGGAATGACCCATCATTCTATCACATGATCTGCTAACGCTTCACAAATAACAAATTCAACTTATTTCTTTAAGATATGAAGTGGAAATTGTTCAATACATGAAAAACAGTGAGATTGTACCAAAATCATGTAAGTATTTCTTTTAATTCATCAACTTTAGGGAAATGATCTTGAAAACCAAAAAAAAAAGTTGTCCTAGTGCCCTTATTTCCGATGAATCAGATGGTACCTTAGATCATCCCAAATATATGGCTTTGTGATTGTTGGATTTTTCATAGCCATGTTTTCTACCACTCTCCATCATAACAAGATGGTTAGATTTATCTTCCATATCCATATTTTCACCTATGTTATCCTATGTGGAAACCCAGTGATTAGTTAATTTGGTTAACCGTTATGTTTCATACATTAGTTTTTAAAGTCAAGTTTTTGTATTCCTTTTTACGATGTGGGTTTCTATTTAAGAAACATTCAAGTAGTAAACCATTAATAAGCCCGACAAACTTCAAGGGCGAAATTCATTTTAAGGGGGGTAGAATGTAACACCATGAGATTTTATGAAAAATAATCTTTTAATTGATTTCATCTAATATACACCACACCAAGTTTATCTTGTACTATACACAACACCGTATTAGCTTGCAGTATACGCAACGCTATTCTTGGATCGTGTTACACAGAATTTCAAGTTCATTTTATAATAGTCATTCTACGCATCATTTAGTGTGTATATATATATATATATTCAATGTATAAATGAAATATGTTTGGATTCTGTTATACGAAACAACTAAGGATTCTTGCACAACACGCAACCCTGACTTGGCTTGCATGACACACAATCACGACTTTTCTCGATAGCGTGTGTTGTACGCAATATCAGGTTTCACTAAACAATGATATATGGTTATAATATTATTATGAACTAGCCGTTATGAATTTTATTAACTAAAATTTTAATGTTATAACATTATTATTTCATCTTACACATTTTCTAGAACATGGTATAAGAACAAAAAAAAATTCGGGTAAAATTAGTATTTTTCAAAAAATGCAGTTTTTCCGCCTTTTGATGGCGCACCCACTTTAAATCTATTTTTTGACATGTTTATAAGTTCATTTTTACAAAATAAAGTTATTATTTGGATTAAGGATATAAAATTTTACCTTGGATAAATTTTTCATATTATTCTGATAACTTTAATATTTTAATGAATAGTAAAAACACGCTATATTTTAATTAAAAACAACTTTTTCATCATAATAACTTATGTGGTTAAATTATAATATTGAATGGTTTTAATGTATAAATAGAATATAATTTTACTATTTAATATAATTTATTTCATTAGCCTTGATTTTACATTGAATGTGTAGGTTAAATAAATTCAATCTTTTGGAATGTTTTAAACAAAAACCCGTTTTCTTTCGACAACGGGATTACTTTTAATTTAATTTCTGCAACTTCTGTGTATTGAATTTAGAAAAATGGATTCCATATTTGTAATCATTGGGTGCAAATTATATTAATATACTACTTTTTATTTTTGGGCTTTATGAATAGTAACAACGGTAAATTTTATTTACCATAGTAAAAGGTAAATTGGGTAATTAAGGGTAAATATAATATTATAAAATTATCCTAATACTTATCTTAATACAATTGGATGATTATAATTTGTACTAAGGAATATTTGGGTCGAAATGGAATTCATTATAACCCACTTGGAGGTGATTAAGACCTTTAGTTATTTTATTTAAAGGAAAGTGAAATATGTCCCACTCAACTTTAATAATTAAAGTATTTTTAATATAATATTATGAAGAATATAAATTCTGTTATAAATATTAATTTGAAAGATAAAATGTTTTTCTTTGTCATGGTAATTTATTTGCAAATTTTAAGAGTTATTTAATTACCTTATTATCTTATACATTAATGATGGAGAAATTTTTTATTTAGTGAAAAATCAATAATATAGTTTTTATTGAAATAGTAATATATATCAAAAGGCCCAAAAATCTGCAAACAACTTATTATTAGTGTATATATAAACCCTAATAATCCACTGGCGGAATGGTTGACCATTTGGATCATTATTAAGGCGATTATGACACTTATATTATTTTATTTTAAATGATGCCAAAGTTTTCACCTTCCTAATGTAATAAATATAACAATTTAAATATTGTGATTTTAAGATGATAAATTCGAGTAAAAGTATTATTGTGAAAGGTAATAGATTTATCTTCATCATAGGATTTTCTTTTTAATTTTTATGAAACAAATAAGTATATTAAATAATTATACAAAAATGTTGTAGTAATTATTTTATTAAGAGATAAACCAAATAAATAGTTTTAAAAATAATAAAATAAATATTATATGAACTATTTAATGTTCTCCACTAATTTTATAGATACATATGACCTTTTCTGAATCTATTAATTCTTTTAGTTAGAAAATATCTTCTGTATATATTTTATTTAAATTCAAATAAATGAATAGTGTCAAAATTGACACTATTGTTATTTAAAAAAATAACATATTATAAAATTGTTTAAAAATCACAAAAATATTTACAAATTATAAATATAAAATTATATGGTCTAAAATTTTAGAAAGTATCCAATTATGGACAATTCACAACAAATAAGTAATCATTTGTTATAAATTAAAATTTAGAATGTTATTACCACAAATAAAATAAAATTGATTAAATAAGGATAAATCAAGTTGATAATGTTTAAAATAAATTCCTAAAAAAACTAAATTTTAATTGGTTGATGATATTACAACCCTATATCATCTAATATTCTGATATGAGTCATTTTAGAAGTTTTTAAGTGGGATTGGGATTTAATATAAACTAATATTTCTTATATTTCCAAAGGTGCCCCTCTCCTCCCTTATAAAAGGGCACCTCGTCCCTCTCTTCCTCACACCACCTTGAGCCTTAAATCTCGACCAACCCCTGACAAATTATCTTCTACACTTCCCTAGAAACATCCTAGAGGTCCTGGTCTTCTTCAAAGACAAATTTAGTTCCCTAAGTTGAGGTCTCAAAGAGGCGCTTCAAAGAAGAGGTAATGTTCGTTACCGATTCTTTCAAATTTATTTCTTCTTCCAATTCTTCTTATTTAGTTGTTTCTTTTTTATGTAATAACATAAGTGTCACTCATATACTGATATGTTATTATAAGTATGAAACAACCATATTTCACCATCTATCCATCCTACAGAAAATGAAATCACCGCACGTGCATACGTACGGAATACTGTCTCCACGCCGTGGTGTAATATATTTTCCACCACCACCTTACTTGGTTGGGTATAATGGTGAAAGTAATGAATATATATGATTATTTTAATGTGATATTGATTCTGTAATATTATACGTCCAATTTAATAAAATTCCACGATCATGGGAATGATATCATCACTGGTGCGTACGTACGGAATACCGTTTCCACAACGCGATGAGATTCACTCTCCATGATAACCATTCAAGAATGATTATAAAGTATATATAATAAGTAATCATGAAATATATGACATAATAATTCTACTGGATTTATGTATATATATATTTATGTCATCTACTTAATTCCATTCAATTCAATAAGGGAACAAAAATAGCGTTCATGCGTACGTACAGCCTACCGTCTCCATGAACGGTGTACTTATTTCCATTTATTGATCCATTATATATATGTATATTCTGAATATATATTATATATAAATCATTTTTTACATTTTGGATGTAAGTAATCATGATCTAAGTAATCATATTAATAATTACAAGTTAAAACATGAACGACAAATGAAATGATTTTACCCAAAACGCTACTTTAACATGAATTTACAAAAGAACAGGTAATATAAAGTCATAAGTGAACCATATATGATAAAATAACAATTAATATGATTCTGTAATAAGTCAATGACATTATTTAAATCATTATACAGGAGGTTTGGATACGTATGAAGCATATCGGACCTAAGGTAAGGGAAAATTGTGCAAATCTCATTTTTATCCGTGATTTCTTATTCGTAAGTATTTACTGGGGTTATTTCTATCATCAATGTCCATGTTTTATAAAATTTTATTCGTGTATATTTAAAGTCCTTTTTACCCATTTGACTTTTACCCCATGGTATGGAAGGAATCCTTCTTTTATTTACCCTACAAGGTACTTTTTGACTTTTCTGACAAAAGTACGAGAAGAATGTTTTTTAACATATATGACATGAAAGGATTTTTACGGTTTTATAAAGCCTTATTTTCATGAAGATTACTCCAAAATATTTCATGAATATTTTCAACAAAATTCTTTTTCTTTTAAAATTGCATGACATTTTGTGAAAAGAAAATGATTTTGAAGAAGAAAGGATATTTTCCTCAAGAATTCATTTCAAATGTTTTATCAAAACCATTTTCGATCTAGGATGACATTATTTCATAAGTGTATGTTTCAAGTTTAATGTCTTTATGATTTAAATGGTTTCACTTTTCTTATGATGAATTGATATCCATTTTTTTGGTATGGATTATGTTATGATGGGATGATATTTATGAAACCCATTTTATAATTTGGGTAATGAGGAATGATTTATGTTCATGTTGTGGCACAAATAAGAATGATTTAATTATGAGATGGGTGAGACCTATATCTCAGTCCAATGAATTGGGTAAAGATTTATATCTCATGAGATATACATGGCTGGAACAACATGTTAAACCGGTTCAGTAATACAGGACTGGAACGAGGAGTTAACTCTATTCAGAAAGGGACTTTGTCCACTTAGATGGTATTGGCAGCAATACCTTGGCTACTATGGAAATAATATCATGTGCTTAATGGTTTTCCACAATTACATGATTAATTACCATGATATTTTATCATGATTAATGTTTCTTTATGATCTATGCCATACGTACTGCCATTATTTATGTCATTGCTCAAGATTCTGATGTTCAAATATTATGTTCATGTTTTGAAGTTGAAATGTATATGATTTGTTTTATTTTATCCCTGATTACCCTTACTGAGCATTTGAGCTCACCCTTATTTGTTTTCTTTTCCCAAAGATTTAAAGAAAGGTTTTAGGTAAGAAAACAAAAAGGGGAAGATCTTATGGGAGATGTTGAAGATCTTTCACCATGATTAGAAGATTATATTCCGAGTTTCCAAAGACACTAAACTATTATGATCCTTGTGTGTCTGTTTTTTTATGTATTAAGTATTCCTCTAGTAATGTAATGTCCATGTATGTCAATCTTCGGGTCTATACATTATCATTATCAAATTAATTGTTAAATTAATGGAATTACACTTGGCCCATATATGAAATATTAAATAAATTTCTTTAGTCTTTTCACTCATAAGAAAAATGATAGATAGAATGAAATGAATTGTTAGGTAGGTTGGTAAAACCCCCATGGTCCATGAGATTTTACTTTATTTTTATATATTGTGATGGAACGACCAAATTGGAAATATTGAATTGTGAATAGCATATGGTCATCACATGTTCATTGTCTATTATAAATGAATTCTAAATGGTTTAGACCATTCATTTTAACATTGAACCCTTAAAGAGATAATTGGGTCACTTGGTCTATTATCACTCATAAATGAATTGATTAAAGATTTTTTGAACTATATATTTGAATGGATATTTCTCATGGCCTATGTTTAAAAATTAAACTTAATATTCTTTCTTAATATTTTGACTCGACCGATACTTGGATTTCAATATAGAATTCCTCAGATGGGATCATACGGAACATTGGATTGAAAAAAGTGTGAATGATTAAAAGATAATGGAAGTGATGTTCCAAATTTCATGAATGAAATCATTGGACATGGAATTTTAAATTTTGATTAATATAATTGGACATGATATTCCATGTTATTTATTTAAATTATCAGACATTGTGTTCATCTTTATATATTGAAATAATTGCACATGAGGTTCCTCATTATCTAATAAGAATCTCTAGACATGGAATTCATTTTTTTATTATTATTCATTGGAGGTTATTGGATGTGGTGTTATTTATCTTACATTGGGAATGTATGGTCTTGATGCTTTATGTTCCCTTAGTTTGATTCTTGGGTTAAAGCCCTTATTTTAAATAAGATGCATTATTTGAAATATGTTGACCTATATTATTATCCTTATAAATGGATGACTTGATTATATATCATGAGTACCATGTTTATTTATAATAAATATAAATTTTCAATGGCATTCTGGCTTCAGCTGAAGTAGGTAGAGTCAACCGGGTGTCCCACAAGGCTCCCAAGCTAGCAGAATTACCACTTATTTCACTACATTGATTATTATAACTACACATTGTATCATATTATATACATGGATTAGATTATTCATTAGACGTCATTAGTGGTGTTCTATTGAGTTTTACTCACACCCTCTTTGGGTCACTAATTAGTGCCCAGACCTATCTCCTGATTGTTTGTTAGGACATGGAATATACTTCTTCTTATTTATTTACTATGGGCTGGGACATTTTTTGGAATTAGTGGTTTAGAATTTACTCACACTACCTTATAGAGTTGGATTTTTTATTTATTTCTTTATCAATATATATATGTTTTTTGTATCATTAACTGTATATTTGACTCCATTGTATTTATGGCTTAGCATGTTCATTAAAGGTTATTTATTTGGAATTGGTCATGTTATCAGTTATTTTTATCTTCCTCTATTTATATTATTAATTAATTATTCTATTGTTTTCAGTAATGATCCATAGGGTATAGTCTACCCATTATACCTCTATTAGTACCCTACTACTATTTTCCGTCCTTTGGCATATGGGGAGGTGCACTTAAGGCCTATTGGCCTACCGGTTCGGCTACTTTTGTCGAGTGTTATGGGCCAGGATATTAAAAATTGGTTTTAGAGGTTTCATATTCATTTCAATTTTTGATTTGGGAGTTTTTATACAGGATTTTAGGAATATGTGGGCACTTGGTATTAGCTCATATCAAGGAATGGCCATATCCTGCATGGAGGAAAGGTAATATTGGCATGGATGGGATCGTTGTTCAAAATTTTTTTTATTATGGTTGATTATTATTTAACCTTGAGTTATTGTAGAACTTTCACTAGTTATTGATTTATTGATTAATGGGTTTTTAGCACTTTGCCTTGTATAAAATTGGATTATGCGTGTTCATTCATCATTTTAGGAACAAAATAATCAACTGTCATTAGCAAGCTTATATAAATATATATCATGTTTGTGTGATTATGTTCCATTAATATTTTTATATCATGATCATTGGATAATTTAGCAATCTTACCTTCATAACATTATTGTTTGATTTCCTATTTAGTATCCCTATTTCTCCCACTTACATGATAACAATCCTTATGTTGGTTAATTTTATTAGGTCTATCAAATAAAGTGTATGAATTAACCCAAATAGTTTTTCCTAGATATATTGATGGTGGAATTCTCTTTAGATATCCTAAAATTCATTAAAGGAATAAATATTTTGAAGGTTGGGTCTGAAGCCTCAATTTATTATTAAATCAACGACCTCTTTAGTCTGGGTAGTGGGAGACCCATTACATAGCTCGAAGGCCCAAGGCCATGTGGCCTAAATACAAGGATTGAAAGCCCATTTTTTTGGCCCAAAGGACCCCTTGGTGAACAGTGCTGCTATAATACCCACACTTCTATCATGCCTGCTACAGTACCACCTCTGCTGCAGTCCCTTCTACATTGCCTCCACCACTATTGTGTCGCCACTACTACAGTTTCTCCTTTGTTTTAGTACCTACTATAGTACTACTATAGAAACCTGGAAATTCATCCCTAGATGAATTTGATCTTGGGTATTTTGGATGCCAAGCAGGAGCCAGTACCACTTGGGTATAGGCTTATTGTAGGGAATAAAATTGTTTTAAAATTTTAACACCAAGAGATTTTGTGAAATATATTTTTTTGAATTAATTTAATATTTTTGATTATGTATATTTCACATATCACTGAATGTAGATTTTTAACAAAAAATAACTAATTTTGGATTGTATTATACACAACACCATGTTAATATTTCAATACATGAAAAACATATATTACATTTTGGTACATAGAATGCTATATTTGGTTTTTTTATACAAAATTCTGAATTACCTCAATAGCTTGTGTTACACTCAAGGCCTAGTTTTATATAGCAAGAATATACTATTAATATTGTTAATAAAATATTATTATTCTTAAAACCTAGCCATTGGAATGGAAGTTATGAATAATATAAACTAAATTGTGAAAATATTATTTACATATGTGTCTTTTGGTTATAAATTAGTTAGAAATGAAAGTAAGAACTATTTGAAAATAAAGAAATTCATTTTCAAATAAAACTATTTCTCTATGTACAAACACCTTTTTATCTCAATAAATTATAAAAAATCAATTTTAGTTAATGTTTTTAATATGATATATATATTAAATAATCAATAATATAATTTGACACTCATCCAAAATATTTTATGGGCATAAGATATGAATAAATCCAATTATTTAAACAAAAATATGTATTTTTCTAAAAGGTAATTTTACTGTATTTTAATGGTGAACCTATTTTAAATATAATTTATAACACTTTTATAATTTTTATTTAAAAAAACATTATTTTTTAAATAATAATTTCAAAATTTACTTTGGGTGAATTTTTGGTACTTTTCTGAGTAGTTTAATTTTTTGATAAATAGTGAAAAATAATTAATTTTAATTGAAAACTGATTTTTCATATATTTTTATATATAAAAATGTATATTGTAAATTAATTTTAAAGTATAATTAGTTCAATTATAAAACAATATGTCCAAATTAGGTCATTTAAAACTATTTAACATTAAAAATGGATATAAAAACAATTCAAAATTTTGAACTTTTCACTTTTAAAACTCGTTGTTTCATCCTGCAAGTGGGATTATTTTTAAATTAATTTCTTCCACTTCTATGATTAAAATTTACCAAAAAAAGATTTAATATTTTGAATCATATTAATTTATAATTTCTAGAAATTTAAATCTAGTATTTTACCAAAAATATACGTGAAATTAATTAAAATTAATTACAATGATTAACGTAAAAACAAGTTTACTTAGTGGTTAAATGTTAACTTAAGGGTCCCAAAACCCAAGAAACGTGTAAAATAGTCATTTTTTATCCATATTTCTACCATATCCTCCCTTATATAAAACAAAGGGAATATTATTAGAGGAACATGATGTAAAGGACACCTCTCAATATTGTTTACCTTTATATATTTACAAGAATACCACTCCTCCACCATTATAAAAGGGCACTCACCCACCCAGTTCTTCACACCTCTAAAACCCTTTGATTCATCCCAACCCAACCCAAATAATCTCTTAACATTCATCCTCTCATCCTATAATCCTCACTTTGGAATGAAGGAAAACTAATTTATTCCTTTAGTGAAAACAAAAAAAGAATTACCCAAAGAAGAGGAAGTTTGAACGTCTACGAAGAAAGCCAAGACATAAGGTAAGATTTTTCTCATATCACATTTATTTCTATGAGATATATGATATAATCACCACTTATTCTTATTGTGAGGTTTATATATTTCTCTATAACTTGTTATATCATGAATATCATTTATTTCATGATATTCAAAGATTCATTTGAGGTTATTATTTCATGTGGACAAGGATTCAAATGTTACTCAAGTAGTAAGGGGATTTCTAGTCTAAATTTTATTTCTGTGAGACTTATGCCTTATTACCCACTAATTTCTTTTTTATGTTGTATATATTAACCATTAATGTATTATATGATTATTATATTTCAATTTATGGGTATTTACATATCTATTTAATGTTCTCTTGTTCATTGGGTTAATAGTTTCAAAGTTACTAAATCAGTAATGTAATTTTGTCTCAATTTTCCTTCATTGAGACACGTGACATGTTATTCACCCATATTATTCTATGAGGTGTATATACTACACTTTTATATGTTATGTCATGAATATATTTCATTTCATGATGTTGAAATATTTATTTAATGTTATTATTTCATAGGTATTATGATTCAAAGTTACCAAACTGGTAACTATGTATTGCTACAATCTCATCGTTTATCAGGATTGTTTGTGATTATAATTCCATTGATACATATCAAAAAAATATTATTAATTTTATTACCCTATGGTTATTAATGATATCTTCATATAATGTAACCATTTTTTCCACTCATTGGTACATAATATTATTCATAAAATCATTTTAAGAAAATATTACTTTATTTATCTCTTTAGTCGGAAATCTGTTTTATTCACAAACCAAGATTCCTAGAAATGATATCAATTTTTTTTAAATGATATCTTTAGATAATTTTTATATAAAGGGATTATAAATTAATGTTTTATGTTTTAAAGTGTTTAAAATGGTTTTCAAATCTTCTTATATATGTTTTCAAGGGTATTTTCAAAGAAAAAGGTTTTCAAAATATTTTATGTTTTAAAAATAATTTTTAATACTGGAAAGAATATTTATCTCAAGAAATGTTTTAAATGATTTTTAAATATTTTTTTCTACGTTTTAAATTTGGTTTTCATTGAAAAAGGATTTTGAAAATGTTATATCATTTTCAAATGAATTTTATTTTTCTTAAGTATTATTCCAAGCGATCTTTCAAAATACTTCTCAATCTAAGATTAAATCCTTTGATTTAGTTATGTTTTACAATAGATATGAACCAAGGATATCAATCATATTAAATCTATGAATGGTTTATGTTTTTATGTCATGATTTTTTTGGAACCCTTTTATTTTCCATGAGTAAATCTTATTTCAAAGAGATCAACAGGAAACCCCTTCCTCTTGCACATGTTATACCATGATAAATTCTTATGAAACCCCCTTCCTTTCATGGGATATTCTAGGATAAAATGTTTATGAAACCTATATCTTTTACATAGGTTATTATATGATTAAATATTTATGATACCCGTTTCATTTCATGAGTTATGATATGGTGTTTATGATACCCATATCATTTTATGGGTCATGATATGATTAATTTTTTATTATCTTATGGAACATGTATGTATGATTTCATTATTTGAAAAGTGTGACCTATATCTTCCCCGAATGAATTGGGTAAAGATGGATAAATCATGATAATATATGTTAAGTGTGATGTTTAAAATGATCAAAATGTTATGTGAGAACCTAATTATATTTTAACAATGGTATGCATGGACCTTTTTGAATGTCCATGAGTTTATGCGCAAACCCAATTAAATGTTCAAAATGTTACGCATAAACCTTATTACATGTTCACAATGTTTCTCATGAACTTTATTACATGTTCACAATGTTATGAATGAACCTAATTACATGTTCATAGTGTTAGGCGTGAACCTGATTACATGTTCACAATGTTATGTGTGATCTTGATTATATATTCACACTATTATGCGTGAACATGATTATATGTTTACAATGTCATGCATAGAACCGGTTTCATGCCCATAAGTTTATGTGAGGTCATGATTTAATATCCTAAACCTAATAAGTTATCTAATTTATATTTACCCATGTTCACGATGTTATAAGTTTATGTGTATGCCAGATGTCTATATTGTATGCCATTATTATGCTCTCATGACTCGTGTTGTTTGATTTCATTATGATTCATGTCATATCAACTGCCAATATTTATTCCATTATTCGTTTTTATGATAATTGATATGTAGGGTATGATCTTCTAATGATATGATCGTATTATCATACAATTATACTCATGTTATGATTATATAGATCCCTTTTTTACACTTACTGAGCATCTCATATCACCCCTTTCTTATGTTTCCTTTCCCCTAGTTATGAAGAAATGTTTTAAGTAGGAGTAATAAAGGGGATGATCATTGAGGGATATGTTTAAGATCTTTCAAAAATATAGAAGATTGTGTTTCCAAGTTTCCAAATTCACTAAATTATTATGGTCCCCAGGCATGTATTTCTGTAATGTGCTAAATATTCATCTAAGATGATGTAATATCCATGTATGTTAAGCCTGGATCATTATAGTTGGTATCAAAGGAAAAGTTTAGTTAACCATTCGAAACTAGAATGCGAAAAAATTAGTGAGATCCCTAAGGATATTTCTAAAGATATGTTTAGGTATGTATCTAAGTACAAGCAAAAGGTGTCATAGATTTGAATGTTGGTTCCGTGATTTTGGCATCCTATAATAAATTTTTCATTATTAAGTTGTTTTCTTCTATGATAAGTGTGTCTCACAATATGATTTTTGGTCTTAGTCAATAGTGGGAAATAGAAGTGACTATGTTAACATTGAATGTTTCAGATGTGGAATGTATAGTCATTATACAAATCAATGACGAAAGTGGAAATCCCATAATGAATGGGAAGTTGGTATGAGTACTAAATATTCTACTAAAGTTAAAGAGACTGGAAATGACATGTGAAAGGTATAGGATGTCCTAACGGGGTTTTTTACATGAAATGTAAGAAGCATTATTATATTGAGATTGAGGAACCTTAATATATGATTCATATTCCATATTCTAAGGAATAAGGCAATGAAGCTTGAGTAAAGGTTTAAAAATAATGTTGGATGATTCAAGTGTATATGTTTTGGAATTCAAAGATTATGTTATATGAATAATGAAATATGTAGGTATTTTCAGTATAATTTTTTCATTAATTATTTAAAAGGATACGTTGAATGGTTCTAATGACGTAGAAAAGTGATTTAATATAAAGGTGATATTTTGGTTAAGAGAATTTAGCCCTCAATGTGTTCATGATGTTAAGAAAATTTTGTTTAGCTTAGATAAAGAGACGATTTTGGATAATGTAAATTGTATAGTACTGATTTCCTTGGTACTGATTAGTGATTTGTTAACAATGTTGTCTGTGCTATCATGAATGGAGTTTACATAAATTTTATAGATAAGGAATATGTCCAATAATTTATCTTTTCTATAATGAATGAATTATCATGTATGTTTTCAATAAGGATTTATCGTTAATGAGGTCATTATTGTGCTTCAAGATAATACATGATGAAGGTATTCACATGTTTGTTATGTGACAAATGATAGCTACATTATGATATATGGGGTTTTATTGTTAAGATGGTTTTCGAGAAATTTAGTGACCTTATTTATAATGTTTTGGATTTTCATCTTATGTAATGGTTATAAGGTAATCCAATTATAGACTTTTTAAGGAAAAACTTATATGAAATTTGTGATATTAAATTATTATCTCACCATTTGAGGATTTATGCATACTAGGGAACCATCATGGTTCTAAATTTCCTTTTTTAAAAGAAGTTTTGTTTTTCATTTTTAGGATGTGGGATTCTATGAAAGAAAATTCCATGTATTAAACCGTTGATGACATAAATGAATTTTGAGGGTTAAATTAAATTTAAGGGGGTAAAATGTAACACCCTGAGATTTTTGTGAAATATTTTTTTTTGAATTAATATAATATTTTTGATATTTTTCAATTCACACAACAATAAATATATATTTTGTTATATAAAATAAATAAGATTGGATTACATTACATGAAACACTGATTTAATCTTCCACTACATGTAACACTTATATTATCTTTCAGTACACTCAACACTCTATTTGGCTAAGGTTACACACAATGCCATGTTCCCTCGATAGCTTGCGTTATACACATATAATGTTAATATAGTTATTAAAATTATATTATTGTTACAACCTAAAAATTGTAATGTACGTTATGAATATTGTTAAATAAATTTTGGAAATGTGATTTAAACATAACTCCTTCAGTTATCAATTAGTTCTAAATAGAAGTAAGAACTGTGTGAAAATAAATAAATTCTATTTCTATGAAAACTATTTCTCAATATAAAAACACCATTTTATCTCATTAAATTAAAAAAACCACTTTTTATGAATGTTTTTAATAAAATTTATATATTATAGATTCAATAAATATTTTGAAACTCATTGAATAGATTTTATAGGCATAAGATTATCATAAATCCAATTATATGAATAAAAAGATAGATTTTTCTAAAGGTAATTTTACCGCCTTTTATTGGAGGACCTATTTTAAATATAATTTTTTAAACTCTTATACTTTTTCTTTGAAAAAATAAAATTCATTTTTGAAATTATTATATCAAAATTTACATTGGGTGAATCTTTGTTATTTTTCTGAGAAGTATTGTTTTTTTATGAATAGTGAAAAACACTGAATTTTAATTGATAACTAAGTTTTCATCTAGTTTATTTATATAGTTAAATTATATTTCAAATTGGTTATAAATAGTTAAATTATAAAAAAAATGTACAATTTAGGTCATTGGAATTAATCTTACATTTAAATTGGACATAAAATCATTTCAAACATTTGAACTTTCCACTTTAAAAACATGTTGTTCTGTCCCACCTACAAGGTTATTTTTAAATTAATTTCTTCCACTTATATGATTAGAATTTAGAAAAAAGGATTATATATTAGGAATCATAATAATTTCTAATTTCTAATAAGGTCAACTTAGTTTTTGACCAAAAATATTAGTGAAATTAATATAAATTAATTATATTGGTTAAGGTGAAAATGAGTTGACGTACTGGTCAAACTTCAACTTAATAGAGAAAATACCCAAGAAACATGTATAAAGACCATTGTCGGGCCCTATTTCCACCATATACTCCCTTAATTAAAAAATGTAAAATTATTGGAGGAAAATTAAGTAAGGGATACCTCTAAATAGTTTTTACCTTTTATATTTACAATAATTACACTACTCCTCCACTATAAATTAAACTCACCCCTCACTTCTTCAAAACTCTCAAGCCCTTTGGCTTATCAAACCCCTTACCAAATAAGCTCAAAACAT
This sequence comes from Viscum album, assembly GCA_963277665.1. Lineage (NCBI taxonomy): Eukaryota > Viridiplantae > Streptophyta > Magnoliopsida > Santalales > Viscaceae > Viscum > Viscum album. The sequence goes on from OY728123.1 coordinate 822,037,606, forward strand.
CCATCCTCTCACCCAATAAGATACACTTTGTGTATAAAGAAAAATATGTAAGTCCTTTAGTGTAAACCAAATGTAATTACCCAAAGAATAGAAGGTTTGAATGAGTATGAATAAAGTCAAGACTTATGGTTTGATTTTTCTCATATCACTTTTATTTCTATGAGATATATGCTATATTCGCTGCTTATTATTGTTTTTTGGTGTATATAATTCACTATGACATGCTATATCATGAATTTAATTTATTTAATGATATTAAAAGTTTCAATTAATTTTATTCTTTCATGTGGAACATGATACATAAGTTACTCAAGTATTATGGGGATTTCTAGTATAACTTTTATTTTTGCGAGACTTATGACTTATTCACCACTCATTTGTTTTTTACGGTGTATATAAAAACCATTAATGTATTGTATTATTATTATACATATATTTATCGATATTTACATATCTATTTGATGATCTCTATTTCATGTGGTATATGATTCAAAAGTTTACAAATTGAAAGAGCAATTATGTCTTAATTTTCATTCTTTGAGACACATGCCATGTTACACCCCCATATTCTTCTATGAGGTGTATATAATACCCTTTGCCATGTTATATCAAGAATATATTTCTTTTCATGATATTTTAATTTTCATGTAATGTCATAATTTCATGGGGATTACGATTCGATATTACCAAAGTGGTAACATTTTATTGCAATGATCTCAACGTTTATTGGGATTGGTTATGATTATTCTTCCATTAAAGAAATATTATGATCCATATCTAAAGAACTATAATGAATTTTATTGTACTATAGATATTCATGGTATCTTCATATAATGGTACCATTTTTAAACTCCTTGTTACATAAGATGATTATGAATTGTTTTTTGTAAAATCTAACTTTATTTATCTCTTCGGTTAGAAATAAGATTTATTCACAAGCCATTTTTTCTAAAAAAAATTCAAAATGTTTATAAATTTCTATTAATATCATTTTTAATATTAATAATTTTAATGAAAAGTTTTTTAATGTGTTTAGAAGTTTTGTCGAAGGTAAGTATATAAGTTTTCAATGTAATTTTCAAAGAAAAAGGTTTTCAAAATGTTTTATGTTTTAAAAATAATTTTTCAAAGTGGAAAGGATATTTTCTTAAGAAATATTTTAAATGATTTTTAAATATACCATCATAATTTTTTAACATGGTTTTCAAAGAAATTAATTTTTAAAATGTTATATGATTTAAAAATTAAGGTTATTTTTATTAAGAGATGTTCCAAGTGATCTTTCAAAATAATTCTCCTCCTAAGATGGTATCCTTTGATATATAAATGATTTACTAGGGATATGATCCAAGGATACCATTCATATTCGTTCTCTTATTTTTTATGTTTTTATGGAATGATGTTTATAGAACCCTTTTCTTTTCCATGTGTAAATCATGTATCAAAGATATTGACATGAAACCCATTTCTCTTATATAGGTTATAACAAGATAAATTCTTATTTTACCTGCTTTCATTCATGTTTTTCTCTTGGATGAAATTATTATGAAATATATATCTTTTATGTAGTTTATTATATGATGAAATGTTTATGATACCCATTTCATTTCATGAGTTATGATATGATATTTATGAAACCCATCTCATTTTATGGGTTATAAAATGATAAATATTTTTTTATCTTATTGAATGTGTACGCATTATTTCCTTATATGATGGGTGGGACATATATTTCCCTACAATTCATTGGGTAATGATGGATGAATCATGAGTATATATGTTATGTGTAAACCTGATTACTTGTTCACAATATTATGTGTGAACCTTATTATATGTTCACAATGTTATGCATAGACCTAGTTACATGTTCATATGTTTATGAATGAACCTGATTATATGTTCAAAAATCTATGAATGAACTGTATTACATGTTCAAAATGTTATTAATTAACTTGATTACATGTTCATAAGGTTATGCGTGAGCCTGATTACATATTCCCAATGTTATGCATGAACCTGGTTACATGTTTACAATGTTATGTGTGAACCTGATTGCATGTTCAAAATGTTATGTGTGAACCAAATTACAGGTTCACAGTGTTATGCATGGACCTGGTTGCATGTCCATAAGTTGATGTGAGGTCCTAATTTCATGTCCTAAACCTAATGAGTGAACCTGTTTCTATTTACACATGCTCAAAATGTTATAATTTAATGTGTATTCCACAAGTCTATATCTTATGCTAATATTATGCTCTAATGACTCATGTTCTTTTATTTCCTTATGATTCATGTGTTATGAACTACCAATATTTATTCCTTGATTCATTTTTATAATCTTTGTTATGAATAGTATGATCTTATAATGATACGATCATGTTCTCATATCCTTATGCTCATGTTATGCTTACATATCTCCCTTTTTTACCCTTACTGAGTGTATAAGCTCACCCATTTCTTATGTTTCCTTTCCCCATGTTATAAGTAATGTTTTTAAGTAGGTTTAATAAAGGTGAAGATGTTTAAGGGAGATGATTATGGTCTTTCACCAACATATAAGATCATGTTTCTATGTTTCCAAAGACACTAAACTATTATGGTCATCATGCTTGTATTTTTGTGATGTGATGAATATTAATCTAAAATGATGTAATATCCATGTATGTTAAGATTGGGTCTCTATAGTTAGTATCAAAGGAAAGGTTTATTCAAACATTTGAAACTAGTATTAAAAAACATTCATTATACCCCTTGGTATATTTCTAAGGATATATCCAGGGATGTATCTGTGGATAAACCTAAGGTGTCATAGATTTAAATGTAGGTTTCATGATTGAGGTATCATATAATTAATTTTTCATGATTTTGTTGTTTTATACTATGATAAGTATGGCTCACACTATGATTTCTAGTCTTAGTCAGTAGCATGAACTAGAAGGAACTGTGTTAACATTATACAAATCATTTTCTTAAGTGTAAATCCCATGAATAGAATTAGAAAGGTGGTATGAATATTGGTTATACTACTGACGGTAATGAGACCATAGCTGACTTGTAAATGGTATGGGATGTTCTAATAGTATTTTTTACATTAAAAATAACAATCATGATAATTTTAATGTTGAGGAAACTTAATACATGATTCATATTTCATATTCTAGGAAAGGGGTTTTATGAAATAAGGTGATGAAGCTTGAGTAATAGTTTAAGAATGAATTTTGATAATTTAAGTGTATATGTTTTGGAATTTGAAAATATTTTTTATACAAATAATGAAATATATAACAATTTTCAATATAATTTTTTCATTTAAGTATTTAAAATTATATGTTGAACGATGCTAAAGACATAGAAAAGTGATTTAATGAAAAGGTGATGTTTCGATTAAGAGAAGGTAACCCCTAATGAGTTATTAATAATAATAAAATTGTGTTTATCTTGGATAAAGATATGATTACATATGAATAAAATTAAATAGTATTGATTCCCTTTGAAATCATTACTGATTTGTTGAAAAATTTGGTTATAACATCATCGATGGAGTTTATATGATTTTTTGAGTTAATGAATATAACTAATAATTTGTAATGAAAGAAGAATCAAGTATGTTTTAAATAAGGGTTTATGGTGATTGAGGTCAGTACCATACATTAAGAGAATACATGATGAAGGTATTAATATGTTTGGTAGGTGACAACCCATATCTACTTTATGATATGTGGAGGATCAATGATAAGCTTGTTTTGTGAGTTTTTTGTGACCTTATTTATAATGATTTAGGATTTTCATCTTTCTAAAGGGTTATTTGGTTAACCATTTATAGAATATTTATGTGAAACTTCAGATGGATTTTTGGAGATTAAAGTATTATCTCACTATTTGAGGATTTACGCATGTTGTGTAACCACTATAGTTCCAAATTTTCATTTTTAAAGGACGTTTTAGTATTACTTTTTTAAATGTGGTATTCTTTGAATGGAACCTTCATGTATTAAACCTTTGATGACCAAAATAAAATTAGAGAGATAAATTCATTTTAAGGGGGGTAAAATGTAACACCTCGATATTATGTATAATATTTTTCTCGAATTAATTTAATATTTAACATATTTTTCTTTCCACGCAACACTAAATATAGCTTTTATATATAAAATAACTATGTTTGACTTGAATTATACACAACACTAAGTTAATAATTCACTACATAATGCACTTATATTAAATTTCAATGCATGAAACACTATGTCTTTTGTTATACCAAATTCCATGTATTCTTGATAGCTTTCATCGCACGCAAGGCCAAGTTTTGTTAAAATATTTTTATTTCTCCACCTAGCCATTAGAATGGAAGATAAAAATAATATTAAATAAATTTAAAAAATATTATTTACACATGAGTATTTTTTTTATCAATTAGTTATAAATTAAAGTAATAAGTTTATAAAAATAATTAAATTCCTTTTCTAAGAAAACTATTTCTCAATGCACAAACACCATTTTATCTCAACAAATTAAAAAAAAACTGCTTTTAATGAATGTTTTTAATAAAATTTATATACTATATATTCAATAAGTGATTTTTACACTCATCTAATAGATTTTATAGGTATAAGATAAGAATAAATCCAATTATATGAATGAAAAGGAGGTATTTTTCAAAGAGATAATTTTATCGGCTTTTAATGGGAAACTATTTTAAATATAATATTTGAAAATATTACATTTTTTATTTGAATAAAAATTAAATTATTTTTTAAAATAATATCAAAATTTAATTAGGGTTATTTTTTGGTATTTTTCAAAGAACATTCATTTTCTGATAAATTGTGCAAAAACACAGAATTTTAATTGAAAACATCTTTTCCATATAATTTTTTTATATAGTTAAATTAAATTTTAAATTAGTTTTAAAGTATAATTATTTCAATTATAAAACAATAAGTCCAATTTAGGTCATTGAATCAATTTCATATTGAAATTGGATATGAAAACGTTTCAAACTTTTGAACTTTTCACTTTAGAAACATGTTGTTTCTTATCACATGTAGGATTATTTTAAAATTAATATTTTCCACTTTTGGGAAAAAATTTGTAAAAAGGGATTCCATATATTGAATCATCATAATTTCTAATTTCTAATTAATAAAAATTATTTTTTTGATCAGAAATATTAGTTAAAGTAATTAAAATTAATTACAGGGATTAAGATAAAAATGAGTTTACTTAGTGGTTAAACAATATTGTAAGGGGTCGTATACCCTAGACAAAAGTCCAAAATCCATTAGCAGTTTATATTTCGTCCATATAATCCCTTGGATCGAAAATTGAAAATTATTGGGGGCACATGTTGTAAGGGAGACCTCTCAATAGTATTTTTCTTTTTATATTTACAGGAATTCCACTCCTCCACTATAAAAGGGTAGTCACCCCCTCACTTCTTCACACCTATAAATCACTTTGGATCATCCAACCCGTACTAAAATAAGCTCCCAAAATAACTCCTCTCGTCCTAGATGCCAATATTTGGGTATAAATAAAACCAAGTTATCCCTTTTGGGAAAACCAAAAGGAATTACCCAAAAAATAAGGGGTTTGAATGTGTACGAAGAAAGTTAATACATAAGGTAAGGGTTTTTTATCTCACTTTTATTTCTTTGAGATATATGATATATTCTCCACTTATTCTTTTTTTTGTGGTGAATATAATTCTATATAAAATTATTTACCATGAATTTCCTTTATTTCATGGTATTCAAAGTTTCAATAGATTCTATTACTTCATGTGGATCACGATTCAAAAGTTAATCTTGTAGAACTACTAGAAAACATTCCATTAATAGTTTTGGAATTTAGTAGTGCTAGAAATATTTTCTTATAAAGTTTATCTTTATCAGTGGAAAAATAAGCAACTATAAAGGAATCCATTTATCAGTGCTAATAAAGGGCACCCTTTATCAATATTGTTTAGCAGTAACAAAATGTAACCTTTATTAGTGCTTTATTTTAACACTTATTATTGAAACCTTTATCAGTGCTTCATTGTTAGAACTGATAAAATACGCCCTTTATCAATATGTTTTTAGCACTGATAATAGTTTCCCTTTATCAGTTCCTTTTTAGCACTGATAATGGTATAGAATAAAATGAAAAATAAACAAATATAAATAAAATGAGTAAATTAAGTAAAATATGAAACATTTTATTAATTAAATTTTTTTGTTAAAATTGAATAAATTTAATATACATATAAAATGATTATTAATATTAATAAATAATTTATATTAAAAATATATATATAAAATGAATATGTATAATATATATATATAATGTTAATTAAGAACATATTAATGTCTTAATCATTTTTAATGTTGTTTGATTTTTCAATTTAAACTATATCCAAAATCGTGTGTTGCATTTATTTCACATATATATATATATGTGTGTGTGTGTGTGTGTGTGTTAATGCATTTTTATATTCATAAGCACAACCAAGTATATTTACTCAATATATAAAAACACATACACCTAATATGTCACGTCCCGTCCTCGGGACCCGTGTCGTCACTACCCCATGCCCGCCTCCGACATCAACCAAACAAGAATCAACGGAGGGACGTCGGTCCATGTTTGTCTGGACCATACATATACCTAAGTTATCAAACACAGTCAAGCTCCAACTCTCGAGCCCAAGAACAACCCATTCCACAAAGTAAGTAAAGTCAATCACCACGATGATGGTGATTGAAAGTCAAGACTCAGCTCACACAGGTATTCAACACATGGAGAGCGGTAGAGATGATTAGATGTAGCCTCTGAATCATTACCATCTAGGTGATTGACTTTACTTCCTTTGTGGAATGGGTTGTTCTTGGGCTCGATAGTTGGAGCCGAACTGTGTTTGGTAACTTAGGGTAGTCACGACACGGGTCCCGAGGACGTGTCGTGACATAATATTTATATAATTTAATAAAATTTTAGTATATTTAATAATTTCATTATAACATGATACATTTAATATATATTATTTTTTTAATCAGTCATTTTTATTTATTTGTTTTTAATACTGGAGTTAGGGTATTCATTTTTAATGTTTTTAATTTTTAATTTTTATTTTTATTTTGATCATTTTCTATGATTTATTTTTATTTATTTATTTACTATGTTTTAGTGTTTTCAATATGTATTAATCCACTTCAATATATATTAATATATATATATATCCATATTTTCCTGATAACTTATATTTAATTAATAAAACTTATTCATTTTTTCAATATTTTTAAAGTGTACTCATTTTGAATTATTCATTTTCACTCATTTTTAAAATTCATGTATTTAATATTATATATCCATTATTAATGTTAAAAATATATTTTTAAATAAATATTTATAAATAATGTTTTCTATAAGTGTATATTTACAATATTTATAATTAGAATAAAAAATTAATTATTATTTTTTAAATTGAATTTATATAATTTTAAAAAAATAAATATATATATTTAAATAATTATAAAATTATAATAAATTTATTTAAATAATTATAATTATAAAACATTTATCAGCCCTAAAAAAGAACTGATAAAAGGAATATTTATCTGCTCGTTTTTGAAATCGTTGTTAAAAGTGTCCCTGATCTATTTAAAAAAACCCTTACCATGACTCAGTCACTTGTGATTCTTAATCTCTCATGGAACTCCTCTGCTACCGGCTTGACTCCTCTACATTGCATTAGATTAATTAAGTCTATAATTCAATGTATGTTATTTTCTACTCTTCATCTGTCATTTTTTGATGTTTTGGGTTTCGTGTTTTGCGTTTTTTGTGTTGTTCTTAAACAAGATGAACCCTGCATCTCTTATCATCGCTATAGAAATGCAATGAGTGTGGTTATGTATCATTGTTTTCCTCTATATGAAATAGTTTTGAATAATTATAATGGTGATTCCATATAGTTTAGTAAGTCAATATATGTGTATGGGCCTGTATGGATAAAAAAATAGATTTCGGATATACCCTCTCTACACATCCTCCCCTCCAACACCCTATCCTCTCTATAATTTATTATTCTTTTTCTCCTTTAATATGTATTTGAGTGTCTAGTCCATTTGTCCCTAGAGACACACATAGATGGTTTACTCTCATATCGACATTAACAAGGAGACCTCTCATCTACCCTCAGTTGTCTCTTCATTTGAAAAATATTGGGCTCCAAAATCTAGGTAGCTTCTCAAACTTAATCAATCTTATATACTAGATTATAGATTCTAAAGGCTTAATAATGATGTTTTTTAAGGATTAGGGGATAGCAAGTTGTGTCCCTCATTTATCAGTGATAAACATATTGGGGCCAAGGTAAGTGTAGAAATCATTAGAACATGTTTTGTGGATTTTGGTTATTCATGTAAATTCTTAAACCATGGAATGGGTTATTTAGATTTATTATTTTGATGGATAATGTTTTATTTAATTCAAGAAAATATTGAATTAATTATTCACATTGAAAAAATAATTTTAGTGATGCATGTTGTGAGAGTTTATTTTTTAATTAAATCAATATTATGAATAAAATTTAACCATGGGTTACAAAGAGTGATGGGGAATTTATTTTATAAGAAAAGTATGATCAAACATTTTTTTTAAAAAATTCTAAATTGGATATAGGTGAGAAATAATTGGGTAAATAGACTTATAAATACACAAATAAAAACATATAAAGTGTGTATTCCCCAAAAGTAAGTTAGTTATATACTGTTGTATAGTTGATCAAGAAAACTATGAGATACGATTTATTAATAGATTTACCAATCATAATAGAGATATAATTAATTAATAGGATAAAAATTTAATTTAAAAATTCCTCTAACATGATGATTAACTTTAGAGAGAGCAAAAAGTGATTAAAATATACTTTTTATGATTTGGATCTTTATTTCCTATAAGTCATGCAATTTTTTATCCATGTCCAAAATTAAAAAAAATAGATATCATATTTTCTAATATCCATGAACCATAAATGAAAATTTAAGCTTATATATATATTTATCAAAGTCCAAGACATATGAACAATATAGATTTTGGTGGGGCATTAAATATATGATATTTTATGAATGAATTTGGCTACTTCTCCCAAATGGATTTTCATCAATTATAAATCATAAGGAGAATAATATATAGCTTGAAACATTATTGAAACACTCAATGAAAGAAGTACTCCAACGTTTTGAAATTGTCAATTTCCATGAGATGGATGTCAATGCTCAAGGAACTCTTTTATAAATTTAGAGTCCCTATAAATAGATATTATCCCCCTATTTTAATTAACCCTTTATTGAATTCCATAGCCAAACCTCTCTTCTTATTTTATCATTATTTATCACTAGGTTAAGGCACTAGCACTCCTTTGGTGATTGAGGGTCCTTGGGAATATTTATGTGACTGATTGCTAGTGTAATCTCCTTAAAGGTTACAACACGTTGTTTTCTTCTCGAATGTTATAAATCAAACATATTTCATTGATGCTTAAAGATAGATTCCACTGATAATATATTACAAGTATTCCATAGGAGTTTTTTTTGTTTCCATTCACATTTATCCTTGTGATAAATCATCCCTTGTTAAGGTTTTTTATCCCTCTAATGATCGTAGCATGATACCCTAAAACTCATAAGTTGTATCAAAGACTTTTTCATCAAAGAATAAATATATTAATTTATTACTTTTTCTAATAAATACATGATATATTGTATTAAGTCAATATTATATGTTATTATTTGAATGATTTCTTTGTTCAGTCATAACATATGGCTATTATATCTCTTATGGCATGACATATAAAAAATATAAGGATTTGAACTATGTTTTATCATAACATTTATGATATCGTACAATATGACTCTATCTATGGTTTATATGAGAATAGAGGAGCAAAGTGTAAATATAATATCACCACAATTGGTAAATATGAAAAAAGAAATATGATATCTCTTATCATATTGGGCCAGACCAATCATGGTGTTTGATTAAAGTTTCATCATATAATACGATTGAGTTTTGGGCATACCACTCTCAAATATCATATTCTACAACTGATAATATCATTATCAGTATTAAAATAGGACATTCCTTGAGGTAATTGTAGATCTAATTCAAGCTATGTGGTATAATTTTCAATGATGGGAAGTACCTATAGTTCCTCTAAGATTTTATGGTAATATATATTAATAATATATTTAGGATTGCATTTAATAGATTCATTTCATTTATAAGAGTAAAAAATTCTAGATTAATACTAATCATAATTTGGAAAAATAACTCTTTTAAGGTATGTATATTATTGGAGGGATATTATGGTGGGTTAAAACAATATCCAAAATTGGAAGGTGAGGAATCCTTGAGAAGAAATAAGTGTTGTCTAATGTTGGTGGGGTGAGATTTATTTCTTCAAGACCATTAGAGTGGAGGTATTCTAATTCCTCTTTAATTTATGAGAATTTTTGAGTGATTCCAATAGTGTAGGTTCCTAATACACTTTAATTGTTAAATTATTGATTGTATTTTATCTATTGATGATGGATTGGACTCCCTATTTAAATCTATCCTTCCTCCCATCATTGTGGTTCCAAATTTCATTAATGACATACCATCTGAATAGTGATGGGAGGAAGGTTAGTTTGGAAGAGGGAATGAGTAGCCTCAAATTAATCATTAAGAGATAGAAGGAAACAAAGAGTCTAAGGATGGATTGAATAAAGGTATTTAAGGTTATTTGTACAATTTTGTTGAAGTATTATATCTCTGTTTCAGAAATTAAAAATTTTCATGAAAGATGCATGCAATTATGGACTTTTATGCATAGAGTGTATTGAATTGTTGTTATTCCAGACAAATTAAATGGTTGACTACTCATGTAGACAATGTCTTCTGAACATGATGATGGTTCCAATCCCGAGAAAGGAAAGACTGTTGATGATGAAACCGTGGAATTATTAGGGAATCAAAAACATGTTGATGAAAAAGACAAGAATGGCGCATCATCATACTTTTGAATAAAATCTTCAAGGAAAGAAGTGAGGGTATAAAATTTAAGGTCGGTTGGAATCAATGCAACCAACCTATTGACCCCAACAAGTAAACGTTCATTAGTTATCTTGGGGTCACAAAAAGGATGAACGTTCTGATTAATATTGACTAATGGTTCCTCATCCAACCTATAACGAAGTAAATACTTTAAAAATATATAATAGTAATGTTACAATATTGTTTCACTATTTTACTGAAAATTATATAATGAAAAATTTATTTAGTTTTCGTTATTCCTTGATGAATTTTTTTATTTTAGAAGATTTCCAGAAGATATTAACTTAATGGCTACTAAAAAGTCCATAAAAGATTCCATACTCTTCTAAAAAAGTTACATATTAGGGATGTTTAGGGGAAAATAATGTCCCACCAACCACTTACTTATGAACACATTATAATGTTGGAAACAGAGAAAGCTTTCAAAAATCATTTCAATGAGAAATCATTTCATGTGTATTGTGGTCGATAATATATTATTTAACATTATTTATTTTATCTAAAATAGTTTAAAATTTTTAATTTATGAAATAAAAAAATAGTGCTATAAAAATAGAATGTGCATCAAAACCAACATAACCCTATTGCAAAGAAAGGATGGGGTATGCTGCATTAAATAATAAATTGATGGTATTTTAAATTAATGATAAATGTTTAATATTGTCATATGAAACCACATATGTTCCATTGTTTATATGCTGATTGATGAATCAAAATATAAAGTGACTTCCGTCCCATGTCATTTTCTATGGAAGGAGGCTCATGTAAATAAGGATGGTATATTATTTGATGAACACATAAATGAAATTTGGGAAACATGTGTAAGTATGAAATTATTTTAATTCTTTATGATTTATAACAATATTACATAAAAATAAATATGTTCATCTTTTTTATATGGTTTAGACATAAAAATCAGCAATGATCATACCATAAGAAAAGTGATGTTTAGTATTTTGAAGTTACATGAACAATATGGTTGCATTAGAGGATTAGGTTTTGGAGTCTTTTCTCAAACATATTTCAAGAAGATAAAACTACATGAAGATATATATAATATAACAAGACAAATTTATACACAAATATACTCACTGAACAATATTATTTGGCGGTCTGGTTTGGAAGAAAAACGTAAAAGAAATGATCAAGGTGAACCAGCGGTGGAGTAAAGATCCGCACATGAACCAAATGGTCCCTATAGATTTGAGGCTATCCATTCCCCAATACTGAATACATTACCTGGGGTAATCAATTTTTTCATTACCCTTTCTCCTAAATGTGGATCAAGAAACTTCCGATAACATAATATTACTAAAATAATGTCTGGTATAGTTGTATGTGATTTTTATCTGTTGACACCAACAGACCATTGTGTTGTGATGGGTACAGTGTATAATATCCTAGGAGACAAGCTACACAATAAAACCCTACCAAAAACTTACATGAGAGTGGAGATTGAGGTATCTTATGAGCTGATTGCTGAGTTTCTTGTTCCACTTATTGGTTCAGATATTACAACGGTTAAAGATGCTATTATATCTTTCATAAAATGGATGTCTAATCATATAAAGATACATGAAGTATGTGTTTAAAAACATTCATATGAAAATCACATAATTGTTTATGATAAAAAGTCTGAAGTGAGGAATGATATTACAAATTCATAAATCAGTATAAAAACTAAAGGTTGAATCAAGAAAATCTACTGAATCATCCAAGAAAACCAAAAAAGATTCTGAGAGTACCTTCTCCCTGACAGTTCCAGAGCAATATTTATTATCATTAGAAATTCATATAGAGACCATATTTAAAGATAAAATTATGTCTTAAATTGAATATGAAGAAGAAATATATTGAGTTTCCTTCACAGACAGAATTTGTCTCGAGACTCTAACTATGATTCTCAAGCATGAATGGATGGGCATCTCAGTTGTGAATACATACAAAAAGTATATTTTCATAATATGTATGTCCAAATAGTGGGAAAATATGTTTATTAAAGTTAATAACTATTAATATTTTGTACATGCGTTTTCATTACTACTATATAAAGGGAAGATCGTGCAAAGCACAATTTGGATTCATTAATCCCAATGTATTTTCTATGCTAGAAATTTATTTGAATGAGGAATACATTAAGAAGAAAAAATAAAAGTTACTCAAAGAATTTAATAAAAAATCATCACATGATAGACTCATTTTTATGCCTACATTGGAAGGGTAAAACTCTAAAATATAATCACATAAAATATATTTTTAATTTTGTCATTACTTAATTTTTATTATTCTTTTAGGTTGCACAGGATTCCAATTGCAGCCAACATAGACACTCAAAATATTTTTTTTGGATTCAATGCATAGATTTCCAACAAATCGACCACAAATGATGAGTATTATGAATACATAATACACTAAAATCAATATTTTATATCTAATCTTTGAATTATTTGTTTAGTCTATTTTTTAATAATAATTTTTTTATTCGCTAAATACATGCTAGGTCATGGCATAAAGTCAGTGTCTGAAAAGATAAAGCCTATGTATTACTAAAAATAGAATAAAATTAAGGTATATATAGAAAGATCTAACTATTAATACAATTCAAAACAATTTACTTATTCGGGTCAATGTTTTTGTAGTGTCCAAAACAAGATAATTCAATCGATTGTGGATATTATGCAAATTTATGAGAGAAATTGTAAATCATGAAAATACCAGCATCCCCCAACAAGAATTTATGATGGTAATTACAATTTCATTAAATATATTTCATAATCATTTCTTTTTATATATTTTCATTTTACTATCAAGATTATTGATAGAGTTATGAAGAAGAAAAAATAAATTTATTTAGAGATGAGTGGGAAGCATACATTTCTGTCAAAATGTATGCCAAAAACAAATTTAGGTGATCATATTCTATGTTTATGATCATGTATGAGTTATGGCCTATGAAATATATTTGGGGTTTGAAGAATTACTTTCAAAATTCTTATATATTATTTATGATCTATTTCTTAAGGATAAGAATAATGGAGGAAATAAATTTGTTTCGAAGAGATGAACGACAAAAAATAAAATTGTTAGGAAATATTCATGGTTGAGGTGGAGAAAGAGGTAATGGAGGAGGTGGATGTGGAGGCGAAGATGAATGCATAGTCAGAGTCAGAGACCGATGTGGAGGAGGAGGCTGAAGCGAAGACCAAGGTGGAGACCGAGGCGGGGGACGATAAGAAGCGATGGCTTGTAAATAATAAATTTTTTGGGAAATGAAGTAAAATAAGGATCATAACATGATTTTGTTTGATAAAAATTGTTTAAAAGTTCACACAACACTTTTCACTTATGATAATATCCATTGTGCATCTTTCCAATTTAAAAATATTTTAGTAAAAAAAGACGTGTAATACTGAAAACCTAGAAAACACATTCAGATAGTTTTGGGACATTGGGACACTTGTATATATTTCATTTTTGAGGTGTATAGATCAGCCACACCTAAATCTGATATCTGGTTTTACCAGCATGACTCCATTTGTCTCTTATTAGTTTAAAATTGACATTTTAATACAATAAAGTGTCACACACTGAAAACCAATCAAACACGCTATGATTATCTTTATAATTTGGGAAAACGATTCATAATTAATTTTTGACATGATTGAATTGGTATCATGTAAAATCCACACACGATTCCACCAATTGGGCATAAAGTTCATGTTTATAGTTTAAAATGACATTTTAGTAAAAAAACACACATGACGTACTCAAAACCAAGAAAACACATTCCAACTGTTTTGATACTTTAAGACAATGGTCCATGAGTCATTTGGGATGTGTATCATTCAGTCATGCATTAATATGACACATGGTGGGACTGATATGATACCTAGTGTACCTTTTTTATTCAAAATTGAAATTAATATAGTGAAAAAACAACTGGCATACTCAAAACCAATCAAACACATTCATATTGTTTTGGTGCTTTAAGAAAATGACCCATACATCATATGTGACGTGTAAGGATTCGCTGAACCTCAATCTGATGCATGGTGAAACTGATATGACACCAAGTACGTCTTTTTATTCAAAACTAACTTTAATTTTAATCAAAAAACAGTTGACATACATAAAACTGAGAAAACTCATTCTGATTGTTATGATAATTTAAGAAAATGATCCATAAGTCATTTCTGATGTGTAAAAATCAGTCACACCTCGATTTGACTCACGGTATGAAATGTATGACTCTAAATGATCCTTTTTATTGAAATTTTTCATTAATCTTAGTAAAATAATATCTGACCTAATTTATTTTTCTTGTATTTATGTTTGAAATTTTATTTCATTTAAATTCATTATTTATATCTTATTTTGTTAATTTTTGTGGATGTTTCTATTTATTTAGTGTGTTGTTTCATGAAACTACACCTATTTTTGGTTATTTAGTGTTCTACTGTATCACACTACAGTTTTCATCTTTATCAGCACTACTAAATGGGCTGATAAAGCTACCCTCTATCAGTGCTTTTTAAATTGTTGATAAAGGGCTCCTTTATCGGTGCTTATACATGCATTGATAAAGTCTATATTTATCAAAAAATTAAAATCATTAATAAATCATACTTTTATCAGTGCAAATAAAATTGTTTATAAATCATACTTCTATCAATTTAAAAAAAAGGGTTTATAAATCATACATTTATCAGCACTTTTAAAAGTGATGATAATAGAGATCATTTTATAGCACTAAGTAAAAGTGAAGTTAAATGGGGTCTTTTACCAATGTTGATATAATCCATGGAATTTTAACCATTCTAAGGTAGTCAACACTTTTCTATCACTGATGAATTCCAATTCTATCACTGTTAAAGGCATGTTTTGTTGTAGTATAGTAAGGAGATTTCTGGTCTCAATTTTATTTCTATGAGACTTATGACTTATTCACCACTATTTTATTTTTTGTGGTGTATATACAACATAATAATGTACTCTATGATTATTATACTTAAAATTTTGGTTATTTATATATACATTTTATTATCTCTCTTTCATGGGTTTTATGGTTCAAAAGTTACCAAACCGGTAAAGTAATTTTTTTCTCAATTTGGCTTCTTTGAGACACATGTCATGTTACACACCTATATTCTTCTAGAAGGTGTATATACGTACCTTTGAAATTTTATATCATGAAAATATTTATTTTCATGGTATTTTAGACTTCATGTAATGTTATTCATTCATGGAGATTATGATTCAATGATACCAATGTGGTAATAGTTTATTGCTACAATCTCATCATTTTATGGGATTGTTCATGATTATGATTCCATTGATGAAATATTATGATATATCTCTCAAGAACTCTCAGTAATTATATTCCTCTATATTTATTAATGATATCATCATATATTGGTACAATGTTTTCAGTCATTGGTACTTGATATGTTTAAGAAATTGTTTTTAAGAAATTCGGACTTTATTTCTCTTATCTGTCTGAAATCTATTTTAATCACAAACCATTTTTTCTAAAAATACTTTCAATTTTTTTAAATATATATAAATATCATTTTAAAAGAAATCAATTTTAATGAAAAGTTTTTGTTTTTAAATTATTTAAAATGGTTTCCAAAACTTCTTTTATATGTATTTAGGGTTATTTTCTAAGAAGAAGGTTTTCAAAATGTTTTATGTTTTTAAAAGAATTTTTCAAAGTTAAAAAGATATTTTTATCAAGAAATGTTTTATTTGATTTATAAATATTACTTCATAATTTTACAATGTGTTTTTCAAAGAAAATTATTTTTAAAATGTTATATGATTTCCCAATAAAGGTTATTTTCCTAAGGAACTATTATAAGTGATCCTTAAAAATTATTCTTTATCTAAGATGACATCCATTGATATAGTTATGTTTTACTTGGGATACGATCCAAGTATTACATTCATATTCTTTATCTTAATGGTTTTTTTGATCACATGATGTTTATGGAACCCTTTTCTTTTCCATAAGTAAATCAAGTTTCAAGGATATTGACAAGAAACACATTTCTCTTCCATAGGTAATACCATGATAAATTCTTATTAAGCCCACTTCCTTTCATGGGTTATTCTAGGATGAAATGATTATGAAACCTATCTCTTTTCCATAGGTTATTATATGATGAAATGTTTATGATAAATATTTCCCTTCATGAGTTATGATATGATGTTTATGATACCCATCTATTATTATGTTTCATGATATGATGAATGTTTTATTATCTTGTGGCACATGTATGTATGATTTCTTTATTTTATGGGTGGGAACTATATCTCCCTCTAATTAATTTTATAAT
Organism: Viscum album; assembly: GCA_963277665.1. NCBI lineage: Eukaryota > Viridiplantae > Streptophyta > Magnoliopsida > Santalales > Viscaceae > Viscum > Viscum album. Next base: position 822,055,023 of record OY728123.1, read on the forward strand.
CATGGATGAATCATGAGTATATATGTTAAGTGTGAAAATTACTACATGTTTATAATGTTATGTGTAAACCTAATTACATGTTCACAATGTTAGGCGTGAACTTGGTTTCATGTCCATAAGTTTATACGAGAACCCTATTACAGTTTCAAAATATTATGCATGAACCTAATTAAATATTCTCAAAGTTATTCTGGAACCTGATTACATGTTCACAATGTCATTTTTGAAACCGATTACAAGTTCATAATGTTATGAATGGACCTGATTACATGTTCACAATGTTATGTGTGAACCTAGTTACATGTAAATAGTATTATCCATGAACGTGGTTACAAGTTCACAATGTTAGGTGTGGACCTGGTTGCATGTCCACAAATTTATGTGAGGTCTTTATTTCTTATCCTAACCCTAATGAATGAACCCATTTCTATGTACACATGTTCACTATGTTGCAAGTTGATGTGTATGGTAAAAGTATATATCTTATGCCAATGTTATGCTCTCATGACTCACGTTGTTTTATTTCCTTATGATTAATGTCTTAACTTCCAATAATTATTCCATGATTCATGTTTATATTCTTTTATATGATGGGTATGATATTCTAATGATACAATCATGTTCTCATACCCTTATGCTCGTGTAATGCTTAAATATCTTCCTTTTTTACCCTTACTGAGCATCTGAGATCACCCCATTATTATGTTTCGTTTACCCATGTTATGAAGAAAGGTAATAAGTATGCATACAAAAGGGGAAGATGTTTAAGGGAGATATTGATGAAATTTGACCCAGATAAAATATTATGTTTCCATGTTTCCAAATACACTAAACTATTATAGACCTCGGGAATTTATTTTTGTAATGTTGTGAATATTCTCTAAAATGATGTAATTTCCATGTATGTCAATTCTGGTTCACTATATAAATGGATGATAAATTAAGCAAATGGAATATTTAAATGTATAGAAATTGATTTGTTTTGGTAAATCTAAATCATTGATTATGGGTGTCAGTTAAATGGTGTTCTAATTATAATTTATAAAGGATTGTATCTTTATAACATGTGAATGATGACCCATATAACAGAACCCATTATGGCATGATGGGATCCTCATAGGTCACCTTTATCTTTGTATGATGGGTACTTAACCACTTGGGGTTATGTTTGTGACAAATTGGGATCGTTATTTAAAATGTCAGTATCCACTTATAGGGGTTACATATAAATGTACGGTTTCATCCTACTTAACTGATTCCTATAACGTGATAATACCCTATTTTTTTGTATCTTATTGTTACGAGGTGCTGGTAAATTAAAATGTCATCTAAAAATGAAATAGTGTTTTACTCTACAGATTTTGGTAGACATTTTCTTTAACTAAGCCTAGTTGTGAGAACATATAGATAAATAATGGTTTAAAAAGTAAATTATGAGATAATTTTCATTTAATGATGCATTATTTCTATTAGATAAGGTGTTAAGTATAGTAATAAGCGTGTTTATTTTATAACTACTACTTGAAATTATAATATATGAGCCTTCTAAAAATTATTTAATAAAAATTGAATCAATGTAATTGTCGTATCAATGTAAATAAAACATTTTTGTGGTGTTGATAACAAAGGAACCTCAATTGAGGGTCAATTTCAAAGTTACATTAATACATTACTTGAATGGGAATGTGAACATTTACCAATGATATCTTGTGTCCTTATTAAGTTATGTTGAACCAAAATGTTATGTAATAGAGCCTAGTTCACTTTTGGGTGCGAATCCAATTTTATATTGATGCTTTATGATTTAGTGAGGGGTTAGACCATTATAGTAGAACCCTCAAATTTAAAAACTAGTAAACTTTTGAGTTGATTTTATAGGCCTGGTAAGTGTTATTCCTTGAAACTTTGATTTATTTGGGACTCTTAGTCAATGAAATGACACTCCTTGGTTGGCAGGTGGTTGTTTTGTAAGTTAAACTTTAAGGGAATAATACTGTATACGGATACCCAATGAGGGTCATCTCTTTATCCTTCTACATTGACATGGTGACCCTTCAGGGAGAACACCCCTATGAATATGCTCAGAAAGGATCAAGGCCTGGTATTCCAATGCCTGTAAAGAGATTTCATTAGTCACTTTTTAAGGGTTTTGACCCATGTGGGTTGATATTATATTTTTGTACCTCAATTTTTCCTCTCTAGAGATATATTCCAGGAATGTTAGATTTCATGTAATATATTCCCTTAAGTGGTAAGTGTTTCTCATGTGAAAGAACTTAGGGATATGTGGAAGACCGAGAGGCCCTTCGTTTTCACTCGAACCTTCATAAATAAATGTTTGTTTTGATCAAGGGAGGCCTACAAGAGAGGTTGGTAAAATATTTATGGATTCCATAAATGGTAGTGATCTTGGTCAAAAACTCATTTCAAAACCATGAATAGAAGGTGTTTAGGTTTTGTGTTATAGGAATGTCGATGTCTATAGTTTTTGAAGAATCCCCTAGGGTGCTGGATATCGAGACTAACTTCTATATGTTGGATTTTTTGGGTTCATAGATTAGTTTACTAGGGGTTGTGTGGTTTATGATTTAATTTTACAAAATGACATCATCTGAATAATGATCATTAATAAATCATGGAACATGTGAGGTTTCTAATTTTGAAGAGGATTTCCAAATGAGATCCGGATATATTAATTGCTGAGATTCCATATAGCACGATCAGCTTGGATTTGTTGATGTATGAATCATGGGAGTGTGATTCGTGTCATGAAACTGTTGGTACAAGATTTTAAACCAATGGGGATAACTGGAATAGGAATGGTAAATTCTAGTTTATTGTGGTACCATTGAAATATTTAATCGGTGAGTGGTCATGCACAATCCATGGAAGAATGGTTTCAAGAAATTGTTTTTTGGGAATCGTTTCTGATGTGTAATGATAAAATGATAAATTAAACTCCATGGTAGAGTATACATCAAAAATAAATTTATTATCATGAGGTGGTTGGCCCGTAAGGACACCTTGATAAGTATTTTTTGAAGATGTGGTGTTAGGGTTTGGAAAAAGGAAATTATAGCCAATTTTATTTTGTAAAATCATGACTTGCAGTGAGACATTCAAGACTATTCATGGAATCTTAGAGTACTCCTAGTTAGATATGGGAATTGAAAATATTTTTACATCATCCAGGTTATACTGATAGGGTGTTTGTTATACATTGAGTTAAGTAAAATATATATTTTTTGGTTTCTGAAAGGACTCCTTGTGAATTACACTTGAGGAGAATTATAATTAATCCATATAGTGGGGAGTACACCTTAGGCTGTTTGAGGGTGGGGACCCTCATTCAAAGATGAAAATACAAATTTACATGGAACCATTCTCAAAAATATGGGATTAGTAATTGTTAGTGTTTTCCTAAGCGCTCAGGATTGAGAGGTATTTCAGCCATGTCAGTCATTATAACCAGATATGGATAGAGAGTGGGTTGTAATAATCAATTTATCTTTTCATTTCGGGTTATAATAATTTCCTTTATTTTTATAGGATTAAGAACCGTAAGCTTTAATATCCTCATGGAGATGCATTTGAAATTTGGAAATGTAGGGATGTAATTCGAGTGGGAGTTTAGGACCCTAGTAGCTTAGGTGTTACTCTGAATGTCCATCAGGGATTCTTGGGGATGAGAAGGTTTAAGGTGGGGAGTTTTTAAAATCTTGAGTTTTGTATCAAATTGAAAATTTCAATAAAAATTGAAATTTAATTTTTTGTGGATGGGAAAAATTATAAACAAAAGACTCAAAACATAATTCAACGATATGGAACAATTAAATGTGTTTTTTGGATGATGATTTGGCAGGAGAGGTGTCTTGAGAATCTGGACATGTTTTGAGCGTATTAGACATCAGAAGCCTGGTTTTTTTAATGATCATGGGAGGTGTATAGTTAGTGAGCAGTTATTGATAATTGTGCACCACAAATCATGTGGACCTATAGGGGTATCACACAGTTTGATAAACTATGTACCTGAGTCCAAATGGATATGTGAAAAAATATAGAAGTGAACCTCATGGTGTGCGCATAGTTTTTTTAACTGTGTGCATGAAATTTATGAGGGGGATAGTCCATGGATATTGCAACCACACTAGTTGTGCATGATTTGACTATTTGTGTGCCTAAATATGTGGTGGGCATGCCACCATAGACAGTGATCCCACACAGTTAGTGCACAATTTTCTGAATCGTGTATCCAAACCAAGTGACTCATTGAAGGGCTAGAAATAACCATTTTTTCCTTCATTACTTTAAACCCAAATCACCCATTTCTTCCTCCAAAAAATGCACAGTAGTCATAGGGACACACTCTCTTCTCCCTCAAGTAGTATTTGATGTTTCTCCTCCATCTAGACTCAGAATCAATCATTATCAGTTGCATTTGTTCAGCGACAGTTAGTCTATCATTCCTTCAGTTTGTTTTCTTTATTCCTCCCACAGTATTGGATGTTACTTCCATGCAATATCATATTCCCTAGTTTTAGGTCATCTTTCAAATTATTTAAATTTTTTTAGATTTAAATAAATTCCGATAAATTGTTTTTTCAAATTGAGGGGGGAGACCCCTTTTATTAAACAAAAAAGATCTCATTTTGTAATATATAGTAATATTTCCACAAATTGTACCCATTATGCATTACTCCTAAATTATGAAATAACTTAAATTAAATTCCTATACTATAACTATGATATCCTTCAAACCCCTATACATGGTTATAGGTTGCCCAACCAATTATAACCACCCCATACAGTGTGTTTCTTACCTATCATTGATCATTGTGCTTTTCTTTTGTCTTCAACCACATTTTGAGATGTGTTAAATTATCTCTCATAAATGAATTTTTAAATGGGATTGAATTACACATGGATCGTACGTAAAATATTAAATAAAATTCTTGACTCCTTTCACATATAGGTGAAATGATAAATAGAATGAAATAAATTATTATGTAGGTTGGATACACCCCCTTTTTCCATGATATTTAACTTTATGTTTTACTATTTTGATGGACCAAACTATGTGGATAAATTGAATTATTTATGGAATATGTTATTTACATGGAAATTATTTATTATGAATGAATTTTAAATGGTATAGAATGTTCACTTGAACTTAAAACCCTTTAAGGATTGACCATTTCACTTGGAATATTATAAATTATAAATGAAATGACTAAAGGTACATTGGAATTGTAGATTGGCATGGATATTTCTCATGTCCTATGTTTAATTATTTAATGTAATTCAATTTCTTACTATTATGAATAATAAAATACATAGGTTCCAACAGAGAATTCCACGGATGGGATTATAAGGTACTTTTAAATGAACAAACCATTAAGGATTAAATGATTTTGGGGATGAAACATCAAATTTATTGATTAAAATCATTGGACATGGTGTTCTATATTAGTGATTAAGATAATTAGACATGATTTTCCATGTTTTTTATATAAATTTTTAGACATGTCATTCCTCATTATATATCAAAATTGTAGGAGTTTTAATTCCTATTTCTCTAATTAAAATTTCTAGATAAGGAATTTTATATTATTATTAGTTATTAGAGGTTATTGGACATGGTTTTCATTATCATACATTGGGAATGTATGGGAATGATTCCCTATGTCCCCCTGGTTAGATACTTGAGTTGATTCCATTATTTTAATTAATATGCTTTATTTTAAATATAATTCCCTATTTTATTATACATATACAAAGAATCCTTTTTTATATACCATGAGTACTAATTCTATTTATAATAAATTTAAATTAATAGATTCATTCCAACTTAGAATGAAGCAAGTAGGGTTGACTGGGTGTCCCATGAGGCTCTTGAACAAATAGGTTTACCATTTTTTTAATTAATTTGATTATTATACCTGCACAATGTGTCATTTAATTTGTATAGATGTAATTATGAATTATAAATATTTTTAGGTGGCCTAGTAATTTTTACACATAGCCTATTTAAGCCATCGATTAGTATCTAGAACGATCTCATGACAATAGTTTAGGACTTGTCTTGTTCTACTTGTTATTGATTTACTATGGAATGGGACTTTGCATGGAAGTAGCATCTTAGAATATAATTAGGCTTCCTTCTATATATAGAGTCTTTTATTTATTTCTTCATCAGTCTAGCCTTATTTTGTATATCATCTTTTGTATATTTTACTGATTGGAACTTATGGATTATCATGTTCATGTATGGTAATTTATTTGGAACTGGGTGAGTTCCCGATTATTTATATCTTCCATGGTTTATATTATTCATTTATTCTTCCATTTTTTATAGATAAATAGGTTATAGTCACCCCAATATACCAACATTAGAACCCCACTACCAGTCAGTGGCCTCTAGCGTATGGGGAGGTATGCTTAATGCCTTATTACCAATTGGTTCTACTACCGTTATCGAGTTATCATGACTGGCATGTGAAAAAGGTTTACTAGAGAATGGTATAGGTTTCCCATTTGATCCAGTGGAGTGTTAGTGATAAGGCCCCATATGTTCTTCCATGCATTTTATAAGATCTTCATTTTCCTCAAAATTACCTTGAATGGCCCAAAGGCCTTATATTTTAGTTCATTTTTTATAATCCCAGTTTTTAGGGTTGAAGGGGAACCCTTAAATGTCTGTAGGCTTTGTACCGTAACATGACCCAAAGGTCTTAGAGGAATTCATATAGACTATAACTACTTGGATCTACCCCTTCCCAGTATCTAAATAATGATGTCATCTCCCCACCTTCACATGGTTGTTCAACAGGTTGTCTTGTGAAGAGATGACCAGGCCTGGTCCCGATGGAAATTGTGATACCCTCTCATTCTTTCAAATCCATTATCTCTTCTCTAGTGAATGTGCCTCCTACCAATCCTCGTCTTGATCCCACTTCTTATAGAGTATGTCTGGCACTTTTTTCACAACATGTGGTCTGATGGCATTAAGGTGGCCCAAAGGCCTTACTGGTCGGATGTCCTGGGTGTCAGAATGCCTAAAGGACTCGAGGACCAAACTGGTGGCCTGGAGGCTGAAAAAGATTAATAGTTCCTGATTCTATAGAAACAAAAAGTGCATTCTATAGTACTAATACAGCATCCTGAAAATATTTCTCCTCTCAAATTTGATCATGGGTCTCGTGGATGCACTTGGAGAGTCCTCACTAACTGTTCTGAGGCTCATGTGCTTGCTCATAATTTGAATATCCTTTTTCCATATGATTATATTATAAGGTGATTTTTTTATTTTGATAAATGCATTCAAATTGTATTGAGGAAGAATGGAAAGAATATTTGATTTGGAGTCGAATTATTGGTTCCCACACAAGTTAAATGTTTCATAAAAGTGTATTTGAACCCGTGGAAACCACCATTTCTGAATCTATGCAACCTGATGTTGAAAATGATTCATACCAATCAATTTTCATGATCCAAAGTTATATAAATATGCCTAAAAATTCCATTTTCAAGAGTTTTTTTAGGGTAATTCTATGAATTTAAATAATATCAATTTTCCCGACACTTGCTTGTGTGCCTAATATTAGAATTATCAATGAAATTTTCTTGGACGCTTTCTAGGGAGACATTTTATGTGAATTTCCTCACATAATCACTTCAATGAATTATAAAACACTTGAGGCTATTTTTCACAACACCTATTCTAGGAGGAACATGTTTCTAACAAAGGAATAATTCCTCATGCTACAGGATGTCTCATGTAACATATGAATTCCACAAACCTATGTTAGAATCCCCTATTTTTAACCCATTTTTGGAGAAATATTTTTCAATAGTGATGGAATATGGGGATTTCATTTATATAATTCATGATAATTTAGGAAAACCCCCTTTATATGATTGAAATTCTGATCTTTTACCTATTGTACCATCGCATAATATATGGTTAAGGAAACCCAATTCATAATACCCACTCAATACAATGTTTTCATTCCATTTATGAGGTAAACCTTAACCATTGTGGAATTTTATAGTCACATAACCTTAAACTATGTAACATAGATTATATGGTTATTGATTCATATATACAAGGTATGTAGGAAACCTCTTTGATTTTCAATCCCAACATTACTACCATCTTGTCTCCCCTTTGAGAGGCAGTATACCCCATTACATGATCACCTTCTTTGAGAGAGTTGACCCCCCCCCCCCCCTATAGTGATTACATATGAGGATTCATTCCATAGAGGTTTTCCCACAAAACAATAAACCCTTAGTGTCTCCATTGGACAGTAAAATATGAGATTCTCCACTAGAATCTAAAAAATACTTTCCCACACTAGACTCTAATTATGAGTATCTTCAATGGACTATAATTCATGAATGTATCCACTAGACTCCAAAGAATGAGTGTCCCCATTAGACTCTAAATCGTGATTGTCCCCAATACAATCTAAACTATGAGTGTGCCAACTAGAATCTAAACTTTGAGTGTCCCAAATGGGCTCTAAAGTGTGAGCACCTACCTATTTGGAATTAAAATATAGGATTGCATCACTTTCTTATCTTGGAACCACAAACCCATGCATTATAATTTAATGAGAATAATATTCCCAAATTTACTATAATAAGGATGATATAATTGTATCTAATGTTCCCAACATATTTATCCCTCTGAACCAAATGTCTTCACCCTACTAATGCAGTAAGTGTTGTAATTAACCAATTTCCACAAATATTTCATTGGGAAGGGTTTCAATGATATGTCTTATATATATGAGGGAGTCAATGACTATTAAATAAGTTCCTTAGTGGGATGATATGATCTCCTATAATCCCATTTAATTAAAGGTTCCATCATCATCACCTTGATGGTGAGAGGTCACCAACCATTAGAAAATGGCAACAGAAGACTATATTGTGATAAACAGCACATCTCACATCTTAGTGGAAAGAATCATAAACATCAAAAATAGTGTAAATAACTAAATTAATTAACTTAATGAAAGTTCCATGGTCCTATTGGAATGCATGTCTTACCCAATCATTGATTTTGTACATTAACAGTTTACATTGGTGGTTTTCACAAGGCCACTACTCTATCAATACTACACATGAGAACCTATCAATCTCCCATATTTTAAAGTGTATTCCCCCACTCGAGAATTGGTCTATCACACAAAACCTCAAGATAAATATTTTTATGAGTATTGATATTCTATAATCTAGATCATCACATTTGACTGATTCTAATATTTCATACCTGGTCAGTTATTTAACATATGAACTCCCCTTATTAATTCAAATTAGAACCCATGTCTGTGTATTTATCACTCACTAGATAAATTCTGGTAACTTACATACAAGAACCAATTTAAAACCGTGACAACCACTGGGTTGGTATATCCAATAAGCCACCCCCAATATTCCTCATAATTCACCCAAACAATGGTTGCATCATTAATTATTGGTGGTGTGCTCTCCACTATAGGACTTCCCTTATCCTTTTGATCAATGAGCATAGATCTTCCCAATTCTATTATCAATAAAATTTCACAACTCACAATACATGCTCATTTACTCCTCATATACCCATCTCAGGAGCCTCACTCTAGAATCAATAATCATCATGGTATTTCATGGTACCATTATTCAATCCAGCTAATAGCATGTCATCATGGCATATGAGCCCTGAGGAGTATATCTTTAAATTACTATCCCCACTCACTACCATGTGAATGTCAGGATGAAACATTTTATAGACTCTATTTTTTATCATAATCATATTCAAAATTTGATTTATTCCATACAAACCATATTTGAGACACTCTCGAGATTCCTAAATAAATACATTTATCCACCTGGCCTCTTGATGTTTTACTAAATTAATCAATAATCTCACTATATATTTCATTTAAAAAGGTTTAACAACTCATATCCCATACAATTGGACCATAAAAATAATCACAAGACCCATCTTTCATTTCACATCACCCACATCTATTTCATCTCTAGCATCGGTCATGCCTCAATCTGCCATTTTTTACTGAATAATTTGTAACACCTTGAGATTTTAATACTAATTTACATTTAAATAAATGTTATTTTGAATATCTAGTATCCCACAAAATACTAAACTCAAACTAATTGTGATACATTTTATTAACCTAAAACATAAAAATGGAATATGAACATTAATATAATATGAGAAAGTAATAATGAATGAAAAAGATAACATTTAATTAAGATGTTATTAAAAATATATTTTTATACATCACAAGTTATTATATGAAGTATTTATAAAATTCAATGAAATATTTTAATATCCATTTATTAGTAAAATTAAATATAAATAATTAATGTTAATGGTATTTGGTGATGATTATTTAATATAAATATAATATTTTTTTAAAGAACTACTTTTTAAATTATTTTCAATTTTTTATTACTCTTGAATAAAAAATAATTTTATTAAATTTATTGATAAAATTTACATTAAATTTAATTTAATTTTATCCAATAGTTATTAATATGCAAGTAATAATAATAAATTCCTTTATTGCTTAAAAATGTATTTTACTAAAACTTTCTCTTTATACACTGGGAATTCTTATTTAAATAAACTAAATATATATTAATTAAATTATGATAAAATATATTATTGATATAAATAATAAATTAATAATAAATTCATTATTAATTTATGGGACTTAATAATGATAACAGTAAATATTTTAAAAAATTATTTTCCTGTAAATATAGTTTGAATTATATTATATGTTTCCATTTAAAATTTCAATTCCTAAATTTTTGAATTTGAATTTTTAAAACAATATCTTTATTTTTGGACTGAGCGTGAATATTTTATATTAGTATGAAATTTTGGAATTTTTTCTGAATATATTAAATTTTTAGGTGAATAGTAAAAAATAATATTTTTTTAAATACCTTGCCTTTTATAACATTATTTGGATATAAGCATGACATAAAATTTTATAAAACCATTATAATGATAAAATTTTTATTTTTTATATAAAATTATACATTTAAAAATATTATATTTAATTAAAAACCTATATTTGACATTGTAAAACTTTATTTATATTTTTCTCTAAAATTTTTCTTAATACATCATACATTTAATATTTTAGAATTAATTTTTATCACCCTTATATATCTTATCGAATAGAATTCATTTCATGTTTGGAATCATACTGTCTGATTTCTATAGTAAGGTGCATTTTATTTTTAGGCATAAAAATCATTTACTTAGGTAAAAATTAGTTACCATAGTAAAATCCAAAATGGTAAAATGGTTAAATAAAATATTAAAAGGAATAAAACACGTTAAAAAGATGTTTATAAATGATTTTTTGAGTTATTTATAAACCAATACTTATAACCTATCCATTATCATATAATTTGAGACCACTTTCCTGAATTTTGCACCTCTTATTACAAAAAATGTCTCTCCTCTCACTTATATAGGGTGCATTCACCTCCCAAATTATTTTCACACCCTAATCATCTTGGTGAAACGAAGATAATCCCAAATACCTAAAAAATCCTATAAAAAACATATAGGTTCTTATCTAATAAAAATACCACCCTTAATAGGGACAATGAAATTTTCAAAGGAGTTGTTTAAAAGAGTAAGGTAAAAAATTCATATTCACTTCATTTAAATTTCCATTCTTTTATTTCTTCTTATATATCATAAAAATACATTATAAAAATGATAAAATAATTAAACAATAATCATAATTATATTTAAATGATATTATTTTTATGTAAAACTTATTTTATACCTTCCTCCCAGCCATTCAAAAAATGAAAATGTCGCTCATGTTACGTGTAGACTACCGCCTCCATGAATGGAATATTTAATTTTTCATCACCACCTTAAATTTAGGTTTATGTATTTAATAAATAAATATGATATTTATTAAATTATTGGGATTCTATAAGGATAAATAATTCATTATAATTAATACCCATCCTTTGGAAAATAAAAATGTTGCTCATGTGTATGTGCAGACTACTGACTCTTTGGATGACATATATAAATCTTCATCACCACCTTATGTGGATAGTTATAAAAAATATTTAATGAATATATATGATATTAGTTTGAAATGTCACTCATGAATATTGTTCTTAAATTATGATACAAAATTTATGATCATTATAAAGTAATCCATTAATACCGATAAATTACTCAAAAAAATATCATAATGGATCTCCTTCTCTCAAAACATGCTTGTAGTTTCCATAAAATGAACATAGTGACTCATAAATAGTTGAACCAAAAATAATTTAAATCTATGTTATAATATTTTAATGATGAAATTGGCATCAAATAATGGTGTTTTATTTCATCATTATAAAACATTTGTGAAATAATCAAAATAACTAACATCTGATTAAGAAAAAATAAACATTAACCGAATAATGAGTGTACAATGAATGATTAAAAATCAAGAGTATAAATATTAATATTTATATTAATAATGTTGTGAAAAAATTTATTAATGTTGTTATTTTTATTATATGGGAGGTTAATGTTTTTTTGGTAATCAAGAGTAAAAGGTAAGGGTTTTTGTTAACTCAATTTCCCTCAATTGAGTTATGATTGATCTTCTAGAATGTTATTATTATAAGTTGGGTATATTATACCTCATAATTTAATTATATTTTAATTCATATTATTTATTCTTTGATATAAATTTCTTTCTTATAAAAATCACTTTCAAATGTTTCTTACATCAAAAATAAGATTTCTCAAATAGGTTTTCACATCAAATTCCCTTCATTGAAACTTGATTCAAATTGCACGCCTATTTCTATTTATATGGGGTATTTAAAAAATATTTGTAGTATCATAAAATTATTATCTCTTTATTAATGTTATTTATATATTCATTTCAATTTTCTCTTTCAAATTTTTTTGATTCAAACATTATGTAAATCTTGATGGTTTCTTCTATCAACATTCTACCATTGAGACATATTCCGTATTCATATTTTATTTATTTTTGTGTGGTGATATACTACCTACGGATTCCTTTTATAATATGTTTCATTAAATTAAATATATTTACAAATCCATCTCAACTTCTCTCTTTAAAATTTATTTGATTCAAAATTTACTAAGGTCGTAAGGGTTTAATTTTTAATCACACTATGAATCCAGGATTGATATGACTAAGTTATCATCTAGGGAAATAGTATGATATTTCTACATAAAACCCCCTATATTTTATTATAATCTATTTTCAAAATGTTTTAAATTTCTTCCTACCATCTCATTTCCCCTATGGTTTATAATTCACTCTAAGCTATGCTTTTAATAGAAACTAACTTTACCCTTTATTTGCACTCAGTTTCCATTTTCCTCTATGTAAAAATTCTTTATTTTATTTTACTGACATTATTATGTCTAATTATATGATTTTGTTATGGTATTTTTCAATAAAAGTTACTTTTAAAATAAAATTAATCTTCTCTTAATGTTTTGGGTATGATCATTTCCCACCAACATTGACTTTTTAAAAAAATTGAAAAAAATATTCAATTTAAACATTTTCCGTGATAACTCATTTTATAGTTATCTAAGATGTTTTTATTTAAGAGAAATCCTCCCCAAGTTTCCATGGTATTCAAAATAAATTCCTTTTTAGTTTTATTTATTAAAATGTTTCTCAAAATATATCATAAATGAAAATTATATTACTTATTCTCCTTCTAAGAAAATATTAATGCTCTTACAAACGTGTTTTTCATATATGTCATCATCCATTATTGTTTCTTATGATTCTTTTGGAAAATTCTCAAAGTATACCATCGACTTTCTTTATATGGGTGTCTTATGAATATGTATTACAAATTTTTTTCATGAAACATGTCTCTTTTCATGGGTAAATAAAGTTGTGATTAATTATGAATGTTTTAAAGTTCTTACATCACACATATGTATGATTTATAATTATGTGATGAGGGCACCCTATATTGACCACCTATGAATTAGGTAAATTTTTATATCTCGATGGATAATTATGGGACATAGGGATGTGAATTTCTAACCCACTAGGATATTGGAGAGAGGGATGTAAATTCTTGACCCACTATGTTATAGGAGTCAGGGGTGTGAATTCCTAACCCACTATGTTATGATTTATATGATTATCTGTCTTCCATATAAATATGTTTTAAAAAATATCATGTTCTGATTACTCATGTATTATGCTATTCTTAAATACTTAATACTTGATTTATTATTTATGGTCCATATTTATTTGGGTAAAACTTCCTAATATTATGTTTATAAACCTTGGGTAATCTCTCAATCCCAAATGCTAATCATATTCTCACTTGTGATCATCAATGGTTATCTCTTATGTTTACCCTTGCTGGGCATCTAAGCCCACCCATTTCTTATGTATCTATTCCCGAGGTTATAAAGATGCATATAACATATGAGATATCTATAAGGAGGTCTATTGTGGTGTTATAATTGAGAAATGTGGAAAATTTGTGAAATAAGTTATTTAAATATCCAGTCTACAAAGACACTAAACCATTGGGGTCTAGGATTTTGAAACTATTTGTGATTTTAAATGATTATTCATGTGAAATAATGGAATAAGTTAGTTTATTTATATTGGTTCAACAGAAACCAAAGATAAACATACCTTTATCTTACATCTTTTACATGATATAAGCATTACATTTCATAAATAATAATAATAATATCCTATGGACGGATAGGTTCTATGTCATAAGTGACTGGCTACATAATCAACTTATTTTACCATTCATACAATCATTTATTCTTAAATGTTCCATATTATACCATCATCTAAACATATATTAAAAAACTCATCATCATAACCTAGAGAATTAAAACATAAGAAAGAGGTGAGAGAAAATTCATTATAATGGATGAATAAAAATTTCATCAAAGATGACTTCATAAAAGTAAGGAAAAAACATAATCATAAGAAAAATATAATATCATCATGAGTGATAATAATAACACCTAATTGGGATTTTTAGGTCCTGGAATAACAAATTAAGGCCATAAAATATCTACAAGGAAACAAAATAGTCATAAAATAACATAAAAATATATAGCATAAACCTTGAATCACGAGGGACTGAGATAAAAATTCATAATATATCTCAATTGTGGGAAAACATTATCATATGTAAATATTAAATTCATGATTTAGACACATTCACCCTTTCTTGTGAGATAATTTAATTTTACCCATATATATATCACCTTTGTGATTCACACACTTTCTCCCACACTTCAGAAAAACTAAATTTTTCCTGTTTATACATATATTATAATATTTTAACTTTTAAACAATTTATTTTTGGGTGATATAGGTCCCCACCGATCATCATCCATAATTATGACTACCCCTTGAAAATCATTCACTTATCACATAACAAATAACCCATGAAAATTTTATGGATTTCATAAAATGATTAAATTAAAATCATTCATTTTCATTAAAAACCCATGAAAATGAAAATTTATTTCATAAAATATTCAATGTAAAATAATTCACCTATCATAGACTAATTAACCCATGGAAGTAAAAGTTGTTTTTATAACAATTTCAAATAGTATAACAATATGAATCAAATCGATTGACATCGAGAAATTGATCACCCAAAAATAATCACATTATAGAAGAAAAATAAAGGGTGGAACATGAAACACAACTCCATTGGAGTTGATATTTTTTAATATGTAGAGTAAAATTAAAACCAAATCATAAAAGAGTTTTTTTTAAGAAATTGTTTTTGTAATCATCGGTGTAAAAGTCATAATAACGAGTCACTTTTCAAAAAGTATCTTTTGTTTCCTTAAAATAAAGTGAAATTAAAACACTTCATGGAAGTGGATTTTAATTTAATTCTTTTTTTCACAAAATATATAAGAGATAGCATCATTTAAAATTGAAAATAATACGGGAAATAAATTCAAGAATAATTCATATAACTAAAATAAAGAAATTTGAGTTACAAAATCAGTTACCTTTACTCTTGATATTTATAAAAGTTCTTTAAAATCATGTATTAAAATAACTATCTTAATAACCTATTTTTGTACCTTATTCATATCCATATCCTTAATATATAATTATTATATACATTTATATCAGTTAATTCTTATCCATTCTCAATTTTGGATGTGAATAATATTGATTATTAAGAACTAATCTCATAATAACGGTGATGTTATTTATTATTATAAAAAATTTATTCATTAATAGATCATAAAACATACTATAAATTATATTTTAGGATATTTTAAAAACAACAATTTCATTATATGAGATTTTTAATTAAAGTTCTTATTGAAAAAATTGCTGACGAGCATGTTTCAGTGATTTTTAACAAATGAATGGTGGTAACTAAATTAATGAGTTAAAAGTTTATATTACCAAATCTGAACCAAGAAAATCATTTTTTACTTATTAATATCCAATATTATGTTTCCAATTCCATACATCATAAAAATTTATATCATTTTTCATGTAGGTGGTTAAACTGACCCCACAAGAGTATGCTACAATCTATGTGTAAGTATGATTGTGGAAGAGATCATTTTGTTAAAATATCATTATTACTAAAGTATAATAACATTATTTATATGTTATTAAGGGGTTTAATCATAATTTTTAAGAGTAATAAGAACAAGTTTAATAAAAAATATGATGTCACTTATAAAAAAATCACTTTTCCTCTTGGTATGTTTGTTTTTTGCATTTAGTTTTACAACGATTTCTTAATTTTGATAATACTAATAGAATGAAAATTTTATATTTCTATAAAATAAATTATGATATAAATAATATATATTTTCACTAAAACTCTTTCTATAACTATCCCTTAAATGTTGTGATGAAAAATAAAATGTGTTGTTCGTAAAGGCGGTGGTCTCCACACGCACATGAATAACATTTTCATTTTTTATTGAATATAAAGGGGATATATAATGGTTATGCCATATAACATTTAATTATATTATTTATAATTATATAATTAAATTTATATATATGTGTGTGTTTATAATTATTTTTTAAGATGGATTACAAGAAGGATAATGAAAGGAAGTTTAAGGGTAAATAAACCTTAACTAGAGAATTTAGATCCTCTCTTAAAGTATCCATTAGAAATGGAAGACTTGGGTCACTTTGTTGAGGATAAAGGTTTATAAAAATGTATAGGTGGACTATATGATGTAAATTGAGAATATTATCATTGTAAGTTTGAATAGGTTTTAATTTTGAAAATGTTGGAAGTGAGCTCCTTTTTTAAGTGAAATGGAGGGACAAATATTTAGAAAAGAATGCTAGGTGAGGGGTAAGAATGTAATTTCATGAGAGATGGCTGATTTAGGTTGAAAAATGTTGGTTAGTTATATAGGTATGTATTTAACACCTAAAAAGGTATTCTATATGTTTTACGTGTCAAATTGATTTAGTAAAATTTAAGCCACATTATATTACTCATTTTAACACTTATTAATATTGATTACAAATTATTTATGGTTATTATTTTAACACACAAAATATAATATGACCATTAGAACCAAATATCAATTTGATGAATATAAATTTTGGATACATTTAATATAATTCAATTTATAAATATTATATAATTAACATTTAAATTATAACACATAATGTGTTGAAAAAATATTATTATAGGGAAAAAATGTGGTTTTACTTATTAAATTTTATTAATATTATTTAATATTTATTACCAATTAAATTAGTGTTAATTAATTTTTAAATATCTCTAAACATCATATTATATTCTTAATTTAAAATATATCCATTTAAAAAACACAATATTTAGAAAACTATCATTGTTTAAAACATAACTATTTCATCAAGGTAAATAATATTTACCTGGGTAACATAGTTTTATGCCTAGAAATGAAATTGACCCCATTACCTAAGTTAAAAATTCTAAATAAAAATATTCAACTCATTTTATATGATTTAATTTCAAAAATTGTTAAAAATTAATTTTAATATAAGAGTGTATAACCCATAAAAACAATTTTAACAATCAAGTATATTCTTAGCTGCAAATGACCTCGGTTTTACTGTAAATTTTTATATAGTTTTAATAAATTGGTTTCTTCTATTAATAAATTCTTATATATGTTTATAATATAATGATAATTTTTAATAATTTCATTTAGAAAAATGTATTTGTTTTTAGTTCAGTGTTTCATGCAAGACAAGCTACTCACAAGATAATTTATCAGGGAAAAGTATTTACTAAAAATCATGGGCCCTTATAGGGTCCCCTCAGATGGTATCAGAGTTGGGTTTATTTTTGGGGTGATTATTTTAGTTACATTTTGGTATTATTTAAGTCATTTTGTGGAATAAGACTAGAAAAATTTACTAAAACCCTAAAGGGATAAGTATACAAATAGGAAAACATCCTAAATTTTTTGTAAAGTAGAGAGTGTGGTTTCCTAGAAATTTCATTCCTTGATGGATAAAAACAAGTGGATACATTCTCTAGGTATGATTCACCGAAGGGTAATAACCATAAAAAATATTGGTTGAGTATTAACTCTATATTTACTCAGAGCATGACAAGTTGTCCTAACAAAACACTTGGTTTGACACTCTTGGGGGGTATGAATTGGTGATTCACATGCAATTTGTGAACTGTTGTGAAAGATTTAAATGAAATTTAAATATATAAAACATAACTAGAAAGTTAGATAACCTAACAGTAAAATGAACATCGATATCCTAAATGGAATACTATAAATTCATAAGTTAGGATTAGTCTTCAGTAAATTTATTATATATTATCATAACCATTTTGGTTTTAATATTCATTTCAAAATAATATCATAAAAATTAAGTTTTAAAAGGTATATTTATAGGAACTCATAAGTCTTGTAGATAGTTAAGGATCCAAGTTTCGAATAAATGGTCGAGAATCTCAATATGTGCCTATAAAAAGGTACTATACGAATTCTATAGAGTTTACCATGATTTTGATTTTGAAATTATACATCGGGTCATTCCCATATCTATTTTTCATTATTGAGTTGTAATTAAAATTATGAGGATGCAATTTATTTATGGAAAGATAATTTAACATGTCGATATTTTAGTATTAACTTTCCTTTAAATAAATATTATTTTGAATAAATTATTTCACATGAAACTCTAAATTTTTAAGTAATTTTGACTAAATAATTATTTTAATGAAATTTATTGATAATATTTACATTAAAATAAAGTAACATCCATACAGTAGTATTTACTATGAAATCAATAATAATAAATTCATTTTATGCATAAAAATGTATTATACTAAAAATTATCTTATTATGCGCTAGGAATTTTTATTTTAAGAAACTAAATATATTATGATTAAATGATGATAAAATATATTTTTTATATTAATAATAGATTAAATATACTTTAATTATTAATTTAAGGGAAATAAGAAAAAGAATCGTTAATATTTGAAAAATTGATTTTCTGATAAAAATAGTAGTTAATTATATTGGATGTCTCAATTTAAATGTTAAATTCAAAAAATCTAGGATTTTAATTATAAAAATTAAACATAATTAACTTAATTAGAATGAAAATATTATATTAGGGTGAAATTTTGGTAATTTTATAAAAATATTTAATTTTTAGGTGGATAATACAAAATATTGTTTTAACAAATATCGTGACTTTTATAACATAATTAGTATACATGCCTGTGTTAAAATTTTATCAAACATTTTTTTAATGAACAATGTTAATTATATGTAAATTTATTCATTTATAAAATATTTTTAATTTACAAACATATATTTGACATTTTATTACATAAGTTATATTTTTCTCTAAAACTATTTTTAATGTGTTATATATTTATTATTTTAGAATTAATTATTTTCACTTTTATAAATTTTACATAATAAAATGTATTTTATATATTAAATCATAAGTTCTAAATTATGTAAAAATCTCCATGTTAATTTTAGTCATAAAAATTTATTACATAGGTAAAAAATAGTTACCATGGTAAAAGACAAAATGGAAAAGGAGTTAATCAAAGGGAAAAACCATAAAACTTGTAAAAAATTTGTATCCAAATGAGTGTTTGAGTGATTTAGCAGCCAATACTTACCCACTATCCCTTATTTTACACTTTTAGAGACACTTTTTTTAAATATTTCACTACGTATTACAATATTTTCACTCCTCTCGCATATAAATGGATCCCCCACCCCACTTCTCCTCACACATTAATCATATTAGTTTTAATGAAATGTACCAAAATATCTCACAAATACTCCTAGAATATTCATAGAGGTATTTATCTCATCCAAATACCACCCTTAAATCTGATAATAAAATTTTAAAGAAATTGTTTCAAGGAGTAAGGTAAAAAAAATTTATCACTCATTTTTCATTTATATTCCTTTATTTATTATTCTACCACATTATAATATATTCTAACAATAATAAAATAATTACACAAGTATATCAAGAATTATTAAATTAAATTATGTTTATAGAATAGTCATTTTTTTCTTTCCTCCCAACCATTCAAAAAAATCAAATTTTCACTTGTGTTACATGCAGACTACAGCCTCCCTGAACGATGTATTTATTTTTTCTTAACCAACTTAAATAACCAAGTATAAGAATATATTTAATGAATAAATATTATATTAATGAAGTAATTAATATTCTATAAATATAAATTATTCATTATATTAATAATCTCATTCTTGTGAAAATAAAAACATTTCTCGTGTGTATGTGAAAAATACAACCTCCACAAATGATGTTTTGTCCACACCCTAAATGGATGGTTATAAAAAAAAATTATGAATTTTTTTTGTTTTTAATGAGTAATATATATCATTAATATGTTTATAAAAATATGATATAAAAATTTATGATCATTGTAAAGTAATCTATTGATATAGGTAAATTGCCTGAAACAAGCTCGTCATGGATATTATTCTCTCAAAACATTCCCATAGTTTCCAAAAAATGAACATGGGGATGCATAAATCATTGAAAAAATATATTTAAATATATTTTATAATCTATTAATTATAAAATTTTATCCATAGAATGGTTTTTTCTGTCCCTATTATAAATCATATGTGAAACAATCAAAACTAATAACATTCCATTATCAAAATAAAAGTTAATTGTCCAATAAATATATAATGAAAGATTATAATTAAATACTATAAACTGAAAAAGATATGAAAATGTTTCTTTAATATTTTTTTGATATTTTTTTTTATACTAGAGTTTAAAGTGCTTTCATGAATGTCATTGGTAAAAGGCATGGGTTTTTGTTAACTCAGTTTCCATTCATTGAGTTATAATCATTCTTCTTCAACATTATTCTTATAAGTTGGGAATTTTTGACCTTATGGTTGAATTATAATTTCTTTCATATTATATTTTTTGGATTTGAATTTAATTCTAATAAAGTTTATTTCAAAGGATTCTTACATTACTAATGTAATGTTTCTAAGGGGGTTTTTACCTCAAATTACATTTATTGAGACATCATTAAAATTTTGAACCTATTTATATTTATATAGTGTATATTTTTAACATTTTAAGTATTATTCCATTATTACCTATCTATTCATGGTATTTATAGTTTCACACATTCAATATTATTTATTCAAAGATTATAAAATTTGTAATGGTTTCTCATCTCAAGTTTCTTCCTTTAAGACATATGCCATATTCACTACTTGTTTCTATTTGTGTGGTGTATATATTCCTATATGGATAAATTTTATCATACCTTTAATGAAATTAAATTTATCTAAAAACCATATCATGTTATCTCCTTTATTGGGTTGGATTCAAAATTTATCAATGTGGTTAGGGTTTTATTTTTAATCGCATTTTGAATGTGGTATTAATATAAATAAGTTACCATATAGGTATATTGTATGATATTTATCTCTAAAAACACAAATACTTTTTTCTCCTATAATTGTTCATATTTTTACATGTCCTCCAACCATTTAATTTCCCATTGGATCATAATTCACTCAATGTGATTCCCTTAAGATAAATTGGCCTTATTGCTTCTTTTCGGTCGAGGACATTTTTCCTCCAAGTCCTTATTCTTATTTTTTGTTTCGTGGATGTTATTATCTTTAATTACCTAATTTATTAATGTATTTTTAAATGAATTTTTTTTAAATAAATTAATCTTATTTTATCATTTAAGGAGTTATCATGTTGCACCAGATTTGGATTTTCACTAAATGTGAATGGAATCTTATTTTTATACATTTTCTATACTAATTCATTTCCCCACAACCTTCATTGGTTTTATTTAAGAAAATTACTCTCTAATTTTAACCATTTTCTAAAGGTATTATATTATATTTATTTTATAAATATTGTTCTCCAAATATATCAAAAACAAAAATAGTATTTCTTATTTTTTCTACAAGTAAATTTAAATGTTCTTATATTGTTTTTTCCTCTATGTCAACATATTTTATAGTTTCTCAAGATTTAATGGGAATATTCTCTATGGATACCATCCACTTTATTTATTATTGATGGATTATGATTATAAATTTTGAATGTTTGATATGAAAATGGTCTCTTTTCATTGTTTAATATATATTTTATAAATTATGAATGTTTTCATGTTATTTTGGAGCACACATGTATGATTTAACATTATGTGAGGGGAGGTACCAATATATACCTCCAATGAATTTGGTAAAGTTTGATATATAACGATATAATTATGGGGGATTGGGATATGAATTCTTGACCCACTGGGTTATGGGAGAAGTAATTTGAGTTCATGACCATCAATGTTATGAGACATAGGGATATGAATTCATCCCCCAATGGTTTATGGGATAAAGGTATGTGAGTTCATGACCATCGATGTTATGGGATGTAAGGATATGAATTCCTCACCCAATTTGTTATGATTTCAAGGATTATGTTTGTGCCACATTCATATGTTTTTCATTTTTCTCATGTTATGATTAATCATATCTTACATTATGATTAGATCACTAATCCTTGACTTATGATTCATGATCCATGTTTATTTGGGTATAATTTAAAAAAATTATGTTAATGAGCCTAGTTTATGCTCTCATACCCACATACATATCTTATTATCACTTATGATCATCAATGATTATCTCTTATATTTAACCTAACTAACAATCTAAGTTGAACCCTTTATTATGCTTTTATTATTCATGTTATGGAGAAGATTATAACATGTGAAATGTCTAGAAGGATGTCTAGTATGATGTGATAATGGTGATGTGTTCACAAATATGTTAAATAAGTTTTTTATATATACAATCACTAAAAACACTTAATATTTATGGTCAAGGATTTTGTGGATATTTTTAATATGAAATGTTTATTCATGTAAAATAATAGAATAAGTGTGTTTATCTAGCTTGGGATTCTAACAAGTCTATATCTGGACATTCCCTAATTAAATCTTACTCATACTAACATTTAATTAAAATTCATAAATAGAATACCTTTATCCCCTTCCTAGTCAATAAAAGGTGTGTCACACCTATATGTCATCATTTCATCCTCTAAAAATAAATTAATGTGATCATTCATACAATATCTATAGAATCACATTACTTGTATCTAATAGTTCAGGAATAAAAATAGTCTTTGTATGAAACCCATTGGGTCACTGAAATGTGTTTATTTTGAGATTTAATTTTAATTTTTATTATTTTGTTTTTTTTTTGGAGTTCAGGTTGAAAATATGAATTGTAGGGAAAACAGGCTTGGGTACAAAGTTAGTACAAACCATTCCCCTAGTTTTTTGAAGGGGTGTTGGGTTTTCAATGAGTTTTCCGTGGTTAAATAATGATTTACCAAACCATGAAGGATCTCCATGAAACCATAAAGCATAATTTTAGGCTTGATAATGATCTAAATGGTTCGTTTTTCCTAACCATTTGGCCCAAACTAAATAGATTTCATAGTTTACCTAATATTTTAAAATTACCTAAATTCCCTTTCTGAATTTTTAAATTTATCATCCCATCTTATACCCATTTTCATGTCTCACCCTCCCTCATCTAGGGATAATTTTTCTCCCTTTATTACTTAGAGGATTTTCTTTAAGTAAGGCTTGAATTCTTTGAGATTAATCTTCTATTCTCCCACTCATACCTTGTTCTTATTTTCCCTTTGTGTTTTGGAACCCTAGAAACCATGGTGCTGAACTAAGGGTTTAGATTGGAGTTTTAATGAAATTTATTGATGGTTTAGACTTTGGGGTATACCTTATTCTTGTTCCTCCTGATTTTAGATGAATGTGATGAGATTTACTTCAATTTGAGGTAGGTTTCTCTACATAATTGGTTTTTCACTATGTATACCTTAAGTCCTTGGATTTTCTTTTGTTTTTCATTCCTTTATTATTATTCCATTATTTTGTTTAAGGATTATTAATATTTTTTGGTATTGTTATGAAATTTTTTATTAAAAATATTTATTTCATATGGTTTTCCAAAGAAAACATATTTTGGTTTACAATATATTTGATGAAATTTTTCAAATAGAGTTTTCACACTAATATGATTTTAGAGGAAAAATATATAAATGGATTTTCATTTTCATGATTCCTTATTAACAACATAAATAATTTTATTTGTGTTAGATATGAATCTATGGTTAGATGTGCATGGGAGGCCTTAGTTTAGTGGGAAGAGAATACTAAATCAACCCTAGTGTAGATTGTGCACTCTCTATAGAATGTTAACTAGTTAGACTAAGTGAGTTAATGAGATGGATTGTATTTCTCAATGGGGATGATTATGTACCCAATTAGACCAAGTGGACTATAATGATAGTAATAGGTTAATGTATGTCTTCTAGTGTTCCCATAGTGATTCATAATTTCCTTAGACTCATAGGTATGGGAACAAGATGCATATGTGTCTTTTGATTAAGATGTATGACTACTTATTACCCATTTCATTATTTCATCATGATGTTATAAATTTCATTTTTCCCTCTTCTTTTGTATGTTTGTCTTTCTCATGTTATTTCTTGTACATGACCTATTTTAAAGGAAACTAAAGGATTTAGGAATGTTTTCAAAGAAATAGTTTTTAAAACAATACTTTTAGACTAAAACTAATGGTTTTAATAGTGAATGATATTTTATATATTCACAGTGTTATAATACAAGGATTTTCCTCAAACCATGAATATACCAATAGGGTATATACAGACTTGGTTTTGTAGGATAAAAGTAAAGGTAAGGCTGTCATACAATTATATGTATCATCCCGATTCTCATCATCCTTATTAAATGTAGTGGTGGTGTTGGTTGATGTGTTAAAAAAATATATATATTTTGGGATTGATTCATTGAGTTTTATACATTTTTTATACTCTGGTCCTTTTGTTTGTGAATGGTATTTTTAGAAACTGGATGCTTCATTTTGTGAAGTTTGTTTTGTAGAAAACTCTAAGATTATAGGCATTTCATTTCATGAATACTAATTCACAATGTGTATTTATAAGGATAAGAATAATAACTCTTGAAATTTGATTAGGGTAACATGATATATAAACCCAATACATGTTGTGAGAAACCAAGGTGAAGAAAACTCAAAACATGAAATACATTCACCATGTGAATGGTTTAGTCGCTACCTCTGGTCAACCTCTATGAATTCCATAAAGATCCCATGAATAAGATTCAGTCTATCAATTATGGGATATACAAAATATCAAAGATTTTTAATTTCTTATTCTGGATGTAAAAACACAGTTCATTATTTGAAATTCTAAATTAGGAAAAATCCCATGCCAACTCATGATATAATCCTATTTATGTCATAATTTTCTCTTTCTTATTTAATTCTAGGAACATAAATCTTTTAGTTCATTATATTTCTTTAAAATTTTCTCTCATTTTATTTCATTATGAAAATGTTCTATTGAACTTAGAGGCTTTCCATAATTTTTAGTAGTTTCAAAATATTTGTTTCTTGAAAATACAATTTTCATGATGCATGTTTCTTCTTTATTCAAGTTTGTTGGTTTTATTTTTACTAATTAAAAATTGTGGTGATATGAAATCTATTTTAATTAAAATTTAATTTCACATGATTATTTCTTCTCTCACCATGCATGAACAATTTTTATAGGGTTTGGGATCGATGGTAGGGTTTGAAAAACTTAAAACAAATCCTTAAATAAAACTTGGGGAATCAATTGTCCTAGAATTTCATTAAGAAAACAATCGTATTTCATATTTTCTATATGATCCTAATCTAGTGCATTGAGAAAATAGGAGCCTAAACTAATTTGAATAAATCAATTTAGGAATAATTGCTTTAATATTTTTCTATTCATGATGGGGTGCCTAATAAACCATATTTGATAACCACCTCTAGACCAAATATTTGTTGTTAATCAAGGTAAATCTAATTTTTTTTACCAAAATCAATTTGGTGATTCCTGAACATCTTTCCATCCCAATCTATTAGATCTTCCCATGTTAGATTTTGGGATATAATATTCACAAGTTCCCCAATGTTATTCATAAACCCTTACTTAATCAACTTCTATTTAATTCAGTTGTGTAGTTAAAATCCAAACTATAGTTAATCTATGTGAGGAATCCACTTAAGTTTCAGTCCTTAGGTCAAAACTATTGTCATTTCCTCCCTATGGACTCGACCTCATACTCCAACTATCCTATGAACCCTCAAAATAATTTTAGTTTCAATAAAGCTTAAATTTATAATTTGGTCAACCTGTGTTGAATTAATGATATCATATAGTTACATCAAATTTTTGAACCATTGTTGGGGATTTATGGTAACTGTGACATTTGGAACAAACCTTGGATTAACTTTCTTCCTTTTCCCATACCATTCCCTTTTATTAATCTAGTAAAAATATTTTTTCTTCATCTATGTCAAGGTGTTAGTGCAAGAATCGGGCCCCCATGACTCTTTTCAAGATCCTATAAACTCAAAAAACCTTTTTCTTTCAAAATGGAAAGAAAATAATACGTATATGTATGATGACACTCAGTCATGGATGTAAAAAAAATCTTACTCCTAATCCAAAAATTCTAAATTCATGAAAATTGAATATAAGGGAGTGAAACCACCACTATCGTAGTGTGCCATTATGTATTATAGATTACCATCCATCATTGGTGATACACCCAACATTTTTTCCCTCTCATATAGGAACATTAATTGTAAATTAAACTTTATATGATCTATATTATACAAAATATAGTTCGATTTAGTGGACATGAATGTGAGGATCTGTATGAGCCTATGTCCCATGTCCTTGAAGTTTATAACACATTTAAGCACCAATTTGTGTCTTCATATGCTATATTGTTCTAAGAATTTCCTTTGTCATTAAGGTACTAATCAAAATATTGTTTAAATTTTAATCTTGTAGAATTAACTATAACTTGCGATAACCATGTGAAAAAAATAGACAAATACTTTCTACCCATATGGACATGGATGTTGGGAAATGATATCCATGATTTTTCTTAGGTGGATAGATAATCATCATGGGAGGGGTAGAAATAGTTCAAATAATTGAAATGAACGTTCCCATGCCACAAACATGATGTTCAGATTTAATTAAAAACAGTTTACCATGGCCTATAACTTGCCGGTCGAACCATGGTAGATGCTTCCACTGATGGAGGATTCATTTTAGGAAATTTAGATGTTAGTTGATCCCACCTCAATGAAATATCACATAACTCTATCCTATGAAAAAATGACTGATTACCTATGAGGCGTGGGTTACATTAATTTGAAGAAACAAACCTCTTACTGCCCAAGTTGAAGCTCACACTAAGAAGTTGAAAATTTTCAATTTCCCCAATATCAAATATTGACACCTATATCAAGAATTTTGGGTAGGATTAGAGAAAAACCAAATTAAAGATTTTAATAATCTGAATTACAATTAACCATTACCATTACCATAGTACTAGTATCCTGACTACCAGTAAAGGCCAGTTCAATAGCAGCAATAAACTAATCAGAGATACTACCAAAAAATATGCGGTCAAAAACAACCAAGATCTGATGGAACACCTAGGTATCCACCGTATAATGAAGCTCCTTGACCACACTAAAAGTTTCCAAAATAAATATATCCAACCCCTGTGGCTTATCACTTCCAACTATAACAACAATTTTAGATGCAAGATCCACCAAGATATCCACAGGCAGACAATCCTCAAAAATAAAACCTATAAAATATTCTCACTACTTTTTTAAAAAGGTATGTCAAAATTGACTTCATAAGAAATTGAAATGAAAAATTAAAGATCGTATATCCACAACCTTGAACATAATTTCAGTCAAATTTCTCAAACTCTCTTATATTGACTACTAAGTACACTACCTGGTAATATAGAGACTTATCCATGAGGATAGGCTAAGGTTATGGTCCTAATAAGTTGAAAATATTTGAGGTTTCAATATACTTATAAGGAGATGATAAGAGTTAAGATAAACCTAATTATAATGAGAAAATATTTGAAAAAGAGAATAATGAATACATACAGGAAGGTGGATAAGAATATAATATTGAAATAAGAGAAAGATAAATGGCTTAAGAACTGGAGTATTCAATCGCAAAATAAAATACTTATGTGGAACCACCACAATAAGACCCGAAATTCCATTTTTAGATAGAATGAAAAAGTGAATATGGAGGGCTAGTATAAGAAATTTTTTGACACAATTAAACAACATTACATCTTCCTTCATTGAATTGTTTTTCATATATGTCGATTATTCCATATTATTAAAGTTTTTTCTCTCCAACAAGGTAAATATTGATGACTTGGTATCATATCCTTAAATGAAGAATGATTTTCAGTAGTTTAGTAAAAAAATTCCACCAAATATGAAATACACTAGGAGTTTCTTGATCCCATACACCATTGGAACATGTAATTTGGGGAAATATTTATATTATCTAGGTGAAAGGATTAATCTTATGTCAATGATCCTCTTTTGAAGAATAGGAATCGAGGTGCTTAATATGATTAGGGTAGAACTAAATCTTGCTGACAGAGGCATCAAGTATCATCAAGGACTTCTTGAGGATGTTTTATTCAAGATTGGAAAGTTTATTTTCTCAACTGACTTCCTCATCCATAACATAGAGTAATATGGAGATGTACCTATAATTATATGATGACCAATTCTTATGATTGGTAATTAATTAATTGGTGTAATTCAAGGTACAATTATATTCTAATTCAGTGATGAGAAAGTATTTTTTGATTTGGTAAAAGAAACTAATAAAATTGAATATTCCCTTCAGTATCCAGCCATTTTTCTGGATGAAGAATAATATTTCATTATGGATCTTGAGGATGAGAGGTAGATCCATTCTCCAAGTGAAGAAAATTGTATTGACTATAATGAGGTGTGATAAATCAAACCATTGATAATATAATCCTTCCCTAAATTCACTACCTTAGTCATAAAGACACCGATATTGGAACTGAAGTATTTTCCAAGTATGTTTAAATATTTTTTCATAGAGAATAATGACACAATTTTGGTCATCATAATCTCTAAACTAACTAACTAAAAATAGAAAAAATTTAAAAAATCCTTATGAAGCATATGAATTCGATATCTTAGAGTGTTGTTGATATTATGGGAATTAGCCTCATGATATGAACTCTAATATTTTTACTGGAAGAAGGATCCAAACCATTATTCCAACTTAAAATACTAATCACCCCACCAATGAAAGATGTGGTTAAGATGTAAGTATTGATGTTTCTTGATGCTGGTATTATTTTATCAAACTCTGATAAAAAATGGGAGAGCCTGCTATAAGTAGTTCCAAAGAATGGATTCTTAATAGTAATAAATAATGATAATGAATACTTACTTCCAACTTGAACCATTAATAGATGGAGAGTGTATTTTTATTATATATATCTCAATACATCCACCTAAAAGGATTATTTTCCCTTTCCATCCATAGATTAGGTGTTAGAGAGATTATCCAAGAATGAATTTTAATGTTTCCTGGATGGTTATTTAGGGTATAATCAAATACCAAATGACCTAGACAATAAATCAAATAAAATGCTTACATGTCCATATGAAACCTTCGCCTATAGATGAATGTATTTTGGAATGTGTAACATGCTAGAAAAAATTCAATGGTGCATGGAACATATCTTCCATGACATGGAAATGGAGTTTCTAGATATTTTTATTGAATAATTATCTGTATATGGACGACCTTTTGAGGTGTGTTTGAAAATGATGGACCTCATGCGGAAAGGTTATGAAAAAAATTTATTATGATCAATTGGTAAAAATGTAAATTTATGGTTCGAGGTGTCGTAGTCCTCGAACTAAATATTTCAATTCATGGAATAAAGGTTGATCTACTAAAAATCAATGTTATTAAATAATTAAAAGAACCTACTTATGTAAAAGGAGTCAGAAACATTCTTAGGTACTATAGTAGTATTGTAATAGTACTATAACAATACTATAGCAGTACTCTAGAAGTAATGTAGTAGGTACTATGGTAGGTATTGTTCAACATTGAAGTAGCTAGAAATATTCATATGGTTGGGCATTTGGGCCATTGTTTTGGTCCTTAAGTCCCTCAAGGCCTTCGGGTCACCCAGATTCTTCGGGTCAGTAAGGAATTTGGGACACCTCAAGGACTTCCGGCTACCTCAAGGACTTCTGGCCACCTCAAGGACATCTAGCCACATGAATTAGGCTAAAATAGACCAAGAAGACACTATAAGGAGAAGGCTCTATATGAGGATTTAGAGCAGTTTCATTCACCATAGTAGAGATAATGGATTTTTAATAATGATAGGGTATGGAAATCTTCATAAGGACCAACATGTTCATGCATGGGAAGCCTACATGAATAGCCATATGAAGGTGGAGAGCTGACATCATGATGTAGACGCTGGGGAGGGGTAGTTCGAAGTAGTTATAGTATATATGAATTCTTCTAATAACTTTTTTTTCATGTAATTAAAAAAAGATTATAGGCCATGTAAGGGTACCCCTTCAACCGTTAAAAAGGGGGATTATCAAAAATTAATAAAAATATAAGGCCTTTTGGAAATTCTGGTAGACAGGTTCTTGGATCCATTGATTTTTACTATCATTTTTTCAAATAAGTTTCTAAAATTTCTCCACCAATGAAATTTCTACAACATAAATATATCCCATTTTAATTAAATGAATAGTTTTAGTCATCCTTTGATGGTTTAAAAAAAACATTTTGGAATCCCCTTTTATTATCTCGCGTAACTGGGAAAATGATTTTTAGCTGATGTGCAATGAAAGTGAATTCATTGTGCGCACTATAATATCATAGTAGGTTGGTTGTAATTTTTTAACCATATAATATTGCATTCATACTCTCAATGATGTTCAAAAAAATTACACAACTAAATAAAAAGAGCTCCTTACAGTGTTTTTTGTGTTTGAAAAATTCAAATCATAACTCATTCTCTCTAACGGTGTTTCTTTCATAGATTATGGAGAATCTAATTATTAGATAAATAAAAATGTTTTCAAACCAAGGTTTATATTATGTATCCTACTATTTTAACTATTTGATATTATCATCAAAAACACAAAGGGGACCGAAAATGTTATTTTTCATCACTTATCCAGACTCCAGTTACAAATGTTGAATAGGACGAAGAGATGGAAATTTTGAATGACTACCCTGATGAAACAATATTATATGTGGATGTGCAAACTCAACCATAATTTTATAACATAGAAACTATTTGGACAATATGACCCTTTATCCAAATAGATTATATCAGCAAAGGACTTTTTTTTTATTCTTTGAACTATTACTAAGATGACAGACTTTTATTAGGGTAATGTATTGATAGGTTAATGTGGCTCTATATCCCAGAATATTAAGTCCAAAGTGTAATAGATTTTTTTAGGCCTCACTGACTTGCTAAAATACTTCATAGTGTATTTTTATGTCCTACACTCTATCGGGGTGCAAGGGGCTTCATGCAAGGTTTTGATCATTGCTAACAAACATGTGCCATTGGAAAATGAAATGAAATTATATAGAATCCATTTTGTAAATTGGAAATATTTGATATATAGGAAATATATTTCATCATCCCCTATCCCAATTTCTATGTAATTTTCATATCTTGGTTTGTGTGGATTACATCTCAATGTGGGTACAGTCTATAGAGAACACTCTTAATATAAACATGGTCGTAATGAAATTCATTATGAAAAACATTTTCATCATTTTTGAATTACCTAATTACTAATTAGTGATCAAGTAACGCACTTCAATAATTATTTCATGAAAGGGATTCTTGAGAAGTTTGTAGTTCATTAAAACACTGGTTCCCCTTACCACCTGCAAACTAGTGGGTAAATAGATCTTCCAATAGAGAAATAAAATAAATTATTTAGAATACAATCAATGTGATTTTGAAGGATTGAATAATTAAACTCAATGATTCACTTTGGTTATATTACACTACATATAAAACATCCATTATCACAACTCCCTTCAATATTGTTTATGTAAAACCTTATCACCTGTCGGTCAAATAATAACATTTCTTATTCTGGGAGTTCAAAAATATAATATTATATGTTCAAAGAAATGTGATGTAAAGGTTTTGACAATTAGATGAGTTGGAAGAAATAAGAATAGGAACCTCTGAGAATTCCAATATTTATAAAGATAAAAATAGAAAAGTGTCATGACTAATGAATTTCTTGAAGGATATTCACACTCGGAGATAAGATCCACTTGTTTATCTCATGGGTGAAATTATTTCATTAAAAATTAAAGTCCTGGTGGTTAAGGCCTTTTGATGTAATTAAATATTTATCATATGGAATAATGTAAATTCAATGAGGAGAGAGGTCATCCTTTATATTCAATGTACAATTGGTGAATATTTACTAAGAACCATTTCAAGAAGGATGTATCATATATTTAAAATTCAATTCATAATAGAGGAATATAAAGCAATCAATGTAAAATTAAGATCTATTCAGGAGTCATATTAGTACTTTACCATATTTTAGATTGGTTCTATAGAACATATGAATATTAACTATTGTTGCTGGATAATTGATTGAAACTCAAGGAAAGATAGATCTTGTTTTTTCAAATTAATAACATGAATTTAGCAGTCACACTATGAATTTTAAATGATTTTATAACATTTAAATTATTTTTCAGGTCATGAGTTTCTAATTCATGATTTTAATCTTGTGATGCACTTAATCCGTTCTATAATCCCAAATCTCAAACTATCGCTTTTCCTTTTCTGCTTTACTTCTCTCTTTTCCTCACTCCACTGGTTCTATTCAATCATATCCCCCCTCATCCATTTATTCTCCTCCCACCTACCCCTTTGGACATCCATTATCTTTGTTCCCTCTCTCCCTACCCTCTTCATCCCTTATTTCACTTTGATGGCTCATACCACGGGTGGTGAGAAATGTCCATCCAAGCATGTGGCCTAGTGCAAGGAACCTCCCGTGGCTAAGCGTCTAGTCTGAACTCCCTCTCCACTACCTGAATGTCCTTCATACAAACCCTTCCCTTCATTTCTAGTCTCTCATTCAATGCATCTTTCCCATGATGACAATATTCCTATGTAGGTTTATCACTTTATATAGTTCTTAGACCTACAGCATCAGGTCCACTTGGCATATATGCAGGATAAGCCCATGTAGAGTAATAAAACTCTTGATCTGATAGTACTGTAGAAGATCCTGGAAGAAGAAGAGGATATAGAGGCCCTTATCCAGATACATATAGATCATATTATAGATTTATGTGGGGATACTTTTTGGGAGACATTTCTCAAGGTCCTAGACACCTTTTAGTTGGATGTAGTCCATGTCTCTTTCAAACTAGGTGGAAATTTGGGGTAGTTCACTCTAGGGGATTTTGGAGCTATCTTTGATGTTTAATCCTTAGATTTTTATAACTATATAGCCTATTAAGCTTTGAATCTAGACCCTAACAAGAATTATTTAAAAAATAATTGGTCCACAATCCCTCGAGACACCATAAGCTTTCATGATCCACGAACCATGAAGAGAACCAAGTTTATGGGTGCCACTCTATGGATTATTTATCATCTGATAGACCACGCCTGGCTAGACCATGGTGATTCTCATGGGGTGGTTGATTAGTTTTATGAACTCATCATTTACACTACCATGGGAGACACTATAGTGGACATAGAATTCTATTTTCCCTTTATTTTGAGGGTTAAGTGTGCAAGACCCATATCGGACACATGGGAGGGAATTTTATCTACCACCTGAACAAGCATCTGGAAGTCCTTGATTCATCACAACCCATAACTTATTTTGAGCCTATGTTTTCTATAAATTTTTTATTTCTCTATAAGATGGGGCTTATTAGGAAGGTGAGAAAGCATTAAAACTAGTCACTTGGCTATACATATTCAACCGATGAGGATCCAATTATTGATTCATTAGAAACCATGATAGTTCACCCACCCCTTACCAGGAATGATGTTTCCCCCTCTTCCCAGTCAATCCCACCCAACCTCCCCCCTTGTGTGTGGTTGTGATATTTTGTGGGATATCTCCATCGAATTTTGGAGAAACAACACACTATCTTCTGATGCTTATATATTCCCTTTATAGAGCCTATTGAATTTCTTTCCACTACCCGACCACCTATCCCTACACCAAAATCCACCACTGCCACCACCAACCCTTCTTATTCTATAGTCATGTCAGATTATGGATACATACTAGTAACTTCTTCCATTGCACCCAAAGATCCCACGATAAATATTCCTCCAAAGAGTACCGACCCTACCTCCCAACATTCCTTCATTTTAGATAAATTACATCAATGAAAGTTCCTTTCTATTGATACTATTTTGAAGGTTACATTCATTGATCATGCTACCAGAAACATTGCCTCTATTCATATCTCCACCACACAACCACTAGTCGATGTTTTTGATCCTCTAGCAATGGTCAATCCAACTACCAGATCCATGGACCATACTCAGGAAATCAATTCACCTACCCATATCTCTATTTATTTCACTTACATGGAAAGGTAGTTGCATCCACCCAACTTTGGGGAGGGTACTTCCAACGCTACTTTTAGGAATATTGCTCATCTTTCTTAGTTATTCTCTCATGTGAACCCACCACATTTTACATTGGGTCATTTTTGTTACTATATACTCACAAATTCTAATTTTTTATTCCTCTAAAATTTGATGAAATAAATATACATTTGTTCCTACTATTAATCTTCATCCTTCCTCCTTCTTCCAAATGATTTATTTTTTACTCTAATTCTTCCTCTATCATGTTTTATGCACCATCTAGGATCCCCTTTGTACTTCTAAGTGATGTATTTCCTTGGGCTATTTTGATTTAAGGAACCCCTCATGAGAACCATTTGAGAGCTACACCAATGTTCCACATGCCACATGAGTGGTTTGGTCAGGTGATTTTTTATGTAGTAAATCCTATAAAGATATATTTTGTGAAAGGATACGCTACCTCCAATACCAATAAAAGACCAAAAACCATTGATCCGATGGACTATATTGATTGGTCACTATCCATCCTTCTGGATTATGATTCCACTATTAGTTCTTTGGGGGACGTGGCACACAGTTCAGTATTTTATGTCTTATTTGTGACTATTTAGGTCATTATTTCAAGAATTGTTTTTCTAGGTAGTTCATTAAGGAACATTATTTTATTCTTGTTCATACATTTATGCAATAAGATTCTTTTTTAGTCCTATGTTCTCTTTCCTTATTTACAATTTTAATATTTGATATATTTTATAGACAAATAAATTACCCATTGTAGGTTTACTCTTTCTATAAAATTTTTATATTAATCCAATTCCTAACTCCTATTTTGATATTATCCCCATAACAATACAGTCATTTAGGGGAGGTCCTAATTCCCTATAGTTTTTCATTATTTCTATAAAATATTTTACCTACCGTCATTACCATCTCTGCAACCTTACTTTCAATAAAGTACGGAAACTATTTTATTTTATGTGTGGGGTGAAATAGTCTTGATATTTAATTTATTTTAACATGGGTTTTTTCTAGTTCTCATTGGTTAAGGAGTAATTTTTATTTGGACACATTATTTAACATGGAATATCATTTCACCCATGTAAATAAAATATAAATTTTAGATATAAAATATAAAATTCAATTATTTATTCTTATTTGTAAATTTATCATGATTATTGACTTTAGAGTTTTAATTTTGATTATAAGTTCTTAAAAATGCTTATTGATTAACCTATTACATTTAACTTTATACTAAGTGATTTACCTTTTATTATTCCCATTCACGAGAGGATTCTGGAATTTTTGTCCAATTATTTTTTGGGTTTACTTCCTAAGAGAAACATGGGACATGTAAACCTATCAGAACATGCATTGATATATTTTTGAGGCTATGAATAAAAATATACACTTATAAAATTATTGAGGAAAGTCGATTGTTGGCCCATTTTCACTAAGACCTTCCAATAAATCAACCCTGCTAATCTCATAGTTTCCATGAATGACCTTGTTTGGATTGAGGAATATTCCAAGCCCATTTTATAACATCATAAATTTTTATTTGAAATATTCTATGATTTTAATCTGAATAAGTGTGGGGGAATGGTCATATAAATTGAACACATGATTCTTACTATTGTGGCGATGTGTGGTGGTATTTTCACTAGATTTGTGGGACATGGTTAATGATTACCTCTGATGTACATTTTTGATTTCCTTATATTCATTCTAAAAAAGAAAAGGAAAGAAAAATATGGATTTTGTATTAAGAAGTTAAAAAATCACCATTATCAAACAGATGATTCTCATGATGATCATATGGGGTTAAGTGATGGATTTGATATTTTCCCGAAACAGGGCTTCTAAAAAATAGTAAAAAACAATAGATATAGAAAAAATGAAATGGGGAACCTTTATTATTCTTTATTGACATATTAATGGACCTTCATTGAGATTTTGGGAGTGTAGAGAAAATAAATTTTAGAGGAGGTTCTTCATTACACTATTCATGATTATCATGAAAAATGTTTTATAGTTTACCCCCTTTTGAACTTGATTTTTACCATCTTCCTACCTAGCCTAAGACTTAGAGTCATTTGATCTGTAATGT
Organism: Viscum album; assembly: GCA_963277665.1. Taxonomy (NCBI): domain Eukaryota; kingdom Viridiplantae; phylum Streptophyta; class Magnoliopsida; order Santalales; family Viscaceae; genus Viscum; species Viscum album. The sequence goes on from OY728123.1 coordinate 822,092,347, forward strand.
TAATTCCTTATGATTAATTGTTCTATATGAATTTACAGAGTGGAGATGTCAGATCCAATGCATGTCTATGGTTATGAACATGTACTCAGGTTATAATCATAAATCCTATTCTATTTTTCCTTGAGGGATGAGGTAAAATTCCTAGTAAGGTAAATCACAACACAGACATCGTCATCTAAGTAATAATAAAGATACTACAATAAAAAATAGGATGAATTCAAATAAAATAATTAACTATAAGGCATGAATAATTTTCTCTATACTAATTGTTTAGGGGAATAAAACCTTTTAAATAACAAATGGTTTTATTATTATTATTATTGTAGTTATTTCCAATTAAAAATTGCTTCCATTGAGATCCTTATTAAGATGATTTTTTCTTGAGGATGATAACTTATTCAAGTATAGTGAAATTAGATATGTGAAGTTCATATATATATATATTGGATTATATTAATTTTTCATTACACATGTTTTATACTGTGATATTATTATTTTTTATTGAATTTTACAGAAACTAGATACACTATTTTTTAGAAGAAGTTATACTAAAATTGCTAAAATTATAGAAATTTCACATTGTGAATATTAATTCATGATGTTTATTTTTATGGTTAATAATAATATCTCTAGAAAGATGATATGGGTATCCTAATATATGATCTCAGAACAATTCATGAGCCTTTAAAAAGAGAAAAACTCTCAATGTGAAAAACATTCACCTTAAGCATAGTTCAGCCTCTACCTATGGTCAACCTCTATGAAGTCCCTAAAGAACCAATGAATATGATTCAAGCCATGAATTTCTTGAGATAAAAACTACCAAATTGGTGGAATTCCAAATTATTGGTGTAAAAACATTATTCATGATGTAAAATTATAGATAAAAACCCATATACCAACTCTCATGACGTGAATCCCATTTACATCATGAGTTTATCTTTACTATTTAGTTCTAGGAGCCTCATACTTTTAGTGGAAACTCATTATTTCAATTTTTATATAATTTTCTTTCGTTCTACTATTATGTTCTTAAATTTGGAAGCTTTAATCATCTATAGAAGTATCATGCTCTTCATTTCTTGAAATTCCAATTGTTATTGTGCATGTTTCTTATTCTTTTAAGTATGTTTCTAGGTTTAAATTATATTCCTTAAATGTAGATGTGTTATGATATCAATTTCTATTATGTTTCGAATTCAAATGAATAATCCTTTGCTCAACATGTATGGCTAATTATCCTAGGGTTAAGGATCAAGAGTAGTTGTAGCAACATTTAAAATAAATATTTAAACAAAACTTGGGAATTTAGTAGGCAAGGAAATAGGATATGATTTAAATCCGGTTTTACCTTTTTGGCAAGGTCTTGATCTGGTGTATTTCTAAATGATGTCAGTAAACTAATCATAAAAAATCAATTTTAAACCAATAACGTTAATTTTATTTCCTAAAGTTGTATCTAATGTATATAACTTGATAACCACCTCTAAACCAAAGAGTTTTTTCAATCTAGGTTTATCCAATTCATTGTTTGAGAACTAATTGGTGATCCCTTAATAGATTTGTAGTCAAAGTTATCTGGTCTTTCAATTTTAGATTTAGGCATATCTTCTACACAAGATCCCTAAAGTTGATCATGAACCCTTACATAATAAATTGTAATTTAATTCATTTGTTTAGTTAAAGTCTAAACTCAACTGAATCTACATGATGAATCTACTAAGGATCCAATACTTAGGCCACACATGTGGTCATCACCTCCGTATAGACTCAACCTCATACTCATACTTCCATATAAACCCTCACAATAGTGTTAGTTGGGATAAAATATAAACTTATAATTTGGTCGACCCATGTGGAATTAATGAAACCATGTGGGCACATCAGTGACTGTTGTTTATGTGTAGTTTAAGCTTGTGTGGATAATTTTGGGATCTATATTGATTTTTTGCGTTATTTTGTATCTACCTCTCTATCCTTGACCATTTTTGGTATCTTTTGTATATAAATGTTGGTTAACATTTTGTTTCTTCTCATGGAGTAAAATTTGTGAGTTATGGTTTATTATTATTATGTTATGATCAGATTGGTTCTTTAGATAATTTGAAACTAATTATTTATGTGCACGGGAATTCTAAATATGAATGCTTCAATTTAGATTCCTACTGTGATTTTGTTATTGGATTTTGAGTTTGAAACAATTCCCAATAGTTGAATTTTGGTACCTTAGTTCTTATTGTTAGTATTTGGTAATTAGGAATTCACTTTGGGCCTTATGGAGAGCTAGATCTAATGACATGTCAAGTAAACCCAGCACTATTTGTCATAAAATGGTATCATATCCCACTTTTTATTAGGGGAGCAAAGGTAGAATGGATAGAGGACCATCGAAGATTGAGAGGCGGGTGTGGGGGGGTGTCTGGACATATCTTCTTCATGCTGAACCTCATGTTACCATGGATGTAGAGTAGTTGCTTCTTGGATTTTAACTTGATTTTGGGTTGTTTTGATGAGATTTTATCTTTATTATTGTTTATTATTGGTTTTAAGAATATCATGAGGGTTGCTTTGGGTAATTTTAGGTTTTGGTGTGAAAGAAGGAAGGAAATAAGAGCCACGCAGCTTAGGTGCATAGTTAGGAGAAATTGTGTGATAACCGTAGAGATCAGGTATGGATGCCTTCTGTTAGAACTTATACGGTTGGTGTATAGTTTACCTAACTATGTGGAAACCCCATGCATAGTGATAAAATGCTTAATTTTTTAGTTTTTCACCGCTTTTCTGTTTGTAATTTTTTTATTGATGTTATTACTTGTTTAATATTAGTTGAATAGGTTTTCATGACTAAAGTGAAGATTTTGGAATTGAAAATTTGGATTAATTGAGTTTTATTCTTTGTATTTTATAGATCTTGACTCTGAGACGGGATCCTAAAAACCAAAGAGAGGGGGTTGGAGAGCATGTTTTGTAGGTTAACCCTCTCGTATACCATGATATCATTGAAACAGTTATGTAAACCATCTAATATTTTCCAGGAGAGTGGAAGTGAGGATAAAATGATTGTGGACCACACTCAAGAGTTTACAAAGAAATACCTGCCAATTTTTCATGGTGATAAAGGACCACCAGATCCTAAAGAGTGGGTGGAAAGGATTGAGTGAGCTTTTAAATTTATTAATAGACTAAATTCTTCTAAATTCATCTTTTTCGTCTATATATTAGAAGGACCTAGTCAAATATTGCGAGAGTTTATAATGAAATCCACGTTGCCTAAGGATCTCACTTGGGTTGAATTTAAGAATATTTTAAATCAATTGTTTTTTCCAGAAACACTAAGGGTGAAAAAATATAATGAGTTCATAAACCTAGACCAAGGTAGTAATTCAGTAATAAATTATGCCACTCATTTCACTGAGGTGATTCATATTTCTCCTAATCTCATCATGAGAAATTACCTCAAGGCTCAATGTTTTGAAATGGGGTTAAATCATGAGATCTGATCAAGGATTATTATTATTTTCTCAATGAATTGTGCGAAGGTGGTCGACAAGACTATTATGGCAGAGACTTTATAGTGAGTTTTACTAAGATCAGTGGTGCCTCTTCAATGGTCAGAGGTATTTAGAATTATTCTTTATTCTATAACATAATGCAAGAGGTCTCAATAAAAGTGGTGAAGGGGGAACCAATCATTCATCAGGTTCTTCGCTAGTGGAATATTCAATGTGCAAGGTTGTGACTTTGTTCCAGTGTAGGAAACAATTCCACACTAATCTAGAGTTCTAGGTCGTTACCAAGATGTTCCACTAGTGTGTAATTCTAGGAAACCTCCACCTCTTTTACAGAGGACCTCCTCATTGTATCAAATTATAATCCTTATTCACTGTGAGATCTCAAGTTCAATCCAATGTATATAAGGGTAAAGAAACTCATACTCATACTAAAGGGGGTTCTCACCTAGCTAAGAAGACATCGAGTGGGGTCATGTTTGAGAATTTGTAAGTAGAATAATGTGTTCTTAAGGATCTTGATGTTATCCCTACCAATATTATAGGTTATATAATTTTATCACTTTCCTAAATAATATCATTAGGATCACCAATTTTACACAAAAATCTAGCTTCATTTTAATAACAACCATTACATTTGAGGTATCAAGACACTTCTTCAATGTTTCAATCTCCTTCTTCAAAGTTTCATTTTCTATCTCAAGTTTCCTATTTTATTTTAACTAATCCTTGAGATACATTCTTAATTGAAACTCCCTTGGAGTTATCCTTCTTCGATATCATCTTTATTATTTCCATATTCTTCTTTACTAGATGTTTAAATAGAAATATTTAATTATTCTGTGAAATATTTTTAATAAATATACCCTAAATCCATATGAATGGTATTATAGAATATGGTTTGATATGTATTTTCATAGATTATGGCATGGATGTGGTAAAATGATTGTTCTTTCCATTTTCATATATCAAATTATATGATATGTAGATATCGTATCATAGTTTCCAAGGAATGTTTTATTGTATGAATTCAGAGAATCATAATGCAACAAATTGTATGATATAATTCGTTTGGAAATTTTGTGATTAATATATGGAAACCAAACATTATGAGTTAACATTTGGATCTCCAATCTATTTATCTCATCATTAATCCTTAATTTTTATGATAAAATGTATAGGTATGAATAAATTTTGGTTTTTAAATCATTTTCAACTAAATTCATTAAAATTTATGTTTATAAAAAATACGAGTTAACACATGGTCTTGAGGGAGAATCAATATGGTCTATTTAAAGGAGGTTAATACATTGGAATTTTGTGTATAAATTATTAAGAAAGTTGTTATCAAACACTATCTTTCTCACTATCCTGATTATATCTTCCTCCATGCTACTTTTCATCTTGATAAACTGGAATATCATGAAGGAAGTAGGGTCTTGAAAAAACCATCTGGGTGATTCATTATAGCCCATGGATACACCATGGAGGGAAGATCCATTTGATTATTACTTGTGATATTTATTAATTGAATATTTAGGGAAGCAGTAGTAGTGAACTATATTGTCAAGTAAGAATTATTCATTTCCATTTTGTTGGGTTTCAGTTTCAAAGGCATGGTGATTGTGGGATTTTTTGTTTCTAATTGTTTCTACTGAACTGATTAATTATTGATTGTATCTTAGAAACCAATAAGTATTATCAGAGCCTGACCATGCATTTGATTCATGAAATCATGAAAAAAAATAGATTTGATATTATATTATATATATAGTACTTCCAATTATAATAAATAATTGAATTTTTGTTCTATGGTTGGCCATGTAATATGAAAAAATTATATGAAGTGATCAAGTTGCATCATATGATACCGATACTCTAGGTAATGACACTGTGTAATACATTATATTTTTGTGTATCGTGGCATAAAATATTATTAAAAGCATATTAGAAGAAAGTGACAAGTAGTTATTAAAAAAATAGAATTGTATCACTAAAAATCTAATGTTTCAAATCATTGTATATGATTTTCCATGCACTAAATGATTTATCATAGGAAAACCACATATCATACACATTAAAAGTCTACATCTCTTTACTAATGATATGAAATCACCACGGTTTATCCTAATCTATGCACTATCTATCATAAAATATGATTGACATCACCTTCATCTTTAACTAGTTGTTTCTTATGATATACTGTATATTGTAAATTATGATATGAAGAAAAAATATTTCTTCAAATTTCAATTTTGAACTGATTTATATATTATATAGATGTTTGATAAATTATAGGAAAAGGTATTTTGAGATATTTATTTAATTTATAAATTTTTTTATAAATTTTTTTATTATTTAGGGTTAATAATTAATTAGTTAAATGTTTATGAAACATTTATTAAATAATTATCCCATCATATTAAATATTAATATTAAATTCCATTTTCAAATTTCTATTCCATAACTTATAACATAGTTATAAAATGTTTCTATGGAAATTATATTGGAAATTTAAGAAATTATAATAAATTATAATATAACGCTAAATATAAAAGAGTTTATATTCATATTTATGAATTGTTCATAATAATTAATTTGAATTGTTCAAATTCAAAGGACCCATTTTGGAAATTATTTAAACTAAATCAAAATGAATTCTGTAATTTTATATGATCATGGCCTAAATAATAATTAATATTTGATATTTAGATTATATAAATTGTATACATAACGGAATTTGAATATAAAGTGATCCAATTTCATTAATATCATATATGTAAAAGAATAATATTAAGTATTTAATATTAGATATAATTATAAAAAATTTATATTTATCAAAATTATGGAGTACCTATAAAGTTTGGTGAAGTTAAAATATTTTAATAAAGTTCTATTTATAAATTATTCATAATATTTATCGCATATCTAAATTTATGAATTATTAATTTATTTAGTCTATTCCATATTCATATATATAATTTATATTTTATTTATATGTTTATGTTTAAGTTTAGAGAGTTAATCTACTTTAATATGTTTTATACACGTATATTAGGAATTAAATACTATGTATGATAACCATGTTTCAGAACCATGATATTGTCTTGAATTGGGTTATGGGATACAATTTAAAGGTTGATTATAGTTTATACATAATGCGATTTAAATTTATCTTGATCATAATATCCTTGGGTAGATAAACTTTGGGACTAATTACTCATTGATTTAGAGGATAATTCCTTTTCTTGAAAATTGGGTGTTGGTTATCTATCACTCCAAGATTCCTCTTGATGGAATTATTAATTTTGTATAATTATAAGCCTTTATATGAAAAGGTTTCATGTACCTCATTAATGGTATGTATTTAGATATTTATATATTTAATTTAATTTTAATTTGGCTGAGAAACAAAATATTTAGGTTGTGTAAAGAGTTACACATCAATATGGTTTGAACATATTGATCTTATAAAAGGAATAGTATTGTAAACTAAATCACTAAAATCATTCATACATAAAGGGAATAACTTGAGATAAGATGGTGAGATTAGAATACCCTTGAAAATAATACTAAGTGTCAAGTTCCTTCTAAATATGACACAAGTCAAGTCATTGATCATTCAACTCGGTAGGTGCTTCCAAAGTAGGTTGACCATAGATTATATTGTGTTAGAAAAGGTGGAAATGAATAACCCTAAAAGTTATCTAACCAAATAGAACTATGATATTTGGGATACACTTTTCTAGGAAACCCTTAGGAAGTATACCAAGGGAATGGTGTTGAGTTTATCCTTATGATGGATTGGACAATGAGTTATCCTCTCAACCATCCAAGAATAATATATGATATTATTGACATAATTTCCAAACTAAATAAATAAACTATTAGACAAATATAATATTACACTCTTTTATTAGTGAAATATGGGTCTTGTTTCACTAATAGAAGTGAAAAATTAAAAATTGTATCATCATTTTAGTGGGAGAAAATTTAATAATAGTCCTTATTAATTATACGTAAAAAAGACACTAATTTTATAAAAAAATGTATTGTATATATAATTGAATCGTCCTCATCAAGCACAACCTGGAGATCTATCTTGGATAATTAAAAACTTTATGGAACTAATTTCATGAATTAGAATTAGAAATTAATAATAGTTATTAAGGAAGAAGTTAAATTATATGTGTTAGAAAACCCCTTCTTGAGCAACTAATTGGTGAATCTTTTGAAAAGATATATATATATATATATATATATGATAATAATATAAATGATTCACTATAAGTATCTAACCTCATGTTTGTGACTGTATAACCTAAGTTTAAAATATAACATTAAAACATGGATTCATACAAGATTGTAGACTCTCCTAAAAAGTCCATATTAATAACAAGAATGAAATAAGCGGTATGGTGTGTTAAAGGATCTCTTTTAGTGCAAGATGTAATAATGAATGTTAGTCTCTACACATGTACTAAATATGATTGGGTACTTCAATAACTTAGATAGACTAGGTTCACCTCTCAGGCTAGATATATCCACAAACTTCATTCTATAGTCACTGCTGAAATGGTTTTAACAGCTCATTGTAACCTATAAAATGAAAGAGTTCAACAAAAGTTTTACTAATCTCCTTAATATGATAATGATTTCATAGAATTATATGGGATATCTAGGTTCAATTTTCTTAATTATGGTGTAGAGGGTTGAGGGTAAAAAATTCTAGAAAGATAATAATAGTGGTTAGTAAGATTCCATAATTCCAACTAAAAAAAATAAATTGAAGTAAGGGTAATGATTTCATTTCAACAAAAGAAGTCACTAGAGAAGGAACTATACTAAATAAAAAAAAAGTTGAAAGAAAAATAGTGAATATTCCATATCATGTATAATTATATAAAAATCAATTCATAAATTTTTATAAGGTATATGATACCAACTGGATGTTATACCCGTGTTATTAGTATATAGGAGTTATAAATTGATGAATAATTGAAGGAAAAAACTAGAAGTATTCTTTCAAGTAATCAAATAAAAATCTAATACATTGAGGTATTGGCTATATAGATTAATTCAAGGCTTAGATAAATTTAAATAAAATATGTGAATTTTGGATCCCATTATTTTCTATATTGAGAGATGATTGTAAAAAATTGTTGTTTAATAAATGTAATGACTGTTTTGGTTCACTTATATTATTATTCATCAAATTCTATAACATGTTTGAAAATAAGATAAGATAAAAAGGAGTTTTATTCAGGATAAATTATTTTTACAAGAAGTATTGTTTTCTAGGAACATATTTCAAACATATATAATACCATATATGATATGGCTGTAATAATATATTTGTTATGTATTCCAATTAAAGGAAAAAAGTCTTATTTCCTAAAAAAAGAAGATTTTTTTTCTTTTAGAATGATATTTTGAAAAACAAAATATAGTTTCTAAGAAGCTATTGGGATTATTTTTGGACTTATAAATGATTAATGTTAACTAATAAAGTATTATACGGATCAAAATTAAATGTGAATGTCACTTAGTATCCTAAAATATTTAGGGTATGTTAGTAAAATATTAATATAAATAGTTACATTAGTAAGCAAAAATTTTCAAGGGAAATGTCTGATAGAAATATTTGTAACAATTATGATGATAATAAACTTATAAAGAGTTCTATATAGACAACATGAGTTATTGACATCATAAAATTTTAAGTATCAAAACAAAGGACTTTTTATACCTGTTCATACAATTAAATATTAGAAATATAATTCCAAGTCTCACCATTATTTATATTTAATTTCTTCATATTTGTTACTCACTAAAGAGATTTAGTGGGATGGTTTTATCTAGTGACAGCATAGAAATGTGGAAATAATTATATAGAGATGTAATGAGTTGAAAAAAACTAAAAAAGTACATAAAATGTAAGGTGAATCAAGTAGTATATCATATGTGATATGTAAAACATGCACTAACGTGTGTTTTTATTAACTATTTTTATAGATTTTAATAATTAAAAATGTATAATGTTATAGTAATGGAAATATCCTCTTTATTGTTCATTTATGTTGGTCATATATATATAACATGAAGTTAAATGATAATTAACCTCTCAAAGTATGAATTTGAGTTATCCCTAACTAATTAATGCTTGGAGTGTTATAGTTTATGATGAAATTTTGAGGTTAACATGAGTAGTATTCATATATTTAGATACATAATTTTATCATGATGCAGAAAATGGGTTTTTTCATTAGATAACCTAAGAAGTATACAACATAGAGTGTTATGATATTTCTTTAGTATACTAAGGGTGCATATTTCATTATAAATCCCCATAACTGAGTTTAGAGATATTCCTAGCATGATAAACTTCATAAATTAAATACCTTTATTTCATAATCCTTTAGTCTTAGCTAATGAGGGTGTGGTTATGTATATCTTTTATCATTAAATCATTTATAGCTTAACTAAGATGGTATTTTTCCTTATGTATAATTCATAAACCATATGGTTCCTCTAATGAGATAGATTGAGGAAATTTATATCCATAATTAGAAGGTTTATATGATGTACCTTTCTACTTGGAAGAGGTCTGGGTGATTTTACCATCAACTAGATTAATGGAATGTTATTTTTTCATCAATTCAATTAGTCTATACTTAGTGAATTAAGAATAGATGAGGTGGTTATACGGTATTAACATATTTTTGGTACTATGGTCACAAGATGTATTAGAAAAAGCGATTAAATGATTATACAAACTTTTGTATTATTTATCTACTGAAATAGTTATAGTGATATGTGTGTTTTATGGAGATCGTGCTAAACACCATTATATATTGACTAGAATTGATGCTTTACTAGAGACCGATATTTTCATATATTTATGATTTTTGGAATTAATATTTGTTTCTAGTTATACCAAGGCATGTTGGGTCTCCCTTTTCATTTTAACAAATTGGGATTGAGTTCGTAAAAACATAGAGAAATTCCCAAAAACTGTTTTGGGTTAATCAAAAAGATGTTTTGGATGGGTATACACAAGATATTTTAAAGGATGTAATTCATGGTGAAACTGATGGTAGCATTCCAAAAAGTGTTCTTAAGTATACTCAAAAGGAGTTTTTGAAATGGTTTCACAACTTGTAATATTTTATACAACATAAAGTGAAATAGAACAATGTCTATTTATCTTTAGTTAAGGTGGGAAATTATAGAAAATATGCCCTAAATTCATATGGTGTGATATGGACTGTCATAGATTATGTCATGCATGTGGAAAAGGGAGTTTTTGTTCCTTTGGGTATATCAAATTATATGATATATAGATATCATGTCTAGGCTTCATGGGAATGTCTTATTGTATGAAAAAGGTGAATCATAATTCCGCGAATTGGTTAATATTATTCATTTATAAATGTTACAATTCACATAAGTTAACTGAAAGTCAATAGTTACGGTTTTAATCTCTAATCAATTTATATTATCAATAATTAATAATTTATATGATAAAATCCATGGGTGTGAATTGGATTTGGTTTCCAAGTCATTTGAAAATGAATTCATTAACTCATACATTTATGAATCATATAAGTTATTTTATGTGCTTGGGGGGATCATCCCCATGCTCTATATAAAGGAGGATTGGTCATGAGAATTATGTGTAGAAATTATCAATAAATATGTTGGCCAACTATCTATCATTCCTAAATCTCTCTTCTTACTTTCTTCTTTGTATCTTGATATACTATCTTATCATGAAAGAAACAGGGTCCTACCCAAACCATTTGGCAGATTTAGTATTTCCCATGGATACACTATATATGGAAGATTATTTTGGTTATTCCTTAATGATATTCATTGAGAATACATCGAAGGTGACAGTAGAAGAGAATATTTGGGTAAGGTACATGTTCTTCATTTCTAGTTTGTCAACTTTTGATTTCAATGTCATGGTGGAGATGGTATTTATAGTTTCGAATGATTTATTAAACATTGATTAAGTTTAAATCTATCCGTAGATACCTAAAAACATAATCAATTTTAGCCTTTGATTATTCCACTTCCTTTTTGATTTTTATATCATAAGATAAAATATCAAATTTTGGTAGAAAATTTATTTTCTTATATAAATTGTCCTTTCTACTACCATTATAGAATTTTCCTGTTATCTAACCATGCACCACGTTGTTTCTATTAGATGGTCTTTTTGGATTGATCATCATCTTATTCTTTTTCATTAATTTTAACATTTAAAAGGAAGTTAAACTTTGTAGATATATTTTCTCCTTTCCATGAATTTATATAAAAGTGATAAAAACTCATAAAACTTTAAGTTGTTGTCTTTATATTCTAATTCAAAATTTTTTACCTTTCAATTATATTGATTTTCATGACTTTTGAATCATTATAATAAGTATCATTTTCATATTTCCTTTTATTATACAAGGATTTTCCCCTTATCACCTCATAGGTTATCAATATTTTGTGGAGTTTTTTAATGTTAAACTCATCCATGAATTAATCATATAATGAAAAAAATTTAGAATCAAAATTATATAGAATAATCCACATAAATTCATTCAAATAAATAACATACTTAAGAAATTATATAAACCTTTGGATCAAGATAAAAATTTAATTTAATGGAATAAATAACTCATCCATCAATTCATATTAATCCATCCATATATCCTCAAATTATGGATGAATTATTTTTAATCATGTATTTTTAAACATCATATCATATTCATTAATGACACGAATCTCTATATATATAGAGTTTATGATTTTTAAACTCATAACTCATGTAAATTATTTTTCAAATAGTGAGGAGAGAAATTCATTACATTACCTCCCATAAAAGTTAAATATTCCTCTAATATTATAATGTAAATCCAACATCAATAATTAATATATTAACACTATTATCAGTGATGTAGAAAATATCCAATTTATGTGGTAGGAGATATAAAATCATCCGCACTTTCCATAAGTGAAATTGTTTTCCATAAAATATGATAAACCCTTGTTTTTTATATAATTCATACTCTCCTTGAAAATTATTCAATCAAAAGATATAATAAATAATATACCAACAAAAATTTGTGAGAATAAAATACAACTGATGCTCTGGAACAAAGTTTATGAACAATTCATAATTCCAAGAATGCTTGGATATCAATTGATGTTTTCCAGGAAATAAAATTGAGAAGCACTGAGAGGGGGATGAATCAGTGTGGCTAAAAAATCAATAATTATCATGAATATTTTTAAAACATTTAAATCATGAAATATTAGAAAAAAGTAATCACATTACATGGAAGATTGATAGATATTGAATAAGATTAGAATGACACAAGATATTTAATAGGTTCACCGGTATATTTTATCAAGTTGATATGTCCTTCTTACTTTGTTGTTGTTATTTATCTTTTCACAGATTCATTTTATTATCAACAAAAAATAAAGTGTTTATAGTACAAATATGGTTTTATAATCCGATAAGTATGAAAGAATAAATAAAAAGGAGTAATATCAATCAAAAGCATAGACAAGATAGAATGATCTTCATCCATCTTCATAAAGTGCCACAAATGAAGGATCAAGTATGTACCATTGTTCTCCCCTCAAACTATGACTAAAAAGCACTAAAAACATACCCATGAACCTTTGGCCAACTATAAACACTTTTCATCACTTTTATATATAAAAGTAACTAAATTTTTATAAAATGAAAGAAATCCTGGCATAAAAACCATCATTGGGGAGTAATGCTTGAACAACATCAGATCCAAAAATTTAAGAACAAAAAAATTTAATACTCATTAAAAAAATTAAATTGATATATAAAATCATCACATATCTTGAACACATCACATCATAATGTTTTCCCTGATAGTGTAATATTTTCATGTTTTAAATTCTCTGTTCAACCCCAAATATCAATTATGGAATGACATTATTTAATTATTGTGTGACATTTATTCCTAAAATTCTAGAAATGATACAAAAAATTTATAGCCTAAGCATTGTTTCATATTGAAACACACAACAACATAATGCATAAAACTATAACATGAGTTCTTTCTAGTAATGCCCAGTTACGAAGTTATCTTGGCTTCTCCTACCTGATCAACTCATGGATTAATGTTGTGATAGGATAGTATTATAAAAATCTAATTTTAATTATTTAATAAATTTTCATGATGAAACTAGAAAAAATTATTGTATTATTTTCATATATTGGAGATCCATATTCTTTTAAGAAGTCATTGTGGTGTAACGAAATCCCAATCAAAGTGTGGTTCTTTAAAACACAATAATATTTCATTTTATATCCTATTATATAGATCTAAATAAACTCTAAATCACCCAAGATCATGTTTATAATAAATAACACTTTAAAAAAATCATAAATGAATCCACTCAGGAAACTGGTCATAGTATACTCATAATGTGAGAGTTATCTAAATAAAACATTACCATATGGGGTAATGCTTTTGAGAGTCTCTAACCATTAGTTAAATGATCAATGATATATTAACTAAGTTTTAATTGAGGAATTATGAACTTCCCATTTTTACTTGATTTATGAGGTTTATTCAAGGTTCTAGTATATTTGATCCATATAAAATGACATGTGCAACATAAATAACATGTCATGATAATACATGCCCAATGTTACAGTTAGAATGGTTATACCAGAGCTCGTATGATAAATAACATCAAGGTAGTTAGATTATTGGGGGTTACATGAGAATACATTTAAATGTATTGAAATAATCATCATATTTTTTATCAAACACAAATTCATTATATTTTTATAGTATTTGAGATGGGGAGTGAATTCTTGTTAAATTCATGACTGAAATAGTGATAAAATCACATGTGTCCTGATAAATTCATCCCATAATATGAATTTTTGTGTAAAGTAATGGAAACAATAACATCCAATATTGATTTATATACTTGGATACCATCCCTAGAAATAATATTTCCATGAATTATCATTTTTCATACTATAAAATGAATATTATTATAATTTAATATAAGATTATTTTCAATAAAACTATATATGAAAGATCCTAGACTACTTAAACACAACCCAAATGAGAAACCATAGAGAGTAAAATTGTACATGAATACTTATCATAAATTATCCATGCAACTTCAAAAAATTATTAATCATGCATTGTTGGAAATTACATAGGGCATCATACATACCAAACATTATCCTCCTTTAAAAATGTATCAAATGGGGAAATCGAAGGTTGGTCTTTCATGATAATCTAGGGTAATATGGATTTGAGATTATCTAGGATATCCAATGAGTAAATAGTAATGTTACTTCACAATTAAACTCTTTAATAACGGTTAATGAGTGGTAATGGGAATTGATCATTCCTAGTGTGCTAGTTTATTCACTAATTTTATATACATACAGACAAACTATTTTCACTTGAATTGGTATAAATTCATTAATTTCATTTTTAATGAATGTTAGACTCGTTTTAAAATAACCAACCCACACCAAATTGTCCCCTTAGTTATTAGATTTTGGATAAATGGTTCCATCTATCAATATATTTCTTATCTATTATTTAACAACATAAAGGATGTTTGGGTTCATTCATCAGTATGTCTACCTCCCCAGTTTAGTCTCATCATTTAATAAAATATCAGTCTTGCAAATGGATAGGATAATACCAATAATTTCACCAAGTGTATATCCCAATGCTTTTTTATACTCCCAAAAATGGTCAAGAAATTTTAATTCATGCTCTATTGGAAATGAACAATCAATGATGATGGGAATCATTTTTCTTTATTAAGGTAAATATATTTTAAATTTAGATATAAATATTTTAATTCTAATTTAATGGGATTTTTTATTGATGGGGGGGATTAAAAAAGAAGAAGGTCCATGATCTCACATTACTTCTCTATGGTGACATTATCTAATGAGGAATAAGATTTTAAAACCAAACCAGAATAATAATTGTTCATTGGTCCCTCATTGCATAAGAAATCATTAATTAATTGTCATGAATGGTATTTTTATAAACCATTTCAAATTTAAACACATGAATCCTTACATATAATTTTTATCAAAAATAAAAACATAAATATATGGTTAAGCGATACAATATAAGTGTTTATGGGAATAGGGAGTACATTGATGGAATTAAATAACTAATAGGAATGTTCTTCTTGAGGGGTGATACATGGCATCAAAGAGGTTTAAGTGGAAAATATCACCTACAAAATCCATGGAAAATATATCATTATGTATATTAATTATATTTTTTATGTTTTTAAGGAAGTCCTCCCCAATATTATTAGGGTATTTTTATTCATTTATCATCTTCCAATTTAATAATATATAAATCAGTATGAAAATTTATATCTTTCAACCTAATAAGAACATTCTCTTACAGACTAGTGGGGTTTTTAGTGATCTAGCTTTCCAATTGAATAACTATTTTAGTAGGTTTCATCCCCCTAACCTATAGATAAGATAAAAATGAATGATTGATCACATTTATAGATGAACTTAATTCAATCATAGAATTATAAAATAAATACCCTCTTATGGTATACGAAATAAATAATATTTTACCATCCTTTCATTTTGTGGGAAGTGATGATTGAATAAATGTATAGAAATTAATCTCAAATTTCACCCATTAATCCCCTAAAGTCACCTTTTGTGTGTGAACATATCCTTTAATAACTTGATGTATATTTTAATTCACTTCACAACATTAATGAAGTGGGTGTTAATCTATACGTTTTTAAATGTTTACAATTTTTACTTATCAAGATCAATTTCATTATGTTTCATGGTTTGTTGGACCTTTGGGGTAATGATAAAGAAATTTTTAAGCTAGAGAGATTATCAATAGAAACTCTATTTCCATTAGTGGGATCCCTCTCTGGAAAATACTTTTCCATGTTTTTATTTATAAAGAAGGATGAAATGGTGGTTTACATGATAATGGATGCCTTAAATTGAGTTATCATCATTATATTACGTTTTTAACCACTCTTAAGTGTGATAAAAAAAACATTTCACTTGTCCCTTGTGTTTTTTAGAGTTTGATAAGGAAGTTTACCTTACACTTGAATTTGTATTTCTCCCCAATTTGCTAGAGAGTTTTCCTAATGGAGTTCTTACGTCTTTAATGAAATCTTGTATTATCTATTATAATTATATAATATTTTATGAATTTATTTAATTATGTATTTTATTTTCGTCTTGGGTTTTAGAGAGGATATTTGGAATGGAAATTATGGTGGTTTAGGTTTTGGGGTGATGTTAGAGGATGAATACCCTACTCTATGAGTACTATAACTATTGAAGATGGATAAAATTATCCCATTAATTATAATTAGAATTGGAAGGGAGGTACAGTTTATGAATAAATAGTTATTTTTATAGTTTACCCTAAAATATTCCTTTGTAACTCTGAAATGTATATTTTTGTTGAGGTATTTGGGTGGTAAAATGAGTATCGATGTCACGGATACAAAAATGTGTTGGAATAGAAGGTTGTAATTACTAATGAGAAACTGAAACTTGTTGTAGAAGGTCATCTACATCATAAAACTCCATGTATTTCTTATCTCCAAATCATAAACTTACAGTTCATGGACTCCTTTAATAGGCATACAGGTTCTCAAACCAAATTTTTGATTTTTTTCACCAAGTTTTTTATGTGTGTTCTTTCCATGATTGGATTCTTCTCCACTAGGGAACCACTTCTGGCTAAATCAATCATACTACAGTCTATTGTAATTAATACTTCATAAGATTATTATAATAGTATTAGATCTTATATTTAGTAATGTAGAAAACCTTAACAAAGTATATTAAAATTATTCTAATATTCAAGTAATCTTTTACCTTATGATGGTGTTATTCAACAAATTTTTCGATTTATTTATTTAGTTTAGGAGGATAGGAAATATTTTTCAAGAAAATGAAGTTTCTTGTCTTCTCAACCTACGACTAGGGTGTTCAAATAATAGAGTGAGTCCTTTGTATTTACATGTATAAATAAAATTAAACACAATTAATTTTAAAATATTTTTAGATACTCCCATAGGTTTAAATTTTAAACATGTAGTATAAAATTATTTTAAGTATATTTGTCTTTTATATCCATAATATCCAGGTAATTTAGGTAAAAAGTGACCTGAACCATATTTTAATTCAATATTTAGTGATTGTTAGATAATTTTAATGTATATTGGACGATCCTCAACATTTTTTAAAGTGAATTCCATTATATTTTGATTATTTTCATCCAAGTTATACAAATTAAATTTCAGTTTAACATTAACTATGAAATATAATGGTTTAAATTATTTTTGATTGGTTGTGGTCCCACATTCAAAGTGTTTATTTATGTGTCATAGAGTATTTGATATAAACATTTATTCTAGCTCAGGTTCAAAGATAGTTATATCTCTTATAGAAGAGTTTTTTATAAAAAATGTCCTATAATAAAAATAATTTATAATAAAAAAGTATAGAAAAAATAAAATAAATAGAAATATTTTTTAAAAAATATAAAATCACTTAATAAAAATTCACAATCTCAATGGTGGTTCTACCTATTAATGGAACCCAAATTTTATCATGTTTTCATGAAGATTAAAATTAAATGATCTTAAATGAAATAGTGTAGTACATGCCAAATCCTAGGTCATCCCTCAAGGAATGTTAAATGTTCAAAGTTTTACTTTTAAGTCATATTATTAATATATAACTAAAATAGGTTGATTGTAATGGTTTATTATTAAATATAGGAACAAAAACCTTGAATTAAACTTTTAAATTTTATAAAATGAAGTGGGTTTCAAGATAGGTAGTAGAATGAAAATATTGAAATTTTTAAACAACATGTCAAGTTTATTTCTCTTAAATGTGTAGGGATATATTTTAATGGAAATATAATTTATTATTTTGAGGTGTTGTGTATGGTTGAGGTGATTTTAGGAGTGGGTTATATAATTTAAGTATAGAATTTTAGTTTTTTAGTAAATCATGTAGTGGTGGAATCCTTAGTATGTTGTGGTTTTTGGAATGGTCATGGTTGTAGTAATTCTTATGGTAGAGTGATTCTCATTTTGTTGAATAAACGTTTTGTTGATTTTGGTCCATTATAGTATAGAAATACATAGAGTTTAGTTTTCCATGACATGTTTTGTGAGAACGGTTCATTTTTCATCTCATGGTTTAGATTTATATCAAGACAGAGCCTCTATTGAAAAAGGTATGTATAACCACATCATGGATGAGGTAATGTTTTAAAATTGTATGGTTTGGTTAGTACTCTATAATAGTTTTATATTGGTTTGATTTAAGATTTTAGGGACCATGTTTTGGTTTTTAAAGATCATGTCATGTTTGGTCAAAGTCATACTTCATGATGGAAAATGGATAATGAAATTTAAATATATCTTGGTTTAAGTCATCATGGTTTTAAAATAATCATTGATTGAGATAAACCATTCCACTATTTGGTCCACTTTAAAAATAATTTTGGGTGTCTATATTTTATTATAAAAAAAATTATTCTTGGAAACCCTAAGAAACTAAGAGATTATGCTGGTTTTGGTTATTCTTAGTAGATATTTGAATCATTCACATGAGATCATGTTACCATGTTCTAAGGTATTCTCAAGGTATCCTTTCACCTATTTTCAATTTTTCATTCATCTCAAAGTATTATATAAGTTTTTTATGTGTGAATATGATAGAGTATTAATATTAGGATAGTGGATTAAATATTTTGAATTGTTGTGAGATCATGGGTGTTTGAAGTCTGATTTTAATCCTTTGGTGATGTAATGGATTAAGATTTGATTCTTGATAGTTGATTCAGATTATCTCTTTTGTTTTACTTTTGTTAATATTTTTTAGCCATTATTTAGTTTCCCTTTGGGTAAATAGATGGAATTGGAATAATTATATAATAATAGTTAAACCAATTTTAATAGGGTTTTGAAATTGTATAATTATAAGAAATATATGTGTTTATAGTTGTTTATTGTTATGATTTTTAAATTATTATTTATTTTAGTAGATGGTAATGGATTTGATATAATTAAAAAATATTAACTAGTGAAAAATAAATAGTATTAACAGAATAATATTAACAGAATTTTGAACTTTATATAACCCTTATAATTTTAGAATCCATATTATGAGTTTCCTAGACATAATGTAAGGACAAATTCATTTTTCTTCAGATAAAATAAGTATTTTTCAAAAAATGAAATTTTGTCACCTTTTAATGGAGAAACCTTTTTAAATACAATATTTGAAACTTATATATATTCAATTTGACAAAATAAACATCCTATTTGGGATCGGGACATAATAATTTAGTTTTAATAAATTTTTTGTGTTTTTCTAATAACATTCATATTTGGGTGAATAGTGAAAATTAATATATTTTAACTGAAAACAAATTTTTCAATCAAAATAATTTATAGTGTTCAACTATACATATGAATGGTTTGTATGTATAATTAGATTAAATTTTTACCATTTAATCCAATGTTTGTTATTGGAATTAATTTCACTTTGAAATTGGACATAAACAAATGTCAATCTTTGGGTAGTTATTACTTCATAAAAATAGGCTTTTTGGTTTTGACAACGGGAATTAATTTTAAACTAATAAATGTAATTTATATGTTTTGAATTAGGTAAAATAGGTTTAATTTTGGAATTAATAATATCAAAATTATCTTAGGGTGAATTTTTGGTATGTTTCTGAAAACTTTTAATTTTTGATGAATAGTGAAAAACACTAAGTTAGAGTTTAAAATTGAATTTTCAGTTGAAATAATTATTTATTTTATTTAAATTTATTTTAGGTAAAAATAGATTCATAATACCCATATAAATTCAATGTAATTCATTGGAGTCGTTTTTTTAATAATATTAGATATATAAAATTTTATTGAACTTTTCACCGTCTTTTACCCACCTCCTAGAAAATTTGTAAATTCATATAAAACATAATTTTACAACTTATGTGAGCTGAATTCCGAAAATCCGAGAGACATGGTTAATATAAATGAGTAAAATTTGGTTCAATAAGTGAAAAATAGTTTTTGTGAATAGTAACTTTTTACTTTTATTTACCACGGTTAAAAGTAAATAGGGTAATTAAGGGTAAAATGATATTATTATTACCCTAACACATGTCCTAATTCTATTGGATAAGTATAATTCGACCCAAAACAACCTTAGGAATAAAATATGATCCTCTTGGGTCCACTTGGATTCGATTAGGATAGTTATTATTATTTAATTCAAAGAAGAGTTAAGAGTTAAAATCAAAGTTTAATAACTAAAATTTTTTCAATATAGGGTTACACATACGATAAATTCGACTATAAATATTCATTAGAAATATAAAATTATTTAATACATAATTATATTTTATTTATATTTTTTAGACATTAAATAATTTAATTTATTAATGATACAATGATGATGCAGTAATTACCTAACTAATGAAATATTATACAAATTAATATTATAAATATAAAAATAAATTTACTTTGAGACTTTTAATCAATTAAACTAATTTTATAAGTTAATATTACATATTAGGGTTATTTATATGAATTTATTTCAAAGTAATAATGCTGTTATAAACTAAAAAAAACAAAATACCAAATAGTGTCAAAATTGACATAAAAGAATTTTTAAAACAAATATTATATTATTAATTGATATTTTATTTCTAAAAATATAAGGTTTGGAAAAAGGACTTATATAATGATATTTTAATAATTAATGAACCACTTGGGGTTCGCTTGGAAGTATATAGTATTTTTATTAACCATATAATATAAAAATACAAAGAGACATGGTAAATGTCAAACTATTTAACTAAGAGTTAAATCTAAAAGGAATGGTTCATATAGTGACCCAAACCTATCTAAAACCTATGGTTTGAGTGTTTTTCGACCCATACCCACCTTATCCTTTAAATAATAAACTTTTTAGCCATTATAAACCAAAAATGAGTTTATTATAAAATAATATTTTATGTTTTACCTAAGGTGCCCCTCACCCCTCTTATAAAACGACACTTCCCCTTCTCTCACATTATCACCTTAAAAGCCTTTTTGCTCGGCCCACCCCTACCAAAATATCCTCTAAACTTCCCTAAATTCATCCTAGAGGCCCTCCTTTGGTCATAAATCCAACTTATGGAGCCCTTTTGATGAAATCAGAAGGAAGAACCCGAAGAAGAGGTAATAATTTCACCACCCTCTTTAAAGTTCTTTTCTTCTTCCACTATTTCTTTCTTTATTATTTCTATTATTAAATAATAACTCCAGTAACTTCTATATACTTTCATGTTATTATAAATATGGTACATCCATATTCTTTATTCTGTCCATCCTTTGAATGACATGTCATCATACGTGCGTACGTACGGATTACCGTCTCCACGTGGTGGTGTAATTGTTATTCAATACATTATTATTTGGATGGGTATAATAATGATGTGTAATTATTGTAAATAATAAAATATAACATGATAATTATTCTTTATATATGATATACCATCCAATTATATATTATTTTAATATCAAAATAATGATATTGTCACTCGTGCGTACGTACGGATTACCGTCTCCACGAACGTGATGAGATTCATTCCCCATCATATCCATTCAAGACTAAATTTCATTTGATGATTAAAAATAATGTTTAGAGAGATTATATCATTCTTGATAAGAATAATATACATTCCAACCATAAAAAATATGGCTCACATAACAAAGAATATAAAGGAAAACAAATTTGTTGACACCTGAAACGATGATAATACTAAGATATTATTAGCGAATCAATGTTAAAAGATCATATATGATATCATATTAATTAATATTATTCTTGTATAATTCAATATAAATTATTTCACCATTGTAAATTAGGTTATCCTACCCTCCCCCAAGGAAAAATTACAATGTTTGGGGTTTCTTATCCCACTTTTAATTTCATGAGATTTCCATTGTTCACCACTTATTTATTGATTGTGGTGTGTGTACTGCCAATGATTTTATTCATTTTGTAATATACTTTAATTTATGGATATCTAAATCATAATTTTATGATCCTTCTTTCATGGGTTTATGTTTCGTAAGTTACCTAATCAATAAGGAAATTGAAATTTCAATTTCCACTCATTCGGCTTTACGCATACTTCAGTGATTATTTTACTCCAAGATTATGTGTGGAATCACTATTCATTTTCTTATGTCATAATTTCCACTCCCCTTTCTATGGTTATACTTTTGATCCACATAATCAATCAATTTATTTATTCTCAAGTCATCGATATTAACTTGATAAGAGTAATTTTAACTCAATCTCCATTTATTGAGTTAAATATCCAATTCATTGGTGTTGTTTTTACAAGAATATGTGTTAATGTCCTCTGATTGATTTACACTGAATATACAATCATATTGAGTGTATTTATATTTTTCACACATAATTATGTCATTGATTTATCCTTAACCTAAGGATATGGTCTATAGGATATTTTATCTCAATTTACATTCCATTGATACATATTTGTTGTTATACACCAATTCACTTTTATATAGTGTATATAATATACTTTGATATAGTATATAATGAATCCCTTTATTCTCATGATATTATAAAATTTTGATTACCTCAATTATTTGTATTCATGTGTCTCTCTTTTTGTTATGAACTCTAACTAAAATATCATTTTAAATGTTTTAAAGATTTATTATTCTAAATCATTCTCATTAATGTCTATGTTTTAAAAATGTTTTTACGGATTTATTTATATGGCCATTAATGTTTTAAAATTAAAATTCCTTTTGAAAGTTTCAAAATGGTATGGGACACTTTGATTCAAAAATATATTTTTAATTGGATTCTTGAAAAATAGTGTGACTTTTAAATGTTTTCATGAAAAAGGGGGATATTTCTCTCAGATAGTTTTGATGATTATTTTTATCTATGTCAATATCCTTCATTATTCTTGATTGAGGTTAATCTATTACAATACAATCTTCTATATTGTATTGAATGAGTTATGTTTGATTGTGGATGTTCTATTTTTAATAGCATTCATGGTTTGTGGATAAAGTATTAACATTTTGTATGACAGGTTTAATATGAATGTTTATGTTATGTTTCAAACATTTCATATGAGGAATGCATTGGACTTAGTAAGTGACAGGTGGAGCCCTCTATAGCTCCTCGATGCATCGATAGGTCTCATGAGACAAACTAGTGTCTTGGAATAAGGCCGTGACAAAATCTTATTTATAGTCTTGGCACAAGGCCCTGACTATGTGGTTATGATACTCTGGAATTATGCATTCCATCATTATGAAAGTGGTTATTGATATTGAATTTTATTATTAGACTAGTAGAATATCCTTGTGAATAATTAAATGACATTATTTCATTTAATTTTTTTCCATATTATTCGGAAGTTCAATTTTAAAAGGATTTTGTTTCAGTTATACATTTCCTTAAATGTTTATGATTATTTATGAAATTTTCCAGTATATTTTTATCCTTACTGAGCATCTGAGCTCACCCCTTTCTAGGTTTTATTTTTTCCAGGATGTGAAGAAGTTTTTTAAGACTCGCCTACATGGATAGTCTGAGGGGATATGAGTGTGGTCTATGGAAAAAATGTTTTTGTAGTTTTTCATTTTATGATGAAATGTAAACCTTATGAATTTATCTAGTACTTTCAAGGCTACTAAACTAATCGGTCTTTCAAGACATGATCTTTTGTGATCATTCCAATGTTATGAAATAATGCACCGACTCTGGGTAACTAGGTTCAGGGTGTTACAGTTGGTATCAGAGGAAGTTTAGTACAAACCTTGGAAACTACATTTAGATAAACTCTAATTAGAGAAAATATCCCTAAGATCGACTTTGAGGATTAATATAGCATAACTTCCTAAAATTTTGGTATTGTAGTGATTTTTTTAGTTTTCCAAACAATACATACATGTATGGATATGAGCAGGTAGAGGCGGCTCTGGAAAAGATGTACCTAGGGGTAAAACCAAAAACCACTACTTTGAGCTAGACTCGAACGGGAACTTGTGCATGAAAATGGGCCTTGCTACACTCTTGGATATGACACTCTCGGGGGATATGCATAGGATAATTTACATTTCCATTAGAAACTTATTTGAAGTAATTTATTATAAGATGAGAATAATTTACCTTGGTTAGTCCTAATGTGTTTAAAATGGAAACTATGGTGTCATGATATTCCCTAAATGATTTTATGACTACTATTACTCACACAATGCTTTCTGGTTTTAGTCAATGGCTGGTTCCAAGGAAGTCATAGTAACTTTGTGAATAATGTACAAGAAGGGAACAATGGTTGAAATTAGCAACAAAATGGAATGTTGATAGGAATAAAAGATATCATGTTCATGCCAAATCATTTTTCCAAAAATATGATCAGCAACATATATATTAACCAACTCCCAGACTCAAAAAAGAAGAGAAATGTGGTGAATGATAAGAGCTCCAGTAGTGGAGACCGTGGAGAAAAGAATCCTCAATTTCCATCATGCAAGAAATGTGGAAGGAGACACCCAGGAAAGTGTCTCAATGGAACAAAGAAATGCTTTATGTGTGGGAAAGAAGGACATAAATTGATGAATTGCTGAGGAAAAATGAAGAGTGCTATATAAGAAAATTAAAATGTTCCCAAGAATCCATTTACAGTCATTTTCCATAAATGTAGGGTACCTGGCCATTACTCGAGTGAATTCCCTATTCTATAGGATATTTTCTTGGTCAAATAAGAATCCATGTGGAAATAAATGGATGGAGAAATGATTAAAAGTATTAGTCCTCCTTTCTGATGAGATTACATTGGAATAATTTTCTCTTGTATTTATAACCCTGCAGTTTTTCATGTGAAAATGATATTTAAGGAAGAATTATCTTTTCCCTTATGGATATAGTAATAAATAACCATTTGGTTTTATATGATCATTGGCTTTGAGGCAATTACAATTTATTATATTTTTGGATGAAAATGAAAGGTATGGGATAACATTTGTGGTTAAATTATGTTATGGTTATTTTGAGAAATTTATCTCATTTTGGTAATTTTATAAAATATAGTTTTTGAAAAAGGACAACACACAGACCATGTGACAACCCGTCGCGTTGGAAAAAGCTGTGGGAATCATACCCACAACCAGAGTGTGATTGGGATTTATCACCTTCCACTAGAGTACATGAAGTCAATGGTTAGTGTGATTAATTATTTTTAGTTAATGATTTTATTGATCAATAATAAGTTGATTTGGGATCTTATATATTTTCAAATTAATATCTTTAGTATAGGAAAATTATTTGGTAATTAAGTGATAAATTGTATTTTGGAAGACGTTCGCTTTTTTGGGAACACTATATTCCCATGGAAAATAGAATACGATGGGATTTCATTTGAGGAGTAATGGTGGATTTTTATCTATGTTTTTATTGTGGATTTATAGTGATTTGGGTTATTTATAGAAATGATTAACCTATAATAGAGATTATATTATTAGGTTAATTACTTTTAAGTATGTGACATTAAAAGTAGTAGATGTAATTTAGTAATACAATTTAACGTGGAAGACTAAAAAACCAAATTCTTCTAAGTTTTGTGATTCAATATTAGTTTGGATTATATTTAATGATTTTAAGTACAATTGTTTATTGAATGGTATTTATTTAACTTTAGGGTACTATTGGTTTAATTTTAGAAATTAAGATTAGTGCTTATTTCTCTAAAGGAATATCCTTTTGGGGGATCATCAGATCTTGTACAAACCATTTTTGGTTTGGATTAATCTCTAAAGACAAGGTAAGTATATAGTTTATACATTGTGGATTATTTTATTCTCTAGAAGTTTATTCTTGCTCTTCATGTGTGACCAAGTCTTCATGAATACTCATCATTTAAAAAAAATGAGTTAGTGGTAGAAATTTATTAAAGAATGAAACTCTACTTAAAAAGTAAGTATATCTCTTCATTTTCTTAGTCAATCTCATAAATAAATTCCTCATCTTTATGTAATCTAACTTAAAGAAAAAAAAATCTTGTCTGTTTTCTTTTTCTACTGGGAGACTAATGACCGTTTGTCCCATCATAAGTTTGTGGTTTTCTTACTGTTAACTTTCTCCTGATCATGTTTTTAATCCCTCTCGATAAGAACATGACACTTAGTTTATCTTCCATATCCATGTTTTCCTACATGGAATCCTAGTATGGGTTATCTTCGGTGACCTTTGTACTTTATTTCTTTCATTTAAAGTGATAGTTTTATTGGATCTTTTTCCTATGTGGGACTTTCCATTATATTCCCAAGCCCAATTTCAAAAATTGTAAGGATACAATTTATTAAAGGCGGGAATAATGTAACACCCCAAGATTTCATAGTATGTTAGTTCTTCAAATTAATTCAATAACTTACACTACACGCAACATCGGGTTCAAGCGCACCACGACTTACCAAACTAGCCGTTCAAAAGCGGTTATGAATAGTATTAACAAAATTTGGAACTTTATATAACCCTCATAATTTTAGAATCCATATTATGAGTTTCTTAGACATAATTTAAGGACAAATTCATTTTTCTTCAGATAAAAGAAATATTTTTCAAAAAATGAAATTTTTCCACCTTTTAATGGCGAACCCTTTTTAAATCCAATATTTGAAAATTTTATATATTAAATTTGACAAAATAAACATCTTCTTTGGGATCGAGACATAAGAATTTAGTTTCAATAAATATTTGGTGTTTTTCTTTTAAATTTCATATTTGGGTGAATAGTCAAAAATAATATATTTTAACTAAGAACAACTTTTTCAATCAAAATATTTAATAGTTTTTAACGATACATATGAATGGTTTGGATGTATAATTATATTATATTTTTACCATTTAATCAAATGTTTTTCATTAGAAGTAATTTCACTTTGAAATTGGATATATAAAATGTCAATCTTTTGGTAGTTATTATTTCATAAAAATATGCTTGTTGGTTTTGACAACAAGAGTTAATTTTAAAATAATAAATGAAATTTCTATGTTTTTAATTTTTTAAAATAGACTTCATTTTTGAATTCATAATATCAAAATTAGCTTAGGGTAAAATTTTGGTATCTTTCTGAAAACTTTTATTTTTGATGAATAGTGAAAAACACTAAGTTATAGTTCAAAACTGATTTTTTATTTAAAATAATTATTTATTTTATTTAAATTTATTTTAGGAAAAAATAGATACATAATATAGATATATGTTCAATGTAATTAATTGGAGTAATTTGGTAATAACATTAGATTTATAAAATTTTTTAACATTTCACCGTCTTTTACCCACCTCCAAGGAGAATTAGTAAATTCACATAAAACATAATTTTACCACGTCTGTGAGTTGAATTTAAAAACTCCGAGAGACACGGTTAATATCAAGGAGTAAAATGTGGTTCAATAAGATATAAATAATTTTGGTGAATAGAAATGTTTTAGTTTCATTTACCACGGTTGAAAGTAAATAGGTTAATTAAGGGTAAAAATGTTATTATTATTACCCTAACACATGTCCTAATTCTATTAGATAAGTATAATTCGACCAAAAACAACCTTAGGAATAAAATATGAACCTATTTGGTCCAATTGTATTAGATTAGGATATTTATTATTATTTAATTCAAAGAAGAGTTAAAAGAGTTAAAATCAAAGTTTAATAACCAAAACATTTTTAATATAGGGTTACACATAAGATATATTAGACTATAAATATTCATTAGAAATATAAAAAGATTTAATACATAATGGTATTTTATTTATAGTTTTTAGACATTAAATAATTTAATTTATTAATGACACAATGATGATGCAGTAATTACCTAATTAATGAAATATTAAACTAATTGATATTATAAATATCCAAATAAATGTAATTTGAGACTTTGTATGAATTACACTAATTTTATAATTTAACATGATATATTAGGGTTTGTTATATGAATTTTTTTCTAAGTAATAATGCTGTTATGAATTTAGAAAAAACAAAATACCAAATAGTGTCAAAATTGACATAAAAGAGTTTTTAAAAAAAATATTATATTATTAATTGATATTTTGTTTCTAAAAATCTAAGGTTCGGCCAAAGGACATATATAATGATGGGTGTATCATTAATGAACCAATTGGGGTTCTCGTGGAAGTATATAGTATGTTTATTAACCATATAATATAAAAATGCAAAGAGACATGGTAAATGTCAAACTATTAAACTAAGAGTTAAATCTAAACGTTATGGATAATATAGTGACCCAAACCTATCTAAAACCTATTGGTTGAGTAGTTTTAAACCCATCCCCACCTTATTCTTTAAATAATATAATTTGGAGCCATTATAAATCGAAAATGCATTTATTATAAAATAATATTTTATGTTTTTTCTAAGGTGCCCCTAACCCCTCCTATAAAAAGGCACTTCTCCTTCTCTCAAATTCACACATTCAAAGCCTTTTGTATCGGCCAACCCCTACCCAAGTATCCTCTAAACTTAACTCACTTCATCCTAGAGTCCCTCCTTTGGACATAAGTCCAACTTAAGGATCACTTTTTATCAAATCAAAAGGAATAACCTGAAGAAGAGGTAATAATTACACCACCCTCTTTCAAGTTCTTTTGTTCTTCCACTTCTTCTTTCTTTGCTATTTCCATTATAAAATAATAAATACCTTATCTTATATATACTGTGATGTTATTATAAATATGTTACATCCATATTCATTATTCTATCCATCCTTTGAATGAAATGTCACGATACGTGTGTACGTACGGATTACCATCTCCACGTCATGGTGTAATTGTTATTCAATACATTATTATTTGTGTGGGTATAATAATGATGGGTAATTCATGTAAATAATAAAATATAAAATGATAATTATTCTTTATATATGATATACCATCCAATTATATATTATTTTAATATCAAAAGACTGATATTGTCTCTCGTGCGTACGTACATATTTTCATCCCCACGAACGTGATGAGATTCATTCCCCATTGTATCCATTCAAGACTAAATTTCATTTTATGATTAAAAATAATTTTTAGAGACATTATATCATTCTGGATATGAATAAGATACATTCCATCCATAAAAATATGGCTCACATAACAAAGAATATAAAGGAAAATGAATCCTTTAACAACTGAAACGATGATAATACTAAGATATTATTAACAAATCAATGTTAAAAGATCATATATGATATAATATTAATATATATGATTCTTTTATAATTAAATAAAAATTATTGCACCATTATACAGGAGTTTAAACTACCCTCTAACAATGAAAATGTACAAAGTAAGGGGTTTCTTATCTCACTTTTAATTCCGTGAGATTTCCATTATTCCCCACTTATTTATGGCATGTGGTGTTTGTACTGCCCATGATTGTATTCATTGTGTAATATAATTTAATTTATGGATATCTAAATCATAATTTTATGATCCTTCTTTAATGTTTGTGTATTTCTTAAGTTACCAAATAGATTAGGGAATTTGAAATTTCAATTTCAACTCATTCGGCTTTACACATACTTCAGTGATTATTTTACTCCAAGATTATGTGTGGAATCACTATTCATTTTCTTATGTCATATTTTCCACTCCCATTTCTGTGTATGTAATTTTGATACTCATAATCACTCCATTTATAGATTCTCAAGTCATCGATATGAACTTGATAAGAGTAATTTTAATTCAATCTCCATTTATGGAGTTAAACATCCAATTCATTGGTGTTGTTGTTACAAGAATATGTGTGAATGTCCTCTGATATATTTACACTGAATATCCAACAATATTGAGTGTATTTATATTTTTCACACATAATTATGTCGTTGAATTATCCTTAACCTAAAGATATGGTCTTTATAAGAGATTTCATTTCAATTTACATTCAATTGAGACTTCTTTGTTTTCATACACCAATTCAGTTTTATATGTTGTATATAATGTACTTTGACATAGTATATCATGAATCCCATTATTCTCATGATATTATAAAATCTTTATTACCTCAATTATTTGTATTCAAGTGTCTCTCTTTTGGTTATGAACTCTAACTATAATATCATTTTAAATGTTTTAAAGATTTATTATTCAAAATCGTTCTCATTAATGTCTATGTTTTAAGAATGTTATTAAGGATTTATTTATATGGACATTAATGTTTTAAAATTAAAATTACATTTTAAAGTTTCAAAGTGGTATGGGAAACTTTTATTCATAAATCTATTTGTAAATGGCTTCTTGACAAATAGTGTGACTTTTAAATGTTTTCAAGAAAAGGGGGATATTTCTCTCAAATAGATTTGATGATTATTTTCATCTATGTCAATATCCTTTATTATTATCGATTGATTTTAATATATTGCAATAAAATCTTCCATATTTTATTGAATGAGTTATTTTTGACTGTGGATGTTCTATTTTTAAACCATTTATGGTTTGTGGATAAAGTATTGACATTTCATATGCTATATTTAATACAAATGTTTATGTTATTTTTCAAACTTTTCATATGAGGAATGAATTGGACTTAGTTAGTGATGGGTGGAGCCCACTATATCTCCTCAATGCATCAGTAGGTCTCATGAGACAAACTAGTGTCTTGGAACAAGGCCTTGACAAAATCATATTTATAGTCTTGGAACAAGACCTTGACTATGTGGGTATGATAGTCTGGCGTTATGCATTCCATCATTGTGAAAGTGGTTATTAATATTGCATGTGATTATTCAACTAGTAGAATATCCATGTGAATAAGTAAATGGAATTATTTCATTTTATTTTTTTGCCATATTATGTTGAATTTCAAGTTTAAAAGGCTTTTGTTTTAGTTATACATTGCCTTAAATGTTTGTGCTTATTTATGAAAGTTTCCTCTATATTTTTATCCATACTGATCATATGAGCTCACCCCTTTCTATGTTTTATTTTTCCCAGGATGTGAAGAAGAATTGTATGACTTACCTACAGGGATAGTTTTAGGGGATATGAGTGTGGTCTATGG
This sequence comes from Viscum album, assembly GCA_963277665.1. NCBI lineage: Eukaryota > Viridiplantae > Streptophyta > Magnoliopsida > Santalales > Viscaceae > Viscum > Viscum album. Next base: position 822,124,046 of record OY728123.1, read on the forward strand.
AAACAATGTTGTTGTAGTTTTTCATTTTATGATGTAATGTAAACCTTATGAATATATCTAGTACTTCCAAGGCTACTAAACTATTCGGTCTTTAGAGACATGATCTTTTGTGATCATCCAAATGTTATGTAATAATGCACAGACTCCGGGTAACTAGTGTCAGGGCATTACATATTCTGATAAGTATTTGTAACTAGAGATTAAGTGATAGGTCAGTCCTTTCATTTTTTCTAACATATAGTGAGGTGTTCGTGAAGGATTAAGTGATTAAGAACACATTATCATAGATAGATTTTCCAAGATAGGGGTGTCACCAAAACTTCTTGAAGATATGATTTATGGACAATGGTTCTCATTTATTAGGGTAGTTGAGGTTTTAACTAGTGATGAGTCTCCCTCCTATCTCTTTCCCCTATATATATGGATCTATTAGTTCTTAAAATTACACAAGGTACTTTATTATATCTTTATATTTTTTCAACATATTAGAACATAAATTGTGTCAATGTCCATCCTTTCATGGTGGTCATCATGGAGTAGATGGTGTGGTAGAAGATGGACCCTAGTAGTTTCAGTAGTGTTTTTCTCTTATATTTTATCAATAATTTCCCATTACTTGGGATTTTGGATCATCGAGTCATGATTGAGCAGATAAAGGGAATCCTTGGTATATTCCCCACCTTTAGGGATCTTGGTTTGAGGGTATAACTGGTGATAGATGTCATTAGGGATGATGAGACAGAGGTCCAGGACATAGACAGTTTCATGAAATATAGTTTCCATTATTGATAATGTATATGATCATTTAAGGTACTATTTCTCTCTATTAAAAAATACTTTCTATTTTGATCGTTATAAGAGTTTTATTCTCCTTCCATTCACCAACATTAGTTTGAAAATTATAATATAAGTTTTATGGAAATCCAATATCCTTGGGGTTATTTACACCAGTTGTAGGTCATTATTGTTTGTTAGAGGTGTATTGAGGACATGAGCTGATTAAAGGGCAATATTAATCAATGAGAATATAAACCATGATATGTCATCCTCAACATGGATTTATTATATTTTTTACCATCATCATTGATTTTTATCTGAAGGGAGTGGTTTTATTAGATGTTTATGGTGAATTGTGTTCTTTATTTATGAGTGGGGTCATAATATTGATGCATAAATATTTATTCTATCTAATCACATTTGGTGGAAATGATATTTATTTTGGAAGAGAATTAGTTTCAATTATTTATGTATGAGTTTTTTTATTTCTTTCGTAAAGAGTTTTGAACACTACCACCTCTATGTGATATTGAGTTATGGATTAATTCTGAGTCTGGTTTCTATTATATTTCAATGTATCCTATTAGGATGGTTCCTTCAGATCTGTGGGAGTTTTGAATTCAGATCGATGATCTATTAAAGAATGGTTTCCTCCATCCTAGTGTGTTTCCATGGGGATGTCCATTGTTATATGTAAATAAGGTGTATGTTTTCTATAGTTTTGGGTGTATTATCAATTTTTGAACCATTTTATGGTAAAATCCTTTATCCACTCTTAATTATTGATGACTTAATTGATTAGTTGATAAGATTTAGTTGTTTCTTAAAGATTGATCTATAATATGGATATCATCAGATTAGGGTAAATACATAATATGTTCTTAGGACCACTTTTAGGTGCTTCTATGGATACTTTGAGTTTGTGGATAAGTCTTTTAGATTCAAAAATTTACTAATAGCCCTTATGGGATTGATGAACTTAATGTTATGTGAGTTTTTTGACTGGTTCATTATAGTGTTTATTGAAAATATCTTGGTGTATTAATAGAAATATGGGTAGCATGTTGAAAAATTTATGCCCATTTCAATGATCCTTGGGTATTATTAAGTATATGTAAATCTATCTAAGTGTATGTTTTGGACAAATTAGGTGTATTTCCTTAGGAATTTCATATCTCAGTTGGGTGTTACTGTCGATCCTCTAAATATTAATGTGGTCATTTCTTGGGTAACACACAATAATTTCATGGTGGTTCGTAGTTTCATGGTTCTTAAATATTATTACACAAGGTATATGTCTGATTTATCTTAGATCATGGTATATTTGATATGTTTGACTTGGAAGGAACATGATTTTGTACGGTAAGATCTTTATGAGGTGGTGTTTGAGAATTCGAAGGAGACATAGATCATTACTCATATCATCTATTTTTTAAAATAAGGGTTCATTTTTAGGTATATTATTGTGTTTATTATCATGGTATCAGTTTCATGCTGATGAAATATTATCATTAATATCATTATAAAGTAACTCATTGTTATTGGTAAAATTATACAAAATAGAAATATTTTGACTTGTGTACTTATAAACCATACCTGTACAATCCATAAAAGTGATACATTACTATATAAAACACTGAAAAGTATTTATTATAGAACCTTTACTGTTTTAGTTTTGATGAACTTATTAGAAAATAACAATGATCAAAATTGTCATACCAAAATAAGAACAAAACATTCAAAATTATCATCATATGATCATAAAAATAAACTATGAAAAACTAAAATATATATATCTAATAAAATAATATAATTTATTGGTATAAAAGGTAATAAATATAAATAAATATTTGAAATATATTTTTAAAAAATTATATGTTTACTATATTGGGAGTTAGAGAACTTTTTATAAAGTTGATAATAAAGGTAAGAGGAAGTTTCTTTATCTCTATTTTTTGGATGGAATCATTCTTTTACATGTATATGTTATTCATGATGTGTTATTGATGCATTATATTTATTCAAAATTATTTTTATGATTTTATAAGTTCTTTTTTAATTGATTTTAACCTATTTAAAAATGTGGGAGAGAAATATTTTTCACACCCTTCCTTTGTGTTTCTCACTTAGTAACATTAGCCCACCACTTTAATCTATTTTATATACAAAGTTTTCCTTTAAATTTTTCTTAATCCATAATTATTTAAAATAATGTTAATTTATTTATTTCTAATATTTTTCTAATTATTTATTTGTAATCTCGTTGTTTTAATATAAAAATGATAAAATTAAAGTGATATTTCTTATTAAATTTTAATTAAGTTTTTATCATCCTTGGAAATGATTTTCATCCTTGTTAATATCCACCTATATTATACTAATTACAAACTTATAATGCTTCACTATTGATATATCTTCATTTAATCATTCACTATTCTTATCTATATTATTTATTTTATGTCATGTAAAAACTATTTATGTCACCCATATTTTATTCCTGAGTTAATTAAGCCATGATAGAATTATGATTTTTTCCATGTTCATGTGGCACACATATATATGTTTATATCATTATGTGATGGGTGGGACTAAAATTATTTATCCCTATAGTAAATTCGTTAAATGCTTATATATCATGATATGACTATTTTATTATATATATTATTTGGTTATCTTTGTTTACTATATTATATGCAGATAAGATGTGTTTAACATGTTCCACTATGTTATGATGGTCTGGGAAAAGATACTTTACATATGTTATTATTTTTTATGCTTCTTAATGGGAATCATTCTTGTATTATTCTATATTATTATTTTATGTTTCATTTTATGTTTGAAGGTTATTATTCTTTTAGTTATGATTTTTTAATTATATCTTTATACCTATATGTTAATTTTTTTATCACTGCTTTTTTATATTCATTATGATTACCTATGTTGAATAGATTGATATCTCATATGTTTTAACCCTTACTAATCATTTGATCTTACCCTTTTCTTATGTTTCCAAATTCTTATGGTAAATTAAGACCATATTATATATGATACGTCTAAAATGGTGTCATGTAAAAATAATATTATATAAAAAATGTATATTACATCATTTAATAATAAGGATTTATGGGTAATTTCCATAGATTCTAAACCTTTGGGTTCAAGGAGTGTGATTTAGTTTTGAGGTTCTAATGTATAATCATGTAAAATGAGGTAAAATACATGTATGTTGTAGTTAGGTAATAACACTTTGGGAGTTTTTAAATGTAATTGGGAGGACATATTGATGACTTTTGTAATAGGTTTGCCTCAAGCTATGAGTAGATATGATTCCATATATATAGTTATGGATCAACTATCAAATTAGTTGAATTTCATAGTGATCAAGGATTCTTGTGTATTGAATGTATTGGAAATGGTCTATATAGAGGAGGTAGTTAGGATTCATAGAGTTCTAAGAATTATCATATGTGACCATGATCATCATTTTACTTAAATAGTATAAAAGATATTTTGAAATGATTTTGGCCCTTATTTATTCTTTATCATGACATTCCAACCTCAAATGTATGGGTATATAGAGGAAAAATTCCACATGATGGAATACATGTTGTGTGAATGTGTTTTTCACTTTAGAGGTACAAGGGTAAATTATTTTCCTTTGGTCAATTTTTCTTATATTAATAGTTATCACTTACCCATTGGAATAGAACAATTATAGGTGTTTTATAGGTTATCATGAATATCATTATTGTGTTGGACTAAGTTTGGCGAGTCAGAAGTCATTAGAAAAAATATGGTTCATATTATAATAAATATATTACTAGTGATTCAGGAGTGAATAAAGGATGTTCAGGACCATAAATGGTTATATATGAATTAGATAAGTCCACCCTTAGATTTTGAGGTGATGATCATTTCTTTCAGAAGGTTTTTATTTTTCTTAGTTAGTAGAGGTTTGGTAAAGGTAGTAATATCTATCTATGATTTTTATACCTTTATGTTATTAGAGAGAGTGAGCATAATAGTGTATTATTTAGTACCTCCAATATGGAAGAATCATGTTCGTGAAATCTTCTATGTTTCATATCTTTAGAAATATCTTTATTACGACTCACACGTTATTAATTAGGGAAAGTTAGATATTGAGAGGGGTGGAAGATTCATATAATTTCCTATATATATTTACAATCATTAATAAAAAAATTGTGATGAAATTTCATTCATTTAGTTCAAATATTGTCGATTCATTGTGGTCTAGATAAATTAATGTGGGATTTTGAGTCACAGATGCAGGCATAATACCTAGAGCTATTTTGAACAATGATTCTTATAATTATGTTGATATTTATTATTAGATAAAGTAGTTGATGTCATTGTTTATTTTCTTTTTTGTGTTCAATCCTTTCCTATGGTGATATTCCTATTTGATAGGTACCTCAAAAGGTTGATAATTTTATTTTCTTATTTGATTATTTTATAAGTTTTCTGTTTATTCTTGAGGATAATAATCATTTAATATGTATCTAAAGTTGAGGTTTGGGCTTTGTTAAACCTCTAACTTTTGATTTTAAGGTACAAAGGATGGTTGTGGTCTGTTAAGAAGTTCATTTTGAGATATAAGTGAAGAGTTTTAGTTTTTTGTAAACCCATATCATGGAGGAGTCATCACTATTACATGGTTTTATGATTTTGCAGAGTTTCAGTCCTCATGTTGGACTTTTCAAGGTTCTATTGAAGGAATTTTAAGTTTATGTTCAACATTTATAGGATAAAACTAAGTCATTGTTTATCAACCATGAAATGGTTTGTAAGAATTGTTAATTTTTTTCATATAGTGGTTTGGAGTTGTATTTTGATTTAGTCTTTGTTAAAAAGGGAATTAAAACCATGCTGTGGTTTAGTACATGGTTTAAAACAATGTGATTTTTTAATTTTTAATGAACCAAACCTAGAATCACAGATTCGGTGCCTTATTTTAATACATTGGAATGATTATAAGGAATCATGTCCCGAAGGACTGATCAGTCTAGCAGTCTTGGAAAATATATTTCATACGTAAACGATACATTACAATTTCTAACATAAAATAATTCATATATAATCCTTTGATAATGACATTATTCCCCTATATTAACCCTAAATATCAATCATAATACACTTCTTGGCATCCTGGTAAAAAAACATAAGAAATAAATGACCTCAGTTGCTCAGTAAGGGTAAATAATTCAATAGAAGCTATAAAATTTTAAGGAAACATGTTTAATAAAATCAAAGGCCTTTTAAAACATAATCACGAACATAATATGGAAAACATAATTCAATAATTTTCATATAAAAATGCACATGTATATTCTAATAGTCTAATAGTCACGTGAAATAACTAATTTCATAACGAGTTAATGAATAATGCCAGACATAATAGCTACTACACCAAGGCCTTGTGCCAAGACAATTCACAAATATTCAATCAAGGACTTGTCCCAAGACACTAGTTTGTCTCATGAGACCTACTGATGCATCAAGCGGCTATATAATTCCTCTCCGGTCACTTACTAGTTCTAATTCATTCCTTATAAGAATAGGGTGAAACATAACATAGACATTAATATTAAAACTAGCATACGAAATGTTAATACTTTAACAATAAACCATGAATGGTATAAAAATAGCACATACATAGTCAAACATATCATAAAACATCCAATAAAATATGGAAGATTTCATTATAATAAATCAACCTCAATCAAGAATAATATCCACTAAAGGCTGTTGACATAGTTGAAAATGATCAATTAAACTCTTTGAGAGAAATATCTCATTTTCATGAAATCATGTAAAAGTCACACAATTTATAAATGAAGTAATTTAAATTATATTTTTGAATCAAATTTCCCCATACCACTTTGAATCTTTTTAAATTAATTAACATTTTAAAACAATCATGTCCATATAAATAAATCCTGAAAATCATTTTGATAACATGGACATTAATTAATTAGATTTTAAAAAATAAATCTTTAAAACATTTAAAATAAAGATATAGGTAAATATACCAATCCATAAAACCTTAAAATATTTATTTTGAAAACATTTTTTGGAAACATGGACTTGGATTATAAATATTTCCCAATAAATACTTACACATAAACAATCTCAGATAATAATGAGATTGAGGAATTAACCCTTACCTTAGATATGATACTCTCTGTATGTGTCTGGAACTTCGGTATAATGTTTTAAAACATATTATTAAATTATATCATAATCATAATAATATTTATTATATCATATATTATTCTTTTATGACTTTATATTACCCTTTTATTAACAATTCCAAGTTAATGAAGCATTTCGGGTAATATCGCTTTGTTTATCATACATGTTTTGACTTGTTATTCTTGATTACTTAGATCATGATTTACATACATACAGAATGTAAAACATGATTTATATGACATATATATTCAGAATATAAATATTTATAGTATATAGATATATGAAATGTAATCATCGTTCATGGAGACGGTAGTCCGTACGTACACAAGAACGTTGTTTCCATTTTCTTATCGTATATTATGGAAGTAAGTAAATGACATATATTTATCTACATAAATATATATTATTACATTATAAATATTATTTAATATATATCATACTTAATAAATATGTATATTTTTATAAAAAATCATCAACGGTGATCGTTGAAGATGAATCTCATCGCATCGTGGATACGGTAAGCCGTACGTGCGCACAAGCGGCAATATCATTCTACTGATGGTGAAACGGTGTTGAATTGTTTGGTATATTGTATTTACAGAATCATTACCATGATATATTCATTATTTACATTAATTATACTCATTATTATACGCATCAAAATAATGTAGTTTTGAATAAAAAACTACGCCATGACGTGGAGACGGTAAGTCGTACATCCGCATGCTTGGGGACTTTATCAATCATAGGGTAGATAGAATAATGAATATGGTGGACACATATTTAAAATATCATCTCTATATTTATAAGGTTATAGATTTATTATTTTAGTATTTTGAAAACCAAGAAATATGAAGTAGAAGAAGAAAATAACTTTGAAAGAGGAGATAAAATAATTATCTCTTCTTCGAGTGTTTCCTTTTCATTTGAACAAAAGGGCTCCTTAGTATGGCTTTCTACTCAAGGTATGGCCTCTAGGTTGAAATGAGGGTTTTTGGGAGAATATTTGGGTAGTGGTTGGCTAAGCCAAATGGTTTTGGAGGTGTGAATAGAAAAAAAGGAAAGTTCCCTTTTATAAGAGAGATGAGGGCTACATTAGGAATAATGTTGAAATATTAATTTATTATACAGTAAGTTTCAGTTTATATTAGCTCCAATTTGATTTTTTTTAGAATAATATGAGTATCGGTCGAAATCCTCACAAAAAATAGGTTTTATACATTTTTAGTTCATCATATTAACCTTATCTTTTAGATTCAACCTTAAGTTAAATAGTTTAACTCTTACCATGACTTCTTATATTTTAATACTACAAGTTTAATATAGTTACTATAAGTTGAAAAACGAACCTAAATTGGATAATTTATGACAGTTTAACACTATCCTAGTAAGTTTTAATGACCTTATATTTTTGTGACTTTTATATTATTTAATAAAATAGTATTTATTTTAAAATATCATTTATGTCAGTTTTGTTACTATTTAATAGTTGATTTTTTGTAAAAGTCATAATAACTTCATTCCTTCGAAAAAATTAATTTAATCAATACTAACATGTCTTAGTCACCTATAAAAGTTGTTTATTTCATCAAAAGTTTCAAATCGCTTCTTTTTTAATATTTATAATATCATTTATTTTAATCATCCCTTATTAAAGAAACCACTACATTATCATTATGTCATTAATAAATTTAATTGTTTAATGTCTAAAAATTATAAATAAAATATCATGGTGTAGTAAATATTTTTATCGTTTTAATGAAAATTTATATTAGAATTTATATAATGTATAACCCTGTATTAAAAATGTTTTAGTTAATAACATTTGAATTTTACACTTTTAACTCTTCTTTAAATAAAATATAATAATTGTCCTAATCTAACCCAAGTGGATTAAAAAGGATCATATTTTTTTTAATAATGTTGATGTTGGTCTAAATAAACATATCCAATAGAATTATTACAGGTTTTAGGGTAACTTTATATTAATATAATATTATTTTTACCTTTAACTACCCTATTTACTTTAAACCGTGGTAAATAAAATTCAAAAGTTATTATTCACCAAAAATTATTTTGATCCTATTGAACCAAATTTTACTTACTGATGACAACCATTTATGTCAGATTTTAAAAATTCAATTCATATAAGTGGTAAAATTATATTTTATGCTAATTTACAAATGTGACTAGAAGGTGGTTAAATGTGCCAAGAAGGTGGGTACAAAGATGTTAAAAGAGTTCAATAAATTTTTATATCTAATTATATTATAAAATTACTCAAATTAATTAAATTGTAACAATATATGCATTATGTGTCTATTTTTACTTTAAGAAAAATTTTAATTAAAAATAATTATTTAAATGAAAAAGTCTGTTTTTATGTACTATACAATATTTTTCACTATTAATCAAAAATTGAATGTTTTTAGGAAAAATATCAAAAACTCACCCAAATCTATTTTTGATATTTAGAATTAAAAAATGAAGTCTATTTTGGAGAATTCAATTTTTAGGAGGGTCTAAAATTAATTTTATTATTGTTCGAAAAATGACATAAAAAGTGGTTCTTTTAAGAATATAGTTTTTCCCAATATATAACTATATTAACAAAACATATAAATTTCATTATAAATATAATTTATTTAAGTGAAAAGATTATAAAAAACATTTTAAATTTATTTTTTACTATTAATATTACATTATTTATTTGATAAATAAATATATCATTTAAATAATTATAATATTAATGTGTTGTTTCACAGAAACTCAATCTGGAGAATAACGCAAGCCAAGTCGATGGTGGGTGAAATATAAGCTATTAATTTAATTTTAAGAGATAATGTACTAGGAAATCTTGGGGTGTTACATTCTCCACTCATTTAAGGAATTGCATCCTCTCAATTTGAAATTGTTCTTTGAAAATAAAAGGTTAAAAATAGAAAATACCAATGTGGAAAACCCACATCAGAAATAGGGTTAGAAAAATTTTCTCTTAATAAGAGGGAAAGGGAAATGAAAAAGTCACCACCAAATTATGATTTTGAATACTTGATCATTGGTGGTAATTAAATACACATAACTGGAGGGAAAATGTAAATATTTATAGGGAGTCATTGAGGTAATCAATCACAAACAAATGAACAATAAATGGAAAATTTATTGCCTCAAATCCATAAATATATGATGATATAAAATATCATCGGTTCAATAAAACATAAGGTATTAGGATTACAAAAAAAATAGATACTTTATTTTTCTGAATAAGTGGGATTAATTTACTATCAAGATAAGAACTTAGGAAAACATACTTGATTTCGTTACCTTTAACAATCATAATCCCGTCATTTGGTTGTTGTTCTATATATTTTCACTTCATCACATACACTAAGAAATGAATGTTTAAAATGATTTTTTTAATGACTTAAACAGATTTTGTAAATCATAATTCCAAAAAGTATTTCCTTAATCCTCTATATATTTACCGAAATCCAAAAGGTTAGGTCAAAGTATCAAATAAATTATACTTTAACTTCAAAAAAAATTCAGAGCTCAAATGACACTATTCTAACTTTTAGACTTATCCAAAATACTTGTGTCAAAATTCATAGTCTAAAAATTTATATGGAAGGCATATAAAATGAAGATCTATTTTGGCCACATAATAACATGTGAATACCTTCATCATGTATTCTATTAAAACATGGTAACACCCTAAATTACCATAAAACCTTATTGAATACATTAATTCTCCCTTATTCCTTATAGAATACTGGATATACTCCTTGAATCCAAAAATGTTGAAAACTCCAACAATGATGGAAAAAAACAATTAATTAGTTCTAAGGTAGTCAAGAATATCCAATATAATTTATCATAATCAAACATCTCTTATTCCAAAATCACTACCTCAGTATCAGGACCATATTAGGGTTTATCTTTCCCTCAACCATTTATTTTACAAAAAAATTTACTTGCTATTGAGTCAATTTTCATAGTACCATAAAATCTGAAATCCTCAATGAAATAGTACTGCAGTGCAATCCTTATTTATTTCCATAATTATTATAACCCGTACGTCATTGATACAACACTCAATTGACATAATTCTTCAATCCAGAAACAAAAATACATTAATCATCCCATGTCAACTATAGTAATAGCTTATGCTTAACCTTGATCCATTTAATTCTTCTAATCTATATTTCCTTGACAATTTGGACATTTATTTGCGTAATTCCCCATTTCATTATAGTTGAAACACTGAATATTAGTCTTTTTTTCTTCTATTTTCATTATTTTTCCTGATGAACCTTTTCTCCATACTTATAACAAACACCCATTCCTTTAAATCATTTCCTAGGGTGATTCTTTCCACAGTTATCGCATATAAAAAAATTCTTCTTTCTCTTATTCCACTAATCGATCTTTCTCTCTGCCATACTCTTCATCTCTAGCTTCCCTTCAAACCCATAAGACTCAGATAATTATTTACTTATCTTATTAACACATGACACTATTTCCTCATATGATGAGAATATATGGGAGGATATTTCCCTATGAAATATTGGATTAAGACCATGAAAGATATCATATTTTTTACTCTTTGGAACATGTGCATTGGTGGGGTAGTCATTCCTTCTACTAGGCATCATTTATAAACCATTCCATGCACTAGATTAGGTTATGAATCATAATGTATGATTCTAAACTAGTGAAATACTTAACATAAATTGAAATATTTATTCATATCTAATCTCATAGTCAGAAAAATGGATTCTTTACTAACATATTTAATAATAAATACTTCATAATGGTTTGTAATGAAAATGTAAATTATTCTAAACATATCGCTTGGGAGTGTCAAACCAGGTGTGCAGTCAGGCCCATTATCGTGTACCAGGTTTCCCTAAGTGAAGCTCGGAACACTTTTTCAGAGTTTTCACCTCATGTTACATATGTTCCAGAACCACATCCACATATAGTATCCAGAAATGGATGTAATTCTTGGAATATCCACATAATCCCTACGTTACCAAAATTCTAGGTATATACTTCTATACTTATCCTCAAAGTTTATCTTAGGGTTATGATCCCTAATCTAGGTTTTATAAATATATTTCCAAGGTTATTGATAAACTTCCTTTGATACCAACTGTAATGAACCCAACCCTAGAAGCCCGGAGCCAGTGCATTATTTTAATTCATTGGAATGATTACTCGGAATCAAGTCCTAAAGAACCGATGATTTTAGCCGTCCTGGAAAATAGATTGCATTCATGAACATAAAATTATAATTCATAATGTAAAATACAGTATAGATAATCATTTTATAATGCTATTATTCCCCTATATTAACCATGCATATCAATCTTAATACACTTCTTGGCATTGTGGGAAAAGAAAACATAAGAATGGTGTGAGCTCAGATGCTCGGTAAGGGTAAATAATTCATCAGAAGCTATAAACCTTTAAGGGAATATGCATAATAAAAATAAAATCCTTGTAAAACATAATATTGAACATAATATAGAAAAAATAATTCAAAAATTACAATATAAAAATGCACATTGATATTCTACTAGTCGAATAATCACAAATAATAAATAATTTCATAATGAGGGAATGCATAATACCAAACATAATAACTACTATGTCAAGGCATTGAGCTAAGACCATTCACAAACATTCTATCAAGGCCTTATGACAAGACACTAGTTTGTCTCATTAGACCTACCAATGCATTAGAGGGATATAGCAAGGTCTGCCCATCACTTACTAAGTACAATGCATTCCTTATATGAAAAGGGTGAAACATAACATAAATATTCCTATTAAAAATAGCATATGAAATGTCAATAATTTAACCATAAACCATGAACGGTATAAAAAAATAAAATCCATAGTCAAAAAAATCATAACTCATTCAATATAACATGGAAGATTTTTATTATAATAAATCAACCTCAATCAAGAATAATATTCAGTAAAATTTGTTGGCATAGTTGAAAATGATCAGCAAAAATCATTGAGAGAAATATCCATTTTTCATGAAATCATTTTAAATTATCACAATTTATAAAGGAATTAATTTAAAATATATTTTTGAATAAAAATTTCCCATACCAATTTCAAACTTTTGAGTGTAATTAACATTTTTAAACAATCATGTCAATATAAATAAATCCTAAAAATAATTTTATAAACATGGACATTAAATAAATAGATTTAGAAAAATAAATATATAAAATATTTAAAATGACTATCCAGTTAAAGATACCCTTACATAAAACCTTAAAATATTTCTTTTCAAAAAAAATTATTAAACATGGACATGGATGATAAATATGCCCCAATAAATACTAAAACATAAAAAATCTCGGATAATAATGAGATTGAGGAATTAACCATTACCTTAGATATGATACTCTCTATACGTGTAAAAAACTCATGTATAATGTTTTTAAAAATATTACTAACTTATATCAGAATCATAATAATATTTATGATATCATATATTATTCTTTTATGGCTTTATATTACCCATTTGTTAACAATTCCACGTTAATTAATCATTTGGGGTAATATCGCTTTGTTTATCGTGCGTGTTTTGACCTGTTATTCTTGATTACTTAGATAGTGGTTTATTTACTTCCAGAATGTAAAACATGATTTATATAACATATATATTCAGAATATAAATATGTATAACAAATAGATATATGAAATAAAAACACTGTTCATGGAGACTGTAATCTGTACATACGCATGAATGTTGTGTCTGTTTTCTTTTTGTATAGTATAGTAGTAAGTAAATGAAATATATTTATCTACATAAATATATATTATTCTAGTAGAAAAATTATTTCATATATATAATACATAACCAATATATATTTTTATAAAAATTATTGAATGGTTACTATTGAAGACGAAACTCATCGCATCGTGGAGATAGTAAGTCGTACGTACGCACGAGAGAAAATATCATTCTATTAAAGGTGAAACTGTATTTAATTGGATGGTATTATATATATACAGAATAATTAACATTTTATATTAATTATTTACATTAATTATACTAATTTTTATACCCATCCAAATAATGTAGTGTTGAATAAAAAACTACACCACGATGTGGAGATGATAAGTTGTACGTACGCACGAATGGTGACATCATCATTTGTAGGATGGATATAAAAATGAATATGGTTATACAATAATTATAATAAAATGATATTATTTATAAGGTTATGGAATTATTATTTTATTATAGTAAAAAAAAAAAAATAGTAAGTAGAAGAGGAAAAGAACATTGAAAGAGGTGATAAAATAATTACCTATTCTTTGTGTGTTTGCTTTTGATTTGAACAAAAGGGCTTATTAGGATGGATTTATGCTCAGGTTAAGAAATCTAAGTTTAATTTAGGTAAGTTGGGAGAATATTTGGGCATGTTATGGTAGATCCAAATAGCTTTGGAGGTGTGAATGAAAAGGAAAGGGAAGTTCCCTTTTATAAGAGAGGTGAGAGGCACTATAGGAAAAATATAGAACTATTAATTTATTATAAAATACTTTTTTGTTTCTAATAGATAAAAATTGATTTATTTTAAGTATAATATGAGGATGTGTCCAAATCCTATCATCCAATAGGTTTTACACATTTTTAGGTTATCATATTAACCTTATCTTTTAGATTTAACCCTAAGTTAAATAGTATAACTCTTACCATGTCTTCTTGTATTTTTATACTACAATGTTAATATAGTTACTATAAGTTTTAAAAAGATACTAAAGTGGATCATTAATGAAATTTTAATTCTATCCAAGTTATTTTTTCAGAAACTTATATTTTAATGACTTTTATATTATTTAATAAAATAGTAATTATTTTCAAATATCATTTATATCGATTTTGTTACTATTTAATACTAGATTTTTGTAAAAGTCATAACAACTTGATTACTTACAAAAAAATACATTGAATAAATCCTAACATGTAATAGTAACCTATAAAATTAATGGTTGGAATCAAAAGTTTCAAATCACATTTATTTTAATACGTATAACATCATTAATTTTAATCTTTCATTAAAAAGGAAACCACTGCATCATCATTATGTCATAAATATATTAAATTATTTAATGTCTAAAAATTATAAATAAAATACCATGATTTAGAAAAAATGTTTTTATTTATAATGAATATTTACTATCAAATTTATGTTATGTATAACCCTATATTAAAAATGTTTTAGTTGTTAATATTTGAATTTGACACTTTTAACTCTTCTTTAAATAAAATATAATAAATGTCCTAATCTTTCCCAAGAGGATTAAAAAAGATCGTATTTTTGTCCTAAGGTTGATTTGGGTCAATATAAACTTATCCAATAGAATTAGAATAATTTTTAGGGTAACTATATTTTATTATAATATTATTTTTCCTTTAATTACCCTATTTACTTTTAACCGTGGTAAATAAAATTCAAAAGTTACTATTCACTAAAAATTATTTTGATCCTATTGAACCAAATTATACATACTAATGAAAACCATGTTTTTCGGACTTTTAAAATTTAATTTTTAGAAGATGTAAAATTATGTTTTATGTCAATTTGAAAATGTTCCTAGAAGGTGGGTAAAAAGATGTTAAATAAGTTCAATGAATTTTTATATCTAATACTGTTTTAAAAAGACTCAAATTACATAAATTGGACTAATATATGTATTATATATCTCTTTTTACTTTAATATAATTTTTAATTAAAAATAATTATTTAAATGAAAAAGTTGGTTTTTATGTACTATAAAGTATTTTTTATCTATTCATTAAAAATTGAATGTTTTCTGAAAAATTAAAAAAACTCAACCTAAGATAATTTTGATATTCTGAATTCAAAAATAAAGTCCATTTTACCAAGTTAAATGTTTATGAGTGCCTAAAATTAATTTTATTATTGTTCATAAAAGGACATAAAAGTAGTTCTTTTAGGAAAATAGTTTTTCAAAATATATAACTATTTTAACAAAAATTATACGTTTCATTATAAATATGTTTTATAGAGGTGAAAAATAATAAATAACATTTAAAATTTATTTTTTACAAATCATATTACAATATTTAATTAATAAATAAATATATCGTTTAAATAATTATAATAACAATGTGTAGTTTTGCAAAAACTTAATGTTGTGTATAACGCAAGCTAAGTTAGTGTTTCATGAAATATAAGCTATTAAATTACTTTAAATAGAAAACGTACAATGAAATATTAGGGTGTTACATTCTCCCCTCCTTCAATAAATTTTCTCCTCACAATTTGAAAATGTTCTTCAAAAATTAAAGGTTGAAAATAGAAAATACCTTTATCGAAAACCCACATTAGAAATAGGGTTAATAAAATTTACACTTAATAAGAGGTAAAGGGAAATGACAAAGTCACCACCAAATTAAGATTTTTAATAGGATAACATTGGTGGAAATTAGAGACAGATAATTAGAGTGAAAATGAAAAATTTTATAGAGATTGATTGAGGTAATCAATCCCAAACAAGTGAATAATAAATAGAAAATTGAGGGCCTCAAATCCATAAATCAATGATGATATAAAATATCATCGGTTCAACAAAACATAAGGTATTAGGAAACCACATTTTTTAGATACTTTATTTTTTGAAGTGTATGGATTAATTTTCTATCTTGATAAGAAATCAAGAAAACATACTTGATTTCATTACCTCCCAAAATCAAAATATCATCATTTATTTGTGCTTAGATCTATTTTCACTTCATCCTTTTCACTAGGAAATGAATATTCAAAATGAACTTTTTTAATTCCTCTAGAACATTTTATAAATCATATGGCCCACAAGTATTTCCATAATCCTCTATATGTTTACTGAAATCCAAAATGTTTGGTCAAAGTATCCAATAAATTATACAATAACCTCAAACAAAATATCAAGTGCTCATCATACTCCATTCCGACCTTTAGACTTATCCAAAATACTTGTGTCCAAATTCCTAGTCTAAAAATTTATATGGGAGGTAAATTTAATGAAGATCTATTTTTCCACATAATTACATGTGAATACCTTTATCATGTATTTTTTTAAACGTGGTAACACCCTTAATAACCATAAAACCTTATTGAATACATTAATGCTCCCTTATTCCTTATAGAATAGTGGATATAATCCTTTAATCCAAAAATGTTGTAAAATCCAACAATGATGGAATAAAAAAACAATTAATTAGTGTTAAGGTAGTCAATAATATCTAATATAATTTATCCAAATCAATTATCTCTTATTCCAAAATCACTACCTCGGTATCAGGACCATATTAAGTTTTAGCTTTCCCTCAACCATGTATTTTCCAAAAAAAAGTTTAACTAGCTATTGAGTCACTTTTATTAGTACCATACAATCTCAAATCCTCAATGAAATAGTACTACATTAAAATCTTTCTTTATTTCCATAATTCACATAACCAGTACATCATTGATACAACACTCAAATGACATAATTCTTCAATCCAGAAACACAAATACATTAATTATTATACATCAAAAGTAGTAATATCATATGCTTTACCATGATCCCTTTGATTATTATGAGCTATATTTCCTTGATGCTTATGACATTTATTTGTATAATTCCTCATTTCACTACAGTTGAAACACTGAATATTAGTCTTTTCTTTCTTCTTTTGCTTTATTTTTCCTGATGACCCTTTTCTCCACACTTATAACGAACACCAATTCCTTTCAAGCATTTCCTAGGGTGATTATTTCCATTGTTATCACATATGGGAAAATCGTTCTTTCTGTTCTTCCCTTCATACATCATTATCTCTACCATCCTCTTCTTCTCTGGCTTCCCTTCAAAGCCATAGGACATAGATAATTCTTTACATAACTTATTAATAAATGATACCATTTAATCATATGATGAGAATACATGGGAGGATATTTCCCTTAGAAATGTTGGCTTAAGACCATGAAATATAGGATCCTTCTTACTCTTTAGAACATGTGCATTGGTGGGGTAGTCATTCCTTCTACTAGGATCCATTCCAAAACAATTTCATACAATAGATTAGGTTATGAATCAGAATGGATGATTATAAACTAGTGAAATAATTATCATAAATTGAAATATTAATTCATATCTGATATCATAATCATAAAAAAGGATTCTTTGTAGGTATATTTTATCATAAAAACATCATAATGTTTTGTAATGAAAATGTGAATTATACTAAGCATATCCCCTGGGAGTGTCAACCCAGGTGTGTAGTAAGGCCCATTGTCGTGTACCAAGTTACTCCAAGTCAATCTCAGAACACCTTGTTGGATTTTTCACCCCAAGGTATATATGTTCTAGAATAATTTCCACATGTAGTATCCAGATAGGGATTTACTTCTTGTAATATCCATATAATCCCTACTTTACCAAAATTTTAGGGGGTTCTTCTATACTTATCCTCAAAGTCTATCTTAGGGTTATAATCCCTAATCTATGTTTTCTAAATCTATTTACAATGTTATTTATAAAGTTACTTTGATACCAAATGTAATGCCCCAACCACAAAAGCCCAGATCTAATTCATTACTTTAATACATTGGCATTACTACCAAAAATCAAGTCCAGAAGGACCGATCAAATTAGCAGTCTGGGAAAATAGATTGCATATGTGAACTTCACAATACAATTTCTAAAATAAAATATAATATAGATAATCCTTTAAGAACTGCGTTATTCCCCAAGCTAAACCCTACATATATATTATAATATACTTCTTGGAATCTTGGGAAAATAAAACATATGAAAGGGGTGAGATCAGATACTTATCAAGGGTAAATAATTCAACAGAAGCTATAAAATTTTAAGGAAAATTATATAATAAAAACAACAGACTTTTAAAAAAAATTGAACGTAATATGGAAAAAATAATTCAAACATTACCATATAAACATTCACATGGATATTATACGAGTAAAAAATCACATGTAATAACTAATTTCATAATGAGGGAATGCATAATGCCAGACATAATAACTACTATGTCAAGGCCCTATGCGAAGACCATTCAAAAATATTCTATCAAGGACTTGTGATAAGACACTAGTTAGTATTATGAGACCTAACGATGCATCTAGGGGCTATAGCAGGCCTCTCCCATCACTTACAAAGTCCAATGCATTTCTCATATGAAAAGTGTGAAACATAACATAAACATTTGTATTAAAAATAGCATACAAAATGTTAATACTTTAACCATATATTATGAATGGTATAAAAATATCACATCCACATTCAAACATATCATAAATAATTCAATATAATATGGAATATTGTATTATAATAAATCAACCTCAATCAAGAATAATATCCATTAAATGATTTTTACATAGTCGAGAATGATCAGTAAAACTCTTTGAGAGAAATATCCATTATTCATGAAATCATTTAAAATTCAAGCAATTTATAAAAGAAGTCAGTTAAAATATATTTTTTTGAAAAAAAGTGTCCCATACCACATTAAAACATTTTAATGTACTTAACATTTGAAAACAATCAAGTCCGTATAAAAAAAATTTGAAAATCATTTTGAAAATATGGACATTAGTTAAATAAATTTGGAAAAATAAATCTTCAAAACATTAAAAATGATGATGTAGTTAAAGATTACCATCCATAAAAACATAAAATATTTATTTTGAAAATATTTTTATAAAACATGGAAAGGGATGATAAATATTTCTCAATAAATACTTACACACAAACAATCTCGGATAATGATGAGATTGAGAAATTATCCCTTACCTTAGATCTGATACTCTTCGTACAAGTCTGAAACTCCTGTAAAATATTTTTAATCATATTATTAACTAATATAAAAAACATATTAATATTTATGATATCATATATGATTATTTTATGACTTTATATTTCCCTTTTTATGAATAATTCTATGTTAATGCAATATTTCAGGTAATATCACTTTGTTTATCATACGTGTTTTGACTTGTTATTCTTGATTACGTTGATTCTGATTTACTTACTTCCAAAATGTAAACCATGATTTATATAACATATATATTCAGAATATAAATAAGAATAATATATATATATATGAAATTGAAACATTGTTAATTGATATGGCTGTCCGTACATACGTATGAACGTTGTTTCCGTTTTCTTATCGTATAGTATGGAAGTAAGTAAACAACATATATTTATCTACATATATATATATAATTCCAGTAGAAATATTATTTCATATATATCATACATAATAAATCAATATATATATATATATATATATATTTAAAAATTCTTCAATGGTGATCGTTGAAAATGAATCTCATCGCATCATTGAGGCGGTAAGTCATACGTACGCACAAGCGACAATATCATTCTATTGGTGGTAAAAAAGTATTTAATTGGATGGTATATTATATATAGAGAATCATTACCATGTAATAATCATTATTTAAATTAAATATACTCATTATTATACCCATCCAAATAATGTAGTGTTGAATAACAAACTACACCACGACGGAGAGACGGTAAGTCATACGTACGCACGCATGGTGACTTTTTCATTCATATGATGGATAGAATAATTAATATAGTTCTACCATATTTATAATACCATATAATAATGTATAATTCTCTTTAGTTATTATTTTAGTATAATAACAACAAAGAAAGAGGAAGTAGAAGAAGAAAATAAATTTGAAAGAGGTGATAAAATAATTTTCTCTTCTTCAGGTGTTTCCTTTTGATTTGAACAAAATGCCTCCTTAGGTTGGATTTCTACTCACCTTAAGGCATCTGGGTTTAATTTAGGGTAGTATGGGGGATATTTGGGTAGGTTTTGGCCGAGAGAAATGGCTTTGTAGGTGTGAATGAAAAAGAAAGGGAAGTGCCCTTTTATAAGAGATGTGAGAGGCACTTTTGGAAAAATGTTGAAATATTAAATTATTATAAAATAATTTTCGGTTTTTAATAGATAAAAATTGATTTATTTCGAGGTTAAGATTAGGATGGGTCAAAATGTTCTCAAAAAATAGGTTTTATACATGTTTAGGTCATCATATTAACCTTAACATTTCGATTTAACCCTAAGTTAAATAGTTTAACTCTTACAATGTCTTTTTGTATTTTTATACTAAAAGGTTAAGATAGTTACTATAAGTTTCCAAACTAACATAAAGTGGATAGTTTAGGAAATTTTATCATTATCCAAGTTATTTGGTAGAAAATTATATATTTATGACTTTTATATTATTTAATAAAATATTATTTATTTTAAAATATCATTTATGTCAATTTTGTTACTATTTAATACATTATGTTTTTAAATGTCATAACAATATGATACCATAGAAAAAAATACTTTAAATCAATCATAACAAGTCATAGTCACCATTAAAATTATTTCTTGGCATCAAAAGTTTCAAATCCCATTTATTTTAATATTTATTATATCATTTATTTTAATCTTTCATTAATAAGTCAACCACTACATAATCATTATGCCAAAAATAAAGTTATTTTTTAATGTCTAAAAATTATAAATAAAATACCATGATATAGGAAATCTTTTTATCTTTATGATTAATATTCATAGTCAAATTTAGATTTTTTATAACCCAATATTAAAAATGGTTTAGTTATTAATATTTTAATTTGAAACTTTTCACTCTTCTTTGAATAAAATATAATAAATATTCTAATATTACCCAAGTGTATTAAAAAGGAACATACTTTATTCCTCAGGTTGAATTTGGTCAAAATAAACTTATCAAATATAATTAAGAAAAGTGTTACGGTAACTTCATATTATTATAATATTATATTTTTCCTTTAATTACCTTATTTACTTATAACCGTGGTAAATAAAAATCAAAATTTACTATTCAACAAAAAATATTTTGATCCTATTGAACCACATTTTACTTACTGATTATAACCATATTTGTTTGATTTTATAAATTCAATTCATAGATGTAGTAAAATTGTATTTTATGCTAATTTGAAATTGTGCTTAGATGGTGGGTAAATGTGCCTAGAAGGTGGGTAAAAATATATATAAAAAGTTCTAAAAAAATTTATATCTATTTCTATTATAAAATGTCTCAAATGAATTATATAGAACTAATATATGTATTATGTATATACTTTGAATTTAATATAATTTTAATGTAAGAACCCGGTTCTTATTTTAGAGGTACGGGCTTCTTCTTTTTCCTTTTCTTTAAGTGTTTTGAGAAAATATGGAAAATGGGGAAAAATCCTAAATTTTGGAACTAAAAGCCGTGTACTTTATCCACATTCCATGTACTTTTGGCCTTGTTTGGATGAGTACACGGGGCGTGTAGCCATGCCGGCAACGAGGGGTGTAGGAACTGACTACACGCCATGTAGTGGTACCGTAAATGCTGTGTAGTCAGTTGGCAGGCTTAAACAGTAAGGTGATGGAGTCGCGGCCAGATGGGCGACAGTACACACCGTGTAATCGAGATTACATGCCGTGTACTCATATCGACGGATGAACAGTGTGCTAGTGCCGCCAAATGAACATTTAAATGAAAGAAGTACACGCCGTGTACTCAGAAGTACACGTCGTGTACTTTGTTTTTCCAGCATAAAACAGGCAGTAGCCTCCTCATTTGGCAAAGGAGGCATTTGAGCCATTTTGGAGCCAAAGGAGGAGGCTGGATATTTGAAGATCCACTGGGAGTCCGTCTGGAATTCATTTCAGCTTCGGACAATCTCGTTGGAACCGCACGGGTAAACCCTCTCATCTCCTGGGACCGTTCGTGCCAATTCTTCTCCTAACGTAAGCTATTTACGTTTGAATGATTTTTTTTCCTCGTCAGATCAACGCCATTATTGGGTGTTTCGGGAGTCGGCGTTCGGGTATAGCATTCGTTGGCATATAAGGTAGGTGGATTTGTGTTTAGTTTTCCAACTGTTGCGTGTTTTGTTCATTTTTGTACCACGAACCCATGTTGGGGTGTCGTGTGGCTGATTTCGTTGCTATATTTAATACCTATAATTGATTAGGTATTTAATTGTGATAATAAAATGCGGGTTGGGATCGTTGTTTGGATCCGGAACCACCCCGGGGTTGTGTTCCACTGTTTAGCCATTTGGCCAGGATACCCAAGGGTATGCCTTTAAAGTAGTAATTGTAGAATTTCCTTGAGAGGAATTGCTTGTTACTGCTTGTATACCTATTGGGAATGGCTTGGTTACCTGTTTAGCCTGATGGTGTTGTTGTGATTAGCCTGTGGGAATTGTACTGTATTAGCCTAAGGGCGTGACTGTTTTAGCCTGAGGGCTATCGTTATTCTGCCTGAGGGAAACCTTTCGTGCCTGAAGGCTTCACTTCTGTGCCTAAGGGAGACACTTCCACGCCTGAGGGAAATTTCTGTTACGCCTGAGGGAAATACCTACGGGTTGGATTCTATGTGGCCTGAGGGCAAGCCTGAGGGCGTGGTTACTATTTTAGCCTGAGGGCATGGTTTTGATTGGCCTGAGGGCTTGGTGTTGTTGAGCACAAGAATGTTACTAAGTTAAATGAATTAAATGGATAATAAAATGGAAATATAACTGGTAATTAGTTACTTTTGAGTACTGCTTACTTTATTTCATTTTACTACGGCACACAGGTGTTTCATTCTTACACGCAGTTGGGCACGGGCCTTTGGTGGGTCCCACTGACATATATTTCTCACACCCTATTTGGGTCACGCTTTTCGGCCCAAACAGATTACGTTGTTGTAGGTGTAGATAGGGGAAAGAGTCCCTATACAGGTACTTGACCGTTGCTGTGGAGTAGGAGGGCATGGGACCGAGCCTAGGCTCGCGATGCCGATGCCAGCTATTTTTCTTGTTTTGTTGTACTCTGTATTTTGTTGTACTGTATTGATGTATAACATGTTCTAGATGTTTCTTAGAACAAGAAACATGTAGCATCATCACTTATATATTTTTGGTTATATCCACTGTTGTAGTTATTTCAGTTGTGTATGTTTATTGCTTCCGCTGTCGCTGTATGTTTATTCTGTATTCTGCTGCGCTACACTTTGACAAATGAGGGAATAGTTTCCCCACTATCAGACCTGGGCCCTCACTGCTTGTTGACAGCCTCTGGCATTTGGGGAAATGTGCTTGAGGTCTTGTGGCGAACCGGGCTCGGGGCACCCGTTGCGTGGCACCCGGGTCTGGGACGTTACAAAGTGGTATCAGAGGAGTTTATTTTCTTTGACTTACTATTTGGAGCCATAGTCAGGGATAGGACGGAACGGTAGTTGGTAATAAGCTGTGTCCGGGCGTAGCTAACCCGTGTATAGGGAAAAGCCAGTCTACCTCGTATTTTGCATTATTTTAATTTTGCAATTTTAGGGTTGATATGTTTTCACCGTTGGGTGACGCACTTGGATTGTGCTGTTTATATTTTATATATGGGTATTATTTAGTTGCAACCCAATGAGATGAGGGTATGTCGTCTCATGCATCATATAGGCACATTCTAGATATCATATTCCATGCATAGTTTCCATGCCATGTTGGTGCATTAGAATTTTCATGTTGTTGTGATAGTTGTTGCGCTAATAAAGCATGTTGTTGTGATAGCTGCTTGATAAATACCTGCCTTGTGATATGGTATGTTTGTTTGATCTAGCTTATAGGATGGACGCCAAACTTTGGTTTTTGGGGAGTATGGGCCCCCATTGACCGGAATTTGGTGGATCATTGACTGTTATTGGTTATAACACGGATAAGATGTAAAAATTTGATTCATGGGGAGTATGGGCCCCCATGGGTCAGAATTTGACACTTAGGTGTTGTTTTTTTTAATTTCATGGGTTCCGGGGAAGTTTCTGAGGCATACTGTCCGGAAAACCCAGAATACACTCCATGTAGGACCTCATACACGCCGTGTGTGTTCTTCTGTTCGGGAAGAAAAATAAACCTTTTGAGTACATGACGTGTACCCTGAGTACATGCCATGTAGTCTCTCTCCGTGTCACAAACTATTGGGTGGCGACACTGGTTAAGGAAAGGCTTGTGTGAAACACACCGTGTAGTTTTTGTACACGCCGTGGAGTGTGACCCGGAGTTCATCCATGTAACTAACAACAAGGGTTGGTGAACTCCTATATAGCAGACCGTGTCAATGATGAACACACCATGTAGTGTGACCTAGGGACTCGGCCGTGTAATTAACAACACGGGCCGGTGTCACCTCTCCTTGAACACGCCGTGTAGTCAGTGTACACGCCGTGTAGTCTTGTCCGAGGACAGACCGTGTGGAGTTAGCCGTGTGGTTGGGAAACGGGGTGTTGTACACGCTGTGTACGGGTGTAACACACCATGTGGGGTTAATTCGAGTAGTCGGCCATGTCACAGACGACACGGGCAGTTGGAAAATAACATAGTACACACCGTGTAGATATTATACACACCATGTAGTTTTGTTGAACAGAAGTCGTGTGGCTTAACCGTGTAGAAGGACCCGGGCAGGGGAAAGGAAGTCATGTACACGCCGTTTAGTCAGTGTACACACCATGTAGTCTTGTTTTTCCATTTTTGAATACCTTCTTCCTCTTGTTCTCTTTTTGGTTACTTCTCTTTTAGTCTTAATAATCTTGAATTTGAGGCGTTCTTTTGACCTTGTAGAGTCATGCTGCCTAGACGACCCTGAGCTGTTTTCCAGGAGAGTGGTGATGATTATACTCCGGAGATGGTGGTCCATGGGCTACCAGTTGATCCACCAGCAAAGCTAGATGCGGCACCAGCTATTATACCGGACATAGGCGCGGAGGCGTAGTAACGTGAAGGCTTATTGCGGTTCATGCATACCTTTCAGGGAGCACCACAGGCTGCCACATCTATGGCCGAGCAGACATGTATCTTTATGCAGTAGCATCTGCCTACGTTTTTAGGGGATGTCGGACCACAGGCTGCAGAGTCTTGTCTAGGATCGATGCAGACTATTTTCGAGCATCTAGAGATGCCTCCAGGGCGGAGGGTCAAGCTCGCGACTTACATGCTGCGTGATTCCGCCAAGAGGTGGTGGGATGTTACCACCCAGACAGAGCATCACAGAGACATGACGTGGGATGATTTTCATGCAGTCTTCTATGAATTCGTTTTTCCCGAGACACTGAGGGCAGATAGAGCTCGAGAGTTCATGAATCTGCAGCAGGGTGCTATGTCAGTGATGGACTATTCTGCTCATTTTACGGAGCATCAGCCTTTTTCACCAGTGCTGGTGGGTGATGAGATGTTGAGATCCAGACGTTTTGATGATGGTCTTCAGTATGACATCCGAGCGCTGGTGAATGTTTTCAGGTTGCCTACTGTACACGTGATTATGAACTAGGCGTTGATTACAGAGAGGAACCTACAGGAATCTAGTGGTGTGGGCTAGGTCGGTTCAGCACCACTTACTGGTACTATTTCTGCTGGCAAGAGGAAGAGACAGATGGACTTCTCTCCGGGTGGCAGTACCAGCTAGGCAGCTTCTTCAGGTGGCCCGATCAGGTGCTACCAGTGTGGCAGAGAGGGGCACAAGAGGCCGTAGTGTCCACGAGACCCAGTGGACTGCCGAGCTTGCGGAAAGATGGGTCATCTACAACACTTTTGCAGGGAGTTTCTACGAGTGGATAGTGATAAGGGTTTTGTGCAGACTCTGCGTGCAGGAGCAGGACCTGTGGATTCTTACCAGTTAGGGAACTTGAATACGTCAGGGCGTGCAGGCAGAGATGGTGGTCGTGGTCGTGGTATCCAGACACCAGGATCTCAGAGGTAGACGGGCGGGACAGCTCAGGGTAGCCAGGCTGTGTCGTAGGACCGCGGCACTGGGTAGGCATATGCAGTGCAACAGACCCAGTAGGAGCAGGATCCCGGACCTTCTACAGTCATATGTACTATTCTAGTAGCTTATGTCTTGCTGTCGGTACTTTTTGATATGGGTGCTACACATAGTTTCATATATGTACCCGTTGTGGAGAGCCTTGGGCTCGGTGTTTCTAGTTCTTCTAATATAATGATGCTAGACACTCCATTAGGGACTAAAACGGTTGGTGTGAATCAGTGCAAGGAGTGACCCCTTGAGGTTGGTGGGTGTCATTTCCTTTGGGACCTCTATGCCTTGGAGATGACGAGCTATGACGCCATTCTCAGAATGGACTGGTTGGTTCACTTTCGAGCCTTTGTAGACTGCTATCGTCGTAGGGTGTGTTTCACGTCACCAGAGGGCAAAGAGTTTCTATACAAGGGCGAATGGGATGTTCAGGCAAGTCGAGCTGGACCATTGCATCATGGGCGAGGTGGAGTCATGGCCTAGATTGCGAGTTTATATCTGGATGACCAGGGGACCTGTCATATGGATTTCCCTCCAGTTGTTGATCGTTTTAGGGATGTCTTCCCGGATGACTTTTCAGGTCTACCTCCGGTGCGTGAGGTGTATTTCTCTATTGATCTTGTTCCAGGAGCGGCACTGGTGTCCATTCCTCCTTATAGGATGGTCACGCCTGAGTTGCAGGAGCTCAAGAGTCAGATAGAGGAGTTGTAGGCAAAGGGCTTTATCCGACCCAGTACTTCTCCTTGGGGTTCTCCGGTCCTTTTTCCAAAGAAGGCAGACGGTACCCTCAGACTTTGTGTAGATTATCGGAAGCTGAACCAGTTGACGGTTAAGAACTGATATCCCTTGCCGCGGATAGATGATCTGTTTGATCAGCTTCGTGGTGCAAGAGTGTTCTCGAAGATTGACTTGCGATCTAGATATCATCTGTTGCACGTTAGACCATCTGATATACCTCTCACACCTTTCAGAAGTAGGTATGGTCTATATGAGTATACGGTTATGCCGTTCGGACTCATGAATGCGCCAGCAGTTTTTATAGCTCGGATGAATCATGTGTTCCATCCGTATCTTGATTCATTTGTGGTAGTATTCGTGGATGACATCTTGGTGTACTCTCACACTCGACACGACCATGCCACCCATCTTGAGATTGTATTGAGTACACTGAGAGAGCACCAACTATATGATAAGCTCTCTAATTGCCACTTTTGGATGGACCAGATTCACTTCCTGGGTCATACCATCTCAAAGGCAGGAGTTGTAGTAGACCCAGAGAAGGTGAGAGCAGTAGTTTCTTGGGAGCAGCCTAAGAACGTGTTTTAGATATGGAGTTTCTTAAGGTTGGCTGGTTACTAAAGACGCTTCATACAAGACTTTTCCCGCTTAGCAGCACCGTTGACATGTCTGACTAAGAAGGTTGTGAAGTTCATTTGATCAGAAGCTTGCGAGACAGCTTTTCAGGACCTGAAGGGAAGGCTGACATCAGCACTGATCTTGATACTCCCAGAGCAGGGGAAGAGCTATAAAGTTTATTGTGATGCATCAGAGATTGGGCTAGGAGCCGTTTTTATGTAGGGCGACTGAGTTGTGGCGTACGGGTCTCGGCAGTGGAGGCCACATGAGAGTAATTACCCGACGCATGATCTCGAGTTGGCTGCAGTTGTGCATGCATTGCGCTGTTGGAGACACTATCTGTTGGGAGAGAATTTTGTGGTTTTAACTGACCAAAAACGCCTCAAGTATATCTTTACTCATCGTGACCTGAATCTGAGGCAGAGAAGGTGGGTCGAGTACCTACAGTCTGTCGATTTTGAGATTTCCTATACACCTGGTAAAGGTAATGCAGTAGCTAATGCACTGAGCAGGAAGACTCAGATACAGGCCGTGCAGGAGGCCAGTGGTGAGTGGAAGCTTATGGCTTTGTTCTCTGAGAGGCATCTGGAGGTGCATGACAGTCAGGGGCAGACTTATCTTTCCTCGTTAGCGGTGACTTCTAACCTCCTGGACAGAGTGAGGATGAGGCATCTATCGAATTTATAAGGCCTAGTTCTACGGGAGTCAGTGGCAAGTGAGGACCCTCCTCGCAGTTGGACGATAGGCGATGATGATGTTTTGAGTTTCCATGGACGTGTATGGGTTCCAGGGGATATACGCGAGGAGCCGATGCGGGAGTTTCATTCTTCAGCTTGGGGAGTTCATCCCGGGGTTACCAAGATGTACTGTGACTTGAGGCGTTAGTACTAGTGGCCGGGTATGAAGGGAGATATAGTTGGTTTTGTTAGGAGGTGTTCCACCTATCAGCAGGTGAAGGCAGAGCATCAGAGACCAGCAGGGCTATTACAGCAGTTGCCCATTCCAGAGTGGAAATGGGATGATGTCGCGATGGATTTCGTGACGGGGTTGCCGAGGTCACCTCGAGGCAATGACGCCATGTGGGTTGTTTTGGACATACTCATGAAGGTAGCTCACTTCTTGCCGATCAAGGAGACCTTCAGTGTGGATGAGCTCAAAAGTCTGTATGTCCGAGAGATCGTACGTCTTCATGGGGTCCCTCGTTCTATCATTTCAGATAGGGATGCCCGCTTTACGTCTTGTTTCTGACAGATTTTTCAGAGGGCGCTGGGTACACAGGTGCTTCTGAGTACATCATACCACCCTCAGACAGATGGCCAGTCAGAGCGAACGATACAGGTGCTAGAGGACATGTTGCGTGCATGCGTCCTAGACTTTGGGGGATCTTGAGAGAACCATATAACATTAGTCGAGTTTGCCTATAACAATAGTTTTCAGGAGACTATTGAGATGGCACCATACGAGGGTTTATATGGTAGGCCATGCCGGTCACCTTTGTGCTAGTTAGAGGCAGGTGAGGCAACTTTACTGGGGCCACAGCTCATGCAGGAGACATCTGAGCAGGTCCAGTTGATTCAGAAGTGAATGGTAAACGCGCAGTCTCGTCAAAATTATTATGCTGATCGTCGCAGATGACCTTAGGAGTTCGTGGCCGGAGATCTGGTTTTCTTGCGTGTTTCGTCGAGGCTGGGACACAAACGGATCAGGAGATAGGGTAAGCTTTCGCCGAGGTATGTGGGACCATTTGAGATTCTGGAGAGAGTTGGGCTGGTTGCCTATCGGTTGCAGTTACCGCAGCGGTACCAAGCCATGCATGACGTCTTCCTCATGTCTCAGTTGCGTCGCTACCTTTCAGACCCGTCTCACACCATTCAGCCAGAGGAGGTTGAGCTTTAGCATGATGCATCCTTTGAGGAGAATCTGATCCGTATCGTTGACAGGAGCACGAAGGTTCTCCGAGTCTAGTCAGTTCCTCTCGTACGGGTGCTATGGCAGCATGGCCAAGTGCAAGAAGAGACATGGGAGTGGGAGGCTGACGTACGTGCTCAGTGGCTAGAGCTGTTCTGAGCTTTATCTTTTCCACCCCTGGAAGGGCAATTCGAGGACGAATTGCTATAAGGGGGGATGTTTGTAAGAACCCGGTTCTTATTTTAGAGGTATGAGCTTCTTCTTTTTCCTTTTCCTTAAGTGTTTTGAGAAAATATGGGAAATGGGGAAAAATCCTAAATTTTGGAACTACACGCCGTGTACTTTATCCACATGCCGTGTACTTTTGGCCGTGTTGGGATGAGTACACAGGCCGTGTAGCCATTCCGGTGACGAGGGGTTTAGGAACTGACTACACGCCGTGTAGTGGTACCGTACACGCCGTGTAGTCAATCAGCAGTCTTAAACAGTAAGGCGGCGGAGTTGCGGCCAACTAGGCGACAGTACATGCCGTGTACTCGAGAGTACATGTCATGTACTCATGTCGACGGATGAACAGTGTGCCGGTGCAGCCAAATGAACAGTTAAATAAAATAAGTACATGCCGTGTACTTTGTTTTTCCGGCTTAAAATAGGTAGTAGCCTCTTTATTTGGCAGAGGAGGTGTTTGATCCATTTTTGAGCCAAAGGAGGAGGTCGGATCTTGGAAGATCTGCCGGGAGTCCATCTGGAATCCTTTTCGGCATCGAACGATCTCGTTGGAACCGCACGGGTAAACCATCTCCTCTCCTAGGACCATTCTTGCCAATTCTTCTCCCAACGTAAGTTATTTAAGTTTGAATGAGTTTTGTTCTTCGTCAGATCTACGCCGTTCTTGGGTTTTTCTGGAGTCGGCGTTCGGGTATAGCGTTCCTTGGCGTATAAGGTAGGTGGCTTTGTGTTTAGTTTTCAAACTACTGTGTTTTTTGTGTGTTTTTGTGCCACGAACCCATGTTGGGGTGTCGTATGGTTGAGGCCATTGCTATATTTAATTCCTAGAATTGATTAGGTATTTAATTGTGATAATAAAATGCGGGTTGGGATCGTTTCTTGGATCTGGAACCACCCTGGGGGTGTGTTCCACTGCTTAGCCATTTCTCCAGGATACCCGAGGGTATGCCTTTAAAGTAGTAATTGTAGAATTGCCTTGAGAGGAATTGCTTGTTACTACTTGTTTACCTGTTGGGCATGGCCCGACTACCTGTTTAGCCTGAGGGAATTGTTGTGATTATCCTGTGGGCACTGTCCTGTATTAGCCTGAGGGTGTGACTGTTTTCGCCTGAGGGCTGTCGTTATTCCGCCTGAGGGCAACCTTTCATGACTGAGGTCTTGACTTCTGTGCCAGAGGGTGACACTTCCTATGCCTGAGGGAAGTTTCTGTTACGCCTGAGGGAAATACCTTCGGGTTGGATTCTGTGTGGCCCGAGGGAAAGCCTGAGGGCGTGGTTACTATTTTAGCCTGAGGGCATGGTTCTGATTGGCCTGAGGGCTTGGTGTTGTTGAGCACAACAAAGTTACTAAGTTAAATGAATTAAATGGATAATACAATTGCAATATAACTGGTAATTAGTTACTTTTGAGTAATTATTACTTTATTACATTTAACTACTGCACACTTTTGTTGCATCCTTACACGCAGTTGGGCACGGGCCTTTGGTGGGTGCCTACTGAGATATATTTCTCACACCCTGTTTGGGTCACGCTTTTCGGCCCAAACAGATTATGTTGTTGCAGGTGTAGATAGGGGAAAGAGTCCCTATACAGGTACTTGACTATTGCTGTGGAGTAGGAGGGAATGGGACCGAGCCTCGGCTCGCGATGCCGCTGCCAGTTGTTTTTCTTGTTTTGCTGTACTCTGTATTTTTTTGTACTGTATTGATGTATAACATGTTCTGGTTGTTTCTTAGAACTTGAAACATGTAGCATCATCACTTATATATTGTCGGCTATATCCACTACTGTAGTTATTTCAGTTGTGAATGTTTACTGTTTCCGCTGTCACTGTATGTTTATTCTGTATTCCGCTGCGCTACACTTTGACAAATGAGGGCATAGTTTTCCCACTATCAGACCTGGGCCCTCACTGCTAGTCGGCAGCCTCTGGTGTTTGGGGAAATGCACTTGAGGTCTTGTGGTGAACCGGGCTCGGGGCACCCTTTGCGTGGCACCCGAGTCCGAGATGTTACATTTAAAATAGAAATAATTATTTAAATAAAAAAGTAATATTTTATGTACTATGCAGTATTTTTCACTATTCATCAAAAATTGAATATTTTCATAAAAATACCAAAAATTAACCCTAACATAATTTTGATATTATAAATTCAAAAATGATGTCTTTTTTAGCTAACTCAATTTTTAGTAGTATCTAAAATTAATTTTATTATGTTTTCACAAAAGGACATAAAAAGTAGTTCTTTTAAGAAAATAGTTTTCTAAGTATATAACTATTTTAAAAAAACATATACATTTCATTATAAAAATGTCTTCTTTTTGTGAAAAAATTATAAATAAAATTTAAATTTTATTTTTTACTATTCAAATTACAATATTTAATTTATAGATAAATATATCGTTTAAATAATTATAATACTAATGTATTATTTTTCAGAAACTCAATCTTGTATATAATGCAAGACAATTCGGTGTTGTGTGCAATATAAGCTATTAAATTACTTTAAATAGATAAATTACAATGAAATCATAGGGTGTTACATTCTCCCTTCCTTCAATAAATTGCGTCCTTGCAATTTGAAATTGTTTATCATAAATAAAAGGTTGAAAATAAAAAATACATATGTAGAAAACCCACATCGAAAATATGGTTAATAAAATTTACTCTTAATAAGAGGGAAAGGGAAATGAAAAAGTAACCACAAAATTAGGATTTCGAATAAGATAAGATTGGTTTGAATTAGAGACATAATTGGAGGGAAAATGTAAATATTTATAGAGAGTGATTGAGGTCAAAAATCACAAATAAGTGAAAAATAAATGGAAAATTGAGGTCCTCAAAGCCATAAATCTATGGTGATATATAAAATCATTAGTTCAACAAAACATAAGTTATTAGAATAACACATTTTTTTAGATAATTTATTTTTTTGAAGAGGATGGATTAATTTTCTATCATGATAAGAACTCGAGAAAACATACTTGATTTCATTACCGTTCATAATCATAATCTCATCATTTGGTTGTGCATTGATCTATTTTCACTTCAACCCTTTGCACTAGGAAATGAATGTTCAAAAAAATTTAATGCTTGAAGCACATTATATAAATCATAAGTCCCATAATTATTTCCTTAATCCTCTATATGTTTACTGAAATCCAAAAGGTTAGGTCTATGTATCCAATAAATTATACTTCAACCTCAAACAAAATATCAAGTGCTAAACATACTTCATTCCAACAATTAGACTTATCCAAAATACCTGTGTCTGAATTCCTAGTCCAAAAATTTATATGGGAGGAAAACATAATGAAGATATCTTTTTACCACATAATGACATGTGAATAACTTCATCATTTATTCTCTTAAAACATGGTAACACCCTAAATTACCATAAAACCATATTGAATACATTCATCCTCCTTTATTCCTTATAGAATACTAAATATACTCCTTAAATCCAAAAATGATGTAAACTCCAACAATGATGGAACAAAAAAACAATTAATTAGTTCCAAGGAAGTTAATAATATCCAATGTAATTTATCCGAATCAGTCATCTCTTATTCTAAAATCAATACCTCAGTATCAGGACCATATTTTGTTTTATCTGTCCCTTAACCATTTATTTTCCAAAAAGTTTAACTTGGTATAGAGTCAGGTTTCTTAGTACCATACAATATCAAATCTTCAATGAAATAGTACTATAGTATAATCCTTATTTATTTCCATAATTCATATAACCAGTACATCATGGATAAAACACTCAAATGAAATAATTCATCAATCTAGAAACACAAATACATTAATTATTACACATCGACATTAGTAACATATTATTCTTGACATTGATCCCTTTGATTATTCTGAGCTATATTTCCTTGATACTAAGGGAAATTATTATAATAATGCCCTATTTCCCTAAAGTTGAAATAATAAATATTAGTATTTTATTTCTTTTGTTTGTATTCTTTTTCCTGATGACCATTTTCTCCAAACTTATAAAAACACGCAGTCCTTTCATACACTTCCTAGGGTGATTCTTTCCACAATTATCACATTTGGGAAAATATTTCTTTCCCTTATTACCTTTATCCATCTTTATCTCTTCCATCCTCTTCTTCTCTAGCTTCTCTTCAAAGACAAAGGACGCAGATAATTCATTATAGATCTTATTAACACATGATACTATTTCCTCATATGATGAGAATAAATGGTAGGTTATTTCCCATCGAAATGTTGGATTAATCCCATGAAATGTAGGATCCTTCTTACTCTTTAGAACATGTGCATTGGTGGGGTGGTCATTCCTTCTACTAGGTTCCATTTCTAAACAATTTCATACAGTAGATTATTTTATGAATTATAATGCATGATTCTAAACTAGTGAAATACTCAAAAAAATTGAAAACTTTATGCATATATAATCTCATAATAATAGAAATGGATTCTTTTCAGATGTATTTAATATTAATTACTTTATAATGGTTTGTAATAAAAATGTGAATTATCCTAAGAATATCCCCTCATAGTGTCAAACCAGGTGTGCAGTAAGGCCCGTTGTGAAGTACTAGGTTACCCCAAGTCAAGCTCAGAACACCTTGTCAGAGTTTTCACCCCAAGGTATATCTATTCCACAACCACATCAACATTTAGTATCTATACATGGATGTACTGCTTAGACTATCCACATAATCCATACTTTACCAAAATTATTTGGGGGTTCTTCTATAATTGTCCTCAAAGTCTAGATTAGGGTTAAGATCCCTAATATAAGTTTTCTAAATCTTTTTCCAAGGTTATTTCTAAACTTATTTTGATACCAACTGTAATGCCCTGACCCTAGAAGCCCAGAACCAGTGCATTATTTTAATACATTGGAATGATTACAAGGAATCAAGTCCTGAAGGACATATGAGTTTATCAGTCTTGGAAAATAGTTTTCATATGAGAACTTCACGTTACAATTTATAACATAAAATATAGCATAGATAATCCTATGATAACTCCATTATTATCTAAGATTAACCCTATATATCAATCTTAAAACACTTCATGGCATCCTGCGAAAATAAAACATAAGAAAGGGGTGAGCTCAGATGCTCAGTAAAGGTAAATAATTCAGTGGAAGCTATAAAATTTTAAGGAAAGATGTATAATAAAAACAAAAACCTTTTAAAACATAATATTGAACATAATATGGAAAAAATAATTC
This sequence comes from Viscum album, assembly GCA_963277665.1. Lineage (NCBI taxonomy): Eukaryota > Viridiplantae > Streptophyta > Magnoliopsida > Santalales > Viscaceae > Viscum > Viscum album. The sequence goes on from OY728123.1 coordinate 822,159,650, forward strand.
AAAAATTACCATATAATCATGAACATGTATATTCTACTATTTGAATAATCACATGTAATAACCAATTTCATAAAAAGTAAATGCATAATCACGGAAAAAATAACTACTACATCAAGGCCTTATTCCAAGAACATTCAACAATATTCTATCAAGGCCTTGTTTCAGGACACTGGTTTGTCCCATGAGATCTACTGATGCATCGAGGGTCTATTGTGGGCCTTTCCCATCACTTACTAAGTCCAATTCATTCCTCACATGAAAAGGGTGAATCATAACATAAACATTCATATTAAAACTTGCATATTAAATGTTAATATTTTAACCATAAACCATGAATGGTATAAAAATAGCACATCCATAGTCAAACATATCATAACTAATTAAATAAAATATAGAAGATTGTATTATAACAAATCAACCTCAATCAAGAATAATTTCCAGTAAAGGATGTTGACATAGTTGAAAATGATCAGTAAAACCTATTGAGAGAAATATCCATTTTTCATGAAATCATTTAAAAGTCACTCAATTTATAAATGAAGTCATTTAAAATAATTTTTTGAATCAAAGTGTCCCATAACACATTAAAACTTTTGAGAGGAATTAACATTTTAAAACAATCGTGTCCATATAAATAAATCCTGAAAATCATTTTGAAAACATGGACATTAATTAAATAGATTTAGAAAAATAAATCTTTAAATCATTTAAAATGATGAACTATTTAAAGATACCCTTCCATAAAACCTTAAATGTTTTCTTTTTAAATTTTTTTATGAAACATGGACATGGATGAAAAATATTTCCCAATAAATACTTACACATAAACAATCTCAGATAATAATGAGATTGAGGAATTAACCCTTACCTTAGATCTGATACTCTCTGTACATGTCTGAAACTCCTGTATAATGTTTTTAAACAAATTATTAACTTATATTAAAATCATAATAATATTTATGATATCATATATGATTCTTTTATGACTTTATATTACCTATTTTTTAACAATTCCAAGCTAATGCAACATTTCGGGTAATATCGCTTTTTTTATCGTACATGTTTTGACTTGTTATTTTTTATTACATAGATCATGATTTACTTAATTCCAGAATTTAAAAAATGATTGATATAATATATATATTCAGAATATAAATATCTATAATAGATAGATATATTAGATGGAAACATCATTCGTGGAAACGATTGTCCGTACATACGCAATAACATTGTTTCTGTATTCTTATCATATAGTATGGGAGTAAGTAAGTGACATATATTTATATATATAAACATATATCATTCCATTAGAAATATTATTTCATATATCTCATAATTAATCAATATATATTTTTATAAAAAAATTTGAATGGTGATCGTTGAAGATGGATCTCATCGTGTCAGGGGGACGGTAAGCCGTACGTACGCACGAGCAACAATATTATTCTATTGATGGTGAAATGGTATTTAATTGGATGTTATATTATATATAAATAATAATAACCATGTTATATCCATTATTTACATTAATTATACACATTATTATACTCATCCAAATAATGTAGTGTTGAATAAAAAACTACCCCACGACTTGGAGACGGTAAGTCGTACATACGCACGTATGGTGAATTTTTCATTCATAGGATGGACAGAATAATGAATATGGTTGTAAAATATTTATAATAAAATATTAGAATTTACAAGGTTCTGGAGATATTATTTTAGTATGGTAACAACAAAGAAAGGGGATGTATATGAAGAAAAGAACTTTGAAAGAGGTGATAAATTAATTACCTATTCATCAGGTGTTTCCTTTTTATTTGAACAAAAACGCTCCTAGGTTGGATTTCAGCTCAAGTTAATGACTCTAGGTTTAATTGGGGGTATTTGGGAGGGGATTTAGTCAGATTTTTCTGATACAAATGGATTTGGTGGTGTGAATGAAAAAAATGCAAGTTCCCTTTTATAAGAGAGGTGAGAGGAACATTAGGAAAAATGCTGAAATATTAATTTATTATAAAATACTTTTCATATTATAATAGTTAGAATTGATTTATTTCGAGGCTAAGATGAGGGTGAATCTAAATCATATCAACCAATAGGTTTTATACATGTTTTTGTCATCATATTAACCTTATATTTTATAATTAACTCTAAGATAAATAGTTTAACTCTTACCATGTCTTCTTGTATTTTTATACTACAAGGTTAATAGTGTTAATATAAGATTCCAAAAGAACCTAAATTGGATAATTTATGAAATTTTAACACTATAAAATTTATTTTTTAGAATCTTAGATTTTATAAATTTCATATTATTTAATAAAATATTATTTATTTTAAAATATCAATTTTTTCAATTTTGTTACTATTTAATACTTGATTTTTTTAAAAGTCATAAAAACATGATTACTTGAAATATATATATATTTAATCAATAATAGAATGTAATATTAACCTATAAAATTAGTGGTTGGAATAAAAAGTTTCAAATCTTATTTATTAATATATTTATAATATCATTTATTTTAATCTTTCATTAAAAAGGCAACCACTACTTCATCATTGTATCATAAATAAATTTAATTATTTAATGTCTTAAACATATAAATAAAATACCATGATGTAGGAAATTTTTTTATCTTTATAATGAATATTTATAGCCTAATTTATATTATGTATAACCCTATATTAAAAATTGTTTATTTAAAAAAATTAATTTGACACTTTTAACTCTTCTTTAAATAAAATATAATAAAAGTCATAATCTAACCCAAGTGGATTAAAAAGGGTCATATTTATTTCTTAACTTTGATTTTGGTCTAAATACAATAATCCAATTGAATTAAGACAAGTTTTAGGGTAGCTTTATATTATTATAATATTATTTTTACCTTTAATTGTCGTATTTACTTTTAACCGTGGTAAATAAAATTCAAAAGTTACCATTCACCAAAAATTATTTTGATCCTATTGAAGCATATTTTACATACTAATTACAAACATGTTTGTATTATTTTTTAAATTCAATGCATAGAAGTGGTGAAATTATGTTTTATGCTAATTTGAAAATATGCCTAGACGGTGGGTAAATATGCCTATAAGGTGGGTAAAAAGAGGTTAAAAATTAAATGAATTTTTATATATAATTATATTATAAAATGAATAACGTGAATTAAATTGGACTAATATATGTATTATGTATCTATTTTTTGTAACACCCCAAGATTTCATAGAACGTTATTTCTTTTAAGTAATTCAATAACTTTCACTACACGCAACACCGAGTTCTAGCGCACCATGATTTACAAAACAAGTCGTTCAAAAGCGGTTATGAATAGTATTAACTTAATTTTTACCTTTATATAATCCTTATAATTTTATAATCCGTATTATGAGTTTCTTAGACATAATGTAAGAACAAATACATTTTTTTCATAAAAAATAAGTATTTGTCAAAAAATACAATTTTACCATTATTTAATGGAGAAGCCTTTTTAAATCTAATATTTGAAACTTTTATATATTAAATTTTACAAAATAAACTTCTTCTTTAGAATTGGGACATATGAATTTCGTTTTGATAATTTTTTGGTGTTTTTCTGATAACTTCCATATTTGGGTGAATAGTGAAATTACTATATTTTAATTGAAAACAACTTTTTAAATCAAAATAATATATTTTGTTAAATTATAAATTTTAATGGTTTGGAAGTATAAATAGATTATATTTTTACCATTTAATCCAATGATGGTCATTATAAGTAATTTCACATTGAAATTGGACATAAACAAGGGTCAAACATTTGATAGTTATTATTTCTTAAAAATACGCCTTTTGGTTTTGACAGCGGGAATTAATTTTAAGTTAATAAATGAAACTTATATGTTTTGAATTTGTTAAAATATAATTCATTTTTGGATTTGGAATATCAAAATTAGCTTAGGGTGAAATTTTGGTATTTTTCTAAAAACGTTCAATTTTTTATGAATAGTGAAAAACACTGAGTTATTGTTTAAAACCGGCTTTTTATTTAAATAATTATTTATTTTATTTAAATTTAGTTTAGATAAAAATATATGCATAATACCTATATAAATCAAATTTAATTAATTGGAGTCAGTTTATAATATTTTTTATATATAAAAATTTTATTGAACTTTTTCACCGTCTTTTACCCACCTCCTAGGAGAATTTGTAAATTCACATAAAACATAATTTTACCGCTTCTGTGAGTTGAATTTCAAAAATATGAGAGACATGGTTAATATAAATGAGTAAAATTTGGTTCAACAAGATAAAAGTTTTTTGTTGAATAGTAACTTTTTTCTTTTATTTACCATGGTTAAAAGTAAATAGGGTAATTAAGGGTAAAAATGATATTAATATTACCCTAACACATGTCCTAATTCTATTGGACAAGTGTATCTCGACCAGAAACAACCTTAGGAATAAAATATTATCATTTAGGTCCACTTGGATTAGATTAGGACATTTATTATTATTTAACTCAAAGAAGAATTAAAAGAGTTAAACTCGATGTTTAATTACTAAAACATTTTTAATATATTGTAATTCATAAGATAAATTCGATTATAAATATTCATTATAAATATAAAACTATTTCCTACATCATGGTAGTTTATTTATAATTTCTAGACATCAAATAAATAAATTTATTTATGACACAATGATGATGTTGTAATTACCATATTCATGAAAGAATCAAATAAATGGTATTATAAATATTAAAATAAATATAATTTCAAAGTTTTTATGAAATACACGAATTTTCTAGGTGAATATGACATGATAGGGATGATTAAATGTGTCTTTTTCTAATTTATCAAGTTGTGATGACATTCACAAAAACAAAATACCAAATAGTGTCAAAATTGACAAAAAATTAATATTTAAAACAAATATTATATTATTAATTGATATTCTATTCCTAAAAATCTAAGGTTCAGCCAAAGGACTTATATAATGATATTTTTATCATTAATGAACCACTTGGCGGTCTCTTGGAAGTATATAGTAAGTTTATTAACTATATAATATAAAAATACAAAGAGACATGGTAAATGTCAAACTAATTAACTAAGAGTTAAAACTAAAAGATAAGGTTAATAAGGTGACCCAAACCTGTCTAAAACCTATTGGTTGAGTTTTTTTAGACCTATAAACACCTTATAATTTTATTGATACACTTTTTAGCCATTATAAACTGAATATGATTTTATTATAAAATAATACTTTAGGTTTTTCCTAAAGAGCCCTTCCTCCCCCTTATAAAAGGACACCACTTCTAACCAATTTGTCACACCTCTCAAGCCTTTTGGATCGTCCAAACTCTATCCAATTAATCTCCCTACATCCCTATACTCTTCCTAGAAGCCTTACCTTAGGCATATTGCACTTCAAGAGTCCAATTTGGTTCAAACCAAAGGGAGTTACCCAAATTAAAGGTAACATTTTCTCTTAGCTTCTTTTCTTTTATTTTACTTCTCCAACCCCTAAACTCTTCATATTATTTTCTTTTGTAACATAACCAGTATCCAAAATATACTAGGATATTTTTATGAGAAGTATTTGAACTACACATACACACACCTCCATCTAATAGGTGAAGAACATAATGTTTCTGTGGATGGAAACCAAACGCCTCACGAAACGATGATTGTTCAATTATCTCCTACCGCCTCTCATGGTGGCCATTATGATGGAACTATAATTAAATATGATATTTATGATATTTATTTTATATATAATCTTCTTTAATTCCATTTTATATCATACCATTATTCATTTCATGTTGAATATATATATATGATAATTTCATTTGAGGAAGTGCGGACTACCGCCCCCTCAAAGTGATATGACACGTTCATACCATACATGGAACATATAAAAGAAGGTTTTAATGTACTTAAGTAACACATATAAGATATTATATTATATTATAATAATAACATACCTATGTATCATTTGGTTTTGATTCCTTTTAAATGAAAAATGAAATGAAAGTGGTGTTCTTTGTACGTACGGACTACCGTCTCCACGAACATAATGAGATTCATTCCCTATTGTATCCATTCAAGTCTAATTATCATTAGATAATTAAAAATAATTTTTAAGGACTTTATATAATTATGGATATGAATAAGATTCAACCTATCCATAAAAAACATGTCTTATGTAACAAAACATATAAAATAAAACGAGTAAGTTAACACTCGAAACGACGATAATACTAAAATATGATTAACAAGTGAATATTAAAAGATCATATATGATATCATATTTATGTATATGATTCTTGTATAATTTAATAAAAATTATTTAACTATTTTACAAAAGTTTAACCTACCCTCAACGAAGGAAAAGTATGGGGTAAGGGTTAATTTCACAATCTCTTTATTATCCGAGGTTGTTTTTACGTAAGTATCTACTGGGACATATTTATTATCCATGTCCATGTATCATGAATGAGTTTTCAAAGGGATTATTTTAAGGGACATTTTTTACTAAAACATCATTTCAAATGTTTTAAATATTTATTCTTCTAAATATTTTTCATTAATCTCCATGTCTTCAAAATGGGTTTTAAGGATTTATTTATATTTACATGAATGTTTTTAAAATGTTAATTCCTTTCAAATGTTTCAAAGTGGTATGGGGCACTTTGATTAAAAAATGTCTATAAATGAAATCATTTCTAAATTGTGTTACATTTAAATGTTTTCATGAAAATGGGGTATTTCTCTCAAAGAGTTTTTCAAATCATTTTCATCTATTTCAAAATCCTTTAATGGATTTTAAACTTGTTTTGAATTTGGTTTATCATGATACAAATCTTCTATATTGTGTTGTAGGTTTGTGATATGTTTAAATATGTATGTTTTATTTTTATACCATTCATGGTTTATGGGTAAAGTATTGACATTTCATATGCTCGTTTTAATATGAATGTTTATGTTATGTTTATAACTTTTCATATGAGGAATTAATTGGACTTAGTAAGTGACGGGTGGAGCCCGCTATAGCTCCTCGATGCATCAGTAAGTCTCATGAAACAAACTATTGTTTTGGCATGGGGACTTGAAAAAATCTTATTTGTATTCTTGGCATGAGGCCTTGGCTACATGGATATAATAGTCTGGAATTATGCATTCCATCATTATGAAAGTGGTTATTGATATTTCATGTGATTATTCGACTAGTAGAACATCCATGTGAATAAGTAAATGGCATTATTTCATTTTATTTTTTCCATATTATGATGAAGTTCAAGTTTAAAAGGCTTTTGTTTTAGTTATACATTGCCTTAAATGTTTATGCTTATTTATGAAATTTTTTGCTATATTTGTATCCTTACTAAACATTTGAGCTCACCCCTTTCTATGTTTTATTTTTTCCAGGATTCCAAGAAGTGTATTTTGATTGATATGTAGGGTTAAGCCAATGGAATAATGGCGTTCATATAGGATTATTTATTTTGTTTTGTATGTTATAAAGTATAATGTATCATTCATGTATGTAATCTATTTTCCAAGACTACTAAACCGATTAGTCCTTCGGGACTTGATTCCTTATAATCATGCCAATGTTATATAATAATGCACCGACTCTGGGTAAATAGGGTCGGGGTGTTATATTTGGTATCAGAGAAAGTTTATAAATAACCTTGGAAGCTAGATTTGAATAAACTCTGATTAGAGCACAGAGACCTATGATAGACTTTGAGGATTAGTTTAGAATAAATTCCTAGAATTTTGGTAATGTAGAGAATTTGTGAATTTTCCAAGAAAATGCATCCCTGTCTGAATATGAGTAGGTAGAGGCGGCTCTGGCACAGATGTACCTAGGGATAAAACCAGAAAACACCGCTTTGAGCTAGACTCAAACGGGAACTGGTGCACAACAATAGTCCTTGCTGCACTCTTGGTTATGACACTCCCATGGGAAATGATTAGGATAATTCTAATTTTATTTACAAATCATTATGAAGGGTTTATGGGTATATACTTCCACAATGAAGACATCTTTATGATTATGGATTATATCCAAAAACTGTTCAATTTACGTTAGGTATTTTACAAGTTTGGAATTATTGTAATTCATAAACTAACCTAGTTTATGCTATTGTATAGAAATGGTGCCCAATAGAAGGAATGTGTACTCCAGTAATACGTATGATCCAAAGAGTAATAAGGATCATATATTTCACAGTATTAAGCCAACATTTAGAAGGGAAATAGTCTCCCATGTATTCTCAACGTATGAAGAAATAGTATCATGTGTTAATAAGATAAGTAAAGAATTTTCCGAGTCCTATGGATTTGAAGGGAAGCAAGAGAAGAAAATGATGGAAGAGATAAATATGGATAAAGTGAAGAGGGAAAAGAAGAATTTTACCATATGTGATAACTATGGGAAGAAACACCCTGGAACTTTCTTGAAAGGAATGGGAGTTTGTTATAAGTGTGGAGAAAAAGGACACCATGTACGTAACAGCAAGGGTAAGAAAAAGGTTTCAAATGTACAGTGCTTCATCTGCAAGGAGTTGGGACACTATGAGAACCAATATCCAAATCATCAGAGTATGCCCCAAATGATTCTATTGGATAATAATCAAGTTATGATACTACCAAAGACGAGGAGGAATGATTAGAGTTCTTATGTTGTTATTAGATATTTATGTCATTTGAGTGTTGTATCAACAATGTACTGGTTATAATAATTATGGAGTATATAAGGATTGTACTGAAGTACTATTTCATTAAGGACTTGAGATTGTGTGGAACAAAGAAAAGTGACTCAATATCAGGTTAAATTTTTGGAAAATATATGGTTGAGAGAAAGATAAACCATAATATGGTTCTGATACCGAGGTAGTGATTTTGGAATAATACATGATTGATTTGGATAAATTATATTGGATATTCTTGAATACCTTGAAACTGATTGATGATTTTTATATTCCATCATTGTTTGGAGTTTACAATATTTTTTGATAGATGGAGTATATCCAGTATTCTATAAGTAATAAGGAATCATGAATGTAATCAATAAGGTTTTATGGTAATTTAGGATGTTACAGTGTTTTAAAAGAATACATGATGAAGGTGTTCACATGTTATTATGCAGTCAAAAATATCTTCATTGTGTTTAACTTCCTTATAAATTTTGGACTGTGAGTTTGGAAAGAAGTATTTTGGATAGTTCTAGTTTGAGATTATTTTTGGATTTCCATAAAAGGTCAACCCGAAGGTCAGGCGACAACCCGTCGTGTCTGGCAAGGCCGTGAGACTTGAACCCACAACCAATGGGCGACAAGGGTGTATCACCTGCTACTAACCCGTGTGATGTCCTGGATTAAATAATGTAGTTTTTTTAAAGGGTCTGGTATATGAATTTTAAATTCATTTTTTGGAACCCTATACGAATAGGATAAATAGAATAATTTTTTGAAGTTCTATTATCTTTTAGAGTGAAAGATGAGTTTGTGGTAGAATTGAGTTAAAGGATGGAACTCTACTTGACAAGTATACTTTTTTTTCTTATCTTATTCTATGAAGAAAAAAATACTTAAACATTAGTTAAGGCATCTTAAAACAAAAAATGTGTTATCCTAATACCTTACGTTTTGTTGAACTGATGGTATTTTAAATCATAATAGATTGGTGGATTTGAGGCCCACAATTCTATAATTGTTTGTGATTGATGAACTCAATCACTCCCTAAAAATATTTACAATTTTCCTCTAGTTATATGTCTCTGATTTCCACCAATGTTCTCCTAACCGAGATCATAGTTTGGTGGTGACTTTTTAATTCCCCTTTTCCTAATATTAAGACTAAATTTTATTAACCCAATTTTCGATGTGAGTTTCCCCCCAAAGGCATTTTCTATTTTCGGCCTTTTATTTTCAAAGAACAATTTCAAATTGCGAGGAAACAATTTATTAAAGGAGGGAAGAATGTAACACCCCAAGATTTCATAGTACGTTATTTCTTCAAAGTAATTCAATAGCTTTCACTATATGCAACACCGAGTTCTAGCGCACCATGACTTACCAAGAAAGCCATTCAAAAGAGGTTATGAATAGAATTAGCTGAATTTTGAAATTTATATAATCCTTATAATTTTGGAATCCATATTATGAGTTTCTTAGACATAATTTAAGAACAAATACATTTTTTTCAGATAAAAGAAGTATTTTACAAAAAATACAATTTTACCACCCTTTAATGGTGAAGCCTTTTTAAATCCAACATTTCAAACTTTTTTATATTCAATTTGACAAAAATAAACTTCTTATTTAGAATCAGGACATAAGAATTTATTTTTGATAAAGTTTTGGTGTTTTTATGATAACTTTGATATTTGGGTGAATAGTAAAAATACTATATTTTAACTGAAAACAACTTTTTAAATCAAAATAATTTATATTGTTAAATTATACATTTTAGTGGTTTGGAAGTATAAATTTATTATATTTTTACCATTTAATCCAATGATGGTCATTGAAAGTAATTTCACTTTTAAATTGGACATAAACAAGTGTCAAACTTTTGATAGTTATTATTTCTTAAAAATACGTCTTTTGGTTTTGACAGTTGGAATTAATTTTAAGTTTATTAATGAAACGTATATTTTTTGAATTTTTAAAAATATACTTCATTTCTGGATTCAAAATATCAAAATTAGCTTAGGGTGAAATGTTGGTATTTTTCTGAAAACATTCATTTTTTGATGAATAGTGAAAAACACTGAGTTATTGTTTAAAAACGGCTTTTTATTTAAATAATTATTTATTTTATTTAAATTTATTTTAGGTCAAAATAGATGCATAATAACTATATAAATTCAATGTAATTCATTGGAGTCGGTTTATAATAATTTTAGATGTATAAAAATTTTATTGAACGTTTTCACCGTCTTTTACCCACCTCCGAGAAGAATTTGTAAATTCACATAAAACATAATTTTACCGCTTCTGTGAGTTGAATTTCAAAAATTTGAGAGACACGGTTAATATCAAGGAGTAAAATGTGGTTCAATAAGATAAAAATTTTTTTGGTGAAATGTAACTTTTTACTTTTATTTACCATGGTTAAAAGTAAATAGGGTAACTAAGGGTAAAAATGATATTAATATTACCCTAACACATGTCCTAATTCTATTGGAAAATTTTATCTCAACCAAAAAAACCTTAGGAATAAAATATTATCATTTAGGTCCTCTTGGATTAGATTAGGACATTTAATATTATTTAATTCAAAGAAGAGTTAAAAGAGTTAAATTCAAAGTTTAATAAATAAAACATTTTTAATATAGGGTTATTCATAAGATAAATTTAATTATAAATATTCATTAGAAAGATAAAAAGATTTAATACATCTTGGTATTTTATTTATAATTTTTAGATATTAAATAAATAAATTTATTTATGACACCATGATGATGCAGTAATTACCTTATTCATGAAATAATCAAATAAATGGTATTATAAATATTAAAATAAATATAATTTCTAAGTTTTTATGAAATCAACAAATTTTCTAGGTGAATAATACATTATAGATATGATTCAATGTATCTTTTTCAAAGTAATCAAGTTGTGATGACTTTCAAAAAAACAAAATACCAAATAGTGTCAAAATTGACATAAATTAATATTTAAAACAAATATTATATTATTAATTGATATTATATTCCTAAAAACATAAGGCTTGGAAAAAGGACTTATATAATGATAAGTGTATCATTAATGTACTACTTGGGGGTAGCTTGGAATTATATAATATGTTTATTAACTATATAATATAAAAATACAAAGAGACATGGTAAATGTCAAACTAATTAACTTAGAGTTAAAACTAAAAGATAAGGTTAATAAAGTGACCCAAACATGTCTAAAACCTATTGGTTGAGTTTTTTTCGACCTATAACCACCTTATACTTTTAATAATCCACTTTGGAGCCATTATAAACCTAATATTATTTTATTACAAAATAATACATTAAGTTTTTCCTAAAGAGCACATCTTCCCCCTTATAAAAGGACACCAATTATAACCAATTCCTCACTCCTCTAAAGCCTTTTTGCTCGTCCAACCTCTGCCCAATTAAGCTCCATACATCCATATCCTCCTTCTAGAAGCCTTACCTTAGGCAGAAGGCACTTCAAGAGTCCTTTTTGGTTCAAACCAAAGTGAGTTACCCAAATTAAAGGTAACGATTTCTCTTAGTTTCTTTTCTTTTATTTTACTTCTCCAACCCCTAAAGTATTCTTATTCTTTTATTTTGTAAAAACCCAGTATCCTAAATATACTAGGATATTTTTATGAGAATTATTCGATCTAAAATTACACACACCTCCATTTAATAGGTGAAGAACATAATGTTTCTGTGGATGGCAACCAAACGCCTCACGAAACGATGATTGCTCAATTATCTCAGTTTGCCTCTCATGGAGGGCATTATGATGGAAGTATAATTAAATATTATATTAATGATGATTATTTTATATATAATATTATATAATTAAATTTTATATCATACCATTATTCATTTCATGTTGTATATATATACGATAATTTCATTTGAGGAAGTGTGGACTACCGCCCCCTCAAAGTGATATGACACGTTCATACCATACATGGAACATATAAAGGAATGTGTTAATGAAATTAAGTAACACATATAGGATATTATATTATAATGTAATAATAATATACATATGTATCATTTGGTTTGAATTCCTTTTAAATGAAAATTGAAATGGATGTAGCGTTCGTTCGTACGTACAGACTACCTTCTCCACGAACATGATGAGATTCATTCCCCATTGTATCCATTAAATTCGAATTCTCATTTGATGATTAAAAATAATTATTAAGGACTTGATATCATTATGGATATGAATAAGATATAACCTATACATAACAAACATTTCTTATGTAACAAAACATATAACAGAAAAATGAGTAAGTTAACACTCGAAACGACGATAATACTAAAATATTATTAACAAAGAAGTATTAAAAGATCATATGTGATATCATATTTATGTATATGATTCTTGTATAACATAATAACAATTATTTAACTATTATACAGGAGGTTAACCTACCCTCGACCAAGGAAAAGTACAAGGTAAGGGTTATTTTTACAATCTCTTTATTATCCGAGGTTATTTTTACGTAAGTATCAACTGGGACTTATTTTTAATCCATGTCCATGTATCATGAATGAGTTTTCAAATGGATTATTTTAAGGGACATTTTTTACTAAAACATAATTTCAAATGTTTTAAATATTTATTCTTCTAAATCTTTTTCATTAATGTCCATGTCTTCAAAATGGTTTTTAAGGATTTATTTATATGGAAATGAATGTTTTTAAAATTTTAATTACTTTAAAAAGTTTCATAGTGGTATGGGACACTTTGATTCAAAAATTTCTTTAAATTACTTCTTTTCTAAATTGTGTGACTTTTAAATGTTTTCATGAAAAGGGGTATTTCTCTCAAAGTGATTTACAAATAATTTCCATCTAGGTCAAAATCCTTTAATGGATTTTAAACTTGTTTTGAAGTTGAATTATCATGATACAAATATTCCATAATATGTTGAAGGTTTTGTGATTTGTTTGACTGTGGATGTGTTATTTTTATAAAATTCATGGTTTATGGGTAAAGTATTGACATTTTGTATGCTAGTTCTAATACGAATGTTTATGTTATGTTTAGACCTTTTCATATGAGGAATGAATTGGACTTAGTAAGTGACGGTTGGAGCCCGCTATAGCTCCTCGATGCGTTATGAGGTCTCATGAGACAAACTAGTGTCTTGGCATGAGGCCTTGACAAAATCTTATTTGTAGTCTTGGCACTAGGACTTGGATATGTGGTTATGATAGTCTGACATTATGCATTCCATCATTATAAAAGTGGTTATTGATGTTTCATGTGATTATTGGACTAGTAGAACATCCGTGTGAATAAGTAAATGGAATTATTTCATTTTATTTTTTCTATATTATGGTGAAGTTAATGTTTAAAAGGCTTCTGTTTTAGTTATACATTTCTTTAAATGTTTATGCTTATTTATGTAAGTTTCTACTATATTGTTATCCTTACTGAGCATCTGAGCTCACCCCTTTCTATGTTTTATTTTTCCCAAGATTCCAAGAAGTGTATTGTGATTGATATGCAAGGTTAATCCAAGAGAATAATTTCATTAATAATGGATTATTTATGTTGTTTTTTATGTTATAAAGTGTAATGTAACATTTATGTATGTAATCTATTTTCCAAGACTGCTAAACTGATCGGTCCTTCAGGACCTGTTTCCTTGTAATCATGCCAATGTTATGTAATAATGCACCAACTCTGGGTAACTGGGGTCAGGGCATTACATTTTTACATAAAGATGTTTTTTAATTATAAATTTATATTTAAATGAAAAAGTTGGTTTTTATGTACTATGTAGTATTTTTAACTATTCATCAAAAATTGAATATTTTTAGAAAAATACCAAAAACTCACCCTAAGCTAATTTTGATATTCCAAATTCAAAAATGAAATATATTATACCAAATTAAATTTTTAGGAGTTTCTAAAATTAATTTTATTATTGTTCACAAAAATGACATTAAAATTGGTTCTTTTAAGAAAATAGTTTTTCTAAACATATAACTATTTAAAAAAAACTTATACATTTCATTATAAGTATGTTTTATTTATGTGAAAATATTATAAATATAATTCAAAATTTATTTTTTTTTCTATTCCTATTACAATATTTAATTGATAAATAAACATAACGTTTAAATAATTATAATACCAATGTGTTGTTTCGCAGAAACTCAATTTTCTTATAACGCAAACCCAGTCGGTGTTTCATGCGATAAAATATATTAAATTAATTTTAGGATATAATGTACTATAAAATATTGGGGTGTTAAATAAGTACTCTATTATGGTTGTCTTATGTTTTGAAGGAGGAATTTTGGGACCATGTCATGGCTTTCAATGAATGTTTCAGGGTTTTGTAAAATGCACACATTATGAAAGAAAAGGAAAAATGAAACTTAAAGAGATAAATGATTAAGTCATAATTGTTTTAATATCATTGTTGACCAGTCTAATCTGTAGCCAAATTTTGGTCACCACGTTGTGGTTTGTTCTACCCAAACATTAAATATAAATTTAGGTGAGTGTATTCTCTTATTTAATTTTTTATTCTTCTTAGAAACCCTAAGAGGATGATAGATTTGGTGATGGTGGTTTTGGATATCCTTGTTTAAATTTTGAGTCATTCCTCTCGTGATATCAATTTCTTGTAATCTAATGTGTTATCCTTGTTTTATTTTCCCCTCTTTCCTCTTATTTTTTCTAATTGAATTATTTTGTGAGATATTGGATCAGGGATATATAGGAGGATTAATTTGAGGTTGGTGGATTATAGGTTTATTGGTGATTTTTTATAAGATCATGGGTGTTCGAAGGCTGTGATTTATCTATTACTGATGTAATTTTTCGAGATTTAACTCGAGATAGTTGATCCAGATTCTCTCATTTGTTCTTGTAAGAGTTGGTGTCCTAGAACCAAGTGGTTTACATTGATTGTATGGATATTTAATGTATTATTACATATTGTTCATTATTTTTCATGATTATAATGTAATAATGTCCAAGAGTATTTATTACATTGATAAGGTCATTTCAGTTCCCCACTATGATGAGAACCTTGAAATGCTATAATAATATTTTTAAATATAGTTCTGTGGTTGGATGACATGCTGTTATGGGACACATAGCATGTAGATCGTCAGTGAGAGTACTCGTAAGCAGATGAAACTTCCTCTCATGAAGTTTGCACTTGGTAATCTCCAAGATTGGAGATTGTGAGAACAAACCCGCTAGTAGGAATTCTGCATGTTTTGGTGTCATAGGATATTTCTATCTTCAAGCATGTGTAATGATCCATAGAGTTTAATATTATCATTAATATGTTTCATGACTTACGCACTTTGATTTACTGAAAAAAACTAACACGCAAACAGTTGGTGGGAAGTAGGGTACGTTGGGTGTGTCACAACTCGCATGTTATTAATGGATAAATCGAGGAAGGATTTGTACCTTCCATTTATGGAATTTGATATCTCAACCCTTTTATTGAAATAGAACTATCGCGTGAAATTCCATGGCCAGGTTGTAACGATGAGTTTATTTCATGTAGTCAAAGAATGACGTATCAAGCATAAAAGTTGATGACACAATCCTGAAACTTGCTTGATGAGATATTGAGAAAAAGGGATTATATTACACAGTGAACGTTCCTATGTGGATGTCGTTGTTGTGACTTTACGTTCTTTCTCTTAGGGGCCTTGACCCATTTCTAGACTGTACTCTTGGTTTTTAGGTAAGCCCCCCTAATGCCAACGAGAAAGAATCCTAGAGGGTTACACAATAAGTGTTGTTGATGGTATTGGTTAAATTCTATTTGAATTTAGTTAATAGAATAGATATTATTCTCTAAACCGTGGAATGATTTCATTCATGTTAAGATGATCAGATAAATGAAAAAAAACTTATTTATTTATTTTATTTAACATTTAATAAATATTTATTTACTAGTTTTTAAATAAAATATTTATTTAAGACAATAAATTATTTATTTATTTATTCGGGTGTTCAACAAATGGAAGTGGGGTTCAAGCGGACCAAGGTTGGTCTGGTAGTAAAATAATTATTTTCAAGATGGTAAGTAATTATTTAACTAGTCGGCACAAATTAAAATAATGCTGCTATTATTTTTTGATGCATAATTTTATTTATAATTCTGTTTTGCGAAATTTGGTGCACTATAAATAATGGCGTAGTATTATTATTAAAAAATGCATGTGTTTTCTCTGTGATCATGAATGTATTTAATTGTTGCTATGAAATTAAATATTGTAGCTGAAATTCTAAGTATATAAATCAGAAAGTACCCCTATTAGGCCATACACCACACCTCACGCCTGGTGAATTGAGAATTTTGGAGCCAAACAATTTCTCTCTCGAATCCTCTTATCTCCCCTCTCTAGAATGAGAGATTTTCTTCAAGGCCGAATAACAACTGATCAAGAACGACTGACATAAGACACTCGCTTTTCCGCGATAGCACCCAGATAATGAGCGATGTCGATCGGAGGCCATCAGATCACGTGTGGATCACAGGTAGAGGGATTCTTGTTTGGATCCTTAGAACCACAATGAGATAATCTGGAAGGGTCAATCTGCACGATCAACATCATAAAAAAAGAAAAATACCAAAGACACGGGTATTGTTTTTCTTTATGAAATTAATTAAATTATTTATAACCATGATGTGCAAGATCCTCTCTAAAGTTTTCGGGGCTTATTTTTTCATTATCTAAATATTATATTATATACTGTGGAGACTCGTGTTCATCGTCATATTGATCCCGTAATAATCATTGATAATGATAAAAATCAAAATTGGGTGTCGTCCCAACCACGCTTCTACTGCACCTGGAACTTTCAGGTGGTATTAGAGGGGTTACATCATAGTTTATAACTATTTAAATATTTCATTGATGAATTACGCATTTAATAATTTAGTTGTTTCAATTCAAGTTAATCATTCTGCAAATCTGAATATCGAGATCTATTCCTCCTCTTTCGTTTCGCGTTCACCTTATAGAAATGATCTTTTCTTTTAATTTTGATTAAAATAAAATAGAGGATCTCATCTGAAGGTGGCATAGATTCCTGGTGGTACAACACCATAACACACAGTGTGTATTCAGTAGTACACACCGTGTAGTCAAGATTCAATGCATCGGACCAGTCTGCCAAACCAAGCAGTGTGTTGGAGTCTTTCCAAGTCTTAAATTGCTCCGTGTGTTGACTGGGAACAAGTGGCACGCGGTTTCCAGATTACATGTAGTGTGGACCAATGGATACAGAATGTAGTCCCTTTGGTTTAGGGTTGGACTATGTACCCCATACATGACTTTCCTGGTTGGAGACTGTGTAACAAGGAACTATACAGCAAGTGTTCCGCTGGACATGTCGTTTACTCCGAAGATTTCTGATGTGCACTCACATGTTGTTTCCCCGGGCGTGTACTTCGAATAGACGGTGAAAAATAATACACGTTTTGTAGTTATAACTACACATTGTGTACTCATCCAAATTACATAGATTTATTAAAAATTATTATTATATTATACAATCCCTTGATATGTGTACCATATTTCGGGTGTAATTCTAAGGCACAACACGTGATAGGTGTTTTATATATATGTGTTTAATTTAATATCTGTGTAATGGTCATTTCTAATAATTGGGTAGTTATGAATAGGAATTCACCAGGTTGCCTCTAAGGTACATGCTATGTACAAAGATAATTTTAAATGAATTTATTTGTTTATAGTTATTATGGATGAGAATCTCAAGGAAATTCAGAAAATTATTTAAGATAAAAGGATTGATTAATTAAAGATGATAATTAATTTATTCAATCGCGATTTATCTTAAACGGGAATGATTAAAGAATTAAATTCCAATTTTATTTATGTTTAAACATAATTTCATGTACATATGATCATGATCTAGACCAAGACCTTTGTATGTGGATGGTTTCTTTTAATTTATTTATTTAAATAAAAAAAATTCCCTACGAGCCTTCTCCTCATTAATATGTAGGTCCTGAATTCCCAAAGTTTCTTTTATGTAAAACCCCTTTTTACCCCTCACCTACATGTGAGTTAAAAAAGACATATATAATGGATGGAACCCCCAATATAGTGGAGGCGGTTCAAGAAGAAGCTGAGATAAAACCAATCCCAGGAGATACAGAGGTGGACAGGTGGAAGCTATAAACATGAACCCAAATGGTTCAAGTTGTTTCTCCCCTAGGTCAGGGTTATTTTATCAACCGCTAGATAAACAAACCATTATAAAATCAAGTGATCTTTCCATTTACATTATTTTATTTCTGTCAGTTTCATGGTTTATCATTATGGATGTATTGTCATGCTCGCATAATTAATGAATTAAACAACCATGCAAGATGGAACTAAAATAAACCAGACTTATGCGTAAATATTATCAAAACATGGTTAATCGCATAAGTAAGTTCCACTTAATATTAACAAGCATGTGATATTGATAATAATAAATTTATGTATAAGAGATAAAAATCCCTCAAATAGAATATTAGGTCAGAACAAGCCTTTCGTAACTTGATTAAAGGAAAAAAATCAATAAAACTATGTGTTTGACTAACCCTTGTTGGGACAATTACATTTATACAGGAATACCTTATGAAAGGTTTCGGTTTGACTTAACCATATTACATCAAGAGGAGTAACCCTTTCAATACTTGGTGTAATATTGGAGGAAAGTGTTGAGGAAATCCAAATTCATTATTTCAGGATTGGGGAGTCCACTCAACATATCAAGGAGCTACAAGCCCGTAGTTGGAAAAGTCATGCCTACCAAAATACCTTCTAATAGCTTGACCAACCCTTTTTGGGGTTATGAGAAGGGTAATATGGATCCTTTCCACTAGAATGTTATAGAAATTGGACATTCTGAGTTCAATGGTGAGGTCCATTGGGATTAGATAAAATAGTGGGAGACTTAATAAAATTTATTATTTCTCCTAAAATGTAATCAAGAAAGTACTATTGATATTCCCTTTTAATTTTAGAATAAAAATGAAAGGCTCATAAACCCCACTGTCCCTATGATCAATTTTGGATAAAGATAACATCGTCACCAGTGATAACTTCCAAGAATGGTTTAGATGCCTTCAGGTTATCTTACACCATGAACAGAAGTCATACGTGCTGGAGTCAGCATTACCTGATCTACCTGCCAATGAGGTGAGTGATGAGGATTTCCTTGTCTATGAGAAACATATGAACGACACGGTCAACATTCAATGTTTGATGTTATCATCAATGTCTAATAATCTCATGAAGTCTCATGAAAACATGGATGATTATAGCATAATCGAGCACCTCTGTGGTCTTTACCAGGAGAGAGAATGACATGAATGATTTTATATCTCTAAGGAACTCTTTTAGAGTATGCTTGGAGAAGGTCCCTCATCTAGGCCTCATGTAGTCATGCTCATTGGCTACATTGAGCGCCTGAAGGTTCTAGGGTTTAAACTCCATGATGAACTGGGCACTGATCTCATTCTTGCATCACTCCCTCAGAGCTTCTCTAACATTGTTGTCAATTTCAATATGAACAACATTGGAAAGTATCTATTTGATCTTATTATCCTCATTAGCCATGTGGAAAAAGATATGAAGCATGAAAAGCCTTCGGTACTTATAGTGAATTAGAGGAAAGGGAAGGTGAATATATTTAAGCCCAAATATTCTTCACAGCCTTCCAAGAAAAGGAAGATTAAAGGGGAGGCAAGGGAACAAGAGGCTGTTTGTTTCACATGTGGCAAGAAGAGTCACTGGAAGAAGAACTACACCCACCCTATGAAGGAAGGGGATGAATTAGGTGAATTTGTTATCGAACAAAATATATCTATTTCTACAAATTATGTATTAGATACAGCTTTTTGTTCCCACATATATATCCAAATATAGGAACCAAGTTGATTTAGGAAGATTGATCGAGGGGAGGTAGATCTACATGCATCCAATGGAGCCAGACTTATTTTTGTAGTTGTAAGGGACTACCACCTCACGTTTCCAACTGGGATGATCTTGGTGTTAAAGGGTTGTTTTTATGTGCCTTCCGTAACCAAAAAAATAATTTTTGTATCCAGACTATATATAGATAGATTTGTTTTCAAGTTTGTAAATTAATTTTGCTTCTTTTATAATGATATCATTTGTTTTGGTGGGGCACATTTATACAACAGTCTATCTATTGGAATACACAAACAAATTAATGTCAATCGATAAAAAAGAAACTTCACATGACTCATACCACACCCAAATTTGGCATCATCAGCTAGGTCATCTAAACGAGAAATTCTTGACAAAGTAAACATCAATATGGATATATAGATTATTTTGAACTAAAACAACTTGGTGTATATCATGCATGATTACAAGGAAAAATGACCAAATCCCCATTTGGTGGGAAGGGTGAAAGGGCAAAATAGCTTCTTTAATTGGTTCATACCGATGTTTGTGGACCATTTTCAGTTGAAGGAAGGGGTGCGTACTCATACTTCATAACTTTTACTGAAGATTTTTGTAGACATGGATATATCTACTTAATGAGGTAAAATTCGGATTCCTTTGATAAGTTCACGGAATACAAGAATGAAGTTGAAAACTAGCTTCGTTAGAAGATTAATAAACTCCGCTCAGACCGAGGTGGGGAATAACTTAATCAGGACTTCATTGATTGCTTACGAGAGTTTAGGATCCTATCCCAACTCACTCCTCCTTACACACCTCAATGGAATGGTGTAAGTGAAAGGAGGAACCACACCTTATTAGACATAATGAGATCAATGATGAGTCCTGGAAGTCATTCATTATCCTTTTGGGGATATGCGTTACAAAAATTGGCACACATACTAAACCAAGTACCAACTAATTCATTAAATATCATTACATATGATTTGTAGAGTGGAAGAAGAGCCATGTTATCTAATTTACATGTGTGGGGTAGTGAAGCATTTGGTAAGGCCTCTTCAGGTAATAAACTCGCACCCCGAGGCACAAAGTGTACCATTATAGGATACCCCAAGGAAACATGAGGATATTACCTATACAACCCCTTAGAAAAAAAGGTTATAGTGTAAAAACATGAAAAATTCCTTGATAGGGATAACATTCCCAAAAGAGATAGTGGGACCGAGATAGACTTCGATGAAGTCGAGGCTCAACGTGCACAAGAGTTGGTACAGGAATCGATTCCACAAAGCCCCGTAGAAGAAGAATTTCTTCCAGAGACACAAGTACTGCGTAGAAGTACAAAAGAGGTTAGAGAAGTAGAACGGTATAGTTTTTTAGTTACCGAGGATGGTGACTCCTTATTAGTTGATATTAATGATCCACTAACCTACAAGGATGCAGTAAGTGGCATAGACATTTCCAAGTGGCAAGAAGCCATGAATTCTAAAATGGATTCCATGTACCATAACCAAGTCTGGATTTTGGTAGATCCTCCAGTTGATGTAAATCCTGTTGGTTGAAAATGGGTATTCAAGAAGAAACTATACATGGAAGGACAAGTTAGTACCTATAAGGCATAACTGGTTGCAAAAGGTTTTAAACAACGTCAAGGAATTGAATGTGATGAAACCTTCTCACCAGTTGCAATGCTGAAATCCAACAAAATTTTACTTGCTATTACATTTTAACATGACTATGAGATTTGGAAAATGGATGTCAAAGCAACATTAATTAACAGGAACCTTCAGGAATATGTCTACATGAAAGAACCAGAAAGTTTTCTCACTCCGAAGGATGCCAATAAGGTATTCAAGTTGCAGAAATCCATTTATGGATTAAAGAAAGCATCCAATTCATGGATTATTTGTATTGATGAATCAATAAAAGAATTTTTCTTGTATAAAAAATGAATGTGATCCTTTTGTCTACAAACAGTATTATGGGAGTGCAGTAGTTTTCCAAATAGTATATGTTAATGACATATTCCTCATTGGAAATGAGATACCAGTCTTGCAGTTTGTTAAGGCATGATTGAATCAATGCTTCTCTATGAAAGACTTTGGTGAGGCAACATATATTCTTGGGATCGAGATACATCATAATAGATCTAAGAGATTGATGATCCTAAGTCAATATACATACATTGATAAGATACTAAAGAGATTCAGTATGGAACAATCCAAGAGGGGATTGTTGCCAGTGTCACATGGAATTCATCTTTCAGGAAAATGTGTCCTCAGACACATGAGGAAAGAAAGATAATGTTAAGGACACCATATGCTTTAGCGATTGGGTCAGTCATGTATGACATGCTATGTACTAGGATGGATGTCGCCTACGCATTGAGTGTGGTAGGAAGATATCAAGCTAACCCAGGTGATCGCCATTGGATGGCAGTCAAGACTATCCTAAAGTATCTGAGGGGTACTAAGGATATCTTCTTGGTTTATGGAGGAGATGAGGAACTGTTCATCAGAGGATATGCAGATGCTAGTTTCCAGACTTATCAAGATGAAATGAAGTCACAAGCGGGATACATCTTCACTTTGAATGGAGGTGCAGTGAGCTGGATTAGCTCAGAGTAGAGTGTGGTCGCAGATTCTATAGCAGAGTCTGAGTATATCACAGCTTCTAAGGTAGCTAAAGTAGCAGTTTGGATGCGAAGCTTCATCCAATAGCTAGATGTGATACCTAGCAGTAAAGATCCCATCACACTATACTGTGATAATACTGCAGCGGTGGCTCTCGCAAAAGAGCCAAGGTCACATCAGCGGACGAAGCACATACATTGGAAGTATCATCTCTTGAGGGATATTTATCAGAGAGGTGAAGTTGTAGTGAGCATTATTTCCATGGAAAACAATGTGGCAGACCCATTGACTAAAGCCTTGACTCAGCAGAAACATGATCATCATGTGAGGTCTAGTGGACTGAAAGTCGTAGGCAGTTGTCTCTAGTACAAGTGGGAGTTTGTAAGATTTGGTGTCCTAAAACCAAGTGGTTTTATTTTGATCACATGGATATCTTATGTATTATAACATATTGTTCATTTTTCTTCATGACTATAATGTAATAATGTCCTAGAGTATTTGTTGCATTGATAAAGTCATGGCAGTTCCCCGCTATGAGGAGAACCGTGAAATGCTATAACAATATTCTTAAATATAGTTCTGTGCTTGGATGACATGCTATGATGGGAAACATAGAAGGCATACCGTCATGTGTGAGTACTCGTAATCATATTAGACCTCCTCTCATGAAGTTCTCACTTGGTAATCTCTAATATAGGAGATTATGATAATAGACCTGCTAGTAAGAAATTATGCATGTTATGGTGTCATCAGATATTTCTATCTGCGAGCAAGTGTAATGATCCTTAGACTTTAGGATTATCATTAATAAGTGTCATGACTTACGCACTTTGATTTACTGATGAAAACTATCATGTAGATAGTTTGCGGGATGTAGGGTACGTTGGGTGCGTCATTACTGGAATGTTATTAATGGATAAGTCGAGGAATGATTTTTCCCTTCCATTTATGAAAGTTGATATCTCGGCCCTTTTATTTAAATAGAACCGTCATGTGAAATTCCATGGCCATGGTGTAATGATGAGTTTATTTCAGGTAGTCAAAGAACTATGTGTCAAGAATAAAATTTGACGACACCATCATGAAACCTACATGATGAGATATTGCGACAGAAGAATTATATTACACAGTGAGTGTTCATATGTTAATGTCATTGTAGATACATTACATTCTTTATCTTGGGTGCCTTGACCCATTGCTAGACATTACTCCTGGACTTTAGGTAAGCCTTCCTAATGCTGATGAGAAATAATCCTAGAGGGTCATACACTAAGTGTTTTTTGTGGTCTTGGTTAAATTCTATTTGAATTTAATTAATGAAATAAATATTATTCTCAAGACCGTGGAATAATTTTATTCAAGATAATATGATCGCATAAATTAAATAAAACATATTTATTTATTTTGTTGAACATTTTACAAATATTTATTTACTAGATTTTAAATAAAGTATATATTTAAAAGAATAATTTATTTATTTATTTATTTAGGTGCTCAATAAATGGAAGTGGAGTTCGAGCAGACCAAGGTCAGTCCGGTAGTAAAATAATTATTTGCAAGATGGTAAACAAATATTTAACTAGTTGGAAGAAATTAAAATAATGCTGCTATTATTTTGTGACACGAAATTTTATTTATAATTCCGTTTTGCGCAATTTGGCACACTATAAATAATGACACGGTATTATAATTAAATGCATGGGTTTTCTCTAAGTAAATTAATGTATTTAATTGTTTCAATAAAATTAAATATTGTAGCTGAAATTCCATGTATATAAATAGGAAATTACCCCTATTGAGCCATACACCACACCACAATCCTGGTGAATTGAGAATTGTTGATCCAAACAATTTATCTCTCGAATCCCCTTTTCTCCCCTCTCAAGGACAAGAGACGTTCTTCAAGGCTGAAGAACAAGTGATCACGAACGACCAACACAAGACACTTGCTTCGCCGCCATAGCACCTAGTGAATATGTTGTGTCGATTAGAGGCCATTTGAGCATGTGTGGATCACCGCTAGAGGGATTCTAGTTTGGATCCTTAAAACCGCAATGAGATAATCCAAAAGGGTCAATACAGATGATGAACATCATCAATGAAGAAAAATACCAAATACACAGGTATTATTTTTCTTTATGAAATTAATTAAATTAATTATAAACATGTTGTGCAAGATCCTCTCTAAAGGTTTCAGGGCCTCTTTTTTCTTTACCTAAATCATTGATTATATTCCTTGGAGACCGGCGTTCATCGTCGTATTGATCCCGAAATAATCATTCATCATTGTAAAAATCAAAATTGGGTGTCGTCCCAACCACGCATTTTCTATGCCCAGAACCTTCAGTTCTACTATTATTGATATATTTTAATCATGGTTTTTTTTATGCAGATAGAATTGGTATAATCAAATAAGAATAATTGAATCAATTTTAAGAGGCTTGTAAAATTCTTGTGGTATAAGTAATATATGTGTTTATTATTATAGATTATTGTGGTTATTATATTATTATTTGTTTTAGTTGATGGAAATGGCTTCTAACTAATGAAAAAAAGATTAAGAAGTGATAAATAAATATAAATTTTATTTATTTTTGTTATGTTAATGTTATAATTTTGAATATGTGGTTATTCGATGAGATATTGTGAAGTAATAGTGGAAGGGGTATTGGTGCAGTTTTTTGATGTGGTTATGTAATGGGGTTGGTGTTGTTAGAGTATTGTAGTTTCTCTGGATATGGTGGTGTCATGAAACAAGGTAAATAAATTGAACAACTGGAATGGTAAGTAGGTTTTGTTGATAATGAAATGATTCGAATAAATTTCTAAATAAATCAATTTAAGTGGTGAATATTATGATCAAATGGTAAATGAATTGTAAATGATGAATTAACATTAATGATGAATTATGTGAAAGTGGATATAAGATTTTGAGTATTGTTTTAAATTATTGTAAAATGTGGATAATGTAATGTTGTTAGTATAAAAAAATTGGAATCCAAACATTAAAAATGAAACATGATAAATAATGAAATTATGTGGTTGTTATATAGTTTTGGTCTTGGATTTTCTTGTGTTTAGAGGCTAAAGTAGTTGTTGTTGTGTAGTGGTAACCATGTGGCAAGGGGATCTGGTTCTAGAGTTGTTTGGATTGTAAGTAGAATCTAGGTTCAAATTATGTGCTATTATACACCATTTTACTTTTTATTATTCCTTTCATACCACCAGATAAGTGTAATAATCAAAAATGTCACGACCCTGACCCCAGAAGACTGAAATCAGTGCCTGAAACATGGTGTGCAATTTTTAAATAAAAAGAGGCTTACCAAAGAAAGAAATTTCACATCTTGTCCCAATACAGAGGATTGTATCGGTTTAGGTTCTTGGAAAATCAGATTCTACTGAATTACATCTTCTAAAAACATGGAATGTTTAAGCTTCAACTTGGTTTCGTCACAACGAGTATTTAAGGATTGAGCACAACTACTTCAAACCTGTAATACATATATTTAAAGGTAGGGTGAGCATAAAAATGCCCAGTAAGGGGTTTTAAAACATTTGGAGAAAATTCAACATTAAAACAACCACCTCAAAATGAAACATAAAATAATTCTTAAGAGAGAGATTTAACATTTTGAGGCATGCCGTCAATATTTTCTGAGGTTACTTGCAAACATTTTTTCAAAAGTCCATTTTCATAAAAGATAGCTGTGTTTTCTACAAAACATGAATCAGAGTGCACATGTTTGTGTAAGAAATTAGATGTACATAATTCATAACTTAGTCAAGAAAACTTTGAATGCTTTGCTAAGAGTATAAGCATTCATATCATGATTTATTAAAGCATAAAAATAAATTCATATGACTTTAACATTAGATACTCTTCCCTTGTATAACATCCCATTTTCACACTTGGTTATGTCTTATAGTCATAAAAGATTCTTAATTAAGGATCCAAAATCCCTTAGTTGATCATTTACTATTATATAGTGAGGAAATGTATAATGATGGACTTTTTCAAGGCCTTGTTCCAAGACTGTACGGGTAAAAACCCAACATAATTGTTGTTAACTACCACACATAGTTGTGAACAAAGCTAGCATCATGTTCACACATCATTTCACTTAACTCATGAGACTTCATCACTTTACCCAATGCATTGGATCAATGTATAATTCCGGGCGCACCCGTCACATCATTTCAAGTCCAATACATTCCTCATATGTCTTAGGATGGTCTCATATTCATAGGGTCTTATACTTACATTCTTATTCCATAATCCTTTTTACATATAGGTTCATAATAGAAAATGTTTCTTCCAAAAAGAACTAGGCTTGTTGGCTTCATATTTAATGGTGACGTGTATGAACTAAAATAACATACCCATGCACATGTAATAAGAATTAGTACACAGAAACTAATGGGTTGTCACATGAAATAACAACTCTTACATTTAAACCCTTAAGAAAGTGGCATTTATTAAACCATGTTGATATGTTTTGGTTTTGAAAAACTCATTTGATCCCTGAAATGTTAATTGTTATATAAAATATTAAAACATAAACTTAAAAAACCAAAGGTATTTCTTATGAACCAATTGAAATAAAAATCATGGATTTGTGCCTATAATGTTTTTATGCATAAAAGAAATATTAAAACACGTGAGTTCATACATGAATGTACATTTATACTTGAACAAGAAAAAAAATCATACCACTTACTTGAGAAACCTAATTTGAAATGTATGTGTATTCATGTAAATTTGATTATTATGGGAAAAAAGTTTATGCATACATAAAGTGTGTATTTAGGATCTGCACAACCTAAAAAAAGATTTAATATATACTTGAAACTGTTGCTATCTTCATAAGGATAGGTTTTGTGAAATCTCCATTGTAATATATTTATATAACCATACATACATGAATTGTAAATAAGGGGATACTTAAAAAAGAAAACATGAGGAACTAGACCCCATACATGTGTTTATGTTTTGAAAACGCCAATTATAAACGAAGGATCACCCTTCAAAGATCATAACCCGAAATGGTTTGTTGTATACATATATATGAATATACATAATATTGTCTTCAAATTCCAAAAAAGGTTGAGATGCAACCATATACATATACATATATCCATGAGGTAAGGAAATTAGATAAGAAGAATTCATATATAAAAATTGAAGCCTGAAACCTCTTGAATGTATTGTGTACTAAAAACATATTTAGAAAACTCAACATGAGTTATGTTTTAAAAGTGATATGAAACTATATATATACATATGGACCCATATAAGGATAAAATAGTTTTACAAAAAGGATTAAAACATAATAGGTTGATCCTTTACCTAAATTCGGGTGTGCAGGGAGGATGGCCAAGAACTATTTGCAAACCAAGAGGAAGAAAGACAGTGATTTCGGGTATAAGAAGACAGGGTTTATATAGGCGGTATTTCATATATTTCATATATATATAACGTATCATAAACATATTATAAACCAGGACTTGACTGAAATAAAATAATCCAACATGTTTCTTAAGAGAGAGCTCAAAGAAAACAATCGGTGGTTATAATACATACTTATATATATATATATAGCATCTGAAAAATATACTGAAATAAAAGAATGTAAACTCAAAAATATATAAAGTAAAATAAAAGAGAATGGGGGAATTCTTTCGGGTATAAGTCAAGGTCGTGAGGCCTTAAAATAGCGGGGAAACAAAGACGGAGGAGAAGATAAAAAAGAGAAGAAAAAAATACCAGTGGGTGGCCAATAGTTTGAGCACGAATTGGAAGACAACGTGGGAGAGAAAACTGGGGAAAATGGAGGGTTCAGATCTCTTTGATATTGATCGGACGGCTGGGAGAATTACATGGGTTTTAAAAAAGAAGAATGGTCGAGATTGGATCTTGAATCCGATCAGACAGCTAAGGCAAGGCGTGTGATTTAAAAACCGGGTGAACAGAAATGATTACACTTCATATAGATCAGACGGTCGATAGGAAGTATTGTAGCGCTCTGAGGTCGTGAGGGATTAGAAGTGAGATTGGTATAAATGTCTTGGATCGTGTGTGACGCGATCCAACGGCCCAGGTCACGTTTCACCCAAAAATTGGCTTCCCACATCAAAACAGGGAGACATGTGGGGCTTCTATATAAGCTTTAGGCTCCGCTACACAATTCAAGAATCCCAACACACACGAAATGGGGGCCTTACAATGGGATCATGCTTCCCCATACCCCCGTAGGCCTCGACCTACCTGAGCTCTGTCACGGCTTTACACCCGCGGTGGTGCGCACTCTTTCTATCCCATGCGCCCTTTGGTGTAACCATGCTTGGTCGACCTCTTAGCTTGTGCTGAGGGCTAGGCTCATCCACCCTGTGTGTGCCGCCTCCCTCGGCCCAGCTGTAAGGGCTGGCCAAATTGGTTAAAAAAAATTTAACCCAAATTTTCAAAATGACCATCTAAAAAATAGAATATCCTTACTTTCATAAAAAAATTCCTTTACATCTTTTCATAAAACAAACGACATAACTTTTAATTAATAAAGGTAAACTATTTTAAAATTCAAAAACATTACAAACCAAACTATATAACTTTTAATTAATAAAGGTAAAAATGCTTCCAAATTCAAAAACATTATACATACTTTTCTTTGAATTAAAGTGGACAAATATACCAAAATGTTATGATTTTCAAATGTCATGCCTTAAAAAGATAATTTCAATTAAATATGTTAAAAAATAGGATTTTAAAGCACTCAATTACTTAAAAAATTTCAAGGTGATTTCATACATAGATAAAATAATTACATATTAAGTTCAAAATAAAGAAATATTTATAATTTTCATACAGGTGATCAGTTTACAAAACCATAATGTCTAAATATTTGGAAACAATAAATAAAAGTTCTTGAATTATGTTTTTTAATCATAAAACATAAATAAGAGTTAATGACTTTAATTTATTTTTTTGACATACTTCAAAATTTCAATATTCATATTCAATCAAACTACAATACCTTATGGCTATAATTATAGCCGTTGTAAACTCAACGGTTACTTAAATGGAAACAGTTGAATTTTAGGCCTTTTAAAACACGATTAGGGAATTACAACACCAAACACCAAGACACAGAAGATGGTGCTCTTTATCCCCCTGACGCTTAGTACGATTTCGGTGGTTCTGGTTATAGTGTTCTTGGTCGTGGCAGATCTGAAGGAAATCCACTTCTTCCTTGGCATGTTTGTAGTGAAGTGGGGTCTACCGGTGATCGTAATTGACCTTCTTGTAGGAATTTTTGGTTAGTAATGGTCCTTATACCATATTGTCATGTAACCATTTAATGTTTTTTGAAATAATAACAAGTTTTGTGTTTTACATTGCGGGCATAGATTATATAAAAAAGAAATTAATCCAAGAGTAATAATTAAAATTATTATTATTACAGAAATTAATTTCTGGGGGTCACATTATTCCCTCCTTCAAACAATTTCACTCTCGCAATTCTATTACACCCGTAAGCAACTACCAGCAAAACTAGAGAGACTTTATGCTCGAGGTCCCCTCTTCCAAGACCACCATTTCTGGTAATCCACTGATGTTTCCAAGTGTATCCCCAGGTTAGTTCTCAATTACTCGATCTCCTTGGCGCATATACACCATGAGAAGCTAGGGTCAAACCTATGCATAAAGCATTTGGTATTCCAAATATTTTCATGGGAGGAGTGGATATTAGAGATTTGGGAGAGAGATACCTCCCTATAAATCTCCAACACCACCTCTCGTTTAAACAATTCAAATTCATGAAGAATCCTGTACATACTGAAACTCAGGACGTATAGAAGATAAGTTGCTCGAGTGTTTCCCTCCAACGTAGCTTCATGAAACATCTCTAGAGCTTGGTGGTTCTCGGACAAGGTGAAGTAAAGTAAGAGACCTTCATGGTACTCTCATCTCCACCTGTACTCTGCTAGTTTTCCAGTTTCTATGCAGCGATAAACATGACCATTTCCCTAGTAGGTCCGAAGGATGTTCGGGCTAAGGGATACTTTATAAAGATATTTCCAAGAAAATCACAGGTTGAAAAATTGGTAGTATTATTCTGAACATTTCTTGGTGATTATGTATTCTAACAATTCAGTAGGAAGTGAAAAAAGGTTGATCGATGAACTCACGTCTTCCATTTGAAAAACAAGGGACATGTTATACTTAGTAAAGCATAACTAGATTACAATAGAGACATTACTTTTGTAGAAGCATAATAAGATAACAAACCATAACATGATTTATTTAGAAAAGTTCATAAACTCGAGGTGTTACATAATCATCGTGATATATTTTCATAGGTATTACTGGTATTAGTGATCTCTTGGGTTCCTAATTAAATGAATCCCTAAGGTGATTCCAAACGTTTCGATCTCTTGGTTCCAGATGCAACATGGGAAACTAGGATCAAACCCATGTGGACATCTATGGTTCAGGGTGAGGAAGGCATGACGTGTATGAAGTTGGGCAACATTGGCATGAACTATATGTTGATAGTGTAAATGAGTAGGCTCGTACTTAAGAGATTCAAAGTCCATAACCTGACCACATAGACCATAGGTCCAAATTTTACAAAGGTATGCTGCTCGGAGGTCACCCCCTTATGCAGCCTCTTCGAAGTCCTCTTGAGACGAAGCAATATCAGCTAGGGTAAAACAACTAAACAAACCCTCGAGGTATTTTCCTTGTTGTTCATAGAATAGAAATTGGTCATGCAGCATAAAAATATAGTTGAGGCCTTCTTCTCGGTGAAGTTGGAGAACATGAGGAGAATTGGACACACTATATTGGGTTTTTCATGACAGATAGATATTTACAGATGTCTCATAGTTTTCCGCACACGAATTTCCCACTACAGTCTATAATACTTCTGTTGAAAGATACACAAGGTGTAATTCATCAACCATCTGAAATATTAAGAAGGATTTTTCTAAGTATGATGAAATTAATTAAATTATGGGTGCTATAATTTTCCAGAGTTTTCCTAAACCAATACTCTGATAACAACTGTCATGACCCAGACCCCAGAAGACTGAAATCAGTGCCTCAAACATGGTGTTGTTTTTTTTATAAAAATAGGCACACAAAAGAAGGAAATTGCACAACTTTTCCTAAAATAGAGGATCATCTCAGTTCAGGTTCTTGGAAAATCAGATGCTACTGAAGTACTTCTTCTGAAAACATGGTAGGGTTAAGATTCAACTTGGTTTCGTCACAAAGATTATTTAAGGCTTGAGTACAACTAGTACAAACCTAGAAACATAAATTTAAACTTAGGGTGAGCATAAAAATGTTCAGTAAGGGGTTTTAAAACATTAGGAGAAAATTAAACATTAAAACAGCTGCCTCGAAAGCAAACATAAAACAATTCCTAATAGAGAGAGTTAATATTTTGAGGCATGCCGTCAATATTTTCTAAGGTTACTTGTAATTTTTTTTCCAAAAGACAATTTTCATAAAAGATAGCTGTGTTTTCTACAAAACATGAATCAGAGTGCACATGTGTATGTAAGAAATGAGATGTTCATAATTCATAACTTAGTCAAGCCAACTCCGAAATCTTTTTAAAGATTATAAGCATTCATATCATGATTCATTAAAGCATAAAATAAAATTCATATGACTTTAACATTAGATACTCCACCCTAGTATAACTTTCCATTTGCACACTTTATTATGTCTTATGGTCATAAAAGATTCTTAATTAAGGGTCCGCAATCCCTTGGTTTATCATTTATTATTCCATAGTGAGGAAATATATAATGTTGGGCTTTGTCAAGACCTTGAACCAAGTCCGTACGTGTAAAAATCCAACATAATTTTGGTTAACTACTGCACATAGTAGTGAACAAAGCTAGCATCATGTTCACGCATCATTTCACTTAACTCAGGAGACCTCATCACTTTACCCAAAGCATTGGAGCACTATATAATTCTGGGCGCACCCATCACATAATTTCAAGTACAATACATTCCTCATATGTCTTAGCATGGTCTCATATTCACAGGGTCTTATACTTAAATTATTATTCCATAATCCTTTTTACATATATGTTCATAACAGAAAAGGTTTATGAAAAAATGAACTAGGCTTGTTGGCTTCATATTTAATGGTGACATGTATGAACTAAAATAACATAATCATGCACATGTAAAAAGAATTAGTACAAAAAAACTAATGGGTTGTCACATGAAATAACAACTCTTGAATTTAAAACCTTAAGAAAGTGTCCTTTCTTAAACCATGTTCATAAGTATTGGTTTTGAAAAACTCATTTGATCCCTGAAATGTTAATTGTTATATAAAATATTAAAACATAAATTTAAAATACCAAAGATATTTCATATGAAACAATTTAAATAAAAATCATGGATTAGTGCTTATAAAGTGTTTATGCATAAAAGAAATAATAAAACATGTTAGTTCATACATGAATGTACATTTATATATGAACAAGAAAAACCATCATACCACTTACTTGAGAAACCGAATTCGAAATGTATGTATATTCATGTAAATTTGATAATTATGAAAAAAATGCTTATATATACATAAAGTGTATATTTTGGATCTACACAACCTAAAACAATATTTAATATATACTTTGAACTATTTTTATCTTCATAAGGATAGTTTTTGTGAAATCTTCGTTGTAAAATATTTATATAACCATATATACATTAATTGTAAATAAGGGGACACTTAAAAATAAAACATGAGGAACTATACCCCTTACATGTGTTTTATGTTTTGAAAATATCACTTGAAAAAAAACGATCACCCTTCAACGATCATAACCTGAAATGGTTTGTTGTAAACATATATATGAATATACATACTTTTATTTAGAAATTACAAAATGGGTTGAGATGCAACCATATACATATACATATATCTGTGAGGTAAAGAAATTAGATAATAAGAATTCATATATAAAAATTGAAGCATGAAACCTCTTGTATGTATTGTGTACTCAAAAAATATTTAGAAAACTCAATATGAGTTATGTTTTAAAAGTGATATGAAACCATATATATATGTATGGACCCGTATAAGGATAAAAGAGTTTTACAAAAAGGATGAAAAAAATAATATGTTGATCCCTCACCTGACTTTGGGTGTGCAAGGAGGATCGACAGGAACTATTTGCACGCCAAGAGGAAGAAAGATAGTGATTTCGGGTATAAGAAGACAGGGTTCATATAGGCGGTATTTCATATATTTCATATATATATAACATATCATAAACATAATATAAACTAGGACTTGACTGAAATAAAATAATCCAACATGTTTCTTAAGATAGAGCTCAAAGAAAACAACCGGTGATTAAAATACATACATATATATAAATCTTGTGAAAACTATACCGAAACAAAACAAAGTAAACTCAAAAATAAATTAAGTAAAATAAAAGATATCGGGGAAAATATTTTGGGTAGAAGTCAGGGTCTTGTGGACTTAAAATAGTGAGGGAAAAAAGATGGAGGATATGATAAGAAAAATAGAAGAAGAAAATGCTAGTGGTTGGACACTAGTTTGAGCACGACAGGGAAGACAATGCGGAATAGAAAACAAGGGGAAATGGAGGGTTTAGATCACTTGGATCTTGATCGGACAGTTGGGAGGATTCTGTGGGTTTTAAAAAATAATAACAGTCAATATTGGATCTTGAATCTGATTAGACAGATGAGGCAAGGCATGGGATTTAAAAACTGAGTGAACAGATGCGATTAGAAATTTTATAGATCTGACGGTCGATAGAAAGTATTGTAGCGCTCTGAGGTCGCTAGGGATTAAAAGCGAGATCGGGATCAATGGCCTGGATCGTGCCCGACATGATCCAACGGCCCAGATCAAGTTTTTCCCAAAAAGTCTCTTCCCACTTTGAAATGGGGAGACGCATGGGGCTTCTTTATAAGCATGAGGTTGTGCTACACAATTTAGAAATCACAGCACACACAGAATGGGGGCCTTACACATGGGCTCTCGCTTCCCCATACCGTCGCAGGCCTCAGCCTACCTGAGCTCTGTCGCGGCTTCATGCCCAGGGTGGCGTGCACTCCTGCTCTCTTGTGCGCCCTTCGGTGTTCCCTTGCTCGGGAGACCTCTTACCTTGGACTGAGGGCTAGGCTCAGCCACCCTGTGTGTGCTGCCTCCCTAGGCCCAGCTGTAAGGGCTGGCCAAATGGGTTAAAAAAATTTATTAACCCAAATTTTCAAAATGACCATCTAAAAAACAGAATATCCTTACTTCTATAAAAAAAAATTATTTATATCTTTTCAAAAACCAAACTACATAACTTTTAATTAATAAAGGTAAACTGTTTTCAAATTCAAAAACATTACAAACCAAAGTAGATAACTTTTAATTAATAAAGGTAAAAAAATTTCCAAATTCAAAAACATTATACATACTTATCTTTGAATTAAAGTGGACAAATATACCAAAACATTATGATTTTCAAATTTCATGTCTTCGAAAGATAAGTTCAATTAAATATGTTCAACAATAGGATGTTAAAGCACTCAATTACTTAAAACATTTCAAGTTTATTTCATACATAGATAAAATCATTACATATTATGTTTAAAAGAAAGAAATATTTATAATTATCATACAGGTCATCAGTTTACAAAACAATAATTTCTAAATATTTGGAAGCATTAAATAAAAGTTATTGAATTATGTTTTGAAATCATCAAACATAAATAACAGTTAATGAATTTAACATATTTTTTTAAATACTTCAAAATTTTAATATTCATAGTCAATAAAACTACAATACTCGAGGGCTATAATTATAGCCATTGTAAACTCAATGGTTACTTAAATGGAAATAGTCTAATTTTAGGCCTTATGAAACACGATTAGGGTATTCCAAATCCAAACATCGAGACATAGAAGATGGTTCTCTTTATCACCCTAACACTTAGTATTATTTCTGTGGTTCTGTTTATAGTGTTCTTGGTCATGGCAGATCCAAAGGAAATCCACTTCTTCCTTGGCATATTTTTAGTGATG
Organism: Viscum album; assembly: GCA_963277665.1. NCBI lineage: Eukaryota > Viridiplantae > Streptophyta > Magnoliopsida > Santalales > Viscaceae > Viscum > Viscum album. Next base: position 822,196,015 of record OY728123.1, read on the forward strand.
TGGGGTCTACCGGTGGTCTTCAATGGCCTTCTTGTAAGAATTTTTGGTTAGTTATGGTCCTTATACCTTGTTTCCATGTAACTATTTAAAGTTTTTTGAATTAATAACAAGTTTTTTGTTTTATTTTGTGGGAATTGCTTATATAAAAAGGAAATTAAGCAAAGAGTAATAATTAAAATTATTATTATTACATAAATTTTGTTCGGGGTGTCACATTATCCCCTCATTCAAAGAATTGCGCCCTCACATTTCTATTACACCCGTAAGCAACAACCAGAAAAACCAGAGAGACTTTATGCTCGAGGTCCCCTCTTCCAGGACCACCATTTCGGGTAATCCACTAATGTCTCTAGGTGGATCCCCAGGTTAGGTCATAGTTTCTTGATCTCTTTGTCCCATATAAACCGTGAGCAGATAGGGTCAATCCTATGTATAAAGCATTCAGTCATCCAAATAGTTTCATGGGAGGTGTGGAGATTGGACATTTGGGAGAGTGCTACCTCCCTATAAATCTCCCGGACCACCTCTCGTTTGAACACTTCAAATTCATATAGCATCCCATACATTCTGAAACTCTGGACCTATAGTAGAAAAGTTGTTGGGGTGTCGCCCTCCTATGTAGCTTCATGAAAATTCTCCAGAGCTAGTTGGTTCTCGAACAAGGTGAAGTAAAGGAAGAGACCTTCATGGTACTCTCCTCTCTGCCTGTACTCTACTATTTTTGCAGTTTCTATGTGGTGATAAACATCACCATTTCCCTGGTAGGTCCATAGGATGTTCAGGCTAAGGGATACATTATAAAGAAGTTTTCAAGACAAGCATAGGTTGGCAAAAGGGTAGAAGTATTCTGAACATGTCTTGGTGATTATGGATTGTAAAAATTTAGTAGGAAGTGATAAAATGTTGAACGATGAACTCACGTCTTCCATCTGAAAAAAAAGGGACATGTTTTATTTAGTAAAGCATAACTAGATTACAATAGAGACATTACTTTTGTAGAAGCATAATAAGATACCAAAACACAACATGATTCATTTAGAAAAGTTCATAAACTCGAGTTGTTACGTAATCATCGTAATGTCTTTTCACAGGTACTGCTGATGTTAGTGATCTCTTGGGTTCCTAAATAAACAAATCCCTATGTTGGTTCTAAACGCATCGATCTCTTGTGTCAAGATGAAACATGGGAAACTAGGATCAAACCCATGTGGACATCTATGGTTCAGGGTGAGGAAGGCATGACATGTATGAAGTTGGGAAACATCAGCATAAACTATATATCGATAGTGTAAACAAGTAGGCTCGCCGTTGAGAGCTTTGAAGTCCATAACTTGACCACGGAGACCGTAGGTCAAAATTTGACAAAGCTATACTGCTCAGAGGTCACCCCCTTGAGGAACCTCTTCTAAGTACACTTGATATGATGCATTATCAGTTAGAGTAAAACAACTAAACAAAACCTCGAGGTATTTTCCTTGCTGTGCATAGAACAGAAATTGGGAAGGCAACATAAAAATATAGTCCAGGCCTACACCTTGGGGAATGTGGAGTACACAAGGATAATTAGACACACAGTACAGTTTTTCATGACAGACAGATATTTTCAAATGTCTCATAATTTTCCGCACATGCCATTCCCACTACAATCTCTAATACTTCTGTTGGAAGAGACATAAGGTGTGATTCATCAACCATCTGAAATATTAAGAAGGATTTTTCTAAGTATGATGAAATTAAGTAATTTATGGGTTCTCTAATTTTCCAGAGTTTTCCTAAACCAATCCACTAATACCAACTGTCATGACCCCAACCCCAGAAGACTGAAATTGGTGCCTGAAACATGGGGTGCAATTGTTTTATAAAAATAGGCTTACAAAAGAATGAAATTGCACATCTTGTCCCAATACAAGGGATTGTCTTGGTTTAGGTTCTTAGAAAATCAGATGCTACTGAAGTACTTCTTCTGAAAACATGGAAGGGTTAAGCTTCAACTTGGTGTTCTCACAATGAGTATTTAAGGCTTGATCATAACTACTAAAAACCTATAAAACATAAATTTAAATGTAGGGTGAGCATAAAAATGACCAATAATGGGTTTTAAAACATTTGGAGAAAATTCAACTTTATAACAACCACCTCTAAAGCAAACATGAAACAATTCTTAAGAGAGATATTTAACATTTTGAGGCATGTCGTCAATATTCTCTGAGGTTACTTGCAAACATTTTTCCAAAAGACCATTTTCATAAAAAATGGTTCTGTTTTCTAAAAAACATGAATTAGAGTTCACATGTGTATGTAAGAAATGAGATGTACATAATTCATAACTTAGTCAAGAAAAATACGAAAGCATTGTTAAGAGTATAAGCATTCATATCATGATTCCTTAAAGAAAAAAAAGAAATTCATATGACTTTAACATTATATACTCTTCCCTTGTATAACATTTTATTTGAACACTTGATTATGTCTTACGGTTATAAAAGATTCTTAATTAAGGATCCACAATCCCTTGGTTGATCATTTACTATTCTATAGTGAGAAAATGTATAATGTTGGACTTTGTCATGGCCTTGCGCAAAGACCGTACAGGTAAAAACCCAACATAATTGTGGTTAACTACCACAAATAGTTGTGAACAAACCTAACATCATGTTCATGCATCATTTCACATAACTCATGAGAATTAATCACTTTACCCAATGCATTGGAGCGCTGTATAATTTTGGGTGCACCCGTCATTTCATTTCAAGTCCAATGCATTCTTCATATGTCTTAGCATGGTCTCATATTCATAGGGTCTTATACATACATTCTTATTCCATAATCCTTTTTACATATATGTTCATAATAAAAAAGGTTTATGCCAAAAAGAACTTGGCTTGTTGGATTTTTGTTTAATGATGACGTGTATGAACTAAAATAACATACTCATGCACATGTAATAAGAATTAATACACATAAACTAATGGTTTGTCACATGAAATAACAACTCTAAAATTTAAACCCTTAAGAAACTAGGCTTTCTTAAACCATGTTGATATGTTTTGGTTTTGAAATACTCATTTGATACATGAAATGGTAATTGTTATATAAAAGATTAAAACAAAAACTTAAAAGACCAAAGGCATTTCTTGTGAAACAATTGAAATACAAAGCATGGATTAGTGCCTATAAAGTGTTTACGCATAAAATAAATATTAAAACACATGGGTTCATACATGAATGTACATTTATACGTGATCAAGAAAAACCATTATACCACTTACTTGAGAAACCGAATTCGAAATGAATGTGTATTCATGTAAATTCGATAATTATGGAAAAAAATGTTTATGTATACATAAAGTGTGTGTTTAGGATCTAAAAAACCTAAAACAAGATTTAATATATACTTGAAACTGTTTCTATCTGTAAAAGGATAGGTTTTTTGAAATCTCTATTGTAATATATTTTTATAACCATAAATACATGAATTGTAAAGAAGGGTATACTTAAAAAAGAAAACATGAGGAACTAGACCCCTTACATGTGTTTTATGTTTTAAAATGTCACATAAAAATGAAGGATCACCCTTTAAAGATCATAACCTGAAATGGTTTGTTGTATACATATTTATGAATATACATACTTTTTTTTTGAAATTCCAAAACGGGTTGAGATGCAACCATATACATATACTTATATCTATGAGGTAAATAAATTAGATAAGAAGAAATCATATATAAAAATTGATGCATGAAACCTCTTGCATGTATTGTGTACTCAAAACATATTTAGAAAACTCAACATGAGTTATGTTTTAAAAGTGATATGAAACCATATATATACGTATGAACCCATATAAGTATAAAAGAGTTTTACAAAAAGGACGAAAACATAATAGGTTGATCCCTTACCTGAATTCAAGTGTTTAAGGAGGATGGGCAGGAACTGTTTGCACGCCAAGAGGCAGAAAGCCAGTGATTTCAAGTACAAGAAGACAGGGTTTATATAGGCGATATTTCATATATTTCATATATATATATATATATAACGTATCATAAAAATAATATAAAACAAGACTTGACCGAAATAAAATAATCCAACATGTTTCTTAAGAGAGAGATCAAAGAAAACAACAGGTGATTATGATACATACATATATATAAAGCTTGTGAAAACTATACCAAACCAAAAAAAAGTAAACTCAAAAATAAATAAAGTATAATAAAAGTTATCGGGGGAAATATTTCGAGTGAATTCAAGGTCATGAGGCCATAAAATAGTGGGGGAAACAAAGAGGAGGAGAAGATAGAAAAAGAGAAGAAGAAAATACCAATGGGTGGCCATAGGTTTGAGCGCGATGGGGAAGACAGCGCAGAAGAGAAAACCGGGAAAAAATGGAGGATTCAGATCGCTTGGATCTTGATCGAATGACAGGGAGGATTCCGTGGGTTTTAAAAAAGAATAACAGTCGAGAATGGATCTTCAATATGATCGGACGGCTGAGGAAAGGCGTGGGATTTAAAAACATAGTGAACGGTTACGATTAGACTTCATATAGATCGGACGGTCAATAGAAAGTACTGTAGCGCTCTGGGGTCACGCTGATTAGAAGCGAGATTAGGATCAACGGCCTGGATCGTGTGCAATGCGATCCAATTACCCAGATCGCGTTTCACCGAAAAATTTTCTTCCCACATCGAAACGGGCAGATGCGCGGGGCTTCATTATAATCCTGAGGCTCCACTAGAAAATTCAGAAATCACAACACACACGGAATGGGGGCCTTACACACGGGCTCCGGCTTCCCCGTACCCCCGCAGGCCCCGACCTACCTGAGCTCTGTCGTGGCATCACGCCTGCGGTGGTGCGCGCTCCTGCTCTCCCATGCGCCCTTTGGGGTACCCATGCTCAGCTGGCCTCTTAGCTTGGATAGAGGGATAGGCTCAGCCACCCTGTGTTTTTCGCCTCCCTCGGCCCAGCTGTAAGGGCTGGACAAATAGGTTAAAATTTTTTATTAACCCAATTTTTCAAAATGACCATCTAAAAAATAGAATATCCTTACTTCCATAAAATTTGTTTTATTTATATATTTTCATAAACCAAACTACATAAAATTTAATTAATAATGGTAAACTATTTTCAAATTCAAAAACATTACAAACCAAACTATATAACTTTTAATTAATAAAGGTAAAAATGTTTCCAAATTCAAAAACATTATACATACTTTTCTTTGAATTAAAGTGGAAAAATATTCCAAAATGTTACGATTTTCAAATGTCTTATATTATAAAGATAAGTTCTATTAAATATGTTCCACAATAAGATTTTAAAGCACTCAATTACATAAAATGTTTCAAGTTGATTTCATACACAGATAAAATCATTACATATTAAGTTCAAAAGAAAGAAATGTTTGTAATTGTCATACAGGTGATCAGTTTACAAAACCATAATGTCTAAATAGTATGAAACATTAAAGAATAGTTCTTGAATTATATTTTCAAATCATAAAACATAAATAAGAGTTAATTAATTTAATGTATTTTTTGAAATACTTCAAAATTTCAATATTCATAGTCAATCAAACTACAATACCCGGTGGCTATAATTATAGTCGTTGTAAACTCAACGGTTACTTAAATGTAAACGGTCGAATTTTAGGCCTTATAAAACATGATTTGGGTACTTCAACTCTAAAAACTGAGACCCAGAAGATGGTGCCCTTTATCCCCTTAACGCTTAGTATAATTACTGTGTTTCTGGTAATAGTGTTCTTGGTCGTGGTAGATCCGATGGAAATCCACTTATTCCTTGCCATGTTTGTGGTGATGTGGGGTCTATCGGTGATCTTGATTGGCCTTCTTTTAGGAATGTTTGGTTAGTTATGGTCCTTATACCTTGTTTCCATGTGACCATTTCCAGTGTTTTGAATGAATAACAAGTTTTGTGTTTTATTTTGCAGGCACTGCTTATATAAAAAGGAAATTAAGACAATAGAAATAATTAAAATTATTATTATTACAAAAATTAAGTTCGGGGTGTCACAAAAAATATTCTTATATAATTATTTGAGTGTTGGATGAGCCCCCAAAATCCAAGATGTGGGTGATTTGGATGGATAACTACTCTCAATCTTTCATCTAAACATAGTGTTTATTGTGGAATTTATAATGGTTTTTTGAATGAGGTGGACTTGGTTGTGGTATCCAGTTAATTTATGTGTAGTATATGAATGTGGTATGTGGTTATGGTATTTAGATACTTGTGGTATGTGGTTATGGTATTTATGTCATTGTGGTATGTAAATGTGGTAAGTGCAACACCCCAAGATTTTAAAAGAGGAACATTATATTCGATAGCATATATGATATGAAACACCAATATTAAAATAGAATGTAACCCATTGATACTGTATAATATATTTGTTTTTAAATAAATTAAATCTCTTAGATATCTTTTTATGCACACAACACTAGTTTTAAAAAAATTGTGATACTCTACAAAAATATTTTTATTTAAACATGACCATTATAACCGACCAATTAAGTTGTCGGGTATGAATATGGATAACTTAATTATAAAAATTATATAGTTTACACATGTATAAAATAAATTCAGTGATTATTTTTTGATTTGAAACAAAATAAGAATAAGTTAAAATAAAACTAATTGTTTTCTGAAAAACAAATGTATTTTTTAAGAATGCGATTTAATAACACATTGCACACATAAGTAAAATTTAATTTTTTTTAATTTTAGAAAATTTATTTGAATAAAAAACGTTATTTTTTAAATTATCATATCAATATTAATTTTCAGGGAATTGTTTTTATTTTTTAGAAAATTTTAATTTTTCAATGAATAGTAAAAAATACTAATTTTTTTAAAATTGTTGTTTATTTTTAATAAATTAAGCGTCATTGTTTTTTTAATTTAGTTTCAAAATAAAATAATTATTATTTAGTTATATTAAATCCATTTAATTTCACTTAAATAATATTTTTACATGATTTTAGCATAAGTTTATTTTTGGGTCTAAAAATGGGATTTTTCTGGAAACTGTTTTAAAATTATTATTGTTTATCCTTTTTAATTAATTAAAATAACCCCTGATCTGAAATTATTTAAATGAAATCTATGTTATATATATATATATATTAACTAAAATTCATATAGTGGTGATTACTGGTCCTAGACATAATATAAAATCATCATTTTCTTTAAAAATACACTTCTTGAAAAAACCGTTTTTTTATTGCTTCTATGGGTTTAATTTTAAATTAATGTCTTTTAAATATATAAATTGAATTTGAAAAAATGGATTAAATATTTTTAATCTTAATATTTTATGTTATATAATAATGGAAATTTAATTTTTTACCATAATGAATAGTGAATACAGTAAAAATTGTTTACCGTGGTTAAGATAAAGACAGGTTTATCAGGGGTTCAAATAAAAAGATAAGGGTTAAGTAAATAAAAAAAATTAATTAATATTTTATGGTCATATTTTGACCTTATATTTTTTATGGTTTTAAAATATTTCAATTTGGATCATTTTTTGATGAGAAAAATATGGTTTTAATTCTTCTTTTTCAAAAATACTATGTGTGTCATCTCCCCCACTTATAAAAGGACACCCCCTCTCCTCAAAATTACACACTTCTAAAACACTTTATTTTATCCAATAAATACCCAAATAACTTTACTAATTCTCTCTCCTCATCCTATATCATCTTTTGGGTGAAAAATCTAACCTAGGTTGGATTTTTGTGAAAACCAAAAGAAGTTGTCTGAGTAAGTGGTAACATCCTTAACTGTGTGTTTTATTTTATTTATTCCTCCACATCCTCAAAATCTTATTAAACCTTGATTATATAATAACCTAAGTATATTACATATATTTAGGCTTTTTTTATTTAAATATATTGATCTATAACTATCTATTTCTCTCCCAAATGGGAAACAAAACTGTTCATCATGGGTAGAACGGTCTACCGCCACGTGAACCGACTTAATTAATTTTCCACCACCGCCTCTCAGGGATGGATATATTGATGTATATGATGTTTAAATATGATATTTATTAAAAACATATACTTATTTAATTATAATATAATATATACCTTCTTACTTTTCGTTTCGTAGAGAATATGATGATGTCGCTCGTGTGTATGGATATGACTACCGCCTCACGAAGCGATATGATTCATTTTTCATTTAAACTTTACATGGAAGGTAGTAAGGATAATTTTATATTGATATATTATATTAATTAAATATTAATGATTATTTAAATTAAATAATCATATAATTTATTACCTTATCATCCATTGAATAAATGATAATGTCATTCATGTGTACAGTGGACTACCGCCTCATGAAGCGATGTGATTTGTTTTTAACTAACATTTTACATGGAAGGTAATAAAGGATAAATTAAATAAATATGTGTGATATATATGACAAAATATTTATTCAATAAAATTAATGTATAATCCACTCTCATACCCTTTCACCCATTAAGGAAATGATAACGTCACTCATGCGTATGTATAGCCTATCATCTCCACAAAGTGAAGTGATTCATTCTCCATGATCAAAATTCAATAATGATTATAAAGATATATATATATAATGAAAATAAATAATATTTATAACATTAATAAAATTATGGATATGATGTAACTATATTCTATGTTTAGTATCTGGAACTTTCATGATAAAACATACATGAGAAAATAATCCAATTAAAACCCGAAACAATAGTGATAAAGAAGTATAATTAACGAAAAGTTATTAAGATATTATAAAAATATCATAGATAATATTTTAAATATTAATATGGTTTTGGAATAAGTTAATATCATGTTTAAATCCACTGTATAAGTGGTTAAATAGTTCTCAAATAAAGGGAATTGTGAGGTAAGGGGTTTCTTAACTCAATTTCCATTCACTAGGATATTCAACTACTTCTATTGATTATATTATGAAAAAAATATGTTTGGAATGAATTTTTATTAATTTATGTTGTATTTTTAATTTTATTTTTGTGGATCCACATTTTTTCACACATAATCTCAACATTTATTAACTGTCGCCTCAATGATACGAACTTTTTAAGGGTTTTATCTAAAACTTCTTTATTTGAGACATATGTTATTTTATACACCTAATTTATTTTAAATGGACAATATAATTCCCATTTCATACTATATAATGAGTTCATCCTACATCATGATATTATGTTAAAATTCATCTACTTCATTCATGGTAAGTTTTGATTCAGAAGTTGAGTGGTAATGGTTTATGTTTCAATCTCTTTTTAATCGGGATTTCTTTTTCTTGAATTTACATCAAAGGAAATTATTTGATAATTATGTAATAAACCACTTAAAATTTGTTATCCTCTACTCATTCATCAATTTTTCAAGTAATAGTACCATTTTACTCTCTTTTGTTCCAAAAATTATTGAGAAAATGTATCTAAAAAAATCCTACTTTGTTTCTCTCTTCGGTCGAAAATCCATCTTCTTCCAAATCAATGTTCTCCAAAAAAATAAAAATTGTATTACTATAATTAATTAAATTAAATTTTACCCATAATTTTATTTTAAAAAAAATTACAAATAATCTTCCTATTGTTTCTAAACATGGTAATTTTTAAATTTTCTTATAAAAAAGTGAGAGGAATATTTATATTTTTTAATGTATTCAGCATGAACGGAACTCTTTTTCCATAATAATCACTCAATGTTTTAAAGATTACTTTTTATGTTTAATGGTTATTTTCAAAAAATAATTTCATTACTGTTTGAGAATGTTTCAGATTTTAAATAATTGTGTTTAAAATAGAAATGATGTTTTCCTCAAAAAATGTTCAAAGTGATCTTTCAAAATCGTTTTCCATCTAAGATATTATACTTTGATGTTACTTAAAGTGAAAAGGTTATTTTTATCAAGAATATTTTTAATCTTTTCATCAATGACAACAACCTTTGATGTTATGTATTACTTCTAAATTTTGTATATATGTCTCTCACATATATACCTAGTAAATTCCCCCATCTTTGATGGGTTTTAAATTCCTTATGATCATTTCTCAAATTCCTTCATTATGAAATTTCCATTGATTATGATATAAAGAAAGATTATGCAATCCATTTTCTTTCTCTGGGTAGTTCTTATGTTGTTCCTTATGATTTATTTCCTTTATGTGACACACACATATCATGAACATGTTATGATGGGTGCACCCAGATAGCATTATAATTCATTGGGTAATGTTATAGTCTAATGAGACATTATGTATTGGATTAGGGAGTAAAACTAATCTAGTACGGAACTTTTTCCACCATGTGATATAGTCTAGAATGTTATCATTGACTCAGGTTTATGTCATGTTTTTTTTGATGCATCCACATTTCCTATTCTACCATGATCTTATGATACCATGTTATTTATGTTATGCTTCCATGTGATTACCCATGAGCCTTCTCTTTATGATATCATGAAATACTTTTGACTCACACATTATGTTTCATTATCATGTGTATTCCCTTGCTGAGATTTTAGCTAACCACTTTTGTATATGTATTCCCCACGTTTTCCCATATAGTTTAAGATCTTGAAAGGATTTAGGAGCATGTTAAGGAAAATAAAATAAAAAGTTATATTTTTTTGTCTCACTTTGAGGTATTATGAACCTAGTCTTCCAATGACAGTGGGACTTTATGATCATCGTGTTGTATTAATTATTTTTTTCTTTATAAATCATGTAATAAAATGTGTCAATGTTTTGGGACATTATAGGAAGGTATGGGAGCACCAATATATATGTCATTGGGACATGAGGGTGACTGTATTAGTGGAAAAGTATGTTTGGGATAAAATTTGTAAAATTTTGATGATTTGATTTATATGTATATTGTATAAATATTTAGTGAGTGATCATGTGGTGAGATGGGTTATTAGTTTACATGGGTTGGGAAAAGATTTTGATTCATTGTTTATTCACGAAGGATTTATTATGATTCTTCCACATTAGCATGAGAGTTTCTAGGGAGTAACCTACTAAGTATACATGCATTCTTACCCCAAATTCAATATACTATTTTTTTTAAAAAAATAGGATGGAGATGGAGATTGTGTTAGACCGTACTATCTTGTTGTCTAGTGATTGGTTGGAATTAGATTTTCTTCTCATATATGTTGATCTATTCTTTGTATTTATTTTTATATATGTTGTTTTTTATGGAATTATATGAAATTTTATCTATTATAGATGAGATTTTGGGTTTATTTTATTTTTTATGTGGGTGTTGATTAGGGTTTTTCTATATTTTTCTAATATTGAAGTGGTTAATCCCACCAATATTATGTATGTATACCATCGGTGCTAGTCTCTAACTCATTGTCTATTAAAGGGGGGCTTCGAGGGTCACAATCGACATCTAAACTAACATATGAGGGGTTATAGTAGAGATAGGTCATGAAATTTTATTTTCATTTATATTTACAGTAATTCCATGGTTGAGTATTATCAGAATCTCAATTACCCTCCTGACACTTTAATCGATGCATATAGATGTCGTCCTATTGGGTTTTTGAATGGACCATAATTTTATAAGAAAAATGGAATAAATTATCCAAAACTGATTTATCATTGGATCTTTCCATTCATATTAGATTAAATAATATATATGAGTAGTGATATATCATTTTTCTATCAGATCTGATCCATTCAATATCCATAACATGATCCTGATAGGGATCACTAAGAAGAAACTAACAAACTTCTTCCTTTTAGGGTATCCACTAAATATGTGAATCTATTAAGGCTTATAAAGGATTACCACTTCCACATAGTCTACTATATACATTGTATTATAGAAAAAGAGAGTGATAGTGAATGAGATTCATCTTTGAGGATTTTAGTGATAAAATAAATATTAAACACTAATGTCTATAAACCATGAGCTTTTGTATATAGTATATCCATGGACACCCAAATGTTTCTCAAATGATTTTCTATCAATGAAACATTTTATAATGTTACAAAAATTTAAGAAATTATTTCATTTATGCTTATCAATTAATTATTCTTTAAAAAAATTATTTATATTTTTAAACTCATAAAATGGTCATCACATGATGATAAAATCAAACATGATAGCTTATAGTAGGATAAATAAGAAACAACCATGAAGCATCATATAATATATAAATTGTTGTGCATTCACCAAACTATGGAATAACAACCTTCACTACATTTTGGTTTACACTAAATAAACCGAAATTGTGGTTTAAACTACTATATCATGGTATAGTCTCTATCACATATTTACAATAATCTCCCACTTTTACTAAACCCTCATAAACATAGCACATTTTCCCCTTATATTGCATCATATGTAAAAACATATAAAACCTAATGAGTCTAATATATATATATATATATTACTCATTAATTATTATGATTTCAAGTCCATTTGTGTCTAATTATAGTGTTTTAATTTATTTATAGAATAAAAGGATGTTTTATGGAGTTTTATGGTGTTTTTTAGGTGAAATTAAGTGGATCTAGCTAAAAAACTGTAGTTTGGTAGTCTGTAATATTCATTAGAGGGTTTTCCAAAAATTAATCTATCCCTTTTGGGCCAACCCAAAGGATATCAAACAATCATCACCACAAGCCAGCACCTGGGCACTTTCATGAGGTGGGAAATTCCTAGTATGGGTCAAAACAGGGGTGAGTATACAAGCCAAATAATAGAGCCTAGTGTGGGGATGCATTGGGTACAAGAACCAGCACGATCGGGTACCGACGATGCTCATTTATCAATTATATGTTTTATTTCTATATAAAAACTAGATCATGCCTGATGAAACTTCCAATATAGGAAATCTTATTTCTATAGTGTAGTTCCATGATTTTTTTATATATTTTCTGAAAAAAAAATATAAGTCAAAAAAAATAAACTATGGATGAAAGGAGGATGGGGTCATGATGCCTTTCAATCCCCCACAACCATTTCCCCAGATCGATGACAAGGAAAAGGCACAATGAGGGTGGAATCCTTCCTCCTAAATGCAAAGTGAAAGGCGGCTAAGAGTACACACCTTTCTCCTAATGTAAAGGCACATGGTGTGTGACCCCCAACTGCCTTTTATTTAACACCCTATAATAGGAACCCCCCCCCCCCCCTCCTCGCTTCAAAATTCACTAATATTTCTAAATTTTACAGCCTATCCCTCTCTAGAAGAGGTCTTTTTCATGTGTGATGGATCTGGTGTTCTAAAAAAAGTCCCGGTTTTTTTGCGAAGAATCAATTAGAGGTATTTTTCTTATTTAATTAAAAATTATTTATTTTGTTAGTTGAATTATTTTTAGTTAATTATAAACATTTTATTTATTAATTAGTTTATTTATTTATATATAGTTTATAAATAATATTTATTATTATTAATCATTAATTATATATTAACTAATGAATAACATAGTATTAAAAAATTATTATATGTAATGATTAGCTAATTATAATTAAATAATAAATATATAACAACCCTGGTCTTTATTACACATTTAAACATGATTTATTACATAAACTTGAACTTAATACAACCCTTAATATCGAAAGGTCTAGTGTCTTTGGGTCTTGGGAACATTAAATGGTAACTTAAGACATAAAAAACAACATCTTTATTGAAAAATTCTTTTACATGACCAGAACATTCCTTCATACTTAGCATTTCATTGGATAACCTGAGGAAATACATACGAAAATGGTGATCTATAAATCCAAATAAGGGAGTAAAAAATGCATAACATAAAGAGTAAAATACATGTTAGGTAAAATGAATATTAATGGATCACAATAGAAACATTAACATAAAGGCATGATATAACATGATTATCATGACATGGAAATGTGGAAACAACTTAAAACATTGTATCATTAAAATAAAGGAATTAGGTAAACCCATGTCTGAAAATGATGGAAAAAATTCCTATAAAGGAATAAATTAAACCCATATCCCAAAAAAATGTATCAATATACTAAACATTACCCAATGCATTGGAGCGCTATCAGGGCGTACCCTTCATGAACATTTTAATCTCATTCTTAAGTAAGACACATAGATCATATAACATGGATTCATTCAACATAATAATTTATTTGAAAATAAAATAATGAGTAGTAAATATATAAAATTCTATAATCAATAAGTATATTTTCATAAAAGGTGAATACCCTTGATATATAAATGGGCATGGTATTCACTACATGATGATTTTGGCATGGAAAATCGCAGTGCAATTTTGGATGTATAACGACATCACATGGGGATTCACAAAATGGTATGATGACAGAGAAAGGGGTCTCTAATAATTTATACATGAAATAGGAAATAAGGGGATCATTTATTATAGTATCCCAACATATGGAATGTAATTTTAGATGCATAATATAATATAAATTCTTGAATGGAAATGAGGAGAGAGAAATCCCTTACGAAATTTCATCATGGTAATAGGTGTACATGGGAGGGATTAATGAGGGTGAAAGGGGAATATCATCATTAAAAGATAATAAGTCCAGTATAGGGTAGGTTCAAAAACATACCAAATCATTTTTAATTGAAAAATAAAAGGGTATAACAATATATAAGGAAACATGGACAAAAATGAGAAAGGAAGGAAAGTGAGGATCCCTTATTTGGATATGTGATCCCAAAGGCATGGAAGAGGCTTATTGAGAGCTTGGGGTGCCTTGGTAGGAATATAGGGAGTGGAGAGACGAGTTATGATGTGGTATTATGAGCTTGGGGGAAGATTAATGGGTTCTTGGGTGGGTTTATGTAGGAAAGGTGGGGGAATTATTTATTATTCAGGTTTTGGACACTACACACTAAAATATTTAAAACCACAAACCAACCCATGGTTTTTTAACAATCGTTTTTGGAAAAGTGAAGTGGAAAACATTATTTTATAATTCCAAGGTCCTGATACATTAAAATATTAACCTTTATTATGTGGAGGCGAGTCACACTTTCAAGGAAATTATTTTTAAATGTTAAAATATTTTATATGTCTTGGAGCTTTCAGTGAGGCTTTATAAAATAAATCAAATAATCCTAAAATTAAATTATTTTAAATTAAAACATATATTTGGATTAACATACCCTTTATAGTGTTTTATTACATCACTATTGGTTCATTTATGATGTCATAAAACACATTATACGTTATTTGATTTTTACCCAAAAATTTGACCGTCTTAGAGAATTATGAAAAATTCACTACTGGACAATTTTGACATCCTGATTCAAAAAGTAATATAATTTTTATCTAAATAATTTTCTAAATATGTGAATTTTCACTTTTTAAATAAAAACTGACATTTATTGAAAATTGACAGGTTTTGATAAAAACATTTTTCAAACCTAAATAAAAATTACAATTGAATTCATAAAAATTATATGATAATTTATATTTAATAAAAGTAATTTATTATTAATATTATATTAAAATATTATTTAATTCCAAAAATCCATTAATTCATCAAAATATATTACTTAATTAAATTTAAATATTAACCACAAATACTATTTTTGCTTTAAAAAAAATTTACAAAGTGACAATAATATAATGAAATTAAGTTCATTATTCTATACATAAATAATGCACATAATCATAATTTTATGGTCTTGTTACATATCCATTTATAACACCAGCATACACCCTAAGAGTATGGTGTGCGATGGTGGGGCTTTAATGGGGCCATTCGGGGAACATGGTTTGGGTCGTGATCTCGATGAGCTTGAAATTCTCTCGTAAATGGTTTTGCTCATGCTTAAGTTGTTGGATATCAGATTAGACTTGGTCTAGGTAAAACTCCATAAATTATATCTCCCTTGGAAGCCCCAATAAATGGTATTCATAGGGTATGATCCTACTCGTTGAGTCCATCACTTCCTTTTTCTATGTCAAAAGGATTTGTTAAAATCCTAAATTTATACTAGTCGTGTGATCCATTTTAATGGCTATATTATCAATTGTAAGGATATTTAACGGCCATTTAAATATAATTGTATTTAATAAAACAAAATGAGTACATGTGTTTTCTATATCCATAAGACATTAAAAGAAAGGGAATTTTATTCATAAATGATCGGGTCATTACAAAATGTCAAATGATCGAATTTTTATTAAACCATAATTAATTAAGGATTATGTAATGTTTAACTAATGATAATATAATTTTTAAATAATGATTTAGTAATAATTATTTAATGATTAGATATTGATTAAATTATGATTAACACATGATTAAAATATGATTAAGGTGTGAATAAGGGATGATTAAGGGATGATTAAGGAATGATTAACCAATGTTTAACTAATGGTTAAGAAATGTTTATCTAATGGTTTAATAATGTTTAACTAATGGTTAAGTAATGATTAGTTTCATATTTTAGGATATAAGAAACCATTACAAAAATTTGGTAGCATAAAGATGATGTAGTTATCTAACAAATCAAATCTCTATCTGGATACAAAAAAGTGGATGTGGCTCTCGAATATATGTACCAAGGAGTAAAAACTCTGACAAGGTGTCCCAGGCCTGACTCAGGGTAACTTGGTACACCAAAACAGGACTTTTTTCATTCATGTTTTTACACTCCTAGGGGATATTCTATATATGATCCATATTTTCTTTATAAACTTCTGAAATACCTTTAGGATGATTACAAAATGTACTAAGAAACATTAGTGTCATAGTTTATGATATAAGAATATGTTCTAAAATTTTTGTATCATAAAGATTATATGTTCATCCCTAAATTTCAATATTATTCATAGAATGTTTTGGAAATGGAGGTAAAAAAGAAGAAAACACTAAATCAGTTTATTTACCATTGATAAAATTACAATTATTATCATATAAAGTGAAATGGAGAAGAAAAAACACACAAAATAACACATGAATTCTTTACAACATACAAGATATACCTTTACATTTCTCAATAGAACATGGTTTGGATGAGATGATCCTCATTTCAGATGTGAGGTAAAATCCAACTTATTTTCAATTAGTAGCTTAATAAAATCTTTTAATGGTATGTACTTAACTTTGGAATTTTGAAAATATTTCAGACTTTTAATGAAATCTAATATAACATATAAGATATATTATTAAAGAGGAGGATTTTATCCACTATTTTCATATCTGTTCTGGACTGAAGGTTACACATTTGTGGTTATGTTTCACTTTAACAACACTAAGGTGGGAAGGAGTGGGTTTTCTTATATGTTTTCTGAAGAAGAAAAAATTTAAAAATGTGTAGGTAAAAAAAATTTTAAATGTGTATGAAAGGAGGTAGGGGTCCTACCACCATTCCGAAAAAAAAATATTTTTAAATATTTTTATATTTATAAATTTATTAGTTTGTATATTATAATTTATATATATTTATTTAGATATCACTTATATAGGGTTTTATTCTTCATTTGGTTTAGTTAAATACTACTTTTTTGTCATTATTATATAACTATAAAATTATTATTATTTATAAATATATACATTATGATTACATGTCTAATGTTTGTGCTAGAGTTTATGTTGTATTATGTTTACCATGATCTTATGATATTTGACTCTTACGCCCTGTTTTTAAGTGATTCATTATAATAATTCCCTTTTTGTTTCCATTCTATGATTTTTTAATCTCATGATATATTATCCAATTTTATATTATGATAATATTAATGGGATTTATGGCTCACCCTTTCTTTTATCTATGTCTCTAAAATATTCTATGTAGTAAGAGTAAGGTCACATCTAGGGGAAAGTATAAAGATGGGAATAAAAGACTATGTTTTTGTTTTTATCAAGTACTATATTCCCAAAGATGTTGTACCTCTTGATTATTGGGAGTATTATATAAAATTTTATGATAAAGATGATGTAATAATATGTATATGAGATCTAGGTCATTATAAAAAGTATTTTAATAGGATTTATCATCAGAAAAGATGAAAATGTTTCTTCATGGTCAATACCATTAATTTTTTGTAACATTTTCCACCAGGTGTTATTCATAGGTAGACAACCAATTATCCATATTATTTTTTTTATTAAAACCCCACTTAAACCCTATAGGTATCACTCGTTAATGAGAATCCACCAAGATCCTAAATTGGTTTATGTGGATGGAGCCCATTTTATATTCTATGGATTTTAACCATTTCATGGAGTTAGAACACTCAATATTCTCTCAATAGGTTGTAGGTTTATCATCTATGAACATTACTTCATCATCATTTTCTATAATAAATTCATATATCTCATGATCCTGAGGAATCCTATAATAGGATTATGGTTATTATGTAACTTTAATTAGTTCTTCTTCTACAACTCTTTAGGGAACTGACTCAACTTTCATATCAAGAGAATTTTTTTCTGGTATTAACATCTCCAATATCATCTTTCATCCCACTATCTCTTCAATTGATATATTCATTCTAAAGGAATAAAATAGTTTCATCCACAAACACTTTGTGTTCTGTTACATTTTAGAAATAATATCCTATAGTTTCCTTGAGATAGATGATAAAAAAATCATTTCACTAATTTAGGGTTACGTTTATTTGAAACCAATTTTCATAAAAGTGATTCAAAACCCCAAATATTAATAAAAGATATTTTGGGGAATTTACCTGTGAATATATCATATAGTGTCTTTATGACCACATTAGATAGAAAATAGTTAAGTAGAAATGAAACTATTTTAATAGTATACCCCTATAATGAAATAATAAGATCACACTAACTCATCATTAATTGAACCGTGTCCAATTAGATATGATTAATTATATTAGACACACTATTCAACAATAGTTTCCATGAGTATAGAGTTGTGAAAAAATTCCCCTATCTCTCATATGATCAGTGAATTCCAAGCTCATGTATTCAACACATCGATTTGATCGGTCAATCTTTATACCTCTTCCAAATTTATTATGTAATTCATTATAAAACACTTTGAACTTTCCATAAGTTTTATACTTGTGCCTCATCATAAATATATAAACATACTAACTAAATCATTAATAAAGGTTATAAGGTATGTAAAACAACACTTCAAAATTAATGATTGAGTAAAATCAATGTCTACAGAGAGATTCTATCCCAAATGGTGGTATGTGAATTGTATGATTGTATCAAGACCGGCGAGCTCTGTGTTGGGGTATAGTCCAATGACATGGAGAGGGTTGATCCTTGGTAACTTGAACATCGACTGTCACATTCTCCTCTGGTGTTTCAGTGGGAAGAGGTGTCAACTATATGTCGTACTTTTCACACAATCCGTCTCCAACTAGTGTCATAGTAGAACCTTCCATCATCACTTGGGGGAACCATATAGGCTGCAAAGGATCTGGACCCCAAGTTGGAGAAAACCGTGGATATTCTATCAAGAAATATGGATCTCATATCGCCTTATGCACATCCATGATCGGCTGAGGCTGGACTGCTAGAGGGCCAACAACTACCGTTGGAACATGTGAGGCCGTATTTGAATGATAACATTGTTTACATAATCATCATTATGGATCCTCAATATTAGTATCTACTGGAGGAGGCTCCTAAGTGGGAACATCCACTCCCTAGGTAGGAACATACACTCTCTAGGATGGACTATCAAAGATTCTCTCATGAATAGCATGATTATATGGCCTTAGTACCAGTGCAGTGGCATGGATTACTGCCAGGCTAGAAACCCCCTCCTCATCTGGATCAAACATGTGAATAAAATGCTCTGATTGAGTATGTTGTAAATAGATTAAAAATTATTTAGAAAATAGTTTAATAAATAAACTAATGGAAATTTATTGACCTACCATATCATGAATCCCTATTCCATGTTAGGTAAGATAAATTAAAGACTTTAGTCTATACCATGGATCATACTCGACCTTCTCTAAAATATGGAATTGCATTATAGGTACACCCTGAATATGAATCACTGATCATCTGCCCTAGAGGTTGAGATAATCGGTATGTCATCGGCACAAATCCTCATCCATTCACCCTTTCAGCTTCAATTCATGAATCTCCCATGTCTATCTCAATGGAAATGGAATTGGATGAACATATTCATACTGGCACATGACTCTATCAGGCTACTAACACTCAATAATATGGAAGTGATTGAGTGGAACTATATTCACAGTATCATGAAGTCTAGAAGTTTATTTTGATATGAATCGGTCCAATAAAGCCTTGTATGGAATCCATGAAATCTGAAATGACGTGTATTATTTGTCAAAAATATTCCTTACTAAAAACCAAAATTGATGCTATTATTAAAATTGTTATACAATGATTGATTTTATATACTTACCTCATCAGGTAGGATACTATCCAACTTTAGACAATATCACCGAAATGTTGTTTTAGAATACTGATGAAGTTTTTTTTCTGAGTCCACCTATAAAATATAACATCGTAAGTGATAAATAATAAGAAATTAAATTCAACAACTCCTATTAGTATTATAAACCAATAGAGATGAGTGATCATACCAGCATCCATGTATAGCATCATAAAGAACCTCTATATGCATAAGCTGACCAGAAAGATCAGGGAAGAGTGAGTGGATGAACCCCCATGCCCACATCTGAAGAAGGATAATGCATACTGTGAGATCAGTGAGGTATTTGCGGCATGTCATGCATAATGCTCTATAAGTGTAAGCAAAGCATGAAGATCCTTAGTTGTATTTCCTAGCCTAATCAAATCCCACAAGTTTCCCAAGATACAACTTGTGAACATGTATACACAATTGATTAGCACACAGGGTCCCTCCAATGATCTGTAATATATATGAATAGTTATCACGCATTACATTCTGCTCGTCAGTGACATTAGGTAAATGTCAAAAGTTCCTCTCAAGCAAGGTCATAGATATCGGCCCGCCATCTGTAGCCCTAGGTTCAGCCAAAATTTTGACACCTAGAAATCTCTGAACAAGGTCAGACACATTCATAGGTGGGTCTAATAATGGCATCTCCATGGATAGGAAGACTATGAAAGATTTTCACATCCTCGAAGATGATAGTCATCTCTCCCACAGGCAAGTGGAATGTGTGTGTCTTTGGTCTCCACCTCTCTAGGAGGTCAACAAGAAGGTTATGGTCTTTAAATGTGAAATTAGATACTACAACATTGTAGAATCATGCACGGTGCACATATGGTATAATATCAAGTGGAGGCAGCTTGTGATGAAAATGGTGTGATCGATGCACCCTAATCTATTGAACCACACCACCCTGTAGCATAGCCTTAGAAACATGTCTAGCCTACTTGGTGCGAGGTCTAGTATAATCCATCAGTATATAAAAAATGAAATGAGTCATAAGTGTTAAATGTAAATATAATGTTATGGTCAATAGAATTTTATGACTTGTAGAATGTAATACATTCCATGCTTATTCACATTGTTTTATGAAGTTATTTTTTACCAAAATAAAATTTCATGTCTTCATGTTTCTCAAAGCATATTTGTAAAGTGTTTTTAGATATGTTTTTACCTAAAAAAGGTGTTTTATAAGATATGGTATTATATATATATAAACATTTTTTCTTTGTTATCTAAAAGTTTATTATAAAATTGTGTACTTTGTAATTTATTTATCATTTCCCATAGGATGGTATGTTTCATGATTATTTTTTCACTTTCTTGATTTATGGTTTAGCTAAGGACAAATTTATTTTTTGTTAATGTCTCCTCCTCTTTGCTTTCTTCACTTTCTTCACTTTCTTCACTTTCTTTACTTTCTTTTCTTTAATATCTTTAATAAATATCTTTGCTTTCTTCACTTGCTTCACTTTCTATTCTTTCTTCCTCTTCTTGGTTGTGGGTTAGGTTTACATCATAGCTATCAGTGTTGTCACTGTTCCTCCTATGATGTGGTTCATTTCCCAAAAATTCTGTCTTGAAGTTCACTTAGGGGTACATAATCATTTGTACTAACCATTGTTGTTTGTTGTTTATTTTAAGAAGCTTCTTACTCAGTTTGAATAACTTCCCTATAGTAGTACACATAGGTAAACATGACTATCAACATCAAAAAAGTATTTTGATCAAGATTCTGATAGTGTAACTAATATTGAAAATGATGGTTTATCATTTAATATTTATTATACCAAAATTTTATAAAGTCTTTTTATACCCTATAATATGATACTATTGTTTTGTTATATAAATTTTTATTAGAATATAAGTCACATAATGTTTTGTAAACCGAGGTAAATAGAAGATAAAATTCTAAATCAGTTTAATTATCATTGATAAAATGACAAATATGATCTAATAAAGTGAAATAGAGAAGAAAAACACATTAAATAACACATGAATTATTTACAACATATAAGAAATTCCTTTAAATTTTTCAATAGAAAATGGTTTGGATGAGATGATCATAAATTAAAAAGTGAGGTAAAATCTAGCTTATTTTCAAGTGGTAGCTTAATGAAATATTCTAAAAGTATGTAACTAACTTTTGAATTTCGAAAATCTTTTAGAAATGTCAAAAAATTCTAAAAAATGAAGGGTATTATATAAACACCATATAAATAACAATATGAGAACATCACAATGGAGACAATACATCATTGTGGATGAGTGTGTGAACTCAATCCAATAATGTTAGGGAATCATTTTTGATTATGACCTTCTTGACGACATATGATGCATCTAAAACTTTTCCCTTTTTCTTGAGGCAAATCCATCTAATTCCCCATACTTTTGGCCTTTAGTCACCCTCATTTTTGCAACCAGTTGATGTCGGGTATCACTATTGGATGGCCTTTTGACATTGGGAAATAGGGAAACTCCCCAATAGGCATCCATGGTGTAACATAACAGTTATCCATGGTGTCTATCAGGTGTACTAGTTCAACATATGATTCCCATGGTATGTTCATAGAGGCAAATTTTGTTATGGTGTGTGCACATGGAAACCATAAGGCCTAGAAGTTTCCACATGAGAATTCCAACACTTCCTGTAATACCAACATTTCATCACCAATGATATTGGTGATGGGGTCTGAATGCTCTTGAACTTCAAATCGAGAGTCTTATCAGTGAAAAAGAAATAAATGATAACTAGAAGCCTCTTTGTTATTCTTTTAAATCTCTTGTTGAAAGTTCCTTTTATACCTTATTCCCTATTGAATCCCATATGAGGCTTTTTTTATCAACGAAGTACTTCACGCAACAATATAATGTCTCCTAAACTAGGGTAGTTATATGAATCTTGTGAATCCCCTTGAAGACACCATTGATGCACTCCACAATGCTTATGGTCATGTGTTTTTAACTCTTCCCCCATCATATTCCAATGTCCATTTTTATTTTGGAATCTGCATCATATAATTATACACTACTAGATTAGCCTTGAAAATTTGTTTAAAACTCTATTCAAACCTCTATTGATCTAGAACATATTTTACACATAAGTGATCATACTTCATATAAATTGATTTTATATTTACATTTAAATAGTAAAAAAATAAAGACATTTTATACCAAGCCTCATGATTTCCTTCATCAAAGGTTCACTATGGAATGTTTTCTATACATTGCTAGAAATTTTTCTGATATAGTACTAATGATGTGAATTTGGGGGTCTCTATGTATTAGGGTCTGTATTGATTGCCTCATTGATTTCCTGATGTCTATTAGATATCAAACGGATACCCCAAATACAGGTGAAATGGTTACTGGTACATTCCAAAAACCAACTCCATGATTCGGAATTTCCTTATCCACAATGGAAAAGGCATGCAGAATAGGTTAATAGTTTCTATCTTGGGTTTCTATAATCAACAATACGCCCTTGTATTTTCTGTATAGAAATGTTCACTAATCTGTATGAGCTTTTTACTGAAATGAAATGTGGAGATACAGGGGAGGAGTGCCCAAAATAGATGATTAAATTGAACACAAGATGTATCAAGTTAGTTATCTTGAGAGACATGTTTGTTTATATCAAGATGAAGTAAAACTTGTTTTTTGTGTCCTAGTATGGATATAAATTGTAGAAAACCCTAATATGAGTCATCCAAATCACCAGAGACCTTCGCAATTTTCTTTTGTTTCACCATCCATGCCTTATTATAGGAAATATTATAACCGAAAGTTTGTTGTATCCTCTCTTTCACATAGGATATAGGAACATCTTGGAATGTCCTAATAATATCAACTGCAATGGATGACACAAATTCAACATCTAATGCGGTATGATATTGTGTCGGGTTTGGCTGAACAAAAGTATGATTTTCCTTAATATTCTAGATTTTCTATCCTCCAAATGCAATGTCTGGAATCACCCTCAAGAGGAATCTACAATCATCCCCAAACATGTCACACCATATGAGGTATTTTTTATGGACTAATTCCTGAACTATATATTTGTAGTTCCTCTCAATGTGAAATCTATTTAGCATGTTTTTTAATGCACCTTCACTTGTGAAATATGTTTTAACATATAAGGTTTTTTCTATCTCACTAAACATATCAGGTACAAATTTGGGAAACTCAATTACAGTTGTGAGAACATTGCAGTCGAATTTAGGAAAATGTACCATTTCTTCTGACTAAGATTAAAATAGTGGTGGATGATTTATTGTGGATCAAGGTTGTTATACAATTAATTGATTTATTGAAACTCACCCACCCCCCCCCCCCAACTTTCACTACTCCATCCTCATCAGCAATGTTGTCACCGTCTATTCAATCATTACAAAAATCCTATCGGAAGTCGGATTTACATGTATATCTGGGAGATCATCTAGGTTTTCCTCTTCTACATCATATGGAATAGCCTCAATTTCTTGGGGCGGGCCTTCTTCAACCACTCTTGTAACTCTACATCTTTATACAATTGGATGTTGTTGTTGTACAATAAAAACATCAACATATAACTCTATCATGGTATTATATGACTGTTGGGAAAATAAATTTATTTCTTGTACCCACTACACATCAGCAACCAACGGAAAATCAATATTTCACAATGTATCTGAGAATTGAAAATAACTATAGCTCATAGACTTGATCTCTTGACCGGGTTGAATATTTTAGGAACCAAGAAGTTTGTCTTGAAGTTCACTTAGTGTTAAATAATAATATGTACCGACCACTATTGTTGGTTTTGTATTATAAAAAGATCCTTGCTCAGTTTGAATAACCTCCTCATAGCAGTACACACAGAAAAACATGACTCTCTATGTCCAAAATTTTTTTTTATCAAGATTCTGATATTGTAACTAATATTTACAAAGATGGTTGACCATATAATATTTATTATACTAAAATTTTAGAATCTATTTTTATACCCTAGAATATGATACTAATGTTTCATTATATAAAAGTTTATTATAATATAATTCATGTAATGTTTGGGAAGCCAAAGTAAAAAAGAATAAAACACTTAATCGGATTGTTTATAATTGGTAAAATGAAAATTATGATCAAATAAAGTGAAGTGCATATGAAAAAACACATTTAATAACACATGAATGCTTTAAAATATATAATAAATACCTTAAAATTTTTCAATAGAACATGGTTTGGATGAGATGAGTCTGACTTCAAAAGTGAGGTAAAATCCAGCTTATTTTCAATTGATAGATTAATAACATCTTTCAAAGGGATGCAATTAATATTGGAATTTTGAAAATGTTTCAGCCATCTGATAACATATCTTAGATGTTATATTAGATTTCATTAGAAGGCTGAAATATTTTCAAAATTCCAAATTTAAGTACATACCTTTAAAATAATTTATTAAGAAACCAACTAATAATAAGTTGGATTTTACCTCACGTCTGAAGTGAGGCTCGTCTCATCCAAACCAGGTTCTAAAGAAAAATTTCAATGTATTTCTTGAATGTTGTAAAATATTAATTTTTTATTTAATGTGATTGCTATTCTCTATTTCCCTTTATATGTTCATAATTTTCATTTTATCAATGATAAATAAACTAATTTATTGTTTTCTTCTTTTTACCTTAGTTTCCAAAACATTATATGAATACTATTGAAAATGATGGTTGTCCATATAATATTTATGGTAATAAAATTTTAGAACATCTTATTATATCCTAAAATATGATACTAATGTTTCTTAGTACATTTTTAATCATCCTAAAAATATTTCAATAATTTATAAATAAAATATGAATCATCTGAAGCATATCTACCGGGAGTGTCAAAACAGGTGTGCAGCAAGGCCGGTTGTCATGTACTGGGTTACCCTATGTCGGGTCTGGGACACCTTTTCAGGGCTATTTCTCCTAGGTACATCTGTGCCAGAGCCACATCCACTTTTACGTATCTAGACAGGAATTGTTTTTCTTAGATAACCACATAATCTTTATGCTACCAAATTTTTAGAACATTTTATTATATCCAAAAATATGACACTAATCATTATTTGACCATTTTTTAAACATTACTTTACCATTATTTAAACATTTCTTAACCATTGGTTAAACATTTCTTAACTATTAGGTAAAAATTGTATAATCATTCCTTAATCATCCCTTAATCACCCCTTAATCATTCTTTAATCACGCCTTAATCATTCTTTAACCAATACTTAATCCTTATAAAATCATTACTAAAACATTATTCCAACATTCTATAATAATTATTTAAACATTACCTAATCCTTAATTAATTTTGCCTTAATAAAAAGTTAATCATATGATATTCATTAGTTAATTATAATTAGCTAGTCATTATACGTAATCATTTTTCAATTGAAAGTTATTCGTTAGTTAATTAATACTTATTGATTACTAATAATAACTATTATTTCTAAACTATATATAAATAACTAAAATACTTAATAAATGACTTATTTAAAACTAACTAAAAATAATTCAATTAACTAAATAAATAACATTAAATTAAATAATAAAAAATACATATAATTGATGCTTCACAAAAAACTGGGACTTCTTTTAGACCACGGGATCCACCGTGCAGGAAAAATACTTCTTCTAGAGAGAGAGTTTGTAGAATGTAGAGATATGAGTGAAATTTGAAGTCAGTAGAAGGGGGAAGGATCCCTTTTATAGGGAATTAAACGAAAGGTCAAAGGGGTTTTCACGCCTTTTTCCTTTACGTAAGGTGAAAGGAACGCATCCCTCAGTATCCTTTTTCTTGTCTTTAGGCGGAAGGCGCCCACCCCCACGTGCCTTTTCTATGTCATATATCCAAGGAAAAGGTGACGGGACCTGAAAGCCGGAAGGCCCCCTTCTCGATTTCATACACAGTTTAATAAAAATCGACCTACACATTTAAAAAAATCATAAAACATATAAGAATGTGGGCAGGAGCATGTAGTTCGGTTTTCTTTGATATAATGAAGTATATGATGTAGAAGTTTGGCCTACACCGTAGAAATAGATATATCACCAAATATTAAAATTTAAAAATCTTATATTTTAGGAGTTTTAAGGGATATTTTACACAAATTGATTGACTCTAATTTAAATAGACTTGAATGGAAGGATTTCCACCCAGAAAAACATAGCGAATAAAAGGAAAAACACACATCAATTTGAAGTATCGTAAACTTGGAGGCTAGAGAGAGGTAGTGACTTCGACCACCAGAGAATCTATGTAAATAGGTTTTATTTATATTATTTTTTAATTTTTCTATATAACTTTATAATTCTTATATTAATTGTCACCATAAATTGAAGAAATTATTTCATTATTTCTCACCAATTTTCATTTAATTTAGAATTTTTATTAACACTCCTATGATTATTAGTTTAATCCTGGTTGATACTACCACAGATCCGAGTAATTGATACACCGTGTTTTATCACCACTAAGAATAATCCACTGATAAAAGCCTCACTTTTATCAGCACTAGCTAAAAGCAATAATAAAATTCACATTTATTAGCACTAAAAAACACTGATAAATGATATATTTATCAGTGCTATTATTATCACAGATACAAAAAACGCATGTTTATAATTAATATAAATATGATATATTAATATATATTTCATAAAAATTCAAATATATATACACATAATGTTTAAAAAAATATTTATAGGATTATAAATATAAATATATTTATTTATTTAAATAATTATAAATTTTTGATATTTTTTAAAATAATAAATATATTTATTGTATTTATAATTATATGTTTATAATTATATATAAATATTTTTTAATATATTTTATTATAATTATAATTATAATTATAAATAAATTAATATATGTATCCAATGAATTTGGTCTATATATATATGTATATATATATATATATCATGAGATAATGATGATATTCATGGACATGATCACCCTTATTTATATTCATATATTGATGTGTGAGTATAATTGATGTTATATGATCATAATTTTCTTGGTGGACATGATTGTGGGTTACAAAATGTTAAGATTACATATATTTTGATAACTCATACATATGTTGTGTATTCATCATGAATGTTCGTTTATACATTTCCATCCTTATTATGTTTTCCATATATGTGACGACTCATTTTTTCTGATCTATACATTACTAGGTATATGATTCATTCATATTATTCCAACAAATTTATTATATTCTCATAAATACTTTTAAAATTACAATAAATATATTTAAATAAAAAATATATTTATTATATTTTTAATTACATATAAATACTTTTTAAATGTAATTATTACTATATATATAATTATAAAATTACAATAAATACATTTATTATAAATTTATAAATATATATATTTATATATTAATATATAAGTAAATATAAATATATTTATAATTATATATAAATATTTGTAAATTTATTTATTTATACTTGTATTTATAAATATACAAACATATTCTTGGGAAAAAATCCCTCAAGGTAACATTGTAGTATTTTTGGGTTGATTGTGTTTGTTGACAAAGCAGGTTTTCATGGATATTTGTCGAGTTCCCGAGAATTTGTTGACAATACTTATTGACAAAGAACGATGACAAAGAAAAGGACGATCTGGAGGCGGTACAAAAGAGCAGTACAAGGTGGCGCCATTTCCCAGTGTTTGCCAAATTTTTGGGGTCCAAAATTTGGAGTTTGGTGAGCATCGCGAAAATAGGATTTCCATGAAGAGCATAATTTAATATGGAAAAGGCATGAATTTCGCGAAGATAGGACTCATGGTTTGGAAATTGCGAAGACCAGAAAAATGGAGGCGGTGATGCTTCGTGATTACGTCAAAGCATTGCGAACTTCAGAGTTGAAGTGCATCGCGGCGGTGAAGGGCTTTGCAAGGGAGCTTCGCGGCGAAGGCGCGAAGGAATGTTGACGGTGATGCTTCGCGATTACGACGAGCTCCGCGAACGGAAAATTGCCGTGGTGCTTCGCGATTTGGACAAAATTCCGGTGGAAACTTCTGAGCTTCGCGATTTGAGATGTTGTGGCGTGGACTTTGCGCGGAAAGTTAGAGGGTCGGTGGAATCACCTATAAATAGAGGTCGACCCCCTCGAGAGAAGTAGAGATATTTTTCAGAGAAGATCATTTTCTCTCGATTTGTGAAGGTGGTTCGCGGAGCCAGTGTGCTTCACGAAAGAGGTGCTTCGCGGCGGCTATTGTAGCTCCGCGAAACCTGCGAGCTCCACGTTGGCTTAGTATGCTTCGCGAGGGACGTTGCTTTGTGGCGGCTTGAGCTTTGCGAAAGTGCTTCACGAAAAGACAGGATCTTCTCAAAGGCTTATTTGAGCTTCACGAAATTGGGAGCTTCGTGAAGTAGGGTGCTTTGCGAAGGTGTTTCCAAAAGGAATTGCCCAGTGTTCAGAGGCAAAGAGGTATTCATCAGTGGATGAAAGTTGGACTTCAATAGAACATCTATCAACAGTTGAAGATTCATTATTTCATGCAAATGAAGAGACCTACAGGTCTATAAACTGGGAGCGGATTCCCTTCAAAGTGCAGTGATCATAGGAAGAGGAAGAAGTTGATCCTCTCCACCAGAAGTGAGCCAGAGAGAGAGAAATAGGGAGTGACCCTTGGGAAAGCAGTGAGCTGACCCTAAACCTTATGAAGGCAGTGAGCCTGGGAATAGAAGTGATCTATCCCAAATTTTGTATCCACATCTTATGAAGACTAGTGGGATTTGGTACACACATCAACTTGTCGGCGTATGCTCCTTGGACGGAGCCCAGTGAGGGTGAAACAAGTAAAAATCTTTGTGTCTACCTGCTTACTTCCCTGCATTGCATTTGATGCATCATCATCAGACAAAGAAGAAAATAGGTGATCATAAAAAACACACAAGTGCAAACAAAGTGACCCTTGTAATAAAGAGGTCAAGATTCAGTGGGGCAGGAAGAACTTTGAAAAAGAATATCCATACCATGATTCACCCCCCCCCCCCCTCTCAGGGTATATAGGCCCCCATTGGCCCTAACACATATATATATAAATTTAAATAACTAAATAATTATAATAAATATATTTATAATTATAATTATAAAAAATATATTTATTATAATTTTATAATTATTTAAATATATCTATATTTATTTATAGTTATAATTATTAATATAGTTAATATATTTATCATAATTTTATAATTATAAATAAATCTATATTTATTTATAATATTTATAATTTTATAAATATATATGATAATATAAATATATACAAATATTTATAAATATATTTATTATATATATTATTAAAAATAAATATACATTTATTTATAATTATATATATATATATATTATATATATATAATTTTATAAATATATATAATAATATAAATAACCTTTAGATGTTTTTATGCTCTTCTTTACTCTTAGAAAATACTAGAATGTCATCAATAAACACAACCACATATTAATTCAAGAACATAAAAAATATTCTATTTATAAGATTCATGAATACATTCGGTGCATTTGTTAACCCAAACGGCCTAACAACAAATTCATAATGCCCATATCTAGTGCGAAAGGCTGTTTTCAAGATGTCATCCTCCTTCACCATCAGCTGATGGTATCCAGATCTCAAGTCAATCATGGAAAAGTAACAAGTCATCAATGAGAGGCAAAGGGTACTCGTTTTTAGCAATGATGTTATTCAAATCTCTATAATCAACGCAAAGTCTTATGGAACCATATTTCTTTTTAACAAAAAAACAGGATCTCCCCATGATGAAGTTCTAGGATGAATTAAGACTTTATCAAGAAAATCATGCAACTGGTTTTTCAATTCAATAAGTTATTTTTGAGCCATATGATATGGGGGTTTTGAAATTGGCTTAGCATCAGGAACTAATTCAATTGTGAATTCGACTACCTGATCGGGTATGACACTGGGTAACTCATCAGGAAAAACATCGAGGTATTCATTTACCACTGGAACATAATTAATCTGAATAGTTCCTATGATTTCAACAATATGATTAATATAACTTTCATTTCCATCTTTCAACAGTTTCTCAGCTTCTTGATATGTTATCAATTTTATGGGTTCATTCTTGTATAAAAACTGAAACTCTTTCTCAAAAACAAATTCTTTAGCTCTATAGTCAATCTTAGTATGATAAATAGAAATCCAATCCATTCCCACAATAAAATAAAACTTGACTAAGGGAAAAAAGGTTTTTGGGTAAAGTCTTTCCACAGACCATAATAGAATGATTTTTATAATTATTCTTTTCTATAATATTTATCCCTCGTGTTTTAACTACATGTTTCGGTCTCATTTGTTGAGGTGATATTTCCAATTTACCAGAAAATTTATCAAAGATAAAAAAATGTGTAGACCCTGTATCAAATTAATCCTTAGGAAAATCTAAGTAAACAAACAAATATCTGATACGACTTCATTAGATGGCTCAGCATTTACTGACGTAGTCACAAAACATCTCACTACACATTTCAACTTATAGTCTAGCTTCTTTGCATTATTTGGATCTCTCTTTGGGCATACATTTTCATAGTGACCCATCTCCCCACAATTAAAATACTTTACAGTATTCTTATCAGGATTAGTCTTATGATTATTTTCATTACAATCTCCGGCCATATTTCCAAACTTACCACAATGAAAACACTTCCCAGTTTTTCTAAGACATTCCCCAGGGTGCATCTTTCCACACTTTTGACAAACTAGAAAATGTATTTTCTTATCATCTGATTTCTTTGGTTTATTCTTACCCATCGCTTTCCATCTGGTCCTCTTATTCTCCTTATTTTCAAAGTGAATGTGATCATTAGCAAACTCCACCTCTACCCTCTCAGCACATCGGACAATTTTCTCATAACTTTTGAATTCATGGGAGGCTGATGCCCTTCAATACCATGTCTTGAGTCCTAAGTAAAAGTCATTGATTTTTCTATCAAGATCCAGAATAAGATTTGGAGAATACCTCGCCAGTCGAGTAAAGTTATCTTCACACACTGCCACTAAATCTTCATCCTTTTTCTTCAATTCAAGGAATTAATTCTCCATCCTAAGTCGCACCACCGTAAGAAAATATTTTTCAAGGAAAAGACTTTTAAATTCAACCCACTATAAGGTATCAATATCCTCTCAATACCTGAAATTCTTTACCATTGACCACCACTGATCATCATCACCTTCAAAATGATAAAATGAAAGACATACATTTTGATTATCTGAACAACCCATTACATCAAATATCTTTTCAAGGGGTTTAATCTATCCTTCAGCCACTACTGGGTCCGAATATCCATTGAAAACAAGAGGGTGTTATCTCATAAAATCTTCCACTGTTATCGTTTTCCTTTGTGGTACCTCTATTTTTTATCTTGTATAGATTCCACCACCATTTATTTCCTATGTCAAGTGAGCCATTACTTTTATAAACTTCTCAAATCTAATCCCTACCATTCTGGGCTGTATATTCGGAAGGATTTTGTTCTGTCGGTATCTCTCCTCTTCAGCTTCCCTATTTATTCTATAGACAGCCATTCTAAAAAAACATATATTAGTCGAAGCAACATGGAAATATTTAAATTATATAACATTTAAAATTAACCATGGAGTAAAAAAAAATTGTGGTATTATATTAACATCATCCTAACCCCATAAGTTATATAAACCATCCTTTGATACCAACTATAAGGGCCCAGCCTTATTACATTACATAATCTTGAATTTAGTCAAGAAATAACTTCCTTTTAAATTAAGGATCTTTTCATGTTTAGAGATTTAGGGAATTGGTACATAATATATTCATAAAATTACACATTAATACATAGTGGATACTAAAAAACCAGTACTTATTTCTTCCAAAATATAAAACATTTCAAATAAAACATGATTCCTTGAAAAATCTTCATAACTTTTATCATGGATTCATTTTTTGTCTTAAAAATCCTTATAACCTTTGAAAATAATTTAAAAAACTTGTTATGAGAACAAAAATCTCAGTATGGGATATAAAAAAAAGGAAAGTCCATGAATAATAGTAACATATGAAAACATTTTCAAAAGTCATATGTGTCCCTAATATATACTTATTTTGTGAAACATGAGAATTACACAAGATCAAAAAAAACATAAGAACATAAATATAACCATAAATTTATCTTGGGGCATTAATTAAATAATCTTGTAACCCTTTCGGCTACCTTATAATTTGTAACCACCACGACTACCTTACAATTTGTGTAACCATCACAGTTACACTTGGAGTAACCATACATCCAACCTACAACTTACACATACACAATGAATTAGAGGGAGATATAGGTCCCACCCTTCATTATAAAAAATTCCCAAGTACCATAACATAATTGTGAATAATTTCATAAAAACATTTCTTATCAATCTTGTAAAATAGAAGTTTTAAAAGAGGATTTTAAAAGAAAAACCCCTTACAAAAGTCATATAATTGAAGTGAGACTTAATAGAGTCGATGTAATATGTATGTAGACTGTAAAAACACATAATTAAACATATTATAAACAAAAATAATAACACAAACAATTTTAATACCACATAAATAATGAAGTAGAATGTAATCCCAAAGAATGAAAATCGGGTGAAGAATTCCCTTACCTCGGGTTTTCCTTACTTAAAACTTGTTTAAACCTCTTTTATAATGGTTAAAAGAGTGTTATTAATATCTTAAATAAACATATACATATTTTTAATACTTTATAAGATCATTGCATTACATCTCCTCATTCTTTAATTGCTAGTATTTTGTTCCTTGCATTGTTTTGGGTGTGTTCATTACATGTTTTCCATGATCGGTTCAGGGTGGATGTTCTTGTCGATTGGAAGTGAAAATCAATAATTGTAATGGAGTGGTATTTAAAAATTAATAGAACCATAAATTATACAATTTATCATTTTTATTTCTTTCATGATTATGATACATATGTAAAAACATTATTGATATTTATTAGGTCATTTTTACGATTCTTCGATCGTAAAGAACTCATTTATTTAATAAATTTATAACATGTGTACAAAATGATTTCAGAACCTTATATAAGATATAATAAATAAATTATAATCTAGTTCAACAATAAAAATGGTTTCATGACAATTATTGAAGTAAGTATTGGAAATTGAAATCACATCGTCCTCGATGTCGGTAAATCGACACATCACAGACGGTGTTTTAATTCCTTGAATAAGTGGGGGAGGATTAGAAGATTGATGATGAATTTTCCATGAACATGATATCATCCATAATATACATGATTTTGGATATTTCATTACTCTTGGATAAGAGGAGGTGAGGAAAGAATAAAAAACTCAAAATAAAAGAAAAATTGAGAAATCTTTCACGAAAATTTGGCAGCCTAATGGCATCACATAAAATTTCATAAAATAGCTTGATGAGAGAAAGGAGGTATCTCATCACTATTACATAATATGGGAATTAATGGGGATATGTAATGTCATATCCCAACATAAGACAAATGGAAATTAAAATTATAACATAAAATGAAAGAAAAGAAAGAAAACAAAAGAGGATGTTTTCCTCTTGATCTCTTCTCCTTGAGATCCTTCTTAAGGACTTTGGTTTTGGCCTTTTGGTGAGACCAGAAGCTCTAGGACATGGGGAAGAATATTGGGGAGGTAATTTGGACGAAATTAGACAATTATCAAGGCTTGAGAGGTGTGGTAGGAAGAGGGAAATGAGGGTGGGATTTATAGTGGAGGATGGATGGTATTTTACATTATTTTAGTCATTATTATAATATTTTTCTCAAGACTATGAATATTATTTACTCATGTGACCCCAAATAGTAATAATGGAATGTAAGTTCGAACCAAGTGGTATTACATCAATTATGATGTCATAAATAGTGTATTTTACTGATAATTTGAATATAAGGTATTTTACCGTATTTCACTATTCATCGAAAATTCAAGAATTTCATAAAAATCCCAAACAATAACTCTTACCTTTTTCGACGTGTAGAATTAAAAAAGGAATTCCATTTTTGGAAAATAATTTTCTAAATATTATTAATTTAATTTTTAAATACAGTCATACTTAATTCAAACATTAACAATTATAATTCTATAACTACTTTTATATCACATTGAAAAATTAACCGAGATGTCATTATCTTAAATCCTTAGGAAAATAAATTAATCATACAATTTACTATTAATTACGGTCATATTACTATTCATACTGGTATGTTACTATTTACCAATAATCAATTTGGTTCTATTAGACTTCAAATAACATACTGATCACAATTCTAGATGATCCTTTTTTAAAATTCAAAACATAGAAGTATCAAAATTATGATTAAAGGATAGTTATAAATATATACATAAAACAAACTTTCATGCATTTCAATTTACTTTTAGAAAACTTTGGGGTGTTACACTTCATCTATTAGTATCCCATCTTTATTTAGGCATTTCTCCATTCATAACACATGGCATGGGATGAAAGTTGATTTGGATAAGGATTCATCAATCAATATATAAAAATAAGAACATAATTATGATGTTGTTTCATGTCACATAAAAGTATTAAAATAGATTTAAAATATGTACCAATCTTTTTTCAAGTGATGCATACCCCATCCTTGCTTTAAAGTAGGGGTATGTTGGTTTTTCTGCCTATTCCTTATTTTCAGTACTCAGTTTTTCTTTTATAAATAAAAAATTCACAATCAAAATGATGAATACAAATATTATCAAAGAATGTATTACCCACAACAATTTACCAGAAAATACATCTCCACATGACAGCCAGTAAAATCATCCCATACTTCATGGATTATCAGGTGTGCATACTCAAAGTGTCTATTATCAGTTTAAAACTGAATTTTTAGTTCAAAACATGTGTCACTCATTGAAAAAAAAGAAAATGTGCTTTGATTGTCATCATAATTTAGGACAACTATTCATATGTCATTTGTGACATGTAGGAAGTAATCTCATGTCAAACTAACACAATAGGTGAATAGTATGACTCAAAGTGAATGTTTCTAGTTTGAGATGACATTTTAGTGAAAAACATAAATGACATACTAAAAAATGAGAAAACACATTCAGATTATTCTAATACTTTAGGAAAATGATTCATGAGTAATTTGTGAAATTTGGGAATCAGTCAGTCCTCAATCCCACACATGGTGTGACGATTATAACTCCAGATGTGTCTCTATTTAGAAATGAAATTAATTTCATTGACAATAAAAATTTACATACTCAAAACTTGGTATACAAATTTAGATTATTTTGATACTTTAGGAAAAAAATACATAACTCATTTTTGAGGTGTTGGAATCAACCTCATCTCATTATGATTCATAGTGTGACCAGTATAACTCTAAGTGTCTTTTAATTTAAGGTTTATATTTTATTAATGTATTCATTTATATTAATTTTTAATATATTTCTTTATAATATTACAAACGTAATATTATTTTTCTTATATAACTAGATTCTTTTTCTCTGGTTGAGGTGATTTGTTCAGAAACTGATAACATGGGTGGAATTTTTTGAGAGGGGATCACGAGTGCCAAAAATGATGAAACATTAATGTTTTTAAATTTTTTTGGATAGTAATGTAAAATTTATTTATACAAAACATTGTTTGAAATGTATATAGTAGTGCTTTTATATTAATGATGTAAAATTTATTTCATTTAAATTATATATTTTTTTGCATAGGTTATAGGTTTTTATAGTGTGATTTTATAGAAACAGCACACTGTAGAAAGTGGGGCCTTCATGAGTGCTATTTTTAGTGCTGATAAAAGAGCCCCTGTATTAGTTTTTTAGCACTAATAAAGTTCCCTATTTATCAATGATTTTTTAGCACAAATAAAGGTGACCCCCCTTTAACAGTGCTAAGGATAATAGTTATTTTTTAGTGCTATTAAATTCCTTTTTCATGTTGTTATAGGGAATATATATAGTAGTGTGAATTATAATCAACCATGAGGGGATAATCTCATTGAAGAGGATGAAGTGGTTTGATAAGGATTTGTGCACCATTATATAATTTTTTTATTATGAGTTCTCTAATTAATTGTTTTATATTGAGATTAATCTAAATCCCATTCCCTAGTGTCCTATTTAGAATGATTACAATTTAGGGATAAAACCCAGTGTAATATAGGGGTGTGGTAAGTGAGAGCTGACTTATCTCTATCTTTCTATTATATATTCACTACTACATATATTCATTTTAACAATATGAAAAAATACTTTTAAAAGTGCTAAAAAGAACTGTTATCCTCGGCAATATTAAAGTAGGGGACCTTTATTAGTGATATTTGTAGTGTTGATAAATTGGGTCTTTTATTGCTGTACAAATAGAACTGATAAAGGCCCCACCAACTGTAGTGTGCTGTTTTTATAACAGCACACCACAGTAACCTGTAACCTCTTCACAAAATATATAATTTATATGAAAAAACTTTTACAACATGAATACAAAAAAACACTACTATATACATTTCAAACAATGTTTCTTATAATTACATTTACAATTACTATCCAAAAACATATAAAAACATTAATGTTTCATCACCTTTGGAACTTGTGATCCCCTCTAAAAAAAGTTCCCCAATGGTATCTGTTACCAAACAAATAACCTCAACCCAAGATAAAGAATACACCTATATAAGAAATAAAATATGAGGTTAGTAATATTATAAATAAATTAATTAAACATTAATATGTAAGAATAAATTAATAAAATTTCCACTTTAAATAAAAATACAC
Source organism: Viscum album (assembly GCA_963277665.1). Lineage (NCBI taxonomy): Eukaryota > Viridiplantae > Streptophyta > Magnoliopsida > Santalales > Viscaceae > Viscum > Viscum album. The sequence goes on from OY728123.1 coordinate 822,234,289, forward strand.
TTGGAGTTATATCAATCACACCATGCATCATAGTGATTTGAGGTTGACTGAAACCTGTCAAAAATGAGTTATGAATTGTTGTCATAAAGTTTTAAAACAATTCGAAATCATTTTCTTAGTTTTAAGTATATCAATTTTTCTTTTTTATGAAATTAATATAAATTTTAAATAATGATACACTTGGAGTTATATCGTCCACACCATGTGTAGGATTGATGTGATTCCAATTCCTATATGTCACAAATTATTTATGGATCATTTTCCTAAAGTATCAAAACAATATGAATGTGTTTTCTCAGTTCTCAATATTTCACTTGTGTTTTTCACTAAAATTTCATTTCAAACTAAAACCATGTACTTTGAGTCATACCTATAATATCTTGTGTCAGTTTTATTTGAAAATATGTCCTAAATATCAAAAATGACTTATGAATCATTTTCCTAAATTATTAAGATAATCAGAACACATTTTATTGGTTTTCTATTAGTGAAACATTTTGTTGAACTAAAATATCAATTTTAAAATGATAACATACACTTTGAGCCATTCTTGTCACGCCATGCATCGAATTGAGATTTGGATGATTCCTACATGTCACAAATAACTCATGGATCATTTTCTTAAAATATAAAAATAATACAAAATAATTTATTCTATTTTCACAATGTCACATGTTCTTTTTTCTAAAATTAATGTCAATGTAAAATAAAAAGAGACACTTTGAGTCATATCGGTTACACTACGCGTCATATTGAGGTGCGGTTGATTCATACACATCAAAAATGACTTATGGAATGTTATCCAAAAGTATAAAAAAATAATATGAATTCATTTGAATAATTTTCAGTATGTCACTTTTTCTTTTTCCTAAAATTAATGTCAATATTAAATAAAAAGGCACACCTGGAGTCACATTTGTTACATTGTGCATCTTATTGAGGTTTGGTTGATTTATAATTGTCAAAATGACTCATGGATCATTTTCCTTAAGTATAAAAACAATCTAAATGCATTTTCTTGATTTTGATTATGTCACTTTTTCTTTTTACTAAAATTAATGTCAATTTTAAATTGAAAAACACACTTGGAGTCATAATGGTCACAATTTATATCATATTGAGGTTTGAATGATTCCTACACATTAAAAATGACTTATGGATCGTTTAACTAAAGTATCAAAGAAATAAGAACGTGTTTCCTTGGTTTTCAATATAAAAATTGTTCTTTTTAGTAAAATTAAAGTAAATTTTAAATAAAAAGACACACTTGGAGTTATAATGGTCACACCATGCATCCAATTAAGTCGGGGTTTATTCCTACATGTTATAAATGAATTATTAATAATTTTACAAAATTACCAAAATAATTTGAATGTGTTTTCTTGGTTTTCAGTATGTCACATATTCTTTTTACTAAAATTAATGTAAATTTTAAATAAATAGACACACTTGAAATTATACCGGTCACACTATGCATTGGATTTTGGTGAGGCTGATTCTAGCACAACACAAATGAATTATGAATTGTTTTCCTAAAGTATCAAAACAATACAAATGTGTTTTCTCAGTTTTCAGTATGTCACTTTTTTTAATAAAATATCATTAAAAACTGGAAACACAAACTTTGAGTCAAATCAGTCACATATTATGTCAGTTTGGTGCGATACTAATTCTTGCACATCCAAAATGACTTATGAATCATTTTTCCATATTATTAGGACAATCTGAGTTTGTTTTATTGGTTTTCAGTGAGTGATCATTTTTGAACTAAAATGGAAATTTTAAACTAATAATGAAAACTTTGAGTCACACCGGAAACATTATTTATCAGATTGAGGTTTTTTTTATTCCTACAAATTAAAAATTACTTGTGGATTGTTTTATTAGAGTAAAAAAATAATGTGATTTTTTTTCTTGGTTTTGAGTATGTCATTTGTCTTTTTTACTAAAATTAATGTCAATTTTAAATAAAATGACCCACTTCGAGTCATACCGGTCACACTGTGCATTGTATTAAGGTGAAATTGATTCTTCCACACTTAAAATGACATATGAATCATTTTCCCAATGTATCAAAACTATCGGAATGTGTTTTATTAGTTTTTAGTACATCGCTTGTCTTTTTTACAAAAATGCCATTTTAAACTAGAAACTCACACTTTGAGCCATATCGGTCATATTGTCAATCGGTTTGATGAGAGACTAATTCCAACATGTCACAAATTAATTAAGAATAATTTTACTAAATTATCAATACAATATGAGTGTGTTTTCTCTATTTTCAGTGAGTGTGACTTTCTGTACTAAAATGTCAATTTTAAACTCATAACAGGAACTTTGAGTCATACCGAGAACATCGTGTATCATATTGAGGTGAGAATGATTCCTACACATCAAAAATGACTTCTGAATCATTTAATTAAATTTTTAAAATAATCCAAACGCATTTTCTTAGTTTTGAATATGTGAGTTGTCTTTTTTTCAAAAACTTAATGTCAATTTTAAATAAAAAGACGCACATAGAGTCATTCCAGTCACATCATGCATCAGACTGAGGTACAACTAACTCCTAAACATTCTAAATGATGTATTGATCATTTTAATAAATTATTAAAACAATATAAATGTGTTTGTTCATTTTTGAGTATGCCAATTTAATTTTTTACTAAAATTAATTTCAATTTTAAATAAGAATATGCATCTTGAGTCATAATGGTCACACTGTGTATCGGATTGAGTGTCACTAATTCCTACATGTCCTAAATGACTTCCATCCACTGGCCCAGAGGCCTCAACATTTTTTTTATTTAAAGAAAGACCGCCCTTTAATGGAATAATAGGGGAAACCAAAAACTACATCATCGACTTAGGAAAAATCATAACTCGAAGGTTTAGTGAGACAAAACAAACTGACAACATGGAGCTACCCCTCCCTAGAAATTGATTGTGAAAAGGTTCTCCACCGGTGCAGAGCTGAATATAAAGAAAGTGTCATGTGTAAAAGCATAGGATCAATCCAAAAACAAAATCCATACCCTCTCAATATCAAAATCCATAATGCTCTGAAATGATGAACAGCTAGCTCTAGAACCTCCTCTGGGGCCTGATCTCTGTGGTCAAGTATGAGTGCATCACCATACCAATAGACCTCATAAAACCCATTTACCATTCCGTGAATACAAAAAATAGGAAAACCTCATACAACCAATCATCCTGGACCAACCTCATTGACCTTCACCCCAACACCCTAGCCAAAAAAATCCCAGAAGACAATTTAGAGAACACGAGTTCAAGACAACGTCACCCAGGACTGGATGGCCCAATCTCGTGCCTAAGGACCATCACCAATGAGGGAAACTGGGTCCTCCTGAAACAGAAATGCCTCTTTGGGAATGTATATGCTCCAATTAGAGCCTCGGATACACCATCATCAGGTTCCAGCACAAGCCTCACAATGACAAGAACCAACACCAGTGACGTCGGACCAGGAAAACCAAAACCAGATCCAACAACAAATTCACAACTGTCGCCAAATTAAATGCTTGTAAAAACTCACAGCAACCGATATCAAAGGCCTCCCCCTCCGAAGCACTGAGATCAATACCTGATCTGTACCAAAGATAACGGGAAGTAAGCCCGGATCCAGCTGAGAAACCATCCACTCCGTCACCTGGCGTGCCGAAAAAGCTTAGTAACCCAAACCAAAATTGGGGCCACCCCAAGCCTCGATGTCCTCGGATAGATGAAAATGGGTCCAACCACAAGAACTCAAATTGATTGCACAACATCGTTAAAAAACATTCCTCACTGAGCCGGTTATGGTACTTCCACCGAGAAGCGGTGTCATTGCACAAGCAACGCAACCAACACCGAGATGACGACGTCGGAAATCGTCCTGCACTGAGCCGACCTCTAGACCTCCACTGAGAAGCCACTCCACTACACAAGTAGTGTATCCAACACCAAGGCGGACCCTCATCTGCCGTGAGCAGAACCCAACCCGAATGGGGAAGGAGGAGAGAAAACGAAAATCCCTTGGTTATGCAAGGGAGAGGGGAAAATGCCGCTCTGAGGCTCTCATTACATTCATGTCCCAAATGACATATATATAATTTTATTCAAGTATCAAAATAATCCAAACATCCAATATTACTATACATTCCATTTTGTTTCTTTTTTTAACTACTAACACTGCTATTGAGTGGATGTTCTTAGTAGAAAAACCTTCCTCTACTCTTCTGGTTTTCAACAAAAATAAAGGGTTTTCAACTAAGAATATTTACTCAATATGTAGTGTTGGTATCCCAATAAAGAAAATAAGTTTAAATCATGGTAACATTTTTAGAAAGGACCATGTTATCTCTTTTTTGGCTAGATGCAGATAAATGATAGAAAAATATGAATTCCCAAAAGATCTGTGAAGAAAACTAAATACGTATTAGATAAAAATGATAAGGGAAATAAATTACAAATAGTATATATAATGGTGAAAAAATTAATTAAATAGGTAGTTGGAATTCACCTTCTCCTGATGGCTATATATATTCTTGTCCCATTTCATTATTGTCATTATCTCAGTTTCAACCTTTAAGTCTAATCTCTCATGAGCATGAGAATCTTCAAATAAACCACCACAAATCGAATAATGGAATTTACCTATATAAAAAACAATTATTATGTGAGTAATACTAAAAATAAATAAATTAAACATAAATATTAAACAATACATTACCTATATGGAAGTCACATATTCATGTTATTTGTGTATATTCTTCTATCAAGTATGTTTCACATTCATTTCTAATCAAATCTATTTTGTCTTGTGAATATGAGTATTTTTTAATGTCATAGTAGTACTTGAAAAACAGAAATATGCAACGTATTAATAAATATTTTAAATGAAATAGTAATTATCATTGAAAATACCACTCCGGGGATTCTAGTTTATTTATGGAATATGATCTCTCTCATAAATTTACAAAAATAATAACCATAATATTTTCCATTTTTTATTTCAAACACTACCGAAACATTGATAAAAATAAGTAATTTGTTTTTATATGTGTTTGGATACTGAAATCTTATTACGTATACCTTGATAATTGTTCAATTGTAGAACTTGTCAAGTTCCTTATGCTTAATGCTTGTCCTTATTCCATGAATTTCATGATATTTAAACACCTCCCTATCATAAAAAATTATCATTAAAAAATAATATAAAATTATTTAACTTAAAGTTTAGTTATAAAATATTGGATGCAATGTATTATAAATTGAAAAATAACATCATGTGCGGTTGTGTTTTTTGGGTATCCATGTAATGAATCTAGGAAATAAATCTTTGGAGTATCAAAACTAACTGCAATGAGCATCCAATGTTTCCTAAAAACACAGAAATGAATAAGTAATGAAAGAAATGAAAATATATTTGATATGACTAAATTGTAGATTTTTACCCCTGCATCGTTGCTATTAAGAAGAGTCTATCATCTATAAGTTTTCTTTCAAATAATTTGGCCAGTTTTGTCACAATTTCATTCATTTTTATTGAATCTATTTATTTTTGTTCTGTATAACTGGTGTGAGGAAAAATGTGTCCAAATTTAAGTTCATGGGGTAATCCCTTCAATTTGTATTGATATATACGCCAACAACAAATATGAAATATATTTATTCATAATTAACATAGTATATCAGCTATTGGAAAAACAAAATATGAAAACATACCCCATGTATAAATGTACAATTGAGCCTCCTATCCATTTATAGTTAAGGATTTCATTTAGATTCTCAAGAGAAATGTTTCCTGTAAAGTCATATTTGTATAATTTTTCTTCCAAATAAACAATGTGATTACTACCATTTTGTAACATTTTATCCCTATGAACCTTCAATGTTAATAAATTCGAATATTGAACAGGTGGGGTAAAGGTGCTTTCGAAAGAACTTTTCGATTGGTTGGTTAATCCTTTAGAAGGTTTTTAGTAGAACTTTCATTTCACCGCCTTACCTTTGTCCATTTGTAATAGCATTCATTGGTTCGGACTTTTTTTCATTAATTTTTAAAGGTTTAGCATGAAAAATAAATTTCAATTTAATACCTCTTTATCAACATTTGTTTTACAAGATATGACATCCATGCGATGAATAGCTTGGTAGAACATTTGAATATCATCATCTTCAAGTGGAATAGGTAGCTCAACATTCATCTCATGAGCTACACTAATCACCACTCTCACATGACTTGTTGGAAGTGGTTCGTTGTATAGATGGTCATCTTGGATATTAAACACCATATCCCTCACAACAAGTCTATGGATGGGCATTGATAGATATAAATTAGAGTCATTTTTACCCTGTATAATATTAGTATTGGAAAGATATCAATTTTTATATGATTCACATTTTACAAAAACAATTATTAGAATATTAATTACCTCAACTAAGATAGCTCTTTGAGGGGAATGGATTGCCTCAAAACTGGTGTGGGTGGGGTGGTATATTTACACAATGGTTGTTCTTGAGTTGTTTCTTCTCTTTTCTTCCCCCTATAACATTTTCTAGAAAATCAATCTTCTAATGAAATTTTTCTTCAAGGGAAGATAATATTTATTTCATCTCTTACATTTATTTATCTTTATCCTCCTATTGTTTTTTTTCACAAAATATGTTTAGGGTGTCATCAAAAAACCCACAGCTATGACGCGTCTATAAAGTTTTGGTTGCTTCAAGGACAGTGATAATAGGTGTTCATCTAGTATAGGTGTTGATGATTCCTATGACTATGTCAGATAAAAAATATAGTAGAATAAGTAATCATTGTTATGTAATTGAAAGTTAAAGAAACATGTTTTTTATTATGTCAAACTTACACATGTTTGTTATACTTTTTGTGGGTCTTCATATAAGGACATGACCTTATTACATTACATAATCTTGAATTTAGTACAAAAATAACTTCCTTTTACATTAAGGATATTTTCAAGTTTAGAGCTTTATATAATTGGAACATAATATATTCATAAAATTACACATTAATACAGAGTGGATACTAAAAAACAATACTCATTTCTTCCAAAATATAAAATTTTTCAAATTAAACAAGATTCCTTGATAAATATCCATAAATTTTTACATGGATTACTTATATGTATTACACATCCTTATAACCTATGAAAATAATTTAAATAACTTGGGATGAGCACAAAAGCATAGTAAGGGATATAAAAAAGAAGTAAAGTCCATGAATACTTGTAACATGTTAAAACATTTTCAAAAGACATAATTGTCACCCATATATAATTACATTGTGAAACATAAGAATTAAAAAAGATCCATAAAAACATTCAAACATAAATATAACCATAAATGTATCATGGGTAATAAATTATATAATCATCTAACCATCTCAGCTACCTTATAATTTGTAACTATCACAGCTACCTTACAATTTTTGTAACCATCGCAGTAACACTTGGAGTAACCATACGACTGACCTCCAACTTACACATACCCAATGCATTGGAGGGAGATATAGGTCCCACCCTTCATTGTAAAAAATTTCCAAGAACCATAACATAATCGTGAATAATTTCATAAAAACAATGCTTTTCAATCTTGTAAAATAGAATATTCGAAACAGGATTTTAAAAGTTAAACCCCTTACAAAAGTCCTATATTTGAAGTGAGAATTAATAGAGTGGATGGAATGTGTATTTAGACTGTAAATAATCATAATTATACATAGTATAAACAAAAATCATCATAGAAACAAATTTTAATACCACATAAATAATGAAGTAGAATGTTAACCCAAAGAATGGAAATCAGGTTAAGAATTCATGTACCTCGGGTTTTTTTTAACTCAAAATCTTTTAAACCTCATGTATATTGGTTAAAATAGTGTTATTAATATTTTACATAAACATATCCATATTTATAATACCTTATAATATCATTTCATTACATTATTGGATCCTTTAATTGTTAGAATTTTGTTTCTTTCATTGTTTTGGGTGTGTTCTTTACATGTTTTCCATGATCGGGTCATGATGGATGTTCTTGTCGATTGGAAGTGAAACTACAGAATTGGAATGTAGTGGTATTTATATATTAATAGAACAATAAATTATAACATTTATAATTTTTAGTTCTGTAATGAGGATGATTCATATGTTAAAACATTATTGATATTTGTTTAGCTCATTTTAACAATTCTTCGATCGTAAAGAACTCATTTGTTTCATAAATTTATAACATGTGTACAAAATAATTCCAAAACATTATATAAGATATAATACTTAAATTATAATCTGGTTCAACCATAAAAATGGTTTCATGACCAGTATTGAAGTAAGTAAAGGAAATTGAAATCACATCCTCCATGATGTCGATAAATCAACACATCACAGATGGTGCTTTAATTCCATGAATATGTAGGGAGGAGTAGAAGATGGATGAAGAATGTGACATCCCAGATCCAGCTGCCCCTCAACCTGAGCCCCGAGCCCGGTTGGTCACATGACCCCTGGCTTGTCTCCCCATAGGCCAGGGGCTGCCGACTAGAAGCGGGGGTGTAATGGTAAGTCAATGGGGAGACTGTACCCCCATGTCAGAGTACACAGCGGTATAGCAGCAAAGTAGTAAAAATAGCGGAAGAACAACCAATGGTAAACAGGAGAAAAAGGGGAACATACAAACCAAATAGCAGAATTAAGAAAAACCTTGATGGCTATACAAAAGCCATATAGGCCATGTCTAATACAAAATAGATGCATGGCATGCTGATATAGTATAAATAGAAGACAAGAAGGCTATAAAATAATAATAAAAATGTAGTCCACGAGCATCTCTATCCAAGCTCGATCCTCTAATCTAGATCTCCAGCTAGAACATACATGTATCAATAACCTGAAGCTGGGCGCTTTCCCCTACTAGTACCTGCAGTAGTAAAGTCTACACAGGTTCCCAAGAGGCCGCCCGGGTAGGGTGTGATACAAGTCTCAGTAGGCCACCACCAATGATGTCTGCGTGTAATCCAAATAGGTGTTCGCAAGCAATGTGTGTAATAGACTGCAAGTAAGTAAAGCAACGTAAATAAACAACCCTCCCTCTTAGGTTTTGGAAGGACACCTAGCGGGTCTACCTATATCAGCTCATGGATGGTAGACTGAATGATCACCAGAGGTATAAGTACATAGATATAGGTTATCACTGGCATGAGTTAAACATGCCTCTCGTCCATGCTTCTCACATACGTTCAAGTATCATTGGCCCAAGGTATGAGTGCCTCTCATCCACAAGCACTCTTACTGGCGTGGGGTAGAAATGCCTCCCACCCATAAAGGTTATATGGGAACGAGGTATAAATGCCTCTCATCCTCAATCACTATAGATGGAGTGGGTTAGAAATGCCTCCCACCCATAAAGGTTATATGGGAACGAGGTATAAATCCCTCTCGTCCTCAAGAACTGAGATTTATCTGGCACGGGGTAAGAATGCCTCCCACCCAACACACGGAGATTCATCTGGAACGGGGTAAGAATGCCTCCCACCCAACACACGGGTTATCAAAAGTTTGTCAACACAGTAAGGCATAACCATTAACATCACAATATATATGGAAAACCATCTTATATCATAACACATTAACATTGCAAGGCATATCTATCTTATAATATCACATAAGCACAGTATGGCATACATACATCTCAATTCAGTCAATGGGTTCAGACTATCTCATCCTAGCCAACCTCTAACGAAGTCATCTCATTTTCCTAACATGGAAAATGCCTTTTCAAGTCATATCATTAAGGTTCAAAGGTGAAAAGGGACAATTCTCAAGTCATAACACCTATGTTTGACCACTCCCAGTCCATACCAAATCCAAACACCCAAACGAGGTTAGATTCATCCCTCTTATACCACATGGGTCATTTAGATATGAATCAGTCATTATAAATATGAGGTTTGGAGAAATAAAAACCACGGCACGACAACAATAACTCAATAAGTCAAAAACCCAAAATGGAAACCACGTGACCACCTACCTTACAGCTGTAGGCATAGGATCGCTTGATATCAACCTCAGATTCGTATTAGGATGGAAGAGATCTGAGTACCAGTCCAGTGCCCTGAAAATAGGGCATATGATCCAGCACCAAAATAACAAGACGGAAGGCATGATTTTCCGATGAAGGATGGGTGCATGAGGTTAGCCTTACCTTAGACCTTCTAACACTTCCAACGGATTAAGAATCGGACTCCGGATGAAGGCTCCTCCAAGAGAAGAGTGAGGAGAGGGTTTTGGAGCTCACAGGAGGCTCCCCTCTGGTTCTGTATGCGGGTAGGAGGAAGAGAAAATGATTTAGGATTAAATAGAAAGTAAGGGGAAAAGGGTAATTACACCCAGAACAGGGTCGCACGGTTTAGGCGCACGGTTTACCAAACCGTGCGCAAACCATGCACATATCACTACCTTCAGATAAAGGGTCACAGGGTTCAGGCACATGGTTTACCCAAACCGTGCGCAAACTGTGCACACCTCCCTGCCTCCAGACCAAAGGCCACAAGGTTTACCCAAACCGTGCGCAGGACATGCACCCTTGTCTGAAAGTCCATTTCTCGAACTCTCGGGATCTGAACAAACCCCAGACACTCCCCGGACCTTCCTTAAAACATCACACACATTAAAAAAGGTTAAAGGAAAGGTTCGAAAGAAAAACTAAAGGTATGTACCTTTTCCAAAGAGTCGGGTCGTTACAACCTCCCCTCCTTAAAGCAACTCGTCCCTGAGTTGGCCTTCCGAGGGTACTGAGGTGTCATCAACAAAAAGCTCTGGACATTGAGAACGTATATCAGCTTCTCGCTCCAAGGTCTAGTCCTATACCCGGTCGTGCTTCCATAGCACCAGTACAAGAGGAACAGACCTTCCACGGAGTGTCTTCACACTCCGGTCAACAATTCGCATTGAATACTCCTCGAAGGAAGCATCCACAACCAGTTCAACCTCATCAGGCTGAAAAACATGAGTCAGATCTAAAAAGTACCGGAGTAGCTAAGATACATGAAAAACATCTCGCATGGCCTGGTATCTCTGGGGAAGTGAAAGCTGGTAAGCTACTGGCCTGATCCGCTTCATCACCTCAAAGGGTCCTACGAACCTCGGTGAGAGCTTACCCTCCTTCCGTATACGTCTCTTCCCCAACTTGGGTGAGACCATTAAGAAAACCCGGTCCCCAACCTCAAACTCAAGAGGTCGTCACTGCTTGTTAGCACAAGAATGCTGCCTAAACTGAGCTATCTGCATACACTTCTTAATAAGCTGTATCTACTTTGTAGTCTCCTACACCGGACGTGGTCCTAGAACAGCTGCCTCACCTGCCTCAAGCCCACACCAAGGAGAGCGAAAAGGCCTACCATATAAGGCTTCATAGGGAGCCATCTCAGTGGTAGCCTGGAAGCTATTTTTATAACTGAACTTGAAAAGAGGAATTTGTTTGTCCCATGAACCTCCAAAATCGAGAACACAGGCACGTAACATATCCTCTAGTACCTGTATAGTCCGCTCAGTCTGTCTGTCAGTCTGCGGGTGATAGGCCATGGTCAGAAGTACCTTTGTACCCATGGCCTTCTGTAAACTCTGCCAGAACCGAGATGTAAAATGAGGATCTCTGTCTGAGACAATAGATTGAGGTGCTCCATGAAGGCGCACTGTCTCCTTGACATACAGTCTTCCCATGTCGTCAACCGTGAAGGTCTCCTGCATAAGTAAGAAATGTGCGACCTTCTTCAGATGGTCGACGATAACCCATACTACATCATTTCCACAAGGTGACCTAGGTAAACCAGTTACAATGTCCATAGAAACATCGTCACATTTCCACTCCGGAATGGAAAACAGCTGTAAAAGCCCTCCCTGACGCTAAAGTTCCACCTTAACCTACTGACAGGTGGAACAATGCATGATAAAACTGGATATCTCCCGCTTCATGCTGGGACACCAGTACTATCGTCGCAAATCACGATACATTTGGTGATGCCTGGGTGAAATGCCCATGCTGAGGCATGGAAATCCCTCATCAGCTCCTCTCTGATGTTTGCTGGGACCCATACATGCCCACTAAATATTAAAGTACCACCCTCATCCACAGTCCAATCTGTAGAGGCATCATCAGCGACACTCTCTCAGAGAACAAGGCCTTCTGGATCTGATAACTATCTTGCCCTGACCCGTTCCAGAAGATTAGATGTCACCGCTAAGTCTGAGAGAACAGTCTGACCCTTACCCTCCTGAACCTCAACATGCATCTCTGAAAATATAGCCATCAGCTTCCACTCCTCATTAGATTCACAAACCACTTGCGACTGAGTTTTATGACTTAGCGCATTGACTACTGAATTTCCTTTTCCAGGAGTGTAGGACAGTTCGAAGTCAAAGGATTGCAGGTACTCGACCAACCTGCATTGCCTGAGATTTAGATCCCACTGAGTGAAGATATATTGGAGGATTTTGTGGTCAGTGAATACCACAAAACTCTCTCCCAAAAATTAGTGTCTCCAAAAGCATAAGGCATGTACAACAATTGCGATCTCGAGGTCGTGCATCAGATAATTCGGTTCATGAGCCTTTAACTGATTAGATCCATATGCAACAACTCGCTCATCCTTCATAAAGACAGCTCCAAGCCTGATACCTGATGCATCACAAAAGACCGTATAAGCTTTTCCTGGCTCCGGCAAGATCAGTATCGGTGATGAAGTTAGTCTGCCCTTCAGTTCCTGAAAATCTACTTCATAAGGTTATGACCAATCGAATCTCACCCCCTTTTTGGTCAAAGTTGTAATTGGTGTTTCTAGGTGTGAAAAGTCCTGAATGAACCGCCTATAATATCCCACAATCCCCAAGAAACTCCTCATATCAAAGATGTTCTTGGGATGCTCCCATGAAATTACAGCACTCACCTTCTCAGGGTCAACTGAAACTCCAGACTCAGAAATTTTGTGACCCAAGATGAGAACCTTATTTATCCAAAAGTGTCATTTTCTGAGCTTAGCATAAAGATGATGCTCTCTTAGTGTATTCAGCATGATCTCAAGATGGGTTGCATGGTCTTGTCTTGAGCATGAATAGACTAAGATATCATCCATAAATACAACCACAAAATAATCAAGGTTAGGGTGAAAAATATGATTCATAATATCCATAAACATTGCAGGTGCATTTGTTAGCCCAAATGGCATGACTAGGTACTCATAGAGACCATACCTGCTCCTGAACGCCGTGCGAGGTATGTCTGAAGTCCTAACATGCACCTTGTGATAGCCTGACCTCAAATCTATCTTTGAAAACACCTTTTCTCTTCAGAGACGATCGAAGAGGACGTCAATTCGAGGTAAAGGATACCGATTATTAATGGTCAGCTGATTTAACTTACGATAATCCATGCAAAGGCAAAGGGTACCGTCAGCCTTCTTGGAAAAGAGAACTGGTGATCCCCAAGGAGAAGTACTTGGACGTATAAAACCTTTTTCTTCCAGGTCCTCCAGCTGACTCTTGAGCTCTAGGAGTTCCTTTGGTTCCATCCTATAGGGAGTAATGGTCACTCGTGCTACTCCTGGTATAAGATCAATAGTAAACTCCACCTCTCGCACTAGAGGTAGTCCAGAGAAATCATCAGGAAAGACATCACTAAAATGCTCCACCACCGGAGGATAGATAGAGGGTTGTAACCCTTGGTGATCGAGATAAAGACTGGAAACCTGTGTCGTGACACCACCTAAACTCTGGTGTTCTGGTCCTGCTCGTGTCGCACTAAGATCCCATTCTCCCTTATGCATATGTGTGTCTCCCTCTGGTGAGGTAAATGCCACCCTCTGACGATAGCAGTCAATCCAGGATCTATAGGGAACTAACTAGTCCATCCCAAATATTACATCAAAACCTATCATATCCAGAACATACAGGTTTCACATGAAAAGGTAACCACCCACCTTGAGGGGAAAATTCTGACAACAATGAATCCCCTCTGAATAGATACCTAATGGGGTATCTAATGTGATCATACCATGATATGACTACACGTCGAGGCCCAAACATCCAATAATCGCCTCCAATATAAAAGAGTGAGAAGCACCATTGTCAAACAAAGCAGATACTAATGTAGAGGCAACTAGAATCGTACCTCGTACAGTAGATGGTCCGACTTGCTGCTCATGTGGCGTACACTCGACTGCAAACAACTGGCCGACACTACAGCCCTGGGTCACATCCTAGCTACCTAGAGTAGACCCACCCTGCTGGTGCTGAGAGTCATATGCATGATTACCTATACCTCGACTGCCACCACGACCTAATTGACCGGCGGTATTCCAACTGCCTGACTGACGTGATCCTGCCAATCCAGCGCCAGATCATAGAGTAGGTAAAGATCCCTACTCACTGGACCCTGGGGGAAAAGTCCTGCAGAATCGGTGGAGATGGCCCAACCTACCACAACCTCTGCACTCCACTGGGTTTCGCGTACACGGCCTCTTCATATGTCTTGGCACCCCACATTGGTGACAGATAGGAGTACCACCCTAGAAAAGGGTATGACCCCACTAACACCGCGAGAGTCCTCAAAACGTCACTTCTTCCCAGAAGTAGAACCACTAGAAACCTTTGGTGTCGAACCGCCCTGGTTCACACTGCCCGCTTCTCCCAAGTTCCTCTCTGTGATCAGCACCTGATTGACAATCTCTGAAACGGTCGTCAACCTGAACATGTTGACTTGCGACCAGATGGCATAACACAGCCCATCCTCAAAATGCCTCGCGGCCATGAGATCATCAGCAGTTAGGGTAGGAGCAAAATTCTATAACTCAGTGAAACGGGACGAATATTCCATGACTTTCATGGTCCCTTGCTACAGATTCATAAACTCCCCAGCTCTGTCAGCCCTCAAAGACTGGGGAAAGAAGTAATCATAGAAGATGGTCTGGAAATCAGTCCAGATCATATCTATATGTTGTCCCGACTGGGTGATGACATCCCACCACCTCCTGGATGAACCACGTAGCATATATGCTTCGAGATTGACCCTCCACTCTAGAGGCGTCTCAAGGTGCTCGAAGTTGGTCAGAAGAGATTCCAACCAGGACTCCACAGCAAGTGGTCCTCCATCTCCCGTAAACGTAGGAGGATGTTGCGACTAAAACTCGCGGGTCAACTCTGCCATACTCCGGGCAGGTCGCACTCCACCTTGCATACTCTGCATCATACGCAAGAAATTCTCATGGAACTAGGCAACGGTGCCCATCTCAGGAATAGAAAGAGGAGCCACAGGTGGCTCGACAAGAAGATCAACTTGCGGCACAGGGCCCGCCACCTCAGGAACGTGATAGTCGTCGCCTTCAGTACGCGCGACTCAAGGACATCTCAGAGGCATAGTGCTACAATGCCAAACGAACGTCTCAAAATAAGAAACCAACAAAATTAAAGGTTGAACTCTAGAAGCTAGGATAGGTACTATTCCTCCCTACCCCTAAGATAACCTATCCACACCCATACGAAAAACTTAGTAAAACCTGCAACTGGTCAAAATTAACTTAATCCGTTGATATGGCATTTTCCATCCCATAAGGGCCCATACTCCTCATGAACTGAAAGATGACACACACTTAGATGTCATTTCTCATTTACTAGCAGCAATCAATCATTAAAATTTCCTTTTAAGAAAAACATTGGTTTAGTTGGAATGTCATTTTCTGATACATAAGGGCGCATACACCTTATGAACCAAAGAGTGACACCCACTAAAACCACATCATTCTTCAATTCACAACAAGCATGAAGGGCTATCTCAAAGGCACACATATAACCAAGGAATGGAAATAATCAACAGGCAATGCTAGCTCAAAATTCAAACATGACATGGAAAGATTCATGGCCTAATCATATTGTGCCTATCGTGATTCATGTTCTAATGCATAACCCTCATTTCATCGGGTCGAACCATAAAATCCAAAACCCAACATTGCAAATCTAAATAACATCACAAAACATGTGTATCACCCAACGATGAAACGATATCAACAGTAAATAGCAGAATCAATAACAATATAAAATAGGCAACTTGGTCTTTTCCACGTACATGGGTTCGCGGTGCCCAAGCACGGCTCATGGATAAGTCCCTAAGCGTTCCCATTCTCCAAGTCTATTATCGCCAAACAGTAAAGAAAGAAATAAATAAAACCCTTTGATACAACTTTGTGACGTCCCAGACCCAGCTACCCCTTAACCCGAGCCCCGAGCCCAGTTGGCCACATGACCCCTGGATCATCTCCCCATAGGTCAGGGGCTGCCGACTAGTAGTGGGGGTGTAATGGTAAGTCAGTGGGGAGACTGTACCCCCATGTGAGAGTACACAGCGGTATAGCAGCAAAGTAGTAAAAATAGCAAAAGCACAACCAATGTTAAATAGGAGAAAAATAAGAACATACAAACCAAACAACAGAAGTAAGAAAAACCCTTATGGCTATACAAAAGCCACATAGGCAATATCTAATAAAAAATTGATGTATGGCATGCTGATGTAGTAGAAATAGAAGACAATCATGCTATACAATAATTCAAAAAGAACAAAAGTATTCCATGAGCATCTCTATCCAAGCTCGATCCTCTGCTCTAGATCTCCAGCTAGAACATACATGTATCAACAACCTGAAGCTGGGCCCTTTCCCCTACTAGTACATGCAGTGGTAAAGTCTACATGGGTTCCCAAGAGGCCGCCCAGGTAAGGTGTGAGACAAGTCTCAGTAGGCCACCACCAACGATGTCTACGTCTAATCCAAATAGGTTTTTGCAAACAAAGTGAGTAATAGACTGCAAGTAAGTAAAGAAAAGTAAATAAACAACCCTCCCACTCAGGTTCCAGAAGGACACCTAGCGGGCCTACCTACTTCATCTCATGGCTGGTAAACTGAACGATCACCAGAGGTATAAGTAAATAGATATAGGTTATCACTGGAACGAGGTAAACATGCCTCTCGTCCATGATTCTCGAATACGTACAAGTATCACTGGCCCGAGGTATGAATGCCTCTCGTCCACAAGCACTGTAACTAGTGTGGGGTAGAAATGCTTCCCACACATAAAGGTTATATGGGAACGAGGTATAAATGCCTCTCATCCTCAATCACTATAGCTAGCGTGGGGTAGAAATGCCTCCCACCCATAAAGGTTATATGGGCACGAGGTATAAATGCATCTCATCCTCAAGCACTGAGATTTATCTGGCATGGGGTAAGAATGCCTCCCGTCCAACACACAGAGATTCATCTGGCATGGGGTAAGAATGCCTCCCACCCAACACACGGGTTATCACAAGGTTGTCAACACAGTAAGGCATAACCATTCACATCACAATATATAAGGAAAACCATATTATATCATAACACATTAACATTGCAAGGCATATCCGTCTTCTAATATCACATAAGCACAGCATGGCATACATACATTTCAATTCATTCAAGGGGTTTAGACTATCTCATCCTATCCAACCTCTAACCAAGTCATCCCATTTTCCTAGCATGGAAAATTCCCTTTCAAGACATATCAATAAGGTTCAAAGGTGAAAAAGGGCCAATTCTCAAGGCATAACACCTATGTTTGACCACTCCCGGTCTATACCAAATCGAAACACCCTAAGGAGGTTAGATTCATCCCTCTTATACCACACGGGTCATTTTGATATGAAGAAGTCATTATAAATATGGGGTTTGGCGAAAGACAACCCACAGCACGACAACAATAACTCAATAAGGTGAAAACCCAAAATGGAAACCACATGAACACCTACCTTAGAGTTGTAGGTGTACCCGCGCTTGATATCAACCTCATATTCATAGTAGGTTGGAAGAGATCTGAGTTCTAGTCTAATTCCCTGAAAATAGGGCATATGAGCCTGCATCAAAATAACAAGATGGAAGGCAAAATTTGCCGATGAAGGAAGGGTGCGTGAGGTTTTCCTTACCTTTTCCCTTCCAATGCTTCCAACAGATCAAGAATTGGACTCCGGACAAAGGATACACCAAGAGAAGAGTGAGGAGAGGGTTTTGGAGCTCAAAGGAGGCTCCCCTCTGTTTCTTCCCACGGGTAGGAGGAAGATAAAATTTATTTAGGCTTAAATAGAAATTAATGGAAAAAGGGTAATTTCACCCAGAACAGGGTCCCACGGTTTAGGCGCACGGTTTACCAAACCATGCGCATACCGTGTGTATCTCACTGCCTTTAGATAAAGGGTCGCACGGTTTAGGCGCATGGTTTACCCAAACCGTGCGCACCTCCCTGCCTCCAGACCAAAGGCCACACGGTTTACCCAAACCGTGCGCAAGTCTTGCGCAGGCCGTGCGTCCTTGTCTGGAAGTCTATTTCTCGAACTCTTGGGCTCCGATCAATCCCTGAACACTCCCCGAACCTTCCTTAGAACATTACACACATTAAACAAGTTTAAATGAAAGGTTCGAAAGAAAAACTAATGATTCGTACCTTTGCCAAAGAGTCGGGTCGTTACAAAGAATTTTACATGAACATGAGAAAAATATATAATATAAATGATTCTGAAACATTCATTCCTCTTGGATAATAGGAGGTGAGGAAATAAAAATAAAGGAACTCAAAATTAAAGAAAAATTCAGAAATCTCTCATGAAAATTCAGCAGCCTAATGGCGTCACATAAAATTTCATAAAATAGTTTTATGATAGAAAGGTGGTATCTCATCACTCTAAAATAATATGGGAAGTAATGGGGATATGTAATGTCATATCCCAACATAATCCAATTGGAAGGAAATATAATAATATAAAATTGCAGAAAAGAATGAAAACAAAATAGGATGTTTACCTCTTGATCTCTTCTCCTTGAGATCCTTCTTAAGGACTTTGGTTTTGGCCTTTTGGTGAGACCATCAGATCTAGGAAGTGGGGAAGAACATTGGGGAGGTAATTTGGAAGAAATTAGACAATGATAAAGGCTTTATAGGTGTGGGAGGAAGAGGGAAATGAGGGTGGAATTTATAGTGGAGGAGGGGAGGTATTTACATTATTTTAATCATTATTATAATATTTTTCACAAGACTATGAATAGTATTAATTCATGTGACCCCAAATAGTAATAATGTCATTTTAGTTCTAAAAAAGTGTCTTTAAACCACTTATGATGTCATAAATAGTGTATTTTACTGATAATTTTAATATACGGTATTTTACCATATTTCACTATTCATCAAAAATTCAATAATTTTAGAAAAATCCCAAAAATTAACCCTTACCATTTTTTGATGTGTGGAATTCAAAAATAAATTCCATTTTTTTAAAATAATTTTCTAAATATTATTGATTTAATTTTTAAATAAAATCATACTTAGTTCAAAATTTAACAATTATAATTATATAATTGCTTTTATATCACATTGAAAAATTAACCAAGATGTCATTATCTTAAGAACTTAAGAAAATAAAATAATAATAAAATTTAATATTCCTTAGGTTCATATTACTATTCATATTACTATTCATAAGGGTATGTTACAATTCACCAAAAATCATGTTGGTTCTACTAAACTCCAAATAACATACTGAACACAATTGAAGATGACCGTTTTTAAAATTCAAAACATAGAAGCAAAAAAATTATGTTTAAATGATATTTATAAATATCTACATAAAACAAACTTTCAATCATTTCAATTTATTTTTAGAAAACCTTGGGGTGTTCCATTATCCCCCCCCCCCATCTGGAAACTACATCCTCACAATTTTATTTACTTATTAAACAAGTGGGGGTACCATTCCCTCATAGCATTTTCAAAATCCCGTTTTTCTTATTCTACCATGTGGTTTCTCCATAAGACATTTACCTAGTGGATTACCTTATTCTGCAATACCTGTTCCCTTAAATCAAGAATTTAAACTGGTTTTTCTTCATAAAAATGGTTCTCTTCCAGTTGAACTGCTTCTAGGTTCAAGACATGAGTTGAATCTGGCACATACTTTATCAATACTGAAACATGAAAAATATTGTGTACCTCAGAAAAACTCAGAGGCAAAGCTACCCAGTATGCAACCGGTCCAACTTTCTCTAGGATTTCAAAATGACTGATGAACTATGGACTTGGCTTTCCTTTCATAGAAAAACACATCATGCTTTTCCAAGGATATATTATAAGTAAAAAATAGTCACCTACCTCGAATGAGAAGTATTTACTTCTATTATCTGCATAACTTTTCTACCTGCTCTGAGTTATCCTCAAGTAAGACTAGATCATCTTCACTTTCCCAGCCACTTCCTCTACTAATTCTTTCCCTAACAACTTTCTTTCACTAACTTCATCCCAAAATACTAGAGTCTAACACCGCTTCCTATAAAAATCCTAAAATGGTGTCATTTGTATACTAAAATGAAACATTTTATTATAAGAAAACTCAACTAAAAAAATATCTTGATCCCAACTTCCCTAATAGTCTATTGAACATGCTCAAAGCACATCCTCCAAATTCAGAATCCTTTGTTCTAATAGCACATCTGATTGAGGATGAAAAGCTATACTAAAATTCAATTTTGTGCACAATGACTTCTGAAATCCCTCCCAAAAGTTAGAAGTGAACCTGGGATCCTGTTCAGATAAAATGTAAAGAGGAACTCCATGTAACTTGACAATCTGTTTGAGGTACAGTTGAGAAAGTTGATCCAAAGACATTGTATCTCTAATAGATAGAAAATGTATAGATTTTTTCAGCTGATCAACAATAACCAAAATCGCATTATTACAAAGAGAAGTATTTGATAGTCCCACCAAAAATTTCATGGATATATCCTCCCATTTCCACTCTAGCACTGGTAAAGGCTGAAGCATCCCCTTCGGTAACTACCGCTCTGCTTTAACCTGATGACATGTCAAGCATTCCACAGAAAAATCAGCAATATGTCTTTTTATTCCATCCCACTAAAAATACTCCCGAAGGTCTAGGTATATCTTAGTACCGCCAGGATGAATTGAAAATAGAGAACTATGAGCTTCACACAATAATTCTTTCTTCAACAAGGAATCACAACGCACACAAAACCTTTTTCGAAATCTTAAAATACAATCTTTATCCAGATTAAATTCTGGAAACTTACCCATTTTAACCAATTCTACATTTTTATGTAGCTCACGTTTTCCTTTTGTGCTTGCTTAATTTTGGCTGACAACAATGACTGCACTGAAACCTGAAACAAAATAGTTGTATTCCCTGCACCAATAATTTCTAATAAAAATTCATCAAATCATTAATCAAGGGATCATGTTCCAAACATAACATGGTTAATGATGCATGATGTTTTTGACTCAAGTCATCTTCCACATTGTTTACTTTTCTAGGATGGTAATTGATTGTGCAATCATAATCCTTTATTAGTTCAAGCCATCTTCACTACCTCATTTTTAATCCCTTATGAGTGAATATATACTTTATAATTTTATGGTCAGTATATATTTGACATTTGGCTCCGTATAAATGATGCCTCCAAATTTTCAAAGCAAAAACCATAGATGCCAATTCCAAATCATGTGTGGGATAATTTAACTCATGAGGTTTAAGTTGTCTTTATGCATGAGAAATTACCTGATCATTCTGCATAAAAACAAAACGAAGTCCCTTCTAAGAAGCATCATTGTAGATGACAAACTCACCATTTCAGGAAGTCAAGGCCAAAACTAGAGAATTCACCAATATCTTCATTAGTTTCTAAAAAAAACATCAAACTCCTCTGTCTAAATAAATTTAACCCCTTTTCGTGTTAACTTAGTTATTAGGCTAGATAACCGTGCAAAGTTCTTAAAAAAACAATCTGTAATGACCTACTAACCCATGAAAACTTTGAATTTCTGGGACATTTTTAGGTGTTGGACATTCATCAACCACTTTTGTTTTGGTAGTATAAATTATTATTCCATCCTTATATACAATGTTCCCATGAAAAGAAATTTGTTTCAACCAAAAATCACATTTTCTGAATTTTGCATACTGTTTCTTTTCCTTTACAGTTTGTAACACAACCCTTATAAGTTTTTCATGGTCTTCTTTACTCTTAGAAAATACAAGAATGTCATCAATAAACATAACCAAAAATTTATCCAAGTACTCCTGAAATATTCTATTCATAAGATTCATGAATGTATTAGGTTCATTCTTTAACCTAAACATCATAAAAAAATTCATAATGCCCATATCAAGTGTGAAAGACTATTTTTGGGATGTCATCCTCCTTCACTATCAGTTGATGGTATCCGAATCTCAATTTAATCTTGGAAAAGTACTGATCTCCCTAGAGATGATCAAACAAGTCATCGATGTGAGGGAAATGATACTTTTTTTAATAGTGATGTTATTCAAAACTCTATAATCAACACAAAGTCTCATGGAACCATCTTTCTTTTTAATGAACAAAATAGGAGCTCCCCATGGTGAAGTGCTAGGATGAATGAAGACTTTATCAAGCAAATCCTATAAATTATTTTTCAATTCAAGAAGTTCTATTTGAGCCATACGATATAGGGGTTTTGAAATTGGCATAGCATCAGGAACTAAGTCAATTATTAATTCGACTTCTCGATCAGGTATGACACTGGGTAACTCATTAGGAAAAGCATCAAGGTATTCATTTACCATTAGCACATCATTAATCTCAACAGTTCCCCTATTTTCAACAATATGATCACGATTACTTTCATTTACATCTTTCAATAGTTCCTCATCTTCCTAATATGTTATCAATTTTATGGGTTCATTCTTATATACAAACTGAAACTCTTTCTAAAAAACAACTTCTTTATATCTATAGCCAATCTTAGCATGATAAACAGAAAGCCAATCCATTCCCATAATAACATAAAACTCAACTAAAATAAAAAAATGTCTGCATGTAAATTCTTTCCATAGACCACAATAGAAAGATTTTTATAATTCATCATTTCTATAGTATTTCTCCTTTGTGTTTTAACAACAAGTTCTAGTCTCATTTTTAGAGGTGATATTTCCAATTTACCAGAAAATTTCTCAGATATGAAGGAATGTGTAGAACCCGTATCAAATAAAACATTAGCAAAATATAAGTAAAAAAATTACATGATACAACTTCATTGGATGGCTCAGTATCTACTGACGTAGTCACAAAATATATCACTACACCTTTCTGCTTATAGTCTAGCTTCTTTGCATCATTTGGATCTCTCTTTGGGTAGATATTTTCATAGTGACCCACCTCCCCACATTTAAAACACTTTACAGTTTTCTTATCAGGATAAGTCTTAGGATCATTTTCATTACAATCTCGGGCCATATATCCAAACTTACATCATTGAAAACACTTCCCAGTTTTTCTAATACATTCCCCAGGGTGCTTCTTGCCACACTT
The DNA here is from genome assembly GCA_963277665.1 of Viscum album. NCBI lineage: Eukaryota > Viridiplantae > Streptophyta > Magnoliopsida > Santalales > Viscaceae > Viscum > Viscum album. The sequence continues at coordinate 822,257,732 of OY728123.1, forward strand.
TCTACGAACTGTAAAATGGATTTTCTTACCATTTGATTTCATTGGTTGATTCTTACCCATAGTATGACATCGGGTCCTCTTCTTCTCCTTATTTCCAAAGTGAACATGATCCTTATAAAAACTTCATATCTACCCTCTCAGCACATCAGAAAAGTTTCTCATAACTTTTGAATTCACATGAGGCCTACACCATTCGATACCTTGGCTTTAGTCATGAGTAAAAGCGGTTGATTTTTCTATCGAGATCCAAAATAAGATTTGGAGCATACCTCGTCAGGCATGTGAAGTTCTATTCATACACAACCACTGAATCTTCCTCCTTTTTCTTCAATTCAAGGAATTTATTCTCCATCCTAAGTCTCACAACCTTAGGAAAATATTTTTCAAGGAAAAGACTTTTAAATTCATCCCACTCTAAGGTATCAATATACTCTCTATCCTAGTTATTCTTTACCATTTACCACCACTGATCAGCCTCACCTTCAAAATGATAAATGGAAAGACATACCTTTTGATTATCTTAATAACCCATTAAATCAAATATCTTTTCTAGGGATTTAATCCATCCTTCAATCATTACTGGGTCAGAAGAACCATTTAAAGAAGGAGGGTGTTGTCTCATAAAATGTTACACTATTATCATGTTACATTATGGTACCTCTATTTGTTATCTTGCATGGATTACACCACCATTTATTTCTTGTGTCAAGAGATCCATTATTGTGACAAACTGCTCAGTTCCAATCCCTACCATTTCGGGCTGTAGATTCATAAGGATATCGTTCTATCAGAGTCTCTCCTCTTCAGATTCCTTGTTTCTTTTGTGGATAAAAATTCTGAACAAACATATCTTATTTGAAATAACATGGTAATATTTATGTGCTATAACATTTCAAATTAACCATGGAGTAAAAACAATTATGGTATTATATTAAAATCATCCTAACCCCTAAAGTTATCTAAACCATCCTTTGATACAAACAAAAAGGACTCGGCCTTATTACATTACATAATCATGAATTTAGTCAAGAAAAAACATCCTTTTACATTAAGGAACTTTTCAATTTTAGAGAATTATAGAATGGGGACAAAATATATTCATAAAATTTCACATTTATACAGAGTGGATACTAAAATAAACAGTACCCATTTCTTCCAAAATATAAATCATTTCAAATTAAACATGATTCCTTGAAAAAATATTCATAAATTTTAACATAGATTCTTTATTTGTATTACACATCCTTATAACCTATTAAAATCATTTAAAAAACATGGGATGAGAACAAAAATCTTAGTAAGGGATATAAAAAAGAAGGAAAATGCATGAATACTTGTTAGATATGAAAACAATTTCAAAAGACATACTTGTCACCCATATATAATTATTTTCTGAATGATGAGAATTACACAAGATCCAAAAAAACAAAATAAAATAAATATATCCATAAAGGTATCTTGGGTAATTAATAACAAAATATTGTAACCCTCTCCACTGCCTTATAATTTGTAACAATCACGGCTACCTTACCATCTGTGTAACCATCATAGTGACACTTGGAGTAACAATACGACCAACCTCCAACTTACACATACCCAATGCATTGGAGGGAGATATAGGTCTCACCCTTAATCATAAAAAATTCCCAATAACCTTAACATAATTGTGAATGATAGCATAAAAAAATTCTTTTTAATCTTGTAAAACATAATTTTTAAAAGAGGACTTTAAAAGTAAAACCACTTACAAGAGTCATCTAATTGATGTTAGACATAATAGAGTGGATGGAATATGTATGTAGACTATAAAAATACATAATTAAACATAGTATAAACAAAACTCATTATAGAAACAATTTTAATACAACATAAATAATGAAGTATAATGTTAACCCAAAAATGGAAATCCGGTTAAGAGTTCCCTTACCTCAGGTTTTTCATAATTAAAACTTGTTTAAACCTCATATATAATGGTTAAAAGAGTGTTATTAATATCTTAAAGAAACATATACATCTTTATAGTACCTTATAAGATCATTTCATTAGATCATTTCATCTGTTAATTACTAGTAGTTTGTTCCTTGCTGTGTTTTGGGTGTGTTCTTTACATGTTTTCCATGATCGGTTCATGATGGATGTTCTTGTCGATTGGAAGTGAAACTCCAGAATTGGAAGTGAAACTCCATAATTGTAATGAAGTGGTATTTAAATATTAAAAAAACCATAAATTATACAATTTATCATTTTGAGTTCTATCATGATGATGATTCATATGTTACAACATTATTGATATTTGGTTAGGTCATTTTAACGATTCTTTGATTGTAAAGAACTCATTTGTTTCATAAATTTTTAACATGTGTACAAAATGATTCCAAAACATTATATAAGATATAATAAATAAATTATAATCTGGTTCAACCATAAAAATTGCTTCTTGACCAGTCATTAAGGAATTAAAAGAAATTGAAATCACATCGTCCACGATGTAGGTAAATCGACACATCACAGACGGTGTTTTAATTCCTTTAATAAGTGGAGGAAGAGTAGAATATTGATGATAAATTTTCCATGAACATGAGTAAATCCATAATATACATGATTATAGAGCTTTCATGCCTCTTGGATAAGAGGATGTGAGGAAAGAAAAATAAATGAACTCAAAATAAAAGAAAAATTGGGAAATCACTCATGAAAATTCGGCAGCCTAACGACGACACATAAAATTTTATAAAATAGTTTTATGAGAGAAAGGGGGTATCTCATAACTCTTATATAATATAGGAATTAAGGGGGATATAGAGTGGAATATCTGAACATAATCCAAATGGAAAGAAAAATAATAAAATGAAAGAAAAGAAAGAAAACAAAAGAGGATGTTTACCTCTTGATCTCTTCTCCTTGAGATCCATCATAAGGCCATTGATTTTGGCCTTTCGGTGAGACCAGCAGCTCTAGGACGTGGGGAATAAGATTGGGGAGGGAATTTGGATGAAATTAGAAAATGATCAAGGATTAAGAGGTGTGGGAGGAAGATGGAAATGAGGGTGGAATTTAGAGTGGAGGAGGGGAGGTGTTTTACATTATTTTAATCTTTATTATAATATTTTGCTCAAGACTATGAATATTCTTAATTCATGTGACCCCAAATAGTAATAATGTCATGTGAGGTCTAACCAAGTGTCCTTAAATCACTTATGATTTCATAAATAGTGTATTTGTTTGATAATTTGAATATACGGTATTTTACCGTAATTCACTATTCATCGAAAATTCAATAATTTCATAAAAATCCCACAAAAATCACCTTTAACATTTTTTTACATGTGAAATTTAAAAATAAAGTCTATTTTTTGAAAATAATTTTCTAAATATTAATAATTTAATTTTTAAATAAAATCATACTTAGTTCAAACATTAAAAATTCTAATTCTATAACTGATTTCATATCACATTGAAAAATTAACCAAGATATCATTATATTAAATCCTTAAGAAAATAAAATAGTAATAAAATTTAATATTCATTAGTTTCATATTACTATTAATATTACTATTCATAAGGGTATGTTACTATTCACTAAAAATCAAGTTGGTTCTACTAGACTCTAAATAACATACTGAACACAATTGTAGATGCCCGTTTTTTCAAAATTCAAAACATAGAAGCAGAAAAATTAAGTTTAAAGGATAGTTATAAATATTTACTTACAACAAGATTTCATGCATTTCAATTTATTTTTAGAAAAACCTTATGGTGTTACACTTCATCTATTAGTATCTCATCTTTATTTACACTTGTCTCCTTCCATAGCACATGTCATGGGATGAATATGAATTTGGATTAGTATTCATCAATCAATATATAAAAAGAATAAAATAATTATGTTTTTATTTCATGTCACATAAAAGTATTAAAATAGATTTAAAATATGTACCAATTTTTTTTCAAGTGAAACATACCCCATCCTTTATTTATGGTAGGGGTATGTTGGTTTTTCTGCCTATTCTTTATTTTCAGTACTCAGTTGTTCTTTCAAAAATAAAAAATTCACAATAAAAATTATGAATACACATATTATAAAAGAATTTATTACCAGCCACATTGTACCAAAAAATACATCTCCACACAACAGCCAGTAAACTCATCCCATGCTTCTTGGATTATCAGGTGTGCATTCATAAGTGGTGGGTGCAGGTTTATTTTACCTTTAACAACTTTAAGATAAATCTTGTTAGAATTGTGAAAAAGCCTCTTTGAATACTTCCTGAAATCATTGATACGTATTTCTTGTGGGAATCATCTATTATAAATGCACTCTACAAGGTATGATGAAGAGTAATTCAATGTTTCATTATTTTATTTTTCAGTAAAATAAATAAATGATATCATAATTTTACTGTAATATCCTCCCACATCAGTAGAATTGGCATGTGTAGAACAAAGGGAGATGAAAAGTATGAATCACATACCTGACATTCAGAATGCAGTGAGGGCGGCGTGGTGATGGAGGATAACTGTTGACCATGTTCAAAACACATCATACATATCACATTAGCCTGAAATGGGGACAAAAAAATGAGGGTCGACTGCTGACCATGTTCGAAACACAGGACCTGACTCAAAGTGTTGTCAAAAGTCTTCTGAGGCATTGGCCCAGGAGGGTAGGTGAGCTGATGCAGCATGGGACCAGGCCATTAGGGGTTCCCTTTGGACATGGAAGTGGATGAGGATCTGAAAGAAGGACACGCAATGAATGAAGGTGGAGTTATGGAATGTTTGAATAGATTCTAATGCTCTTGAAGGTACGCCACTGTGATCATGGAATTAGGAACCTTATGCTTGGAGCATAAGAAATATCTTATTTGGAGTAAGAGGAATCCTATGTTTGGAACATAGGGAATACTACAGTTTAAATTCTTGTAGATAGAACTACTTTTGTATAGTTTAATGTCATATGGATAGGACGAGGGACATACAGATTAACATCATGTGGTCAGGATGAGGGACATACTTTTTAACGTCATGTGGTCAGGATGACTAGGTAGGAGATACCTAGCAATGGTTGGTGTTAGACTTATGCAAGGGCGGCCCTTTCTGGATGAACCTGGAAAAAAGAGCTAGGTAAGGGAGTTATAGGATATTCATGAGGAGTAGCTCGACTCATGGAATGTATAGGATGGATGTTGGGGCGGCGCAAGGGCACAATGTAAAAATACTGTTGACCCAGCCCAAAAAGTTCGTGATGCGACTCTCCATTTTCATGGGGTCAGTGACGATAGCGAAGGGACTGGCCACGGAGGAGCTGTCCGCGAAGGGTTCGCGAAGAGCCTACCACGAAGAGCCGGTTGTGAGGGAATGGCCGCAGAGGAGCTGTCCGCGAAGGGTTCGCGGTTTGGTTGTCCACGAAGGGTGTCTGCGGAGGAGCTGTCTGAGGGGGAGCAAGCCGGGTAGGGAATGGTCCGCGAAGTACATGGTTGCGGATGAGCCGACCATGAAGGAAATGGATGAGAAGGGAAGTCCGCATGTGGTTTGCGGTTTGGTTGTCTGTGAAGGGTGTCTGTAGAGGAGCTGGTGCCCATCTTACTTCATGCCCGCTGAGGGATTACCGCCTCCATTTCGTGATAGACACTGGTCCATCGAGGGGGTAGTTGTGGAGGGACTATCCGAAAAGGATATGGTCGTATGTGGTTCGTGGTTTGGTTTCTCCTCTATGCGGAAGAGTGTACTCGCGGACGATATGTGGTCCGCGGATGGTCGCGGACCGCTGGGAGCGATTTCTCTAGTGTCTCCCCATGGTTTTTCACCCGTCCTTCCTCTCTTTTTTTATTTTGGTGCCCCTCGGTGACTATTTATAGAGTCACAGAGGAGGTTGTATCAATGGGCCCATGGCACTTTCTGTGGAAGCCCATGAATGAATCCCCACTCGTGGATGACTCGGTCAACTGGGGATTTTTGGAACCGAGATTTGCAAAATTGCTCTGCCGCTGTGCACCACTCTACCTCTATTCTGCGAACAACAGCGGTCCATGTCCGCATAGGCTCTCCGCCTCTATTTCGCGAATGACGAAGCTAGCGGCATCAGCAGGTTGGCGCGGTTCGCGGTGGTGGATCATCTTGGCTTCAGCGATGGTCTTCCTGGTTCACGCCTGCGTAGGTGCTCTGCCCCCATTTCACGAACGATAGCGTCCGCGGGAGGGCGCTTCACCGAACCGGCTGAGTACTATTTCTGGGAGCCGGTACGTGGACCGGTTCGGTCCTTTGCCAAATTTTGGGGTAATTGTATTTCTCCTTTGTAGAATTTTTAGGACCCTACAGGGTTTATAACATTGTTTCATATATTTTCCAAATACAAATAGAGCTTGGTTAATGTATGATGAACATTATTGGGAAAATGCAATGTAAAGATACAAGAATCAGATCTTGCATGAAAACATGGTAGTCATGTGATTTCAACCCCTTTAACTTTAAATCAGTCATTGATATGATATTATTGATATTCGATAAATAACCCTATAGAAACATTACGCTATTCAATAATTTGAAAACTTGATATCTCTCCTTCCTAGAAAGAGTATAAGTAGTCAGAGGAAGAAAAGTACATTTTCACCGTTCACTGGTGCCAACTCTTCCTGTATTCACATGTCAACCATCTCCATCCTAGAATTAATTCAATCCTTTGTTTTGAAGAATGAATTTAGTAATGTACCAATTACACTATCATATTTTTTTTGACATGCATAACATTAATAAATTTTTTGATGTATAGACAATTCTAGTATGGTAATTCAAAAAAACTAATCTCTTTTTCCATCTTATTTTCATAAGGTTTTTTGAAAATGGTTTACCAAAATCTATGTAAATATTATGTACATTCTTAATAATTTGATCACCTGTTAGTAGAGATGGTGTTGTACATTCTTCTAAACATCCATCGAATAATGTTGTCTAGGATCGGTACTTATGTTATCGAGGTAGAAATTTGTGATGTCCTAGAAACATAGTCTCTTATGAATGTTTCAACCCAATTGACTATTTACCTTATTTGAAAATGAGACACCCTTGGGTTCCTTTAATTCTATATCCTAAAATTTTTCCATAAATAGGAAATTCATTTATCATTCTTTACAACATAGCTCTCAATGTGAAATCTTCATTTCTGTATGCATCATACAAAATAACACCTGAATCCCACAATAATTTCCAATCTTCAATCAATTGAGTAAAATAAACATCAATTTCATTACCCAGTTGTTTTGGTCCAGATATATGATTAAATAACATTATGTATTTCCGTTTCATGCATAATCTTGGTGGAAAGTTATAATTTACCAATATAATCGGACTTGTACTGTGAGTACAGTTTTGAAAACCAAAATGATTCACTCCATCTGTAGATAATACAAGACAACGGTTTCGTGGCTCATTTCCAAATTCAAGATACTCATGATTAATTCTATTATAATGATGAGAGTCTATTGGGTGACTAAGTTTCCCATATTAATTTCTTGTATCTATATTCCACATCAATTTCCTTGTAGTTCTCCACTTCCATATAAGCGCCTAAACCTTAGAATGATTGTAATGTACCATACAACTTTCATAGGACCCGATTCACCTTTCTTTTATCAAAAAGAACCACAATTTGGGTATTATTTAAGTGGTTTTTAGTCCTTGAGAAATAGTATACAGTCATTTGGGAAGAGATGTATTCTTTAAGAGATCATACCCATCGAACATAGAATTCATTTTGAATCACATGTTTTTCCAGGGAGCTCATTATCTTCTGGGATCATATCATTCAATAGAGAAAGTAGTTCAGTAATACTGACATCACTCCATATGTTTCCTTCTTTCAAATTATACAGCTTTAATATAGATAACAATACTGTATATTTAGTGAAACCATTATATAAATTCGTCTTTTCACAACTCTTTAACATCTCAAACAATTTTGAACAGTCTCAAAGATGATCTTAAACTATCATTGTCATTTCCTCAATATGATGATCATCATCATTCACACTTGTAATCACATCCTCAATATGGTCTTCTTCATTGTCTACACATGTAATCATATCATATGATCCATAAAATGCAGTTTTATACTAGTCACTAGCTATGTTCGCTTTTTACCCATGTTTATTCCATCATTTATAACTTCAATAAATTATTTAAAAGATATAGTGTTCTTACAACTCTTATGGACTAATTATTCTTTAATAAAAATAGTGTAAATAGGTTAAAAGGATTTGAGAAGTTTCATATGCATGATCTTTTGCAAAATTGATGAACTCTTTCACCCCATCTTCATACTCTTTTTTGATATGATTGAAATCCATCCATTCTCTATTCATATCCTTCCTATTTGATTTGATAATATTAATATTTAACAAAATAAATACAAAAAATATTTTCATTTTAAGATGGATCTCATGAATTTCTTGAGAGAAAACGGAAATATTTAAAAATGTTTTCTTATCCCACGTGATCGAAAAAACTTATTAAATTAAATTTATTAATATAACGGAGGAGATTTCACTTTTAAAAACTATTTTTCACTTCATATTTATCAAAACCCTTTTTCATGATTATAAATAATTTATAAAAGCACATTCACATTATAAAAACCCAATGAAATGTGGATATTGAATGTGTCATGACCCGTCCCAGTGGGGCCCGCGCCACGACTCCCCAAGCCTGCCTCTAATAGGCCAAGGGATGGTGACTAGCACCGAGTAGGCATATTACTTACATGGGAGGAATTTCCTACGTATATGTACAGACACACATATCTCCAAGCCCACAATCCTAAAATGTAAAAACCTCTAAGGAACAAAATTCATGCATATAACCAAATCCAACCAACAGAATACGACAGAAGGTAATGTAATAAAAGTAGACTGGGCCAGAATACAACCCCACAAAAAACAAGAGTCTGAAAACTACAAAGTCCAACCATTAAACAAAAAGAGGTATTGGGACTACAGCTCATAGTCGTAGGAACACCTCAGCCTATAGGGAACTCAGAAATCTCAATCCTGTTCTGGTCCGCCCTGGACTCTGTCAAAAGTTAACTCGTCTTCAAAAGACACAACACCTGTAGGCAAAGCACGTGCAGGGGTGAGTATCAAAATACACAGTAGAGGACCTCAAAAACCCAAAATTAATACACGGCGTAAAGGAATAGTCAGCTCTATGCATTATATGTCTACATAACATATAGAAAGAGAAACACAATCCAGATATACTTGACACCCAGACCCATAGTCTAGAGGCATGTCACATAACCACATACCCCCACTAGGGATTTCGTTTGAAGATTAAACCAAGCACTCATCCGGGAGAACTCACTCCATGAGTCTGATAGTTCTGATGATGTCCGTTTGAGAAGTACTGTCCTTCGGGAAAATCCACGAGATATAGATACACTCATTCTGGTAGAACACAGTCTTGAGTGGAGAAAGATCACGATACACAGATGACGATCACTGCCAGGGCCTTGGTGGATACAGTGACTCATCTAGATTCACCTTCTAGGTATAGGATCGGCACCCTGTGAGAATAGTCACGTCGATACCTGACTCTACCTAGGGTCAAGAATGGATAGACGATCTCACTCCGAGCCTCTAAGAGGGATACTAGACTCTATCTCGAAAATTCCTGCTGAAGGGATCATACTCCTATAGAAGGAAATGATACCTGACCTTCAGAGGAATGAGAAAAGGGGGCACTAACCCAAATGAAACATGTCCAAGATACCATGGACAAGGTGACCAAGCCATGTAATGAAAATTACATGGTGTGTAAAAATGTCGCACACCGTGTCTTCTGACCCTGGGTATTCCCTATGTACAATAGCCCATGTCATAAGGCTAGTCATGTAGAAAATTCAACACATCGCGTATAGTGTATATCGCATGCCGTGTCTGAGTAACTGGGGTCGGCTCCATGTATGCGGTTGTGTGCCCATTCATGGCTTTAACCCATATACGCCAACCCGTGTAATCGACACACGGGGTGACCCGCGTTATTGGCCTCGCCAGGCCGTGTGGTGGAATACATAGTCATGTACTCCACCTCGTGTCTGTGTATCCCATGGATACACGGCAAGTACCATGTAGTCACCTCTTCCATGTCGCGTAGGGTCTTCACGCCGTGTTTCGAAGCTGTGTAGTTCATCACATGTCTGTGTACTTCCCAGAATACACACTAAGCTTTGGGGAAGGTCAAACACACCGTTTGACTGGGGTCACACATCGTGTGATACCTGTCTGACAGTTGAAACCCTAGTTGTTGCCACCGATACCACCCGACATGTTCATCGGGATACATGTCATGTATTGCGAAAATTTCTAGAAATGACGCTTCTCACCAGTGCGCCCCCCGTGATGTTCCGATCTTCGTTCTGATGATCTGATCACCAGGATACTCCAGGTTTTAGGTCACCCCAACCTTATGGAGCCAATTATATCAGTTCCGGGCCTCCGATCGGCCTCTAAGATGCATTCTGATTCACTCACATGAACAACTCTTGAAGAACAGGAACTCCCGAACCGTTTCGATTCATCTGCTGGAATGTTTGTCTCAACTTCGCTAGGTCGTCATGATGTTGGATCTCCGAATTTGGGATCAGTGCATCACAAAATAGATGTTCAATGATCTGTTGTTTGTCACCCTAGAAATAACACGAAGAACGCAAGAGGGAAAGAAAAAGGGAAAGAAATCCAAAATCAAAATGAGGAATGAAAATCCACTATTATTCATCATGGTGTTGATCTTATCCCGTTAGTAGGATCAAATAGATCTGAATCAAACAATAAACTAACATGGAGTAATTCCCTGAGATCAACCCAATAAAACCCCTCCTACAAGAACATACAAATCCATGGATCAACCCATTCATGGGTTGGTCCGCGTTCGACGTTTAATCCAAGAATGGGGAAGAATAATTGAAATAACAACACCTACCTCAAGAAGTGATTGATCATTGACGAAGTTTTGTGCTACCATCATCATTGAGATCATTCTACTTTGTTGGTGCAACGATTCATAGCTTTTATTCACCGTCGTTCATCGCCGAGAGTTTTCTCCAAAGATCCACAGATTCTCCAGAGTTTCTCTCCACCTTCTGCCAATGAGAAAAATTTGATTAACCCATTAAAAGGAGGGTACACATTTCAGCATTCTGTTACGTTGAGTCATTGTCTTTAAGTTGTGACATTAATGAGTTAGCATTGCAATTTTAGAGTGATTATGGCATGGTATTAATTATCGAAACAGTTTCCCCATCGTTGCGCTGTAGTGAATATTTCCGAAAAAAATAAAATAAACATTGCGAATTTTATTTTATTTTACCAAAAATGTCTAAAAGTTAACTTTTTTTCTCAACCTGTGTCAGTCGAGGTTAGACCGGTTCATAGGTAAAGTCTTCTTCTCAGACACAACGGTGCCCTCATATTTTCAATCTTGGCATCCATTCGAAAACTTCCACAACTGCGCACATATGCCGACTCACTTAACTTAAAAAAGTTCAAACCACCATTCCGGGATCACTGGGCCTTGGAATGATGTTCCATCTCTACACCTGGTCTCATAATAAATCCATATAATATTTAAAAATAATAAACAGAAAATACGAGACATTACATTCTACCCACCTTGGGGCTTTGCATCCCCAAAAATCCAAAACTAAGGATACTCAAAAAGATGTGGGTACTTGTCATGGATCTGAGCCTCCCACTCCCACATGCTCTGTTGAAGATTTTTGTGCTTCCACCAAATTCACACGAAGGGAATTGATTTCCCACGAAGGATCCCCTCCTGCCGATCCTTGATCTCCACCGGGTACTCAGTAAAGGTCACCTCATCCTTGATGTCTTGCTTTCCCTAGTCGATGAAGTGTGATGAGTCATGAACGTACCTCCTCAGCGGTGACACATGGAAGAAATCATGTAATTGATTCAACTATTGCGGTACAGCTGGGCGGTACGCCACCTCGCTAACTCTGTATAGTATCTGGAAAGGTCCGATGAAAATTAGAGATAGCTTGTTTCCCAAGCCAAATCTCTGTAACCCCCATTGAGGTGAGACCTGAAGGATGACATTGTCTCCCTCCTCGAACTCTAGAGGTCTCCGTCATCTGTCAGCATAAGACTTCTGCCAACTCTGTGCTCTCTTCATTCACTCTTGTATGACTTGCACCTTCTCGGTGGTAGCTCGCACCAACTCTGGACCCATGAGTGCTGACTCTCTAGGGTTGGTCCAGCAAAGCGTTGATCGGTACGGTCTCCCATATAAAGCCTCAAACGTATCCATACTAATGGTGGACTAGTTTCTATTATTGTATGAAAACTCCACCAGTGGTAGTTGGTCCTACCAACTATGACCAAAGTCCAAGATATAGGCCCGCAACATATCCTCCAAAACCTAAATAGTCATCTCCATCTAACCATCGGTCTGGGGATGGAATATCATGCTCAAGTGTAGCTGAGTCCCAAAATCCACTTGAAATCACTTCCACAGCTAGGATGTGAAATGGGAATCTCGATTCGAGACTATCATCAAAGGGATGCCATGAAGCCGAACTATCTCCTACACATAGAGGCGTCCCGAGATCTCTACGGAACTCGGCTCCCTGATATCTATGAAGTGGTACGACTTAGTGAGTCGGTCAATAATCACCCAGATGGAATCATGCCCCTTAGACGTCCATGGTAAGCCTATCATGAAGTCCATCAATATTCCATCCCACTTCCACTCTGGGAATTCCAAGGATATGCTAATCCCGTTGGAACATGGTGCTCAGCCTTCACCTGCTAGCTTGTAAGGCATCAAGAAATGAACTCTCCTACTGCCTTCTTTATGCCTGACCGCCAGAACTATCATCAGAGATCCATATACATATTTTCCACTCCATGATGTACCTCCAAGGGAGATGTATGAAATTCCCTCAGGACCTCTTATCACAATGTCAGTGGTACAACAATGCATCCTCTAAAAAGAGGTATGCTCTCCCCACCTTGCGAATATCCACCAGGAGCATGTCATGTGGATAAATGAGCACGTAATTCCTCATAGTCGACATCCATGAGCTGCGCCTCCCTAACTCACTGTAAGAGTGTAGGGGTGAAAACCATTGATTATAGGTAAGTTTCATACTCTCTATCCACGAAGAACAACTACAACATGGCTAACTTCTCTATCGCATCACTCAACAGTTGTGAGCTCGACCTTCTGCTAAGAGCATCTGCCACCTTGTTCCCCTACCCAGGAGTATAGACGATCTCTAAATCATAGTCTTGGAGGAACTCTAACCAACGCCTCTGTCTCAGGTTCAAATCCTTCTGTGAGAAGATGTACTTGAGGCTTTTTTTGGTCAGAGTAGATGATAAACTGCTCACCCATAAGGTAGTGTCGCCACATCTTCAACGTAAAGACTACCACTACCAACTCGAGATCATGGGTCGTATAGTTCTGCTCATGTGTCCTAAGCTGGCGTAAACCATAAGCAATCACTACATGCCCCTGCATCAGGATACAGCCAGCCCAGTCCCTGATGTGTCGCAAAAAACTATGTACTCGACACCCTCCTCCAGCAATCTCAAAATTAGGGTGCTCGTCAAACTTTGTCTCAAGTGCTCGAAATCCTGTCGGAACTTCTCCTTCCATATGAAGGGTTTCCCCTTCCTGATCAAGGTCTTCATCAGTGCTGATATTTGGGAGAAATCAAGAGTGAATCTCCGGTAATATCCTGCCAACCCAAGGAATCTCTGCACCTCCGTCATGCTCTGAGGTGTCTCCCATGCTAACACTTCTTCCAAATTGGCTGGGTCCACAGCTACTCCATCCTCTGACATGACATGCCCTGGAAAGTGGACCTCCTGAATCCAAAACTGGCACTTCGAGAGCTTCCCATAAAGCTAGTGCTCTCAGAGTACGTCTAGAACCATCTGCAGGTGTCTCGCATGCTCCTCCTCTGACGCCGAGTACACAAGGATGTCTTTGATGTAGACCACTACAAACTGGGCTAAGTACGACTGGAAGATCTGGTTCATCAGTCCCATGAACACTACAAGGGAATCTTTCATGCCGAAAGGCATCACTAAGTACACATAGTAACAGTAGTGGCATCTAAATGATGTCTTCAGTATATCCTCGTCCTGTACTCGTAACTAGTGATAACAAAATTGAAGGTCGAACTTTGAGAACCACTGTGCCCCTCTCATCTGGTCAAAGAGGTCGTCGATCCTAGGATGTGGATACTTATTCTTTACCATCACCTGGTTCAGGCACCGGTAATCCACACACAACCTCAAAATCTCGTCTGCCTTTTTGGAAAACAAAACCGGAGGCTACCCAGGGTGAAACGTTGGGTCTTACGAAACCCTTGCTCTGAAAATCCTCCAACTACACCCTCATCTCATGAAGCTTTGTGGGAGCCATCCTATATTATGGTGAGGAAATCGGTGTCGTCCCAGGGTGTAATTCGTTGCAGAAGCTGATTTACCGACGGGGAGGTAGTCCTGGAACATCTTCGGGAAAGAAATCCTCATACTTCGCCACTACTTCTAGGAACTAGGAGCTCATAACATCAACTGCTTTGAGGGAAAGGCTAGACAATTCATGAGTGATCAGCTGCACCCTCTTATGCATGAGCCCATTCTGTGTTTCCTGGTTCTCCTTTTCTCCAACAAAGGAAAACCTCATCCTACCACTGCGGACACACCACACAATTTTCATAAAACAGTCAATTTGGGCATGGAACGAACATAACCAAACCATACTGAGAATGACGTCTTAAGGCCTCGACACTACCACCAAGAGGTTCCAACCAAAACTCTCACCTCCAAGGGTAAGATCACACTATCTCCAAAGGCACATGATCATCTAGTTTCCTCCCGTAGGTGTCTCCAATCATAAGGATCGAGTCAATGGCTCTACCAGAATCTCAAGGAATTACACAAGACATGTGGCGAGGAAGGAATGACTATAACCTAAGTCTATAAGTATGGAAGCTAAGGTAGAGAAGACATATATCAAACCACGAATCATCCCTGGAGTCCCTGGGTCGTATTCCATGACCGCATGCAGTTTTCCCCACCCTTTTCCCCTAACTCCCTGAGCCTGGTGAAAACCTACTGTGGGTGGTGGTTGAAGTAAATTGAAGCGTCTCCCACCACTTGCAGCTCTCCCAGCTTGTCTTCCACATCTACCACCTAGTGGGTTGGCTAGTCCATTCTTTGCCTCTTCCTCTGTGGTCCATCCACTGCCTCCCTATCAGTAGCTCGATGGGTCAGACAATCCTTAGCGAGAAGTCCCCTATTGTCGCATGCACAACATCACTTCTCCCTAGGCTAACTGAATCTATCATGAGAGCCCTGGACTATCGATCCTCTATCCTTGGTCCTCTTAGGATGTCTCGCACATCCTGATCCATGTGCCTGACGTTGGCTCCCTGCTGTTAAGGTCTCTGCACCTGTCTGCCTGTTGTTAAATGTCATCGGCTATCTCTACTCTGCCAAGAAGATCTCGATCACCGAGGATTTCTCAAGCACTCCAGCATATGTTGAAATGTGTAGAGGCCTGACACAAGCTCATATGTCTCGTCGCAGACCTCGCTCTAAGGTTCGAGCACTGAAGTAATGATCCCTAACCATATCCATCGAGTTTAGGGTGAGGTTGGTGAACCATAATGAATAGTCAGCTACCATCAAACTACCCTACTAGAGCTGAAGAGGTTTGTATATGCACCTCAGTGTAACTGAAGAGAAATACTCCCTAAGGAGTCTCTCAAACTCTGTCTGTGAAATAGTCTCCTCATCATGAGTCTATGTGGTCAGACTCCACCATCTTCCCGCCAAATCCTAAAGAAGGCTCGCTCCTAGGATCACCATCTGGTCCACTGGTGTCCTCACTACACAGAAAACTCTTGTCACCACCTCAATCCAGTCCTCAGATGTATGAGGGTCGGGCTTGCCTTGGAACCTGAGGGGTGTCTGTCTCTGTAACTCATGGAGCATGCTAAGCCTGTGCCCCTCGTCGATCTGTTTTGTAGGTACCACGGGCTGCTCCACTAGTGGTGGTATAGCAGGTGCACCACCTAGTGGAAACGCCTGGGGAACTGGTCCCTATATCGAAGCCTCATCACTAAGGGGGGTCATCCTCATGATCATGCTGCTGAATCCTAGCGGGTATGCGTTGTGGAGGCATCCTATAAGGAAACAAGATGTACCATGGTCAATAAGTATATCAGGATAGTTGACACAAAGTACATGGAAAACACAACCCATTACTATATGATGCATGAACCAATATTTTACTTCCCTGAAACTTGTGTTTTCATGTACCGAATCGAAAAGGCTAGTTATTAGAGTCCTCGTGTATGGATATGTCGGCCACCCACACCAACACTGGAGTTTCTGGCCTGAAAGCCTAGCTCGAAACACTTAACATTGTTGCCCCAAACCAATCTCACAGATTCATGGACCTAAGGTAGAATCGAACAGCCTCTAATACCACTCTATCATGACCCGTCCCAGTGGGGCCCGCGCCGCGACTCCCCATGCTCGCCTCCAATAGGCCAGGGGCTGGTGACTAGCACTGAGTAGGCATATTACTTACATGGGATGCTTTTCCTAAGTATATGTACACATGAACACCTCTCCAATCCCACAATGTTGAAATATAAAAACCTCTAAGGAAGAAAATGCATGCATACAACCAAATCCAACCAAAAGAGTATGATGGAATGTAAAGTACTGAAAGTAAACTAGGCCAGAATACAAGACAACCAAAAACAAGAGTCTAAAAATTACAAAGTCCAACCTGTAAACAAAAAGAGGTACTGACACTACTGATCGTAGACATAATAACACCTCAGCCTGTAGGGAACTCATAAATCTCAGTCCTGTCCTAGTCTTTCCTAGACTCTGTAAAGAGGTTTATCGTCTACACAAGACACAACATGTGTAGGCAAAGCCCGTGCAAGGGTGAGTATAACAATACACAGTAGAGGACCCTGAAAACCCAAAATCAATACATGATGTAAATGTACAATCATCTCTATGCAGTATATGTCTAGAGAACATATAGTAAGAGAAACATAATCTACATATACTCGACACCCAGACCCGTAGTCTAGAGGCAAGTCACAAAACCACATACCCCCGCTAGTGATTCAGTTTGAAGATTCTATGAAGAACTGATCCAGGATAACTCACTCCACAAGTCTAATAGATCTGATGACGTCTATCCTAGAAGTACTGTCCATCGAGAAAATCCATGAGAGATACATACACTCATTTCGGGAGAACAAACTCCTGAGTAGGGAAAGATCACGATACACAGATGAGGATCACTGCCAGGGCCTTGGTGGATATTGCGACTCCTTCAAATTCACCTTCTAGGTAGAGGATTGGTTCCTTATGGGAATAGTCACATTGATACCTGACTCTACAGAGGGTCAAGAATGGAGAGAGGATCTCGCTTAGAGCCTCTCGGAGGGATCCCTGACTCTATCTTGGAAAATCCTACAGAAGGGATCATACTTCTGTAGAAGGAAATGATACCTGACCTTTAGGGGAATGAGAAAGAGGGGAACTAACCCAAATGAAATATGTCCAAGATATGATGGACAAAACGATCAAGCCATGTACTGAAAAGTACACTTCTTGTAAAACTGTCACACGTCGTGTCTTCTGACCCCAGGTACTGCCCGTGTACAACGGCCCGTTTCGTAAGGCTGGTTGTGTAGAAAAGTTAGTACACGTCGTGTAGTATATATCACACTCCATGTCTGGGTAACTGGGGTCGGCTCTATGTATGCGGCCATGTGTGCATACATGGCCTTAACCTATGTATGCCAACCTGTGTAATAGGCACAATGGGTGACCCATGTTACTGGCCTCACCAGTCCGTGTGGTGGAGTACACGGTCGTGTACTCCACATCATGTTCGTGTATCCCCTAGATACACACCGAGTCCCGCATAGTCACCTCTTCCACGCCACGAAGGGTCCTCATGCCATGTTCTGAAGCCTTGTAGTTCATCTCGTGTCCTTGTACTTCCAAGAATACACACCAAGCTTCGGGGAAGGTCCAACACGCCGTTTAACCAGGGTCACACACTGTGTGACACCTATCTGCCACCCGAAACCATAGCTGCCACCGCCAATACCACACGGCGTGTTCATCGAGATACATGTCGTGTATTGCGGAAACTACCAGAAACGACTCTTCTCGCAAGCACACCTCCCGTGATGCTATGATCTTTGTTATGACAATATGATCACCATGAAACTCTAGGGTTTAGGTTTTCCCAACCTTATGGAGCTAATTCTGTCGATTTGAGACCTCCGATCGGCCTCGAAGACACGTTCTGATTTACCCGCACAAAGAACGCTCGATGAACTACAACTCCCAAACCGTGACCATTTGTCTGATGCCATTATCATCGCACCTCCTCTAGGTTTTCACGATGTCAGATCACTAAATTTTGGATCATTGAATCGAAAAAGAGATGTGAAATGATCCATTGTTTGTCGCCCCACAAAGAATGTGAAGAACGTAAGAGAGAAATAAAAAGGGAAAGAAATCCAAAATCAAAACGAGGAACGAACCTCCATCATCGTTCGTCACGGCGTTGATCTGCTTCCATTAGTAGGATCAAACAGAGAAAAATCAAACAATAAACTAACATGGATTAATTCCCTGAGATCAACGCAATAAAAACCCTGCCACAAGAACATATGAATTCGCAGATCAACTCGTTTGTGGGTTGGTCCACGTTCGACGGTTAATCCAAGAACGGGGAAGAACAATTGAAATAACAACCCCTACCTCAAAAAGGGATTGATCGTTAATGAAGGGGTCACGCTGCCGTCATCTCCGAGATCCTTCAACTTTGTTGGTAAAGAGATTCACAGCTTTGATTCATCGTCGTTCATCGTAGAGAGTTTTCACCAAAGTTCCACGGATTCTCCAAAGTTTCTCCCCACCAACTGCCAACAAGAAACTTTTGATTAACCCATTAAAAGGAGGGAATGCGTTTCAACGTTTTGTTACGTTGAGTCATTGTTGTTACACTAAATCATTAATGAATTAGAATTACTGTTTCAGAGTGATTATGTCCTAGCATTAATTATTGAAACAGTTGCCCTGTCATTGCATTATAGTGAATATTTACAAAGAAAATAAAATAAACTTTGTCAATTTTGATTTATTTTACTAAAAATGTCCAAAAATTAACGTTTTCTCTCAACCTACACTGGTCAAGTTTAGAACCGTTCTTAGGTAAAGTTGTCGTCCCGGACATAACAGTGCCCTCCAATTTTTTATTCGAGCATTCATTCATAAACTGCCACCAACGCACACATATGCAGACACACTTAACTAAAAAAAGTTAAAACCACCATTCTGGGCTCACTAGGCCACGGAATGATGTGCCATCTCTGCACCCAGTCTCGTAATAATTCTATATAATATTTAAAAATAATACATGGAAAATTTGAGACATTAGAGAATTCAATAAAGGAAATAAAAAAATAAAAGCTATATTATTTGGATACCATTTTCATAATAAAAAATATGGCTATTGAATATAATAATGTTTTCACAAATAAAAAACATGAAATTATTATATTTTTTAAAATATTTTCAACACAGACATTGAATTTATAAAACTATAAAAGTATTAAACTATTGATAAATTGAACAACGTTTATAGGTATAAAATTGTAAATTAAAAATGTATATATATTTATATTAGTTTATAAATTTATAGACATATATAGTAGTAAAAAATGGTATATAATTTATAAAAGAATATATATTTTAATGAAATATACATAATTTATAATTTTATATATATTTAGAAAACTTTATGAAAGTACTTATATATTATAAAAGTATACATAATCTATAGAAGTATATAGTTTTAAAAATTTATAAATTTATAAATTTATAATATATAAAATTAAAATTTATGAAACTATAAAAGTATAGAAATATTCTATTTTTGTCCATTCATGAAATGATCGATCTTGATTTTATGGTTAACAGATAAACTCTAGGTGTACCTTGCGAGTCTCATGAGATCTACACTTTGAATTAATGAAACACACCTTTCAAACCATTTCAAAAATTCTTTAGAAACCCCACTCATGCTACACAGGTAACTGATCAAATGAATAAAACCACATTATCAATGAAATGAAAATAAGAAATAAAAGAAATATTTCAACGGTTCCACACACATCAATCATGTAGGGGAACTAAAGAATATCAATAAAAGCCCCTATACTAAACCACCAACCAATTAAATGATGTCATGAGATCTATGCTCAGATTTAATGTGAGACGGTCCTAGAATTTATTCAACTGGGACCAACTGTAGGCTTACGTTGCATTCTAACACAAGTCACTTAACTAGCTTGAACCAATCCTAGAATCAAGGGAACTCCCCACTATCCCTATATATAACTAGGGGCACTAAAAGTGTGCAACGATCTAGTATAGAATAAATACAAACTTATCACTAAGTTACTCATGTTCTCATGACCAAAGTAGTTGTAATGGTGAGAAACAATCAATAATCCAAACAATCATCATTAAGCATAAATAATAACTCACTCACACCTCTAATGCTCTCATAATAAATATCCCCTTTCTATCCATCACCAGGTCAACACATACATCAAACACCACCCATAACGGGAAACAATCATAAGGGGAAATAAGTGGGCCTCACACACCCACATGTTTGAAAGACCATTTAAAAGGTCCAAACGAGCCTTTTAGAGACCCACAAAGAGGGAAATTTTATATATAATAATTTCAAATCATTTATAACACATTTCTTAAAACATTACACTTAGACCACCTTTAAAATAAATTTATAAATCAATCCACCATTATAAAATCACTTGATTGATTAAAATATTGCCTAAATTATTTTATCCAATAAACCATATGAGGTCAAAAAATGTTAAACCTCACATTTTATTTTAACGAAATCTTGAAATATTTTATCAATTCCGGGAATTTTAATTATTTCTTAAAATAAAAAGTAATTTTTTCCTATTGAGAATTCACTTTGATGGCCAAAATGACTTATAAAATCTTAGAGTTTATTTATAAATATAATCCATGAAATTTCTCAAATACAGGGTGTGCATGGTTTATTAAAAATATTTTTAATAAACTACACAACTGAGAAGTCATTTGAATTGAAATTCAAACCACATAAAACATCATTTACCTTTTCAATAACACATAAAAAAATTTAATTTTGTTATTATATATAAAAAACATGGAGTTAAACATGAAAAAAATCATGGTTCTCAAATTCAGTGGAAAAAACATGGGGTAACCTATCACAAATCAACGAAGAATGGCCCGTAAATTCAAAAATATGTTGAACATAGATAAAAATAATAATCAAATTCCATAGAAACAAACAAATCAAAAGAAATAATGGTCAACCCTTACCCTTGAGTTTGACCATGAATGTGTGCTATGATGGAGAATAAACTAAGAGATGAATTTTTTCTGTACAAAATAACAATAAAATGAAAGGGTGTTCTGCACACATTATCGTTCGAGTAGAATAAAAAAAGTGAACCTTGAAGAGAATCAGTTGAGAAATAAATTAAAACTATATTTAGATAGCATACCCTTAGTTTTTAAGGACTTTATTTTTCGAAAATGTTCAACAAATTTACAATAGAGATTGGATTCCAATAAGGCGATAGCAACGACAATGGTGTGGTTCAGAGAGAGCAACGATAGTGGTCCTGGGATTTGACGAGAATAGTGAGGATGGCAAGAATAGGGTTTTATGAGAGTTTATGTGTAGAGTTCGTTCTATTCGATGAGAGTAGTGGCACACCGGCAGTGGGGTTCTTCGAGAATAGTAGCGTGGTAGTAGTCGGGTTTTGTGAAAGCTTGAAGGTGTGTGAGAGAAGACATTTGATTATGATTATTTTAAAATAAGAGATAATCTTTTATCATCTCTTTAAAAAAAGCACAAATAAAGAGGTGTTTTGTCATCTCTAAAAATGAATGCACTGATAAAACACCTCTATCACCATTTTTTTAGTGCCGATAAAGATACCCATTTTTCAGGGCAGATAGAACATGTCTTAATCAGTGCTAAAATTATAGTGATGATAAATAATAGGGTTATCAATGTTTTTTTAGTATGGATAAATAAATAATGTTTATAAATTATTTACATTATTATATATATTTATAAAATTTTATATATAATAAATATATATATATATATATATATATATTTATAATTATAACCATAAATAAATATTTATTTATTTATAATTATATATATAATAAATATATTTATAAATATTGTAAATAAATGTAGGTTTATTTATAATTATAAAATTATAATAAATATATTTATTATATTTATATTTATAATTATAAATAAATATAGATATATTTAAATAATTATACAATGCTAATAAATATATTTATTATATTTATTTATATAATTATAAATATAATTAGTATATTTATTATAATTTTATAATTATATAAATAATTATATATTTATTTATAGTAATAATTATAAATAAGTATATATTCATTTAAATAATTATAGAATTATAATTCATATATTAATTATATTTATAATTATAATTATAAATAAATATAGATATATTTAAATAATTATAAAATTGTAATAAATATATTTATTATATTTATTTATAAAATTATAATTATAATAAATATATAAATTATATTTATAATTATAATTATAATTAATGATATATATATATATATTTAAATAATTATAAAATTATAATAAATATATTTATTATATTTATTGGGGCCCTCTATTTGACCCTACTAAGGTAAAAAAACTATATTATGCAGTTTTGGATTCAGATTATAGGACTGAGTGGGTTTTTCTATAACTCTCAAATTATATGGGACACCACTTCTTCTGTTGGGATCCAGATTAAAATTGATTCTAAAATAAAGCATGTAAGATATGGCCCCTTTTCAAGGTTCTTTCTAGAAGTTGATTTTTTTGTACCTCTCATAAAAATTGTCATCCTGGTTGCTGGAAAACATATACTTGAGTTGTCTGTTGAGTTTGAAAAGAACCCGGTATTTTGTATTGAATGCTCTTGTATTGGACACTCTCTTGATCACTATTATAGAAATTTATTTTCTGAGAATTGTAAGAAGTCCGGTCATAATATGGATAACTGTAAATTCAAACAGCATGTTGTTGATCATGTAGACAGGGACATTAGCATGCAAGAGAATGTATAGAGGGGTTTTCCATGTCAGGGTCTCTCTTATGCTGATGTGGTTGGTGGCCGTGGAAATGGATTGCATAGAGTGGAAGAGAATCTTCCTATTGATGATATTTCGATTCATGGGGAGGCATCTCTATCTAAATGGGGTGATATTAACGAATTTCTAGAGAAATAGGAACTAAATAGTGAATTTGACAATGATTTCACTATCTTGTTGGAGGAACAATTCTTATTAACAGGAAAGGTTAATGATGCTACAGTACAGGTAAAAGGGGCTCTTATGGAGGATATGAATCAGGCTGGGGTGGCAGCTAGTGACACCTGACCTACTGAGTACTCTTGGGGGTGCAACAGGATTTGGCGGTTGTGTAGGGACAATATCATAAAAAAGCGTAAGATGGTGCTCCCTCCTCTCCCAATTAGGATTAATCTAATGACTCTACTATGATGTTTTTTAATATTCGTGATCATCTTAATGGAACTGCTAGTTGGGAGTCCTATCTACATGAAGTGGAAAATCCTTGGATATTTGTACGAGGCCTCAAGCTCGAAAGGTCCCTTGGTCACCTTTTACTAGTAGAGTCAAGGAGTAATCCATCCATTGTTTCAAACTGATCACTCTGAGACTAACAAAGTGGTAGTTGAAGTAGAACCTGGAGGAATCAAAGTGGATGTGTTTGATGAAACAAACACTGATTCAGAGGAAACATAAAAAGAATCATTGATTGAGGTAGAGATGGTGGATCCAAATCCATGTATCATTCTGAAGTGGAAAAGAGGTTGGAATCCTTGGGGAAGGAGAGGTAGAAAAATATGAGTAAGTACTTTCTTCTTGGGCTTCCTAACATTGGGCATCTTCTTTCATTTATCTATTCATCTTTCCTTCATGCACTTTATCTTTTTGTCAATAAATTTGGGGACTATGGGCTTGCTCATGGTTCACACCATTTTGAGTATATTTATAAATATTTTTATATAATTATACATTTATATCTATTTATTTATTTATTTATTTATAAATTTATATTTATAAATTTATAATAAGTGAATTTATTATAATTTTTTAATTTTTTAAATATATATATAGGTATAATTATATTTAAAAAACATTTATAGATAATTAAAAATATATATTTATAAATATAATAAATATATTTATTATTTAAATATATTTATTGTTATTTTATAAGTATTTATGAGAACATAATAAGTTCATGGGTATAACATGAATGAATCGTACACCTAGTAAAGTATATATCATAAAAAATGATTCATCATATATATTGAAAGCATAATATGGGTGTTAATGTATAAATGAACATTCTTGATGAATACATAACATATTCATGTGTCATCGTAATAAAGGTAATATTAACATTTAGCAACTCACAATCTCGTCCGCAAATAAACTTATGATCATATAGCATTAATTATACTCACACATAAATATATGGACATAAATAATAGTAATCATGTCCATGAATATCATCATTAACAATTATCTAGAACTAATAAAGATGAATCTTTTATCAGTTCTTTATTCTTAGCACTGATAAAAGTCAACACATCCCTTTCTAGGATCTATGGTAATGATTGAACTTATGGAATTTAGGTTGGTTATAGATTACCTCATCCAAAGGGATTAGTATTCCTAGGTAGTTTTATTTTGTGATGAGAGGTATAAGTTGATACCCCCAAGGAGTATCTTTTTAATATTTTAATATTTTAAAATTACACCAAGTTTGAAAGCATATACAACACGCAACATTAGGTTTAAACGAACTATGAGATGTTATTATTTAAATGTTATAGTTATAACCTAGTTGTTAAATTGACAACATGAATACTATTAGCTATATTTGGAAATATATATAGGTTCTAATCAATATATATTTATTGATTAAGTCTTAGTAAATAAACACTAACTTCTTTAGTAAAGTCATTATATTCTTCATAAATATGTTTTCTTCAGGAAAAGTTTTTTATTGTTTTTTGTTAGTGACTATTATAATTAATTTATGGAACTTTTAGAAATCATATTTGATAAAAATGAAATCATTTTTGAATTAAACATGTCAATGTTTTCTTAGGATGGTTTTTTTATAATGTTCTAAAAAAATTATTTTTCAATGAATAATGAATAATACTGGTTTTTATTGAAAATTGCATTTTATTTTCAAGTAATTACAAAATCACATTCTATTTTGGATTAGTTTTAAAATTTAATTATTTTATTTTTAAAACCCATAATCCAATAAATGTTATTGGAATCAACATTATACATTCATTTGGTATAAAAACATTTTTATACTTAAAAAGTCATATTTCTGGAAAATCGGTTTACATCTCATTTTGTGGGTTTAATTTTAAATTAAATTTTTAAAATTCTATGAATTGAATTTTATAAAATGGATTCCATATTTGTTCAATATTAATAGTAACCATTGTAAAAAAATTACCATTGTAAAAGTAAAATGGGTTAATTGGGGATAAAACTAATATGATAAGGCTTAAAATCCATTAAAAATTAAAATTAATTTATTTGGATGGGTTTATATTTTCTATAATCATGAAAACATTGAAAATATTACATTTTTTATACTTATATATTATTTTTAACTTAATAATATTTTAGGGAAAGGATTAAGAAAACGTGTTTCTTTATTAATTTTAATATTTTTAGTATTAGTGATTATTTTAAATATAAACTATTGTTTTTTATCATGCAAATTTATTTTAAATTTTTAGTGATAAAATAATTACCTCAAACACTTATGAAAATCCAACAAAGTATGTGTTCCAGTAGTAGAAAGATCAAGTAAATTATTTTAAAAACTCTAAAAGTAATATTGTTTTGGGTGATTTATATTGTCCCATAAATTTTATAGATCAATATATCATATTAGGGATATTTTAAAGGTTTATATTTAAATTAAATTACTATATTTATGTCATTGAAGTCAAAGTAAATTAATAGTTCCTAAAATGGCATTAATGATATTTTATAATAAATAATATATTATTAAATGGCTTAAAAATATTTAAATTTTTATATTTATCCAAGTTAATGGGATATAGTTTAAAATATCAACCATGGTCCATTTATGGGTGAATTGTTTTATAGTAACTCTCTGGGCTCCTTTATTGTAAAAAACATTGATACATTAGTAATCATCCAAAGGGTTAATAAGGGTTAAAACAAAGCGTTAAGGGTGAAAAATCACAAAAAATTGTCAATATTTTGTTAGATGAGATGATTTAGACTCATCCTAATCATATATTCTAATTATATAAATTTTAAGCCACATGAAAATGAATATTAATTTATATTAATTTAATACTTTAAAAAATCCCAAGAATACCCCTCTCATCATTTATATTAGGGAACCCTATCTCCTCTCTTCTCCACACTTCAATAATCATTTTTTTCAGTCAAGTCCTATTAGAATCCCTTCTTAACTTGCCTCTCAACATTATAGAACTCTTGTTTTTGGTAGAATACAAACCTTACCAGGCTTAAGGTGTAAAAAGGAGGTTGTCTAAAGAATAGCTATATGTTTTAACCAAATGTTTTAGTTTATTTCTTCTTCTACCTTCTTAAAATATTTTTCAAAAATTATGAAACAAAAATATTAATATATTTAATATAATTATATGTTATTATGTTAATTTCATAACCTATATCCTTATATTCTTCCATCAAATGGGAAATAAAACAATCATTATAAAGGACCGCAGAACACCCTGAGAGGGGAGGGGTGAATCGGGGTGTCAAATTTCTCTTTTAAACTGATGGATCTTGTTCCCACATTAGAAGGAACCTATTAAAACTATTTGAAGAGAAAGTGTAGAAAACAAACAATCACATGCAAAGTGAAGACATAGTAATTTTACTTAGTTCACTACTAAGGGCTACGTCCAAGGAGAATATGTTGATAGGTTTTCGGTTGTACCAAAATCCGTTAATCTTCACTAGTTGTGGAGAACAAAAGTTTAGCAAAGTCACTATGTGGCAAGCACACTTCCTTTACAAGGTTTTAGGGATAACACACTATGTCCCTCATATCACTTTCATTGACTCCCCCATACTCATTATGTAGGGAATAATCTGAACTTATTTTATTGAATTGAAAGTCCCTTCAATGGGTTGGAATTAATCATGCATCCTCAATTGTAGATAGATGCTTTGTTGAAGTTTTTTTTTTCACCTATAGATGTATTCCACTTTTCTTTGAAATGTTAGTTCACAAACTATTCCTCTACATACTAAAATCCTTCCTCTGAGAACCGTTTGGCACCGTGTACCATGAGTGATTCCTATGCAAATAGCTCCAACTCCACCACGTACTACGCTACTTCCACTGCATACCGCTTTGCTCTGTATACTGTGGG
This sequence comes from Viscum album, assembly GCA_963277665.1. Lineage (NCBI taxonomy): Eukaryota > Viridiplantae > Streptophyta > Magnoliopsida > Santalales > Viscaceae > Viscum > Viscum album. Next base: position 822,285,414 of record OY728123.1, read on the forward strand.
AATTCATCTATGCAATTCCCAACTCTGTGTACTGCGAGGCTTCCTCCACATACTGTCTTCCATGAACTAACATTCTTCCACTATGTACTGTCTTTCGTGAACTATTCTAGACTTCACCAAAATCCTTTCACATTTTTAATTAAAATCAACGTGGGGTTTTCTTCCTATGATCTACTTCTAGATTTCGCCGAATTCCTCACAGATTTTTAATCTCAAATCCCTATCCTAATGAACAGATTAGTTCACTTTGTATAGTAAAATAGATCTACATAATCTTCTAAATCGAGATTTACTACATCATCGATACAACATTACCTTTACCACATATGGTGTATCTCCCGTGAACTATATTCGATACATGGTCCACGTACTTCCATTCTCCCTACACGGTGGTATAAATCACCACCACTTTTCAGAAAATGAAACCTATCCCAGTTTCCCAAAACTCATCCATGATTTAACGAATGTCATGCCATCCTGCAAACCACCACCCCTTCTACGTAGTGTGATCCTTCCGGAGAACTGCAAGTCATCACCGCAAACCTCCTTCACTCCACGAATCGCTCCTCCTATGAGATTCGCATACCATTTTCCATTCCATGAACTGTTATCACTATGTGTTTTGCATTTTTTCATTCCGAATACCATATTTCATCATCTATGAACTATTCCTAGAAATCCCATTACGAAAACTGCCTTTGCAGAAAACTTTCATTTTCCAAAAACAAACTCCCGATTTTGAGACCCAAAAAAATGGAAAACACTGGGAAACTGCGCCACCTTAAAAACCATCTTTTTCCTATACTATAATATCACTTGAATTGAAAACCCCTTGATCAACCCAAAGTGAACTGGCAACAAAAACAAACCATACTCCATTTCCATCAATGAACGTCCATGGTTCCAACACATTCATGTGTATGACAGACTACCGCCTCATGAACTGATGTGATTAATTTTCCATAACCACCTGTTTTGGTTGGTTATAATGATAGATTTATTATATATATATATATATAGGATACCTATGACATAATTATCATTGTTTAGATATAATATATCATAAATTTTGTTGCATTTCCATCCATTGAATGATGATAACATTGTTCGTGTGTACATGTGGATTACTAACTCCACAAAGTGATGTGATTCATTTTTCATCACCGCATCACATGGATTATATATATAAATGTATTTAAAGAGATAATATGATATTTGTGGTATAATAATAATTCTATAAATATAAAATTATACTTACTTTATTTCTATAATTTTTTTTGAAAAATGGAAACGTTACTCATGCATATGTACGACCTACCATCTCTGTGATTGTAACATAGTTCATTTTTAATATCCATATTTCATAGTTTGGTTTAAAATTATAATTAATGTGTAAAAATTATAATTATTTCATGATTATTATTCTATATATGATGTAAAAATGACCCTTTTGACCACATTCAACACATCAAAACTATTTTGAAATTGTGAATCAAACATCCTCAAAACACCATATGTGGAATTAACTGATTAAGTAATTAAATTTGTCATTAAAATAAATTAAATAAATGGTTAAATAATATAATATTAAACATAGAAAATTTTCTAAATAAATAAAATAATTAATATGAGTTTATTATATAGGATTTAAAGGAAATACATGGAAAGTCAGGACTCGTGGAAAGGGATTCCGTCTCAATTTCCTTCATTGAGGCATATTTTAATGTTATGCACCTAATTTATTTTATAAGGTGTATATACTACCCATTTTAAATTTAATATAATGAATAATTCATAATGAATGGTATTTTACATTAAAGATCAAATTAATTCATTCAAATGGATTTGAATTGAAAGTTACCAAGGGGTTAGGGATTTCATCCCAATTTCTCTTCATTGGGGCTTAATTTAATGTTATGAACCTAATTTACTTTATATGGTGTATATACTACCCCTTTAAAATTTTCTATCATGAATCCTTCATACTTCATGGAATTTTATGTTAAAAATAAAATTACTTTATTCAAAGGTATTTTAATTTAAAGTTACCAAGTGGTATGGGATTTCTTAATTCAATTTCCCTTCATTGGGTTATACTACTACTTCATTAACATTGTTATTACATGATTTTGTGTGAATTGATCTCTAAATTGTTATATTATAAAATTAAAATTATTTTATGTGGGTTTAAATATATTCACATAATCACTTCATGGATTAATTATCACTTCAAAAGTTTTTATCTTTCCCAGGGTTTCCTTTGTCTCAACCACATTTTCTTGAGACATGTTTCATGTCACGCACCAAGATTTCATTTTATGGTGTATTTATAGACTCATGAATGAAGTTTTACATAATAATTCATGAAATTCATGGTATTTATATATCTATATAACATTATTTTATTCAATGACTTCTAAATTCCAAATTGACTGAGGCGCTAAAGGTTTTATGTTACAATCTCATTTCTTTCCAAGATTGTTTATGTTCAAGGTACCTTGTGGGTAATCATATGATCTTATTTTCCTAAAATGAATATATTTTCTCATATAATATTTATTTATATGTTTTACTTTTTTATTTTCCATTTCCCCCTTATTTATTAAATAAACATCAATAAAGTGGATTGTAAGTGATATTAGTCTTGTATCTTCATTTAGATCAGGAATCATTCTCTTCCATATCCTTGTTTTCTAAAATGTTTAAAAAAATTCATTTATAAAAATAAATATATTCCTAAATTTATTCTAAATAACCTTTTACCTTTATTTAAAAAAATTTAAAATAAAATTACGTATCATTTTCTGTATGGATAAATTTTGACTCTCTTTACAAAAGTTTCAAAAGATTATTTTATTTTTAATGTTTACATCATGAATGAATTATTTCACCATTATAACCATTATTTTCTTTTAAGATTCCTTTATAATATTTAAATTATGTTTTAAAAGAAAATTAATTTATCAATATTTTGTGAATTGTTAGTTTTTAATATTACCAAAATAAAAGGGTATTTCCCCCTATCCTCAAAGGAATGTTTTAAATGTTCTTTTAAATATATTTTCATCTATGTCAAAATACTCTAATGATTCCTCTACTTTAATTTTATTATTATATTATGATACCATATATATTATTTCTCTATATGTATTATGATGATTATGTTAAATATCTTATCATGAAACCCATTTCATTTCCATGGGTAAGTCAAGCTATAATGGAATATAAGTTGTTGTTAAAAAATTGAGGATGAAAATTAAAACTTCTATTTATTATAATCATGTACGATACTTTGAAATAATTGATGATGATGGGTGAACCCAATATAGCTCATGATGACAGGTGATCTTGATACAGCTTATACGATGGGTGATCTTGATACATATTATTAGATAGGTGAGCCTGATATAGCTCTCCAATGCATTGAGTAATGTTCCTTGTCTTTAATGAAAAGAATGAGTGAGTCAACTGGGGAGGTTTATCCTATGGATTTAATTGATATCTAGTTATTTTTAACATGATTGAACATTGGTTATGAAGCTAATGTTCCATGATAGAAACTTGTTTTATTTATTATTCTTATGGGGTTTGAATGTTTACTTTGATCAAGATTGACATAAAATGGCTCATGATTATTGATTCCTATGACTCTTACCTTTGTTAAATATGAATTTCTTGTCACATGTTTAATGATCCTGGTTTTTATGAGTATTAATTATCTTATGTTATGCTCATTCACTTTGATTATGACATTATTACCTTATGTTTATCTAATTCATAGTTATGACATTCATTTGTTGATGCTTATGTTTACCCTTAATGATAATTTTATCTCACCCTTCTTATGTTTTCTTTTCCCTAGCCTGTGAATAATTATTTTAATTATGTTATGCCTAATAAGGCTACTATATTTGAAGAACATAGTGGGATATTATGTATATTTTTATGAATTAGTTGTTTATGTGTCCAAGTTTCAATGTAAGAGTTTGTATTAATTCTCTATAACTCTAAGCCTAAAAGTTCTTTGGTTATGTAATTGATCCAACATTTCATTTTTATGTTATATGTTTTCAAAAGTTAAATTTATGCAATATTTATAAATATTAATGAAAAAAATTAAGGATCATTTTTTAGCACCATATTTAGGAGTTTGAGTCTAGAGATGTTGTAGTTGGTATTAGAGGAAGGGTTTAGATAAATTTAGAGATTAGGATGTTTTCATGTGAGGTTAACTTAAGAGTTATATATACCATCATGGGTTTATAATTTTGAAGTTGATCATAAGTTTTAAGGCTTAGAAACCCCTTTTAGGTTTTAAATGATTGGATTTTTTAGTGATTAATTATATTTTTGGAGACGTTTTATTGGGTTAAGGTACAAGTAACCCTTAATTATATCATGTGGTTTAGAATGAAATACTAATTTGGAAGAATATTGTTACATTTTTGGGGACATAAAATGAAAGGTATGAGACAGACTTTGAGGTTCAAACATTCTTTAATGTTAAAGTTATTAAGGTTACTTTGGATATAGGGTTAATTATTTAGAAAATGATATATGTTGAACATTTGGTGTTATTATTTAATTTTTTAGATTAATGTGTTATTTCTTCATATAAAGTTTTATTCATTTTGGGTATTGTCTTACCTTTTACTAACCATTGTTTTAGTAAATACAAGAATAAAAGATTTGTATCCTTTTATATACCTCATGGTCAACCAGAAGTTCATTATAGGGCATCAAGAATTAAATATTCATACTAATCATTTGGAGTAAAAGATGAGATAAAGGTAGAATATTTTTGAAACAAGACACCAAAGGAAGATATTATGTTTGTATTTGAGGAAAATCAAGTAAGTATATTTCCTTATGTTTTGATTCAAGATGGTAAATGAATTCTTAAACACTATGAAAAGGATCTTAAAACAAAAACATTATCCTATTACCTTCATTTCTGAGGAATCGATGATCTTTTCACACCACATTGGTTTATGGGTTTGTGTTCATTAACTTTCTCATGATCATTCAATTTCTTGTGATTAATCTTCTCTATAACTCTCCATCATTAATTAGAAATTATTTTTTTCCTCCATGTCTATATTTTTTCTTCCCACTAATGTTTTTATATTTTGGAACTCATTAATAAGTTATTCCAAATGACCTTTTTATTTTTCCCTTCCCTATTTTCAAGAGGAATTTTTATTTATCATGTTTACAATGTGGGATTTCAGTAAATGTATTTTCAAATTCCAAACCCTTCATTACAATATCAAGTTCAAATTACAAGGTAATTTTTTTTTAAATTGTGGAGAATGTAATATCCAGATATTCTAAAATAATACTTTGTTCAATAGTGTATACAATACACAACACCAATACTAAACAAATCATGAAATGTTATTATTTATATTTTATAGTTATAATCCAACTGTTAAACTAGTGGGTATGAATAGAATTAACCACATTTTGAAATATATATATATATAAAGGTCTTTCTCAATAAAAATGTATTTACTAATTCTTAGGAAAAATTCCCTCAATTTTTTAGTAAAGTAATTTTATACTTCAAAAATATGTTTTCTTTAAAAAAGAATTATTACTTATTGTGAGATAATATAATAATTAATTTATAGAACATTCAGAAATTTTATTTGATAAAAAGGATAATTTTTTTTGAATTTAACGTGTTAAAATTATCTTATGATGAATTTTTTGGAATTTTCTAAAAAGTTTGATTCTTCAATGAATAGTGAAAATGCTATTTTTTGTTGAAACTCGTCTTATCTTTTCAATTACTTCAAAAATCACATTATATTTTGGATTAGTTTCAAATATTAATTATTTTATTTCTATTAAACATAAATCAATAAATGTTATTGGAATAAACATAATACTTGAATTTGGTATAAAATCATTTTTTGTAAAATCCTGACCCCTCTAGGATGGAGCTGGTGCATTACTTGTGATATTGGCATAGTTAGAAGGAAGGAAAATACCAAAGGAAAAATCATTTTAGTAGTCTTTAAGAAACTAGAAACATGGATTTTTCTCACATTACAATGGAAAAGTTTACAAAATACAATACATAAAGAAAACTAAAAACTACATCCTCGAGAATTTAGTAAATGACCTTCTCTTCATCACCTATTGAGGGTAAACAATGAAAGTGGTGAGATAAAATGCTCACTAAGGGTTAAAAATAGTGGAAGAATGAATAAAATAATAATTGAATCATAGTCAATCTGACATAATCAATATGGCATGGTGAAAAAATGAAAAACTAATGCCATTAATAAACTGAGAATGATACTGCATCCATAGATTTTTCTCATAGTGAAAAACTCATGGATAATATTAAAAACAGATAATGAATAAAGAGAATTCTTATTAATTGGATGTCATGTATCTGGAACATGAAACCATAATACCGTAAAAACGGTTTAGTTATATGGGTAGAAACCCGTCTAATTTTTGGAAACAAACATGAAAGGTTTGTCGCCAAACTGATTTGTCTCATGAGACCTACCGATGCATCGAGGGGATATAGTGGGCCCCACCCACCACTGCTTGTCCAAATCATTATTTATACATTTATTCAATACAAGATCAGTATGCCTTTTCAATATCCCTATAGATTAAAGTATACGAATTCATCAATATTTCCATAATTAAAATAACTTTCCAAAGAAACACCATATGTAAAATGGTTTACAGTTTAGACAACAAACATATCCATGATATGAGATTATGGATATTTAATATAAATATAATTTAAAATGAAAATTGATCTCAAATGGGCAGTAGTTACACCACATAAGGATTATTAGGTGCACCATACAAAGTTAGTCACAACCAAATAGAAGTTGAGACAAAGTCTCTTACCACAATGTAATCAGTCAAATCATATGACCATAACGTAATGAACATAAAATGAATCATTTAATAAAATGAATATAAATATAATCATATTATTTTTATATCAAATGTATGTACACTTATACCACATATATGAAACAAGTGGCGAACAATGAAAATCTCACAGAAATGAAAGTGAGATGAGAAACCCCTTACAAACATTTCGGTATGGTGACGAGTGTTATTGTGATGGATTAATGAGAGGTAAAGAGGTATTACATTATTTATATGTCACAAGTTCAGTATGGGGGAGGTGCGAAAGCATACCCCATCATTAGGAATTAAAATATAAAGGGCACAACAAAGGGGATATTCTTGAACAAAAGTGAGAGAGAGGATCCCTTACCTTATGCTCGAAGGTGTTCTTGATTGTTCTTAACAACCTGAATAATAAAATTTAGATTAATTAATAATTATAGAACCTAAAAAACATTTAATGTATATGGTATAACCTTATTAAGTTCATTAATGGCCTTTTTGTTGGGTTTAAGAGATTCAAGTTTATTGTTTTGGAAGCATTTTCTTACTTGGTTTCATGATTTGTTTATTTGTATTCATGAATGGAAGTTGGTTTGAAATAGGGTTAAACATACAGAATTGTTAATATACATTATTAGTGACATTAAAGAGATATAAATGATTTTATAATGATTCTGGTTATATACCATGAAGATGACTCATTTGATGAGTTAAAAATAAACGCTTGAATTAGGCTTTCCAGTTTTGTGCTCAATAAACTTGTTTTGTATTATTATTTCATATTATGTACGTGTAAAGATTACAGAACATTAATAAAGGTAAAATACATATATTATGACCTAGTTAAACTATAAATATGGTTTTATGACCAGTAATGAAGGAATGATTAAAGAACAAAACTTCTTCGTCCATGAAGGTTATAAATTGGAACCTCATGGACGTTGATTTCATTTATAAAAATAAAAGGGAGGGAGTAAGAATATTGATGGTGGTTATTCCATTCACATGATATAAATCTAGTATATAGATGATACTGGATTTATCATGATCATTTGGACAGAGGAGGTGAGGAGAGGATAACAAATGAAGATAAATTCAAATGAAACTAAAAGATAAAGAAACCTGTTTTACCTCTTGAAATGACTTCTTCAAGAACCTCCTTAAGGGAAGGGATTTTGGTATTTTGGAAAGACCAAGAGCTTCCTGGTCATGGGGAGTTACTAGGGAAGTGTATTTGGGAAAAACATTGAGGAGCTTCAAGGCTTAGAGGAGTGAAGAGAAGAGGGAGTGGTGAGGGGTTTTTATAGTGGAGGAGAGGGGTAAATTTTGAATATTTAATTCATTATTTTATTATTTCCCTCAAGACAACCAATAATGTTGTTTCATATGACCCCTAATAGTAATAAGTGCATGGGATTTCAAAACAAGTGGCCTTACATCACTTAATGTGTCATAAATAGTGTATTTAACTGATATTGTGTATATACGGTATTTTATCGTATTTCACTATTCATCAAAAATTCTAGAATTTCAGAAAAATACAAAAAATTTACCCTAACCATTTTTCGACGTGTAGAATTCAAAAATGAACTCCATTTTTCAAAATTAATTTTCTCAATATTATTAATTTAATTTTTAAATAAATTCATAGTTAATTCGAAAAATAACAATCGTAAAGGTGCAATTAGTTTTATTTCTCATTGAAAAACTAATTAAGATATCATTATCTTATTTCCTTAAGAAAATAAAATAACTTTATTATTTACTATTCATAAGGGTCATATTACTATTCATAAGGGTATGTTACTATTCACCAAAAATCAAGTTTGTTCTATCAGATTCCAAATGACTTACTGATCACAACTCCAGATGACCATTTTTTGAAATTCAAAACAAAGAAGTGTAAAATTTATATTTAATGGCTAGGTTTTGAATATCTCCTAAATAACCTAGTGTTGTTTCAAAGGAACACAGTGATGAATAGAATGTATTTAAGAGAAACATACCATAAAATGTTTGGGGTGCTATATTATTCCCTCCTTCGAAAATTTCATCCACGAAATTCATTTCATAACCACAAAAGAAAGCTCTATGATGTTCTTACCACATCTTCCATCATAGAGGATCCTCATGTGCGTTCAATGAAAAACCCTAATTGATGCTCAACTCCTCTAGTTCTCTGACCCAGACACACCTCGAACAGAAGGGGTTGAACTCTTGCATAGAACACTCGGGATTCCAGAGGGAGACTCAAATGGTAGGAATTTTGGAAATGTATGAATGGACCAACACATGAAGAACTCATCGAACTATGTCTCGACTGAGGACATCTAAGTCATAGACATTGTTGTACATGCGAAAACTGAGGAGTTGGTACATGTAGGACGCATAAAGTTTTCCCTCTAAAGTAGCCTCTTGAAAACATAACATGTCCATGTAGTTCCAACCTATGGTGAAACAGAGGAAAATCCCTTCGTGGTATTTTCCTCTTCGCCTATACATGGCCAATTATGTCATGGCTATGAGGTAGTAAATAGAAGCATTCCCTTGATAGGTGTGGAGAATGTCCGGACTGTTTGTCACTACATATAGTTGTTTACACATTTTTCACAAGTTTGTGAGAGGTAGGTACTTCTCTTCACAGGTTTTGATCACAATAATCTCCATCACCTCTACAGAAAGAGACATATGGTTTTTTCCTTCCATTTGAAATTTTATTATGAATGTTCACTTAGTGATACTCATTCAAAAGTATAATTAATGGAAGGATATAAAAAAAATGATACAACAAGTTATATTCTTATATATCCACTGGTTCAAAAAGTAAAACAGGGCTAATGGTTTCCCCATTCCCCCAATACATGAATCCCCAAAACTAGTTCAAAGATTTTAATCTCCCAGAACCATATGCAACACTAGACACATGTCACCCTAGAAGTCCCTTTATCAGGAATACCACTGATGCTAAGGTTCTAACGACCTCAAGTGGTTTCCTAATGTAGTACTCAGCTGCTCGATTTCCTTAGCACAGACACACTGCGAACAACTAGGGTCGAATCTATTATTAAAGCACTCAGGCTTCCATAGAGAGGAATGAGAAATGTGGAGGTCGGAAATTTCAGTGTGGACTAAATCCCTATAATTCCCACGCACCACGTCATTCTTGAAGATATTGATGTGGTAAAGTTCTCTGTACATACTAAAACTCAGGACCTAGAATAGGTAGGCTGCTCGATGGTCACCATCCAAAGCAGCTTCTAGAAATTTACCCACAGGTCGTTAGTTATCAGCCAATGTGAAACATAAAAAAATAGATTCATGATACTTTCCTCTTTTCCTATATGCAGTAAATTGTCCATGTGCAATACAATAATAGACTAGATTGATTCCTTGGTAAAGATGGAGAATTTTTGGATGTTTCGATGCCTGATGGAGTAGTTTACAAGTCAGATGTAAGTTGTCATAGGTCTGGTCCTCTTCGGAGCATGTCTTGACAATTATAGTCTCTAACAGCTCGGTAGGTAGTGATAAAATATTGGTTTGTTGACTCATATCATCTATCTAAATTTTTTTAGTAAATCATCTTTTAGTATGGAAAATCCATTTCAAACAAAGGTATTTGTTTTATATAAAAACATATCAAAATAGAGAATACAACATCATTCATTTAGACATGATTTATAAAACTCAAGAAATTAAACAATATCTTGCTCCCTTTCACAAAACACTATTATGGACTTCCTAACAACCTCTAATATGAATCCTCATAGATTCCACCGATGTTGGAGATTTCCCCAATTTTTAGACAAACGAATCCCCAAAGTGATTCTAAATTCGTCTATCTCCTTGGTCCAAATGCAACACGTGTAACTACGGTCAACTGCTTGTGGACATCTAGAATTTATATTGAGAGAAGCATGTCGGGTATCAAGTTGAGAGACATAATTATGAACTTTATGCCGATAATTCAAATAGGTAGTCTCATTCTCAAGGGCTTCAAAGTCCATAACTCAACCACAGAGTCTGTAGGTCAAAATCTGACATAGATATGCTGCCCGGAGGTCGCCCCCTTGTGCAGCCTCCTCAAATTCCTCAAGAGAAAAGAAATTATTAGCTAGGGTAAAACATTTAAAGATACCCACGAATCATTTCCCTTGTCATACATAGAACAGTAATTGTGCGCTCATCATGAGGTAATAGACGAAACCTACTCCATGGTGAATTTGGAGTATACGAGGAGAGTTGGATACTCGATAGAGGGTTTTTCATGATAAACGAATGTTTTCAAAAGTCTCATAGTTTTCTACACATGATATTCCCACTATGGTCTCTAATAATTCTGTTGGAAGAGACAAAAGACAAATACATTCGTTTTCCATCTGAAAATTAAGGAAACGTCATTCTTAGTATTGTTTAAGTATTTAATTGTTCAATTCTGGTTTTCTAGAGTTATCTGAATCGAATCCTCTGAGGAAAATTTACATTAAACTCCATCATAATAGATTGTACTGAAAATATGAATTATCCTAAGCATATCTACCATGAGTGTCGTAACCAAGAGTGAAGAAATTCATGTTGTCGTGTACCAGTTCTCGTTCGAGTCTAGATCAAAGTGGTGTTTTCAGGTTTTACCACTAGATACATATGTTCTAGAGCCGCCTCTACCTACTCGTATGAAAACAAGGATGTATTTTCTAGAACAATTTAAATAATATATTCCTTTCCAAAATACGAAGACGTTCTTGAATTTTTATCCTCCAAGGTATACCTTATGAACTCTTCCTTAATCTATGCTTTCTAAATTTATTTCCCATGTTTCCTACGAAACTTCCTCTGATACTAACTGTAACACCCCGACCCCTCTAGGATGGAGCCGTTGCATTACTTGTGATATTGGGATAGTTATAAGGAATGAAAATCCTGAAGGAACGATTAGTTTAGTAGTCTTGAAGAATCTAGATACATAGATGCTTCTCAAATTACATTGGAAAAGTTTACAAAATACAATACATAAACAAAACTAAAAACTGCATCCTCGAGAACTCAGTAAATGGCCTTATCTTCATCACCTGTTTAGGATAAACAATGAAAGGGGTGAGCTCAAATACTCAGTAAAGGTTACAAATAGAGGAAGCATGAATACAATAATAAGTGAATCATAGTCAATCTGACATAATCAATATGGCATGGTGAATAAATGAAAAACTAATGCCATTAATAATCTGAGAATGAAACTGCATCCATAGATTTCTTCATAGTGAAAACCTCATGGATAATAATAATAACTGATAATGAATAAATATAATGCTTATTAATTGGACATCATGTATCTGGCACATGAAACCATAATCTTTTAAAAATGGTTTTGTTCTATGGGTAGAAAAATTTCTGACTTTTTAAAACAAACACGAAGGGTTTGTCGCCAAATTGATTTGTCTCATTAGACCTACCGATGCATCGAGGGGATATAGCAGGCCCCACCCACCACTTCATGTCCAAATAATTATTTATACATTGATTCAATACAAGATCAATATGCCTTTTCAATATCCATATAGAGTAGAGTATACAGATTCATCAATATTTCCATAATTAAAATAACTTTCCAAATAAACATTGAATGTAAAATGGTATAAGTTTTAGAAAAAAACATATCAATGATATGAGATTATGGATATTTAATATGAATATAATTTCAAATGATTATTTATCTCAAATGGGAAGTATTTACACCACATAAATATTATTACGTGCACCATACAATGTTAGTCACAACCAAATAGAAGTTGAGACGAAGTCTCTTACCACAATGTAATCAGTCGAATCATATGACCAGAACGTTATGAACATCAAATGAATAATTGAATAACATGAATATAAATAGAATAATGTTATTTTTATATCAAATATAAGTACTCTTATACCACATATATGAAACAAGTGGAGAACAATGAAAATCTCACAGAAATGAAAGTGAGATGAGAAACCCCTTACAAACATTTCGGCATGGTGACGAGTGTTACTGCAAGGGATTAATGAGAGTTAAAGGGGTATTCCATTATTTATATGTCACAAGGTCAGTATGTGGAGGTTTGAAAACATACCCCATCTTTAGGAATTAAAATATAATGGGTACAACGTAGGGGAGATTCTTGAACAAAAGTGATAGAGAGGATCCCTTGCCTTATGCTCGAAGGTGTTCTTGATTGTTCTTAACGACCTGAATAATAAAATTTAGATTAATTAATAATTCCAGAACCTAATAAACATGTAATTGATATGTTATAACCTTATTAAGTTCATTAATTTCCTTTTTATGGGTTTAATATATCCAATTTTATTATTTTGGAAGCTTTTTGTTACTTGGTTTCATGATTTGTTTATTTGTATTCATGAATGGAAGTTGGTTTGAAATATTGTTAAACATCCAGAATTGTTAATATAAATTATAAGTAAAATTAAAGAGATATAAATGATCTTATAATGATTCTGGTTATATACCATGAGAATGACTCATTCGATGAGTTAAAATTAAACGCTTGAATTTGGCATCGCAGTTTTGTGCTCAATAAACTTGTTTTGTATTATTATTCCATATTATATATGTGTAAAGATTCCAGAACATTAATCAAGATAAAATACATATATTATGACCTGGTTCAACAATAAATATGGTTTCATGACCATTAATGAGTGAATGATTGAAGAATGAAACTTCGTCATCCATGAAGAATATAAATTGGAACCTCATGGACGTTGATTTCGTTTATAAAAATAAAAGGGAGGGAGTAAGAATAATGATGATGTTTCTTCCATTCACATGATATAAATTCAGTATGTAGATTATACTAGAGTTATCGTGATCATTTGGATAGAGGAGGTTAGGATAGGATAACAAATAAAGATAAATTCAAATGAAACTAAAAGAAAAAGAAAGGTGTTTTACCTCTTGAAATGACTTCCTCGAGAACCTCCTTGAGGGAAGGGATTTTGGTCTTTTGGAAAGACCAAGAGCTTCCTGGTAGTGTGGAGTGACTAGGGAATGGTATTTGGGTAGAAAATTAAAGAGCTTTAAGGCTTAAAGAAGTGAAGAGAAGAGGGAGTGGTGAGGAGTTTTATAGTGGAGGAGGGGTATATTTTGAATATTTAATTCATTATTTTATTATTTATCTCAAGACAAAAAATAGTGTTGTTTCATGTGACCCCTAATAGTAATAAGTGCATGTGAGTTTGAACCAAGTGGCCTTATATCACTTATGATGTCATAAATAGTGTATTTAACTGATAATATTTATATACGACATTTTATCGTATTTCACTATTCATCAAAAATTCTAAAATTTCAGAAAAATCCAAAAACATTACCCGAACCATTTTTCGACGTGTAGAATTGAAAAATGAACTCCATTTTTCAAAATTAATTTTCTCAATATTATTAATTTAATTTTTATATAAAGTCATAGTTGATTCGAAAAATAACAATCTTAAAGGTGCAATTAGTTTTATTTCTCATTGAAAAACTAATTAAGATCTCATTATCTTAATCCCTTAAGAAAAAAAATAATTTTATTATTTACTATTCATAAGGGTCATATTACTATTCATATTACTATTCATTGGGGTATGTTACTATTCACAAAAAAACAATTTTGTCCTATCAGATTCCAAATGACTTACTGATCCCAACTCTAGATGACCATTTTTTGAAATTCAAAACATAGAAGTCGAAAATTTATATTTAATGGCTAGGTTTTTACTATCTTCAAAATAACCTACTGTTGTTTCAAAGGAACACAGTGATGAATAGAATTTATTTAAGAGAAACATACCATAAAATGTTTGGGGTGCTACATTTTTATACTTAAAAATTCATATTTTTAGAAAATTTCTTTTCATTGCATTTTATAGGTTTAATTTTAAATTAAATTAATACACTTATATGAATTGAATTGGATAAAATGTATTCTATATTTTGAATTTGAATAATAAATATTTTCTAATATTTTCAGCTAATGTTTTTGTCAATTTTAATAGTAACCAAAGTAAATTATTGTTACTATGGTAAGGGAAAATGGGTTAATTGGGATCCAAACTAATGTTATAAAGATTAAAATATATTAAAAAACTTTCCTTAATTTATTTTTATGAATATATTTCATCCATAATCAAACAAACTATTAAAATATGACATCTTCCATTTAGATTTTATCTTGACCTTCAAAACATTTTAAGTATCGGATAAAGTCAAAAACATCACTTTATTTCTATTAATATTTTTAATATTTTGTGAAATGGATAATAAAATTGTTAAGTTATAAATGTTTTTTAAAGTTTAATTATTAATTTATCATAGTAATTTTTAGGGATGAAATAATTACCTTAAATGATTAAAAATGATGACATAGTGCTTGTGTAAGAAGTAGAAAAAACATAAATGATTTTAAAAAATATAGAAATAATATTTTTTTGGTGAGTTATAGTATCGAACAAATTTTATAGATCAATACAAAATATTAGGAATTTTTTGAAGTTTTATGTTTTAATTACATTACTATAGTGATGTTATTTAATTCAAAGTAAATGAATACTTCAAAAAATAACATTAATGATATTTTATAATAAAAAATATTTTATGAAATGATTTAAAATTCAAAAAAATATTACCACAAGAAAATTAAAAGGGATATGGTTTATAATATCAATCATAGTCCATTTATGGATCTATTTTCCTTTTATAGTAAATTCCTTACCTTATTTAGTATAAAAAAACTTTGATATCATAGAAATCCTAAAAAGTGTTAATGGGGGATAAAATAAATAGATAAGAGTGAAAAAGTCACCTAAAAATATCTAAATTTTCTTATATGTTATTATTTCCAAAATAATAATCCTATAATTTAATTATATCAATTTTTATCTACTTTATCATGAAAATTAATTTATATTAATTTATTACTTTAAGAAATTCCAAGAATGCCCCTCACCTCACTTATAAAAGGCCACCCCCTTTCCTCTCCTCTCCACACTTCAAGAGAAATTTGGTTCAAAAATACCTACCCAAATCCTTTAATAACATCTCTAACTATGTTTTAGAGCTCTTATTTTTCTCATAATACCAACCTTACATGGCTTAAGGCGTAAAGAAAATGAGGCTTTCTGAAGAAGAGGTATGGATTTTAACCCAATGTTTTAGTTTTATTTATTTTTCTACCTCCTTAAAATATTATTAGACCATGATTAAATAATGGAATTGGTGAATTTAATGTATTTATCTTTTATTATTATAATTTCCTAACCTATATCCATCTCATTTTCCATCAAATGAGAAATGAAACCATCATTTGTGTGTACAATGGACTACCACCTCGTGAACCGACATAATTCATTTTTCATCACCACCTACTATGGATATTTATAGTGATATATTTAAAGTATATATAATATATTAATGAAATAATTATCATCCTTTAAATTTAATATATCATATATTTTCTTACCTTTTATCCATTTAAAAATGATAACATCATTTGTACATACGTCTGGATTACCGCATCCACGAAGTGCTAGATTTGTTTTTCATCTCCGCATAACATGGATGATATATATTAATGTATTTTAATATATAATATTATATTTATTATATAATAATAATTATATTAATATAAAACTATACTTAATTTCTTTCTCTCATTTTCATTGAAAAATGAAAGCGTTACTCATGTCTACGTACAACCTACCGTCTCCATGACTATAACATAGTACATTTTTCACAACCATATTTCATGGTTGGTTTTAAAAATATTATTGATATATAAAATTGATAATTATTTAATTAATATTATTATTCTAGATATTATAGAGAAATTACCCCTTTACACATGTCCATCACATAGATTTTTTTTAAAAAATTATGAATCGAATGTCCTCGAAAAACCTAACATGGAAAAAACTGATTAAGTAATTAAATATTTCATCAAAATAAATGAAATAAATTATTTAATTATATGGTATTGAACCTCCAAAATTTTATTTATAAATAAATAAATTAATATAATTTTTTTATACATTAGATAAAGGACATACATGGAAATTCTGGACTTGATGTAAGAGATTTCATCTCAATTTCCCTTCATTGAGGCATATTTTAATATTATACACCTAATTACATTTATATGGTTTATATAATACCCTTTTTAAATTTTATATCATTAATCCTTTATACATCATGGTATTTTATATTAAAAATCAAATTACTTCATTAAAAGGGATTTAACCTGAAATGTACCAAATGGTAAGGGGTTTTATCTCAATTTCCCTTCTTTTAAGAATATTTTAATTCTAGAAACCAGATTTATTTTATATAGAGTATATAAAACCCCTTTTAAATTTTATATTATGAATACTTCATACATCATCTTATTGTATTTTACAAATCAAATTACTTCATTCAAATGGATTTTATGAGAAATTTACCATGTGGTAATGTAACAACCTAGGTACTTATAAAATAATTTCTTTCATTAGAGAATTAAATAGTTAAATTAAATATAAATTTATAATGAAATAATCAGTATTTACAGAAATTAATGAAATCATACAAATATAATAATAAACTCACCTATTAAATTATAAATAAAATTTCTAGATCTTATAATTGAATATATGATATAATTATTTCATGGTATAAGTAAATAATTTTTTAAAAAATTATAAATTAAGTGTTGGTATTTTTATAATGACAAAAGTGTTTATTTACAATTTTATAATTAATATAATAATTTAAAATAAAATTTATTTTCATAAAATTTATTCAAAAATTAATATTTTTTTGTGTTATGATTATAAGATAATATTATGAGACCTTAATTAATTTTTTAAAGTGTCATAAAATGAGTTATAATTTTAAAATCAGTATTTTTTGAATAAATGTTGATTTTATTTAAAAATTCAATTTATCATATTTAAAAAATTATTATCATTAAATTGAGTTTCTTTTTTAATTATACACATCTAAAATGGTTGGGGTTATGTTTTTGGATTTTTCTAAAATAGTTGAATTTTTTGTGAATACTGAAATATGGTAATTTATGGTATTTAAAGAAATACATGAATTATTGAGTCATGGATGATGTGTCTCTAATGTAAGCCCATAATATCGAACTATCCTTAATTATTATAATACATTTAGTGATAATTTTCAAACTATTCATATTCTTGAACCAAAATAATAAACTAATGAAAAAAATAATGTGAAAAAACTCCTCTCCTCCACTATAAATACCACCTCTTGTCACCTCTTCTACTCACACCTCCAAATCCTTTGAGATTGTTTGATTTAAAATTACATTCCCAAGGATCTTACACATGTATAATACCCATTGGTATCACAAAAACTCCAAAATCAAGGTTTTTAAGGAAGTTCTCAAGGAGAATAAGTTCCAAGAGGTAAAATCCTCTTTCGTTTTCTTTTAAATTTCTTTTCTTTTATTTCCTTTTCTTTTATTTTGTTTCATTATTATCTTCTCACATACCCTAATAAAAGTGAAATGATAACTCCATTATCTTAAATATACATGAATTTTATTTTTTTTAATGGAATCTCCATCATCAAAACTCTTATCTTCTCCTCTTATTCAAAAAAATGAAATCATTGTCTATTAGGAGTCGGTTTACCATAACCGTGGATGATGTGTTTTCATTTTCTTTTACCACCATAAAGGCTGGTCATAAAACCATTGTTATGGTAAAATTATATTTCATTATATATATTATATGTTATATAATTTTCTAGAACCAATATATAAACATGATATTAAATAAGATGATATAATTTGTGATGGTCATAAAAACTGCCAAAATAAATTAAATCATTTTCAATAATGTTTTATCTAATGAATCATCCTAATATTTGAAAAAAATGATATATGGTATAATTTAAAATTTTGGAAACTTATTAATACTATTTCTGTCCACTTCTGCAGTTTTTCTTCAATTCAACAAGAAAACCCATAATGAACAAACCATGGAAAGCATGAGATAATAGCACCTGAAACAATAAAATAACAAAATATTATCAATACATGGGTGGAAATATATTATAAAAATATTATATAAGGTATTATAAATATTAATATAGTTATATAATAAATTAATAACACTCTTTAAACCATTATACAGGTGGTTTGAATACATTTTAAAGAATTATTTCCCAAGGTAAGGGACTTTCCTTTTAAAAATCCTCTTTAATGTATATTTTTACAAAACTCAAATAAATAATATTTCTTCCTAACTTATATGGCATGATAATTTTATCCCATTTTCATTATGCTTAAATGTTTTGATGTTTCCTTTATAATATTATACATTTATTTATAGATAAAATATTTCCTTTGTATTTGCACAATATTCTTTTAAAATTAGTGATTTTCCTTAAGAAATGTTTTTATAATGCAAGTGTTCATGTTTTATGATTATGTTATGGTTGTTGGAAATTTTTTACAATGAAGTTTGATAACTATATCTCTCTCCAATTCATTGGGTATTTTAATGTTAGAAGTTTACAACAATGGTTATTCCAAGTGTAACTGTGATGGTTCATAATGTAGTTATGAGGGATACATTATAAGGTAGTTGTGGGGGTTATAAATCATACGGAAGCTGCGACGGTTACAATATTAAGTAATTAATGCCCCAAGTTAACTTTATTGTTTTATTTAGTTTTCTATGTTTTATGTAAATATGTTGTTTTCATAAGTGAAGTATATGATACATTATGGATGATATGTATTCTTTTGTAAAAATGTTTTCATATTTTTATAAGTAATCATGGAGTACCGATTTCTTTGATTATTTTTATATCCCTTACTGAGCAGTTTACAGTCATCAAAAGTTTTAAAATGTTTTTCATATGGTTTAAGGATGGGTAAAAGAAAATAAGAATCCAAGTTTAATGTTGTAAATATTTTTTCATGAAAATATTTCATGTTTTGTTAAAAAAAATATTATTCAATAAATGGATATTGTTTTAGTAATACCCACTTTGTATACTTGTGGGATAATATGTATGAATTAATACCTAATTATCTAAAAATATAAACCAAAAAGGTCTTTGGTAATCTAATAATGTGAATTCTAAAATAATTTACTAGATTTTGTAATGTTTAAGGTTGGCAAATTATAGTTGGTATTAGATCACGATTTAGATAAATTTAGGGGTTAAGATGCTATTAATAGAATACCATAAATTATTTTTACCTTATCGTGTAGTTGAAATGATATAGAATTTAATGTTTACCGTGATTATTAATCTAAGATATCTCATTTCAAAATAGTTTTCTATAGAAGAAACAGGGAAACTGAAGTATGAAGGCAATGAGAGGATGATACCTTTTTAATCTGCAACCTAGAATGGTGGGAATTGGAAACAAGTAGTTTGTGATAGTAATGGATTGGTTTACGCAGGCTATAAATGTCTATAGAATCTATTCAATATAATAACCAGAGATACCATAAAGGAACATGATAATAGTGGAAAATTTTATGAGGCAACACCCATTGATTTCAGTGAATCTTTTAACCCAGTGGTGGCTGAAGGGTTGATTGAAGCCCTGGAAAATATATTCGATGTCATGGGGTGTTTAGATAATCAAAAGGTGAGACTCTCTATCTATTGTTTTGAAGTTTAATCTGAATAGTAGAGTTCAATGGTCAATAATATCAAGGATAGGGAGGAGATTGATTCCTTGGAATGGGATGAATTTAAGAATCTATTTCTTGAAAAATGTTTTCCTAAGGTGGTTCGACTTAGGAGGAAAAAGAAATCCTAGGAATTGAAGCAAAATGAGGAATATGAACTGACCATGTATGAAACAAAATTCACTCGATTGGAAATGTATTCTCCAAATCGAATTTGCGATCTTGATAGAAAAATCAATCATTTTTACTCAGGATTGAGCCAATATATTGAATGGAATTGGCCTCCTATGAATTCAAAAGTTATGGGAAACTTGTTTGATGTGATGAGAGGGTAGAAATGGATTTTGATGGTGATAATTTTTACTTTGACAATAAGAAAAAGAAAAGTTCCATATGGAAATCAATGTGTAAGAATAAATCAAATAAATATGAAGGTAAGAAAGTTCAGTATCATGTTTGTGGAAAGTGTGGTAAAAAGTACCCTGGGGAATGACTTAACAAACTTGAGAAGTGATTTAAATCTAGTAATTTTGGACATATGGCCTAATATTGTAATGAAAATGATCTTAAGTTTAATTCTAATAAGAAAACTCTAAAGTGTTTAAAATGTGGTGAGATGGGGAATTATTTAAATACCTTCCCAAAGAAAGATATGAATGATGGAATGTATCCAGATTATAAGTGGAAAGATGTAGTGAAATCCTTTTCAACTATGTCAATAGAATTTGGGCCATCCAATGAAGTTATATCAGGTACATTGTTTGATTACGTAGATTTTTCAAGTGTCTTGTTTGATACAGGGTATACACATTCCTTTATTTCTGAGAAATGTTCTTGTAAGTTAGAAATTTCACATCAGGAAACTAAATTAGAACTTATGGTTAAAACACTAGGGGTATATTAATGAAAAATGGAATTTTAAGAAGCTTCATGTTTTTTTCTATGGAAATACGTTACCTACAAACCTTTTTGTTTTTTCTATTGTAGATTTTGATGTTATTATACTATGGATTGGATTTCTATTTATCATGCTGAGATTGATTGTAGAGATAAAGAAGTTGGTTTCTAGAAAAACTTTTGATTTCTTTAAAATAGTGAAACCATAGCATTGATAATATGTTGGTAAGATGAGAAAATATTAAAAGATGGAAATGAAAGTTATCTTGTACATATTTCGAAAATAAGGGAATTGTTCATACTAATGATGTGTCAGTGGTAAACAATTACCTGAACATTTTTCCTAATGATTTTCCTGATGTTATAACTAATTGGGAAGTTGATTTTACCATTGACTTAGTTCCTGATGCTAAGGCAATTTCGAAACCCCCTTATTGAATGGATCAAGTGTAACTTCTTGAATTGAAAAATCAGTTCCAAGAGTTTCTTGATAGAGGCAACATTTTTTATAGCACATCACCATGGGTTGATCTTATTTTGTTTGTTAAAAATAAATATGGTTCCATGAGGATTTGTATTGATTATAGAGAATTGAATAATATTACTGTTAAGAATAAGTATCCACTGACACATATTGTTGACTTGTTTGATCATCTCTAGGGAGCTCAGTATTTTTTCAAAATTGACTTGAGATCTAGGTACCATCAGCTGAAGGTAAAGGAGGATAACATCCTAAAAATAGTATTCTGAACTAGATATTGGCATTATGAGTTTTTCTTATGCCCTTTTTCTTGAAAAATTCCCCTTTTGTATTTATGCATCTTATAAATAGAATCTTCCACGAATATTTGGGTAAGTTTTTTGTTGTTTTCATTAATGATATTTTGGTTTATTTAAAATTTTATAGGGGTTATGAAAAATAGATTAGGATTGTTTAGAAAATTCTTAGAGAAAAGAATTTATATAGAAATTTAGTAAATATGTTATTTTTTTTGCAATAGATATATTTTCTTGAGAAAATTGTAAATATGAATAGAATAATAGTTGATCTTAACAAAAAAAGTTATTGATGAATGTCCAAGACCTAAAAATGATATAGAGATTCATAGTTTTCTTGGATTAGGAGGTTATTTCCAATAGTCTGTTAAAATATTTGCATGGTTATCTATCTCGCTAACTAAGTTAACAAAAAAAGGGATAAAGTATATTTGGACAGAATATTGTGATGTTTTTTTCAGAACTGAAGATGAGATTGGTGAATGGTTAATTTTTTTCCATATCTTCTAGAAACGGTGATTTTTTCATCTATATTGATAGTTAATTGAAGGTACTTGGTTGTGTTCTGATGAAGAATGATCAGGTAATTTCTTACACTTCAAGACAACTGAAACCTCATGAGTTAAATTATATCATACATGATCTGGAATTAGAAGCTATGGTTTTCACTTTAAAAATTTGGATAAATCATTTATTTGGAGCCCAATGTGAAATATATACTAACCATAAAATTTTGAAGTATATATTTACTCAGAAGGAATTGAACATGAGAAAGATAATATGGCTAGAACTGATAAAGTATTGTGATTTCATGATCAATTACCACCCTAGAAAAGTAAACAAAGTGGTGGATGATTTGAGTCAAAACATCACAAATCATTAACTATGTTATTTTTGGAACAGAACCCCTTAGTTTATGATTTGATGAATTTTTTCTTGGAAGTTATTGGTGAAGGAAATTCCTTTATTTTGTTTCAGGTGTCAGTGTAGTTGTCTCTCTCAGAAAGAATTAAGCAAGAGAAGAAGGAAGAATATGAGTTACAGAAAAAGGTATAATTGGTTAAGGAATGTATGTTTCCGGAATTTAATGTTGATAAATATTGTTTCTTGAGATTTAGAAAGAGATTATGTGTGCCTTGTGATTCATAGCTGAAGATAAAACTATTAAGTGAAGCTCATAGTTCTCTATTTTTAGTTCATCTGGGAAGCACTAAGATGTATAAAGACCTTCGGGAGTACTACTGGTGGGATGGAATGAAAAGATATATTTTTTGATTTTACCATGAAATGTTTGAATTTTCAACAAGTTAAAGCAGAACAACAACTATAAAAGGTGTTTCTTTAGCCTTTTCCAGTGCTATAATAGAAATGGGAAAATACATCCACTTATTTTGTGGTGGGACAACTAAATACTTCTTAAGGTAATAATGTTATTTGAGTGATTTTTTATTATCTAACTAAATCTACACATTTCCTTCCGATTAGAGACACTCCTTATCTTGATCAACTTTCTTGACTGTACCTCAATGTTATTTCCAAGTTACATGGAGTTCATCTCTCCATTGTATCTAATCGTGATCCTAGGTTCACTTCTGACTTTTAAAAAGGCCTTTAGAAATCATTGGGAACTGAATTAAATTTCATCATAGCCTTTCATTCTCAATCTGATAGATAGAACGAGTGAAAAAATCAGAACATGGAAGACATGTTATGTTCTTGTTCAATGGATTACCAGGGAAGTTTAGATCATTATCTTTATTTTTTTTGGTTTTTATTATAATAAAAGTTTTCATTCTAGTATACAAATAACGCATTTTGAGGCCTTATATGGAAATAGATTTCAAACTACAACATTTGGAATGATGTTGGGGAGAGAATGTTGATAAGACCATAATTAGTAGAGTAAGTGGCTGAAAAAGTGAATATGATCCAGCAACCAATGAGGATAGTTCAGAGTAGGTAGAAATTTTTTGCAAATATTATAAGGAAATACTTTTCTTTTCAGTTGGACCAGTTGCCTACCGAGTAGCTTTGCCTCCGAGTTTATCTGAGGTACACAATGTTTTCCATGTTTTGATGTTATGAATGTATGTTCCAGATTAATCTCATGTTTTGAGCTCAGAAGTAGTTCAGCTTTAAGAGAAACATTCGTATGAGGAAAATCCTATTCAGATTTTTGGTCATATAGAAAAAGTATTCCAGAATAAAGTAATTCACCAGGTTAAGGTTTTGTGGAGAAACCATATGGTTGAAAAAGAAAATTTGGAATATGAAAATACTATGAGGGAAAGGTATCCTCACTTGTTTAATAAGTAAATAAAGATTGCGAGGATGCAATTTCCAGAAGGTGGTGAGAATGTAAAAACATAGGTACTTATAAAATAATTTTTTTCCATTCTGTAATTAAATAGTTAAATTCATTAAAACTTTATAATGAAATAATTAGTATATATATAAATTAATGAAATTGTTATGTCCCTGCTTTAACCAAGGTACGGACCATTTAATTTTTAGTCCTTTTTCCTTAATGTGACATAGGACATGCACCCACATGACTAGTTGTGGGTCTCGGGTAGATTTTAATTTATTAAATGGTTGCATTGGATTTATATAAAATAATACATCATTCCCTAGCACAGTGTTATGGGTAAAAAATAATTAAAAATTAATAAAAATAATTTTTAGGAAATTAAAAGAAATTAAAAATGGATGAAAAGAATAATAAAATAAGTGGTTGGAAAAAAGTAAAAATAATTAAATTTGTCTTAAGCCATTTTTATAATTATTTTTTTCTTCCTTCCTCCCTATTTATTTTTCATATCTTATTTTATTTTATTTTATTTTATTTTTTTCCTTATTTTTCCTTTCTCCCTTTTCCCTTTTTTCTCCTCTCTTCTCTCTCTCTCTCCCCTTAGTATGTCGCACCCCCTCCAAGCTAGGTGGTTTGCTACCCCCTCCTCCTCCTTCGAATCACCACTACAACTCTAATTATTCTTTATTTTCAATGCCATCAAGAGCACATGGAATCTATTAGAATGCTTATATTGCGTACCATGAATTGTGGAGTTTCATCCACTCACCATCGCATAATCTATCATGGAAGGTTTTTACCTAAAATTGGGGTTTTTCTAAAATCATCTAATTTCTTCTATTTTAGGTCAAATCAATGGTTTTCATGGGACATTGGATATACTCTGACAATGAGGTAGGGTGTCTATGATTTTTTCTATAGTTTCATTGCCTAATACGAATCCAATCATTGTGTCATTTGTCAGTGTCTACCGGAAAATATCAAATAATGTGTATTAAATTAATTTAATTTGTTTATCCTTGATCCTTGTGGCCTTCGTTTAAGGAGAACCCCTTTATTGGTTTTTTTCAGTCCATTGGACACCCCTTTAGGTGTTCCTACATGATTTTCCTTTTTACTGTTAACCTGAATTTTTTAATTTATCATTTTTGTTATTTTGCGATATGTCGGGTAGAAGTTTAAATTGATAAAATTATTTAGGTTGAATTGTTTTTCCTAAATAATTATATTAATAACATTTTTCATTCCATACATTTATTAAATGTTGTTTCCACTGCTTATGTTCATAAATCCCATGTTTCATTAAACTATGAGTTATAATGTTGGTATTTAATAGTTACCTAAATGTTTACAATTATAAATTCTTTCTCTATTATAAATAAATATATATTTATATATATATTTGATTTTATTATTGTTTTAAATATATTGGGTTAGGGAGAGAATGTGGGTTCTGTATTAAGGACCCACATTTGGACTCTCAACACTTGATGGGTTAAAACACTAAGTGCCAGGAAAGTGATGTTTTAGGCTCACCAGGAAAGGGCTTTCCTTAGGATTTTTCTATACTATTGGGTGATACTAGTTCCCTAAGGGGAAACCGAGAATGGATCCATTGGAAAATAGGTTATGCCTAGCCTCAGTTGATACTCAATCCCTTACATGTGATGCCTGGGACGGACTCATAGTTACCATACCCCAAGTAATACATGGAATCATGTGAGCATTTCCTTGGATGGGCTCATGGCATTTGATTTAATTGATTGGATGCTCTGAAGTGAACCTCGGGGATGGTCTCAGACTCCACCTCTTAATTTTTCAGTTTTAATATGAATGCTTGAGATGTTTTTGTTTATAATGCCTAGAGTTTTTCTTCATTCTTTGTGATACCTCTTTTATGCCTTTAGTGCGCCTAGTTTGATATATGGATTATACCCCAATCCCAAGCACAAGCTTGGGGGTATGCACTTTTTAGTGTGTTGTGTCACTTAGGCCTTGATATATATATATATATATATATCTCTGTTTTACCAGGTAATCTTCCAGACTCTCAGTAAAGGTGGAAGCAGGTGGTATGGGATGATTTTCTGATTTGAAACCTGGACCAATTTACATCTATGATTATTATTTAAATTTACTTATTTTATTACACATTGACACACTATTAATTGTCTATAACATGAAATGGAAGGGTCTAGCCACCTTGGGTGCCGACCTGCTGAGATTATATCACACACCCGGCTCGGGCGTCATTTGGAACCTGAGTAGACTTTTTGTCTACAGGTATGGATATAGGGAATCATTCCACTCTTGATGCTTAATTTATTTACTATTTTGGATAGATCTTGGGGGTAAAGGATTGAGTCTATGATCAAGGCGTCTTGAGAAAGTTTTTAGTATTTTGGTAGTTTTTTTTCAGCATGTAGTCTATTCATGTACCCCATACCCCTGCACTTTTACCATTTATATTAGGCATATTAAATTGACATCATCTTGGTATTGTTATGATTATTCACCTTTCCCAATTTATTTATTTATTGGGTCATTTATCTGCTTCTATTTTTGTCTACTTTATTTTCTATATTGCTTCTTCTACTGGTTCGAATATCATATTCTATTGTTCTATACCTTTTCATATGAGTTCATTGTCTCCCCATGGACTTACCCAAGGCCCTCTTTCGTAGTTAGAAGCCTATGGCATTTTCGGAGATGTGCTTGAGGTCTTGTGGCCCACCATCTTGGGGACCGTTTTTATGGCACTCGGGGTGGGATGCTACAAAGTGGTATCAAAGGAACTTTTTTCTTTTGTATTATTGTTTTTGTTCGATAAAAAAACTGGGATATAAGGATTTGGAATGTACCATGTGTTTAGACATTGCTAACCCATGTACAGGGGAAACCCAAATTTCCTGGGTTGGGATCTCAGTTATTGATAATACCATTTATTGTTGATATGACTTCATCATTGGGTGATGCACTTGTTCTATGCTGTTACTGGTATTAGTGTTATTAATATGATTATTTCACTATTCTAGCCTAATGGAATGAGGGAAATTCATTTTCATGAATCATACTATGAACCATTGGGATTAAAATGACATGTAGATTGTCATTCCATATTTACTTTCATCATGCATAATCTTGTTTTCATGGGAGTTATTTTTTGTTTAGTTGCAATATCATGTCATACATGCTTTTTATAAATATAAATTGTACCATATGTCAAGATGATATGACCACCTGAAGTGGAAATGTAATACCTTAACTTAACTTTACTTGGGAGGCCTTGCACCTTCCCTTTTCTTACTACTCCTTTACTTGTTCACCTCATCTATCATATAATCTTTTCAAAGGTGTGTGTTTGGAGATTATAGGGAAATTATACTATGATGTCTTTATGTTGTACTCTAGGAGATTTGTGATGAGCACATTTTGGAGTTGGGGGTTCGGAACCCCCTGTAGTGTTTCCTATAGAACAACCAATAGAACCACCTGTAGTGCCTCCTAAAGAACCTCCTCCCTATATTCCACAGGTCGTCGATGTTCAGTTCAAGGATAGTCTTCTAAGGTTCATGCAGTTGGTTCAAAGTGTTCCCTAGCCTACCCGACTATGGTAGAGATTACAAGAGATGTTCAACAGAAAAAATCCACCCTTCTTCTTGGGGGATGGTGGTCCCAATGCTATAGAGACATGGATAGAATCCATGAAATCCATCTTTGACCATATTGATATGATTCCAGAGCGATGGGTCAAGCTTGATGTATTTATTCTTCGTGACTCCACTAAGTGTTTGTAGGATTTCATTTCTCAGTCAGAGAAACCTAGAGATATGGTTTGGGTAGAATACCATATAGCATTCTATGATCACTTCTTCCCACAGACTTTGAGAGAAGATCATGCCAGAGATTTCTTGCATCTTTAGAAGGGATCTACGATAGTGTTATAGTATTCTAATCATTTCACTAAGCTCTAACATTTTGCTCAATCTATTACAGGTGACACAAAGACTAATATAAGGAACTTTTAGGATGTACTTTTATATGTTTTCCACTCGTAGGTGAACATATTTCATTTAATGATCATTATTGAGATTGTGAATCAAGCCCTAATTATAGAATGAAATCTCAGGGAAGATAACCCTGTGAATCAAGGTAGTTCAGCTCCGAAGTAGGATGATAGTTCTTCAGTTCGTAAGAATAAATGTTTCAAGGGTGCATGTGGGGGAAATTCCATCTAGATGACACATACTAACAGCACAATCATATGTCATCAGTGCGGCAGGACCATCCATAGGAATCCCCAGTGCATGAGGAACCCAATGGAGTTCCTAACTTGTAGCAAGAAGGGTCACCTTCATCATCCAATGGAAGATGATATGTTCTAGTACCTCTATAAGGTATGGGATCTATGACTCCACGTCAGACTGGGAGTTCATTTTCCTCCAGGAAATCAGGCCAAGGATGTGGAGGTCGTGGCTGAGTTAGTCAATTTAAAGAACATTAGTGTTAGTAGAGTGGATCTACTCAGACTAGTCAGGCAGTAAATTAGAGTCTAGTTTCAAGCTATATATATGCATTACAGTAATCACTAGTGGTGCAGAGCCTAGGGCCTTCTATGGTTAGAGGCACTATCCATGTAGACTCTACTTTAGTTTTTTCCCATTTTGATATTTGTGCTTCACACTATTTCATATCTACTATAGCTATTGATAGATTGGATCTTTCAATCAAATTATTCTATGGAGTTATGTCTCTTGACACTCCTTTAGGGATCATAACAGAGGGCATACGCTAGTTCCAGGAGTGCCTCCTTGAGATAGGTGGGTACCGTTTCATCTGGAATTTCTTCATCCTCAAGATGACCGAATTTGATGTCATTCTTGGTATGAACTTTCTCATTATTTATCATGACCAAGTTGATTTATATCACCATTGAGTGTCCTTTACAACACCCGAGGGAAGAACTTTTGGGAATAAGGTAGAATGGGATATCCAGTCAGATCGAGCTGGACCCAAGCATTATGGGATGGGCACTGTAACAGCTCAACTAGAAAGTCTCTTTAAGAGAGATCAGGGACTGTAGTCAGTGGTGTTCCCTCCCATTATGGATTTCTTTAGGTATTTCTTTCCCAACTATTTATCTAGGTTACCTCCTATATGGTAATTTGTGTTCACTATCGATCTAGTTCCAGGTGCGGTACTAGTGTTCATTCCTCCTTATAGGATGGCACCTAAGAGCTCCATGAACTCAAGAAGAAACTTGAAGACCTTGAGTCTAATGGTTTTATTAGACCTAGAATGGTGTCATGGGGTTCAATAGTCCTATTCTCCAATAAGGCAGATGGTACCCTCATATTGTTTGTGGATTACCATCAACACAACCAGCTTATAGTGAAGAATCAATATTTGTAGCCTCATATAGATGACCTCTTAGACCATATTTGAGGAGAAATTGTTTTATACAAGATTGAACTAAAGTCAAGATATCACCAGGTGCATGTGAGACCATATGACATACCAAATACATCATTCCGTAGTAGGAATGGCTTGTATGAGTATCTGGTTATACTGTTCGGTCTCACAAACATGCCAGCAGTTTTCATAGTTTTGATGAGTTGGGTTTTCCACCCATACAGTGATTTCTTTGTGGTAGTATTTGTAGAAAACATCTTGGTGTATTCACACTCTATACACAACCATGAAACTCATCTTGAGGCCATGCTAAGTACACTGAGATAGAACAAGCTATACACGAAGCTCAGTAAGTGTCACTTTTGGATCAATAAGGTTCACTTCTTGGGTCACATCATATCTGAGGCGGGAGTATCAGTTGAACCAAAAAAAGTAAGTTCAGTAGTTTCCTAGGGGAATCTCAATAACGTGTTTCACATACGTAGCTTCTTGAGGATTTCTGTCTATTACAAGAATTTCATCTAGGACTTCTCCCACTTATCATCACCCCTTATAGCCTCGAATAAGAAGGGTGTGCAGTTCATTTGGTCTGAAGGTTGTAAAAAATATTTTCAGGAGTTAAAGGGATGAATCAAGATAACTCTGATCCTGATTATTGTAGATCCATTTAGAAGTTATACTATTTATTGTGATGCATTAGGAATCAGATTGGGGGCAGTTCTGATGCAGGGTGATCGAGTCGTGGCTTATGGATCCTGCCATCTGAGGCCTCATGAGAGGAACTATCCTACACATGACCTTGAATTAGAAGTTTTGGTTCATGCTCTACACTATTGGAGATACTACTTGTTGGTGAGAGATTCATTTTTTTCACAGATCATAAAAACATGAAATATATCTCTAAATAATGAGACTTGAATTTTGAGGCAGCGTAGGTGGGTCAAATACCTGCAGTGATTCGACTTTGAGCTTGCTTATACCCTTGGTAAGGGTAATGTCATTATTGATTCTTTGAGTTGGAAAATGTAGACAAAAGTTTTCCAGATAGCCCGTAGTGAGTGGTAGATGATGGATTGGTTTTATGAGACGCATCTGGAGGATAAGGAACTACGCGGATAGCTAGTTTTAACAGCTCTTACAGTGACGCCCTCTCTTCTGGAGCGAGTCCGCATGTGACTGTTATGTGATCCATATGGGATTGTTCTGAGGGAAAGAATCATAGGAGAGAACCCACCTCCTGATTAGGTTTTTGAAAACAGTGATACTCTTCTCTACTGTGGTAATGTATGGGTGCCTTCTGATATTCAGGAAGAGCTGATGATAGAATCTCTTGCCTCTATAAGGACATTTCATCCTAGACATACCAAGATGTATAGAGATATTAATCAGCAGTATTGGTTTCTGGGTATGAAAAATAAAATAGCAGTTTTCATTACTCAATGCCCCACCTGTCAGTAGGTGAATTCATAGCACCGGCGACCTGAAAGACTCCTACATCCTCTATCTATTCATGAGTGGAAATGGAATGATGTCACCATATATTCCATTATAGGTTTTCCATGATCTCCTCACAGTAGCGATGTAGTATGGGTGATAATAGATAGGTTGACCAAATTGGGGCACTTCCTACCTATCCGAGAGATCTTCTCCAATAATGAGTTTGGGAGGCTTTATATTCCGGAGATACTTCAACTTCAGGGCATGCCCCATTCTATCATGTCATACTGATACTCCCATTTCGCAACACGATTCTAGTAAGGGTTGTAGAAAGAATTGTGTTCATATTTGATTTTTATTATTGCATATCACCCCTAGATATATGGGAAATCCGAGCAGACAATTCAGGTGTTAGAGGATATGTTGCGGGCATGTATCCTTGATTATGTTGTCTCTTGAGAGAAACATCTTCCTATAGTCGAGGTTTCCTATAATCACAGCTTTCAAGAAACTATTAAAATGGCTCCATATGAGGCCCTCTATATTAAAATTTTCCATTCACCACTATGTTGGCTTGAATTAGGTGAGGTAGCTCTTCTCAGTCTTCATCTCATTCAGGAGACTTCTAAGCAAGTCCAGCTGATTCATAAGCATATGGCGATAGCTCGATCAAGAAAAAAGTCTTATATTGATTGTCATCGTAGACCTCTAGAGTTCAACGTGGGACCTCAGGTCCTTCTTTGTGTTTCACCAAGGCTAGGTCAAAGATGAATCAGGAGACAGGGGAAGTTATCACCACGATATGTCATGTCATTCGAGAGAGTGGGGAGAGTTTGTCTGGTAGCCTATCGGTTGTTGTTACCACATATGTGTCATTCCATTCATGATGTCTTCCATATATCTCAACTTTGATAGTATCATCTAGACTCATCTCATTCGTTTTACCCTGACGAAAATGATCTTGAGGAGGATGCATCCTTCGAGGAGTGTCAGATTCATATCAACGATCATAGTACGAAGGTTCTCCTAGGAAAATCAGTTCCTCTGGTTTGGTTGTTATGGCAGCATGAATGCATCCAGGATGAGACCTGGGAGAGAGAGATTAATGTTCATGCTCAGTGAATGTAACTTTTCTCAAACAATGTTCCACTACCCTTAAAAGGGAAACTCAGGGATGAGTTGTCTTAAGGAGGGGAGGTTGTAACGTCTTGGATTTAACCAATGTACAGACCATCTATGTTTTAGTCCATTTTCCTTAAAGAGACACAGGCCACACACCTATGCAACCTATTGTAGGTCCCAAGCAGCTATTAATTTATTTAAATGGTTGCATGAGATTTATGTAAAATAATACATCTC
The DNA here is from genome assembly GCA_963277665.1 of Viscum album. Lineage (NCBI taxonomy): Eukaryota > Viridiplantae > Streptophyta > Magnoliopsida > Santalales > Viscaceae > Viscum > Viscum album. The sequence goes on from OY728123.1 coordinate 822,318,196, forward strand.
TCCCTAGTGAAGTGTTTGAGGGTAAAAATAATTAAAGAGGATTAAAAATAATTTTAAGTAAATTAAAATAAATGAAAAAGGATGAAAATAAATAATAAAATAAAAGTGGTTGGATAAAAGTAAAAAAAATTAATATGGACTTAACCCATTTTTATAATTATTTTTTTATTCCTCCCTCCCTTTATATTTTTATTATATTCTTTTATTTTCTTTTATTTTCTTTTTTTATTATCCATTCTTTCTTTCTTTTTTCTCCTCTCATCTCTCCCTCTCTCCAAGGTGTGTCACACCACCCTCCTAGCCAGGTAGTCCGCCACCCCCCTCCTCCTTCGGATCACCGTTGAACCTCCAATTCTTATTCATTTTCAATTCCTTTAGAAGCACAGTGAAGCTCTTGGTAAGGATAATATTACGCACTAATAATCATTAAGTTTCATCAACTCTCCATTGTGAAATCTACCACATATGGTTTTTAACCGAAATTGTGGTTTTTCTAAAATCATCTGATTTATTCCATTTTAGGAAAATAAAAATTTTTCATGGGATGTGGGACATGCTATGACTACAAGGTAGGGTTTCTATGAGTTTTCCCATCATTTTGTTTCCTTATTCAAATTGCATGGTTGTACCGTTCATTAGTGGCTACCGCGAATCACAAATAATGCGTATTAAATTAATTAAACTGTTAAGACATGATCCTTATGACCTTTTTTAGGACAAACCCCTTCCCTGGTTTTTTCCATGCCATTGGACACCTCTTTGGGTGTTCCAAAATGAGTTTACTTTTTTACGATTAACCTTAATTCTTTAATTTATTATTTATGTGTGTTTTTTTGATATGTCAGGTGGAAGTTTAAATTAATAAACAAAATTAGTACGAATTGTCTTGCTTAAATAATTCTGGTTATAATATTTTTTATGCCTTACTTTAATTAAAAATTTTTTCCACTACTTATATTCATAAATGCCATGTTTCATTAAACTGTGAGTTATAATGTTGTTATTGAATGGTTACCTGAATGGCTATAATTATAAATTCTTTCTCTATTATAAATATACATATATATATATACTTTCCTTACTATTTTAAATATATCGAGTCGGGGAGAGAATGTGGGTTCTATATTAAGGACCCATATTTGGAATCTCCGTACTTGATGGGTTAGGAGGGTGGTGTGACACACCTTGGAAACTTAAAATACAATCTTTATCCAGATTAAATTCTGGAAACTTACCCATTTTAACCAATTCTACATTTTTATGTAGCTCACGTTTTCCTTTTGTGCTTGCTTAATTTTGGCTGACAACAATGACTGCACTGAAACCTGAAACAAAATAGTTGTATTCCCTACACCAATAACTTCTAATAAAAATTCATCAAATCATTAATCAAGGGATCATGTTCCAAACATAACATGGTTAATGATGCATGATGTTTTTGACTCAAGTCATCTTCCACATTGTTTACTTTTCTAGGATGGTAATTGATTGTGCAATCATAATCCTTTATTAGTTCAAGCCATCTTCACTACCTCATGTTTAATCCCTTATGAGTGAATATATACTTTATAATTTTATGGTCAGTATATATTTGACATTTGGCTCCGTATAAATGATGCCTCCAAATTTTCAAAGCAAAAACCATAGATGCCAATTCCAAATCATGTGTGGGATAATTTAACTCATGAGGTTTAAGTTGTCTTTATGCATGAGAAATTACCTGATCATTCTGCATAAAAACAAAACGAATTCCCTTCTAAGAAGCATCATTGTAGATGACAAACTCACCATTTCAGGAAGTCAAGGCCAAAACTAGAGAATTCACCAATATCTTCATTAGTTTCTAAAAACAAACATCAAATTCCTCTGTCCAAATGAATTTAACCCCTTTTCGTGTTAACTTAGTTATTAGGCTAGATAATCGTGCAAAGTTCTTAAAAAAACAATCTGTAATGACCTACTAACCCATGAAAACTTTGAATTTCTGGGACATTTGTAGGTGTTGGACATTCATCAACCACTTTTGTTTTGGTAGTATAAACTATTATTCCATCCTTATATACAATGTTCCCATGAAAAGAAATTTGTTTCAACCAAAAATCACATTTTCTGAATTTTGCATACTGTTTCTTTTCCTTTACAGTTTGTAACACAACCCTTATAAGTTTTTCATGGTCTTCTTTACTCTTAGAAAATACAATAATGTCATCAATAAACATAACCAAAAATTTATCCAAGTACTCCTGAAATATTCTATTCATAAGATTCATGAATGTATTAGGTGCATTCTTTAACCTAAACATCATAAAAAAATTCATAATTCCCATATCAAGTGTGAAAGACTATTTTTGGGATGTCATCCTCCTTCACTATCAGTTGATGGTATCCGAATCTCAATTTAATCTTGGAAAAGTACTGAGCTCCCTAGAGATGATCAAACAAGTCATCGATGTGAGGGAAAGGATACTTTTTTTAACAGTGATGTTATTCAAAACTCTATAATCAACACAAAGTCTCATGGAACCATCTTTCTTTTTAATGAACAAAACAGGAGCTCCCCATGGTGAAGTGCTAGGATGAATGAAGACTTTATCAAGCAAATCCTATAAATTATTTTTCAATTTAAGAAGTTCTATTTGAGCCATACGATATAGGGGTTTTGAAATTGGAATAGCATCAGGAACTAAGTCAATTATTAATTCGACTTCTCGATCAGGTATGACACTGGGTAACTCATTATGAAAAAATATCAAGGTATTCATTTACCATTAGCACATCATTAATCTCAACAGTTCCCCTATTTTCAACAATATGATCACGATTACTTTCATTTCCATCTTTCAATAGTTCCTCATCTTCCTAATATGTTATCAATTTTATGGGTTCATTCTTATATACAAACTGAAACTCTTTCTAAAAAACAACTTCTTTATATCTATAGCCAATCTTAGCATGATAAACAGAAAGCCAATCCATTCCCATAATAACATAAAACTCAACTAAAATAAAAAAATGTTTGCATGTAAATTCTTTCCATAGACCACAATATAAAGATTTTTATAATTCATCCTTTCTATAATATTTCTCATTTGTGTTTTAACAACAAGTTCTAGTCTCATTTTTAGAGGTGATATTTCCAATTTACCAGAAAATTTCTCAGATATGAAGGAATGTGTAGAACCCGAATCAAACAAAACTTTAGCAAAATCTAAGTAAAAAAATTACATGATACAACTTCATTGGATGGCTCAGTATCTACTGACGTAGTCACAAAATATATCACTACACCTTTCTGCTTATAGTCTAGCTTCTTTGCATCATTTGGATCTCTCTTTGGGTAGATATTCTCATAGTGACCCACCTCCCCACATTTAAAACACTTTACAGTTTTCTTATCAGGATAAGTCTTAGGATCATTTTCATTACAATCTCGGGCCATATATCCAAACTTACCTCATCGAAAACACTTCCCAGTTTTTCTAATACATTCCCCAGGGTGCTTCTTGCCACACTTTCTACGAACTGTAAAATGGATTTTCATACCATTTCATTTCATTGGTTGATTCTTACCCATAGTATGACATCGGGTCCTCTTCTTCTCCTTATTTCCAAAGTGAACATGATCCTTATAAAAACTTCATCTCTACCCTCTCATCACATCAGAAAAGTTTCTCATAACTTTTGAATTCACATGAGGCCTACACCATTCGATACCTTGGCTTTAGTCATGAGTAAAAGCGGTTGATTTTTCTATCGAGATCCAAAATAAGATTTGGAGCATACCTCGTCAGGCATGTGAAGTTCTCTTCATACACAACCACTGAATCTTCCTCCTTTTTCTTCAATTCAAGGAATTTATTCTCCATCCTAAGTCTCACCACCTTAGGAAAATATTTTTCAAGGAAAAGACATTTTAATTCATCCCACTCTAAGGTATCAATATACTCTCTATCCTAGATATTCTTTACCATTTACCACCACTGATCAGCCTCACCTTCAAAATGATAAATAGAAAGACATACCTTTTGATTATCTTAATAACCCATTAAATCAAATATCTTTTCTAGGGTTTTAATCCATCCTTCAATCATTACTGGGTCAGAAGAACCATTTAAAGAAGGAGGGTGTTGTCTCATAAAATGTTACACTATTATCATGTTACATTATGGTACCTCTATTTGTTATCTTTCATGGATTCCACCACCATTTATTTCTTGTGTCAAGAGAGCCATTATTGTGACAAACTGCTCAGTTCCAATCCCTACCATTTCAGGCTGTAGATTCATAAGGATATCGTTCTATCAGAGTCTCTCCTCTTCAGATTCCTTGTTTCTTTTGTGGATAAAAATTCTGAACAAACATATCTTATTTGAAATAACATGGTAATATTTATGTGCTATAAAATTTCAAATTAACCATGGAGTAAAAATAATTATGGTATTATATTAAAATCATCCTAACCCCTAAAGTTATCTAAACCATCCTTTGATACAAACAAAAAGGACTCGGCCTTATTACATTACATAATCATGAATTTAGTCAAGAAAAAACATCCTTTTACATTAAGGAACTTTTCAATTTTATAGAATTATAGAATGGGGACAAAATATATTCATAAAATTTCACATTTATACAGAGTGGATACTAAAATAAACAGTACCCATTTCTTCCAAAATATAAATCATTTCAAATTAAACATGATTCCTTGAAAAAATATTCATAAATTTTAACATAGATTCTTTATTTGTATTACACATCCTTATAACCTATTAAAATCATTTAAAAAACATGGGATGAGAACAAAAATCTTAGTAAGGGATATAAAAAAGAAGGAAAATCCATGAATACTTGTAAGATATGAAAACAATTTCAAAAGACATACTTGTCACCCATATATAATTATTTTCTGAATGATGAGAATTACACAAGATCCAAAAAAACGGAATAAAATAAATATATCCATAAAGGTATCTTGGGTAATTAATAACAAAATATTGTAACCCTCTCCACTGCCTTATAATTTGTAACAATCACGGCTACCTTACCATCTGTGTAACCATCATAGTGACACTTGGAGTAACAATACGACCAACCTCCAACTTACACATACCCAATGAATTGGAGGGAGATATTGGTCTCACCCTTAATCATAAAAAATTCCCAATAACCTTAACATAATTGTGAATGATAGCATAAAAACATTTCTTTTTAATCTTGTAAAACATAATTTTTAAAAGAGGACTTTAAAAGTAAAACCACTTACAAGAGTCATCTAATTGATGTTAGACATAATAGAGTGGATGGAATATGTATGTAGACTATAAAAATACATAATTAAACATAGTATAAACAAAACTCATTATAGAAACAATTTTAATACAACATAAATAATGAAGTATAATGTTAACCCAAAAATGGAAATCGGGTTAAGAGTTCCCTTACCTCAGGTTTTTCTTAATTAAAACTTGTTTAAACCTCATATATAATGGTTAAAAGAGTGTTATTAATATATTAAAGAAACATATACATCTTTATAATACCTTATAAGATCATTTCATTACATCATTTCATCTGTTAATTACTAGTATTTTGTTCCTTGCTGTGTTTTGGGTGTGTTCTTTACATGTTTTCCATGATCGGTTCGTGATAAATGTTCTTGTCGATTGGAAGTGAAACTCCGGAATTGGAAGTGAAACTCCAGAATTGTAATGTAGTGGTATTTAAATATTAAAAAAACCATAAATTATACAATTTATCATTTTGAGTTCTATCATGATGATGATTCATATGTTACAACATTATTGATATTTGGTTAGGTCATTTTAACGATTCTTTGATTGTAAAGAACTCATTTGTTTCATAAATTTTGAACATGTGTACAAAATGATTCCGAAACATTATATAAGATATAATAAATAAATTATAATCTGGTTCAACCATAAAAATTGATTCTTGACCAGCCATTAAGGAATTAAAAGAAATTGAAATCACATCGTCCACGATGTAGGTAAATCGACACATCATAGACGGTGTTTTAATTCCTTGAATAAGTGGAGGAAGAGTAGAATATTGATGATAAATTTTCCATGAACATGAGGAAATCCATAATATACATGATTCTAGAGCTTTCATGCCTCTTGGATAAGAGGATGTGAGGAAAGAAAAATAAATGAACTCAAAATAAAAGAAAAATTGGGAAATCACTCATGAAAATTCGGCAGCCTAACGACGTCACATAAAATTTCATAAAATAGTTTTATGAGAGAAAGGGGTATCTCATAACTCTTACATAATATAGGAATTAACGGGGATATAGAGTGGAATATCTGAACATAATCCAAATGGAAATAAAAATAATAAAATGAAATAAAAGAAAGAAAACAAAAGAGGATGTTTACCTCTTGATCTCTTCTCCTTGAGATCCATCATAAGGCCATTGATTTTGGCCTTTCGGTGAGACCAGCAGCTCTAGGACGTGGGGAATAAGATTGGGGAGGGAATTTGGATGAAATTAGAAAATGATCAAGGATTAAGAGGTGTGGTAGGAAGAGGGAAATGAGGGTGGAATTTAGAGTGGAAGAGGGGAGGTGTTTTACATTATTTTAATCTTTATTATAATATTTTTCTCAAGACTATGAATATTCTTAATTCATGTGACCCCAAATAGTAATAATGTCATGTGAGGTCTAACCAAGTGTCCTTAAATCACTTATGATGTCATAAATAGTGTATTTGTTTGATAATTTGAATATACGGTATTTTACCGTAATTCACTATTCATCGAAAATTCAATAATTTCATAAAAATCCCATAAAAATCACCTTTACCATTTTTTTACATGTGAAATTTAAAAATAAAGTCTATTTTTTGAAAATAATTTTCTAAATATTAATAATTTAATTTTTAAATAAAATCATACTTACTTCAAACATTAACAATTCTAATTCTATAACTGATTTCATATCACATTGAAAAATTAACCAAGATATCATTATCTTAAATCCTTAAGAAAATAAAATAATAATAAAATTTAATATTCATTAGTTTCATATTACTATTAATATTACTATTCATAAGGGTATGTTACTATTCACTAAAAATCAAGTTGGTTCTACTAGACTCTAAATAACATAGTGAACACAATTGTAGATGCCCGTTTTTTCAAAATTCAAAACATAGAAGCAGAAAAATTAAGTTTAAAGGATAGTTATAAATATCTACTTACAACAAGATTTCATGCATTTCAATTTTTTTTAGAAAAACCTTATGGTGTTACACTTCATCTATTAGTATCTCATCTTTATTTACACTTGTCTCCTTCCATAGCACATGTCATGGGATGAATATGAATTTGGATTAGTATTCATCAATCAATATATAAAAATAATAAAATAATTATGTTTTTATTTCATGTCACATAAAAGTATTAAAATAGATTTAAAATATGTACCAATTTTTTTTCAAGTGAAACATACCCCATCCTTTATTTATGGTAGGGGTATGTTGGTTTTTCTGCCTATTCTTTATTTTCAGTACTCAGTTGTTCTTTCAAAAATAAAAAATTCACAATAAAAATTATGAATACACATATTATAAAAGAATGTATTACCAGCCACATTGTACCAAAAAATACATCTCCACACAACAGCCAGTAAACTCGTCCCATGCTTCTTGGATTATCAGGTGTGCATTCATAAGTGGTGGGTGCAGGTTTATTTTACCTTTAACAACTTTAAGATAAATCTTGTTAGAATTGTGAAAAAGCCTCTTTGAATACTTCCTGAAATCATTGATACGTATTTCTTGTGGGAATCATCTATTATAAATGCACTTTACAAGGTATGATGAAGAGTAATTCAATGTTTCATTATTTTATTTTTCAGTAAAATAAATAAATGATATCATAATGTTACTGTAATATCCTCCCACATCAGTAGCATTGGCATGTGTAGAAGGTCATTGTACCTCTGCACTGGGAGTAATAGTAGGTTGAGAAACCTGGTGTTGCTCAGGATTGGGAGCACCATCATGTGCAGAAGGTAGTTGTTCCTTTTCACTTGGTGTAGTAGTAGGTTGAGAGACCTGCCGTTTCTCTGTATTGGGAGAAAAATCTTGTTCAAAAGTCACTATCTACAGAAGTGGTTTAACATTTAATTTAGATTACATAAATGCAGTAGATAATAGATAATAACATAAGGTAACACAAGTATATTACAAAAAAATATAACATGATTATTGAACTCTCTTTTTTTAAAGGCTAAAGGGATTTGACCCCTCTATAGAGTATCTAAATCCTTTCATTATGGTCTCCTATGACATTCAAAACCCCGTATATATTGGGACCACTACTAAAGTATTGCAACAACCCAATGAAAGGGTTACCCTCAGTTGAATTTTCATCTGAACCTTTAATGGTTTTGGTCGATAATAGAACAATTGACCACTTTTGGTTTGTGGGGTCTGGAACATAAAATACTTCTACTGCCTGTGATGCAATTTTAAATGGTTCTTCTTTGTTTCATTCTTTAATGAAATCCACTTTCATGAATCCCAATTCATCTATTTTAAAAACACTCATTCTATCAACCCAGTTGCATTGAAAAATAAACACTATAAATGTTACATAATCCAACTCTCATATTTGTTTGATGATGCCAATGTATTGCATATTCATATAAATCGGATTTCTTTCCCTAGTACCAGAAACATACATTGCTTCAGTCATATGTGTAACTCAACTATTTTTAATGGTATAGGCTTCATCATGTTCATTTGTATAGAATATATAACCATTAATTACATGACCATTATAATATAATACATACACACTTTCTCCTCTAGCTATCCATCGAAGTCGTTCTGAAATTGAATACATATTTTCATCTGATTCCTTAAAAATATGGTCCCAAAACCATCCTATAATTTATTGATTATGTGTATTTGATATCCATATTTCAACCCTTGATGGATTAAAATACATAAGAATTTATTTATGGGTTTAAATATATGGGGAAACCTCTAAAGTGTTATGAAAAACATAAAGGTGATCTAGCTCTCAGTCTGTAATATTTATTATGACAACATCTCTTATAGAAATTCATTTACCAATAAGCCACCTAGTGTGATGAGATTTTGTTAGACTAATTATTTCCACACCAGACAGGTAGTCGGTACAGAATTCAATGACTTACTCAAAAATATATCACTCTGCAATACAACCCTTTGGCCCACTTTGATTTTTGACATACACTTTCATAATATTCATATACCATTTAATGGGGTACATCCATCTATAGTATACAGGACCGCATAGTCAAATCTCTCTGACCATGTGAACCATCAAGTGAACCATCATATCAAATAATGTTGGTTGAAGAATATTTACGATTCATATAATATGATGGGAATTTCCATTTCTATAGTCCAAAATTTCATCGGGTCTGTTTCGGGTTTCGGTCTCAAAACGCCCAACGGTTCCGTATTCGATGACGTGTGGACTTGATTTCCAAAGGCAGGCGTTCGCCTGATGGTCTGACCAGCGACACATAAGAACTCACATTGGTCGAGAGGATGGGAATTCGGGCTCATCGTACCCTTTTTGGGAGGGAATTATTTCCCGTTCCGGGACTCTCTTATAGATTTAAGACGTATTCATATGTTCGCGAATCTTTGGTTTATACCCAAACATAGTATCCACAGATTCAACCCTGGTTAGCAATGGTCAGCTGAATGAAAGGATTCATAATCATTTACGCTTGAGGTTTACCATTCCTCATTGGGTTAACGACCCCGAGGAATCTGGACTCACTGAGGCAGCACAAGGAGCGGCGCAGTGAGACAATGTGAGGATAGTCGGATTGACCGGTTGTTGGTCTTGAACCTCAGGGAGGCTTCCTACGTACCATGATTAGGAGGCGGGGATCAAATTCCATTTAGTTCAAATATACAGTTTATCATCATGCGGGACGAAGGTGAACCGACGTGAGGGTTGTCAGAACAGCCGGGTGGTGGGCTTGAACCTCTTGGAGGCTTCCTATGTACCATGTCTAGGAGGCAGGGATCAAAGTCCACATAGTTCACATAGGAGTGTCGTAGAACCGACGTGAATGTGGACCTGGGGGTCCGATGGTGATCAGGCATGAACCTCTTGGAGGCTTCCTACATACCCTACTTAGGAGGCAGGGATCAAAGTCCTCGTAGTTCGCATAGGCTTGGGGCTTATGCTCTGAGGCAGCCCATATGAGGATGTCATGGTCGATGCTTACTGTAAGCCCACATGAGTCATGCTCGGTGTGAGAAACAAGAGGCATCAAGGACCAGACGATCACGTCATGAAAGGTGCGTCCGTGAGGAATGGATTGGGGCTTACGCATGGAGCAGCCCATAAGGTCGGGGCTTACTCCTAGGTGGATGCCCATGGTTTCTTCATCATGTCTGGCCATGAGGGCATCCCAACCCATTGGTGGGTTGAGGAATTTAATGGGGACCAACTCCTATGCGCAAGTGCACAAGAGGGATAATGCCAAGGGAATTGGAATCAGTCCAAACAAAGGGAGATGAAAAGTGTGAATCATATACCTGAAATTCGGAATGTAGTGAGGGCGGCGTGGTGATGGAGGATAACTGTTGACCATGTTCAAAACACATCATACATATCACATTAGCCTGAAATGGGGACAAAAAAATGAGGGTCGACTACTGACCATGTTCGAAACACAGGACCTGACTCAAAGTGTTGTCAAAAGTCTTCCGAGGCATTGGCCCAGGAGGGTAGGTGAGCTGATGCAGCATGGGACCAGGCCATTAGGGGTTCCCTTCGGACATGGATGTGGATGAGGATCTGAAAGAAGGACACGCAATGAATGAAGGTGGAGTTATGGAATGTTTGAATAGATTCTAATGCTCTTGAAGGTACGCCACTGTGATCATGGCATTAGGAACCTTATGCTTGGAGCATAAGACATATCTTATTTGGAGTAAGAGGAATCCTATGTTTGGAACATAGGGAATACTACAGTTTAAAGTCTTGTAGATAGAACTACTTGTGTATAGTTTAATGTCATATGGATAGGATGAGGGACATACAGATTAACATCATGTGGTCAGGATGAGGGATATACTTTTTAACGTCATGTGGTCAGGACGACTAGGTAGGAGATACCTAGCAATGGTTGGTGTTAGACTTATGCAAGGGCGGCCCTTTCTGGATGAACCTGGAAAAAGGAGCTAGGTAAGGGAGTTATAGGATATTCATGAGGAGTAGCTCGAATCATGGAATGTATAGGATGGATGTTGGGGCGGCGCAAGGGAACAATGTAAAAATACTGTTGACCCGGCCCAAAAAGTTCGCGATGCGACTCTCCATTTTCATGGGGTCAGTGACGATAGTGAAGGGACTGGCCGCGGAGGAGCTGTCCGCGAAGGGTTCGCGAAGAGCCTACCACGAAGAGCCGGTTGTGAGGGAATGGCCGCAGAGGAGCTGTCCGCGAAGGGTTCGCGGTTTGGTTATCCACGAAGGGTGTCTGCGGAGGAGCTGTCCGAGGGGGAGCAAGCCGGGTAGGGAACGGTCCGCGAAGTACATGGCTGCGGATGAGCCGACCATGAAGGAAATGGATGAGAAGGGAAGTCCGCATGTGGTTTGCGGTTTGGTTTTCTGTGAAGGGTGTCTGTAGAAGAGCTGGTGCCCATCTTACTTCATGCCCGCTGAGGGATTACCGCCTCCATTTAGTGATAGACACCGGTCCATCGAGGGGGTAGCTGTGGAGGGACTATCCGAAAAGGAGATGGTCGTATGTGGTTCGTGTTTTGGTTTCTTCTCTATGCGGAAGAGTGCACCCGCGGACGATATGTGGTCCGCGGATGGTCGCGGACCGCTGGGAGCGATTTCTCTAGCGTCTCCCCATGGTTTTTCACCCGTCCTTCCTCTCTTTTTTTATTTTGGTGCCCCTCGGTGACTATTTATAGAGTCACAGAGGAGGTTGTATCAATGGGGCCATGGAACTTTCTGTGGAAGCCCATGAATGAATCCCCACTTGTGGATGACTCGGTCAACTGGGGATTTTTGGAACCGAGATTTGCAAAATTGCTCCGCCGCTGTGCACCACTCTACCTCTATTCTGCGAACAACAGCGGTCCATGGCCGCATAGGCTCTCCGCCTCTATTTCGCGAACGATGAAGCTAGCGGCATCAGCAGGTTGGCGCGGTTCGCGGTGGTGGATCATCTTGGCTTCAGCGATGGTCTTCCTGGTTCACGCCCGCATAGGTGCTCTTCCCCCATTTCACGAACTATAGCGTCCGCGGGAGGGCGCTTCACCGAACCGGCTGAGTACTATTTCTGGGAGCCGGTACGTGGACCGGTTCGGTCCTTTGCCAAATTTTGGGGTAATTGGATTTCTCCTTTGTAGAATTTTTAGGACCCTACAGGGTCTATAACATTGTTTCATATATTTTCCAAATACAAATAGAGCTTGGTTAATGTATGCTGAACATTATTGGGAAAATGCAATGTAAAGATACAAGAATTAGATCTTGCATGAAAACATGGTAGTCATGTGATTTCAACCCATTTAACTTTAAATCAGTCATTGATATGATATTATTGATATTAGATAAATAACCCTATAGAAACATTACGCTATTCAATAATTTGAAAACTTGATATCTCTCCTTCCTAGAAAGAGTATAAGTAGTCAGAGGAAGAAAAGTACATTTTCACCCTTCACTGGTGCCAACTCTTCCTGTATTCACATGTCAACCATCTCCAACCTAGAATTAATTCAATCCTTTGTTTTGAAGAATGAATTTAGTAATGTACCAATTACACTATCATATTTTTTTTGACATGCATAACATTAATAAAATTTTTGATGTATAGACAATTCTGGTATGGTAATTCAAAAAAACTAATCTCTTTTTCCATCTTATTTTCATAAGGTTTTTTGAAAATGGTTTACCAAAATCTATGTAAATATTATGTACATTCTTAATAATTTGATCACCTGTTAGTAGAGATGGTGTTGTAAATTCTTCTAAACATCCATCGAATAATGTTGTCTAGGATCGGTACTTATGTTATCGAGGTAGAAATTTGTGATGTCCTAGAAACATAGTCTCTTATGAATGTTTCAACCCAATTGAATATTTACCTTATTTGAAAATGAGACACCCTTAGGTTCCTTTAATTCTATATCCTAAAATTTTTCCATAAATAGGAAATTCATTTATCATTCTTTACAGCATAGCTCTCAATGTGAAATCTTCATTTCTGTAAGCATCATACAAAATAACACCTGAATCCCACAATAATTTCCAATCTTCAATCAATTGAGTAAAATAAACATCAATTTCATTACCCAGTTGTTTTGGTCCAGATATATGATTTAATAACATTATGTATTTTCGTTTCATGCATAATCTTGGTGGAAAGTTATAATTTACCAATATAATCGGACTTGTACTGTGAGTACTGTTTTGAAAACCAAAATGATTCACTCCATCTGTAGATAATACAAGAGAAAGGTTTCGTGGCTCATTTCCAAATTCAAGATACTCATGATTAATTCTATTATAATGATGAGAGTCTATTGGGTGACTAAGTTTCCCTTATTAATTTCTTTTATCTATATTCCACATCAATTTCCTTGTAGTTCTCCACTTCCATATAAGTGCCTAAACCTTAGAATGATTGTAATGTACCATACAACTTTCATAGGACCCGATTCACCTTTCTTTTATCAAAAAGAACCACAATTTGGGTATTATTTAAGTGGTTTTTAGTCCTTGAGAAATAGTATACAGTCATTTGGGAAGAGATGTATTCTTTAAGAGATCATACCCATCGAACATAGAATTCATTTTGAATCATATGTTTGTCTAGGGAGCTCATTATCTTCTGGGATCATATCATTCTATAGAGAAAGTAGTTCAGTAATACTGACATCACTCCATATGTTTCCTTCTTTCAAATTATACAGCTTTAATATAGATAACAATACTGTATATTTAGTGAAACCATTATATAAATTCGTCTTTTCACAACTCTTTAACATCTCAAACAATTTTGAACAGTCTCAAAGATGATCTTAAACTATCATTGTCATTTCCTCAATATGATGATCATCATCATTCACACTTGTAATCACATCCTCAATATGGTCTTCTTCATTGTCTACACATGTAATCATATCATATGATCCATAAAATGCAGTTTTATACTAGTCACTAGCTATGTTCGCTTTTTACCCATGTTTATTCCATCATTTATAACTTCAATAAATTATTTAAAAGATATAGTGTTCTTACAACTCTTATGGACTAATTATTCTTTAATAAAAATAGTGTAAATAGGTTAAAAGGATTTGAGAAGTTTCATATGCATGATCTTTTGCAAACTTAATGAACTCTTTCACCCCATCTTCATACTCTTTTTTGATATGATTGAAATCCATCCATTCTCTATTCATATCCTTCCTATTTGATTTGATAATATTAATATTTAACAAAATAAATACAAAAAATATGTTCATTTTAAGATGGATCTCATGAATTTCATGAGAGAAAACGGAAATATTTAAAAATGTTTTATTATCCCACGTGATCGAAAAAAATTATTAAATTAAATTTATTAATATAACGGAGGAGATTTCACTTTTAAAAACTATTTTTCACTTCATATTTATCAAAACCCTTTTTCATGATTATAAATAATGTATAAAAGCACATTCACATTATAAATAACCAATGAAATGTGGATATTGAATGTGTCATGACCCGTCCCGGTGGGGCCCGCGCCACGACTCCCCAAGCCTGCCTCTAATAGGCCAAGGGATGGTGACTAGAACCGAGTAGGCATATTACTTACATGGGAGGCATTTCCTAAGTATATGTACAGACACACATATCTCCAAGCCCACAATCCTAAAATGTAAAAACCTCTAAGGAACAAAATTCATGCATATAACCAAATCCAACCAACAGAATATGACAGAAGGTAATGTAATGAAAGTAGACTAGGCCAGAATACAACCCCACAAAAAACAAGAGTCTGAAAACTACAAAGTCCAACCATTAAACAAAAAGAGGTATTGGGACTGCAGCTCATAGTCGTAGGAACACCTCAGCCTATAGGGAACTCAGAAATCTCGATCCTGTTCTGGTCCGCCCTGGACTCTGTCAAAAGTTAACTCATCTGCAAAAGACACAACACCTGTAGGCAAAGCACGTGCAGGGGTGAGTATCAAAATACACAGTAGAGGACCTCAAAAACCCAAAATTAATTCACGGCATAAAGGTACAGTCATCTCTATGCATTATATGTCTACATAACATATAGAAAGAGAAACACAATCCAGATATACTTGACACCCAGACCCATAGTCTAGAGGCATGTCACATAACCACATACCCCCACTAGGGATTTCGTTTGAAGATTACACCAAGCACTCATCCGGGAGAACTCACTCCATGAGTCTTATAGTTCTGATGACGTCCGTTTGAGAAGTACTGTCCTTCGGGAAAATCCACGAGATATAGATACACTCATTCTGGGAGAACACAGTCTTGAGTGGAGAAAGATCACGATACACAGATGACGATCACTGCCAGGGCCTTGGTGGATACAGTGACTCATCTAGATTCACCATCTAGGTATAGGATCGGCGCCCTGTGAGAATAGTCACGTCGATACCTGACTCTACCTAGGGTCAAGAATGGATAGAAGATCTCACTCCGAGCCTCTAAGAGGGATAATTGACTCTATCTCGAAAATTCCTGCTGAAGGGATCATACTCCTATAGAAGGAAATGATACCTGACCTTCAGAGGAATGAGAAAAGGGGGCACTAACCCAAATGATACATGTCCAAGATATGATGGACAAGGTGGTCAAGCCGTGTAATGAAAATTACATGGTGTGTAAAAATGTCGCACGCCGTGTCTTCTGACCCTGGGTATTCCCTATGTACAATAGCCCATGTCATAAGGCTAGTCATGTAGAAAATTCTATACATCGCGTATAGTGTATATCGCATGTCGTGTCTGAGTAACTGGGGTCGGCTCCATGTATGCGGTTGTGTGCCCATACATGGATTTAACCCATATACGCCAACCCGTGTAATCGACACACGGGGTGACCCGTGTTATTGGCCTCGCCAGGCCGTGTGGTGGAATACACAGTCATGTACTCCACCTCGTGTCTGTGTATCCCATGGATACACGGCAAGTACCATGTAGTCACCTCTTCCATGTCGCGTTGGGTCTTCACGCCGTGTTTCGAAGCTGTGTAGTTCATCACATGTCTGTGTACTTCCCAGAATACACACTAAGATTTGGGGAAGGTCAAACACACCGTTTGACTGGGGTCACACATCGTGTGATACCTGTCTGACAGTTGAAACCCTAGTTGTTGCCACCGATACCACCCGACATGTTCATCGGGATACATGTCATGTATTGCGAAAATTTCTAGAAATGACGCTTCTCACCAGTGCGCCCCCCGTGATGTTCTAATCTTCTTTCTGATGATCTGATCACCAGGATACTCCAGGTTTTAGGTCACCCCAACCTTATGGAGCCAATTCTATCAGTTCTGGGCCTCCGATCGGCCTCTAAGATGCATTCTGATTCACTCGCATGAACAACGCTTGAAGAACAGGAACTCCCGAACCGTTTCGATTCATCTGCTGGCATTTTTTTCTCAACTTCGCTAGGTCATCATGATGTTGGATCTCCGAATTTGGGATCAGTGCATCACAAAATAGATGTTCAATGATCTGTTGTTTGTCACCCTAGAAATAACACGAAGAACGCAAGAGGGAAAGAAAAAGGGAAAGAAATCCAAAATCAAAATGAGGAATGAAAATCCACTATTATTCATCATGGTGTTGATCTTATCCCGTTAGTAGGATCAAATAGATCAGAATCAAACAATAAACTAACATGGAGTAATTCCCTGAGATCAACCCAATAAAACCCCTCCTACAAGAACATACAAATCCACGGATCAACCCATTCATGGGTTGGTCTGCGTTCGACGTTTAATCCAAGAATGGGGAAGAATAATTGAAATAACAACACCTACCTCAAGAAGGGATTGATCATTGACGAAGTTTTGTGCTACCATCATCGCTGAGATCATTCTACTTTGTTGGTTCAACGATTCATAGCTTTTATTCACCGTCGTTCATCGCCGAGAGTTTTCTCCAAAGATCCACAGATTCTCCAGAGTTTCTCTCCACCTTCTGCCAATGAGAAACATTTGATTAACCCATTAAAAGGAGGGAACACATTTCAGCATTCTGTTACGTTGAGTCACTGTCGTTAAGCTGTGACATTAATGAGTTAGCATTGCAATTTTAGAGTGATTATGGCATGGTATTAATTATCGAAACAGTTTCCCCATCGTTGCGTTGTAGTGAATATTTCCAAAAAAAATAAAATAAACATTGCGAATTTTATTTTATTTTACCAAAAATGTCTAAAAGTTAACTTTTTTTCTCAACCTGTGTCAGTCGAGGTTAGACCGGTTCATAGGTAAAGTCGTCTTCTCAGACACAATGGTGCCCTCATATTTTCAATCTTGGCATCCATTCGAAAACTTCCACAACTGCGCACATATGCCAACTCACTTAACTTAAAAAAGTTCAAACCACCATTCCGGGATCACTGGGCCTTGGAATGATGTTCCATGTCTACACTTGGTCTCATAATAAATCCATATAATATTTAAAAATAATAAACAGAAAATATGAGACATTACATTCTCCCCACCTTGGGGCTTTGCATCCCCAAAAATCCAAAACTAAGGATACTCAAAAAGATGTGGGTACTTGTCATGGATCTGAGCCTCCCACTCCCACATGCTCTGTTGAAGATTTTTGTGCTTCCACCAAATTCACACGAAGGGAATTGATTTCCCACGAAGGATCCCCTCCTGCCGATCCTTGATCTCCACCGGGTACTCAGTAAAGGTCACCTCATCCTTGATGTCTTGCTTTCCCTAGTCGATGAAGTGTGATGAGTCATGCACGTACCTCCTCAGCGGTGACACATGGAAGAAATCATGTACCTGATTAAACTATTGCGGTACAGCTAGGCGGTACGCCACCTCGCTAACTCTGCGTAGTATCTGGAAAGGTCCGATGAAAATTAGAGATAGCTTGTTTCCCAAGCCAAATCTCTGTAACCCCCATTGAGGTGAGACCTGAAGGATGACATTGCCTCCCTCCTCGAACTCTAGAGGTCTCCGTCATCTGTCAGCATAAGACTTCTGCCAACTCTGTGCTCTCTTCATTCACTCTTGTATGACTTGCACCTTCTCGGTGGTAGCTCGCACCAACTCTGGACCCATGAGTGATGACTCTCTAGGGTTGGTCCAGCAAAGCGTTGATCGGTACGGTCTCCCATATAAATCCTCAAACATATCCATACTAATGGTGGACTGGTTTCTATTATTGTATGAAAACTCCACCAGTGGTAGTTGGTCCTACCAACTATGACCAAAGTCCAAGATATAGGCCCGCAACATATCCTCCAAAACCTAAATAGTCATCTCCATCTAACCATCGGTCTGGGGATGGAATATCATGCTCAAGTGTAGCTGAGTCCCAAAATCCACTTGCAATCGCTTCCACAGCTAGGATGTGAAATGGGAATCTCGATTCGAGACTATCATCAAAGGGATGCCATGAAGCCGAACTATCTCCTACACATAGAGGCGTACCGAGATCTCTACGGAACTCGGCTCCCTGATATCTATGAAGTTGTACGACTTAGTGAGTCGGTCAATAATCACCCAGATGGAATCATGCCCCTTGGACATCCATGGTAAGCCTATCATGAAGTCCATCAATATTCCATCCCACTTCCACTCTGGGAATTCCAAGGATATGCTAATACCGTTGGAACATGGTGCTCAGCCTTCACCTGCTAGCATGTAAGGCATCAAGAAATGAACTCTCATACTGCCTTCTTTATGCCTGACCGCCAGAACTATCATCGGTGATCCATATACATATTTTCCACTCCATGATGTACCTCCAAGGGAGGTGTATGAAATTCCCTCAGGACCTCTTATCACAATGCCACTGGTACAACAATGCATCCTCTAAAAAGAAGTATGTTCTCCCCACCTTGCGAATATCCACCAGGAGCATGTCATGTGGATAAATGAGCACGTAATTCCTCATAGTCAACATCCATGAGCTGCGCCTCCCTAACTCACTGTAAGAGTGGAGGGGTGAAAACCATTGATTATAGGTAAGTTTCATACTCTCTATCCACGAAGAACAACTACAACATGGCTAACTTCTCTGTCGCCTCACTCAACAGCTGTGAGCTCGACCTTCTACTAAGAGCATCTGCCACCTTGTTCCCCTACCCAGGAGTATAGACGATCTCTAAATCATAGTCTTGGAGGAACTCTAACCAACGCCTCTGTCTCAGGTTCAAATCCTTCTGTGAGAAGATGTACTTGAGGCTTTTTTTGGTCAGAGTAGATGATAAACTGCTCACCCATAAGGTAGTGTCGCCACATCTTCAACGTAAAGACTACCACTACCAACTCGAGATCATGTGTCGTATAGTTCTGCTCATGTTTCCTAAGCTTGCGTAAACCATAAGCAATCACTACATGCCTCTGCATCAGGATACAGCCAGCCCAGTCCCTGATGTGTCGCAAAAAACTATGAACTCGACACCCTCCTCCAGCAATCTCAAAATTAGGGTGCTCGTCAAACTTTGTCTCAAGTGCTCGAAATCCTGTCGGAACTTCTCCTTCCATATGAAGGGTTTCCCCTTCCTGATCATGGTCTTCATCAGTGCTGATATTTGGGAGAAATCAAGAGTGAATCTCCGGTAATATCCTGCCAACCCAAGGAATCTCTGCACCTCCGTCATGCTCTGAGGTGGCTCCCATGCTAACACTTCTTCCAAATTGGTTGGGTCCACAGCTACTCCATCCTCTGAGATGACATGCCCTGGAAAGTGGACCTCCTGAATCCAAAACTGGCACTTCGAGAGCTTCCCATAAAGCTAGTGCTCTCAGAGTACGTCTAGAACCATCTACAGGTGTCTCGCATGCTCCTCCTCTGACGCCGAGTACACAAGGATGTCTTTGATGTAGACCACTACAAACTGGGCTAAGTACGGCTGGAAAGATCTGGTTCATCAGTCCCATGAACACTACAAGGGCATCTTTCACGCCGAAAGGCATCACTAAGTACACATAGTAACAGTAGTGGCATCTAAATGATGTCTTCAGTATATCCTCATCCTGTACTCGTAACTAGTGATAACCAAATTGAAGGTCGAACTTTGAGAACCAATGTGCCCCTCTCATCTAGTCAAAGAGGTTGTCGATCCTAGGATGTGGATACTTATTCTTTACCATCACCTGGTTCAGGCACCGGTAATCCACACACAACCTCAAAATCTCGTCTGCCTTTTTGGAAAACAAAACCGGAGGCTACCCAGGGTGAAACGTTGGGTCTTATGAAACCCTTGCTCTGAAAATCCTCCAACTACACCCTCATCTCATGAAGCTTTGTGGGAGCCATCTGATATGATGGTGAGGAAATCGGTGTCGTCCCAGGGTGTAATTCGATGCAGAAGCTGATTTACCGATGGGGAGGTAGTCCTGGAACATCTTCGGGAAAGACATCCTCATACTTCGCCACTACTTCTAGGAACTAGGAGCTCATAACATCAACTGCTTTGAGGGATAGGCTAGCCAATTCATGAGTGATCAGCTGCACCCTCTTATGCATGAGCCCATTCTGTGTTTCCTGGGTCTCCTTTTCTCCAACAAAGGAAAACCTCATCCTATCACTGCGGACACACCACACAATTTTCATAAAACAGTCAATTTGGGCATGGAACGAACATAACCAAACCATACTGAGAATGACGTCTTAAGGCCTCGACACTACCACCAAGAGGTTCCAACCAAAACTCTCACCTCCAAGGGTAAGATCACACTATCTCCAAAGGCACATGATCATCTAGTTTCCTCCAGTAGGTGTCTCCAATCATAAGGATCGAGTCAATGGCTCTACCAGAATCTCAAGGAATTATACAAGACATGTGGCGAGGAAGGAATGACTATAACCTAAGTCTATAAGTATGGAAGCTAAGGTAGAGAAGACATATATCAAACCACGAATCATCCCTGGAGTCCCTGGGTCGTATTCCATGACCGCATGCAGTTTTCCCCACCCTTTTCCCCCAACTCCCTGAGCCTGGTGAAAACCTACTGTGGGTGGTGGTTGAAGTAAATTGAAGCGTCTCCCACCACTTGCAGCTCTCCCAGCACGTCTTCCACATCTACCACCTAGTGGGTTTGTCTAGTCCATTCTTTGCCTCTTCCTCGGTGGTCCATCCACTGCCTCCCTATCAGTAGCTCGATGGGTCAGACAATCCTTAGCGAGAATTCCCCTATTGTCGCATGCACAACATCACTTATCCCTAGGCTAACTGAATGTATCATGAGAGCCCTGGACTATCGATCCTCTATCCTTGGTCCTCTTAGGATGTCTCGCACATCCTGATCCATGTGCCTGATATTGGCTCCCTGCTGTTAAGGTCTCTGCACCTATCTGCCTGTTGTTAAATGTCGTCGGCTATCTCTACTCTGCCAAGAAGATCTCGATCACCGAGGATTTCTCAAGCACTCCAGCATATGTTGAAATGTGTAGAGGCCTGACACAAGCTCATATGTCCCGTCGCAGACCTCGCTCTAAGGTTCGAGCACTGAAGTACTGATCCCTAACCATATCCATTGAGTTTCGGGTGAGGTTGGTGAACCATAATGAATAGTCAGCTACCATCAAACTACCCTACTAGAGCTGAAGAAGTTTGTATATGCACCTCAGTGTAACCGAAGATAAATACTCCCTAAAGAGTCTCTCAAACTCTATCTGTGAAAGAGTCTCCTCATCATGAGTCTATCTGGTCAGACTCCACCATCTTCCCGCCAAATCCTAAAGAAGGCTCGCTTCTAGGATCACCATCTGGTCCGCTGGTGTCCTCACTATACAGAAAACTCTTGTCACCACCTCAATCCAGTCCTCAGATGTATGAGGGTCGGGCTTGCCTTGGAACCTGAGGGGTGTCTGTCTCTGTAACTCATGGAGCATGCTAAGCCTGCGCCCCTCGTCGATCTGTTTTGCAGGTACCACGGGCTGCTCCACTAGTGGTGGTATAGCAGGTGCACCACCTAGTGGAAACGCCTGGGGAACTGGTCCCTATATCGAAGCCTCATCACTAAGGGGGGTCATCCTCATGATCGTGCTGCTGAATCCTAGCGGGTATGCGTTGTGGAGGCATCCTGTAAGGAAACAAGATGTACCATGGTCAATAAGTATATCAGGATAGTTGACACAAAGGACATGGAAAACACAACCCATTACTATATGATGCATGAACCAATATTTTACTTCCCTGAAACTTGTGTTTTCATGTACCGAATCGAAAAGGCTAGTTATTAGAGTCCTCGTGTATGGATATGTCGGCCACCCACACCAACACTGGAGTTTCTAGCCTGAAAGCCTAGCTCGAAACACTTAACATTGTTGCCCCAAACCAATCTCACAGATTCTTGGACCTAAGATAGAATCGAACAACCTCTAATACCACTCTATCATGACCCGTCCCAGTGGGGTCCGCGCCGCGACTCCCCATGCTCGCCTCCAATAGGCCAGGGGCTGGTGACTAGCACCGGGTAGGTATATTACTTACATTGGATGCTTTTCCTAAGTATATGTACACATGCACACCTCTCCAATCCCACAATGTTGAAATGTAAAAACCTCTAAGGAAGAAAATGCATGCATACAACCAAATCCAACCAAAAGAGTATGATGGAATGTAAAGTACTGAAAGTAAACTAGGCCAGAATACAAGACAACCAAAAACAAGAGTCTAAAAATTACAAAGTCAAACCTGTAAACAAAAAGAGGTACTGGTAATACTGATCGTAGACATAATAACACCTCAGCCTGTAGGGAACTCATAAATCTCAGTCCTGTCCTAGTCTTTCCTAGACTCTGTCAAGAGGTTTATCGTCTACACAAGACACAACATGTGTAGGCAGAGCCCGTGCAAGGGTGAGTATAACAATACACAGTAGAGGACCCTGAAAACCCAAAATCAATACATGACGTAAATGTAAAATCATATCTATGCAGTATATGTCTACAGAACATATAGTAAGAGAAACATAATCTAGATATACTCGACACCCAGACCCGTAGTCTAGAGGCAAGTCACAAAACCACATACCCCCGCTAGTGATTCAGTTTGAAGATTCTATGAAGAACTGATCCAGGAGAACTCACTCCACAAGTCTAATAGCTCTGATGACGTCTATCCTAGAAGTACTGTCCGTCGAGAAAATCCATGAGAGATACATACACTCATTTCGGGAGAACAAACTCCTGAGTAGGGAAAGATCACGATACACAGATGAGGATCACTACCAGGGCCTTGGTGGATATTGCGACTCCTTCAAATTCACCTGCTAGGTAAAGGATTGGTTCCTTATGGGAATAGTCACATTGATACCTGACTCTACAGAGGGTCAAGAATGGAGAGAGGATCTCGCTTAGAGCCTCTCGGAGGGATCCCTGACTCTATCTTGGAAAATCCTACAGAAGGGATCATACTTCTGTAGAAGGAAATGATACCTGACCTTTAGGGGAATGAGAAGGAGGGGAACTAACCCAAATGAAATATGTCCAAGATATGATGGACAAAATGATCAATCCATGTACTGAAAAGTACACTTCTTGTAAAAATGTCACACGTCATGTCTTCTGACCCCAGGTACTGCCCGTGTACAATGGCCCATGTCGTAAGGCTGGTTGTGTAGAAAAGTTAGTACACGTCGTGTAGTATATATCACACTCCATGTCTGGGTAACTGGGGTCGGCTCTATGTATGCGGCCATGTATGCATACATGGCTTTAACCTATGTATGCCAACCTGTGTAATAGGAAAAATGGGTGACCCATGTAACTGGCCTCACCAGTCCGTGTGGTGGAGTACACGGTCGTGTGCTCCACATCATGTTCGTGTATCCCCTAGATACACACCGAGTCCCATATAGTCACCTCTTCCACGCCACGAACGGTCCTCATGCCATGTTCTGAAGCCTTGTAGTTCATCTCGTGTCCTTCTACTTCCAAGAATAGACACTAAGCTTCGGGGAAGGTCCAACACGCCGTTTAACCGGGGTCACACACTGTGTGACACCTATCTGCCACCCGAAACCATAGCTGCCACCGCCAATACCACACGGCGTGTTCATCGAGATACATGTCGTGTATTGCGGAAACTATCAGAAACGACTCTTCTCGCAAGCGAACCTCCCGTGATGCTATGATCTTTGTTATGACAATCTGATCACCATGAAACTCTAGGGTTTAGGTTTTCCCAACCTTATGGAGCTAATTCTGTCGATTTCAGACCTCTGATCGGCCTCGAAGACACGTTCTGATTTACCCGCACAAAGAACGCTCGATGAACTACAACTCCCAAACCGTGACCATTCGTATGATTCCATTATCATCGCACCTCCTCTAGGTTTTCACAATGTCAGATCACTAAATTTTGGATCATTGAATCGAAAAAGAGATGTGAAATGATCCATTGTTTGTCGCCCCACAAATAATGTGAAGAACGTAAGAGAGAAATAAAAAGGGAAAGAAATCCAAAATCAAAACGAGGAACGAACCTCCATCATCGTTCGTCACGGTGTTGATCTACTCCCATTAGTAGGATCAAACAGAGAAAAATAAAACAATAAACTAACATGGATTAATTCCCTGAGATCAACGCAATAAAAACCTTTCCACAAGAACATATGAATTCGCAGATCAACTCGTTTGTGGGTTGGTCCACGTTCGACGGTTAATCCAAGAACGGGGAAGAAGAATTGAAATAACAACCCCTACCTCAAAAAGGGATTGATCGTTAATGAAGGGTTCACGCTGCCGTCATCTCCGAGATCCTTCAACTTTGTTGGTGAAGAGATTCACAGCTTTGATTCATCGTCGTTCATCATAGAGAGTTTTCACCAAAGTTCCACGGATTCTCCAAAGTTTCTCCCCACCATATGCCAACAAGAAACTTTTGATTAACCCATTAAAAGGAGGGAATGCGTTTCAACGTTCTGTTACGCTGAGTCATTGTTGTTACACTAAATCATTAATGAATTAGAATTACTGTTTCAGAGTGATTATGGCCTGGCATTAATTATCGAAACAGTTGCCCTGTCATTGCATTATAGTGAATATTTACAAAAAAATAAAATAAACTTTGTCAATTTTGTTTTATTTTACTAAAAATGTCCAAAAATTAACGTTTTCTCTCGACCTACACTGGTCAAGGTTAGAACCGTTCTTAGGTAAAGTCGTCGTCCCAGACATAACGGTGCCCTCCAATTTTTTATTCGAGCATCCATTCATAAACTGCCACCACCGCACACATATGCAGACACACTTAACTAAAAAAAGTTATAACCACCATTCTGGGCTCACTAGGCCACGGAATGATGTGCCATCTCTGCACCCAGTCTCGTAATAATTCTATATAATATTTAAAAATAATACATGGAAAATTTAAGACATTAGAGAATTCAATAAAGGAAATAAAAAAATAAAAGCTATATTATTTGGATACCATTTTCATAATAAAAAATATGGCTATTGAATATAATAATGTTTTCACAAATAAAAAACAGAAATTATTATATTTTTTAAAATATTTTCAACACAGACATTGAATTTATAAAACTATAAAAGTATTAAACTATTGATAAATTGAACAACATTTATAGGTATAAAATTGTAAATTAAAAATGTATATATATTTATATTAGTTTATAAATTTATAGACATATATAGTAGTAAAAAATGGTATATAATTTATAAAAGAATATATATTTTAATGAAATATACATAATTTATAATTTTATATATATTTAGAAAACTATATGAAAGTACTTATATATTATAAAAGTATACATAATTTATAGAAGTATATAGTTTTAAAAATTTATAAATTTATAAATTTATAATATATAAAATTAAAATTTATGAAACTATAAAAGTATAGAAATATTCTATTTTTGTCCATTCATGAAATGATCGATCTTGATTTTATGGTTAACAGATAAACTCTAGGTGTACCTTGCGAGTCTCATGAGATCTACACTTTGAATTAATGAAACACACCTTTCAAACCATTTCAAAAATTCTTTAGAAACCCCACTCATGCTACACAGGTAACTGATCAAATGAATAAAACCACATTATCAATGAAATGAAAATAAGAAATAAAAGAAATATTTCAAGGGTTCACACACATCAATCATGTAGGGGAACTAAAGAATATCAATAAAAGCCCCTATACTAAACCACCAACCAATGAAATGATGTCATGAGATCTATGCTCAGATTTAATGTGAGACGGTCCTAGAATTTATTCAACTGGGACCAACTGCAGGCTTACGTTGCATTCTAACACAAGTCACTTAACTAGCTTGAACCAATCCTAGAATCAAGGGAACTCCCCACTATCCCTATATATAACTAGGGGCACTAAAAGTGTGCAACGATCTAGTATAGAATAAATACAAACTTATCACTAAGTTACTCATGTTCTCATGACCAAAGTAGTTGTAATGGTGAGAAACAATCAATAATCCAAACAATCATCATTAAGCATAAATAATAACTCACTCACACCTCTAATGCTCTCATAATAAATATCCCCTTTCTATCCATCACCATATCAACACATACATCAAACACCACCCATAACGGGAAACAATCATAAGGGGAAATAAGTGGGCCTCACACACCCACATGTTTGAAAGACCATTTAAAAGGTCCAAACGAGCCTTTTAGAGACCCACAAAGAGGGAAATTTTATATTTAATAATTTCAAATCATTTATAACACATTTCTTAAAACATTACACTTAGACCACCTTTAAAATAAATTTATAAATCAATCCACCATTATAAAATCACTTGATTGATTAAAATATTGCCTAAATTATTTTATCCAATAAACCATACGAGGTCAAAAAAATGTTAAACCTCACATTTTATTTTAACGAAATCTTGAAATATTTTATCAATTCTGGGAATTTCAATTATTTATTAAAATAAAAAGTAATTTTTTTTCCTATTGAGAATTCACTTTGATGGCCAAAATAACTTATAAAATCTTAGAGTTTATTTATAAATATAATTCATGAAATTTCTCAAATACAGGGTGTGCATGGTTTATTAAAAATATTTTTAATAAACTCCACAACTGAGAAGTCATTTGAATTGAAATTCAAACCACATAAAACATCATTTACCTTTTCAATAACACATAAAAAAAATTAATTTTGTTATTATATATAAAAAACATGGAGTTAAACATGAAAAAAATCATGGTTCTCAAATTCAGTGGAAAAAACATGGGGTAACCTATCACAAATCAACGAAGAATGGCCCGTAAATTCAAAAATATGTTGAACATAGATAAAAATAATAATCAAATTCCATAGAAACAAACAAATCAAAAGAAATAATGGTCAACCCTTACCCTTGATTTTGACCATGAATGTGTACTATGATGTAGAATAAACTAAGAGATGAATTTTTTCTGAACAAAATAACACTAAAATGAAAGGGTGTTCTGCACACATTATCGTTCGAGTAGAATAAAAAAAGTGAACCTTGAAGAGAATCAGTTGAGAAATAAATTAAAACTATATTTAGATAGCATACCTTTAGTTTTTAAGGACTTTATTTTTTGAAAATGTTCAACAAATTTACAATAGAGATTGGATTCCAATAAGGCGATAGCAACGACAATGGTGTGGTTCAGAGAGAGCAACGATAGTGGTCCTGGGATTTGACGAGAATAGTGAGGATGGAAAGAATAGGGTTTTACGAGAGTTTATGTGTAGAGTTAATTCTATTCGATGATAGTAGTGGCACACCGGCAGTGGGGTTCTTCGAGAATAGTAGCGTGGTAGTAGTCGGGTTTTTTGAAAGCTTGAAGGTGTGTGAGAGAAGACATTTGATTATGATTATTTTAAAATAAGAGATAATCTTTTATCATCTCTTTAAAAAAAAGCACAAATAAAGAGGTGTTTTGTCAGCTCTAAAAATGAATGCACTGATAAAACACCTCTATCACCGTTTTTTAGTGCCGATAAAGATACCCATTTTTCAGGGCAGATAAAACATGTCTTAATCAGTGCTAAAATTATAGTGATGATAAATAATAGGGTTATCAATGTTTTTTTAGTATTGATAAATAAATAATGTTAATAAAATATTTACATTATTATATATATTTATAAAATTTTATATATAATAAATAAATATATATATATATTTATAATTATAACCATAAATAAATATTTATTTATTTATAATTATATATATAATAAATATATTTATAAATATTGTAAATAAATGTAGGTTTATTTATAATTATAAAATTATAATAAATATATTAATTATATTTATATTTATAATTATAAATAAATATAGATATATTTAAATAATTATACAATGATAATAAATATATTTATTATATTTATTTATATAATTATAAATATAATTAGTATATTTATTATAATTTTATAATTATATAAATAATTATATATTTATTTATAGTTATAATTATAAATAAGTATATATTCATTTAAATAATTATAGAATTATAATTCATATATTAATTATATTTATAATTATAATTATAAATAAATATAGATATATTTAAATAATTATAAAATTGTAATAAATATATTTATTATATTCATTTATAAAATTATAATTATAATAAATATATTAATTATATTTATAATTATAATTATAATTAATGATATATATATATATATTTAAATAATTATAAAATTATAATAAATATATTTATTATATTTATTGGGGCCCTCTATTTGACCCTACTAAGGTAAAAAAACTCTATTATGCAGTTTTGGATTCAGATTATAGGACTGAGTGGGTTTTTCTATAACTCTCTAATTATATGGGACACCACTTCTTCTGTTGGGATCCAGATTAAAATTGATTCTAAAATAAAGCATGTAAGATATGGCCCCTTTTCAAGGTTCTTTCTAGAAGTTGATTTTTTTGTACCTCTCATAAAAATTGTCATCCTGGTTGCTGGAAAACATATACTTGAGTTGTCTGTTGAGTTTGAAAAGAACCCGGTATTTTGTATTGAATGCTCTTGTATTGGACACTCTCTTGATCACTATTATAGAAATTTATTTTCTGATAATTGTAAGAAGTCCGGTCATAATATGGATAACTGTAAATTCAAACAGCATGTTGTTGATCATGTAGACAGGGACATTAGCATGCAAGAGAATGTATGGAGGGGTTTTCCATGTCAGGGTCTCTCTTATGCTGATGTGGTTGGTGGCCGTGGAAATGGATTACATAGAGTGGAAGAGAATCTTCCTATTGATGATATTTCGATTCATGGGGAGGCATCTCTATCTAAATGGGGTGATATTAACGAATTTCTAGAGAAATAGGAACTAAATAGTGAATTTGACAATGATTTCACTATCTTGTTGGAGGAAAAATTCTTATTAACAGGAAAGGTTAATGATGCTACAGTATAGGTAAAAGGGGCTCTTATGGAGGATATGAATCAGGCTGGGGTGGCAGCTAGTGACACCTGACCTACTGAGTACTCTTGGGGGTGCAACAGGATTTGGCGATTGTGTAGGGACAATATCATAATAAAGCGTAAGATGTTGCTCCCTCCTCTCCCAATTAGGATTAATCTAATGACTCTACTATGATGTTTTTTAATATTCGTGATCATCTTAATGAAACTGCTAGTTGGGAGTCCTATCTACATGAAGTGGAAAATCCTTGGATATTTGTACGAGGCCTCAAGCTCGAAAAGGTCCCTTGGTCACTTTTTACTAGTAGAGTCAAGGAGTAATCCATCCATTGTTTCAAACTGATCACTCTGAGACTAACAAAGTGGTAGTTGAAGTAGAACCTGGAGGAATAAAAGTGGATGTGTTTGATGAAACAAACATTGATTCAGAGGAAACTTAAAAAGAATCATTGATTGAGGTAGAGATGGTGGATCCAAATCCATGTATCATTCTGAAGTGGAAAAGAGTTTGGAATCCTTGGGGAAGGAGAGGTAGAAAAATATGAGTAAGTACTTTCTTCTTGGGCTTCCTAACATTGGGCATCTTCTTTCATTTATCTATTCATCTTTCCTTCATGCACTTTATCTTTTTGTCAATAAATTTGGGGACTATGGGCTTGCTCATGGTTCACACCATTTTGAGTATATTTATAAATATTTTTATATAATTATACATTTATATCTATTTATTTATTTATTTATGTATAAATTTATATTTATAAATTTATAATAAGTGAATTTATTATAATTTTTTAATTTTTTAAATATATATATAGGTATAATTATATTTAAAAAACATTTATATATAATTAAAAATATATATTTATAAATATAATAAATATATTTATTAGTTAAATATATTTATTGTTATTTTATAAGTATTTATGAGAACATAATAAGTTCATGGGTATAACATGAATGAATCGTACACCTAGTAAAGTATATATCATAAAAATGATTCATCATATATATTGAAAGCATAATATGGGTGTTAATGTATAAATGAACATTCTTGATGAATACATAACATATTCATGTGTCATCGTAATAAAGGTAATATTAACATTTAGCAACTCACAATCTCGTCCGCAAATAAACTTATGATCATATAGCATTAATTATACTCACACATAAATATATGGACATAAATAATAGTAATCATGTCCATGAATATCATCATTAACTATTATCTAGCACTAATAAAGATGAATCTTTTATCAGTTCTTTATTCTTAGCACTGATAAAAGTCAACACATCCCTTTCTAGGATCTATGGTAATGATTGAACTTATGGAATTTAGGTTGGTTATAGATTACCTCATCCAAAGGGATTAGTATTCCTAGGTAGTTTTATTTTGTGCTGAGAGGTATAAGTTGATACCCCCAAGGAGTATCTTTTTAATATTTTAATATTTTAAAATTACACCAAGTTTGAAAGCATATACAACACGCAACATTAGGCTTAAACGAACTATGAGATGTTATTATTTAAATGTTATAGTTATAACCTAGTTGTTAAATTGACAACATGAATACTATTAACTATATTTGGAAATATATATATAGGTTCTAATCAATATATATTTATTGATTAAGTCTTAGTAAATAAACACTAATTTCTTTAGTAAAGTCATTATATTCTTCAAAAATATGTTTTCTTCAGGAAAAGTTTTTTATAGTTTTTTGTTAGTGACTATTATAATTAATTTATGGAACTTTTAGAAATCATATTTGATAAAAATGATATCATTTTTGAATTAAACATGTCAATTTTTTCTTAGGATGGTTTTTTTATAATGTTCTAAAAAAATTATTTTTCAATGAATAATGAATAATACTGGTTTTTATTGAAAATTGCATTTTATTTACAAGTAATTACAAAATCACATTCTATTTTGGATTAGTTTTAAAATTTAATTATTTTATTTTTAAAACCCATAATCCAATAAATGTTATTGGAATCAACATTATACATTCATTTGGTATAAAAACATTTTTATACTTAAAAAGTCATATTTCTGGAAAATCGGTTTACATCTCATTTTGTGGGTTTAATTTTAAATTAAATTTTTAAAATTATATGAATTTAATTTTATAAAATGGATTCCATATTTATTCAATATTAATAGTAACCATTGTAAAAAAATTACCATCGTAAAAGTAAAATGGGTTAATTGGGGATAAAACTAATATGATAAGGCTTAAAATCCATTAAAAATTAAAATTAATTTATTTGGATGGGTTTATATTTTCTATAATCATAAAAACATTGAAAATATGACATTTTTTATACTTATATATTATTTTTAACTTAATAATATTTTAGGGAAAGGATTAAGCAAACATGTTTCTTTATTAATTTTAATATTTTTAGTATTAGTGATTATTTTAAATATAAACTATTGTTTTTTATCATGCAAATTTATTTTAAATTTTTAGTGATAAAATAATTACCTCAAACACTTATGAAAATCCAACAAAGTATGTGTTCCAGTAGTAGAAAGATCAAGTAAATGATTTTAAAAACTCTAAAACTAATATTGTTTTGGGTGATTTATATTGTCCAATAAATTTTATAGATCAATATATCATATTAGGGATATTTTAAAGGTTTAT
This sequence comes from Viscum album, assembly GCA_963277665.1. Lineage (NCBI taxonomy): Eukaryota > Viridiplantae > Streptophyta > Magnoliopsida > Santalales > Viscaceae > Viscum > Viscum album. Next base: position 822,350,513 of record OY728123.1, read on the forward strand.
ATTTAAATTAAATTACTATATTTATGTCATTGAAGTCAAAGTAAATTAATAGTTCCTAAAATGGAATTAATGATATTTTATAATAAATAATATATTATTAAATGGCTTAAAAATCTTTAAATTCTTATTTTTATCCAAGTTAATGGGATATAGTTTAAAATATCAACCATGGTCCATTTATGGGTGAATTGTTTTATAGTAACTCTCTAGGCTCCTTTATTGTAAAAAACATTGATACATTAGTAATCATCCAAAGGGTTAATAAGGGTTAAAACAAAGAGTTAAGGGTGAAAAATCACATAAAATTGTCAAACTTTTGTTAGATAGGATGATTTAGACTCATCCTAATCATATATTATAATTATATAAATTTTAATCCACATGAAAATGAATATTAATTTATATTAATTTAATACTTTAAAAAATCCCAAGAATACACCTCTCATCATTTATATTAGGGAACCCTATCTCCTCTCTTCTCCACACTTCAATAATCATTTTTTTTCAGTCAAGTCCTATTAGAATCCCTTCTTAACTTGCCTCTCAACATTATAGAACTCTTGTTTTTGGTAGAATACAAACCTTACCAGGCTTAAGGTGTAAAAAGGAGGTTGTCTAAAGAATAGCTATATGTTTTAACCAAATGTTTTAGTTTTATTTCTTCTTCTACCTTCTTAAAATATTTTTCAAAAATTATGAAACAAAAACATTAATATATTTAATATAATTATATGTTATTATGTTAATTTCATAACCTATATCCTTATTGTTTCGGTGCGGATGTGCGTCGGGTTACGCTGTTCCGCCAGGACGCGTTCGCGCGTGCACCCGTCGACCCGAGGGGATGGGCGCGCGGCTTGTGGCCCTGCAGTCCCGCTTTCCAAAGGCGGGCGGCATCCATCCCTTATTCAGGGGCGTTTGCTCCTTGATCGAAACCGGGATGATGGGACGTCGGCTCCTCCTTCCGTGGACGTCTCCTCGGAAGTCGTCGCCTAATCCGGGTCTCCCTCATAGATTTAAGAATGTTCGTGAATCTCGTTCCCAGCGCCATATCTGCATGGACACCGGTTAATTACGCTGCTTCCGCCCGGACGTTCCAAGGAGTCTGGTCGGGGCAGCAACCTGCGGTGAGGAGACCGGGTGGCTCCGGGTGTTGGGGGCGTGTCTTAGCACTGCGACTCTGCATGTCTGCCTTCCGTCCCTAATAGGGCTTCTCGAAGGCGTGATAGCCTGAGGCATCCCGCGCTGGGTGCGGGGAACTGCGTTACCTAAGGTTTTCCTCAGCTTCCCATGTTTAACACGGGGTATGCCACGAGTTTAACGTCCAGCGGGGACGGCATCGGACTGATCAACACGAGAAGTGGATCAGATGACAGAACCCCTTGCGGGGAACCTCCGACGCTGGGGCCAGCACATGGGCGGCTTCCCGAGTGAAGTGGAGTGGAATGAAATGGCATGACCCAACTAGGATGTGGCGGCCCGGGTAAGGATCAGGATGGATGATGGAGTGAAGAGCTTGGACCCCGTAGGGGCTTCCTACGTACCGCGCGTTAGCGCGGATCAATGTCAGCGTAGTTCGGATATACAGTTTAACGTCATGCTGGACATTGGCAAGCCGACTCACGAAGAGATCGAGGCCGCCGGGCGGAGGATTAAACCGAACCACCTCGCACAGAGGGGGATGGAATGGCCGGGTGGATCACAGTTTCACGTCGTGCTGGACGTTGGCTAGCCGACTCACAAGGAGATCGAGGCTGCCTGAAGAAGGATTGAACCGAACCACCTCGCAGAGAGGGGGATGGAACGGCCGGGTGAATCACAGTTTTACGTCATGCTGGACGTTGGCTAGCCGACTCACAAGGAGATCGAGGCTGCCTGGAGAAGGATTGAACCGAACCACCTTGCACAGAGGGGGATGGAACGGCTGGGTGAATCACAGTTTTACGTCATGCTGGACGTTGAAGGGAGAAATAGGAAAAGGCAGTGGGGAAGTGCAATGGAGATACACATGTGCAGTCCCCCACAAGGGCGGATTCATAGGTGAATCGACGCGAATGTGAACCCGGGAGGGGTCCACGGATGGACGAACCGACGTAAATACGACCGGGATGACCAGGTGGTGGGCTTGAACCTCGGAGAGGCTTCCTACATACCCTGTTTAGGAGACAGGGATCAAAGTCCACGTAGTTCGTTCTGTTTGTAACACTCTACCCCCGTGGGCGAAGGCCACTCCAATCCCGACATCCCTGCAGAGACGAGCGGGTGGGGGCCACATCCAAACCGGGAGGACCCTGCGTGCGGGGCACGGGATCGGGTGATGCGGACGGTTTAACGTCTTGCCGGACGAAGTACAGTTTAACGCCGTGTGTTGAGGACGAAGCGGACGGTTTAACGTCTTGCCGAACGAAGTACAGTTTAACGTCGTGTGTTGAGGACGAAGATGCTTGGCAGTTTAACGTCTTGCAGCGCGGACGATGGGGGCTAGGCAGTTTAACGTCATGCAGCTTGGACGTATGCAGTTTAACGTCGTGCAAGACGTGGTGCAGTTTAGCGTCATGCAGGACGAATTACAGTTTAACGTCGTGCAGGACGAATAGCGTACAGTTTAACGTCTTGTAGCTGGGACGAAGTGCAGTTTAACGTCGTGCGGGACGTAAAAGCTGCCGATAGGCCCGTGTCACTTCGCACGAGCCTGGAGGGCCGCACGGGAAGACAACGCACGGTGCGGGCACCCGGGATGAGGGTCATCGGGCGCCACGCAGGCGGGTACCCAAAGGGGGTCAAAGGGGGCGACCCTGGCGGTTTGCGCGCAAAAGAGGAGCTTTGCGCGCAATACCGCGGGTCGGCGCGCAAATGGGTGGGCTGGCGCGCAATTGGGCCAGCACTTTGCACGCGAATGATAGAGATTGCACGCACCGGGCTTCGGATAGCGCGTGGGGGCAACGGCTCATTCTTTAATGAATGGCCACTTTGAAAATGGGTGGTGCGCGCAATCGGGCTGGATTGCGCGCACCCGGGGGCAATTGCGCGCAAGAGGCTTCTTTTGCGCGCAAATGCATTTGAGTGAAGGGTTATTCAAAGGAAAGGAGCCAAAGGGATTGCGCGCAAAGGCGAACCCCGAGGCTTTCTTGCGCGAAAGAAAAGAGGTTACCTGAAGATCGGCATTGCGCGCGGAAGGGGTTGGATTGCGCGCACGAGAGACCTTTCGAATTCTGGCCACCTTCAAAACGTCGGGGGTCGCCTTATATTTATAGGCAACCCCGGGCGCGGAATCCAGTTCGCGGGCGCGAAATTCTCTTCGCGGGCGCGGAATCGGGCCCGGCGCGCAAGGGAGTCGCGCGGGCCACGGGCGCGCAAAATTGCGCGCCGGTCCAGCGCATTGCGCGCATCCCGGGAGGTTTGCGCGCGGCTCATCAACTTTGCGCGCGGGTCTCCAAAATTCCGCGCAAGGCTTCCGGGCCCTCCGAAACATGATTCCGACTCCAAATATGACCTCGCTTTCCGCATCCGGAGCTTTGTTTGGGAACAACGGACTTTTCCGGCGTCTAAAAAAGCCCCCCCTCGGAATCTGATCGGCGAGAGGTCGCAACGATCGGGTTCCGAGGGAGACGCCGGAATGCTGAAGTCCTGGGTGGCGTGGGACTGTGGCGCGCAAAAAAGGGCGTCGGGCGCGAAATTCGCCGCTGCGGTCGCGCAAAGCGCTTTCCACGCAGTGCGGACCCCGACCTCGCCTATAAATAGGGGCCCTGGGTCCCCCCGTACCGTACACCGGCCTTCCGCGCGATAAGCATCTAAGCTCTCGTGCGCGAAATTGCCTTTTCCGGCGCGGAATTCGCCCGCTCGTCGCGCAAACCTGTCCGGAATTCGGCCTGCTTTTGCGCGAACACCCGGGGTTTTACGCGACGGACTTCCCGATTGCGCGCCGTCCACTAGGATTGCGCGCCAACTCTCAAACTTCTCTACCAGCCTCGTCCGATCCCGCACGCTTCATCCCTTTACCCGCACGACTCCCGGAGCTTCTGAGATGGCCGCGAATCAAGGAAATGAGGGGGATGCCGCCACTCGCAGAGCCGAGATGGCGCCGAACGAGGAGGTCTACGGAGCCAAGGAGATTGTTTCCAATAATCAATCCTTGTTCGACTTGCTGACGCCGGCCCAGAAGACATATCCACTGTCGGACAACCTGCCGCTCTGGAACTTCGGCATCCTAGATGAGGTTCCGGTGCCAGGGTTCGAGGTTGATGCGCCACGGACCTGGGTGACTCGGGAGGACGAGCTTCCCCGCTATAACATCACCAACAATGGGCATCCTGCCAGGGAGACCAGACACTTAGATGTCTATGTCCTGAACCCGAGGACGCGAACCATCGTCGGAAGTGAGCCTACTGCGGAGAACTCTCCAGCCCTCTACTCGAGCATATATCGCCAGAGTGTCACTGACGACACCAAGGGCTGGCTGAAGGACTGGGACTTGCGGTCTGGGGGCAACTTCACCAGTGAGTGGGCCTGGGTGTTCTGGGTACGCCACACTTGCGATCACTTCACGGAGGAGCTGCGGTACATCGGCCTGTTTGAGGCGGTGTGGACGTCGCAGTTCCACTTCTACCAGCAGTCCGAACTCGGGCCGGAGCTATTCACCCGCTGGTCCCCGGATACCAACACCTTCCATCTTCACCATGGGGAGGTCGGCATCGGTCTCTGGGACATCCACTGCATCGGAGGTATCCCGCTGGAGGGTTACCAGTACGATGAGTTCCTGCCTCCGGAGAACACCTGGGAAGACAGGTCACGGACTCCCATTCTGACATGGCATCTACCTGACCTGGCTACGCAGCGGCTCGGGGTCAAGGACTTCCAGAAGGACATAGCCTATAAGGAGTGGTTCGGCTAGTTCTTGGAGCATGACCCAGCGGTCAAGATGCCAGACAGGGGGAAGCGGTGCCCGACCGCGGCTCAGAGGAGCTGGAACGGGTCGTACTGGCGGGTCCTGGAGACGGGCGACTACCGCTCATGGGGGTACCGCGTCATTGAGGCCCGGGACCCAAATGTCCGGTACGCGGCGTTCCTGGCCGCCTTTCTGAGTGGGTGGCTCCTGCCAGTGCGGGACGCGAGAATGGGCGTTCGCCCGGCGACACTGGCGATGGCGGGCGCTATGGCCGCCAACAAAAGATACAACCTCGGGGTCCCAGTGTTGGCTAAGCTGTATGCCATCCTGGGACGCATCTCACGAGGGGGGTCGCCACGAAGGATCTGTGGGCCCTTTCAATTCTTCCACGGCTGGGTGGCTGCTCACCTTGGTGGGTACACGTTTCCGAACGCCATCATTCCTCCAGGCAACGGCCTGCGACCCTCCCTGCTGAACATTGCGGGGGTCGCTCCGATGACCCTAAATGAGGAGGGCGTGAGGATTCGGATTGGCAATCACGCCAATTTCAACTTCAGCCCGTTCCCCACTCCCGTCGGCCAGATGATCGACAATGGGAAGGGTCCGCTGGAGCAGCACGAATACTTCCTGAACATGCGAGGCGGGGTGCTCGTGGCTCGGATCGACGGGAAGGTGATCTGCGAGCCCTACGTGCCAACCCGGTTCTCCAGGCAGTTCGGGTGCCTTCAACGGATGCCGAAGAGGGTATTCACTGCTGTCCGGGAGGAGACGAACCCTGGCGTCCTTCGCCAGATGTGGCTGATGTTCGCCGCTTTCGGCTCTGGCGAGTTCATCACTCTTCCTCCTACTGGAGTCGACGCAGGCTTGGCAACCGAGTACGCCAAACACTAGGCCATCGCGTACCCCGAGGGGCTTCTACGGAAGCCAGTTCGGCGGCTCGAGGTCACCCGTGCGGAGACCGGGCGTCAAGGAAGGAGGCGAAGCGCCGCCACACGGGGGAGAACGGAGGCGCGCCAAGCAGCGGAGCCGGCGCGGGCAGGGACTTCGGCGGCGGGCACATCGCAAGCTGCCGCCACGACTTCAGCGCCCGGAGAGGGGGCACATGCGGCGGTCGGGGAGCGGCCTGGGAAGCAGGTAAGGCGTCTGCTCGAACCCTCCCATGATGCGGTCTTCCCGGCGCTGTGGTCGGCCTGGATGACCCTGCGGCAGTCACTGAGGACCGAAGCCATCTGGCGAAAGATACTCAGAGAAGGAATCCATCTGCCAGAGGTCGGGCGCCTCCAGATCGCCGACAGGGTGGACTTCAACCGGCAGTATGCGTATCTAACGGCCATGGACGAGTACGCACGCCAACATGGTCAGCGTGCGGAGCCATCCCTTCTGGTGAAGGTGATGCTTGGTCTAGAACCCGCTCCAGAACAGATGCTGCCGGCGGAAGATGACAGTAGCAACGACTCCGAGGAAGAGGAGGAGATGGGGGAGGATGAAGGCTCCGAGGGAAGATCCCATCAGGGGAGCCTGCGGGAGAGCGGTGAGGTGGCCGACTCTGACAATGTTGATGTCACTAAGCTCCTCGAGGTCCGCTTCTATCCCTACTCAACCTGCTTCATCCATTCTCTTATGCAGCTTCTAACTCATTTCTCCACCTTTCTCAGGAGCACACGGATGTTGGTCAGGCGTCCTCAGCGGGAGTAGGAGAGGCACCAGCAGGACAAGGCGGGGGCCAGGCACCCATTATAGAATTGACAAGCGCGGAAGGGTCCCCTGCTGCAATTGTTCCTACGGCGGCCGGGATAGCGGAAGATGACGCTCTGAACTCCCGTAAGTCTCCTTACTTTACTGCTGGTGCTTGCCGTTGACGATCCGTGACTAACCACGGCATGCCCTGCGCAGTGATCTCAACACTGGAGGCTCGTCGGGTTGCCGAACCCGGGCCATCCACGAGTGGACCGGTGGCAGACATGCCGCCTGCTCCGGAATAGACTTTTCACACCGAGCCGGCCCCACCAACTGCTGATCAGGGGGCAGCGGACACCGGCGGTGCTGCCATCGGAGAGAGATCGGGGGCTGACGAGGGTGTCAGCGCCGCTGGGGCGAGAGAAGGTCGCCCAGATGTTGGGGAACCTATCCCCCATGAGGACATCCCAGGGGCGGACCCTGCAGGAGTCCTGCTGGCTGCCTTCCCTGCCTACCAGCCTGCCGACCCCGAGGAGATGGACGACTCAGACGCGGAGGCGGTCGAGGAGAGCTGGATAGCGCGCCGAAGGGGGTGGAAGTGCATCCAGCGCTTCCTCAAGCGAGACCCATCGGAGTGGCTGTGGCGCATGGGATCACTCCAAACCTGGCTGCGCTTCCTGTGTGCCGGGGGAGCTGATGCTCAACGCCTCCATCTGACGGTCCGTGATTTCATGGCCGAAAAGATGCGCGAGAGCCGCCGGCGTGCCGACGTCGCACAATGTTGGGACATGTCGGAGAGCACGCGGGCGCTCCTCGTGGCGGAGCAGGAAGTCCGGCGTCTTGAAGGGCAGGCGACAGAGAAGGAGGCCTTCGTCGCAGCGTGCACTGAGCTTGTGGAGCAACTAACGGCCCAGCTGATCGACGCCCAGGTACAGCTGACGGAGGCGGGCCAACAGATGGTCACACTTCAAGTCGAGCGGGAGCGTGCACAGGCCAGGATCGACGAACTGCGTGCTGCGACCGCCGACGAAGAGAGGGCACGCAGAGAGCGAGAAGCAGCCCTGGAGGCCGCCAGCCAAAGGGTATCGGCGTTAGAAAGACTTATCCAGCACGCTAATCCCTAGGGGCATTGTTTTGCCATTCCCAAAACATTTGCTTTCGCTACTCAATATTTCGATCCATTTGTATGAATCACCATATTTATCTGCATCTTTTGTCTTAACATGCTCGACCACAATTCATTGTCTCGCGGGAGCGTTAACCAAGCTTCAGGCATCCGTAATTGGGCCTGGATTTCTAAAGAAGAGAGGGAGGTCATTCCTAGGAAAGGAGACCTCAGACCTAATCAATGTATCATCCCCCCAACTTGTTCCGACACACGAGCGGGACAATGCTAGGGGCGTTGAGATTTTACCCGAACATAGGGAAATGAGAAAGGGTGAATCGCGTGTCCCGAATTCAGAAATCCACAACGGTCGGCCTTCCAGGAAATGCCCAAGACGGCAAGCGGACAAGGGATCAATCGACCATACTACTGCAATAGACGGACCGAAGGTCATCATTCACATTGCAGGAGGCGGATCACATGTCATCATCAATGCCGCTTTGGGGGTTCCTTCAGGCACAAGGGTGGAAATCCAGATCAACAGGGCATGCAAAGTGTGGGGCGAAGTGACGATTTGTTCGGACAGAATCCAACGCTCCCAAAATTGCGCCACCGTGGGGAAAGCGTATTAGGCGGATGCACTAATCTGGCCGTGAATCACCCCAATTCTCAGACAGAACCTCTTTGACGAGGAAACTGTCGCTTCCCATCATTGCGATGGGGCATCCCGAGCTGAATCGGGGAGAATATCACAGCTGCACCACTCTACCCGAAGTCAGGCCAGACGGCCGGCAACGAGGAGGGGCGGGACTTAGCGATCCCTGAGGCTGGACCCGAGTCAAAATGCCCGGGCGTTCCTACGTACTCCATCAGGCTGGAGATCAAGCCATACGTAGTTCTGCGAGTGCAGTTTAACGTCATGCAGGACGTAAAATCCCATTTGGGGAGATCTTAGTTTAGGGTCGTAGAGCTCGGACCATAGGGGCATATCTTAGTTTAAGGTCTTAGAGCTCGGACCATTAGGGTAGATCTTAGTTTAAGGTCTTAGAGCTCGGACCATAGGGGTAGATCTTAGTTTAAGGTCTTAGAGCTCGGACCATAGGGGTAGATCTTAGTTTAAGGTCTTAGAGCTCGGACCATAAGGGTAGATCTTAGTTTAAGGTCTTAGAGCTCGGACCATAGGGGTAGATCTTAGTTTAAGGTCTTAGAGCTCGGACCATAGGGGTAGATCTTAGTTTAAGGTCTTAGAGCTCGGACCATAGGGGTAGATCTTAGTTTAAGGTCTTAGAGCTCGGACCATAAGGGTAGATCTTAGTTTAAGGTCTTAGAGCTCGGACCACAGGGGTAGATCTTAGTTTAAGGTCTTAGAGCTCGGACCATAGGGGTAGATCTTAGTTTAAGGTCTTAGAGCTCGGACCATATGGGTAGATCTTAGTTTAAGGTCTTAGAGCTCGGACCATAGGAACCTCAAAGTACGCCACATCGTGGTCCTATCCCCTGGATATGTGAAGATGCACTGAGGGATAGTGTCAAGAGTGTCGAGATTTCTCCTGGTCAGAATGGGGGGTTGAAAACGTAATGTGAATCATGCGGCCATTCACTCAAGGACCGGGGGCACCGGCGTAACGATATGGGAGTACTGCCGACCGTGGCGGAAAAGCAGCATCAATATCGCACTAACCGTTGATGGAATGAGGCAGAAAACGAGCATCGACCGCTCAATCGCAGGATTCATATCGATTTGCTGCCCGAGGCCATTGGGGGCACCAGCCCGAGTCGGTGGGAGAGCACTGAGGCATTGTGTCCAAACCGTTCACGGGGGCTCCACCCATGGGTGTAGGCGATGGGTCCGAATGAAAGGGAGCACGAAGCCTGAAAATGGAAGGGACCTGTCCAAGCTGAACCTGACCCTCCTGGCAATAAACCAGAGTGCTCTTGACACCAGTGGACCACTGCAAGGGGTCGAGGGACACGCCTTGAGGTTGGCCTGAAGGTGGCGGATTCCCCAGAGAAGGGGGAATCTCTAAGAGGTGGGGGGCTGGACCTGAAGTTTCAAACATCCGGGCGTTCCTACGTATCCCATAAGGATGGGAATCAAGCCGTACGTAGTTCTTGAAGCGCGGCGCAACACAATCGGGCACCAGCGCGGGGAAGGGTGCGGGTCTGACCCTCGCACACAGAAGAAGCGGTATTTGATATTTCTTGTTTGTCCTTAAAGATGGATGGTTTTTCTTTGTGCAGCGACATGCCTGTGGTTAAGGAGTCCCTGGTGTCGCCACAATAATCAAGCCATGAAAGGCATTGATGAATGGCGTGGTTATTAACCAGCGCCCAACGTGAGTGTCCCCTGAGGAGAACATCACGATGCAGTGCCGTTTCTCGTCGGGCGGCCAAGACGATCACAGTTTACGGTCGTGTGGTAGGACCAGACAACACAGTTTAAGGTCGTGTGGCTCGGACCATGGAGGAATCCGCTTATCGCGATACGGCGGACTCAGCGGAGGTGGGAACATACCCAGCCCTGCGGTCACGCACGATTCCAGGAGAAGGATCCTGGGATAGGGGCATGCGTATGTCCATCACCCGAGGGGCAGAGATGCTAGCCTCCAGATATACTGGGCCCAAAACGCGATTGTTCGGGCGACTCCTTCCTCCTTATGGGGACGAGGGTCCAGCTACACATGGCCCTTAGGGAGTACATCAGCATATATCCTTGGTGCTCAGATCGTGGGAGCCTCGACAGACACCATTACCCTCGTTGGCCTGCCTAACGTGTAAAGGTGTACTGAAGGTCAGTATGAAGAGAGTGTCGAGATTCCACTACAACGCACAATGGCGGAGTGTGATGAGGATCGCGCAACCAATGTTCGGAGCCTAAAAGAGCCGACATGGCGATCAAGGATGTCGCTGACCATATTTGCAACACAACATCCGATCGCGTCAGCCTAGAACGGGGCAAGAAAACGAGCATCAACCGCTCAATCGCAAGATTCATATCGATTTGCGGCCCAGGACCCGCCGGTAAATCGACCCGGAGCGGTAGGAGAGCACTGAGGCATCGTACCCAAACCGCTAACGAGGATCCCTTTGAGTGAAGGCTCGAACAAGAGGAAGCGCGCGGCCCGACAAGCAACACAGGACTTGCCGGGATTGCATCCAACACTACGGGTCATAGACCAAAGTACCCAAAACATGTTAACAGATCACTGGAAAGGGTCGGAGGACTCACCCTGAGAGCAACCAAAAGACAGCAGATCCCCGTGATCAACCAAGAGACGGGGATGGACCTGAAACACAAACGTCCAGGCGGTCCTACGTATCTCATAAGGATGGGAATCAAGCCATACGTAGTTCTTGAGAGGCAGTTTAACGTCATGCAGGACGATGAGGGTGTGAGGTAGTTCCACACACGGGGGGGGGGGCGTACGGCGCGGCCAGCAGGCCAACGTGAATGAGGACATAATCCCCCGCTCACACCACACGCCTCGCACAAAAAGGAGGGGAACTGGGGCCAGAGGCCCAACGCGGGATAGAGATTCCCGGGAAATGGGGCTGGGCCTGAAACATGAATGTTCAGGCGGTCCTACGTATCCCATAAGGATGGGAATCAAGCCGCACGTAGTTCTTGAAGTGCAGTTTAATTTCATGCAGGACGAAAAGAAAAAAGGGGGGAGCAGAAGGCATCCCCAAGCATGGGGGGGGCGTACAGCGTGGCGAGCAAACCGACGTGAATGAGGGCGTAGCCCCGCGTCCACACCATACGCCACATACCCAGAGGCAACTGGGCCAAGGGCCCGAGGTGGGATGGAAATTCCCAAAGGATGGGGCTGGGCCTGAAACATGAATGTTCAGGCGGTCCTACGTATCCCATAAGGATGGGAATCAAGCCGCACGTAGTTCTTGAGAGGCAGTTTATCGTCATGCAGGACGAATGCTGAACAGTTTAACGTCTTGTAGCTCGGACGTGGTACAGTTTAACATCGTGTTGGACGAAACACTTGGCAGTTTAACGTCCTGCAGCGCGGATGATATGCTAGGAATTTTAAAGTCGTGCAGCTTGGACGTGGTACAGTTTAACGTCATGTTGGACGAAACACTTGGCAGTTTAACGTCTTGCAGCGCGGACGATATGCTAGGCAGTTTAACGTCGTGCAGCTTGGACGTGGTACAGTTTAACGTCATGTTGGACGAAACACATGGCAGTTTAACGTCTTGCAGCGCGGACGATATGCTAGGCAGTTTAACGTCGTGCAGCTTGGACGTGGTACAGTTTAACGTCATGTTGGACGAAACACTTGGCAGTTTAACGTCTTGCAGCGCGGACGATATGCTAGGCAGTTTAACGTCATGCAGCTTGGACGTGGTACAGTTTAACGTCATGTTGGACGAAACACTTGGCAGTTTAACGTCTTGCAGTGCAGACGATATGCTAGGCAGTTTAACGTCGTGCAGCTTGGACGTGGTACAGTTTAACGTCATGTTGGACGAAACACTTGGCAGTTTAACGTCTTGCAGCGCGGACGATATGCTAGGCAGTTTAACGTCGTGCAGCTTGGATGTGGTACAGTTAGGAAAAGTACTGCTTGAGGAACCTAGCGTTGGTGGGAGGAGTGACACGCTCACCATCCATAGTCGCTAGGGAGTACGTGCCATTGGGATAAACTTTGTGGACGACAAGAGGTCCCTCCCACTTGGGCTCCAACTTGGGCGGCTTCCTGCCGGGGATCATTGGCGCTCTTAGGGCTATCACTAGGTCACCCTGCAGGAAGAAGCGGAGGCGAACCTTCTTATTGAAAGCTCGAGCCATTCTGCTTTGATGCCTCTCCAATTTGTGCAAGGCGCGAAGTCTATTCTCATCCAGTGCTTCCAACTCGACTAGACGGGCTTCAGCAGCTCTGTCCGGCGCTTGCTGGTCGTAGACCGCAGTGCGCAAGGACGGTAACTAGATCTCGATGGGCAGGACGGCCTCAGCTCCATACACAAGGTAATAAGGGGTCATCTGGGTGGAATTGCGAGTCGTCGTCCGATAAGCCTAGAGGGCGTTGGGGAGCTTGTCCGGCCAACTCTTCTTGTTCTGACCAACCATCTTTTGCAGAATGTTAGAGAGGGTTTTGTTAAACTCCTCGATCTGTCCATTCGCCTGCGCATGATAGCGAGATGTATGGTTCGAGCGAATGTTATACTTGGCGTACAACTTCTTCAACTCGGCTACTCGGAAATTGGCTCCGTTATCCGTGAGGATAGCGTGAGGCACCCCAAATCGATGAATGATGTTGGAGGTCACGAAGTCAGCGACCGAACAGGATTTGACCTCTCTAAGCGGAATCGCCTCTGCCCATTTGGAGAAGAAGTCCGTGGCGGTCAGAATGAACCGGCACTGGCGAGCCGTCGCCGGCGGGTAGGGTCCCACAACGTCCATCCCCCAGACTGCAAAGGGCCAAGAATACCTAGTGGTATGGAGAGGCTCCGGCGGCCGATGCACAAAGTTCGCATGAACCTGGCACGCATGGCACCTCCTGGCATACTCGATGCAGTCATGGATCATGGAGGGCCAGAAGTATCCCAACCTCCGAATCTGGTGGGACAGCTTCGGCCCAGTCTGATGGGCACCACATGAACCAGCATGAACCTCTCGCATGACTCGTGGGATCTCAACTCCCTGAAGGCAACGGAGGAGAACACCATCAAATCCGCGTCTATAGAGGATCTGCTCCAGGCCGGGACTGCTCTGGAGGACAAACTGCGATGCGCGGCGTCGAACTCGCTCGCGCTCGGCCCGATCCGGTGGGAGAATGCCATGTTGGAGGTACTCAACCAAAGGCGTCCTCCAATCAGGGGCTGGTTCGACTGCCATATCTGGGGTACTCGGGGCTCCGGGCACAGGGGCAACCGTGGTGAGATTACTTACCGACGGGTCGCGATCTCCCTTCGGGACAACGAGAGTGATGAGCCTGCGGCGCGTCACGCGGACGGTCAGGTTATCCTGTTCAGGCTCCGCAAGTGACGCAGCCAGGCTGGCCAAGGCATCTGCTCGACCGTTATGCGACCGGGGAATGTGGACAATTTCTGGCCGAGAAGGGAACCGGGCCATCAGAAGGAGGGTGCACTCCAGTAATGGCACAAGTTCCGGCTTCCTGACAACATAGTCGCCATTGATCTGCTTAACGACCAGCTCGGAATCCCCTTTCACGCACAGATGGGGCACGTCGATCTCGAGAGCCAACTCGAGGCCGGTGATGAGGGCATGGTATTCCGCCTCATTGTTGGTACAGCCCTCTGACAACAGGAAAGTGTATGGAAGTACGGCCTGCTCCGGGGTAATGAAGACGATACCCAAACCCACTCTGTTGAGCTTAGGATTATCGAGTCTTCTACCGGTGGGGCTCCGGGAGGCACCGTCAAAGTGTATCTGCCAGCATGGACCGGCTCGATCGACTGAGAGGATGGCCTAATCAGGAAAGACTAGATCCAGCGGCTGATCCGCGGAGGTTGGGTGAGCAGCCAGAAAGTCTGCCAATGCTTGCCCTTTGATGGCCTTCTGAGACACATACCTGATGTCGAACTGCTGGAGAATCACAGCCCACCGCGCTAGACGGCCAGTCAACATAGGCCGGCTCAGGATATATTTCAACGGGTCTACCCGAGAAACCAACTGTACCTCATGGTGCTGCAAGTAGTGCCGTAATTTCTGCACGGCAAATACGAGCGCCAGGCAGCCCTTCTCGATGGGGGAATATCTGACTTCCGCATCGAGGAGCATGCGACTGAGGTAATTGAGGTTATTCTCTGTTCCCTCTTTGTTCTTCTGGGCGAGAAGGGCGCCAAGGGACCGTTCCAGGGCGGTCACATAAAGGACCAGCGGCTTCCCGGATACAGGCGGCATCAGAACCGGAGGTTGCAGCAGGTACTGCTTGATTTCCTCGAAAGCGGTCTGAAACTCTTTATCCCATAAATAGGTGGCACCTTTCTTCATGAGCTGAGAAAAGGGCTTACACTTGCCGGCCAGATTCGCGATGAATCGGCGTATATAGGCTAAGTGGCCTTGGAACCCTTGCAGTTCCCGGATGTTACCTGGGGGAGGCATCTGGCTAATCGCCCTGATCTTCTCTGGGTCGATCTCAATACCCCGTTATCTTACCACAAATCCAAGGAACTTTCCGGAGGTGACCCCGAAGGCACACTTCAACGGGTTCATCTTCAGGCAGCGAGACCGGAGGAAGCCGAACACTTTCTCAAGATCTTTGAGATGGTCCTGACGCTGGCGCGATTTGACTACCAAGTCGTCGATGTAGCATTCCACCAGTGTGCCGAGGATTGGCTTGAATACGCGGTGCATCGCCCGTTGATAGGTGGCACCTGCATTCTTCAGGCCGAAAGGCATGACCCGGTAACAAAAGGTACCTTGGGGGGCCCTGAAGGCAGTGAACTCCTCATCCTCAGGGGCCTTCCGGATTTGGTTCTATCCGGAGTATCCATCCATGAAGGAGAGGGCTTGGAACCCTGCCGTGGCGTCAATCAACAGCTCTGTCACCGGAAGGGGAAAATCATCCTTCGGACAGTGGCGGTTGAGATCACGGAAGTCGATGCAGACTCTGATCTGCCCGTTCTTCTTCCTGACCGGCACAATGTTGGCCAGCCATTTGGGGTACTGAACTTCCCTCACGAAGTTGGCTTTGATAAGCTTGTCAACTTCGGCCTCAACCATGGCACCGTGAAATGGGTGCATCTTCCTGGGAGGCTGCTTGAACCCGCGATGGTTCGCCGGGAGACCAAGGCGGTGGACGGCTACCTGAGGATCTAGCCCCGGCATCTCGTCATAGCCCCAAGAGAACACATCACGGTGCTTCCTGAGAAAGTCCACGTACTGCTGCCGCTCCTCAGAGGGCATGGCGGCACTGACCAATGTGGGTCTTGGATCTACTTCGGTTCCAAGGTTCACTTGTACTAACTCATCGACTGTGGCGGGGACGCCCTCCTCAAAGGCTGGGGGTGCATCTTCCACGTCCTCTCCACTCGGGGAGGGATCGTCCACGGGAGAGACTGCGTTGGCAACTGCATTGGGGCTACCAGATCCTACTGGGCCGCTGGTGCTGGCACGGGCGGTCGCGGTCATCTCATCAGGAGACTCACAAGCCGTCGAGACCATGGCTACGTCCAACCAATGGATCGGGAGGACGTAAGCGTCATCCAAACTTGCCCAGGGATCACTTGCAACAGCGACAGGCTCGACCTCACCTGCCAGAATCTGCTTATCCTTGCTCTTGTAATAGTTCGCGTCCAGATAGCGGGCTTCACATGAGGCAAAAGGATAGGCATCTCCCTGAAGCACGCCTACTCGACCATTAAGGGAGTATTTGAGGCATTGGTGGTATGACTAGGGAACCGCCGCATGAAGGTGGAGCCATGGCCTGCCCATCAATGCGTTATACGCAGTGTCCTGAGAGACCACCATGAATTCGGTGTTGGCAACCAAGTCACCGAACTGGGTCTTCAAACGTATCTTGCCGACCGGAGTTTGCTCGGTGAGGTCGTACCCCTGGATCCTGAGGTCGGAGGGGATCAAGTCATCCTCAGACAACCCCAATCTCCGGAGCGTCCGAGTTGGAATCAGGTTAATCCCGGACCCCGTGTCGACCAGACAACGTCGGACTTCAAGGCCATTGAACTGGCCGGTAACATACAGCGGACGAATGTGCCCCTGTATAGGAGGGTCTTCATCCTTACCAGAGAACGAGATAACTGCCTGACATTCGGCGTCTTCGATCGTTTCGGCGTGAAAGGCCTCTGCAGCCGCAACCTCTATCTCAAACTGGAGGGGGCTCTTCAGGGCTTCAGCGAGTGCCTCGCGCATCTCAGATGACATGCACAGAGCCTCAAGGATGGAGAGTCTCACTGGGATGTCGGCCAAGTGCTTCAGGACATCATACTTTTTGGCCAAGCGCGAGCCCCTGGTTGCAGGAGGTTGCTCTGCGGTTGGAAGCATGACGGGCCTTGCCGGTTGGGCCGGCGGCCGGCTGGTGCTTGGCGCATCTCGTTGTTCATTGGTTGAAGCCCGGGAAGTAGTCACCGTACTGGGGCCAGGAGGCCGGGATGGACTCGTGGCAGGGCGGAGCTGATCGCGATGTGGCTGAGGCGGTTCTGCCTGGTCCCACACCACAAACAGTGGCGGAGGCGAATCCGTCATCCCCGGATGGGGGGCCTGCGCACGCTGAGCTCGATCTTGAGCCTGCTGTCTAGTCTCAGTGGCGTGCACGGCCTGGCTAGAGGTACCAACTGTTGTGCCCCGGCGACTCCTGTTGTTGCGGCTCTTCCGACGGTGGCGACGACCGGGGACACTAGGGAGGTCCACCTGGTGTTCTTCAACGTCGGGAACCGAAAAGGGATTTACCAGCTCGACGGTATTAACCAAAGCGTACCCAATACTGTCATCGGACGAATCATTCACCACTGGGCGGATCCGAGGGGGGATCCCCATCTCCGGGGGCATGAAATCGCCGAGAGTGCGGGATAGTGGCAGAACTGGCGGGGCGTGCTCTTCCTTCTTGCGCCGCCGCCGTTTGCTCTTCTTGGAAGAGGCAGGCTGGGATGACGATGCCGAAGCAGCACCCGCGGATTCTGGGGGCTCAGGCTGATTCAAGCGCGCACGAATGATTCCATGGGCGCGAACGATCGTCTTGCGGGCCATCCAGTTTTTATACTTCTGGGACCCGCGGTCGGAGACCAGCTTCCATTCGTCCTCATTGCCGCTATCGTCATCTGACCCCACGAACACGCCCGCCACTTGTGCCAGAGCTGGGCCCAACCTGATTACATTGTTGTTAATCTGGTCTTGGAGCCAATCCTTAAACACATAGCACCGCTGGATGGTGTGTCCCAGGGCCCGATGGTAAGGGTAGTAGCGGGGGTTATCCGTGAGATGTGCCTCCTCTGGCCTCCAACACTCAGGCAGTCGCACAATCCTCTGCTCCAGGGCACTCCGGAAATAACCGGGGACCTGATCCTCGTGAAATGAGTACGTCAGGTATCGCGGGCCCCTGGGAGCGTGGTCTTGACGAGGGGCTGGAGGGGCCTGCCGAGGAGGTGGACTCTGATTATCTCGCCTGGGTTGCGGCCGTACATTACGCGGAGGGGTCGGCCGGTTCTGAGGCTGCCGCTGCTGGGCCGGGAACTGAGCCCGTGGAGGCGGATTCCTGCGAGGCTGTGGAGCTGGTCTCGCCGGCAGCAGCTCCAATGGCCTGGGGGCCTCTATCTGGGCAACAGCAGCGGGCTCAGCCCTGCTGGCTCTCCTTGCAGGAATCATAGGAGGCAGCGGGTGTGCCTGGCTGGCCTGTTGCAGGGCTTCCTCAAGACGTTGAGCTTTGTCTGAGAAGTCCCTGAACCCTCCGGGGTAATTCTGAGTGATCAAGGAAGGGACCAGCTCGGTCTTGACGTTCCCGACGCACATTGTCAGCAACTGCTCCTGAGTCAATGGCATGTCAAGGGAATACGTGAGACCCTTCCATCGGGCGACGAAGTCCGTGACTCGCTCATCAGGCCTCTGCTTGCACTTGAAGAGGTCTGCGATACTCGTCTTCCGGGTCGTGGAACTGAACTAGTAGAGGAATTGTCCACGAAGGTCCTCCCAGCTAGTTATCGACCCGACGGGGAGCTGGCTGTACCAGACAAATGCTGGCCCTTCCAGTGTCTGGACAAAGCAGCGAAGCTTAGCGGCCTCTTGCTGTGCCGGAGTCCCCAATATAGGCCTGCACCTCGAGTTGAAATGGGCCAAATGCTGTGGCGGATCTCCAGTCCCGTTGAAGGGGGCAAAAGTGGGATTCCCGAATCCCGGAGGCGCCGGCATGTCATCCACCCATGCTGGGTATGGCTTGCCGTCCGGTGGGATCGCCACTTGCCGAGTCTCCAAGGCTTCCAAGCGGGCGATGAGTGCGGCCATCGGATCGTCCGGACATGGGTTCCAGTCCTGGAGAGGATCTCTAACCACGAGCGCATTGCATGGCCCTTCAATCGGGTCGTCGACCGGGTCGTCGAACTCGGCAGCTCGTGGGATGACGGGCGGAGCGGCCCTTGGGGCAGCGGGAGGAATCCGAGCGGGGTCTCTCAGGTAGTCACGCCGCTCGGGAGGGTGTGGTGAAACATACCGCGCCCTCTTGCCATAGGCGATGGCCTCTCTCCTGTCGGCGAACACGGCATAATCACGGCTGCCCGGGAGAGCCTCATCGAGGGGTGGTTGTTCCTGTCCCTGCTGTCCTGGCTTAGGATCATCGTAGTCAGGCCGCCGTTCTGCAGCGCGCTCGGCGAGGAGCTGGTCAACCAGCTTCTTCTTCTCGGTGAGCTGTTGACGTAGCGTAGCCTTCTCGGGATCCTCGTACGCCCTCTGCATGGAGTTGGATGGGTCGGCGGGCTTTATAGCCCCGCCGTGCTCTTTACCTTTGCTGACGTTTCGGCTCAACGTCAGTGCTTCAGTGGGTGCGGGGAGTCCCAGGAGGTTCCTCTGATGACGAGTAACTCTCACCGATGGATCCAACGACGGCTTGTCTTTGGGGGAAGAGCCCCCGTCGAGAAGTTCCAAGTCGTTCCCCTCTCCCGACAGGTCAGCCATATTGACCGTTTCCGTCCCTGGGGATATACCCTCAGGGCCACCCAGTGAATCGGGCTGTCGGCGAATCGCACTGAAGCGTAGGGCAGCGTACTGCCCCCATCCACGGATATACACGTGGGGAGTGGCTTCCTCGATAACCTTGCGGAGTACTTGAAAACACTCAACGCATCGTTGTTGGAGGGCCTCGTGGTGCCCAAATGACCCGGGGTGCCGAACCGCGGGGAGCGTGGCCAGGTCAATTTGACGGCACTGCTCACCAATATCCTCCAGGTGCACTTGACTCCCGGGATATGGCATTTGTAAGCGGTGAAGACGGGAGTGAGTCTCCCGGAGAGTTCGGCGGAAGCATTCGAACTCATCCGGGGTGAGCGATTCGGGTGCATCAAAGTCCGGTCCTGCGACTGGCCAAAACTT
The DNA here is from genome assembly GCA_963277665.1 of Viscum album. Classification (NCBI taxonomy): domain Eukaryota; kingdom Viridiplantae; phylum Streptophyta; class Magnoliopsida; order Santalales; family Viscaceae; genus Viscum; species Viscum album. Next base: position 822,370,193 of record OY728123.1, read on the forward strand.
CTCAGGGAAGTGGCCCTCTGCAAGGACGGTCCAGAAGCTCCACGACTCAAACTCGGGACTCAGGTCTCCTTGGTCCTCTTCAACGACTGGGAATGGACGGGGACCGGCAGTGGTGCCGAGGCGGGCCGCCGGGCCGACGGGCTGGCCGGCGGTGAATACGGCGAGCAGGCCGATTGGCCTCCATATCCCGGGACGCCCCCTGAGGGTGGCGGTGCCCCAGCTACCACATCACGATAGGACGGGCCGGCGAGCGAACATCCTGCCGTAGCGTCGGTGCTCGCCGAGGGTGCACTAGATCGTGGTTCGACCGTCGGTCCCCAGAAAAAGTCTCCGGGTTCTCCGATCGAGGAAGGAGGCGCTTCCAGAGGGGCCGGTACCAACCGCAAGCTTGGCCCTTGGGGGTCTACCAGGCCCTCTCTACTCCGGATATACCTTCGGAGAGAAGCGGGGATCATATCGATCTCGCTCTCGGGAAGTACGAGGCTGACGTGCTGCATTCCTACCCCTGCCCCTGACTGGCGGGATTGGGGGGAGGGCTCTGTCGCCGAATCATACTCCGCCTCTGTATCAGAGAAACGAACCGGTCGGATCTCTGTCCGGAATTCCGTAACATTCTTCCCTCGGCGTCGACGCCTCGCCTTCCTGCCCCTGGGTGGTTCTTCGGGGCACGGCTGATCTCTATCCTGGCGTCCTCCGGCCGCACCGGTGTTGGGGCCAAGAGGACTGGAAACCACGGTGCGAGGAGCACCGGGACAGATATCAAAGGGGACGCGGGGAGAGATGATTCCGGGCAGGCCTCCGGGCCGGGACCGAAAGGTGGGGTGACCCATGCCTCTTGGATCGGCCACACGAGGTAGACCCTGTTGGTGAATAGCGCTACCGCGAGGTGGTCCGCGGTGGCTACTGTCTGTACCAGCAACCGGGAGAGTCAACCCAACCTGCCTTAGGGGCGGTCGGGGCCTCGATCCAGGTCGGGCATAGAAGTGCCCCTGCTCAGGATGCGCAGGGGCCTGGTGATTGGAGCCAGCAGTGGCTTGAGCCGATGCGGCCGCTGTTGCTAGGGCCCTAAGGTGGGCATCCTCTTCCGCTCGTGCCCGACGTTGGCGTCGGGACAAACGAGTCGGGATGAGCGGCGCGGGCAGGTGGAGCGCCCATTCTTCGACTTGAGGGGCCTGGCGGTGGTGTCGCCGTGGCCTGGCGGGAGCCCTTATTGTGGATCCCTGGAGCGGATCTCGGATAGGGTAGTCCCGGGCATCTTCCACCTCATCCGCATAGGGGAAGGAGTTGTCGGAGCGCTCCGGGGATAAACTCCCGAAACGGTTGGACGTCGAGGTAGGCAGCGGTGCCTCCCTGCGCGGCCCTCGGGGGCGGCGTTGGTGGCGAGGTGCAGCTTCCTCGAGGTCTAGGCGAGCCATGTCCCGGGTGGGGATGACTCCCTCTTCCTCATATCTCCGCACCAAGTTGTTGATCACCCTTCTCTGGATGACCTCCGAGGGGGAGAGAGGGCGTGGTTGCCCCGCAGCTGCGGCTGCTGGGACAGCTGTGGAACGGGCGGGACCGCGCAGAGTAGCCGCGTCGGTGTTTCCCTTACCCCTGCACCAGTGGGCGGGTGGCGATCGGGCACTGGATTGGGCGACTCGATTTCTGAAAGCAGGGAGAAAAACCCATTAATACTGACAGGAAAAGGAATCGACAACCAACCATTAGCGCCACGACGCCTTCCATGGGGGGAACCCAGGCCCTCGACGTCGTGAGACGGAGTGCCCGATTTCCCTTCCCCAGCCCCTGGCGGGTTCCGGGCCCCGGTGCTGAATGCTCGGTCGAGCAGCATGCTGGTCTTCCAACACCTCTGAAAGCTATCGGTCTTCGTATTGAGGAGAAGAGATTCACGTCGGGTTCACCATTTTTCTGTTTGGGTGCGGATGTGCGTCGGGTTACGCTGTTCCGCCAGGACGCGTTCGCGCGTGCACCCGTCGACCCGAGGGGATGGGCGCGCGGCTTGTGGCCCCGCAGTCCCGCTTTCCAAAGGCGGGCGGCATCCGTCCCTTATTCAGGGGCGTCTGCTCCTTGATCGAAACCGGGATGATGGGACGTCGGCTCCTCCTTCCGTGGACGTCTCCTCGGAACTCGTCGCCTAATCCGGGTCTCCCTCATAGATTTAAGAATGTTCGTGAATCTCGTTCCCAGCGCCATATCTGCATGGACACCGGTTAATTACGCTGCTTCCGCCCGGACGTTCCAAGGAGTCTGGTCGGGGCAGCAACCTGCGGTGAGGAGACCGGGTGGCTCCGGGTGTTGGGGGCGTGTCTTAGCACTGCGACTCTGCATGTCTGCCTTCCGTCCCTAATAGGGCTTCTTGAAGGCGTGATAGCCTGAGGCATCCCGTGCTGGGTGCGGGGAACTGCGTTACCTGAGGTTTTCCTCAGCTTCCCATGTTTAACACGGGGTATGCTGCGAGTTTAACGTCCAGCGGGGACGGCATCGGACTGATCAACACGAGAAGTGGATCAGATGACAGAACCCCTTGCGGGGAACCTCCGACGCTGGGGCCAGCACATGGGCGGCATCCCGAGTGAAGTGGAGTGGAATGAAATGGCATGACCCCACCGGGATGTGGCGGCCCGGGTAAGGATCAGGATGGATGATGGAGTGAAGAGCTTGGACCCCGTAGGGGCTTCCTACGTACCACGCGTTAGCGCGGATCAAAGTCAGCGTAGTTCGGATATACAGTTTAACGTCATGCTGGACGTTGGCAAGCCGACTCACGAAGAGATCGAGGCCGCCGGGTGGAGGATTAAATCGAACCACCTCGCACAGAGGGGGATGGAACGGCCGGGTGGATCACAGTTTCACGTCGTGCTGGACGTTGGCTAGCCGACTCACAAGGAGATCGAGGCTGCCTGAAGAAGGATTGAACCGAACCACCTCGCACAGAGGGGGATGGAACGGCCGGGTGAATCACAGTTTTACGTCATGCTGGACGTTGGCTAGCCGACTCACAAGGAGATCGAGGCTGCCTGGAGAAGGATTGAACCGAACCACCTCGCAAAGAGGGGGATGGAACGGCCGGGGGAATCACAGTTTTACGTCATGTTGGACGTTGAAGGGAGAAATATGAAAAGGCAGTGGGGAAGTGCAATGGAGATACACATGTGCAGTCCCCCACAAGGGCGGATTCATAGGTGAATCGACGCGAATGTGATCCCGGGAGGGGTCCACGGATGGACGAACCGACGTAAATACGACCGGGACGACCAGGTGGTGGGCTTGAACCTCGGAGAGACTTCCTACGTACGCTGTTTAGGAGACAGGGATCAAAGTCCACATAGTTCGTTCTGTTTGTAACACTCTACCCCCGTGGGCGAAGGCCACTCCAATCCCAACATCCCTGCAGAGACGAGCGGGTGGGGGCCACATCCAAACCGGGAGGACCCTGCGTGCGGGGCACGGGATCGGGTGATGCGGACGGTTTAACGTCTTGCCGGACGAAGTACAGTTTAACGTCGTGTGTTGAGGATGAAGCGGACGGTTTAACGTCTTGCCGGACGAAGTACAGTTTAACGTCGTGTGTTGAGGACGAAGATGCTTGGCAGTTTAACGTCTTGCAGCGCGGATGATGGGGGCTAGGCAGTTTAACGTCATGCAGCTTGGACGTATTCAGTTTAACTTCGTGCAAGACGTGGTGCAGTTTAGCGTCATGCAGGACGAATTACAGTTTAACATCGTGCAGGACGAATAGCGTACAGTTTAACGTCTTGTAGCTGGGACGAAGTGCAGTTTAACGTCGTGCGGGACGTAAAAGCTGCCGATAGGCCCGTGTCACTTCGCGCGAGCCTGGAGGGCCGCACGGGAAGATAACGCACGGTGCGGGCACCCGGGATGAGGGTCATCGGGCGCCACGCAGGCGGGTACCCAAAGGGGGTCAAAGGGGGCGACCCTGGCGGTTTGCGTGCAAAAGAGGAGCTTTGCGCGCAATACCGCGGGTCGGCGCGCAAATGGGCGGGCTGGCGCGCAATTGGGCCAGCACTTTGCGCGCGAATGATAGAGATTGCGCGCACCGGGCTTCGGATAGCGCGCGGGGGCAACGGCTCATTCTTTAATGAATGGCCACTTTGAAAATGGGGGGTGCGCGCAATCGGGCTGGATTGCGCGCACTCGGGGGCAATTGCGCGCAAGAGGCTTCTTTTGCGCGCAAATTCCTTTGAGTGAAGGGTTATTCAAAGGAAAGGAGCCAAAGGGATTGCGCGTGAAGGCGAACCCCGAGGCTTTCTTGCGCGAAAGAAAAGAGGTTACCTGAAGATCGGCATTGCGCGCGGAAGGGGTTGGATTGCGCGCACGAGAGACCTTTCGAATTCTGTCCACCTTCAAAACGTCGGGGGTCGCCTTATATTTATAGGCAACCCCGGGCGCGGAATCCAGTTCGCGGGCGCGAAATTCTCTTCGCGGGCGCGGAATCGGGCCCGGCGCGCAAGGGAGTCGCGCGGGCCACGGGCGCGCAAAATTGCGCGCCGGCCCAGCGCATTGCGCGCATCCCGGGAGGTTTGCGCGCGGCTCATCCACTTTGCGCGCGGGTCTCCAAAATTCCGCGCAAGGCTTCCGGGCCCTCCGAAACATGCTTCCGACTCCAAATATGACCTCGCTTTCCGCATCCGGAGCTTTGTTTGGGAACAACAGACTTTTCCGGCGTCTACACTTATATTCTTCCATCAAATGGGAAATAAAACAATCCTTATAAAGGACCGTAGAACACCCTGAGAGGGGAGGGGTGAATCGGGGTGTCAAATTTCTCTTTTAAACTGATGGATCTTGTTCCCACATTAGAAGGAACCTATTAAAACTATTTGAAGAGAAAGTGTAGAAAACAAACAATCACATGCAAAGTGAAGACATAGTAATTTTACATAGTTCACTACTAAGGGCTACGTCCAAGGAGAATATGTTGATAGGTTTTCAGTTGTACCAAAATCCGTTAATCTTCACTAGTTGTGGAGAACAAAAGTTTAGCAAAGTCACTATGTGGAAAGCACACTGCCTTTACAAGGTTTTAGGGATAACACACTATGTCCCTCATATCACATTCATTAACTCCTTCATACTCATTATGTTGGGAATAATCTGAACTTATTTTATTGAATTGAAAGTCCCTTCAATGGGTTGGAATTAATCATGCATCCTCAATTATAGATAGATGCTTTGTTGAAGTTTTTTTTTCACCTATAGATGTATTCCACTTTTATTTGAAATGTTAGTTCACAAACTATTCCTCTACATACTAAAATCCTTCCTCTGAGAACCGTTTGGAATAGTGTACCATGAGTGATTCCTATGCAAATAGCTCCAACTCCACCGCGTACTACGCTACTTCCACTGCATACCTCTGTGCTCTGTATACTGTGGGAATTCATCTATGTAATTCCCAACTCTGTGTACTGCGAGGCTTCCTCCACATAGTGTCTTCCATGAACTAACATTCTTCCACTATGTACTGTCTTTCATGAACTATTCTAGACTTCACCAAAATCCTTTCACATTTTTAATTAAAATCAACGTGGGGTTTTCTTCCTATGATCTACTTCTAGATTTCGCCGAATTCCTCACATATTTTTAATCTCAAATCCCTATCCTAATGAACAGATTAGTTCTCTTTGTATAGCAAAATAGATCTACATAATCTTCTAAATCGAGATTTACTACATCTTCGATACAACATTACCTTTACCACATATGGTGTATCTCCTGTGAACCATATTCGATACATGGTCCACGTACTTCCATTCTCCCTACACGGTGGTATAAATCACCACCACTTTTAAGAAAATGAAACCCATCCCAGTTTCCCAAAACTCATCCATGATTTAACGAATGTCATGCCATCCTGAAAACCACCACCCCTTCTACGTAGTGTGATCCTTCCGGAGAACTGCAAGTCATCACCGCAAACCACCTTCACTCCACGAATCGCTCCTCCTAGGAGATTCGCATACCATTTTCCATTCCATGAACTGTTATCACTATGTGTTTTGCATTTTTTTCATTCCGAATACCATATTTCATCATCTATGAACTGTTCCTAGAAATCCCATTATGAAAACTGCCTTTGCAGAAAACTTTCATTTTCCAAAAACAAACTCCCGATTTTGAGACCCAAAAAAATGGAAAACACTGGGAAACTGCGCCACCTTAAAAACCTTCTTTTTCCTATACTATAATATCACTTGAATTGAAAACCCATTGATCAACCCAAAGTGAAATGGAAACAAAAACAAACCATACTCCATTTCCATCAATGAACGTCCATGGTTCCAACACATTCATGTGTATGACAGACTACCGCCTCGTGAACTGATGTGATTAATTTTCCATAACCACCTGTTTTGGTTGGTTATAATGATAGATTTATTATATATATATATAGGATACCTATGACATAATTATCATTGTTTAGATATAATATATCAAAAATTTTGTTGCATTTCCATCCATTGAATGATGATAACATTGTTCGTGTGTACATGTGGATTACTAACTCCACAAAGTGATGTGATTCATTTTTCATCACCGCATCACATGGATTATATATATAAATGTATTTAAAGAGATAATATGATATTTGTGGTATAATAATAATTCTATAAATATAAAATTATACTTACCTTATTTCTATAATTTTTTTTGAAAAATGGAAACGTTACTCATGCATATGTACGACCTACCATCTCTGTGATTGTAACATAGTTCATTTTTAATATCCATATTTCATAGTTTGGTTTAAAAGTATAATTAATTTGTAAAAATTATAATTATTTCATGATTATTATTCTATATATGATGTAAAAATGACCCTTTTGACCACATTCAACACATCAAAACTATTTTGAAATTGTGAATCAAACATCCTCAAAACACCATATGTGGAATTAACTGATTAAGTAATTACATTTGTCATTAAAATAAATTAAATAAATGGTTAAATAATAAGATATTAAACCTAGAAAATTTTCTAAATAAATAAAATAATTAATATGAGTTTATTATATAGGATTTAAAGGATATACATGGAAATTCAGGACTCGTGGAAAGGGATTCTGTCTCAATTTCCTTCATTGAGGCATATTTTAATGTTATGCACCTAATTTATTTTATAAGGTGTATATACTACCCATTTTAAATTTAATATAATGAATAATTCATAATTAATGGTATTTTACATTAAAGATCAAATTAATTCATTCAAATGGATTTGAATTGAAAGTTACCAAGGGGTTAGGGATTTCATCCCAATTTCTCTTCATTGGGGCTTAATTTAATGTTATGAACCTAATTTACTTTATATGGTGTATATACTACCCCTTTAAAATTTTCTATCATTAATCCTTCATACTTTATGGAATTTTATGTTAAAAATAAAATTACTTTATTCAAAGGTATTTTAATTTAAAGTTACCATGTGGTAAGGGATTTCTTAATTCAATTTCCCTTCATTGGGTTATACTACTACTTCATTAACATTGTTATTACATGATTTTGTGTGAATTGATCTCTAAATTGTTATACTATTAATTTAAAATTATTTTATGTGGGTTTAAATATATTCACATAATCACTTCATGGATTAATTATCACTTCAAAAGTTATTATCTTTCCCAGGGTTTTCTTTGTCTCAACCACATTTTCTTGAGACATGTTTCATGTCACGCACCAAGATTTCATTTTATGGTGTATTTATAGACTCATGAATGAAGATTTAAATAATAATTCATGAAATTCATGGTATTTATATATCTATATAACATTATTTTATTCAATGACTTCTGAATTCCAAATTGACTGAGGTGCTAAAGGTTTTATGTTACAATCTCATTTCTTTCCAAGATTGTTTATGTTCAAGGTACCTTGTGGGTAATCATATGATCTTATTTTCCTAAAATGAATATATTTTCTCATATAATATTTATTTATATGTTTTACTTTTTTATTTTCCATTTCCCCCTTATTTATTAAATAAACATCAATAAAGTGGCTTGTAAGTGATATTAGTCTTGTATCTTCATTTAGATCAGGAATCATTCTCTTCCATATCCTTGTTTTCTAAAATGTTTAAAAAAATTCATTTATAAAAATAAATATATTCCTAAATTTATTCTAAATAACCTTTTACCTTCATTTAAAAAATTTTAAAATAAAATTACGTATCATTTTCTATATGGATAAATTTTGACTCTCTTTACAAAAGTTTCAAAAGATTATTTTATTTTTAATGTTTACATCATGAATGAATTATTTCACCATTATAACCATTATTTTCTTTTAAGATTCCTTTATAATATTCAAATTATGTTTTAAAAGAAAATTAATTTATCAATATTTTGTGAATTGTTAGTTTTTAATATTACCAAAATAAAAGGGTATTTCCCCCTATCCTCAAAGGAATGTTTTAAATTTTCTTTTAAATGTATTTTCATCTATGTCAAAATACTCTAATGATTCCTCTACTTTAATTTTATTATTATATTATGATACCATATATATTATTTCTCTAGATGTATTATGATGATTATGTTAAATATCTTATCATGAAACCCATTTCATTTCCATGGGTAAGTCAAGCTATAATGGAATATAAGTTGTTGTTAAAAAATTGAGGATGAAAATTAAAACTTCTATTCATTATAATCATGTACGATACTTTGAAATAATTGATGATGATGGGTGAACCCAATATAGCTCATGATGACAGGTGATCTTGATACAACTTATACGATGGGTGATCTTGATACATATTATTAGATAGGTGAGCCGGATATAGCTCTCCAATGCGTTGAGTAATGTTCCTTGTCTTTAATGAAAAGAATGAGTGAGTCAACTGGGGAGGTTTATCCTATGGATTTAATTGATATCTAGTTATTTTTCACATGATTGAACATGGGTTATGAAGCTAATGTTCCATGATAGCAACTTGTTTTATTTATTATTCTTATGTGGTTTTAATGTTTACTTTGATCAAGATTGACATAAAATGGCTCATGATTATTGATTCCTATGACTCTTACCTTTGTTAAATATGAATTTCTTGTCACATGTTTAATGATCCTGGTTTTTATGAGTATTAATTATCTTATGTTATGCTCATTCACTTTGATTATGACATTATTACCTTATTTTTATCTAATTCACAGTTATGACATTCATTTGTTGATACTTATGTTTACCCTTACTGATAATTTTATCTCACCCTACTTATGTTTTCTTTTCCCTAGCCTGTGAATAATTATTTTAATTATGTTATGCCTAATAAGGCTACTATATTTGAAGAACATAGTGGGATATTATGTATATTTTTATGAATTAGCTGTTTATGTGTCCAAGTTTCAATGTAAGAGTTTGTCTTAATTCTCTATAACTCTAAGCCTAAAAGTTCTTTGGTTATGTAATTGATCCAACATTTCATTTTTATGTTATATGTTTTCAAAAGTTAAATTTATGTAATATTTATAAATATTAATGAAAAAAATTAAGGATCATTTTTTAGCACCATATTTAGGAGTTTGAGTCTAGAGATGTTGTAGTTGGTATTAGAGGAAGAGTTTAGATAAATTTAGAGATTAGGATGTTTTCATGTGAGGTTAACTTAAGAGTTATATATACCATCATTGGTTTATAATTTTGAAGTTGATCATAAGTTTTAAGGCTTAGAAACCCCTTTTTAGGTTTTAAATGATTGGATTTTTCAGTGATTAATTATATTTTTGGAGACGTTTTATTGGGTTAAGGTACAAGTAACCCTTAATTATATCATGTGGTTTAGAATGAAATACTAATTTGGAAGAATATTGTTACATTTTTGGGGACATAAAATGAAAGGTATGAGATAGACTTTGAGGTTCAAACATTCTTTAATGTTAAAGTTATTAAGGTTACTTTGGATATAGGGTTAATTATTTAGAAAATGATATATGTTGAACATTTGGTGTTATTATTTAATTTTTTAGATTAATGTGTTATTTCTTCATATAAAGTTTTATTCATTTTGGGTATTGTCTTACCTTTTACTAACCATTGTTTTAGTAAATACAAGAATAAAAGATTTGTATCCTTTTATATACCTCATGGTCAACCAGAAGTTCATTATAGGGCATCAAGATTTAAATATTCATACTAATCATTTGGAGTAAAAGATGAGATAAAGGTAGAATATTTTTGAAACAAGACACCAAAGGAAGATATTATGTTTGTATTTGAGGAAAATCAAGTAAGTATATTTCCTTATGTTTTTATTCAAGATGGTAAAGGAATTCTTAAACACTATGAAAAGGATCTTAAAACAAAAACATTATCCTATTACCTTCATTTCTGAGGAATCGATGATCTTTTCACACCACATTGGTTTATGGGTTTGTGTTCATTAACTTTCTCATGATCATTCACTTTCTTGTGATTAATGTTCTCTATCACTCTCCAACATTAATTAGAAATTATTTTTTTCCTCCATGTCTATATTTTTTCTTCCCAATAATGTTTTTATATTTTGGAACTCATTAATAAGTTATTCCAAATGACCTTTTTATTTTTCCGTTCCCTCTTTTCAAGAGGAATTTTTATTTATCATGTTTACAATGTGGGATTTCAGTAAAGGTATTTTCAAATTCCAAACCCTTCATTACAATATCAAGTTCAAATTACAAGGTATTTTTTTTAAATTGTGGAGAATGTAATATCCAGATATTCTAAAATAATACTTTGTTCGATAGTGTATACAATACACAACACCAATACTAAAGAAATCATGAAATGTTATTATTTATATTTTATAGTTATAATCCAACTGTTAAACTAGTGGGTATGAATAGAATTAACCACATTTTGAAATATATATATATATAAAGGTCTTTCTCAATAAAAATGTATTTACTAATTCTTAGGAAAAATTCCCTCAATTTTTTAGTAAAGTCATTTTATACTTCAAAAATATGTTTTCTTTAAAAAAGAATTATTACTTATTGTGTGATAATATAATAATTAATTTATAGAACATTCAGAAATTTTATTTGATAAAAAGGATAATTTTTTTTGAATTTAACGTGTTAAAATTATCTTATGATGAATTTTTTGGAATTTTCTAAAAAGTTTGATTCTTCAATGAATAGTGAAAATGCTATTTTTTGTTGAAACTCGTCTTATCTTTTCAATTACTTCAAAAATAACATTCTATTTTGGATTAGTTTCAAATATTAATTATTTTATTTCTATTAAACATAAATCAATAAATGTTATTGGAATAAACATAATACTTGAATTTGGTATAAAATCATTTTTTGTAAAATCCTGACCCCTCTAGGATGGAGCTGGTGCATTACTTGTGATATTGCCATAGTTAGAAGGAATGAAAATACCAAAGGAAAAATCATTTTAGTAGTCTTTAAGAAACTAGAAACATAGATTTTTCTCACATTACAGTGGAAAAGTTTACAAAATACAATACATAAAGAAAACTAAAAACTACATCCTCGAGAATTTAGTAAATGACCTTCTCTTCATCACCTATTGAGGGTAAACAATGAAAGTGGTGAGATAAAATGCTCAGTAAGGGTTAAAAATAGTGGAAGAATGAATAAAATAATAATTGAATCATAGTCAATCTGACATAATCAATATGGCATGGTGAAAAAATGAAAAACTAATGCCATTAATAAACTGAGAATGATACTGCATCCATAGATTTTTCTCGTAGTGAAAAACTCATGGATAATATTAAAAACAGATAATGAATAAAGAGAATTCTTATTAATTGGATGTCATGTATCTGGAACATGAAACCATAATACCGTAAAAACGGTTTAGTTATATGGGTAGAAACCCGTCTAATTTTTGGAAACAAACATGAAAGGTTTGTCGCCAAACTGATTTGTCTCATGAGACCTACCGATGCATCGAGGGGATATAGCGGGCCCCACCCACCACTGCTTGTCCAAATCATTATTTATACATTTATTCAATACAAGATCAATATGCCTTTTCAATATCCCTATAGATTAAAGTATACGAATTCATCAATATTTCCATAATTAAAATAACTTTCCAAAGAAACACCATATGTAAAATGGTTTACGGTTTAGATAACAAACATATCCATGATATGAGATTATGGATATTTAATATAAATATAATTTAAAATGAAAATTGATCTCAAATGGGCAGTAGTTACACCACATAAGGATTATTAGGTGCACCATACAAAGTTAGTCACAACCAAATAGAAGTTGAGACAAAGTCTCTTACCATAATGTAATCAGTCAAATCATATGACCATAACGTAATGAACATAAAATGAATCATTTAATAAAATGAATATAAATATAATCATATTATTTTTATATCAAATGTAAGTACACTTATACCACATATATGAAACAAGTGGCGAACAATGAAAATCTCACAGAAATGAAAGTGAGATGAGAAACCCCTTACAAACATTTCGGTATGGTGACGAGTGTTATTGTGATGGATTAATGAGAGGTAAAGAGGTATTACATTATTTATATGTCACAAGTTCAGTATGGGGGAGGTGCGAAATCATACCCCATCATTAGGAATTAAAATATAAAGGGCACAACAAAGGGGATATTCTTGAACAAAAGTGAGAGAGAGGATCCCTTACCTTATGCTCGAAGGTCTTCTTGATTGTTCTTAACAACCTGAATAATAAAATTTAGATTAATTAATAATTATAGAACCTAAAAACATTTAATTTATATGGTATAACCTTATTAAGTTCATTAATGGCCTTTTTGTTGGGTTTAAGAGATTCAAGTTTATTGTTTTGGAAGCATTTTCTTACTTGGTTTCATGATTTGTTTATTTGTATTCATGAATGGAAGTTGGTTTGTAATATGGTTAAACATACAGAATTGTTAATATACATTATTAGTGACATTAAAGAGATATAAATGATTTTATAATGATTCTGGTTATATACCATGAAGATGACTCATTTGATGAGTTAAAAATAAACGCTTGAATTAGGCTTTCCAGTTTTGTGCTCAATAAACTTGTTTTGTATTATTATTCCATATTATGTACGTGTAAAGATTACAGAACATTAATAAAGGTAAAATACATATATTATGACCTAGTTAAACTATAAATATGGTTTTATGACCAGTAATGAAGGAATGATTAAAGAACAAAACTTCTTCGTCCATGAAGGTTATAAATTGGAACCTCATGGACGTTGATTTCATTTATAAAAATAAAAGGGAGGGAGTAAGAATATTGATGGTGGTTCTTCCATTCACATGATATAAATCCAGTATATAGATGATACTAGATTTATCATGATCATTTGGACAGAGGAGGTGAGGATAGGATAACAAATGAAGATAAATTCAAATGAAACTAAAAGATAAAGAAACCTGTTTTACCTCTTGAAATGACTTCTTCAAGAACCTCCTTAAGGGAAGGGATTTTGGTATTTTGGAAAGACCAAGAGCTTCCTGGTCATGGGGAGTTACTAGGGAAGGGTATTTGGGAAAAACATTGAGGAGCTTCAAGGCTTAGAGGAGTGAAGAGAAGAGGGAGTGGTGAGGGGTTTTTATAGTGGAGGAGAGGGGTAAATTTTGAATATTTAATTCATTATTTTATTATTTCCTTCAAGACAACCAATAATGTTGTTTCATATGACCCCTAATAGTAATAAGTGCGTGGGATTTAAAACCAAGTGGCCTTACATCACTTATGATGTCATAAATAGTGTATTTAACTGATATTGTGTATATACGGTATTTTATCGTATTTCACTATTCATCAAAAATTCTAGAATTTCAGAAAAATACAAAAAAATTACCCTAACCATTTTTCGACGTGTAGAATTCAAAAATGAACTCCATTTTTCAAAATTAATTTTTTAAATATTATTAATTTAATTTTTAAATAAATTCATAGTTAATTCGAAAAATAACAATCGTAAAGGTGCAATTAGTTTTATTTCTCATTGAAAAACTAATTAAGATATCATTATCTTATTTCCTTAAGAAAATAAAATAACTTTATTATTTACTATTCATAAGGGTCATATTATTATTCATAAGGGTATGTTACTATTCACCAAAAATCAAGTTTGTTCTATCAGATTCCAAATGACTTACTGATCACAACTCCAGATGACCATTTTTTGAAATTCAAAACAAAGAAGTGTAAAATTTATATTTAATGGCTAGGTTTTGAATATCTCCTAAATAACCTAGTGTTGTTTCAAAGGAACACAGTGATGAATAGAATGTATTTAAGAGAAACATACCATAAAATGTTTGGGGTGCTATATTATTCCATCCTTCGAAAATTTCATCCTCGAAATTCATTTCATAACCACAAAAGAAATCTCTCTGATGTTCTTACCACATCTTCCATCATAGAGGATCCTCAGGTGCGTTCAATGAAAAACCCTAATTGATGCTCAACTCCTCTAGTTCTCTGACCCAGACACACCTCGAACAGAAGGGGTTGAACTCTTGCATAGAACACTCGGGATTCCAGAGGGAGACTCAAATGGTAGAAATTTTGGAAATGTATGAATGGACCAACACATGAAGAACTCATCGAACTATGTCTCGACTGAGGACATCTAAGTCGTAGATATTGTTGTACACGCGAAAACTGAGGAGTTGGTACATGTAGGCCGTATAAAGCTTTCCCTCTAAAGTAGCCTCTTGAAAACATAACATGTCCATGTAGTTCCAACCTATGGTGAAACAGAGGAAAATCCCTTCGTGGTATTTTCCTCTTCGCCTATACATGGCCAATTATGTCGTGGCTATGAGGTAGTAAATAGAAGCATTCCCTTGATAGGTGTGGAGAATGTCCGGACTGTTTGTCACTACATATAGTTGTTTACACATTTTTCACAAGTTTGCGAGAGGTAGGTACTTCTCTTCACAGGTTTTGATCACAATAATCTCTATTACCTCTACAGAAAGAGTTTACATATGGTTTTTTCCTTCCATTTGAAATTTTATTATGAATGTTCACTTAGTGATACTCATTCAAAAGTATAATTAATGGAAGGATATAAAAAAATGATACAACAAGTTATATTCTTATATATCCACTGGTTCAAAAAGTAAAACAGGGCTAATGGTTTCCCCAGTCCCCCAATACATGAATCCCCAAAACTAGTTCAAAGATTTTAATCTCCCAGAACCATATGCAACACTAGACACATGTCACCCTCGAAGTCCCTTTATCAGGAATACCACTGATCCTAAGGTTCTAACGACCTCAAGTGGATTCCTAATGTAGTACTCAGCTGCTCGATTTCCTTAGCACAGACACACTGCGAACAACTAGGGTCGAATCTATTATTAAAGCACTCAGGCTTCCATAGAGAGGAATGAGAAGTGTGGAGGTCGGAAATTTCAGTGTGGACTAAATCCCTATAATTCTCACACACCATGTCATTATTGAAGATATTGATGTGGTAAAGTTCTCTTTACATACTAAAACTCAGGACCTATAATAGGTAGGCTTCTCGATGGTCACCATCCAAAGTAGCTTCTAGAAATTTACCCACAGGTCGTTAGTTATCAGCCAATGTGAAACATAAAAAAAGAGATTCATGATACTTTCCTCTTTTCCTATATGCAGTAAATTGTGCATGTGCAATACAATAATAGACTAGATTGATTCCTTGGTAAAGATGGAGAATTTTTGGATGTTTCGATGCCTGATGGAGTAGTTTACAAGTCAGATGTAAGTTGTCATAGGTCTGGTCCTCTTCGGAGCATGTCTTGACAATTATAGTCTCTAACAGCTCGGTAGGTAGTGATAAAATATTGGTTTGTTGACTCATATCATCTATCTAAAATTTTTTAGTAAATCATATTTTAGTATGGAAAATCCATTTTAAACAAAGGTATTTGTTTTATATAAAAACATATCAAAATAGAGAATACAACATCATTCATTTAGACATGATTTATAAAACTCAAGAAATTACACAATATCTTGCTCCCTTTCAAAAAACACTATTATGGACTTCCTGACAACCTCTAATATGAATCCTCATAGATTCCACCGATGTTGGAGATTTCCCCAATTTTTAGACAAACGAATCCCCAAAGTGATTCTAAATTCGTCTATCTCCTTGGTCCAAATGCAACACGTGTAACTACGGTCAACTGCTTGTGGACATCTAGAATTTATATTGAGAGAAGCATGTCGGGTATCAAGTTGAGAGACATAATTATGAACTTTATGCCGATAATTCAAATAGGTAGTCTCATTCTCAAGGGCTTCAAAGTCCATAACTCAACCACAGAGTCTGTAGGTCAAAATCTGACATAGATATGCTGCCCGGAGGTCGCCCCCTTGTGCAGCCTCCTCAAATTCCTCAAGAGAAAAGAAATTATTAGCTAGGGTAAAACATTTAAAGATACCCATGAATCATTTCCCTTGTCGTACATAGAACAGTAATTGTGCGCTCATCATGAGGTAATAGACGAAACCTACTCCATGGTGAATTTGGAGTATACGAGGAGAGTTGGATACTCGATAGAGGGTTTTTCATGATAAACTAATGTTTTCAAAAGTCTCATAGTTTTCTACACATGATATTCCCACTATGGTCTCTAATAATTCTGTTGGAAGAGAAAAAAGACAAGTACATTCGTTTTCCATCTGAAAATTAAGGAAACGTCATTCTTAGTATTGTTTAAGTATTTAATTGTTCAATTCTGGTTTTCCAGAGTTATCCGACTCGAATCCTCTGAGGAAAATTTACATTAAACTCCATCATAATGGATTGTAATGAAAATATGAATTATCCTAAGCATATCTACCATGAGTATCGTAACCAAGAGTGAAGAAATGCATGTTGTCGTGTACCAGTTCTCATTCGAGTCTAGATCAAAGTGGTGTTTTCGGGTTTTACCACTAGATACATATGTTCTAGAGCCGCCTCTACCTACTCGTATGCAAACAAGGATGTATTTGCTAGAAAGATTTAAATAATATATTCCTTTCCAAAATACGAAGACGTTCTTGAATTTTTTTCCTCCAAGGTATACCTTATGAACTCTTCCCTAATCTATGCTTTCAAAATTTATTTCCCATGTTTCCTACGAAACTTCCTCTGATACCAACTGTAACACCCCAACCCCTCTAGGATGGAGCCGTTGCATTACTTGTGATATTGGGATAGTTATAAGGAATGAACATCCCGAAGGAACGATTAGTTTAGTAGTCTTGAAGAATCTATATACATAGATGCTTCTCAAATTACATTGGAAAAGTTTACAAAATACAATACATAAACAAAACTAAAAACTGCATCCTCGAGAACTCAGTAAATGGCCTTCTCTTCATCACTTGTTTAGGATAAACAGTGAAAGGGGTGAGCTCAAATACTCAGTAAAGGTTACAAATAGAGGAAGCATGAATACAATAATAAGCGAATCATAGTCAATCTGACATAATCAATATGGCATGGTGAATTAATGAAAAACTAAGGCCATTAATAATCTGAGAATGAAACTGCATCCATAGATTTCTTCATAGTGAAAACCTCATTGATAATAATAATAACTGATAATGAATAAATATAATGCTTATTAATTGGACATCATGTATCTGGCACATGAAACCATAATCTTTTAAAAATGGTTTAGTTCTATGGGTAAAAAAATGTCTGATTTTTTAAAACAAACACGAAGGGTTTGTCGCCAAATTGATTTGTCTCATTAGACCTACCGATGCATCGAGGGGATATAGCAGGCCCCACCCACCACTTCATGTCCAAATAATTATTTATACATTGATTCAATACAAGAGCAATATACCTTTTCAATATCCGTATAGAGTAGAGTATACAGATTCATCAATATTTCCATAATTAAAATAACTTTCCAAATAAACATTGTATGTAAAATGGTATAAGGTTTAGAAAAAAACATATCAATGATATGAGATTATGGATATTTAATATAAATATAATTTCAAATGATTATTTATCTCAAATGGGAAGTATTTACACCACATAAATATTATTACGTGCACCATACAATGTTAGTCACAACCAAATAGAAGTTGAGACGAAGTCTCTTACCACAATGTAATCAGTCGAATCATATGACCAGAACGTTATGAACATCAAATGAATAATTTAATAACATGAATATAAATATAATAATGTTATTTTTATATCAAATATAAGTACTCTTATACCACATATATGAAACAAGTGGAGAACAATGAAAATCTCACAGAAATGAAAGTGAGATGAGAAACCCCTTACAAACATTTCGGCATGGTGACGAGTGTTACTGCAAGGGATTAATGAGAGTTAAAGGGGTATTCCATTATTTATATGTCACAAGGTCAGTATGTGGAGGTGTGAAAACATACCCCATCATTAGGAATTAAAATATAATGGGTACAATGTAGGGGAGATTCTTGAACAAAAGTGATAGAGAGGATCCCTTGCCTTATGCTCGAAGGTGTTCTTGATTGTTCTTAACGACCTGAATAATAAAATATAGATTAATTAATAATTCCAGAACCTAATAAACATGTAATTGATATGTTATAACCTTATTAAGTTCATTAATTTCCTTTTTATTGGTTTAATATATCCAATTTTATTATTTTGGAAGCTTTTTGTTACTTGGTTTCATGATTTGTTTATTTGTATTCATGAATGGAAGTTGGTTTGAAATATTGTTAAACATCCAGAATTGTTAATATAAATTATAAGTAAAATTAAAGAGATATAAACGATCTTATAATGATTCTGGTTATATACCATGAGAATGACTCATTCGGTGAGTTAAAATTAAACGCTTGAATTTGGCATCGCAGTTTTGTGCTCAATAAACTTGTTTTGTATTATTATTCCATATTATATATGTGTAAAGATTCCAGAACATTAATCAAGATAAAATACATATATTATGACCTGGTTCAACAATAAATATGGTTTCATGACCATTAATGAATGAACGATTGAAGAATGAAACTTCGTCATCCATGAAGAATATAAATTGGAACCTCATGGACGTTGATTTCGTTTATAAAAATAAAAGGGAGGGAGTAAGAATAATGATGATGTTTCTTCCATTCACATGATATAAATTCAGTATGTAGATTATACTAGAGTTATCGTGATCATTTGGATATAGGAGGTTAGGATAGGATAACAAATGAAGATAAATTCAAATGAAACTAAAAGAAAAAGAAAGGTGTTTTACCTCTTGAAATGACTTCCTCGAGAACCTCCTTGAGGGAAGGGATTTTGGTCTTTTGGAAAGACCAAGAGCTTCCTGGTAGTGTGGAGTGACTAGGGAATGGTATTTGGGTAGAAAATCAAAGAGATTTAAGGCTTAAAGGAGTGAAGAGAAGAGGGAGTGGTGAGGAGTTTTATAGTGGAGGAGGGGTATATTTTGAATATTTAATTCATTATTTTATTATTTATCTCAAGAAAAAAAATAGTGTTGTTTCATGTGACCCCTAATAGTAATAAGTGCATGTGAGTTTGAACCAAGTGGCCTTATATCACTTATGATGTCATAAATAGTGTATTTAACTGATAATTTTTATATACGGTATTTTATCGTATTTCACTATTCATCAAAAATTCTAGAATTTCAGAAAAATCCAAAAACATTACCCGAACCATTTTTCGACGTGTAGAATTAAAAAATGAACTCCATTTTTCAAAATTAATTTTCACAATATTATTAATTTAATTTTTATATAAAGTCATAGTTGATTCGAAAAATAACAATCTTAATGGTGCAATTAGTTTTATTTCTCACTGAAAAACTAATTAAGATCTCATTATCTTAATCCCTTAAGAAAAAAAAATAATTTTATTATTTACTATTCATAAGGGTCATATTACTATTCATATTACTATTCATTGGGGTATGTTACTATTCACAAAAAAACAATTTTGTCCTATCAGATTCCAAATGACTTACTGATCCCAACTCTAGATGACCATTTTTTGAAATTCAAAACATAGAAGTCAAAAATTTATATTTAATGGCTAGGTTTTTACTATCTTCAAAATAACCTACTGTTGTTTCAAAGGAACACAGTGATGAATAGAATTTATTTAAGAGAAACATACCATAAAATGTTTGGGGTGCTACATTTTTATACTTAAAAATTCATATTTTTAGAAAATTTCTTTTCATTTCATTTTATAGGTTTAATTTTAAATTAAATTAATACACTTATATGAATTGAATTGGATAAAATGTATTCTATATTTTGAATTTGAATAATAAATATTTTCTAATATTTTCAGCTAATGTTTTTGTCAATATTAATAGTAACCAAAGTAAATTATTGTTACTATGGTATGGGAAAATGGGTTAATTGGGATCAAAACTAATGTTATAAAGATTAAAATATATTAAAAAACTTTCCTTAATTTATTTTTATTAATATATTTCATCCATAATCAAACAAACTATTAAAATATGACATCTTCCATTTAGATTTTATCTTGACCTTCAAAACATTTTAAGTATCGGATAAAGTCAAAAACATCACTTTATTTCTATTAATATTTTTAATATTTTGTGAAATGGATAATAAAATTGTTAAGTTATAAATGTTTTTTTAAAGTTTAATTATTAATTTATCATAGTAATTTTTAGGGATGAAATAATTACCTTAAATGATGAAAAATGATGACATAGTGCTTGTGTAAGAAGTAGAAAAAACATAAATGATTTTAAAAAATATAGAAATAATATTTTTTTGGTGAGTTATAGTATCGCACAAATTTTATAGATCAATATAAAATATTAGGAATTTTTTGAAGTTTTATATTTTAATTACATTACTATAGTGATGTTATTTAATTCAAAGTAAATGAATAGTTCAAAAAATAACATTAATGATATTTTATAATAAAAAATATTTTATGAAATGATTTAAAATTCATAAAAATATTACCACAATAAAATTAAAAGGGATATGGTTTATAATATCAATCATAGTCCATTTATGGATCTATTTTCCTTTTATAGTAAATTCCTTATCTTCTTTAGTATAAAAAAACTTTGATATCATAGAAATCCTAAAAAGTGTTAATGGGGGATAAAATAAATAGATAAGAGTGAAAAAGTCACCTAAAAATATCTAAATTTTCTTATATGTTATTATTTACAAAATAATAATCCTATAATTTAATTATATCAATTTTTATCTACTTTATCATGAAAATTAATTTATATTAATTTATTACTTTAAGAAATTCCAAGAATGCCCCTCACCTCACTTATAAAAGGCCACCCCCTTTCCTCTCCTCTCCACACTTACAGAGAAATTTGGTTCAAAAATACCTACCCAAATCCTTTACTAACATCTCTAACTATGTTTTAGAGCTCTTATTTTTCTCATAATACCAACCTTACATGGCTTAAGGTGTAAAGAAAATGAGGTTTTCTGAAGAAGAGGTATGGATTTTAACCGAATGTTTTAGTTTTATTTCTTCTTCTACCTACTTAAAATATTATTAGACCATGATTAAATAATGGAATTGGTGAATTTAATGTATTTATCTTTTATTATTATAATTTCCTAACCTATATCCATCTCATTTTCCATCAAATGAGAAATGAAACCATCATTTGTGTGTACAACGGACTACCACCTCGTGAACCGACATAATTCATTTTTCATCACCACCTACTATGGATATTTATAGTGATATATTTAAAGTATATATAATATATTAATGAAATAATTATCATCCTTTAAATTTAATATATCATATATTTTCTTACCTTTTATCCATTTAAAAATGATAACATCATTTGTACATACGTGTGGATTACCGCATCCACGAAGTGCTAGATTTGTTTTTCATCTCCGCATAACATGGATGATATATATTAATGTATTTTAATATATAATATTATATTTATTATATGATAATAATTATATTAATATAAAACTATACTTAATTTCTTTCTCTCATTTTCATTGAAAAATGAAAGCGTTACTCATGTCTACGTACAACCTACCGTCTCCATGACTATAACATAGTACATTTTTCACAACCATATTTCATGGTTGGTTTTAAAAATATTATTGATATATAAAATTGATAATTATTTAATTAATATTATTATTCTAGATATTATAGAGAAATTACCCCTTTACACATGTCCATCACATAGATTTTCTAAAAAAATTATGAATCGAATGTCCTCGAAAAACCTAACATGGAAAAAACTGATTAAGTAATTAAATATTTCATCAAAATAAATGAAATAAATTATTTAATTATATGGTATTGAACCTCCAAAATTTTATTTATAAATAAATAAATTAATATAATTTTTTTATACATTAGATAAAGGACATACATTGAAAGTCTGGACTTGATGTAAGGGATTTCATCTCAATTTCCCTTCATTGAGGCATATTTTAATATTATACACCTAATTACATTTATATGGTTTATATAATACCCTTTTTAAATTTTATATCATTAATCCTTTATACATCATGGTATTTTATTTTAAAAATCAAATTACTTCATTAAAAGGGATTTAACTTGAAATGTACCAAATGGTAAGGGGTTTTATCTCAATTTACCTTCTTTTAAGCATATTTTAATTCTAGAAACCAGATTTATTTTATATAGAGTATATAAAACCCATCTTAAATTTTATATTATGAATACTTGATACATCATCTTATTGTATTTTACAAATCAAATTACTTCATTCAAATGGATTTTATGAGAAATTTACCATGTGGTAATGTAACAACCTAGGTACTTATAAAATAATTTCTTTCATTAGAGAATTAAATAGTTAAATTAAATATAAATTTATAATGAAATAATCAGTATTTACAGAAATTAATGAAATCATACAAATATAATAATAAAATCACCTATTAAATTATAAATAAAATTTATATATCTTATAATTTAATATATGATATAATTATTTCATGGTATAAGTAAATAATTTTTAAAAAAATTATAAATTAAGTGTTGGTATTTTTATAAAAACAAAAGTGTTTATTTACAATTTTATAATTAATATAATAATTTAAAATAAAATTTATTTTCGTAAAATTTATTCAAAAATTAATATTTTTTTGTGTTATGATTATAAGATAATATTATGAGACCTTAATTAATTTTTTAAAGTGTCATAAAATGAGTTATAATTTTAAAATCAGTATTTTTCGAATAAATGTTGATTTTATTTAAAAATTCAATTTATCATATTTAAAAAATTATTATCATTAAATTGAGTTTCTTTTTTAATTATACACATCTAAAATGGTTGGGGTTATGTTTTTGGATTTTTCTAAAATAGTTGAATTTTTGGTGAATACTGAAATATGGTAATTTATGGTATTTAAAGAAATACATGAATTATTGAGTCATGGATGATGTGTCTCTAATGTAAGCCCATAATATCGAACTATCCTTAATTATTATAATAAATTTAGTTATAATTTTTAAACTATTCATATTCTTGAACCAAAATAATAAACTAATGAAAAAAATAATGCGAAAAAACTCCTCTCCTCCACTATAATTACCACCTCTTGTCACCTCTTCTACTCACACCTCCAAATCCTTTGAGATTGTTTAATTTAAAATTACATTCCCAAGGATCATACCCATGTATAATACCCATTGGTATCACAAAAACTCCAAAATCAAGGTTCCTAAGGAAGTTCTCAAGGAGAATAAGTTCCAAGAGGTAAATTCCTCTTTCGTTTTCTTTTAAATTTCTTTTCTTTTATTTCCTTTTCTTTTATTTTGTTTCATTATTATCTTCTCACATACCCTAATAAAAGTGAAATGATAACTCCATTATCTTAAATATACATGAATTTTATTTTTTTTAATGGAATCTCCATCATCAAACCTCTTATCTTCTCCTCTTATTCAAAAAAATGAAATCATTGTCTGTTAGGAGTCGGTTTACCATAACCGTGGATGATGTGTTTTCATTTTCTTTTACCACCATAAAGGCTGGTCATAAAACCATTTTTATGGTAAAATTATATTTCATTATATATATTATAAGTTATATAATTTTCTAGAACCAATATATAAACATGATATTAAATAAGATGATATAATTTGTGATGGTCATAAAAACTGCAAAAATAAATTAAATCATTTTCAATAATGTTTTATCTAATGAATCATCCTAATATTTGAAAAAATGATATATGGTATAATTTAAAATTTTGGAAACTTATTAATACTATTTCTGTCCACTTCTGCAGTTTTTCTTCAATTCAACAAGAAAACCCATAATGAACAAACCATGGAAAGCATGAGATAATAGCACCCGAAACAATAAAATAACAAAATATTATCAATAAATGGGTGGAAAGATATTATAAAAATATTATATAAGGTATTATAAATATTAATATAGTTATATAATAAATTAATAACACTCTTTAAACCATTATACAGGTGGTTTGAATACATTTTAAGGAATTCTTTCCCAAGGTAAGGGACTTTCCTTTTAAAAATCCTCTTTAATGTATATTTTTACAAAACTCAAATAAATAATATTTCTTCTTAACTTATATGGTATGAGAATTTTATCCCATTTTCATTATGTTTAAATGTTTTGATGTTTCCTTTATAATATTACACATTTATTTATAGATAAAATATTTCCTTTGTATTTGCACAATATTCTTTTAAAATTAGTGATTTTCCTTAAGAAATGTTTTTATAATGAAAGTGTTCATGTTTTATGATTATGTTATGGTTGTTGGAAATTTTTTACAATGAATTTTGATAACTATATCTCTCTCCAATTCATTGGGTATGTTAATGTTAGAAGTTTACAACAATGGTTATTCCAAGTGTAACTGTGATGGTTCATAATGTAGTTATGAGGGATACATTATAAGGTAGTTGTGGGGGTTATAAATCATATGGAAGCTGCGAGGGTTACAATATTAAGTAATTAATGCCCCCAAGTTAACTTTATTGTTTTATTTAGTTTTCTATGTTTTATGTAAATATGTTGTTTTCGTAAGTGAAGTATATGATACATTATGGATGATATGTATTCTTTTGTAAAAATGTTTTCATATATTTATAAGTAATCATGGAGTACCGATTTCTTTGATTATTTTTATATCCCTTACTGAGCAGTTTACAGTCATCAAAAGTTTTAAAATGTTTTTCATAGGGTTTAAGGATGGGTAAAAGAAAATAAGAATCCAAGTTTAATGTTGTAAATATTTTTTCATGAAAATATTTCATGTCTTATTAAAAAAAATATTATTGAATAAATGGATATTGTTTTAGTAATACCCACTTTGTATGCTTGTGGGATAATATGTATGAATTAATTCCTAATTATCTAAAAATATAAACCAAAAAGGTCTTTGGTAATCTAATAATGTGAATTCTAAAATAATTTACTAGATTTTGTAATGTTTAAGGTTGGGACATTATAGTTGGAATTAGATCACGATTTAGATAAATTTAGGGGTTAAGATGCTATTAATAGAATACCATAAATTATTTTTACCTTATCGTTTAGTTGAAATGATATAGAATTTAATGCTTACCGTGATTATTAATCTAAGATATCTCATTTCAAAATAGTTTTCTATAGAAGAAACAGGGAAACTGAAGTATGAAGGCAATGAGAGGATGATACCTTTTTAATCTGCAACCTAGAATGGTGGGAATTGGAAACAAGTAGTTTGTGATAGTAATGGATTGGTTTACGCAGGCCATAAATGTCTATAGAATCTATTCAATATAACAACCAGAGATACCATAAAGGAACATGATAATAGTGGAAAATTTTATGAGGCAACACCCATTGATTTCAGTGAATCCTTTAACCCAAAGGTGGTTGAAGGGTTGATTGAAGCCCTGGAAAATATATTCGATGTCATGGGGTGTTTAGATAATCAAAAGGTGAGACTCTCTATCTATTGTTTTGAAGTTTAATCTGAATAGTAGAGTTCAATGGTCAATAATATCAAGGATAGGGAGGAGATTGATTCCTTGGAATGGGATGAATTTAAGAATCTATTTCTTGAAAAATGTTTTCCTAAGGTGGTTTGACTTAGGAGGAAAAAGAAATCCTAGGAATTGAAGCAAAATGAGGAATATGAAGTGACCATGCATGAAACAAAATTCACTCGATTGGAAATGTATTCTCCAAATCGAATTTGGGATCTTGATAGAAAAATCAATCATTTTTACTCAGGATTGAGCCAATATATTGAATGGAATTGGCCTCCTATGAATTCAAAAGTTATGGGAAACTTGTTTGATGTGATGAGAGGGTAGAAATGGATTTTGATGATGATAATTTTTACTTTGACAATAAGAAAAAGAAAAGTTCCATATGGAAATCAATGTGTAAGAATAAATCAAATAAATATAAAGGTAAGAAAGTTCAATATCATGTTTGTGGAAAGTGTGGTAAAAAGTACCCTGGGGAATGACTTAACAAACATGAGAAGTGATTTAGATCTAGTAATTTTGGACATATGTCCTAAGATTGTAATGAAAATGATCTTAAGTTTAATTCTAATAAGAAAACTCTAAAGTGTTTAAAATGTGGTGAGATGGGGAATTATTTAAATACCTTCCCAAAGAAAGATATGAATGATGGAATGTATCCAGATTATAAGTGGAAAGATGTAGTGAAATCCTTTTCAACTATGTCAATAGAATTTGGGCCATCCAATGAAGTTATATCAGGTACATTGTTTGATTACTTAGATTTTTCAAGTGTCTTGTTTGATACAGGGTATAAACATTCCTTTATTTCTGAGAAATGTTCTTGTAAGTTAGAAATTTCACATCAGGAAACTAAATTGGAACTTATGGTTAAAACACTAGGGGTGTATTAATGAAAAATGGAATTTTAAGAAGCTTCATGTTTTTTTCTATGGAAATACGTTACCTACAAACCTTTTTGTTTTTTCTATTGTAGATTTTGATGTTATTATACTATGGATTGGATTTCTATTTATCATGCTAAGATTGATTGTAGAGATAAAGAAGTTGGTTTCTAGAAAAACTTTTGATTTCTTTAAAATAGTGAAACCATAGCATTGATAATATGTTGGTAAGATGAGAAAATATTAAAAGATGGAAATGAAAGTTATCTTGTACATATTTCGAAAATAAGGGAATTGTTCAGACTAATGATGTGTCGGTGGTAAACAATTACCTGGACATTTTTCCTAATGATTTTCCTGATGTTATAACTAATTGGGAATTTGATTTTACCATTGACTTAGTTCCTGATGCTAAGGCAATTTTGAAACCCCCTTATTGAATGGATCAAGTGTAACTTCTTGAATTGAAAAATCAGTTCCAAGAGTTTCTTGATAGAGGAAACATTTTTTATAGCACATCACCATGGGTTGATCTTATTTTGTTTGTTAAAAATAAATATGGTTCCATGAGGATTTGTATTGATTATAGAGAATTGAATAATATTACTGTTAAGAATAAGTATCCACTGACACATATTGTTGACTTGTTTGATCATCTCTAGGGAGCTCAGTATTTTTCCAAAATTGACTTGAGATCTAGGTACCATCAGCTGAAGGTAAAGGAGGATAACATCCTAAAAATAGTATTCTGAACTAGATATTGGCATTATGAGTTTTTTTTATTCCCTTTGTCTTGAAAAATTCCCCTATTGTATTTATGCATCTTATAAATAGAATCTTCCACGAATATTTGGGTAAGTTTTTTGTTGTTTTCATTAATGATATTTTGGTTTATTTAAAATTTTATAGGGGTTATGAAAAATAGATTAGGATTGTTTAGAAAATTCTTAAAGAAAAGAATTTATATAGAAATTTAGTAAATATGTTATTTTTTTTGCAATAGATATATTTTCTTGAGAAAATTGTAAATATGAATAGAATAATAGTTGATCTTAACAAAAAAAGTTATTGATGAATGTCCAAGACCTAAAAATGATATAGAGATTCATAGTTTTCTTGGATTAGGAGGTTATTTCCAATAGTCTGTTAAAATATTTGCATGGTTATCTATCTCGCTAACTAAGTTAACAAAAAAAGGGATAAAGTATATTTGGACAGAATATTGTGATGTTTTTTTCAGAACTGAAGATGAGATTGGTGAATGGTTAATTTTTTTACAGATCTTCTAGAAATGGTGATTTTTTCATCTATATTGATAGTTAATTGAAGGCACTTGGTTGTGTTCTGATGAAGAATGATCAGGTAATTTCTTACACTTCAAGACAACTGAAACCTCATGAGTTAAATTATATCATACATGATCTGGAATTAGAAGCTATGGTTTTCACTTTAAAAATTTGGATAAATCATTTATTTGGAGCCCAATGTGAAATATATACTAACCATAAAATTTTGAAGTATATATTTACTCAGAAGGAATTGAACATGAGAAAGATAATATGGCCAGAACTGATAAAGTATTGTGATTTCATGATCAATTACCACCCTAGAAAAGTAAACAAAGTGGTGGATGATTTGATTCAAAACATCACAAATCATTAACTATGTTATTTTTGGAACAGAACCCCTTAGTTTATGATTTGATGAATTTTTTCTTGGAAGTTATTGGTGAAGGAAATTCCTTTATTTTGTTTCAGGTGTCAGTGTAGTTGTCTCTCTCAGAAAGAATTAAGCAAGAGAAGAAGGAAGAATATGAGTTACAGAAAAAGGTATAATTGGTTAAGGAATGTATGTTTCCGGAATTTAATGTTGATAAATATTGTTTCTTGAGATTTGGAAAGAGATTATGTGTGCCTTGTGATTCATAGCTGAAGATAAAACTATTAAGTGAAGCTCATAGTTCTCTATTTTTAGTTCATCTGGGAAGCACTAAGATGTATAAAGACCTTCGGGAGTACTACTGGTGGGATGGAATGAAAAGATATATTTTTTGATTTTGCCATGAAATGTTTGAATTTTCAACAAGTTAAAGCAGAACAACAACTATAAAAGGTGTTTCTTTAGCCTTTTCCAGTGCTATAATAGAAATGGGAAAATACATCCACTTATTTTGTGGTGAGACAACTAAATACTTCTTAAGGTAATAATGTTATTGGAGTGATTTTTTATTATCTAACTAAATCTACACATTTCCTTCCGATTAGAGACACTCCTTATCTTGATCAACTTTCTTGACTGTACCTCTAAGTTATTTCCAAGTTACATGGAGTTCATCTCTCCATTGTATCTAATCGTGATCCTAGGTTCACTTCTGACTTTTAAAAAGGCCTTTAGAAATCATTGGGAACTGAATTAAATTTCATCATAGCCTTTCATTCTCAATCTGATAGATAGAACGAGTGAAAAAATAAGAACATGGAAGACATGTTATGTTCTTGTTCAATGGATTACTAGGGAAGTTTAGATCATTATCTTTATTTTTTTTGGTTTTTCTTATAATAAAAGTTTTCATTCTAGTATACAAATAACGCATTTTGAGGCATTATATGGAAATAGATTTCAAACTACAACATTTGGAATGATGTTGGGGAGAGAATGTTGATAAGACCATAATTAGTAGAGTAAGTGGCTGAAAAAGTGAATATGATCCAGCAACCAATGAGGATAGTTCAGAGTAGGTAGAAAATTTATGCAAATAATATGAGGAAATAATTTTCTTTTCAGTTGGACCAGTTTCCTACCGAGTAGCTTTGCCTCCGAGTTTATCTGAGGTACACAATGTTTTCCATGTTTTGATGTTATGAATGTATGTTCTAGATTAATCTCATGTTTTGAGCTCAGAAGTAGTTCAGCTCTAAGAGAAACATTCGTATGAGGAAAATCCTATTCAGATTTTTGGTCATATAGAAAAAGTATTCCAGAATAAGGTAATTCACCAGGTTAAGGTTTTGTGGAGAAACCATATGGTTGAAAAAGAAAATTTGGAATATGAAAATACTATGAGGGAAAGGTATCTTCACTTGTTTAATAAGTAAATAAACATTGCGAGGATGCAATTTCCAGAAGGTGGTGAGAATGTAAAAACATAGGTACTTATAAAATAATTTTTTTCCATTCTGTAATTAAATAGTTAAATTCATTAAAACTTTATAATGAAATAATTAGTATATATATAAATTAATGAAATTGTTATGTCCCTACTTTAACTAAGGTACGGACCATTTAATTTTTAGTCCTTTTTCCTTAATAGGACATAGGACATGCACCCACATGACCAGTTGTGGGTCTCGAGTAGATTTTAATTTATTAAATGGTTGCATTGGATTTATATAAAATAATACATCATTCCCTAGCACAGTGTTATGGGTAAAAAATAATTAAAAATTAATAAAAATAATTTTTAGTAAATTAAAAGAAATTAAAAATGGATGAAAAGAATAATAAAATAAGTGCTTGGAAAAAAGTAAAAATAATTAAATTTGTCTTAAGCCATTTTTAGAATTATTTTTTTCTTCCTTCCTCCCTATTTATTTTTCATATCTTATTTTATTTTATTTTATTTTATTTTTTTCCCTATTTTTCCTTTCTCCCTTTTCCCTTTTTTCTCCTCTCTTCTCTCTCTCCCCCCTTAGTATGTCGCACCCCCTCCAAGCTAGGTGGTGTGCTACCCCCTCCTCCTCCTTCGAATCACCACTACAACTCTAATTATTCTTTATTTTCAATGCCATCAGAAGCACATGGAATCTATTAGAATGCTTATATTACGTACCATGAATTGTGGAGTTTCATCCACTCACCATCGCATAATCTATCATGGAAGGTTTTTACCTAAAATTGGGGTTTTTCTAAAATCATCTAATTTCTTCTATTTTAGGTCAAATCAAAGGTTTTCATGGGACATTGGATATACTATGACTATGAGGTAGGGTGTCTATGATTTTTTCTATAGTTTCATTGCCTAATACGAATCCAATCATTGTGTCATTTGTCAGTGTCTACCGGAAAATATCAAATAATGTGTATTAAATTAATTTAATTTATTTATCCTTGATCCTTGTGGCCTTCTTTTAAGGAGAACCCCTTTATTGGTTTTTTTCAGTCCATTGGACACCCCTTTAGGTGTTCCTACATGATTTTCCTTTTTACTGTTAACCTAAATTTTTTAATTTATCATTTTTGTTATTTTGCGATATGTCGGGTAGAAGTTTAAATTGATAAAATTATTTAGGTTGAATTGTTTTGCCTAAATAATTATAGTAATAACATTTTTCATTCCATACATTTATTAAATGTTGTTTCCACTGCTTATGTTCATAAATCCCATGTTTTGTTAAACTATGAGTTATAATGTTGGTATTTAATAGTTACCTAAATGACTACAATTATAAATTCTTTCTCTATTATAAATAAATATATATATATATATATATTTGATTTTATTATTGTTATAAATATATTGGGTTAGGGAGAGAATGTGGGTTCTGTATTAAGGACCCACATTTGGACTCTCAACACTTGTTGGGTTAAAACACTAAGTGCCAGGAAAGTGATGTTTTAGGCTCACCAGGAAAGGGCTTTCCTTAGGATTTTTCTATACTATTGGGTGATACTAGTTCCCTAAGGGGAAACCGAGAATGGGTCCATTGGAAAATAGGTTATGCCTAGCCTCAGTTGATACTAAATCCCTTACATGTGATGCCTGGGACGGACTCATAGTTACCATACCCCAAGTAATACATGGAATCATGTGAGCATTGCCTTGGATGGGCTCATGGCATTTGATTTAATTGATTGGATGCTCTGAAGTGAACCTCAGGGATGGTCTCAGACTCCACCTCTTAATTTTTCAGTTTTAATATGAATGCTTGAGATTTTTTTGTTTATAATGCATAGAGTTTTTCTTCATTCTTTGTGATACCTCTTTTATTCCTTTAGTGCGCCTAGTTTGACATATGGATTATACCCCAATCCCAAGCACAAGCTTGGGGGTATGCACTTTTTAGTGTGTTGTGTCACTTAGGCCTTGATATATATATATATATATATATATATATCTGTTTTACCAGGTAATCTTCAAGACTCTCAGTAAAGGTGGAAGCAGGTGGTATGGGATGATTTTCTGATTTGAAACCTAGACCAATTTACATCTATTTTTATTATTTAAATTTACTTATTTTATTACACATTGACACGCTATTAATTGTTTATAACATGAAATGGAAGGGTCTAGCCACCTTGGGTGCCGACCTGCTAAGATTATATCACACACCCGGCTCGGGCGTCATTTGGAACCTGAGTAGACTTTTTGTCTACAGGTATGGATATAGGGAAGCATTCCACTCTTGATGCTTAATTTATTTACTATTTTGGATAGATCCTGGGGGTAAAGGATTGAGTCTATGCTCAAGACGTCGTGAGAAAGTTTTTAGTATTTTGGTAGTTTTTTTCAGCATGTAGTCTATTCATGTACCCCATACCCCTGCACTTTTACCATTTATATTAGGCATATTAAATTGACATCATCTTGGTATTGTTATGATTATTCACCTTTCCAAATTTATTTATTTATTGGGTCATTTATCTGCTTCTATTTTTGTCTACTTTATTTTCTATATTGCTTCTTATACTGGATCGAATATCATATTCTATTGTTCTATACCTTTTCATTTGAGTTCATAGTCTCCCCATGGACTTACCCAAGGCCCTCTTTCGTAGTTAGAAGCCTATGGCATTTTCGGAGATGTGCTTGAGGTCTTGTGGCCCACCATCTTGGGGACCGTTTTTATGGCACTCGGGGTGGGATGCTACAAAGTGGTATCAAAGGAACTTTTTTCTTTTGTATTATTGTTTTTGTTCGATAAAAAAACTGGGATATAAGGATTTGGAATGTACCATGTGTTTAGACATTGCTAACCCATGTACAGGGGAAACCCAAATTTCCTGGGTTGGGATCTCAGTTATTGATAATACCATTTATTGTTGATATGACTTCATCATTGGGTGATGCACTTGTTCTATGCTGTTACTGGTATTAGTGTTATTAATATGATTATTTCACTATTCTAGCCTAATGGAATGAGGGAAATTCATTTTCATGAATCATACTATGAACCATTGGGATTAAAATGACATGTAGATTGTCATTCCATATTTACTTTCATCATGCATATTCTTGTTTTCATGGGAGTTATTTTTTGTTTAGTTGTAATATCATGTCATACATGCTTTTTATAAATATAAATTGTACCATATGTCAAGATGATATGACCACCTTAAGTGGAAATGTAATACCTTAACTTAACTTTACTTGGGAGGCCTTGCACCTTCCCTTTTCTTACTACTCCTTTACTTGTTCACCTCATCTATCATATAATCTTTTCAAAGGTGTGTTTTTGGAGATTATAGGGAAATTATACTATGATTTCTTTATGTTGTACTCTAGGAGATTTGTGATGAGCACATTTTGGAGTTGGGGGTTCGGAACCCCCCGTAGTGTTTCCTATAGAACAACCAATAGAACCACCTGTAGTGCCTCCTAAAGAACCTCCTCCCTATATTCCACAGGTCTTCGATGTTCAGTTCAAGGATAGTCTTCTAAGGTTCATGCAGTTGGTTCAAAGTGTTCCCAAGCCTACCCGACTATGGTAGAGATTACAAGAGATGATCAACAGAAAAAATCCACCCTTCTTCTTGGGGGATGGTGGTCCCAATGCTATAGAGACATGGATAGAATCCATGAAATCCATCTTTGACCATATTGATATGATTCCAGAGCGATGGGTCAAGCTTGATGTATTTATGCTTCGTGACTCCACTAAGTGTTTGTAGGATTTCATTTCTCAGTCAGAGAAACCTAGAGATATGGTTTGGGTAGAATACCATATAGCATTCTATGATCACTTCTTCCCACAGACTTTGAGAGAAGATCATGCCAGAGATTTCTTGCATCTTTAGAAGGGATCTACGATAGTGTTATAGGATTCTAATCATTTCACTAAGCTCTAACATTTTGCTCAATCTATTACAGGTGACACAAAGACTAATATAAGGAACTTTTAGGATGTACTTTTATATGTTTTCCACTCGTAGGTGAACATATTTCATTTAATGTTCATTATTGAGATTGTGAATCAAGCCCTAATTATAGAATGAAATCTCAGGGAAGATAACCCTGTGAGTCAAGGTAGTTCAGCTCCGAAGTAGGATGATAGTTCTTCAGTTCGTAAGAATGAATGTTTCAAGGGTGCATGTGGGGGAAATCCCATCTAGATGACACATACTAACAGCACAATCATATGTCATCAGTGCGGCAGGACCATCCATAGTAATCCCCAGTGCATGAGGAACCCAATGGAGTTCCTAACTTGTAGCAAGAAGGGTCACCTTCATCATCCAATGGAAGATGATATGTTCTAGTACCTCTATAAGGTATGGGATCTATGACTCCACGTCAGACTGGGAGTTCATTTTCCTCCAGGAAATCAGGCCAAGGATGTGGAGGTCGTGGCTGAGTTAGTCAATTTAAAGAACATTAGTGTTAGTAGAGTGGACCTACTCAGACTAGTCAGGCAGTATATTAGGGTCTAGTTTCAAGCTATATATATGCATTACAGTAATCACTAGTGGTGCAGAGCCTAGGGCCTTCTATGGTTAGAGGCACTATCCATGTAGACTCTACTTTAGTTTTTTCCCATTTTGATATTGGTGCTTCACACTATTTCATATCTACTATAGCTATTGATAGATTGGATCTTGCAATCAAATTATTCTATGGAGTTATGTCTCTTGACACTCCTTTAGGGATCATAATAGAGGGCATACGCTAGTTCTAGAAGTGCCTCCTTGAGATAGGTGGGTACCGTTTCATCTGGAATTTGTTCATCCTCAAGATGACCGACTTTGATGTCATTCTTGGTATGAACTTTCTCATTATTTATCATGACCAAGTTGATTTATATCACCATTGAGTTTCCTTTACAACACCCGAGGGAAGAACTTTTGGGAATAAGGTAGAATGGGATATCCAGTCAGATCGAGCTGGACCCAAGCATTATGGGATGGGCACTGTAACAGCTCAACTAGAAAGTCTCTTTAAGAGAGATCAGGGACTGTAGTCAGTGGTGTTCCCTCCCATTATGGATTTCTTTAGGTATTTCTTTCCCAACTATTTCTCTAGGTTACCTCCTATAAGGTAATTTGTGTTCACTATCGATCTAGTTCCAGTTGCGGTACTAGTGTTCATTCCTCCTTATAGGATGGCACCTAAGAGCTCCATGAACTCAAGAAGAAACTTGAAGACCTTGAGTCTAATGGTTTTATTAGACCTAGAATGGTGTCATGGGGTTCAATAGTCCTATTCTCCAATAAGGCAGATGGTACCCTCATATTGTGTGTGGATTACCATCAACACAACCAGCTTATAGTGAAGAATCAATATTTGTTGCCTCATATAGATGACCTCTTAGACCATATTTGAGGAGAAATTGTTTTATACAAGATTGAACTAAAGTCAAGATATCACCAGGTGCATGTGAGACCATATGACATACCACATACATCATTCCGTAGTAGGAATGGCTTGTATGAGTATCTGGTTATACTGTTCGGTCTCACAAACATGCCAGCAGTTTTCATAGTTTTGATGAGTTGGGTTTTCCACCCATACAGTGATTTCTTTGTGGTAGTATTTGTAGAAAACATCTTGGTGTATTCACACTCTATACACAACCATGAAACTCATCTTGAGGTCATGCTAAGTACACTGAGATAGAACAAGCTATACACGAAGCTCAGTAAGTGTCACTTTTGGATCAATAAGGTTCACTTCTTGGGTCACATCATATCTGAGGCGGGAGTATCAGTTGAACCAAAAAAAGTAAGTTCAGTAGTTTCCTAAGGGAATCTAAATAATGTGTTTCACATACGTAGCTTCTTGAGGATTTCTAGCTATTACAAGAATTTCATCTAGGACTTCTCCCACTTATCATCACCCCTTATAGCCTCGAATAAGAAGGGTGTGCAGTTCATTTGGTCTGAAGGTTGTGAAAAATATTTTCAGGAGTTAAAGGGATGAATCAAGATAACTCTGATCCTGATTATTGTAGAGCCATTTAGAAGTTATACTATTTATTGTGATGCTTTAGGAATCAGATTGGGGGCAGTTCTGATGCAGGGTGATCGAGTCGTGGCTTATGGATCCTGCCATCTGAGGCCTCATGAGAGGAACTATCCTACACATGACCTTGAATTAGCAGTTTTGGTTCATGCTCTACACTATTGGAGATACTAATTGTTGGTGAGAGATTCATTTTTTTCACAGATCATAAAAACATGAAATATATCTCTAAATAATGAGACTTGAATTTTGAGGCAGCGTAGGTGGGTCAAATACCTGCAGTGATTCGACTTTGAGCTTGCTTATACCCTTGGTAAGGGTAATGTCATTATTGATTCTTTGAGTTGGAAAATGTAGACAAAAGTTTCCCAGATAGCCCGTAGTGAGTGGTAGATGATGGATTGGTTTTATGAGACGCATCTGGAGGATAAGAAACTACGCGGATAGCTAGTTTTAACAGCTCTTACAGTGACGCCCTCTCTTCTGGAGCGAGTCTGCATGTTACTGTTATGTGATCCATATGGGATTGTTCTGAGGGAAAGAATCATA
Source organism: Viscum album (assembly GCA_963277665.1). Lineage (NCBI taxonomy): Eukaryota > Viridiplantae > Streptophyta > Magnoliopsida > Santalales > Viscaceae > Viscum > Viscum album. Next base: position 822,406,797 of record OY728123.1, read on the forward strand.
GGAGAGAACCCACCTCCTGATTAGGTTTTTGAAAACAGTGATACTCTTCTCTACTGTGGTAATGTATGGGTGCCTTATGATATTCAGGAAGAGCTGATGATAGAATCTCTTGCCTCTATAAGGACATTTCATCCTAGACATACCAAGATGTATAGAGATATTAATCAGCAGTATTGGTTTTTGGGTATGAAAAATAAAATAGCAGTTTTCATTACTCAATGCCCCACCTGTCAGTAGGTGAATTCATAGCACCGGCGACCTGAAAGACTCATACATCCTCTATCTATTCCTGAGTGGAAATGGAATGATGTCACCATATATTCCATTACAGGTTTTCCATGACCTCCTCACAGTAGCGATGTAGTATGGGTGATAATAGATAGGTTGACCAAATTGGGGCACTTCCTACCTATCCGAGAGATCTTCTCCAATAATGAGTTTGGGAGGCTTTATATTCCGGAGATACTTCAACTTCATGGCATGCCCCATTCTATCATGTCATACTGATACTCCCATTTCACAACACGATTCTAGTAAGGGTTGTAGAAAGAATTGGGTTCATGTTTGATTTTTATTATTGCATATCACCCCTAGATATATGGGAAATCCGAGCAGACAATTCCGGTGTTAGAGGATATGTTGCGGGCATGTATCCTTGATTATGTTTTGTCTTGAGAGAAACATCTTCCTATAGTCGAGGTTTCCTATAATCACAGCTTTCAAGAAACTATTAAAATGGCTCCATATGAGGCCCTCTATATTAAAATTTTTCATTCACCACTATGTTGGCTTGAATTAGGTGAGGTAGCTCTTCTCAGTCTTCATCTCATTCAGGAGACTTCTAAGCAAGTCCAGCTGATTCATAAGCATATGGCGATAGCTCGATCAAGAAAAAAGTCTTATATTGATTGTCATCGTAGACCTCTAGAGTTCAATGTGGGACCTCAGGTCCTTCTTTGTGTTCCACCAAGGCTAGGTCAAAGATGAATCAGGAGACAGGGGAAGTTATCACCACGATATGTCATGTCATTCGAGAGAGTGGGGAGAGTTTGTCTGGTAGCCTATCGGTTGTTGTTACCACATAGGTGTCATTCCATTCACGATGTCTTCCATATATCTCAACTTTGATAGTATCATCTAGACTCATCTCATTCATTTTACCCTGACGAAACTGATCTTGAGGAGGATGCATCCTTCGAGGAGTGTCAGATTCATATCAACGATCATAGTACGAAGGTTCTCCTAAGAAAATCAGTTCCTCTGGTTTGGTTGTTATGGCAGCATGAATGCATCCAGGATGAGACCTGGGAGAGAGATATTAATGTTCATGCTCAGTGAATGTAACTTTTCTCAAACAATGTTCCACTACCCTTAAAAGGGAAACTCAGGGATGAATTGTCTTTAGGAGGGGAGGTTGTAACGTCTTGGATTTATCCAATGTACAGACCATCTATGTTTTAGTCCATTTTCCTTAAAGAGACACAGGCCACACACCTGTGCAACCTATTGTAGGTCCCAAGCAGCTATTAATTTATTTAAATGGTTGCATGAGATTTATGTAAAATAATACATCTCTCCCTAGTGAAGTGTTTGAGGTTAAAAATAATTAAAGAGGATTAAAAATAATTTTAAGTAAATTAAAATAACTGAAAAAGGATGAAAATAAATAATAAAATAAAAGTGGTTGGAGAAAAGTAAAAAAAATTAATATGGACTTAAACCATTTTTATAATTATTTTTTTATTCCTCCCTCCCTTTATATTTTTATTATATTCTTTTATTTTCTTTTATTTTCTTTTTTTATTATCCATTCTTTCTTTCTTTTTTCTCCTCTCATCTCTCCCTCTCTCCAAGGTGTGTCACACCACCCTCCTAGCCAGGTAGTGCGCCACCCCCCTCCTCCTTCGGATCACCGTTGAACCTCCAATTCTTATTCATTTTCAATTCCTTTAGAAGCACAATGAAGCTCTTGGTAAGGATAATATTACGCACTAATAATCATTAAGTTTCATCAACTCTCCATTGTGAAATCTACCACATATGGTTTTTTACCGAAATTGTGGTTTTTCTAAAATCATCTGATTTCTTCCATTTTAGGAAAATAAAAATTTGTCATGGGATGTGGGACATGCTATGACTACAAGGTAGGGTGTCTATGAGTATTACCATCATTTTGTTTCCTTATTCAAATTGCATGGTTGTACCGTTCGTTAGTGGTTACCGGCGAATCACAAATAATGCGTATTAAATTAATTAAACTGTTAAGACATGATCCTTATGACCTCTTTTAGGACAAACCCCTTCCCTGGTTTTTTCCATGCCATTGGACACCTCTTTGGGTGTTCCAAAATGAGTTTACTTTTTTACGATTATCCTTAATTCTTTAATTTATTATTTATGTGTGTGTTTTTGATATGTCAGGTGGAAGTTTAAATTAATAAACAAAATTAGTACGAATTGTCTTGCCTAAATAATTCTGGTTATAATATTTTTTATGCCTTACTTTAATTAAAAATTTTTTCCACTACTTATATTCATAAATGCCATGTTTCATTAAACTGTGAGTTATAATGTTGTTATTAAATGGTTACCTGAATGGCTATAATTATAAATTCTTTCTCTATTATAAATATACATATATATATATATACTTTCCTTACTGTTTTAAATATATCGAGTCGGGGAGATAATGTGGGTTCTATATTAAGGACCCATATTTGGAATCTCCGTACTTGATGGGTTACCACACTAAGCGCTGAGAAAGCGATGTTTTAGGCTTTCCAGGTAAGGGATTTCTCTGAGCTTTTTTCTATAATATTAGGTTATACCAGTTCCCCAATGGGAAACCAAGGATGGATCCGTTGTAAAATTAGTTATTCCCAACTTCGGCCGATACTTGATCCCTTACGTGTGATACCTAGGATGGACTCACAGTTACCAAACCATGAGTGATACTTGGGATCCTATAATGATTGCCTTGGATGGGCTCGTGGCATTGGATTTAATTGATTGGATTCTCTGGAACAAACCTCATGGATGGGAACAGACTCCACCTATTAATTTTTTAGCTTTAATATGAATTATTGAGATATTTTATTTATACTAGATAAATTTGTTTTTCATGCTTTTTGATACCTCACTTATGCCTTTAGTGCACCTAGTTGGACACAAATATTAGACCCCATGCCAAAGCACTAGTTTGGGGGTATACACTTTGTGTTGTGTTATGTTACCTAGTCCTTGATATATATATATTACCAGGTAATATTTTAGACTCCCGGCATAGGCCAAAGTAGGTGTTATGGAACAAGTGTCTTCTTAGGAACCTAGAACAAGTTACAATTATTTTTATTATTTAAATTGTATGCTTTTATTATACATTGACGCGCTAATATTTTTTTATACCATAAAATGGAAAGGACTATACACCTTGGGTGCCGGCCTAATGAGATTATATCTCACACCATGCTCGGGCGTCGTTTGGTACCCAAGTAGACTTTATATCTGCAGATATGGATACAGAGATGTGTGCTACTCCCGATGCTTGGTTGCTTTCCTATTTTGGATGAAGCTTGGGGGCAGAGGACTGATCCTATACTTGAGATGCTGTGTGGAATTTTTTGGTCTTTTGGTAGTTTTTTTCAGCATGAAGTCTATGATTGTACCATGTACCTTGCACTTTTACTATTTACATTTGGCATCTTACATTAACATCATCTTGGTATTGTTATGATTATTCAGCTTCTGCAGTTTATTTGTTCATTGGTTCATTTATCTTATTCTGTTGTTGTCTATTTTATTTTCTCTATTTCTTCCGCTACTTATCCAAATATCATCTTACATTGTGATATATTGTTCTTGATGATGGCATAGTCTCCCCACGGACTTACTCAAGGCCCTCACTGCTAGTTGGTAGCCTCTGGAATTTGGGGAGATACACTTGAGGTCTTGTGGACCATCGTCTTGGGGACCATTTCAGCGGCACTTAGGGCAGGATTCTATAGAAATCATACAAATAGAATAGTAAACTCACCTATAAAAGTTTAAATAAAATTTATGTATCTTATAAGTGAAAATATGATATACTTATTTCATGGTATAAGTAAATAAATGTTTTAAAAATAATAAATTAAGTTTTGTTGTTTTTATAAAACAGAAGTGTTTATTTACAATTTTATAATTCATATAAAATTTAAAAGAAAATGTAATTTAATAAAATGTATTAGAAAATTAATATTTTTTGTCTTATGATTATAAGATAATTTTATGAGATCTTAATTAATTTTTCAAAGTTTCATAAAATTAGTTATAATTCTAAAATCAGCATTTTTAGAATAAATGATGATTTGAATTAAAAAATAAATTTCTCATATTTAGAAAATTATTTTCATAAAATGGATTTAATTTTTTAATTATACATATTGAAAAATTGTTAGGGTTAATTTTTAGGATTTTTCTAAAATAGTTGATTTTTTGATAAATAGTGAAATACAGTAATTTATGATATTTAAAAAAATACATTAATTATTGAGTCAAAGATGATGTATGGATGATAAAATCCAAAAATATCAAACTATCCTCCATTATTTTAATATATTTTGTGATATTTCTCAAACTATTCATATTCTTGAGTCAAAGTTATAAACTAATGAACAAAATAATGAGAAAACATCCCTCTCCTGCACTATAAATACTACCCCTCACCACATCTTCTCCTTATAGTTCTAAAGCCTTTTATATTGTTTAATTTATGTATCATTCTCTTCCCAAGACTATTCCCCATGTCTAATACCATTTTTTCTTATAAAAATTCCAAAACTAAGGTCCTTAAGGAAGTTATCAAGGAGAATAAGTTCAATAGGTAAAATCCTCTTTCGTTTTATTTTAAATTTCTTTTCTTATTCTCTCCTCACCTCCCCTCATCCAAGTGACATGATAACTACATTATCGTAAATATACTATAATTTATTCTGTTAATGGAATATCCATCATCAAACCTCTCCACTTCTCCTCTTATTCAAAAAAATGAAAACCTTGTCCGTGATGAGTCGATTTACCGTCATCGTGGATGATGTGTTTTCATTTTCTTTTACCGCCTTCATGGCTGGTCATAAAACCATTATTATGGTTAAATTTGATTAAAATATTCATATTATAAGTTATATAATGTTTTTTATCAAATATATAAACATGATATTAAATAAGATGATATAAGGTCATGATGTTCGTAAAAACCGCCAAAATAAATTAAGTCATCTTCATTAATGTTTTATATAATAATTCATCCTCATATCAGAAAAAAGATATATAGTATTATTTAAAATTATGGAAACATATTAACATAATTTATTTCCAATTCTATAGTTTTTCTTCCATTCAACAAGAAAACCCATAATGAACCAACCATGGAAACCATGAAATAAACACACCCAAAACTGTAAAATAACAAAATATTATCAATAAATAAGTGGAAAGATGTTATAAAAAGATAATTTAAGGTATTATAAATATAAATATAGTTCTATAATAAATCAATAACACTCTTTAAACCATTATACAGGAGTTTTGGACACATATTAAGGAAGTCAAACCAAAGGTTAGGGACTTTCCTTTTAAAATCATCTTTAATGACTCTTTTTACAAAATTCAAAAAAAAAGAATCTTTCTTATTAATTTATATGACCTGAGAGACTTTTCCCTTTTTAATGAAAATTTAATGTATTTATGTTTTCCTTATAAAATTAAATTTTTTTTAGAGAAAGGGATTTCCTATGTATTTTCACATAATTCTTTTAAAATAAGTTATTTTTGTCAAGAAATGTTTTTATGATGCAAGTGTTCATGTTTTATGATTATGTTTTGGTTCTTGGGAATAATTTATGATGAAGGGTGATAACTATATCTCATTACAGTGTATTGTTTATGTTTATGTTCTAATTTTACCATAATGGTTATTCCAAGTGTAACTACGATGGTTACATCATAAGGTAGTCATGAGGGTTACATTAGCAAGTAGCCTTGAGGGTTAAAAATCATATTGTATTCAAGAGGGTTATAGTCTTAAGTAATTCCCCAAGTTAACTTAATGTTTTTATTTATTTTTTCTATGTTCTATAAAAATATATTATTTTCACAAGTTAAGTATATTATACTTTATGGGTGAGAAGTATGTCTTTCTGAAAATGTTTTCATATGTTTATAAGTATTCATGTACTAACAGTTTATTTACTTTTTTTTATTTCCCTCACTAAGATTTTGGTGCTCATAAATAGTTTAAAAAAAATTTCCATAGGTTTTAATGATAGGTAAGAGAAAATAAGAATCCAAGATGAATGTTGTGAAGATTATTTCTTGAAAATATTTCATGTTTTATTAAAAACTATTATATTATGGGAGAAATTGATACTATTTTAGTAGTACCCAATTTGTATACTTGTGGGTTGATATGCATAAATCATTTCATAATTCTCTAAAAATATAATCCTAAAATATCTTAGGGAATGTAGTAAAGTGAATTATAAATTAATTTACTAGATTATGTAATGTTTAATGTCAATTCCTAATAGGTAAGGGATATCTGAACTCAATTTTTATTCATTAGGTTATACTTCTACTCAATCGACTTTGTTATTCCATGATTATGTATGAATTTATCTCTAAATTGTCTTATATGGATTTAAATATGTGTACATAATCACTTCATGGATTAATTATCACTTCAAAATTTATGATCTTTGTAAGGGTTTTCTTTGTCTCAATCTCAATTTAATGAGTCATGTTTCATGTTATGCACTGTGATTTCCTTGTATGGTTTACTTACAACCTCGTGAATGATTTTTGACATATTATGATATAAAATTAATGGAATTTACATAACTATATCATATTATTTATTTCAATTACTTTTGATTTCAAAATTTACCAAAGTGGTAAAAGTTTTATGTTACAATATCCTTTATTTTCAGGATTTTTTATATTCAATGTTCCCTTGGGGGAAATCATTTTCCCTTATTTTATTTAACTACATATATTTTCTTATCCTCAGGTTATGAATTTTTTTTACATGATTATTTTCTATTTCCTTTCTTATTTATTGAATAAACGTCAAAAAAGTTTTTTCAAAGTGATATCGATCTTGTATCTTCATTTAGATCAGGAATCATTCTCTTCCATATCCATATTTTCTAAAATGTTTTCAAAACTGTTTTTTTGTAAATATAAATTATTTCCTAAAATATTTTACATTATTTTAAAGAAATTTAAAAGAAATTTTCTTAACAATTTTCACATGGTTAACTTTTGACTCTCTTTACAAATGTTTTAAAAGAATGTTTTATTTTTATTGTCAACATCATGAATTAATTTTCCTACCATCATGACCATTACTTATTTTGAATATTCTTTTATAATTTTTCTAGTATATTTTAAGAAAATGATTTTCTTAATGTTTTTTGAATTTTTTGTTTTTAATATTACCAAAATAAATGGGTATTTTCCCCTATTTTCAATGAAATGTTTTAAATGTTATTTTATAATTATTTTTATCTACATAAACATCCTCTAATGATTCCTATAATTTACTGTGATTATGATCTTATGATACAATCCATCTTCTATCTCTGGAAAGCTTATGATGGTTTTTAAAGATATTATCCTGAAACACTTTTCATTTCCATGGGTAAGACAATTTATAAATGAATTAAAGCTATTGTAAAAAGGTTGATATTGAAAATTCAAGACTCTATGTTTTATATTCAAGTATGGTACATAGAAATTATTGATGATGATGGATGATCTTGATATGTATTATGATGACGGGTGATCATAATACACCTTATATGATGGGTGAGGCTGATATAGCTCTCCAATGTATTGGGTAATGTTCATTGTCTTTAAAGGAAATCACGAGGGAGTTAACCAGGGAGGTTTCACCTATGGATTTTACTAGAATCCAGTTATTTCTAACATGAGTGAACACAAGTTATAAAGAAATTGTTCCAACATAGCCACACAATTAATATATTCTTTCTATGGGTTTTTAATGTTTCCTCTGATCAAGATTGACATCACATGGCTCATGAGTATTGATTCCCCTGACTCTGGACTTTTTTAAATCTTTATTTAATGTCACATGTTGAATGATCTTGGTTTTTATGGGTATTAATTCTATTATGTTATGCTCATGCACTTTTATTATGTCTTCGTACCATTATTTTCATCTTATGTTCACTGATGATATTCAATTTTTGATGATTATGTTTACCCTTACAGAGCGTTTGATCTCGCCCTTATTATGTTTCCTTTTGAACAGGTTGTGAAGAAATATTTTAAGTGTGTTATGCCTAATATGGTTACTAGATGTGTAGAAATTAGTGGGATATTATGTAGATATTTATTAATCATTTGTTTATGTATCCAAGTTTCCATGTAAGAGTCTATCCTAATTATCTAAAACTATAAACCCTAAAGTCCCTTGGGTATGTAAGTGATCCAACATTTTATTTTGATGTTATATGTTTTTAAATGTTAAAATTGGGTCACATTTATTGGTATCAAATCCAAAAATATAGAGATTTTGTTTTAGTACTGGATTTGGGAGTGTGGGTTTAGGGATGTTATACTCATGACTATTGTGTATAGTAATCTCATGAGTGAAGTTGAGTTGTTATAAATAATGACAAGTCATCCTTTGACATCAAATTCCATCTCCTCATCCTTCTTTTCTTATTTTAATTTTTGCTATGTTTAGTTTAAATTATGTTAATTTTGTTTGTTTAGTATATTTCATAATTAAGTGATAATTTTCTAAAGACAAAAAAATTGGATTAGATATTGTCACTAGGATTACTTGATCATTGTGGGTTCAACCCCATACTTTCACTTTATTATTCTTATAGAGTTAGTGATTTTGATGAATATATAAATTTTAAACTTTGATAGACTTTTGGAAGTTACGACACCATCAGAGCCTATAAAAACCATATCCAAATCTCCCTTTGGAAAGGATAACATAAATTTTCACTATATGTCACATAATATATAACAACTTTTGAAAATCCATCTAAAAATTATTTTATATATCCTCTAAAATAATTTTGGGATAGATCTCAAAGTTTTATACAAACAATTTATAACAAAAACATAATCCTTATTCATATAACCATAAAGGATGATCCCATGATACTTCGTATAGTTGATCAAAATTATGAATTCCTTAATTCATAATTGTATGAAAATAGGGACCTCTAGAAAAGTGTCAATAATTCTCAACCTATAAAATGGTCAGGCGTGATCTATTTTAAACACATGTATCTTCATACCTATATCAACGGGTTGTATCATATACAAGTATACATAATCATATAATACCTTTATACAAGACATAAAGTATCCATGAGGAATGAACTATAACGATCCCATATATCCTACTCATACATTCTAAATTATCTAATTATAGAAAAGCTAGACATATAAATACATCACATGTAGTACACCCAAATAGATACACAGATTACACGTACCTTATCTTGGTATATCCATACACTTATTTGGTCTGTCTCAATTGAGATCCCAAATTTTATACTCATTATATGAGAGGAAAAATACCATCTTGGTTAAACCTCAAGTGACAACATGATCAATAACATACCCAACCACCTAATGATTAGCTTGGCCTCAAGGTTAGTGTAATAAATGTATCAAATTATGAAGGTTTTCATGCTTTTTATATTTTCAACCCTGGGTGTGGGGATTCAATATGAAAAAACTATCCACCAAAGATAGTATATGAAACTCTATGTGGTATATGTAGTTGATCATCCAACATAAAAAGTTGTTTTGTGCCTAATGAGTGAATCTCATATCTCTATACAAGACTCAACCCACACCAATATTATCATGTCATCCCAACCTATAACTCTTCATGATGACCATCGATTATGGATAACTCCAAATCACACTTTGAGAGATTAATCATTATTTCACGTCATAAATACATACATTAGACATAAAAGAATGATAAATTGGATAATGTATTTTATATAACATGAAACATTTTGTATATTCTTAAAATGCTTTAAGAATACTATCAAAACTAAATATAAGAATTCATCTAATTATATGCTATATGATAAACTTCTAAAGAATCCTCATGTTTTTTCACTTTTATGGTTTTGTTAAACTCATTACATCTCTATGTAATTCCTGATACATCTCTATGTAACCTTTTAATAAATCCTACCACTAAAATCATTTAATATAAATAAATATTATTTGAATAATAGTGAGATTAGGATTTATGATCCTCATATTCAAATCTTTGAACATAATATTCAAACTCATTTACTTCAAAATATCAAATTTTATGATATTAATTACTTATATTGTCTATTTATAACACTTTCTAAGTTCATCATCATCATCTAAGAAATTTTCCATTTAATCATTTATTGTATATCATTTATTAAAAAATTTAAAATGTAACTCTTTACATTATGATGATTATTTACCTATATACCCTAAACACTTTTTAGGATGTCAAATGACTTTCACTTTCAATTATACTAATATAATCATTTATTTTTTATACTTATAACTTTTTTATGTAAAAAACATACCCCCACTAATCTATTATAAACTATATTTTCTTTAAAATATATTTATAATTCACAAAATCCTTTATGTTGGGAAATAAAAATTATTTTCTTTGTGGTGATATTTAACAAATAGACTATTAATACTTATATATTATATGGTATTCTATGTGTTTAGATCATTGAAAATAATATTTTATCTTTTAAAATATGCCAATGAAGGGTGGTGGAAACTATTTCCATTATTTTTTAATAAATACTTAGATAACACAATTTTATCCTTTTTTTCTTTTCAAAAATGTTATAGAATCTGATTAATCATAAACAATGTGTATCAAAATCATCATAAAAAATTTTCATAAAAAACATATGGTTATAAAAAACTCATCTAATCATATGAGATAAATAAGATGAAAATTCACATACTTTATTCAATATCAATTTGATATTAAAGTATTCCTTTACATCCAATTTCTTTATTTAGAAACTCTTTGTTTCATCACTTGAATGAACACTGTAAGATTTATTTATCCTTCACTTAATTTTGAACTCCTTTATATTTATAATAATTTCTAAATATATATTTAGTATCATATACCTTTCAAAATTTCTGAATTTATTTTTATAACATTAAAACCTGAAATTAACTCCCAATTAATTCTATCAAACTCTTCCATGTATTTTGGAAAATTTTATCTTCTAATTGAAAAACTACCCCCTCCTTTTTGAAACCTTCACTAGGTTTAAATGACTAAGGATAACTATTTTATCCTCCAATATTATTTTTCTAGATTAAAATTATAAACATTTATACTGTCAATATACCACTAGAGCCTAAAAATTCCATGTTCTTATCATAAATCCTCAATAATTTGAGGATATTTGGTAAAATTTTATTCAACTCAATCATATTATCAAAACCTTTCCAGTAATGATTTAAAAATAAAGTCCTTTCCATATCAATCCTTAAAGGAGGCCTCTAGTCTCTTCAATTAAATAACACTCCAAATCATATTGATCACATGAGTGGAGATTAAAATTACTTCAAACATATTACATCAAAAAAAAGAATTTAAAACCACAATTTAATCCTTCTATTCTAATCATAGGAATCTAGATCCGCTTATAAAACAACATCAAAATTTAGAAATTCAGAAAGGGTTGGGTTTAACACTTATAATTTTTGGTATTATTTGATAAATATTTGGAAATTACTATACTAATCAAGATATTTTCTTTAATTAAGATAATATTTCTCGATAATTTATCAAAAATTCAATATTGATAATGTCACAAACAAACCTAGATGACCTTCCTAAGTAGTACTCAAATCAATCCTGACATAGCCCAAAAGGAATTCCAAATTCCTATGGTCTGACAACTAATGCATGGGAATCAAGAAAAAATAAGACAGAATGACTTCACAATAAGAAAAAAACATCGAGATAAAGCAACATATAGGAATCAATAAATAGTTATTATGAAAAAAACTCCAAAAAAGATAAGTACCATAAGTAGATAGATACAAGACCCAAAAACAACACATCTACCCCAATCACCAAATAATATTCAAGGACGTCATCAATAGATCACTTTGTAATAAATGTAACACTAACTCCACTGATCATCACCAACTCCAAAGGTCCCACTAATCAATAACACCCACCACCTCGAAGTGATACTTTCACTTTTCATGGACCTCGAATAATAAAATCAATGGATGCCTAAAGGTAAAAGTAGGGTATGACTAATAAAATCCTAGTATGATCTCACCAAGGATTCCATAATAAATCCATATCAAATAAACAAAATATGCACAATTTTAGATAAAACACGGCATGGTAATATTTTCATAATTTTTAATAAAATGTTCTTTTAAAATTATTTCAAAGACTAGAATAAAAAAATAGTTACAAAAGTACTTTTCTAGAAAAATAGGCATGAAAAAGCGTTTGTTTAAAAATATTCATGAATAAATCATTCCATAATCATATGCAAATAAAAATAATTTTCAATCATAGCACCATGGTTATAAGCCTCGGGGGTTAGTTAGCTTGATTCAATAGGTTCTACACAGTTTTAGTGAAATACAGATCCTAGTGTGTGTGCACTTTCTAATATCCACAAGCCTTAGGGGAATAGGAATCCATCCCAAAGAATGAACTCATTTCCCTCAATAATTTTAGTATCATTGTCATCATCAATCTATTTTAAGATAATTATTTTTACCTAGTTTGTATATCATTATCCTATCTAACCAAGCTCTCTTGATCTTCAATTTAATCAATCATACAAGGGGCTACCATTCAATTCAATCACTATCAAATCATTCAATAAATAATTTCAAATAATCCCAAAGTTTATTTTACAAAACATTCCATTTCATTTTAAAACCCAATAAAAATGTCTTTAATAAAAAATCATGACTTTCAAAATAAACTATCTCATTTAAAAATCATAAATCATTTAACACTTTCATTTCTCAAGAATCGTCATCAAAATATTTCATCAAAACATTCATTAATTTCAAATCCATTTTACTGAAATCATTACTTTATTTGAGAATCCATAATCAAATAGGTTCAAAACACACCATGAATTTTCAAAACATTTATCAAATAAATCAAATAATTATTTGGAAATATATAGGAAATTCATTTCAAAACAAGCAAGCAACAATAGATTCAATTAATAGGACTTTCCTTACGAAAAATCCAACCTAAAAACACAATATCGAGAATCACCAATCATAGAATATACCAATGAAGAGAGATAAAAGGCTATAAATGACTAAGGGGGAATAATATAACAACTAATATTAAATAAGAATCTTTAATGCATTATCTTTATAACAATGGGAGAGAGAGAGAGAGAGAGAGAAACATACCTCAACGATTCCCAAATGTAGCACAAAAACCAATATTGTAATGGCCCAGACCTCTCCGGCCCATTACATTGTCAAAAAGAAGGTCACGAAGTGTTTTGGAGGGTAAAATGGACTTTTCCCACACTTTCCAGAATTTTGTAAGTACACGCCGTGTAGTGTGAGTACACGCCGTGTACCACCTTGCCGAGTATACCCTGTGTTCAAGGCCATGTCCTTGCCGTGTGAAATAAATGAGTACACGCCGTGTACCCCAAACTACACGCCGTGTACCCCCTCGCCAAGTATACCCTGTGTGGAAGTCCGTGTATTTTTCGTGTGAAGTAAATGGGTGCACGTCGTGTACCCTAAACTACACGTCGTGTAGTCCCTCCCCATGTACGCTTTACCAGTCAACAGCCGTGTTCCATGTTGAAGCCATGTCTTTGCCATGTGAAATAAATGGGTACATGTTGTGTGTCTAAACTACACGTCCTGTAGTCCTTCCCCGCATATGTGTTACCCTCAAACTGTGTGTTGACCAGTCAACGGCCGCGGAACCGTGTTGGAAGCCACGTGGAGACCATGTGAAATAACCGAGTACACGCCGTGTACCATAATGTACACGCCGTGTACTTTTTCTTTTCTCGCCTATAAAAGGAGGGGTCCCCTCCTCCTTTTCAACTCACCCCTCCCCTCCCCTTTCCTCTGAGCAGAGTTCTCCCAAGAGACTCCAAGGCTCTTTATTCCGTAACTTCTTCATCCGAGCTCCGATTTACGATCCGTCAGCAGCCACAGGATCATAACGACGAGGCAGAACTTCTAAGCTTGGATCTGTTGTCTTTCCTTTGGCCTTTCCTTTCCAAAGTCCACCCGAGGAGGTTTTTTCCAGACTCGATGGAAGTGACGGACGCCGACGAACGTCTTCTAAAGTTGATCCGGGGGAGCGTTGTGATCAGAAGCTGTTGAGGTATAAATCTTACCTTCGTCTCTCTAGATTGCGCATCATGCAGGGTGGGTGTCCTCTTGTTTACCTGAAACACTTTTAAACCAGTTTAATAAAGATAATAACTAGTTAAAGAATGGGGATGGGGAAGTTGTTATGTTTATCTTTATATCCTGTAATATTTTGTTGTAAATTGAATAGGATTATGCTTACTGAAAATCACGGTCATTGGGGGCATTTTCTTGTGCAATTAAATTTTTCCCTATCTTTCTAGAACTTTTTGTGAATGGAACTTTGTTGAATGTGGAATTTGGTTAATCATGTAAAGTTGGATGATTTAAAATCTGGAACCCTTGTGTGATCACCCTGGTTGAACAAAATGGAATAATGAACATGTGGGTGTTGGCTTGGATACATGGCATGTGATGGGGGTGTTTTGTGGGTTGTTGTGGATCGGGTGAGCAGCGGGGCTGTGGTTGGCTTGGTTGTGGGTTTGTGTGAATTTTATGTTAGTGATGGGCAGTGGGGCTGAAATAAATGGTATTAAAGGGATAATGATGTACGAGTTTCGGTGTGATCATGGTTATGGTGGTTGGAAGAAGGGCAATAGGGATGGGTTGAATGTGAACGAACTACTGGTTGTGAATAATAAATAAAAGTGTAAGAGTTAATGGTGGGGCGTGGTAATGAAACGATATTAACAATAAATGTGGCTGCTTGTTTAATAAGAAGGACTTGGTTCTGTTGCTTGTGTTTTCCTAACTTGATTTATGGATGGCAGGGATATGTTTTATGGACGATCGATGTGGTTGGTTGTGGATAGTTTCCCAGTAGATAAGGAACTAAACAAACTAATTCTGCTGAAACGTGAAAACCTAAATGGGGTTGGGGTTGTTTGTTGTATGCATTCTTCATGTTAGAAGTGTCGAGGCACGTGATCAATTTCTCTGTTTAGAATCCATAGGTTAGGCTGAGTGTTTGGTATATATATATATATATATATATATATATATCTTTGTGTTATTGACGCACCCCACCCATGTTGAGCACTTAGTGCCGAACACTCCCATTTCATGGGAGAGGGTGTTTTCCCATAGTTACTAGCTCCTTCTTGCTCCATCTTCCCTAGGTTGTGATAGATTGAGGTGACCTTACACCTAAGACCCTTCAGGTAGGTTTTGATTGGGGTGGTTTTATCCCAAGACTCTTCGGGCAGGTTTTACTGTTTCCCAAGAATCTTCGAGATGGGGCCCAAGTGTGTGTGGGCGGGATACGTGGTTGTGAGGACCATGTGCGTGCGGGCGGGATACGTGGTTTTGAGGCCCAGGTGTGTGCGGGAGGGATACGTGGTTATGAGGCCCAGGTGTGTGTGGGTGGGATATGTGGTGAGGCCCAGGTTTGTGCGGGCGGGATGTGTGGTTTGTGAGGGCCAGGTGTGTGCGGGCGGGGAGAGTGTGGCAGCATCAGGACGTTCGCTGTTAGGAAGAGCATATAACTAATGGGAAATGTTGTGGGGTACCCAATACTCTTGTTCTTATACTACTACTACCTGTTGTGATTGTTTTTTTGGTGAGTGTGGCTGGTGAGGATGGGTGGATAGATTTCCTTTCTAGGTTTCTTCTGTTGTTCTCACGGGACATTAGGATGTCTCCCCACTTGTGCACAAGAGCTTTAGGATTCCCTATTGAGTATACTTGTATGCTCACCCTATGTTTACTTTCAGGTTTCCAAGAGGACTACCAGGGCCGTGCGGGACCCTAGTAGTCGGGACAGTTGGAGTTGTTGCAGTTGATGTACTCTGGTTTTCTTTTGGTGTTGTACTTTGAGCTTTCTTGTACTTGCACCTTATTATAAAATTGTTTAAACATGCATGTGGGCTTGGTTTGGGTTTATTTCTATACACTTGTTCTTTTCCTTTTTGGTGGTTGACCTGTCCTATTTCCCGATCCTAAATAATAAAAAGGGTAATGCCTCCCATATTTTTGAAAACTCAAACCCTTGGTGCTAGTCGCCACCCCGGGGCCTACTAGAGGCGGGACTCAGGGGTTATTATCTCCCTTTCACCATTTCCAACTCAGGAGGGGCATCTTGGGTGGGAGGGGGTCATGACAGAATGGTATCAGAGGTGATGGTTGAGAGATAATATGAAGTCTAGAGTTAGGCACAGTGAGGATTGCATGGGATGTTAGGGCAACAGTGTTGGTTAATCTTGGTGCGTGACATAGGCCAGGGAAGACCGGCTAGGACACGAGATTTTGGGGCCCCCCGTGATCCAATGCAAGGACTCTGAGCCTACCAAACGACCAAGTGAGACTACATTGATTGCAGGGTAGAGACCCTAGGGAAGGTACATGCATCATCATGATTGTGTTTTACTTGATTTGGGTGTTCTGGGAAAGAAATTGAAATAAAATGATAAAATGAAACCCTGAGAAATTTTCTTACTAATTGGGATTAGGCGATCTTTGTTTACCATACAGCTATGGCACCTAGACGTCATCCCTGGGTGGCTCAGATGGCCGAGGCCCAGCAGATTCAGGTGGTCGATCAGTTGAGGATTGACCGAGAGGAGGAAGATAGCTAGTGGCAGAAGACTCTCCATTCTTTCCAGAAGCAAACCCTCAAGAAGTACGAGGGTAGTACTTCGGATAAAGAGACAGAGCGGTGGCTTGAGGAGCTAGGGATTGCTTTTACCTTGATTCGTGCTCCGAGGGAGTACTGGGTTCCCCTAGTAGTCAGTTAGCTGAGAGGTGCGGCACGACAGTGGTGGAAAATCTACCTCGGAGAGAGGATAGAGGCAGAGGTTCCATGGGCTGACTTTGAGAAGAAATTCCGAGAGAAATTCCTGTCTTCCATGATCAAAGCGAAGAAGCGGCAGGAGTTACTCTCCCTTTAGTAGGGGAGTTTGTTAGTACGAGAGATAGGGATCAAGTTCAAGGATCTCCTGTGCTTTTCTTTGGATCTCTTTCCGGATGATGAGTTTCGGGCGAGACGTTTGGAGGAGGCGCTTCGTCCTTCTCTCTAGTATGTTGTCACCCCCTTCACCCTTCCGACGTACTTGGAAGTACAGAAGAAGGCAGAGGTTTTAGAGAGGACGCACTCACAAGGAGGTGCACCACATGAGGGGATCCATCCAGGTTCGTCGAAGGGGAAGGTAGTCAGCAGTAGGTCTCCTGCGACGGGACCTTCCAGGTTCAGGCCAGTGGGGTGCAGACCCCAGCAGTTCTAGTTCAGATCTTCAGGTCCTCGTCCCTTCTTCACGAGCCCAGGATCGATGTGTATTTCTTGTGGAGGTTTTGGGCACATTCAGATTCGGTGCCCGACCCCAGCTCAGTATGGTGGAGGTGGGCAGCTTCAGCGCCCACCTCAACAGCACCAGTTGTCGGCGAGGCCCTTCCAGCAACAGCAAGACCATGCTCCTCCAAGGGTAGACATTGCAAGAAGAGGCCGACCTTAGGGTGCACCTCATGGACCTCGACCAGGGCATGGTCGGGGAGGTGGACGACATCAGATAGGCAGAGGAGCTAGGCGTGGACAGTTGAACGCAGCAGAGTTGACAGCTCCAGCATGACCAGAGGTGGTGCGAGGTACGATTTGTTTGTTCATCACTCTTGTTTTAACTTTGTTTTATTTTGGAGCTTCGCACACCTTTTTTGCACCTGGTCTAGCCCATGCTTTGGGACTAGACATAGAGAGACTTTTCGTACCACTGGTGCTGAGTACACCAGTAGGAGGCCAGACTAGCGTATCTTGTGTTTTCCGGGGATGTGGGATGACGTTGGGACCACATAAATCTAGTGGGGACCTTCTTTTGTTACAGATGCATCCATACGATGTCATCCTAGGCATCGACTAGTTGTTTTCT
Organism: Viscum album; assembly: GCA_963277665.1. Lineage (NCBI taxonomy): Eukaryota > Viridiplantae > Streptophyta > Magnoliopsida > Santalales > Viscaceae > Viscum > Viscum album. The sequence continues at coordinate 822,425,063 of OY728123.1, forward strand.
GTTAGTGTTGTTATCGACTGATTGCGGAGAACAGTCGTGTTCTCCGACGTGGACGGGCAGCGTGTAGCTTTTGTTGGCGAGAGGAGCTATCAGGTGGGAAGCCGGTGTGTGGAGCCTCTCCTTTCCTTGTTAGGTGGGCTATCAGTGGTTTCAGCTGATACAGAGATGATGGATGTCCTGAAGGATGTTGGGGAGTTCCTAAATGTTTTTTCCAAGGAGATTGTGACTCTACCCCCCCCCCCCCCCCCCCGACGTGATGTTGAGTTCGGGATAGACTTACAGCCTTGTGCCCGTCCTATTTTGATGGCCCCTTATCGGATGGAACCTCTAGAGTTACGGGAGTTGCGGATTCAGATTGACGATCTGATGGAGAAGTGTTTTTTTCGAACCAGCATATCGCCATGGGGTGCTCCAGTTTTGTTCATGAAGAAGGAAGATGGTGGTCTCAGGCTATGCATAGACTACCAAAGGTTGAACCAGGTAACGGTCAAGAACTATTACCCCCTTCCAAGGATAGATGATATCTTCGACCAACTGAGGGGAGCAGGTTAGTTTTTCAAGATTGATCTATGATCTGGATATCATCAGCTGAGGTTAAAGGACAGTGACATCTCGAAGACGGCTTTCAGTTGAAGGTATGGGCACTTCAAGTTTGTAGTGATGCTGTTTGGAGTTACAAATTCACCAGCTATGTTCATGGGACTTATGAACTTTGTCTTCTGAGAGTTTCTGGACCGGTTTGTCATTGTGTTTATCGATGTCATCATGATCTTCTCAAGACCAGAGGAGGAGCACGTTGAGAATCTCAGGGCAGTCTTAGAAGTCCTTCGACACCACCATCTTTATGGGAAATTATCGAAGTGTAAGTTCTTGACATAAGAAGTACACTTCCTTGGGCATGTAGTGTCTCAGCATGGAGTGTCATTAGACCAGTCAAAGGTGGAGGCATTTGTTTCTTGGGCGGCACCCAAGAGCGTGGCGAAAGTTCATAGTTTCCTGGGGTTGGCAAGTTACTATCGGAGGTTCGTTTCGAACTTCTCTCGAGTTGCTGCTCCATTGACAGCTTTGACTAGGAAGAACTAGGTCTTCCTATAGAGCGAGAAGTTCCATAAATCTTTCGACTACCTGAAGGAGAAGTTTTTCAGTGCTCTTGTACTCACGTTTCCAGAGGAAGGGTTGTTGTATGAGGTGTTTTGTCATGCTTATGGCCTTGTTCTGGGGTGCGTGATGATGCAGAAGAAGGGAGTGATCTGTTATGGGTCTAGGCAGTTACGCCCTCACGAGCGTAACTCTGCCACCCATGACCTAGATCTTGAAGTAGTAGTGTTCGAACTGAATTTGTAGATACATTACCTCTTCGAGGAGCGCTTTTTGGTCTTCTCAGATCACAAGAGCCTGCGTTATATCTTCTCTCAGCATGACCTGAACTTACGGTAGCGGAGATGGGTCGAGTTTCTCCAAGACTTTGACTTTTATATATCTTACACTAAAGGTAAGGGAAACGTTGTGGCTGATGCCCTGAGCACGAAGTCGCATCAAGAAGTGGTTCGGGGATCTCCTGATGCTTGGAAGGCGATGGGAGAGTTGGTTTCCTTGCACTTGGATTCAAGGGTAGAAGGTGTTAGATGTTGTTTGTTTCAGATGACGGTGCAATCCTCCTTGTTGCAGCAGGTGGAAGAGTCTTAGTGGGGGGACTCCGAGGCAGAAGTAATATGGGATCGTGTCGATCATGTAAACGCTCCAGATTGATAGTCAGAGGATAGCCGACATCAGATGCTTTTCCATGGAAGGTTTTTTGTTCGAGAGGCGATGTGTGAGGGAGTTCTCCATGAGTTCCATATCTCATCCTTGGCGGTACATCCATGAGTTTCAAAAATGTATTGAGGCCTGAGGGAACAATTTTGGTGGCCCGGGGTGAAACGGGCAGTGGAAGAGTTTGGGGCTAAATGCCTAGTGTGTCAGAAAGTGAAGGTTGAAAACCGTGTTCCCAGTGGTTTGTTGCATCCTTTAGATTTCCCCGAGTGGAATTGGGATGAAATCTCAATGGACTTCTTCATAGGACTACCTAGAGCTCAGGGTGGTTATGACGCTATCTGGGTAGTGGTGGATCGACTGATGAAATCATCTCACTTATTAGCAATTAAGGAGTCGGGCCCGGTGAGTACCTTAGCATAGAGGTATGTGGACGAGGTGGTGTGTTTTCATGGAGTTACGAAGACTATCATCTCAGATTGGGATACTTGGTTTACCTCACAAGTCTATAGGGGGATACAATATGCTTTTGGCACCCAGTTACGCCTTAGAACTGCTTTCCACCCCCAGACCGATAGGTAGACAGAGCGGACTATCCAGACGTTGGAAGACATGCTGCGAGCATGCGTTCTGGATTTTGAAGGAGCATGGGTACGACACGTTTCTTTAGTAGAGTTTTCCTACAACAACAGCTTACACTCTACTATTGGCATGCCACCGTTTGAGGCTTTGTATGGAAGACCATGTCTTTCACCCATTTGATGGGTAGAGGTTGGTGAGATGGGTGCTCTTGGGCCATAGGTAGTGTAGAGCACCACAGAGAAATTCCAGCTTGTAAGTGAGAGGATGAAAGCGGATTAGGACCGACAGAAGTCTTATGATGATCGTCGGAGGAGGCCCTTGGAGTTCGAGGTGGTAGATCATGTGTTCTTGAAGGTTTCCCCTCGATGGGGGCAGTGAAGGTTTGGGAAAGGGAGCAAGCTCTCACCTAGGTTTATCGGACCTTTTGAGGTGCTGAGGTGAGTCGGTGAGGTGGCATATCAGCTAGCCCTACCACCTCAGTTGGAGAAGGTTCATGACGTCTTCCACGTCTCCCAGCTTCGTCAGTACTTACCCGATGACTCTCACGTTATCGACTGGGGAGAGCTAGATATGGGAGACGACGCGAACTTCGAGGAACGACCAGTCAGAATTGAGGATCGTAAAGAGAAGGTGCTCCATGTATAGACCATTCCCTTAGTTCATGTGTTGTGGAGGCATGGCGGCCTCGAGGAGAGAACTTGGGACTGGGAGGCCCAGTTGCACGCTCAGTACCCGGAGTTGTTTTGACTTGTTTTTTTTCCTTGTTCTTATGAGCTTTGGTTTGATGTTATACTATGTAACTTTGATATATGGAATGCTTGGCTTTTCGGTTATGAGACCTATTGATTCCTTGTTCTCTGGGAGTGTGTAGCATGTCCAGATATGTGGGGAAAGGGGAAAAACCAGACTCTAATCGAGACGCATTAATGAGGATTCGATTGAACCCGTGAGGGCGAGTTAGTGCCGCCTAAAATGGATAATATCTCGACATAAGAGAGGTAATTTTCCCCAAACCATGTGTTCGGGAAATGTGTGGGTTGTATGGTGTTGGGGGCAGTGTTGTTGGAAAATACTAATATATGGAAGTGGGAAGGCCCAATCCTTAATCAAGACGCATTAATGAGGATGCGATTAAACCCATGTAGGCGAGTCAGTGCCGCCTAAAGTGGATAATACCTTGACATGGGAGAGGGAATTCCTAACACCTGTGATTAGGGGTTGTTGGTTGGGTTCCTGTTATAATGAGAACCCTAAGAGGTATCTTGTTGGGTTCCTCTGGGTTGGTTTTTGAATTCTCAGGGATGAGAATGTTTTAAGAGGTATCTGATGTATTGGCCCGGACCTCTCCGGCCCATTCCTTTTTCAAAAAGAAGGTCATGAAGTGTTCTGGAGGGTAAAATGGACTTTTTCCCACACTTTCCAGAATTATTTAAGTGCATGCCGGGTAGTGTGAGTACACACTGTGTACCACCTTGCCGAGTATAACCCATGTTCAAGGTCATGTCCTTTCCATTTGAAATAAATGAGTACACGCCGTGTACCCAAAACTACACGCCGTGTACCCCCTTGCCGGGTATACCTCGTGTGGAAGGTCGTGTCTCTGCCGTGTGATGTAAATGGGTACATTCCATGTACCCTAAACTACACGCCATGTAGTCCCTCCCCGCGTACGCTTTACCAGTCAATGACCATGTGTCGTGTTGAATCTGTGTCTTTGCCATGTGAAATAAATGGGTACACACCGTGTGTCTAAACTACACGCCGTGTAGTCCTTCCCCACGTATGTGTTACCCTCAAACCGTTTGTTGACCAGTCAACGGTCGCGGATCTGTGTTGGAAGCCGCGTGGAGACCGTGTGAAATAACCGAGTACATGTCGTGTACCATAAAGTACACGCCGTGTACTTTTTCCTTTCTCGCCTATAAAAGGAGGGGTCCCTCCTCCTTTTCAACTCACCCCTCTCCTCCCCTTTCCTTTGAGCAGAGTTCTCCCAAGAGACTCGAAGGCTCTTTCTTCCGTAACTTCTTCGTCCGAGCTCCGATTTACGATCCGTCAGTGGCCACGGGATCGTAACGACGAGGAAGAAATTCTAAGCTTGGATTGGCTATCTTTCCTTCGGTCTTTCCTTTCCAACTTCTACCCGTGGAGGTTTTTCTGGGACTCGACGGAAGTGACGGACGCCGACAGACATCTTATAAAGTTGATCCGGGGGAACGTTTTGATCAGAACCTATTGAGGTAGGGATCTTACCTTCGTCTCTATAGATTGTGTATCATGCGCGGTGGGTGTACTCTTGTTTATGTGAACAACTTTTGAACTGGTTTAATAATGATAATAACTGGTTAAATAATGGGGATGGGGAAATGGTTATGTTTATCTTTATATCCTGTAATATTATGTTGTGAATTGAATAGGCTTATGGCTACTGAAAATCACGGTCGTTGGGGGCCTTTGCTCGCGCAATTAAATGTTGCCCTATCTTTCTAGACCGTTTTTGTGAATGGAACTTTTTTTAATGTGGAATTTGGTTAATCACGTAAATTTCGCTGATTTAAAATCTGGAACCCATGTGTGATCACCCTGGTTGAACAAAATGGAATAATGAACATGTGGGTGTTGTCTTGGATACGTGGAATATGATGGGGGTGTTTTGTGGGTTGTTGTGGATCGGGTGAGCAGTGGGGCTGCGGTTGGCTTGGTTGTGGGTTGGTGTGAATGCTATGTTAGTGATGGGCATCGGGCCTGCAATAAATGGTATTAAAGGGATAATGATGTATAGGTTTCGGTGTGATTGTGGTTATGGTGGTTGGCAGAAGGGCTGCAGGGATGGGTTGAATGTGAAAGAACTATGGGTTGTGAATAATAAATAAAAGTGGACGAATTAGTGGTGGGGCATGGTAATGAAACGATATTAACAATCAATGGGGTTGTTTGTTTAATAAGAAGGACTTGGTTGTGTTGCTTGTGTTTTCCTAACTTGATTTATGGATGGCAGGGATATGTTTTACGAATGATCGATGTGGTTGGTTGTGGATAGTTGCCCAGTAGTTAAGGAACTAAATAAACTAATTCTGCTGAAATGTGAAAACCTAAATGGGGTTGAGGTTGTTTTTTGTATGCATGATTCGTGGTAGTAGTGCCGAGGAACGTGCTCAGTTTCTCTATTTAGAAGCCATAGGTTGGGATGAGTGTTTGGTATATATATATATATATATATATATATATCTGTATCTTTGTGTTTTTGACGCACCCCACCCATGTTGAGCACTTAGTGCCGAACACTCCCATTTCATGGGAGAGGGTGTTTTATTATAGTTACTAGCTCCTTCCTGCACCTTCTTCCCTAGGCTGTGATGGCTTGAGGCGACCTTACACCTAAGACCCTTCAGGTAGGTTTCTATTGGGGTGGCTTTAGCCCAAGACTCTTCAGGCAGGTTTTACTGTTTCCCATGAATCTTCGGGATGGGGCCCAGGTGTGTACGGGTGGGATACGTGGTTGTGAGGCCCAGGTGTGTGCGGGCGGGATACGTGGTTGTGAGTCCCAGGTGTGTTCGGGCGGGATACGTGGTTGTGAGGCCCAGTTGTGTGCGGGCGGGATACGTGGTGAGGCCTAGGTGTGTGCGGGCGGGATGTGTGGTTTGTGAGGCCCATGTGTGTGCGGGCGGGGAGAGTGTGGCAGCGTAAGGACGTTCGCCATTAGGAAGAGCAACTAACTAATGGGAAATGGTGCAGGGTACCCAATACTCTTGTTCTTATACTACTACTACCTGTTGTGATTGTGTTTTGGTGAGTGTGGCTGGTGAGGATGGGTGGATATATTTCCTTTCTAGGTTTCTTCTGTTGTTCACACGGGACATTAGGATGTCTCCCCACTTGTGCACGAGAGCTTTAGGTTTCCCTACCGAGTATACTTGTATGCTCACCCTACGTTTACTTTCAGGTTTCTAGGAGGACTACCAGGGCCTTGAGGGACCCTACTATTCGGGACAGTTGGAGTTGTTGTAGTTCATGTACCCTTGTTTTCTTTTGGTATTGTACTTTGAGCTATCATGTACTTGCACCTTGTTATAAAATTGTTTAAACATGCATGTGGGCTTGGTTTGGGTTTATTTCTATACACTTGTTATTTTCCTTTTTGGTGGTTGACTTGTCCTATTTCCCGATCCTAAATAATAAAAAGGGTAATGCCTCCCATATTTGTGAAAACTCATACCCTTTGTGTTAGTCGCCACCCCGGGGCCTACTGGAGGTGGGACTCGGGGTTCATTATCTCCCTTTCACCATTTCCATCTCAGGAGGGGCATCTAGGGTGGGAGGGGTCGTGAAAAATATAGATCTGGGAAACAAATCCCAATTCCATGAAAGATCTTTAAGAAATCAAAATATATAAATTCATAAACCATAGATATAGCATAAACATCCCTGATCTATGGTTTATTTCAAGAAAATAATGACACTATAGAAGATCAATGAAGAACAAAAAGAAACGGGCACTTTCCTTTGATAATCTTGATCCAATGCCCAATGATCTATCAAAAACAAACATCTAGAGGCAAGTGTCCCCAAATTCTTCAAGTGGAGTCCCCTTTGATGATAGGATCAACCAATAGAATAGAAATGAGTGAAATAAAATGTGTTTTGGGCCTTAAAATTAAAATTTTTAATAATAAATTCACATTGCATGGTTTGGTGTCATGGTTTAATAAACTATGTAAAAATCATACAACCCCTTCTGGGATACTGGATGACATTCATGGTTTGGACACATAGTTTGACGAAATTTTTTCCAATAATGCATAATCCCACTACCCCATGATGCATGGTTGTAGGAGTAGTCCATACAGTTTGTACTAACTATGTGCTTAATTGTGTGTCCTCCTATAAGAATTAATCATAAGGTGCATGGTTTCATGGGTTGACCAACAAAGTTTTCACTAATCATACACCAGTTGTGAACAGGCCCAAAAACCTTCAAAAAACACTATAAGTTTTTTAAAACAACCCAAGATAAGATCCAAACAAAATCTAGTAAAAATAATGGGATGTATGTACCTAGAAGCGGTAATCAATATATTATAATTCTCCCAGCCATAAATTCCTTTTGTCCCCAGAAACCCTACCAAGAAGATTGATCGATATAAAATAAATTCGGTCACTACTCTCTATTTAATGCCTTATGATCCCAAATCTCATGATAATTGGAACCATTATAATGACCAGATCTTTTTGAATAATATTAGTTTCCTAAAAATGTGTGTTATATTATATTATACACAACAAAACCATATCTCTTTAATAATGAAGTTAATATAAAGGAAAATGTGACCATCGAGATTCGACCGTTATATGACTATCGCTAAAATATTACCATTGGTCAATATGACCATTGGAAACTATGCTCTTGAAAAAAAAATTAACATTATAATCAGTGTTTATAAGAAAAATTTGACATAGCATAATTGTTATAGAATGAAGAGTCAATGGCCTCAACTAGTAGAGTGGTATCATTTGAACCCCATCTATAAGAGCTTGGGAGGGAGGTATCATCCCTGGGTTTCTCCCTTGACCAAGTCCATGTTGAGCTCAATATGTGAATCCTGAATGAAATTGCCTTTGGGAGAAGTTCAAGTTAGTGGACATTACCACTTAGTCAATGTTTGTCGAGGCACCCCATGAAACTACCACCATCGCACACCTTAATCTTAGGTCGTACAAGGGTGTAATAAGGGGTTACATTTCCAAACATTAGTGTGTAATTACTTTGTTTAAATAAAATTTTTATTCCATCAATTTCATTTTAAGAATAGTTTTTCTTATTAAAATTGAGATAGAATTTGAAAAATTGATTTTTCAAACAGAAATTGTACTTTCCAAAATAGATATAAATATTTATAATAAACTAATATATTATGAATAATAATTATTTTAATGAAATAGTATAATGAGAAAACTCTTATTTAAATATAAATGATAAAATAATTTTAAAATTTTTAGGTGTTAGAACTTTTATTATGCATTCTCAACCCACTATTATTTTTAATAAATAAGTATTTTTATATTTAAAAGTTATAATTCTAATATTTAGAGAATTATTATAATAAAATAAATATCATTTTTGAAATCATAACATCTAAATTAGGTTAGGGTGAATTTATGATAATTTTCTAAAAAACTTTATTTCATGAATAGTAAAAACACAGTGTGAGTTTTTATGTATGTTTAATGACTTCCTAGTCATGTCATAATGATGTAATAATTAATTAACCTCAATAAAAGAAGTAAAATATTTTATTTTATTAATATGAAGTATTTTAATATATTTAAATCAATTTCAAAATCTATAATTTACTTTCTAAATTTTAAAATAGAAACATTTTCTTTAAAAATGTTATTTTGAGTAAGCGTTACCTTTCCTTTCCAAAATAAGTAATATAAAATGATGGTATACTATTTTGTATTAAAATAACATAAAATATTTCTATGTTTTCCTATACCATGTGAAAATACCATGGTAAAGACAATGGTTTTTTATTTTCCACAACCTAGGTTTCCAAGGCCTATACTTAGAAATTAATAAACAAATTCTCCACTTTTTCTATAAATACACCCCGATTAATCAATTTAATTTCACTCCCAATTAATAAAACAAGAATATAAAATAGTTTTACCTCCCAAAGAGTCCTCCCAAGTTGTCCTTAGGCCCCTAAATTCCCAATCCTCAAGTTTTAGGAATTACTTTTCAAGGTAATGGAATTGCCCTTCTTTTCTTTTCGATTCAATAAACTCTTTTTCTATATGTATTCTAAATGTTATGGTTAATCTTTTATATTACCATTTTATCATACCATTAATTTAAAATTGTATTTTATTAATAGGATACCCTTGTTCCATCTATTTTTTCCTTTTTTCAAAAGCACGTTTTATACCCGTTATGCTGCTGAAATAACTTCTAAAAATATCCCTTTCTTCTCAAGAAATTGTCTTTTATTTTATTTTTGTGAATACCCAAGACTCTTTATTTTTAAAAAAATCACCTATATGTTAAAATTATTTATTTTATTATATTATTAACATACATGAAACCTTCATTGCTTTTTTATGGGCTTAAAATGACAAAATGACCATGTTTTTAAAGCACTTTTAAAACACTATGATTTTAATATGAACCTCATTTATTTTATTCTAGATGGGTTATTTATGAAATATTTGATTATGATATATATGGATCATATGAAAATTAGTAAATTTTAAGGGTCAATCCTGATATTTCTCCAATGTATTGGGTAAATAATTTAATCTCTAGAGATGGCATGTTATATGATACCTTGGTGCATAACCTTGGTAATTTTTATGACATCTCGGTGATTAACATTAGTGATATGATTATGAATGTCTAAATTAAATTTTTTTAGACACATTTCCATGTTATGATTCATTTTATTTTTATTATTTTATGCCTCGTGTTCCCTTTATCATTCCATAATGATATTCCTCATGTTCTTATTTTTATTCCTCAAGATCACATGTAAATTGATCCCCTTATTTTCCATTACTAGGCCTATTGCTCACCCTTTACTTTGATGTATGTACCCGGGTTATGAGATGAAGTAAATATACTAATGATGATCCTTGGATGAAACCTTTCAAGTGTTATATAATAATTTTTTCAATTTTTCAGAAATTATGTCCCATTTTTTCAAGAAACTAAACATTAAAAGATCTTCTATTTGTTCAATGTAATAAAAAAGTTATGTAATAAAAAGGTGATATGCCATAGTTAGTATCAAAGGACAGTTTATCTATTTTTGGAAATTAGGATTCAAAAACTTTAGGGAGAACCCTATAGAAATTTCTAAATATTGGAAAACAACCTGGTATTTTGGTGAAATATTAAGTAAGTGGTTTCCAAGAATATAAATCCTTATCGGGAAAGTAACAAGTGGATGTGGATCTAGCACGGATGTATCTAGGGGTAAAAATCCAAAACACCAATTTGAGCTACACTCGAATGGGAATTTGTACATGAAAATGGGCCTTGATTCACTTCTGGGGGGAATATTTGGTTAATCATTTGATTTTTATGAACCATTATGAAGGATATATAGAAAATGTAATTATTTTTAAATAATAACATATTTAAGAAGGATGTTTTAGGACATGAAATTACTTTAGAAGTATAAGATTCTTAAAATAAATATGTTTCCCACTGAGGATTTCTTCTTTTAGAGAAAGGAAGGAAATATAAGGAACCATGTAAATGGTGAGTGAAACGGACCATGCACTGACGGCCCTACGATGGAATCTGAAATGGATAACTATATAAGAATGATGAATCAACTAACTCGAGTTATGAAAAATAACTTGAATTATTCTAAGAGACCAAATTAACCTCTAAGGGAACAAATATCTATTGAGTCCTTTACGCATCAACAAACTCCTTGTTTTAGTGGATCTATTGACCCATTGATTGATAAATAATGGATAAGCTCTATAGAAAAGATCTTTACAATACACTGCTATCCTGAATAAGATAAATTCACCCTAGTTGTGTACCTCATAGAGGGAGAATCTCATCAGTGGTGCTTCTTTAATAAAAAAACTAATCCAAGAAGGTATATTGATGATATGGAGTGGTAAGAGTTCATGGGATCATTTTTTAGTAAATATTTCCCATGATCAATGAGTATAAAAATGGAGAACGAATTCCTAGATTTAAAGCAAAAGGAAAACAAATTTTTGGGAAGTTATGAGATGAACTTTATAAGACATTCTCATTACACTTCAATCATTTTCATGGATCATAATGGAAAATTTGATAGATTATTTGGTGGAATAAGACCACATCAATGGAAGAATATAGATAATGAAGACTATGACAGCAATGAAGAGATAGTGAAAAGTGCTATGAAGGTTGAAACATAGTTCAGAGAAACACAGTGGTCCCATAGATCGAATGAAAATAGGAGTTATTTAGAGCCAAACGTGGGGAGGAACTTTGATCATGGAAGAGGATGAAAGCACCTGAAAATTCCCACATGAAACAAATGTGGAAAGAATCATTTGGGGAACTTCTTGCTCATAAGTGGGAAATGTTACAAGTGTGGTAGAGATGGACATATTTTTCATAACTTTCATAGTGAGGTGAAGCCTCAACTAATCAGTTATAACTACCAAGGGGAGATGGTGTAGACCTAGATTGAATTCCAATGATTCATGTGTGGACAGATTAGGAACTTTTCCAATCACTATTCAAATCAGAAGGTAATGGAGGGGAATCCCCACCAACACTAGTATAGGCCAAGGTATCAAGGTCAGGAATTTTCTATCATGATGGATGAATTTGAAGATCCAAATTATGTAGTGGTAGGTACTCTTGTTGTTCTATCAAATCTAGAAAGTACTTTGTTTGATTCTTGTTCTACACATTCCTTTATTTCTTACAAGTTTCCAATGAATATATAATCAATACCTGAACTTCTAGAAGTATAGTTATTAGTAAATATTCCTAGAGGGATTATCAATGCATCTTTAGTGTATAAAAACTCTAGTATTGACTTTGGAAAGAACAATATCATCACAAATATAGTGGTCATTCCCATGTTGGAATTCAACATTATACTAGGGATAGAAGGTATCTCAAATTATAATGCTAAGATCAACTATAGAAGTAAGGAAATACAAGTATTCTTGAATGGAAAACCTTTAGTTGTTTTAAAAGGAGAAATATCATGACCTGGTCTTTTTCTAGAAGCACCCCCCATAGTCTTCTTTATAGATATAATCAGCGAATACAGAGAAGTAAATGAACGTATACTAATAGAAAATGTCCCCATCATGTAGGAATATAATGAAGTATTTTCAGAGGAGTTACCTAGACCTCCCTTAGAAATAGAGGTAGATTTATCCATTAAATGTGTTCTTATATCTGAGCTCATATCAAAGACCCCGTATAGAATGGAAAATTTAGAGCTGCAAGAATTAAATAAATAAGTTCAAGATATTTTGGAAAAGGGATTTATCTGACCAAGTGTGTCTCCTTGGGAATCACCTATTCTCTTTATGAAGAAGAAGGATAGATCAATGCAGCTATGAATTGATTATAGAGAACTTAACAGAATCATAGTGAAGAATGGGTACCCTATCCCAAGGATTGATAATTTATTTGACCATCTTTGTGGGGTTCAATTCTTCTAAAAGATTGATATTTAATCTGGTTATCATCAGTTGAGAGTTAAGAAAGAAGATATTCCAAATACTGAATTTCTATCAATATTTTGGAATTATGAGTTTGTTTTTATTCCATTTGGGCTGACTAATTCTCCTTCTATTTTTATAGAATTGATGAATAGTGTCTTTATGGAATACCTTGATAACTTTGTGGTAGTTTTTATTGATGATATTTTGATATATTCCAAAAAAAATTAGGAAAATGAGGATCATATAAAGGTTATATTGAAAACTCTAAGGAAGGAGAGACTAATTGGAAAGTTTAGAAAATATGAATTTTGGTAACAAAAAGTTTCTTTCTTGGGGAACATTGTAACCAATGAAGGAATCTCAGTTCACCCTGTTATGAAAAAGGTTTTGGTTGAGTGGTTTTATCCTATAACAATAACTAAGATTCATACTTTCCTTGGTTTATCATGATACTATAGGAGGTATGTGAAAAAAATTCACAACTTTCTAATCCACTGACCAACTTAATTTGAAAAGTGGAAAAGTTCATCTGGACAAAGGAGTATGAAGATAGTTTCCAATAAAGGAAGAAGAGATTAGTTACTACACCCGTGTTAAATCTAACTTCTATCGGATAAGTACTCGTTATTTTTAGCAATTCATATATAAATGGTCTTGGGTACGTCCTCATGAATAAATGACAAACTGATTACTTATATATATCGACAGTTAAAGCTTCATGAGCAGAATTATACTATTCATGACCTAGAGCTAGTTGCAGTTGTTTTTGCTAAAAATATATATGGAAGTACTCTCTTTATGTGAAGAAATGTGATATATACATATACCACCCATGTTTGAATTATTTTTTCACACAAAATGAATTAAATGTGATATATAGAAGATAGTTGGAAATTCTTAAGTACTATGATTATTCAATTCACTATCATTCTAGAACAGAAAAAAATCATTGATTCATTAATTAGGAAAGACCCTGTTGTGATAGAAAGGATGAGGATTCAAGTAGATCCTTTGATCAAAGACCTAGTAAAACTGGACATGGGAATCATAATGGAATGGATATAATCAACCTTATCCCAAATTATTTCTAAAACATCATTACTAGAGAAGATCAATAAATATCAATGATAAGATCCATTATTACATAAGAAGATAGAGGATATTAAGAATGAGATGTTTTCTGAGATTAATATCGATCAAGAAGGTGTATTGAAATTTCATAAAAGGGGTATGTATTCCATCTATTCCAAAAATAATGAAGGAGATTATGGATGAATATCATAGCTCTACATTCTCTATACATCCTGGAAGAACTAAAATGTATATGCACATTCATTATCATTATTGGTGGGATAAGATGAAAATGGAGATTTTCGATAACATTGCAATGTGCTTGGTGTGTCGACAAGTGAACAAAGAGAGACAACTTACTAAAGGGTTATTACAACCACTACCCATACCAACATGGAAGTGGGATAATATCACTATGAACTTTCTCACTAGTCTCTTGAGAATATCCAATGAAAACAATGAGATATGGGTTATAGTGGATCATCTCACCAAGACTGTCCATTTTATTGCTATTCGGGAACATTTCATTCTTGTACAACATTCCATGATTTATGCAAAGGAAGTGGTGAGGTTTCATGGGGTACCACTTTCTATCATTTTTTATCATTATCCAAGCTTCCCATCAAAATTCCAAAGAATTATTCAACATTCTATGAATACTAAATTGAATTTCAGTATAGTATATCACCCCCAAACTGATGGACAATCTGAAAGGACTATTTAGACACTTGAGGACATGCTAAGAACATGCTCAATGGAATTTAAAGGTGGATGGTATCAACATCTCTCATTAGTTGAGTTCTCATACAACAAGATCTTCTATTCGAGTATTAAAATGGCACCCTATGAAGCTATCTTTGGGAAGAAATGTATAAATCAAACTTGTTGGAATAAATTTGGTGAGAGAAATATTCTTGGGCTTGATCTTGTGAAAGAGACTATAGAAAAGGTTTGTGCTATCAAAAAACACATAAAGGCTTCTTATAGTGGACATAAGATCTATGTTGAAAACTATCGAAGGGACTTGGAGTTTTATGTTGGTAATAATTTGTTACTTCATATATCTCCATGGAAGAGAATCATGCGGTTAGGTAATAAAGGAAAGCTTTGCCCCAAGTACATTGGACTTTATGAAATCCGTGATCTCATAGGATTAGTGGCCTATCGATTTTCACTTCCAACAAATCCAGCTCATGTTCATGATGTATTCCATGTATCACTCTTGACGATGTACATAGATGACCCTTCACATTTACTGAATCCAGAGGTGGTGCAACTAGAACATGACCTCTCTTATAAGGAGCATCTAATAGAGATATTGGACCATAGAGACAGGGTTCTACGCAACAAGACTACCCACCTCATCAAAGTGTTGTGGAGGAACCATATATATGAAGAAGAGATATGGGAACCATAGGATAAAATGAGGAAATATTACCCACACCTTTTCTCAACTGAGAAAAAGATTTGAAATTTTGGGGATAAAATTTCTTAATGGGGGAAGAATTTAACAACCCATACTTTTTAAATAATATTAGTTTCCTAAAAAATAATGTAAATATTATATATAAAAAATTCATATCCCTTTAATAATGATGTTAATATAAAGGGAAAATTCACCATTGATATTTGACCGTTATATGATCATTGGTCTAATATGACTGTTGGTTAATATGACCCTTGGAAACTATACTCTTGATAAAAATTTTAAAAATATAATTTGTGTTTCTAAGAAAAATTTGACAAAGAATAATTAATATAGAAATAAGAGTTGATGACCTCAACCAGTGGATTGGTTTTGTTTGAATCCCATATATAGAAACTTGGGAGGGAGTTATCATCAATAGGTTTCTCCCTTGACCAAGTCCAAGTTGATCTTCAATAAGTGAAGCTTGAGTGAAATCTCCTTCGAGGTAAGTTAAAGTTAGTGGAGATTACCACTCGGTCGATGTTATCCAAGGTACCCCATGAAACTACCACCATCATAGACATTACTCTTAGGGAATACACGGATGTAATAAGGGGTTACATGTCCTGACCTTAGTGTGTAATTCCTTCGTTTAAATAAACTTTTTATTCTATCAATTCCATTTTAAGAAATGTTTTTCTTAATAAAATTAAAGTGGAATTTGATAAATTGATTTTTCGAACATAAATTATACTTTCCAAAAATATATATATTTATATTTTTAATAAACTAATATATTATGAATAATACTTATTTTAATGAAATAGTATGATAAAAACACTTTTATTTAAATATAAATGATAAAATAATTTCAAAATTTTTAAGTGTCAGAAATTTTACTATGCATTTTCAACCCACTGTTATTTTTAATAAATAAAAAATTTTAAATTTAAAAGTTAGAATTATAATTTTTATATAATTATTATGATAAAATAAATCTCATTTTTTAAATCACCACATCAAAATTAGGTTAGGGAGAATTTATGATAACTTTCTAAAATACTTTATTTTTTTCATGAATAGTAAAAATACAATTTGAGTATTTCGATATGTATAATTACTTCATAATTATTTAATAATGATGTAATAACTAATTAACCACAATCCAAGACAAAAAATATTTTATTTTATTAATATAAAGTATTTTAATATATTTAAATCAATTTCCAGATCTATAATTTACTTTCCAAATTCTAAAATAGAAACTTTAACTTTAAAAATGTTATTTAGAGTAAACATTAATTTTCCTTGCCAATATAAGTAATATAAAATTATTCTCAACTATTTTGGATTAAAATAACAAAAAAATCCCAAGTATCCAATAACATGGGAAAATACCATAGGAAATCCCACGGTTTATCATTTTCTACAACCTAGGTTTTCAAGTCCAATATTTGGAAAGTAATAAAAAAATCCTCCACTTTTGCTATAAATACCCACACATTTATCAGTTTCATTTCACCAAAAAATCATAATACACAAATTTATTATAGTTTTACCTCCCAATGAGTCATCCAAATGTTTCCTCAAGCCCCCAAGGTCCCAATCCTCAAGTTTTAGGAGTTACTTTTCAAGGTGAGGGAATCGTCCTTCTTTTCTTTTTGATTCAAGGAACTATTTTCATATATTTATTCTAAATGTTATGGTTAATCTCTTTTATTTACCTTTTAATCATATGATTAATTCCAATTGTTTTATTAATGGGAGATCCTTTTCCCCTCTCTTTTTACTTTTTCTCAACACCACCTTTTATACTCGTTATGTTTCCGAATTTACTTCGAATAATTTCTATCTTCTCCTCAATAAATTCTCTTTTATTTTATTTTTGTGAATACCCAAGACTATTTATTTTCCAAGGATATTCACCATGATGTTAAAATGATTTATTTTATTCTGGTATTGACATACATGAAACTACATTCCTTTTTCATGGCTGAAAATTACAAAATGGTCATGTTTTTAAGCACTTTTGAAACACTGTGATTTTAATATGAAACCTATTTATTTTATTATCCATGGGTTATTTATGAAATTTTTTATTATGATCTATGTGGATAATATGAAAATTAATACATATTAAGGGTGTTCCCTGATAGGTCTCTAATGCATTGGGTATATAATTTAATCCTTATAGATGGCATGTTATATGATACCTTGGTGAATAACCTTGGTAATTTTTATAAAACCTCAATGATTAACCTTGGTGATATGATTATGAATTTATAAATTAACTATTATATCCATATTTATAAGTTATGATTCATGTTATATTTATTATGTTATGCTTCATGTTCTATTGATAATGCCATAATGATATTCCTCCTATTCTTATTGTTATTCCTCAATATCACTTGTAAACTATTCCCCTTGTTTTCCCTTACTAGTCCTATTATTCACCCTTTCATTTTATGTATGTCCCCAGGTTATGATATAAAGTAAATGTACTTATGATGAAACTTTTACGATGCTGTTAAAGTGGTTTAGAATAATGTTTTAAAGTTTTCATGTTTTATGATCCTTTTTTCAAGGAACTAAACTTTAAAAGATCCTCTGTTTATATAGTATAATGAAAAGTTATGTAATAAAATGGTAGGATTCCATAACCATTTTTCCACAGAACCTAAAACAAAGGTATGGAATTTCTATGAAGAAACTTCTTCTAAGAATCAACAATCTGAACCATCTGCTTGGTCACAAACATATCTGGTTCCACATCAAGATCCTCCCAACTCAAAACATGAGATGTGTCTGAAAGATATTTCCGAAGTTGTGAAATGTGAAACACATCATAGATTGATGTCATTTTAGGTGGTAAATATAGACAGTAATCCACTTTCCCATTTTTCTCAACAAAATCAAACATTCCCATATGTCTCAGTGCCAACTTCCCCAATTTTTTGAGCTTTTGGGGACACAAATGAGGTGAGACTCTCAAGAATACCAGCTCTATGTCATCACCATTATTTGGAAAATCAACTGGATCTTAGTTGTCATCTCCTGGACCAAACTAGGGCCCCTAAGGTAAGCTTCACCGATCATTAACAAATAAAGTGAAGATTTATAATCCCATATATACAAGGCCTTAAAGGGTTCCATATTAATGGATGATTGGTCACTATTGTTATAGGAAAGCTCAACCATTAAAATTGGCGGTGCCAGGCCCCTCTAAATTCAAGGACACAAGTACAAAGCATTTCCCCTAGAATTTGTATAGCCTATTCCTTATTACCATCTACCTAAGGATGGTACATTGGGTTCAACTTTACCTAGGATCTCATCACCTCTCTAAGTCCTCTACAAAAATAATATGTAAATCGGGGATCCCTATCGAAGACAATAGGAAAAGGGAAACACTACAACAAAATGGGGCAAGGGAATCACCCTGTTTTATCAGAAATAAGAAGAAAGTACTAATAAAGAGGGACCTTTATCGGCGCTATGTTTAGTGCTGATAAAAGTTTTTAATAATAATTTGTATAAAATTATTATATTTATATTAAAAAATAATTTTTATTTGTATACATTAATTACAAAATGTATGTTTATAATTAATATATATTTTTAATAATTCAAATATATATATAATGTTTTCAAAAAAATTATTTCAAATATTATAATTATATATATACATATATATAATTATAAGATTATAATAAAATTCATTAAATAATAAATATATTTATTAGATTTATTAGATTTATTAGATTTATTGAATTTATTATAGATTTATTAGATTTATTAAATTAATTAATTATCTTTATTAGATTTATTAGATCATTAGATTTATTATATTTTTTGTATTTTTTGTATTTTTTGTATTTAATATATTTATTTTATTTATTTTATTTATAATTAATATATATAAATACTTTTTAAATATATATATATATATATATTTGTATTATAATTATGAAATATATATGTGTTTCCAATGAATTTGATCAATAAATATTTTGACCATGCATGCATTTATGTTATGTATCATCATTAATGTTTATTTATACATTACACCCTACTTATTATTCATGTTTTCCACTGATGGCTCATTTTTTACTATGTATATACATATATGATTAATTCATGTTACCCATATATACTATATTATGTTCTCAAAAATACTTATAAAATTACATTAATTATATTTAAATAATAAATATATTTATTGTAATTTTATAAGTATTAAATTTTAATTAAATATAAATAGTTTTGAAATATATTTATTTGTAATTATAACTAAAACTATATATATATATTTAAATAATTATAAAAATACAACAAATACATATATTATAATTTTGTGAATATATGTTTATATTTATATTTATATACAAATATTTATAAATATATTTATTTATAGTTATAATAATAAATATAAATAATTATATATATATGTTTGTATATAATTATAAAATTATAATAAATATATTTATTATACTACTTATAAAGTTATAATATAATTAAATATATATATTTATAAATATATAAAAATATTTATAAATAAATACAAATATTTTTAATTATAATTCTTAAATAAATATAGATATATTTAAATAATTAAAAAATTATATTCAATATATTAATTATATATATTTATATAAAAAATATTTATAAATAAATAAAAATAGTTATAAATATAATTCTAAATAAATGTATAAATATTTAAATAATTAAAAAATTATATATAAATAAATAAATATTTATCATATATATAGTTATATAAATATTAATATTAATATAAATAAATTATTAACATTATATCTTTCTCAACGCTAAAAAAGTGCTGAAAATGTATATTTTATTAGTGTTGTCTATTTTAATACTGATAAAACATACCATTATCAGTGCTTTTTATCTAGCGATGATAAAAGTTTCACCGAGTTTCATAAAGAAACTATAACTTTCTCCTCCTTCCTCATACCCCTCAGGCTCTCATGAAAGTCGATCTCTGTCGCCACCTCCTCCTCCTACCCCTCCTCTCCTGCCAACTGCTCCACCACTGTGAATACCTCCGTCATTAACCCACCTTCGTCATGTGCCTCTCATCTACCTCGCACCTCTCCTCCACTAGAGGAATCCTCTATCGTGTGCCTCACCTCTACCAGAGGCCTCCTCTGTCGCTCGCCTCTACTCCACCACATGCCTCTCCTCTACTAAAGGACTCTTCTACCACGTGCCTCTCATTCGTTTCATGCCTCTCCTCCATTGGAGGACTCCTCCACCACGCGCCTCACCTCCACTATGCGCCTCTCCTCCGTCATGTGCCTCTCTTGTGCTAGAGGAATCCTTCGTCGCACACCTCTCATTCGTCGCGAACGCACCTCCGCTGTACAATGAACCACACCTGCATGGCATGTTTGTTCGCATGTTATTATAGTATTATATTGATGGTGACGTTATTAATTGTACTAGCTAAACGCCCTACTGAAAATCATAGTCATTGTTGGTCCTTGTTTGAGCACTAAATGAATTGTATGTTGATTGGATTCCTTGTTGTGTACCTTAAATTCACCTTCGAATTGTGAAAGTAATTTGAAGCATGTTATGAAATAGTTTTTATGTGGGAATGATTTTAAAAGGGGTCTTTTCTCATATGCGTGAATCATTTTAGAGACTAAGGATTCAAGGAATATACATTAAATTAGGATAATGTGTTGACTTTAATGATTTTTTCACTGCCTTATTACCTTGAAAGATTTTCAATTTATTTTTCCTTTGTGATCGTAGAGATTTTATTCATGTCATGTTAAATTATAGCAGATTTAAATTCACCACTATAATATTTTTTTCTAATTAGATTGTGATTAAAGAGTATTGAATATAGGAATGGTTTCATTCAAACATCATATTCAAATAATTCTTAGGCATAAGTAATTGGGTTATTTTGATAATATGATCTAAGATAATCTCTAGTGTAAGATATTTCTTCTTACTACCATTTTCGAAAATGGTCAAGGATAGGACTTGAGATTTTATTATTTAGATTGATGAAGTTCTAGGGGTTTAGAAAAAATAAAAATTGTAATTGGGTATTTATCCTACCATCGCATTAGATTAAAAGAAATTTTTTATAGTTATAGGAACTATGATAACCTTTAGTAATATTGTTTAGGGTTATATGCATTATTTTTTAGAAACAATCCCCAAACCTGATATACCATAACATATAAATAAAGCTATAGATAGGTCACTACATCATATCTCCATCTTTTAGTTCTAGTAACCTCATGATTTTGAAAATACCTCCCCCAAAGGAAAATGAGAAATAAAGATTAAACATAGGACATAAATGGAATAAGCACGCCAAATAAAATTTATGTTGTTTGGATGAAAAACCTACATCATAAGGGAATACATTGATATTTTTATTAGGGGATAAATTTAGTTATAAGAGAAACATATCTTTTGTTACCCCTACCTATCCAAATCTGCATGAGACACATTCTGGACACCCTAGTCAAATAACCATAACAACACATGTAATGAATCCTTCCACCTACAGGAACTCTATAGTGAATCCCCTCAAAGGGAAAAATGATATAATTCATGTGATTATAAAATCATATTTTATTCTCATCATAATTTTATATCTAAATATATAAATTATTATTTTATTAAAACTTTAACAAATTATATGAATTAATTACTAACTATTGATATTCAATGTTATGAAGTGGTCATGGCATTTAGGTTGATGTTTCATTCAAATTTTCAAAACATAGATTGTTTTTATGAAATTTTATTTAAAGGGTTATAGACTATTTTGGGACTTGATGTTGTTAACCTCATGAATGAGTTTTGGAGAGGTAAGAATTTTATTGAGACTTATAATGATACTCTCATCACTTTGATTCTAGAGGTTACTGAAATAAGTTTAGTTAAGGATTTTAGAATGACTGGTATTCATAATGTCATTTATGAAGCCTTTTGATGATTTTAGAAAATAAACTATAGAAAATCATAGCATCTATTAGTTTAGTGCCATAGTTATTTTCTTATTCTGACTTGAGACATGATGTACATAAAAGGATCATGAAAGAAACATAGTTTCTTATAGGGATAAGTGGAATAGGGAAATTCTTTGTGTAAAAGGAATGACACTTGAGAAATTTTTGATTTTGTAATGGGTTCATACTTATAGATTTTATTAGGTGTATTTATAAAGGAAGGAAGTAACAATACTTCATGTGAGATACATATAAAATGTTCTTGGGTGTACAACAAATTTATTTGGTGTGAGCAAAGGATCATTGGGATAATGCAGTGTTTTTAGTAAACTGGAACATGAGTGTTTCATGGTTGTGAGTGTGGTCACTGAATATAGAACATATCCGTTGGGACTCTGGTGTTGTCGTGAAGGATAATTGATATAACTAGACAATGTAAGCATGGATAATGGATATCCAATAATGGGGATCACAATATCAAATTCTTATGGAAATTATTATTATTACACCAAACTTTGGAATAATGTGATAGAATCATACTACGTTGATTGATTTGGGATGAATCGATGTGTTTTCTATGTATCTTTTATGAAGTTCCTTTCCTGGGATTTATATCTTTGTGAAAATGCCTAAGTGGATATTTTAGAATTATTATAATGTTTTTAAATGCTTCTTAGAAGGTTTTCACTCATTTTAAATGATTGATATTGTTGGGTAATGAAGTTTCTTTGAATTCTTTAAGAAAAAGAGTTTTGGTTTTGTGAAAGAGTGTTTGGAACTGATTGATTTATTTTAAAAAAGGTGTTTTATTTTTAAGACGAATTTGGGTAAATGGTTGGTTTTTTTAATGGGATATCAATTTTGATTTTATAAATATTTTTCAAAGGACATTTGAACTATAGTTTTTTATAATCTTTTAAGTGTATATTTTTATAGAATTAGGAAAACCATTACATTATATAAAATATTTGTGTATTTATTTTGTTAAATATTGATATTAATAAATAAAATAGAATTGATATGAATAAATAATGGTTGGATTCCAATTGTTTGAAAAAGAGTATGAAGATATTGTGAAATAGTTAATGATGTTTGAAAAATATCATGCATATGACCCTTCTCAAATCCTTTGTCTGTGTTTACATTGTTGTTATTCCAGAAAAATTAGTCCAAAGTAGTTGGAAGAACACTTGGTCTATCATGGAATAGATCGAAGTTATAAATGTTGGAATAAACATGGAAAAAAGTGAATGTAGGTAGTGGCTGGGATAACATTGTGTTTTATGGATCATATGATATGATTACAAGTGTGAATAATGAAGAAGACTCTATCGAGAATGTGATTACATATGTGAATGATGATGAAGATCATATTGAGTAAATGATAAATACAGTTTAATATGAACTTTTTAATTTCCCAAAATTGTTTGAGAAGTTAAAGTGTTGTGAAAAGGCGCCATTATATGCTGGTTGCACTAAATATACAGCATTGTCCGCCATACTGAAGCTGTATAATTTGAAATAAGGCAATGGATGAAGTGACGCCAATTTTATGGAACTGCTTGTTCTCCTGAATGACATTCTCTCAAAAGATAATGAGCTCTCTAGTAAAAAATATGACATCAAACGAATGATACACTTGATGAGTATGATCTCTGAAAGAATAAAAACTTTTCTGAATGACTATATACTATTATGTAAAGACCATAAATCACTTATAGAATTCCCAAAGTGTTGTGATTCTCAATACAAGAATATTGAATCTAGTCCTAAGAAAGTTGTTTGGTACTTCACAGTCATTCCAAAGTTTAGGTACATATAGGGAAGTGAGGAGACTACAGGGCAATTGACATGGCATGCAGATATAAGAAATAAAGATGTGAAACAATATCACCCGGAAGACTATTCTCAGCAGAGGATATTTGATCACAAGTATCCTGAATTTGGAAACAAGCTGAGAAACCTTTATCTTGGGTTATCTACAGATGGAGTGAATCCTTTTGGTTTTCAAAGTAGCACTCACAGTACATGTCCAGTTATATTGGTAAATTATAACTTACCACCATGGTTATGCATGAAATGAAAATACATCAGGTTATATATGCTTATATTAGGACCAAAACAACCGGGTAATGATATTGATGTTCATTTGGTTCCATTGATCATGGATTTGAAATTATTATGGGATTCAGGTGTTACGTTGTATGATGCTTATATAAATAAATATTTCACTTTTAGGGTCATGTTGTACGGAATGATAAATGAATTTCCTGCTTATAGAAATTTTGTAGGATATATAATTAAAGGAAATGAATGTTATCTCTTTTGCGAACAAGGTACACAGTCAATTAGGTTGAAACATTCATCAAAAACCTTGTTTCTAGGACATCATCGATTTCTACCCCGATGGTATAAGTACCAATATTGGATGACATTATTTGATTGAAGTTCATAAGAGCGTACAACACTATATCCACTAAGAGGTGATCAATTATTTGATAAAGTAAAATATTTGGACACTACTTTTAGTAAACCATTTTCAAAAAACCTTAAAAAACCCAGTTGGAAAAAGAGATCAATTTTTTTTAATTACCATACTGGAATTGTCTGTACGTCATACATTTTCTTGATTTTATGAATGTTGAAAAAAAATGTGTGTGATAGTGTCATTGGCACATTGCTAAATGAACCTAGAAAAACAAAGGATGGTATTAAGGCTAGTTCTGGCATGTTTGACATGGGAATATGAGAAGATTTGGCAATAGTGAAGGGTGAAAAATAAACATTTCTTCCTCCTACTCCTTACACTCTTTCTAGGTATAAGAGATATCATTTTTGAAACATCTTGAATGATGTAAGGGTTTCATAGGGGTATTTATCAAATATCATGAACATCGTGTCAATGATAGATTTAAATTCAAAGGGTTTGAAATCACATAACTATTATGTTTTCATGAAAGATCTAATTCATATATCTTTACATTGCATTTTTTCCAATAATTTCCATCATACATTAACAAAGTTATGTTTCTTATTCAGAGATATATGCAACAAAGTTATAGACCCAACAAAATTTCTAAATAAGGAATGAGAAATTGTTGTAATAATATATGAATTGGAAATGTTCTTCCCACTGAAATTCATTGATATGATGGTTCATTTGATGGTTCAATTGGGGAGAGAGATTTGACTATGTGGTATTATACACTATATATGGATGTTCCCCATTGAATGGTATATGATTATTTTGAAAGGGTATGTCAAAAATAAAAGTCGGCCAGAGGTTTGCATTGTAAAGCGATATATTGTTGAGGAAGCCATTGAATTAGGTACTGAATTCCTATCTGGAGTGGAAAGCATTGGTCTATCGAAATATTGACACACTGGGTGGCTTGTAGGTGAAGGAATTTCTGGAAGAGAATTTTTCACAATCAATATTACATATTATAAGCAGGTCTACATTTACATTTGGCATAACAGTTTCAACGTTGACCCATATGTTAAAAATCACAAAGAAATTTGTAGGAATTTGAATCAATCAAGGGATGAAAAATGGATATCAAGTACATATAATCAACAGTTAATAAAATTCCTTTAGGAACATATATTTAAATATTCAAATGAAAATCCAGAATTAATTTCAAAACGACTTCAATAGCTAGTCAAAGGACCAAGTGTGTATGTATTATCTTATAATGCTTATATAATTAATGGTTATGCATTCTATACTAATGAACATGATGAACAATGTACCATGTAGAGTAGTGGAGTTACACTTGTGGCTAAAGCGATTCATGTTTTCGGAGTTAAGGAAAAAATCTAATTTATGCGAATATGTCATATGTTGGCATCATCAAACAAATATAGGAGATGGATTATATGAAATTCCAAGAGCCTATTTTTTAATGAAAGTGGGTTGATAACAGGAGTGTTGTTAAAATAGATAAATTAATATTCATGAAAGTTGATTTCTGTAAGGAAGGCTACAATGACAAACCGTTTATAATGGTATCACAAGTAGTACAAGTATTTTATGTTCCAGATCCCACAAACTGAAACTGATCAATTATTTTACTATCGATTAAAACCACTAAAAGGTCAGATGAAAATTCAATGGGGGATGATCCTTTAACTGGGGCATCACAAAAATTTTGTAGAGGTCCCAATGTAGATGGCATTTTCTATGTCAGAGGAAACCATAATTAAGGGATTTGGATATTCGACATAGGGGTCAAATACCTTCATCGTTTGATAAAAGAGTTCAATAATTAGGTTATATTTTTATTGCAATATACATCGTTGTACCTTATGTTATAATCTATTTGTTGATTCTTTTATGTAATCTAAATTAAATGTTAAACCACTTATGTAGATAATGAATTCTTCTCATGATGATTCTCTCAATCCCAAGGCACAATAGGTCTCTCAACCTTAAACTACTCGTAGTGCATAGAAACAATAGGTTTCTCAACCTTGTGTTGCTCCTAGTGTAGAGGTACAACCACCATCTTCACATGTCGATGCTAGAACTTCATAGGAACATATTGATGATGTTGAAACCAAGAAAATGGTAGTAAAAGAAACACGGATGGCGTAGAAAAAACACGAGTGTCAATGTTTGATAGTGTTAATAAAATACTTGATGAAAAAGAAAAAGGCATCAAATACAAGGTCGAATGGAATAAGAGGGGATAGCATGTTAACCCCAACAAGGCCATGTTCAGTAGTTATATTTGAATCATCACTCAGCAACGCGTGGCGATTTATGTACTATCATGGAACCATGTTGTCACTAGGCTTAAGATACTGATGTGGGGATATATTATAGTAACATTATGATATCATTTCTTTAATTTACTAAAAAATAAAATAATGAAACATTGACTTACTCTTCATCATCCCTTGTAGAGTGAATTTATAGGATATTACTCGCACAAGGACTATGTATTAAGGGTTTTTCAAAGCATTCCTAGAGGATTTCTCACAATTTTAATGAGATATCATCTTAAAGATGCTAAATGGAAAATAAAACTGCACCCACCTCCTCTTTATGCACACATGATAACCCAATGAGTATGGGATGCATTTACTAGTTGTCATGTGGATTTGTCTTTTCAGTTACATTGTGTCTGGTAATTTGTTGTTTGATGATATGTGTACTCATCACTTTGATTGACAGCTTTTTATTTATGAAACAACAATTGAGTGATGAAAATAAGGAATAAGTAGCAAAACCACCATACCTCTACTGTAAAGCAAGGATGGGGTACGATTCACTTGAAAAAAATTGGTGTGTATTTTAAATCTACCATAATAATTTTATGTGACATAAAACAACTCCATAACTATGTTCCTCTATTTACATGCATATTGATAAATCCAAATCCAAAGTCACTTCCATCCCATTCTATATTATATGGAAGGAGGCATGTGTAAATAAATATGGAATACTAATAGATGAAAACACACAAAAAGTGTGGGAAACTTGTGTAAGACTCTACAAATCATTTAAACAAAAATTTGGACTTGTTAGTCCTCACATCACCTTTATAGAACAAAGAGAAATAGATTCCAAGAAAGGGGGTGAAATAGTGGCAGGCCTGCTCAAATCATTTAAAAGAAAAAATATGGATGAAATACTCTTATTAATACCAACGATGTAGGGGTAAGACTCTGCAATTTAATCATATAAAATGAATTTTAGTTTCATTCATTACTTATTCCTTTTTTAGGAATCATTGGATTCTCATTACGGTCAATTTAGATACTCTAGGGGTTTATTTCCTAAATTCAATGCATGGATATCCAAAAAAACCGACCACACATGATGGAATTTTTAGATTTTTAATACATTGCATCCAACATTTTAGAACTAAACATCTAGGTATATAATTTATATTATCATTTAATGAGGATTAAATCATGTTAGGGTGGTGCATCAATATCATCTATATCATGGAATGAGGCCAAGGGAAAAAGATAAGTAACATCACAAGTAATACGACTGGATAAATATTAGGGTATATATAATAAGATTTCACTATCCAAACACATAAAAAATTCCTTATTTTTATCAATGTTTTTGCAGTGTTTGAAAAAAACAAATGGAAAAGGTTATGGTTATTATGTTTGTAAATTTATGAAAGAGATCATATTTCATCAACAAACTAGCATCATTGAAGAGGTATTTTCAAAGATAATTACTATCTCATTTAAAATATTTATTAATCATTTGTGTATTTATATTTTTTCAACACTACCCTGACTATCGGAAAGACACATATTCACAAGATGATATAGATTTGTTTAAAATAAATGGGAAGTATACCTGATTGGAGAATGTACCCAGATGTCGTGATGATGTGACTTCCATAGAAGTAGTGGATTGTTTCATATTTATGTTTCATTTACTTCTTTATAGTATGACTCACATAATTAATATTTTTTTTCTTATACAGGTGGATTTCTATATTTGAGTTGGGGTGGTTTCTTATACATGGATTGGTTGTACATCACTAAGAATGAATTGTTTCCATTTTGAAAAATAAATCAAATGGAAATCATGGTAATGCGTGTTGTGACCGATATAACTCGAAGTGCTTCTTTTTATTTAAATTTCAAATTAATTTAAGTAAAAAAGAACAAGTGACATACTGAAAACTGAGAAAATTAATTCTTATTGTTTTGATACTTTAGGACAATGATCCATGAGTCATTTTTCATGTCAAGGAGTCAACCCCACCTAAATTCAATAAACAGTGTGACCGGTATGACTAAAAGTGTATGTTATCAGTTTAAAAGTGTCATTTTAGCTCAAAAGTGTTCCTCTCACTGAAAACCAAGAAAACATGCTCTAATTGCCTTCATAATTTAGGACTGAGATTCATAAGTCCATTGAGATGAGTGTAAATAATTATCATGTCAAATTGATGCACGATGTGACCGGTATGACTCAAAATGCATGTTTCCATTTTGAAGTTATATTTTAGTAAGAAAACACAACTGACATACTCAAAACCAAGAAAACACATTCATATTATTTGGATAATATAGTAAAATGATCCATGAGTCATTTTTGATGTGTATGAATCAAACCCACCTCAATACAATGCATTTTGTGATCGGTATAAATCCAAATGTGTCTTTTTATTTAAAATTGACATTAATTTAAGTAAAAAAGAACAAGTGACATACTGAAAACCGAGAAAATGCATTTGTGTTGTTTTTATACTTTAGGAAAATGATCCAGGAGTCATTTTTGATGTGTAAGAATCAAATTCACCTCAATCTGATGCGCGGTGTGACCATTATGACTAAAAGTTTCTGTTGTCAGTTTAAAATTTACATTTTATCTCAAAATGTGTCACTCATTGAAAACCAAGAAAATTCCTTCCAATTATCTTCATACTTTAGGAAAGTTATTCACAAGTCCTTTGTGATGTGTATGAAGTAGTTTCACATCAAAATGACACACGATGCGACTGGTATGACTCAAGAATCATGTTTATGGTTTGAAATGATATTTTAGTAAAAAAGCACAACTGACATACTAAAAACAAAGAAAACACATTCAGATTGTTTTAATACTTTATAAAAATGATCCATGGGTCATTTGTGAAATTTAGGAATCAACCACATCTTAATCCAATGAATGATGTGATCAGTATAGATATAAATATGTTTTTATTTAAAATTGACATTAATTTACATAAAAATAATAAGTGACATACTAAAAACCAAGAAAATGAATTTGTATTGTTTTGATATTTTAGGAAAATGATCCATGAGTTGTTTTTTATGTGTATGAATCAATAAAACATCAATCTGATGCATTGTGTGACCAGTATTACTAAAATTGTTCTTCATCAGTTTAAAATTGACATTTTAGCTCAAACGTTACTCATTGAAAACCAAGAAAACACGCTCTGGTTGTCTTTATAATTTAGGACCCTGATTTGTAAGTCCATTGTGATGTGTATGAAGTAGTCTCACTAGAAAAGGATGCCCAATGTGACAGGTATGACTCAAAATGAGTGTTTTCTAGTTTGAAATGATATTTTAGTAAATAAACACAGCTGACAACAATAGCTATAACACAACAACACAAAACAAAGTCATCATGGAGGACCAAAAAAGTGTATTATGAGTGAATTGCCTCTAAAAATACTCACACATTTAGGGGGAAGTGATCCCATACTTGTAAATACAATGAGATGTCCATCCTAAGTAGTCCTTGAGGCAAGAACGTCAAAAACCTTATTACCTTCATGCCATGGGTGACTCACCTATACTTGGTCCCTCAAGAAAATATAAATGTGTTGTATGGTATAAATAATGATCCATTGGATACCCTCTTACCTATAAAGGGATTTTTATATGATTAGTGATTTCATATCCACTACTTCAATATTTATATTTCTGGCCTTAAAAGGCTCTATCCCACTAATAATTTCCTTAGCCTCGTCCATAAGATAGTTGTCGTGCCCATAATAGAAAAAGAAATTAAGTTTCACTAAGCCCCTTCCATCTCAGATCGCACCTCCACCTTGAGAATATCCATTCGATCATAAATCGTCTATGTTCAATTTTAGACGGGTCTGAGGTAGGTTCTATTTCACCCACCTACCTTGTGATAACACCTACGAAGATAAAGAGATGACATATCTGATGGAGCACAACGTTATCACCTAAGGAACTTTATTCAAATCCCTCTAGAGCTAGCTAAGATCAGCCACTATACCACATGACCTTGCAATCAGGGTGAGCTGTGAACTTCTTATGCCCACAAGACGATATTTATTACTTGACTACTAAATGGACCAACACCCCATATCCTGATCTCCTATCTCCTTTTCTTGTGGTCTCGTTGGGATCCTCTTGTGTTATATCAAAGGATGGCACTCTTTTGTTGAATTTCTTAGTGGGGTCCTTCTAGGTGGCTTCCTAGCTTCTCAGATGAACATTAGTGGATTGATTCAGAATGTAAAATCCCTCATTGGAGTTTTTTCAGAACTTTGTTCATACTTGGGGTTTGGAGCAGCTTTCCACCATTTCAAAGCTGAATAGAAAATGCTTTTTCATTGTTATATCTTTGTATGAATATTTCATCTAATCCAGGGATAGGAATCCTTTTTTAGTTAACCAGTGGAGATTCCAAATCCCTCAATGGTCCATGGGGGTTCATTGTGGTCGAAAGTCTCCTTTGGAGGCCGTTTAGATTAATCCCCATGGGTTACCCCTTACCATATAAAATGTTTCTTTCCTGTAAAGGATAGGGAACCTTCTAGGTGAGTTCTTATGTGCGGATGATCACAAATTGAAGCTTCATGAATCCTCCATGGCTTGGATCTGTGTCACAATGGACCTCTCTTTTCCCCCTTCATCTTAGATTACTCTTCCGGTTGAAGATGGCTTGGGGTGGAATCAATCTCTTTTCTACCCATCAACTCCCCAGTACTATACCTATTATCAACTTCATGGACACTCAGTGAAAACATGTAGGAATATATCAGAGAATCCCTCATCATAACATAAGTCCTTTGTGACTTGTATGAAGCAATCTAAGCTCAAACCGATGCACGATTCCACCGATATGACTCAAAATGTGTGTTTCCAGTTTGAAATGATATTTTAGTAAATAAACAAAACTGACATACTGAAAACCAAGAAAAATCATTCAAATTGTTCTGATACTTTAGAACAACAATCCATGAGTAATTTTTGATGTGTAAGAATCAACCACACCTCAATCTAATGAATGATGTGACTGGTATAAATCCAAATATGTCATTTAAATTTAATATTA
The DNA here is from genome assembly GCA_963277665.1 of Viscum album. Taxonomy (NCBI): domain Eukaryota; kingdom Viridiplantae; phylum Streptophyta; class Magnoliopsida; order Santalales; family Viscaceae; genus Viscum; species Viscum album. Next base: position 822,456,882 of record OY728123.1, read on the forward strand.
ATTTTAGTAATAGAATAAGGAATATAATAAAAACCCATAAAACCCATTCATATTGTTTTGATATTTTAGTGCAATGATCTATAACTCATTTGTGATGTATAGGAATCAACCCCACCTCAATACGACGCGTGGTGTGACTGGTATAAATCCAAATGTGTCTTCTGTTTAAAACAATTTGCATTTTATTAATGTATTCTTTCATATTAATGTTTAATTTATTTCATTATAGTATTACTAACATAATATTTTTTTTCTTATATAGGTGGAATATTTTGCTTGAGTTGGTATGCTTTGTTTTGCAACTAATACCATGGGTGGACATTTTTGAGAGAGGATCACGAATGTCAAAGAATGAAACATTAATGTTTGTAAATGTTTGTTGGATAAATTTAAATTTAATTATATAAAACATTGTTTTAAATGTATATATCATTGTTTCCCAAACCCTTGTGTGTGCTGCTTTGTTCTTGTGTGTGCTGCTTTGTTCTTGTGTGTGTTGTTTTGTGAAGGTGTTGTTTTGTAAAGGTGATGTTTTGTGCAGGCGTTGGGTGTACTGTAATATAAATAGCACATCATAGGTAGTTAGGCCTTTATCTGTGCTAAAAATAATTCTAATAAAAGGTTTACTTTATCCGTACTAAAATAACACAGATAAAGGGGGAACCTTTATCATCACCTTTTGTAGCACAGATAAAGGACACCCTTTATCAGTGCTTTTTTAGCACTATTAATGACCCCCCCCCCCATATCTTCCCTACGATTAATAGCTCTTTTATAGAGCTATTAAAAGTGGTTTCTAGCACTTTTAAAAGAACTGTCTATAGTAGTGACACCATATAATATGACGATATCATGCACATACAAATTTCCCAATTCCTTGACTTCGGTCATATCAAAAATTGGAATAAAGTGATCATATTTGTTCAATCGATTTATCACTACCCAAATCAAATTATTTCTATGAGGAGTATGTGGTAACTCAATCATAAGGTTCATCGATATCCACTCCACTTATAAGTCAACATAATAAGGGGAAGAAGAAAACCAAAAATCTTCTGATGCTCAACCTTGATCTATTAATAGGTATAACAACAAAAAACAAACTCAGTGATGTCCTGTTTTATACCCAGCCACCAGAATCGATGCCTCATATCATAAATCATCTTCATTGTGCTTTTCTGTGCTTCCCACTATGAATGAGTACAATCCCTCATCAAAACCTTCCTCATAGATGATAAAACAATATATCAGTTCTAAAAGAAAAGGATACACTCAGAATATTTAGAACATTCATCGATGGTATACCCACTATATAAAGAATCCATAATTCCTCATAACTCATCATCAATTGGTCGTTCCTAGAGAACATTCTTGATAATGGAGGATGTCAACTAAACACTTTACAAAATACATTATATTGATTCTCTTAGCTTCCAAATTCATGTGAGTAAAGAGATCCATGATATTCCATTCTTTATATGATTCTTTCATGAACTAAGATGGTAGTTTTCTACTCAAATCATCAGCAAAAATGTTCTCTACTCCAAAGGTGTAGGAGATATCTAGGTTAAGAAATTTTTGGTAATCCACTCATTAACTCTGATAGAGATTCAAATATTCTGGTGAGAAGATATAACTCAAGATTTTGTGATTGAAGTAAATGGTAAAGCACTCACTAAAAAGGTAATTACACTAACACTTATGAGAGTGAATCACAACAGTGAGTTCTAGATCATGTGTGGGGTATTTATTCTCATGAGGTCAAAGCTAACGAGAACCATAATCCACCACATAATCACCCTTTATGAGAACACAACCCAAACCTGAACCTAATGCATCAAAAAATTCAGCATAGCCTTATATGACCTTCGGAAGAGTCAATATTGGAGTTAGATTCAAATGGTTCTTCAAATAAATAAAGGAAGTGTGGCACTTCAAATCTTATATGAAATTAAATCCCTTCTGAGTAAGAGTGGTCTACCGTGAATCCAACTTTGAGAAATCCTTTATGAACTGACATTAATAGCCTGTTAAACTTGGAAATCTCTATATCTCAAAGACATTTCACAGTTCCTCCCATGACATCACAACTTTCACCTTTTTAGGATCAACTAAAATAAAATGTTCTGTGAACACATGCCTCAAGAACTTTACTTCTTGAATCTAGAAATTGAACTTTGATATCTTGGCATAAAGTTAGTGTTTTCTCAAAATGTATAAGATTTCTCTCAAATGACACATTGGATCCACCTCATTTTTAGAGTAAACCAAGATGTCATCCACAAATACCACAATGAAATAATAGAAATACTAGTGGAAAATATTGTTCATAAATACCATAAACATGGTAGGAACATTGGTTAGAAAAAATGGTATAAAAAGATACTCATAATGGTCATACATTCTCCTGAAAAAGGTCTTTAGAATATCAAACTCCTTGATCCAAAGCTGGTGATAACGAGACCGAAGATCCGTCTTATAGAACCAATTATCCCTTAAAATTGATCAAAGAATTCATCAATATGGGTTAACAAATACCTTTTATTGATCGGAACCCAATTGAGATTTCCATAATAAGTACATAAGAGAAGGGTTCTGTTGGTTTTCTTTTTGAAAAGCACTGATACTTCCCAAGGAGACACACTGATTTGAATAAAGCCTTTGTATATCAATTCATACAACTTCTCTTTTAACTCCATCAGTTTAGTTAGTGACACACGATAGAAAGGAATAGTTATGGGTTGTGTAACCACCACCAAATCAATAGATAACTCCACCTCCTTTACCATGGTAAATCAGAAAAGTACGACAGAAAAACATAGAGAAACTCAATAGCTACTGGAGGAAGATCACCAAATGAAGATTCCTTCTTCATTTCAAAAGTAAAAATTGATATCATCCTACCTAACTTTGTAAGAGGAGGTGTGGATCAACTTAAACTTAGGTCCCAATATCACTAAAAAGCATGATACTTCCCACTAGGGGTAGTAAATTAGACCCATAGAATATAGAAGTCGATATGAGATGTATGATAAATCAACTAATCCATCTTGAGAATAGAATCTAGAGGATTCATATCAAGAACTAGAAAGTCTCAAACAATCTAAATTTCAAATAGAGTGAAAGCACAATAGGTGCACTAGAGACCCCTCTCTCTCTTCATCCCTAGAGGCATTTCAATTTCCATCCCCTAAGGCATAGGCGTCATTATGAGACTCAACATGTCCATAGTATGGGTAGACATGAAAGAATTCAAGGAACCAGTATCAAATAAAGTATTCAATAATGATGAAGCAATAATAACAATGCCACTCACATTCATATGACCCGCATCGATTCCCACTAGAGACCCATCCACTACGTGAAGAAGATTTTTTCCTAATTTCTATGGTTGGAACCCCATTATTCTTGAAGCATATGAATTCATCGTAGATTCTATTGAAACTGATTAGCCCATACCACTATGTGATGTGGTAAAAACATAGACAAACTTCTACAATTGTCTTGAACATCCATAAGAGCTACATGTCTTTTGTTCCTCTATGTAAAAGCGCTTTGTGTTCCCAACCTTTCCACATCGAAAATACGTCAGTGGGCCTTTACCAGACACTACAAATGGTTTGGAGAATGTATACTGCCAAGAGCTACCACTACTGTTTCCACCACAAGACTCATTAGACTTCCTCTTTCCTTTATAGGAACCACTAAATTTGTAACTATGGGTAGAAGGAACTCTATTCAACATAACTTACTAGCTAGGTCAATATCATTTATCAAAGCTCTATCAATAATGTTAGCATAAGTAGCGACCTTCAGCATGAATACATGAGACCATATATCTGATCAAAGACCCAACTAAAACCTTTAGGACTATAATTTCTCATTGTACACTAACTCAATTGAGAACTGATCAAATTCAAAAAAATGGTTTTCATACTAAGTCATCATCCTATCACATTGATGAAGGTCGAGAAATTCTATGGACTTAGAAAAAACCATCGAGTCTGGATAGAATTTCTCTATGAAAAGGGTTTTTAAGTATTTCCATTCTAATCCATCATTATTGTCTATAAGAACTATCGCATCGCATAATTTATTTCTAGTAATTTCGAGCTTGAAGATAACACATTTCACCTTAATGGAATCTGAAGTCTCCATGAACTTAAATAGTTAATCAATCTTTCTCAACCAATCCTCTGCCTCCTGAGGATCATCTGATCCCTGTAAATATTGTGTTTTCTATCATATAAAATCTTGGGCAGGATCTATGTTGTCTTCCCTTCGAGGTACAACCAATATAGCCTTGATTAGAGAAGGTGCAACCCATAGGCTTAGATCTTGTACCACATGCACTATAACCTCTACAAGGTTCTAGTCGATCAGAGAGTTCGCTGATTATGGTTCATCAAAAGTTCCCTCCTGGAGTTTTTTAAAATGTCTTCTTGGGGGAATGGTATTTCAAAACCTCAATAGATGATAAGAAATCATCATTCAAGAGACTCAATATCACCAACTATATCAATCATAATTAAACATGAGAATACAAGGCTCACATCAAATTTTAGAAAAAACTATAATTTAATCAAACAACACCTCAAAGACACCTTTTCCAAAAAAAACATGGTAACTTAAGGATCATTATGATGAGATCTGTTCAAGAACTGATTCATAACATACCCCTCAAGTTCTAACAATCATGTCTTCTATCTACTAAAACATCCCAAACTGCATACCGACATTCAAGAAGGGAATTAACCCCCTTTGATACCAATTTTTCACAAACCAATTTGATTAAACTACTTAAATGGTACCTGAATCAATCTTGAAAGGGCCCGAAGGGTGTTCTCTTTCTTCATAGGTTGGTAACTAGCACCTGGGAATCATGAAGAAATAACTGGGAATGACTTCACTATAAGAACAACACATCAAGATAAAGCAGTGGATACGAATTAAAAAATATTCGGTATGTCAAACACTCTATAAAAGATAAGTACCACAAGTTGAAAAATACAAGGGACAAAAATAGTCTGCCAACCCCATTCACTACATAATCATTAATGAAATCATCAACAAGTGTTCCTATAACAAGTGAAACACAAACACCACTGATCACTGCCAACTCCCAAGGTCCTACTAATCTAGAACACCCACCACCTCCATGTGGTGCTTTCCCTTTCCTGGACCCGACATAAGAAAATATACAAATTCCCAAAAGAAAAATTATGTTGTGAGCAACAAAATAAAAGTAGGATCTCACCAAGCATTCCATAAGAAATCCACATCAAATAAACCAAATATGAAAAAAGTAGATAAAACATGGCATGATAAAATTTTCAAAATTTATAATAAAACATTCTTTTCTAATCATTTCAATGGATAGAATAAAAACAGGTATAAAATTACTTTTCCATCAAAATATACATGAATAAGCATATTTTTTAAAACATTCATAAATAACACATTTCATAATCATAGGCATGTAATAATAATTTTTAATCATAACACCATGGTTAAAATCCTTAGGGGTTAGTTGGTCCAAGTCATGAGGTTTCATAAAATCTTGGTGAAATATTTATCCTAGTCTGCACACACTTCCCTAGATCCACAAGCCTAGAGTGAATAGGAATCTATCCAAAAGAATGACCTCACTACCCTCAAGTAGTTTAGTATTATTGTCATCATCAATACATTTATCATTAATCAATTTTACTTAGCATTAATATCACCCTCCTAACTAACCGGACTCTCATGAGCTTCAAGGTTATCCATAATACAAGGGTCCACCATTCAATTTAATCAATCTCAAATCATTCAATTAATCATTTCAAATCGGCCCCAATTTTAAGTTTTAAAACATGCCATTTCATTTCAAAAACCAAAATCAAATGGTTTTCATCAAAACTCATGACTTTCAAAACAAACCACCTCATTTAAAAATCATAACAAATTTCATGACTTCATTTCTCTAGAATTGTCATCAAAATCTTTCATCGAGTCATTCATTCATTTGAATTCCATTTTTCAGAAATCATCAATTTATTTGAAAATTCATAATCAAAGAGGTTCAAAACACACCATTCCATTTAACAATATTTATCAAGGAATTGAAATCATTATTTTGAAATCCATAGGGAAATCATTTCAAAACAAGAAAGAAACAACAGTTTAATTGACACAAATTTTCTTACGAAACCACCTACCTCAAAACATAATATCAATAATCAACAATCACTAAATCCATCATCAAAGAGAGACAAAAGGCTAGAACTAGTCAAGGAAGAATCCTAGAACCAAAAATCTCAAATAATAATCTCTAATTAATCTTCTGTATAACAACGAGAGAGAGAGAGAGAGAGAGATAGAAAGACACATACCTTATCAATTCTTGAAGATAACACAACGATCAACAAAGATTTGTGTAACAAATCTAAATTCTATAAGGGATCTATAAGAAATCCAATTAGATCAATTCAAAAACCACAGATCTAGAATCAACAGCCTTGATCTATGGTTTTGTTCAAGAAAATAAGGTTGGATCTAAAATTTTAAAGAAGAACGACAAGAAACATACACTTAATTTTGAGAATCTAGATCCTAAACCCAATGATACATCAAAAACCAACACTGGGAGGCAAGGGATACCCTAAATATCTAAGAAAAGTTCCCTTGTTCGAGATCTTAAACCACTATATGAGAAATGAGAGAAATAAGATGTGTTTCAGACCATAGAATTAAAATTTGGAATAATAAATTCATGTTGCATGGTTTGACTACACAGTTTAACAAACTGTGTGCCAACCATACACCCCCTTCTGGGATACTGGAAGATCCGCACAATTTGACAAGTCGTGCACCAACCATACATGATCTCACTGTCCCAAGTTGCATGATTTGATGGGTAGGTTGTACGGTTAATAATAATAGTGTACCTAACCGTGCACCCTCCTCTCATACTCAAACATAAGGTGCACGGTTTCTTGGGATGACCCACACAGTTTTCTCTAATTGTGATCCAACCATACACGGGCCTATAAACCATAAAAAACTACATAAGTCACCCAAAACATCCTGAGATAGGATCCAAATAAAATATGGTCAAAACAAAAGGGATGTAAGTACTTGAAAATGGGCATCGAGATGTTATAGATGATGATGATGTCATTTTATCCACAATGAAGATTTTTATCAAATGAGTATCATGTTTTACATTCATTTAATAAGGACTTATTTGAAATTTGATCCCACTAAAATGATGATCCTTTTTAATTACATCGTATCCATTAGTGGACGAAGATTCATGTTTTAGTATGTTTTGGGTAACTTTGGTATTTCTCTCATCACATTTCTATTTAGGTGGAAGTTCATCTCTGTCATATCATATATGACTCTTGGATAGTCAAATGAATAATAATTTTCCCAATCTATCATATATATTAACCCAATTTTATTCCTTTAGTATCTTAACCTTTTGGGTTTCCCAATTATGTCTAACCTGAAGCATACACCAAATACGATCGCCTAATCCTATTAGATACAATCATACCATTCTTTCATTACATAAGATGATTCATGGGTTCCATACTTTGACATAAACTACTTGGTTGGATGATTGAGGTCTTGAAAATTTTCTATTTAGAAGGAATCTAACACTTAATATTTGTAAAGGGATTTTAAATCTCACTATTTTATCTCATGTCTTCCCTTAATGTATGCATGCTACTAATGATTTAGTTTTTGGAATCATATACCTTTAACCCAATTAATATGTTTAAAACATATTAACATATAACTCTTTATACAACTCATGATTTGTGTTACAGAAATATAAAACGTAATTATATTCATAAATATATGAATACATCCCATGAATACATGAAACTCTTTAATATAAAAGCTTTGAATCCTATAAAACTGAAATACCTATACGAGCAAGCATGGTGGAAGAGGTAGCCAACCCTCATTTTTCTAAATGGATCTAAAGCTCCAGACGAGTGAGATGTCTACCCCCAAGTACCACTATCCATGGATCACACTCAAGTGAGATCTCAATTCCAATACAATCATAACACTTAATATGTATAAATCATAATCAATCTTCACTCTCATGTTTATAACTCACAAAAAATCATAGCCATACTTTAATGTACCAAAATCTTATGTTATTCCTTACATGAAACTCTTGATGTTCCTCGTATGGAATTTATAAGAAGTTTTTTAACACTTCAAAACCAAATAATACATCCATTCATAATAAAAATTTATATTTATGAATAAATAAATTATGTGGTGGAGCGACCGCAATTCACTAGGGTGGTTTCTCGTCATCGATCGATCAGCTGGAGATCTGAGTCATCCCCATGCTTCACCCAAATACTCCGACCTACTAATGAGTCACTCTATAGATTTTAGATCCAATCTGCAACAGGTCTCATTTGATCTGAGGTCTTGGAGCAAAAAGAAATTATGTCATCTCGACAAGCACTACGATTTCCTTGAAAGGAAACTATACAACCTTCTCATCCAACCCCCATCCAATTGCAATCCTTATAAAATCGGTGTCACTGAAAGGGATCTTGATGCATCCCTGTGCAAAAAGGAAATCTTCTGGGCTATGTGGGCACGGGACACCCACATTGCAGAAGGGGACACTAACACCAGGTATTTTCATCAGAAAGCATCAGCTAGGCGCCGGAAAAATTTTATATCTTGCATCTCGCAACCAGATGGTAGCAAAGTTTTCAACACAAATTGAATCAAATATTCTATTTCTAGCTACTTTCAGAACCTATTTTCTGCAGTATACCCTTTCATTTCTCCTCAAGTAGATGAGTGCATCAGACCAGTGATAACAGAAGAGATCAATAGGCAGCTTTCCAAAGATGTGACGGATGATGAGATTCATCTGGCTCTGAAACATATCCACCCTACTAAGGCCCCTGCCCGGATGGATTCCACGCACTCTTCTTTAAACAATACTGGCATATTATTGGCCCTGACATATGCAATCTGATGAAGAACATTTGGGATGGGAAAACAAACATTTCTGACATCAATGAAATTGTCCACATCCTCATTCCCAAAATCAAGAAACCTCTTGTGGTCCTTGATTTTAGACCTATCAGCCTCTACAATGTCTCTTACAAAATCTTCTCAAAGATAATAGTTAATCAGCTACGTACTTGGTTACCAGACATCATCTCAGAAAATCAAAGCGCCTTTATGGCTAAGAGACTAATCACCGATAATTCCATTGTCGCCCATGAAGTTTTCCACTCGATGAAAATACGCTACACCGTGAAAAGAGGAACCATGTCATGGAAACTGGATATGAATAATGATTTTGATAAAGTGGAATGGAATTTCCTCAGAGTCATGATGCAAAAAATGGTCTTCTACTCTAAATGGATAGATATGGTCATGCAATGTGTCTCGTCTATCTCCTTCCGAATCAATGTCAATGGGGCACTCACCCGAGGCTTCGCCCCAACACGAGGCTTACGCCAGGAAGATCCTCTCTGCCCCTTTCTCTTTATCCTGTTGGCTGATGTTTTTTCTAACCTCATTTCCAGGGTTGCATCCTCTCATACAATCCATGGGGAAAAGGTTTTCCATGCAAGCCCACTGGTTTCTCGTCTCTTCTTCGCTGACGACTGCCTTCTCTTCTCCAGAGCAACCAATAATGAGTGTCATGCGATCGGCCATGCGATCCAACAGTATGAGAGGGCCTTTGGACAGTCTATCAATCATGGAAATTTGGAAGTCTCCTTCAGTTTTGGGGTCCCTCCAACAAAAAAAAATAAGAACTATGCACCATTGAAGGCATTCATATGGTCGAGAAACATCAGAAGTACATCGGGCTTCCTACGGTGATTGGTCGCTCGAAAAAATAAATCTTCACATCAATGTTGGACAGGATTGAGAAAACAATTCAAGGCTGGACCCCTAAAATAATTTCCAATGCTGGTAAGGAGACCCTTATTAATGCTTCTCTTCAATCCATCCCCAGCTATTTCTTGTCCCTCTTTAAGCTCGCATCCACTGTAGTCAATCAGATACACGCACGCACAGCCAAATTCTGGTGGGGAAAAATAATGGGAGGAATAGAACCCACTAGATAGCCTGGGAGAACCTATTCATACCTAAATATGAGGGTGGAATAGGATTCTGTAACCTTCTTCACTTTAATGACAGATTGCTGGCTAAGCAAGGTTGGCGCCTTTTAAATCGCTCATCCTCTCTTTGTGCGTGGGTTCTCCGAGCAAAATACTCCCCCCACAAGGACTTCCATGAATCCTCTCTTGGCCCCCATCCTAGAATCCTCTGGAGAAGTATTTGGGGTGCCCGTAGTCTCCTGAAAAAAGGGTTGGGCTGGAGGATTGGGAATGGCTCAGCTATTAACATTTGGACCAATCCATGGCTGATCGACAAGGAAGGTATGCGGGCATCGTCCCCTACCTAACCAGGTTTTGAAGATGCCACTTTCAGGTTCCTGTTTGCCTATCAGGGGCTCGGTGATGCATGGAAAGGATACACACATGGTTTAATGAAAGAGATAAAAAAAATTATCCAGAGTATCCCCTGTGTTCCAGACATTGGCCCCGACCATCTCTTTTGGATCCACGACCTCTCCAGAGCTTATATAGTGAAATATGGTTACCAGATCTCTATTGGAACTCATACAAATGTTAGGGAAGGGGGGACAAGGAAATCACTTTGGAAATTCAATGTTCCACAAAAAATACGCCACTTTTGGTGGCAAGTGTGCATAGGAACCCTACCTACCAAGAGCCTTCTTGACTTCCGACATATTTCCAGTGACAGATTTTTCCCTTTCTACCCGAACGTCCCAGAATATCCCTTTCACGCTATCATCCAATGTCCTGGGGCAAAGGATATTTGGAATAAATGGAGATCTACTACAGATTCTTCACTGAACATGGGCTCAGGCCTCCCCTCTCTTCTGATGCGATGGTGCTCCTCCTTCTCGTCGGCTAAAGCGGGCTCACTTTGCATCATGGCCTAGATCATTTGGGTCTGCCGCAATGATGTCATTTTCAACCATGTTCAAAAACCTCCTAGATTATGGATTGAATGGGACTCTTCCTGGATTGAGGGATGGCAGCACCACAATGGAAAACATTTTTTCATTGGTCCCCCTTCCTTTTCCTCCCTATAGAGCCTGCCACCGGAAGGGATTCTCAAGATTAATGTGGATGTGTCTCTCCCCAAGGATGGACCTGTTTCACTTGGCCTGCTGGCCCAGAACCATCTTGGTCAAATCATTACAGCAAAACATGAGTCACATCACATTTTTTGGGAACATGTGGTTGTCGAGGCTACTGCCATCCTCACCGAAATTATGCTTTCTAAAGACCGTGGATGGGACAGAATCAACATTGAATCAGACTACCTCACCATTATCAATGCCATCAACCTCAATGATGGTGGACTCTAGTCCTTTGGATCCCTCATCGGGAAAATACTCTCCTTCCATCAATGATTTTCTTTCTTCACCTTCTCCTTTACCAAAAGGGAAGGAAAAAATGTTGCCCATCAACTGGCGGCATCGGGCCCCTTTGATGTTAACCAGCTCTGGCTGGACGATTTTCCTACATGGCTTCACGTCTGTACGTCTACAGATTTTCAACATTAATGAATCCTTCTTTTATAAAAAAACTACTTCAACCTACTACAATATAAATCACCCTCTACATTTTGAATCCCTCATAACCAATTCCTGAAAGCCAGCCACCCACACTGGAACATCCTAATGAAGCTCCATCAATGCCTGAATGTGGGCAAGACTTTACAGTCCCAGTCCCATTCTCTCCATTACACTCTCTCTTGCACCTATATTCTCCCCATTTCATCTCATTATATCATACTCATCGAGTCATCCATCCACTCCATATCAACCACCATAGGCAGAGGAGGCTGCAGCTAAAGCCCGAGGAGGGGAGTAGGTCACGCACATTTATGAGGGAGGTTTCCTTTCTCTATGTGTTCTTCATTATATTAGTAAGCTAGTCTAAGAATTTTGTGGGGGGAATGAATCTGGTCTGATTGTTTCTTGTGATGTATGCCTTGTGGAACCGGTATTTTGTATTAATCATTCTTTGTTCTTAATGCTTTTAACCGACTAGCCATTGGTTAATTGATTAAAGAGCGAGGGTGATGGAATGAGAATTAAAACCCAAACCGAGAACTATGTTATGATCACTACATCCTAATGGATAGGAGTTCTAAGGGTGCAGTGGAAACCTAATCATAGAGTATGAACTGAAATAACTACTCATAATGGACAAGAACGGCCTCACTGGGACTCTTGACCTTATGAGTAAGTCATTGGTTACTATGAGAGTGGATTTTAAGGAATCATTAATGTTCTGAATTCTTTTGATCTGGCATGTATCACAAGGATGATCACTACCATCAACCCCCCCCCCCCCCCCCCCACACACACACACACACCCATCACATACTGAATCAACACTCCCATTACTGTTTCTAGCATCTCTCCACTGCCAACTCCATTCACTCACCCACACCATAAATATAAAAACATTAAAAAAAATTAATTCATACCATGATGCACACACAAATCCCCTTTTAATTTGTGTTTTCCATTCATTATACATAATTATGTTTGAAAGTTGACCAATAACCTATACCTATGGAGATGACCCAAATACTCACCCGTTATTGAGCTCAAAAATATTATAAGCAAATTGGTGTCGTTGTTGGGGATAGTTTGCAGTTGATCCACTGATTTTCATCCATTTTGTAGATAAAAATAAAAAATATATATATATACTCAAAACTAGAATTAACTGATTATATATATATAAACAGGTTAACATTCTTAAATAGTCATTGCTGGAAATTGCATTTCAGGAGCTATTGGAGTGGTTTTGAAGCCCTACTTCATCTAATTTGTTGTATGTGGTGCTTGAAATTGAAGGTACATACTTAAGGGATCGAGGCCAACACACTTGAAGCATAAAAGAAGAAACACAGTTAGATATTTGGGCAAAAATTGAAGAAATTAAACCTTTACAGGCTGAATTCGAGTCACTTCTCACCTAAATTGATGGATTTTAAAGTTCCATGAGTTAAAGGAAATCATCCATGCATCAAGATATCAAAGAGGGGAAATGAATTATGAGATCAAGAACCATCAATTGGAGTTTCTACCAACCTTAAATGGTGTTCCCATAGAGGATGCTTTTATGTTCATCAAAGAATTAATTACAACATTGAATGCATTTCCACTCAATGGGATGACTAACGAGGAGCTATGATTAAAATGATTCCATATTTTTTTGAGAGGGGAAGTAACGAGATGGATACTCCAATAAGAGAAGGATGCTTTTGATTCATGGGAATCTTTACATGATGTGGTTTCAAGGATATTTTACCCTATACAAGACAATTTAGATTTGATGTAAATAATTACCATTTTTCTTCAAGGAGACGGTGAACACTTTCATGAAGCCTGGGAATACTACCAATAATTCCCGACCCATCAAATACCTCCCCCATTACCCAAGAAATAATTTTATGGACTCGTATCTAATGGGTAATAACTTTTTGATTAAGTTTCAAGAGGTTCTTTTGGAAATAAAAATACCATGAAGTTAAAGAACATTTACAATGTGTTTACAGTTAATTTGCATGAAAATGTCATAAGAGGAAGAATATCTAGGGTTAAGGAAGTCATTTCCACTAAAAATGTATATTTCAAGATTTCTCAACTTCAATAACAATTGTAAGAACAACCTTCAAAAGCATAAAAAAAGAAATAAGAATGTTATGCATGTGGAATTTCTAGTTATGGTTCAAGCCGCAACAAAAATATTGAAGTTACAGTTGCCTGTTCAACCTTAAAAATGGGAGAAAATTCATAGGAAGTCTTGGGATTCATCCATTAGGGTATGATGAATACTCAAATACAAATGATCATGTTTGGAGAATAGAAACTAGATTGCCTTTGAAGGATCAAGATAATTTCCTACATGCTAGAATCTCTGGAAAACAACATGGGAGGTGTGACAATTTCTTAAATACATGAGATTAAAATTGGATAATCAACTCAACACTCCATGGAGGAATCAATAAGGATTCAATCATGCTGTAAATTATAGAATGAGGGGATATATTCAACTTATTTAGCAAGGGAATCATGTGCAAAATATTATAATTTCAAATCTATGTAACCCGTATTGGAGGAACCAAGGTGAATCAACTATGAGGGTTCAAGATAGCTTTATTCTTGCTAAAATTTCTGGAAATCTAGGGTAGTTTCATCTTAATCAGAATATGAAACCCCAATAGTGGGCTCATGTAAAAAAACCTTAAAACTCACTTGTTGAAGACCAAGGGACTAAGATGATCTTAGAGAACCTTCGAGGAATTCAAGATAATCTTTCAAGGAACAAAGATAAAATGAAAGGCTTTATCAAAACCACCAAAGATAACAACCAAGACACTCAATTTAATTTCTCAAGGGTGGATACAAGGTTAGATCAACTTTCTCAAAGAACTCAAGCATGTCTCCACAATCTTAAATCTCAAATGGAAATGTTGGCCCAGAAAAATTTTGATTAAAACAAGGAGCGGGGACTAACCAAACTTTAATCAACCCCATTTAATGTTTTGTGGAAATCACTTCAATAAATGGTATAAATATTAAGGGAAGTAACCCACAGGAAGGTGGGCATGAGCTGTTTGTGGTGAAAAACACACTGAAATTCCAGATTTAAAGCAAGCTGCATTTGAAGAAGAAAACAACGAAGAAACACTTAAAATTTCAGATCTGAAACAACCCTTTTTAACTAAAATATTATAAGAAGAAAAGCCCAAGATTAAGGGGAAAAGAGGTCAGAAAGGAGTGGAAATTTTTAAAATTAAGCTGGAAAAATTTGGACCCCTTGTTCCAACCATTGAAAGTAGAAAAGAAGAGGATCGTGGATTCCCACTTTCCTTGGAAGCATGATTTCAGCTTAAAAAGATTAGATAGTGGTGCACAATGGGATTTGGAAATCTGAAGAAAAGCGAAACAAAGGGGAGAATAATTCCCTTCAAGAGGTGAAAAGGACAAGGTTGACTGAGATTATTTCAAGGATGAAATAATGAACTAGATCAAGTTAAAAATGCATAATTCTTCACGAATTTTATATCATTTGAATATTTTTAAGTTGAAGAGGAATGTATTAGAGAGGAACAATACACACATGAAGTGGGCATGCAAGAAAATAGATTCAAGAAGCAAATGGAAGATATAGAAGCATTGGAAGTCAAAGAAAATTCAGTTATAAAGGAACCACCAAGGTTCCCACATGAGAAATTCAATATTCTTTGGGACCATGGTTGAACATGAAAAGGAATAAGCCATACTGATGGCTTAAAAACAAGAACTTCTTGGGAGGTAAATTGATACTATAATTATTCTTTTCTTTTTTTTTGTTATCTTTTCATTGTTAGTTTTTTAAATAAAAACCACCACACTGAGTTTGTCACTTGGATTTTTTATAGGACATTAATGAAAAATAAGGGTAGAGAGAATTTGGAGGAAAGGGGAACACACACTACCAAGGAAAGGAACTACAATGGAATACCATCCCTTGTTCTCATTTCCATTATGCATGAAATCGTTTTTTAAATTTTTAGATGCATCTACATACATGTGCATGCATTGAATAAATAATCAAAAGAAAACGTGGAGGGAAGAAAAAGTTGTGGTGTGTTGTGTATTATGAATGAAAACATTGAGAAAAATCATTCTATCCAAACTCAAAGATGCAATTCACTTTGAAAACAATGGAACTATTATTTGTGGCACTTGATAATTGATGGTTAATAAGATGAGACTTAGGTGAATCAAAATTTGGAATGCATGTATTGGATTGATAAACTAAACCTTGAGTGATTAATTTTTCTAAAAGAATGTAACACATCGATGGTCCATCCTAAATAACAACTTGATAAATCATTTGAACTGTAGTAGTGTGAACAACTAGGATCCAAACTAGATTTTATTGAATTATATTGGCATAAGGAAGTGTGTGTAAAAAATAAAAAACCTTCAATTAGAGGAAGAAGATATAAGAGTCAGCTTCCCGACCATGCTTCCATGCCCTGACTATTACAATTAGTCTCGGGGGATGTGTACTTCTTGGTATTACTTTGTTTTAGATTAGTCACACTCAATCCTTGAATACGTGCATGGAACCCCTTCATCTGTAACAGACCAACCTGGATCAACCTGCAATGTCATCCGAATTGGCCCACTATAAGCCCCAAAGTGCATTCCTAATCTCTACAAACTGACGGTAAGCATCATGGTATCATACAAAGAAATATGGGGCTGATTTCTCCCTCCAACAGACATATGATATGATGAAAAAGGTCAAGTTATTGCAAAAGATATCCATAACACATCATATGTCAAAAAACCAAACCAAAAGGGTAAAAAACCAACAATGTGATAACAAGGTCTAAAGAAATAACTGGAAGACCAAGAATATGGAACCTAAAGAAACCACTGGGTCCATCTCGAGAATCGGGATGTAAAGCGAGCATATCTGTCCAAAATGATAGCTGATGAAAAACCATCAAGTCTGACAATATTCCTCACATACAGATGACCAATTTCCTCTATCTTCATCGACTCTTTGATAGGTAGGAAATATATTGATTCCATGAGTCGATCAATAATAATCATTGTCTCATCCTTACCACCAGGATTCTGAGATTTCCCAATCACAAAGTCCATATCTATATCACCTCATTTTCACACTGGAATGAGTAAAATTTACAACAACCCAATAGTTCTCTGATGCCCCGTCTTAATTTTATGACATGTAAGACATTATGACACAAAACCTGCAATCGATCATCTCATACTTGGCCACCAATAGTGACGTCTCAAGTCATGGTGCATCTTGGTTGCTCTAGGGTGCATGAACCAACTTGCTCATTATCCATTATCCAACAACTCTTGCCTCAAGTATATCATAACAATCATCCTGGTCCCAAGATATCACTACGTGAGTCTGTTCGGGATCCACTAAGATACCCTTATCAAAAATTAAATGCCCCAAATATTTTACTTCTTGAATCCAGAACTAACATTTGGATATATTCTCGTATAGACAATGCTCTCTCATGATTCCAAGAATGATATTCATATGATCAACATGATCCTGCATTAATCTGGAATAAACAAGAATATCATCCACAAAGACAATAATGAAAGAATCCAAGAATTTATGGAAGATTCAATTCATTAAAGTCATAAACAATTCTTAGTAAGGCCAAACGATATAACTAGATACTCATAATTATCATACCTTCTCCTAAACATTGTCTTGGGAATATATCACTCCTAAAAAATCGGCATTTAACAGTGCTAGAAAAGGCCTTTATCAGCGCTGATAACCGAAACGCGGTTAAAATCCCAAAACTTTTATCAATGCTAAAAAATCACTGCTAAAGGCCCCCTTTAATAGCGTTTTTTAGCGCTATTAAAGGGGGCATTTAGCAGCCCTTTTTTAGCGCTGATAAAGGCCCTACTAATAAAGGGTATATAATTTTTTTTCCATGGCCCACCCACATCTCTTTTATTAATACATCCACCCCACCCCTTTATCATTTCTTTAGATAATCCCAGCCACCCATGCGTGCCCCTACCTCCAACAAGTTTCAAACCCTAGACCTCCATGTTATACACTAGTGACTTTGCAACTCCGCTATACTGTTTTGTTTTACATTTTATGATATATCTATATATTTATATATATTTCATCACATTTTTGTCCATATATTTATATATATGTTTATATATTAATAAATATATTTTATATGTAGATATTTTTAATTATTTATTTATAAAATTAATTTTTTTATATGTGAATATATAAAAAATATATATATATGGTTATATATTTTATTATAAATAAAATTACATTATGAAAAATGATAAAATTTAAAATCCATAATATTAATATGAATGGAATCCCGGAGAATAAATTCAATCCCCATTGGAAAAAGGGCCAAAAGACCCCCATAAATGAGGCCTAAAATCCATCAAAAGATAAAAAATGGGGTACCCCGACTAGAAACTCGGTTTTGGAGAAATTTTGGGACCTTTTTTGGCCTAAAAAATTTCAGCAAAAGGTTCCCTTATGTCGTTAGCGCGTAGAGCTCATCTCAAGCTTCGATTTGAAATGCGGTAAAACTCAAATGGACACCGGAATCAAAAGTTATGACCGCTTTAAGTTTGAATTATGTTTTCAAATTATTTCAGATCATTTATTATTATTTTTGAATTTTTTTGTATATTCAAATTGATATTAAATGACTATACCTCAATAATAATAAGTAAATTATTAATTACAATTATTTTTTTAGTTATTTGATAAGCCATTTTCATTAAATATCTTATATATTAAGTGTAAATTCTTATTTATCTTATCTAAAACATATTTTAAAAAATATATATTATATTTATATATTAATATATATTTTTTAATGAAAAGTATTTTTTTGAAATATATTTTTATCATCCTTTGTAAAAAATCCCTGATAACGGGGGGTCTTTATCAGTGCTTCTAAAAAAGCACTAATAACCCCCCCCCCCCCCTTATCAGCGCTTTTTTACAAGCACTGATAAAAGACCTTACTTATCAATGCTTGTAAAAAAACACTGATAAAGGTCCATCTTTTAACAACGCCTTGTTTTAGAGCTGTTAAAGACCTATTTTAATAGGGCTAAAAACATTCTTAAAGACTCCCTTTAACAGCACATTTTAGCACTGACAAAGGGGGTCTTTAATAACGTTTTTAGTTAGTGCTGTTAAAGCCCTAGCATTGGATAAATCTAGTTTTGTATTAGTTTCTTCCTATCAAACACTCAACTGATATTACCTAATCTCATATCAATTTTCAAAAACTATCAGGATCCCTTGAGCTGATCAAGAAGGTCATTAATCATGGGCAAGGGATATTTTTTCTTCATTGTCACGTAGTTGAGTTTTTGGTAATCAACATAAAGTCGGAGACTCTCATTCACCTTCTTTGCAAAGAACACTGTCGATTCCCAAAATGAAATGTTAGGATGAATAAATCCATTGGAATCAATGTAACACCCTGAGTTTTTATGAACCTTTTTTTGAATAAATTAATTTCCTTTGATTTCTTGGGTTGTATGCCACACCAAGTCAAACTTTCATTATACGCTACGCCAAGAAAAACTTGGGCTACATGCAACACCGACTTGGCATGAAATACACGAAACAACGAGTTTCTAAGAAACATCATTTTATTATTATAATCATTTAAACGAGATATTTATTGTAACACCCTGAGTTTTTATGGACCATTTTTTCGAATAAATTAAAATTTTCATTTATATCTTGTAATGCACTAAGTCTAACATTCCTTTCACACTAAACCAACTTGTCGTATGTTACACGCAACACCGAGTTGGTGTATGATACACGCAACACTGAGTATAGATTATGTTAAATGTATAAAAGAACTATATTTGGATTATGTTATATGTAACACCAAAGGAATCTTTCATTATACGCAACACTGAGTTGGCTTGTGTTGTACGCAAGAGCGACCTTCCTTGATAGCTTGCGTTGTATGGAATACTGAGTTTCACTAAACAATGATATGTTATTAAAATATTATTATTTAATGGGATATAAAATAGCCTTTATTAATGGTATTAACCAAATTTTAAATTTTATATAACATTTACATTCATCATATGTATTATCTAGAACATGATACAAGAACAAATTCAAATTTTCAGATAAAAGAAGTCTTATTCAAAAAATGTTGTTTTGTCATCTTTTGATGACACACCAATTTTAAATCTAGTTTTTAACACTTTTATATATTCTATTTGAAAAAATAAACGTATTCTTTGGAAGCAGGACACCAAAATTTAACTTGGTTAAAATTTTGGTATTTTCTGATGAAATTCATATTTTGATGAATAGTGAAAAATATTGCATTTTAATTCAAAACTGTCTTTTTGTCTAATTTATTTATATATTTGGATTATATTTTTAATTTTTCTAAAGTGTAATTTTTATTATCTTTTATCATCTAATCAAATGTTGGTCATTGGAAGTAATTTCACGTTTAAATTAGATATAAGTACATGACAATCTTTGTATAAGTTTTTACTTCTTAAAACCCCGCTTTTTCATTTTTAACAATGGGAATTAATATTAAATTAATTTCTACCAATTATGTGTTTTGAATTATGAAAAATGGGTTCCATATTTGAAATCAGTGAGTCCAAATTATTTTAATAGGTTACTTTTATTTTTTGGATATTATGAATAGTAACTATGGTAATTTTTATTTACCATAGTCAAAGGTAAAACAGGTAAATTAGGGTAACTAACAATATGATAAAGATAATAAAATTATCCTAACATCTGCCAAAATCCTATTGTATGAATTAAAGTTGACAGAGATCATCTATGTGTCATAATTGATTCATTTAATGGACTTTTATCCATGAAAGTGATGTAATTATAATTAAAACAGAAGAAGGTGACAACATGCCACTCTCATATATCTTATAAGTATAATAGTTTTAATATAGTGATAAACGTGATAAAACTTCCAAAATAAGTATTCTCCAGAAGTATAATAAAATTATTTACATCATGTGAATTTATTTAGAATTTTTAGAGATTAAATAATTACCATTAATGATGACACAATAGTCATGTAGAAATTATTTTATTGGTAGAAATATCAAATAAATAGTTGAAAAATAATAAAATAAATATCATATGAACTAATTAATGTGCTCCGGGAATTTTATAGGTGACTATGACATGTTAGGAGTTTATTTAATATTTTGGTTCGAATTTATCTTCTCTTTGGATTTTATTTAAAGTCAAATAAATGAATAGTGTCAAAATTGAAACTATTGATATTTTATAAAAATAAAATATTATTAAATTATTTAAAAATCACAAAAATATTTAAATATTACAAAGTAAAAATTATATGGTCTAAAATTTCATAAATTATCCAATTACAGATAATTTACAACACATAAGTAAATATTTATAACTATTTAATATTTAGAATATTATTACCACAAATAAAATTTAATAGATTAAATAAGGATAAATCAACATGATGAGGTTTAAAATAAAATCAAAACACATCTAAATTTTATTGGTTGAGAGGATTTAGATACATACTCATCTTATCTTATAAATAATTAAATATTGGAGCATTATAAACTGAAAATGAATTTATAATAAATTAATATTTCAAGACATTACAAAGGTGCCCCTCCCCTCTCTTATAAAAGGGAACATCTCCTTCTCTTTTAATCACACCTCCAAATCCCTTTGTATATGAAAAACCCTTCCCAAATCTCTTAAAACCTTCCCTCACTTCATCCTAGAGGCCAACCTTTGGGTATAAATCCGTCTTAAAGAGTCCTTTTGTGCATACCAAAAGGAGATACTCGCCAAAAATGTAATTGTTTTATTACCTCTTTCAAAATTCTTTTCTTATTCTAATTAATCTTATTATTTTGTTCCCATACTAAAGTAATAAATCCAATATCTTCTACTTTCTGATATTTTATTATAATTATGATACAACCTTAACCATCCTTTTATCTATCCTATGAATAAGAATATCATTATGCATGTGTACGTACGACTTACTGTCTCCACGTCGTTGTGCAATTTGTTATTCAACAATACTTAATTTTGATGGATATAATTATGAGTATAATGGATTTAAATAATTAATATAAAATGATAATTATTATGTATAATTAATATACCATCCAATTCCATACCATTTAACTATCAAGTGAATGATATTGTTTCTCGTGTGTACATAAGACCTACCGTCTCCACAACGCGATGAGATTCATTCTCCACGTTAAACATTCAAGAATTAATATAAAGTATATGTAAAAAAAAAATAATTAAATATATGAAATAATAATTATACTGAATTTATGTGTGTATATATATAGGTCATTTACTTTCTTCCATTCAATTCAATAAGGAAACAGAAACAACATTCATGCGTACGTATGACCTACCATCTCCATGAACGGTGTATTATATTTCATTTATCTATCTATTATATATATTTATATACTGAATATTTATTATATATAAATCATGTTTTACATTCTGGAAGTATGTAAATCATGATCTATGTAATAAGATTAAGAATAACAAGTCAAAACACGTATGATAAATAAAACGATTATTACCCAAAACGTTGCTTTAACATGGAATTGATAAATAAATGGGTAATATAAAGTCATAAGTGAATCATATATGATATAATAAATATTATCATGGTTCTATTACAAGTTAATAATATGTTTAAACCCACTATATAGGAGTTTCTTACACATATAGAAGAAATCATACCTAAGGTAAGGGATAATTTTGTAATCTCATTATTATTTGAGATTGTTTATTCATAAGTATTTACTAGGGTATATTTATCATAAAAATAAATGTTTCATAAATATATTATATTATTCTTATACTATGTTTAAATTTAGTTTTACCCCTTGGTAAATTTTTATTAAATGGTATGGAGGGAATATTTCTTTCATTTTCCATATGAGGTACTTTTTGACTTTTCCGGAGTACAAGAAGAATGTTCTTCTTAACTTATATGACATGAATGGATTTTTATGTCTTTATAACACCTTATTTCTAGGAATATTCCTCTACACGGTTACTAGTTTATTTTCAACTAAATTATTTTCTTTTAAAATTGATTTGAATTTTGAAAAAATAAAATTTTTTTGAAGAAGAAAGGATATTTTCCTCAAGAATTAAGTTCATGTGTTTTATCAAAATTATTTTCCACCTAAGATGATTCTAATTAAATAGGGTTATATTTATATCCTTATTATTACTTTGATTTTATTGTGTTTACTATGGAATTATATTTATGAAATCCATTTATTTAATATGGATTTTGATGGAATGATTTTAAGAACCCCATTTTATTTCATTTGTTATGCTATGATGAGTGATTTATGTTTTCGTGGAACATGTAAGAATGATTTTATTATGAGATGGTCGGGACCTATATCTCTCTCCAATTTATTGGGTAAAGATTTATATCTTGTGAGATAGACATGACTGGAACGGAAAGTAAATCTGGTTCAGTAATACAGGGATGGGATGACAAATAAATCTGATTTAGTAATACATGGCTGGAACGAAAAGTAAACCCGGTTCAGTAATGGAATTTTTACACTATGATGGTCTTGTAATAAATGACTTGGCTACTATGGAAATCATATTATGTGATGATTTGTTTTCCACAATTCCATGTTTTATACTTGGTATTTTCTTATGGTTCATGATTCCATTATAATTTATGCCTTATGAACTACCAAGATTATTTCATGACTCATGATTTTGGTATATGTTAAATGAGGTAGGTTTTTTTTCAAAATTTATTTTCATGTTTTTACATTCTTAAGTTTATGTTTTGTAAGATTTTTTACATGATTACCCTTAATAAGCATTTGATTTCACCCCTTTTCATGTTTCTTTTCCCCAAGATATTAAGAAGGGTATTAAGTAAGATGTTTCAAAAAGGGCTTCTATCTATGAAGGATAAAGTAGGAGAAGATGTAGATGTTTTATGAACCCATTTTTCATGTTTTCTAGTTTCCAAAGGTACTAAACTAATATGCTCTTTGGGTGTCTGTTTGTGTCATGTATTAAGTATTCTTCAGAAGTAATGAAATGTCCATGTATATCAGGCTTGGGTTGGTATAGTTATAACCTAGACGTTAAACTTTTTAATAAAAATATTAATAACTAATTTTTAAATATTATTATTTTATATAAGTAAAACATATTGACAATAAAATATATAAATTTAGGTAATGTCTTTATATGTTTGAAAATACTATTTTCCCTAATTAAATACTTTTTTGTCCTTCTGTGAACAATAATAAAGTTAATTTTATACACTTTTAAACATTTAATTTGATAAAATAATATTACTTTTTGAATTAATAATTTTAAAATTATCTTAGGGTAATTGTTTTGGATTTTTCTGAAAAACTTCATTTTTGGATGAATAGTGAAAAATACTAAATTTTAATTCAAAACTTCTTTTTCATCTAATTTATTTATACAGTAAAATTATATTTTAATTTGGTTTTAAAGTATAATTAGATCAATTTTATATCATTCAATCAAATTTATGTAATTGAAACCAATTTCACATTGAAATTGGATACAAAAGAATTTCAAACTCTTAAACAATTTTGATTAAAAACCTGTTGTCATGACACGTTTGCGGGATTGATTTTAAATTAATTTCTGCCACTTATTTGATTATAATTTGGAAAAATATATTAAATATTTTGAATTAAAAAAATTTATAATGTCTAATAAGTTCAACTTATTTTTTGATTAAAAATATCAGTGAAGGTAATTCAAATTAATTAGAACAATTAAGGTAAAAATTAGCTTACTTAATGATTAAACCTTAATCTTAAGAGGAAAAATACCCTATACACATGTAAAAAATCCATTGGATGGAAATATTTTGTACAAGTCCCTAATTAATATATTTTTATCAACTATTGTATTCCCATGATGTAAGGGAGACCTCTCAATATCGTTTTTACCTTTTTATATTTGTAAAAATGTCACTTCTCCTCCATTATCAATGGGAACTCACCTCCTTACTTACTCACACTTATCAAGACACTTTGGATCACCCAAAACCTGACCAAGTCTCCTCCCAAGATACCTCCCTTTATCCTACAATCCTATCTTTGGTCTAAAATCCAACAATGAATCCCTTTGGTGCAAACTAAGAGGAGTTACCCAAAGAAGAGGTAACATCCTTCCTCAAGATCCTTTGTTTTATTTTCATTCTCCACCCACTCAAATATTTTTATTACATGAGTATATAATAACATCATCATACTAAATATACTTATATATTTTTATTCTAAGGGTTCTACCTATTCTTACACACACTTCCATCTAATGTGTATCGAACTTACTATTTTTGTGTATGGTGAACTATCGCCTCACAAAATGACGTTATTCATTTTTCATTGACCACATCTCATGGTTGGGAATTATGACGAAAATTTTATTTTTATATTTTATATATGATATTTATAATTTATTTATACTTTTTTAATTATTATATAAAACATACCTTCATTCTTTCCATTTTTTGTAAATATGATAACTTCGTTTGTGGATGTGTGGACTACTGCCTCCTCAAAGTGATGTGATTATTTTACACTTTACATGGAATGTATTAAGGATGGGTTTAGTAAAATTATATTATATACATGAAATAATAATGCTACTATAATTATATATATATATATATATATATTTCATTTACTTTCTTTGTTTCAATAAGATAATATAATGGAAACAACGTTCATGTGTACGTACGATTTGTCGTCTCTGTGAATGGTGAATTCGATTTAAAATTTCTATATTTTGTGGATTATTATAAAAAAATGTATACTGAATTTATATGATATTTATATCATGTTTTACATTATGGAAATAATAAAATCATGATCGATGTAATAGGATCAAGAAAAACAAGTCAAAACATATACAAAATACAAAGCAGATATTAATCAAAACATAACATTAACATGGAGTTGTTAATTAATGGGTAATATAATATCATTAAAAAATAATATACGGTATTAGATATAATAATATTTTTATTTAATATAATTATAATAAACTTGTATTTATTATATAGTATTTTTGTATGAGTACAATGAGTGTCAAGACATAAGATAAGGGTTTTCTCGTCTCACTTTTATTTCTGCGAGAGTTATGCCTTATTCACCACTCATTTATTTTTTGTGGTGTATATACTACCTAGTAATATATTATATGAATCTTATACATAAATTTATGGTTATTTAAATATCCATTTTATGATCTCTCTTTCATGGGTTTTATGTTTCAAAAGTTACAAAATCAGTTAAGTAATTTTGCCTCAATTTGACTTCTCTGAGACAACTATTTTGTTATGCACCTATATTTTTTTAAGAGGTGAATATATTTACATTTTACATATCATATAATCTAATTATTTTAATGATATTTTTAACTTCATTTAATTTTATTTTCTTACATGTGTATTATGATTCTAAGTTACAAAGCAGTAAGAGTTTCTTGCAATAATCTCATCATTTATTAGGATTGTTTATGATTATGCTTCCATTGAAGGAATATTATAATTAATCTCTCAAGAAAACTCATGAATTTTCTTATCCTATGGTTATTCATTATTAATTCAATTATTATTAACATTTTACCACTATTTGGTACTTAGGATAATTAATAAAATATTTTTAAGAAAATCAGACCTTATTTCTCTATTCAGTTGGAAATCTATTTTTTTCAAAAACCATGTTTTCAAAAATATCATCTATTTTTTAAAAATATTATTTTAAGATAATTTTCAAGGAAAAAGGATTTAGATTTTTTTTATGGTTCACAAGATTCCTTTATAAGGTTTCAAGGAAAAAATGTTTTCGAAATGTTTTTAAAGCTTCCTTTATAAGTTTTTAAATCTATTTTCAAATAACAAGGTTTTTAAAAATGTCTTATATTCTAAAAATATTTTTCAAAGAATAAATGATATTTTACTCAAGAAATGTGTTTAAACAATCTTTCCAAATTATTTCCCATCAAATATGATATCTGTTGGTGTTACTTGTACCTTTTTAGGGAAATGATCCAAAGGTTCCATTCATATATTTCTCTGAATGGTTTATGTTTTGATGACATGATATTTATGTAACCTGTTTCTCTTTCATGGGTTATATATTTATGAAACCTATTTATCTTTCATGGGTTATATGTTTATGAAACCCATTTCACTTTCATGGGTAAAATACTTATGAAACCCGCTTCTTTTTATGGGTTATTCTTTGATGAAATTATTATGAAACATATCTGTTTTCCATAGGTTATGATATTATTAAATGTTTATGATACCCATTTCATTTTATGGGTTATGATATGATTGTTTATGATATTGTGGAACATGTATGTATGATTTATTTATGATATGGGTGAGACCTATATCTCCTTCCAATTCATTAGGTAAATATTTATATCTCATGAGATAGATATGGCTGATACATGGAGTGAACTCAGTTCAGTAAATGTATTGTTTGCTATGATGGTATTGGGAGTGATCCTTGACTACTAAGATAGTCAAAATTGTAAACCATGACTACTAAGATAGTCTAGGGATTGAACCTGTACTACTAATATGGCCTTGATAGTGATGCCTTTACTACTATAGAAATCATTTTATATGATTTTGTGTCTTTCACAATTCCATGTCTTATTCCTATATTATGATTTCATGGCTAATGATCTTGATTCCCTTTCGATTCATGTTTTATGAACTATCAGTTTTTATGCCATGATTCATGTTTATGAACTTTTTTATACAGGGTATGATCTTCTAATGTCACGATCACATTCTCATACCCTTATACTCATGTTTATGCTTATATATCTCTCTTGTTTACCCTTACTGAGCATTTGAGCTCACTCATTTTTATGTTTCCTTTCCCCATGTTATGAATATATATATTATATATGATGTGTATAAGAAGGGTGATAGTCATGAAGAACCTAGTATAAGATAATATAGCTTACTTATTTATCAGTGTTTATGTTTCCATGATTCCAAAGGCACAAGACTAATATCGTCTTTGGGTTCCTGTTGTGTAATGTATTAAGTATTCTGCAAAATAATGATATAATGTTAATGTATGAAAAGTGAGAGTTGCTATTGTTTTTATTAGAAGAAAATTTTAGTTATCCTTTGGAAACTATGATGAGAAAACCTTGGTGATAACCCTAAGGAAATGTCTAAGGATAAGTCTATGGATAAAGAAAATTATAGGAAAATGTATTGGGATTTTGGTAAAGAATAGAGTGAGTGGTTTCTTAGCAATACATCCATGTTTGGATACTACAAGTGGATGTGGATATACCACAGATGTACACAGGGGTAACAACCCCCAAAACACTATATTGATGTAGACCTAATCAAGAACTGATGCAGGAAAATGGTCTTTATTACACACCTGGTTTGACACTCCTGAGGAATATGCTTCAGAAATTCACAAACTCTTCATGAACCATCATGAAGGATTTAAATATAATATGTCTATGGATAACCTAGGATAAACCTATGGTGTCATAAATTAAATAATGTGTCATAATTTATACATCCTATATGTCATTTTTCATGATTATGTGGTCCCCCACCATGATAATTATTTCTTACTCTATGATCTCTGGTTTTAGTCAATGGAAGGAACCTGAAGGAACTATGTTAATGGTGATTGTGATGGAAAATACAATGATTGTTCACCCAAGCATCTGAATGCTACAGGAGCAGGAATGAAAAACCTCATTGTTATGCTCACTCAACTTTCTCAAGTTATGAATCATGTTAGACTTCTAAATGAGCAAATTATGGACAACTTTATGTTGAATATTTTATGAGGCAACACCCATGTAACATCTCAGATTTTAGTGCCACACAATGGGTTCCCCAAACCCAGTTGGTCACATGACCTGAAGCACATTACCCCAAATTCCAGAGGCTACCGACTAGTAGTGAGGGCCTAGGTCTGATAATGGGGGAACTATTCCCTCATTTGTTAAAGTGTAGCGCAGCAGAAAAAATAAAAACATACCAAAAGTGGAAGCAGTAACCAATACAAAGATGAAAGGACAACAGTCCAGAAACAAAAAATAACCAACAGTCGTTTATATATGATGATGCAATATTTCCTATTTCTAAGAAAGTAGTCAAAATAGGATACACTGCAATCAAATACAATACAGTACAAAGTACAAGTACAGCAAGACAAAACAAAATAGTGCAACAAGAACTCTGTAGAATCGCAAGCCTAAGATCGGTCGCATGCTCTCCTACTCATCTACAACAATCAAGTACCTATATAGGGTTCTTTTCCCTTATCAAAGTCTGCAGCAATATAATCTATTTGGTCCTAATACATGACCCAAACTGGGTGCGAGAAATAAATCCTAGTATGAAACCACAAAAGGCATGTGCCCAACTATCAGTGAAAACGTGCAACAGTAGTGTGCAATAATAAAATGCAGTAAACTAGGCAGTACTCAAAAGTAACTATCTCTACCGGTTACATTGCCAATTTAATAAATTTTTCAATTCCAAGCTTGTGCTTTAGCTTGGCAGGTACAATATAATAAATCACCATAGTGAATATTCAAGTAAACATTGTCCTCATACATGAAAATACTTACCCTCAGGAAAACAGAAACGAAACCCTCAGGTAACTGCCCTCAGGAATAACAAAAATTTCCCTCAAATGTATGAGATATTGCCCTCAGGTAAAAAATCTACTGCCCACAGGCATAAGAAACGTTTCCCTCGGGCTAAAAAAACCTTGCCCTCAGTCTAAACAAAACCTTTCCCTTCCGGATAAATAGAACACTTCCCTCAGGCTATATAAAACACCACCCTCAGGCTAAAAGTAATCAGGATGATCCCAATGCATAATCAAGTAATAAATATGTTTCCTCTCAAGAAAAATCAAAACATGCTATCATCATGACATACCCACAGGTATCCTGGATAAACGGATAAACAAGAGAAACGCACCCATAGGGTGGACCTGGATCAAGTAAATGATCCCAAAAATAGTTTATATTTATCCTTAGATTATATATGAAATTATAGATATCTTAATAGCCAAGGCCTCAGCTATACGACACCCCGAACATGGGTGTGTAGCAGAACTGTACAAAAAATCAACTCAACAGTTGGAAATAAACACCATACCACCTACCTCAATCTCCTCTGATCGATATACATGAAAGATGCCTCTTGAATCAACTGATAATGACATAGATATTGGATAAACTGTCACCCGTTCAAACTCAAATAACATCCCCTCGGGAAATAATTGGAAGGAGAGACACAAGGAGAGGGAAGACCTTACCTGCGCGGTCCAAACTAGACCGACGGTGGAAGAATCCGAGTTTCGGTGTGCGATCGGGAGCTCCTCTAGGCTTTGGCCTCCTCTCTCGGTGCTCCAAACGAACCCACTGCCTCCTATGATGAATAAGGAGGCTACTGACCATTTATAACCAAAAAAACATAACTAAAAAGCGTGTACTCTCAAGTACATGTCATGTACTATTTTTTTAACTGTTACTCTGGCGACTACTTTTCACTGCCACCATGTTCATCTACTGACTGATTACATGGCGTGTATTACTATGTACATAGTAGGTAGTTAGTTATTACATTCTAAACCGCCGATAAGTCTACACACCCTGTGTTCTCGTTCCACAAGGCAAAGTACACGATGTGTATATGAAAGTACACAGCGTGTAGTTTTTTTTTTACCGACAAAACAATGCGCCCTATATTCTCATCACATATAGCCGAAGTACACGGTGTGTACCCATAAATTTGGGATTTTTCCACTTTCCCATGTTTTCTGAAAAACACTTAATGAAAATGGAAAAGAAGAAACCTGTACCTCAAGAATAAGAATCGGGTTCTTACAACCACCTTCTTTCAGCGGGTCTTATGATCCACTTGTTACTAATGAATGGATTAGTACCACTGAAAATATATTCTATGTTCTCTAGTGTTTGGGACATGAGAATTTCATTATGGCTGTTTATCATTTAGAATGAGAAAAGGACTAATGGTGGACTCTAATAAATAAGATAAGGAAGCAAGAAAAAATTGAATCCATGGATTGGGATGAGTTCAATAACTTATTTTTTAATAAGAACTTTCCTTATATTCTTTATTAAAATATGGATAAAGAAATCCTTGAGTTGACATAAAGGGATTATGAATCTATTGGTACTTATGAGGATAATTTCAAAAGACTTTCGATGTATGCTTCTGGTATTATCTTCCAACCAGAAAGTAAAGTTGGTAGGTTATTCAGCGTATAGAAGAAAAGTCTCAGAATGGTGTTGTCTAAAAGAGACTTTACCAGCTATGAAGAGATTGTGTGCTGTGAAATCAAGGTTTAAAAGAAGGTTGGAATAATGTACCAATCTCATGATTTCGACAAAAAAATGAAGACAGAGTTTAAAGGAAAATCTAAAAACCATGAAGAGCAGAAGATGATATTTACTTTATGCGCTATGTGTGGGAAGAAACGTGGAGGAAATTAGATTAACGGGTATAATAAATGTTTTAAGTGCATAAGGGAGTGTCATCAATAATTTAATTATCAAAGTTATGGGAATAATTCAGCTAACAATGTGAATGGAGAGAAAAATGAAAAGAATACCCCTCCCCTACTTAAATTCTACAAGTGTACGAAGAATGGGCATTATGATAACCTGTGCCAAAACCTGAGGGTTGGTTATGATGATCAGTTTCAGAAACCTATTAAACCGATGGATAATGGTAAATCTTATGCAATCATTGTTTCTTATGAGAGGTGTGACAATGACATGGTGAAAGGTACACTTACCATCTACTCTAAAATTTCCAATGTATTTTTTTATTCTAGATCTACCCACTCTTTCAAATCTAAATAATTTTATAAGGTAATTAAGATTTCACCCTATTTTTTAGATGTGTAATTATTAGTGAAAGCCTCTAATGGTATGATGATTGCATCTCAATTATATGATTCCTCTTCGGTTGACGTTTGTTGAAATATGCTTCCTGAAAATCTTTTCATTCTTCTTTTGGTTGAATTTTATATCATCTTAGGCATGGATTAGCTTTCACTTCATAGAGATAACTACAATTTCCGAGGAAGGGAAGTTATGTTTGACATTTCAAACCAACCTATGATCTTCTATCAATATGACGATAATTATGAACTTCCTATGGATATTACATCCAGGCCAACGGGCCCGTACCCGAGTGGTAAGGGATCTTGTTTGGCATCCAAGAGACCCATGTTCAAAACTAGGTGGATGTGAATTTATGGGGGGTACTGTAGCAGTACTGTAGAAGGTACTGTTCGGTACTGTAGCAGCTAAAACTATTCACCCGATTTAGGCCTTCGGGCCACTGGTTTGGGCCTACAGGTCTCAAGGCCCTTCGGGTCATCAAAGGCCTTCAAACCTCAGGGTCTTCAAGTCATAGTGACCATGGAGTATCCCAGTTCACACAGAACATGCCCTAGAAAAAAATCAGAGCAACAAGAGTATCAGTCACCAGAAGCAGAGCTAACTGGATTGGAAGAAAGAGAGGGTACGACAACTACCATCGGGACCAGGCACCATGCAACTTTGTACGTGGCAATGCTAGTCGACTAGAAATGCAAGGTGGGGAGCTAGGCGATCAATGAAACAAAATCTGGGGAGGAGAATTTCTAGTGGTTTGGGCCAAGAGTTCATATATTTGGCATGGTATGCCTCTGTGCCTTTGGGTCATGTATTGCGGGTCATGTTGGGCCTTGTGTCTTGGGCCTATGGGTCATGTTTGGGTTCCCATTCATCCCTTAAAAGGGGGATTATCCATAATAAAATAAAAAAGAAGGCCTTCGGGAAATTCGGGCTCGGGATATGGATATTACATCCAGTGTATGAGTCTTAATTCCCATTCATAAGGGTTGTTTATCTCAAATGGTTGGGGAGAAAATTGACATCGATGATATTCCTATTGTTCGAAACTTTGTGGATATCTTTCAGGAATATTTTTTAAGGATTCCACAAAAACATGAAGTTCAGTTCTCAATAGAGATCATACCTGGTTCAAAACCAATTTAAACGGCTTCATATAGAATGACCCCAATTGAGTTGCAGGAATTGAAGAAGAAACTCCAAGAAAGATTTGATAAGTGATTCATTTAGCCAAGCGTGTCACCATGGGGTGCACCTGTATTTTTTGGGGAAAAAGAAATTTGGATCAATGTGGACCTGTAAAGATTATTAGGAGTTAAATAAGATAATGATCAAGAATAAGTATCATATTCCCTATATTGATGACTTGTTTGATCAAATGCACAGAGCTCAATACTTTTACAAGATTTACCTTCATTCTATCTATCATCAATTGAGGGTTAAGAAGGAGTATATACCCAAGACGACATTCCGTACAAGGTATAGGCACTAAGAGTATATATTGATTACTTTTGTTCTTACTAATTCCTTGTTATCTTCATGGATTTTATGAATAGAGCCTTTATATATTACCTCAATTAGTTTGTGGTAGTCTTTATAGATGATATTATTATATATGGAAAGATAAAGGAAGATCATGAATACAACATGAGAATTCTACTAAAGACCCTATGGAAGGAGAAACTATATAAAAATTTTACAAATTATGAATCTTGACTGAAAAAGGTTTCATTTCTTGGTCATATAATATCAAGAGAGGGTATTATAGTAGATCCACCAAGGATGGAGGCTAGTGAATGTTTCCCAAGACCAACCATGGTAACTGAGACCCATCACATTCTTGGTTTAGTTGGATATTATCGATAGTTTGTGGAGAATTTATCATGCCTTTCTAATCCTGTGACCAAGTTAACTCAAAAGGGTGCCAAGTTCATATGGATAGATGAATGTTAGGAAAATTTCAAGGAATTTAAGAGAAGGTTATTCAGAGAACATGTGCTTACTTTACCCTATAGTGTAGAAGGGTGTGTATTCTATAGTGATTCATCCAAGAAGGTATTGGGATGTGTTCTTATATATAATAACATGCTTATATCCTATGCCTTATGAAAGTTTAATATTCATGAGAAAAATTACCCCACTAATGATTTAGAGTTAGTAGCAGTAATTTTTGCATTAAAGATATAGATTTATTATCTTTATGGAGAAAAGTGTGATATATATATATATATCAATCATAAAAGTTTGAAATATGTATTCACATAAAAGGAGTTGAATATGCACCATAGAATATGGTTAGAGCTGATAAAAAATTATGACTTCTCAATACATTACCGCCCTATAAAAGCGAACAAGGTGGTCGATGATTTGAGTCGAAAGGATCCTGATAGCTTATCTATGATGAGGATCACAAAAGATCCAATATTTCTAGATTTAGAAAAGATGGATCTAGAAATCCTGAAGGAGGGGGTGAAATCTTATCTTACACAATTGAATGTTCAACCCTTTATCCAAGTGAAGATTAAAGAGGCTCAAAAGGAAGATATAGTGCTAAAAAAGGATAGAAAGGTTCTAGAGTTTAACCATAATTGGGATGGAATGATAAGGTTCAGAAACCATGTATGCGTTCTTTCCATACTGAATTTGAAGGATATATTAAAAGAATATCATTATTATTCATTCTCTATTCATTCTAGAAGAATGAAGATGTATAGAGATTTAAAGGAATAAATCTACTAGAATGAAAAGAAGTGGGATATCACAGAGTTTTTATCTTGATGCTTGGTATGATAGAAAGTTAAGGTTGAAAGGAAAAGGTATGAGGGGGTGTTTCATCCATTACCCCTACTAGAATAAAAATGGGATAAAATCACTATGAATTTTTTTGTTGGACTCCCTAAAAACTCTAAAGGGTTTAATGGTATATGAGTGGTTGTTGATTGCCTTACTAACTCATCACACTTCATCACTATCATAGAAGACTTATCTTTGGATCACTTTCTAGGATATACATTAAGGGAGTGTTAAGGTTATATGGAGTACCACATTCTATTGTATCTGATCGGGACTCTAGTTTTAGCTCAATGTTATGGAAAATTATTCATAAATAACTTAATACATAATTTAGTTTCATCACCGCATATCATCCTCAGACAAATGTTCCATTTTAAAGAACAATTAGAACCCTAAATATTACATTTAGATATTGTTCATTGGATTCCAAAGGTGGTTGGGATCAACACCTTCCTCTAGTTTAGTTTTCCTATAACAATAGCTTTCAATAAATCATTCATATGGATCATTATAAAGACCTATATGGGAATAAATTTATATATCTAATCTACTGGGATGAAATTGGAGAAATAAAGCTTTTGGGATCGGAGATGGATGAAGAAATGGTAGATAAGGTTAGAGGCATTAAAAAACCTATCAAGGAATCTGAAAGTCAGTAGAAAATTTATGCTAATAACCATCATTGTGATCTAGAAGTTTAAGTGACTGAGAATGTTTTTCTATGAATATCTCCCTGGAATAAGGTCCTGATATTCGAGAAGAAAGGGAAACTAATCCCTTGGTATATCAGTCCCTTTGAAATTATTGATCTTATCGGGATGACAACCTATAACTTTGAACTTCCTCCAAATCTCTCTCAATTCCGCATTTTTTTCCATGTATCTCTCTCGAGGAAGTACATACCTAGAACTTCACATGTACTAAACTCATAGGTCATACCTCTAGAGCATGATCATTCTTATGAGGAAGACCCAATTGAAATTATGGATCGTATAGAGAAATTTATATGAAACAAGACCACACACATGGTCAAAGTTTTATGGGAAAACATCTAGTTAGAGGATTCTATGTGGGAACATGATGATATGACAAGGCATAAGTATCCTCATTTGTTTGAATTAGAATAATGAATTTTAAGGGAGAAATCCATTTTAAGGGGGGTAGAATGTTACACCCCTAATTTTTATGTACCTTTAAAATAAATTAATTTGATTTTATGTATTAAATTTCATGTTACACCAAGTTAAACTCTTGTTATATGAAATTCCAAGAAAAACCCGTGCTACATGCAACATCAACTTGGCTTGCGATACACGCAACACTGAGTTTCTACAATACATCATTTTATTATTATAATTATTTAAATGAGATAGTTTTAACCTATCAGTTAAATACAGTAATATGTATATTAATAACTAATTTTTACATATCATGGTTTTATATGAATAAAACATATTGATAATATAAAATATAATTTTTTCAAAAGTCTTTATAAGTTTGAAACACTATTTTCTCTGTGAACAATAACAAAATTAATTTTAGAAACTTTTATAAATTTAATTTGATAAAATAAAGTTCATTTTTGAATTAATAATTTCATAATTATCATAGAGTTATTTTTTTGAATTTTTCAAAAAAAGTAAATATTTGGATTAATAGTGAAAAATACTATTTTTAATTCAAAAACTGTTTTTTCATATAATTTATTTATGTAGTAAAATTATATTTTAATTCGGTTTTAATGTTTAATTAGATAAATTATACATAAATTAATGAAATTTAGGCTATTTGAACCAATTTCAAATTGAAATTGGATATAAAAACATATCAACCTTTTAAACATTTTTGCTTAAAAACCCACTGTCATGACACATCTGCACGATGAATTTTAAATTAATTTATGCTACTTATATGATTAGAATATAGAAAAATGGATTACATATTTGGAATCAGAATAATTTATAATTTCTAATAAGGTAATCTTATATTTTTTCCAAAAGGATTAGTGAAAATAATTAAAATTAATTACAACGATTATGGTAATAATTAGTTTACTTAATGATTAAATCTTAATATTAAGAGGCCAAATACCCTAGAAACATGTCCAAAATCCATTGTGTGGACATATTTCGACCAATTACACTCTTTTATATAATTTTATGAATTATTGTTTTCCCATGATGTAAGGTAGATCACTCAATAGTGTTTATCTTTTTATATTTACAAGAATGCCTCTCCTCATCCATTATAAAATGGAACTCAACTCCCTCACTTACTCACACATATCAATACACTTTGGATCAGTCAAAACCTATCCAAATATCCTACTAAAATCCCTATCTTCTTCCTAGAATCCTTCCTTTGGGTATAAATCCAACAAGGAATCCCTTGTGTTCAAAACAAGAGGAGTTACTCAAAGAAGAGGTAACATCCTTCCTCAAGCTCCTTTGTTTTATTTTCATTCCCAAACCCCTTAAATATTATTATTACATTATTATATAATAATATCACTTTATAAAATATACTTATATGTTATTATACTAATGGTTCAACTTAAACTTACACACACTTCCATCTAATGGGTATTTAACTTGTCGTTTTTGTGTACAGTGAACTACCGTCTCACTAAACAATGTTTTTTGTTTTTCCTTTACCACCACTCATGGTTGGGTATTATGATGGAAAATATATTTTTTATATGTTATATATATGATATTTATGATTTATTTATACTTATTTAATTATTATATAAAACATATCTTCATGTTTTCCATCTTGTTTAAATATGATAACTTTGTTTGTGGGCGTGTGGACTACCGCCTCCTCAAAGCGATGTGATTCATTTTTTTTAAAGGTTGGGGCCGAAGCCTCATTTTTTTACTAAAGCAAATGATGTGATTCATTAACACTTTACATGGAATGTATAAAGGATGGGTTTAGTGAAATTATATGATATATATGAAATAATAATTCTACTAGAATTATATTATATATATACATATATTTCATTTAGTTTCTTTCTTTCAATATGATAATATAACAGAAACAACTTTCATGTGCACGTAGGGCCTACCGTTTCCATGAACGATGTATTCCATTTCATATTTCTATATTTTATATATTATTATAAATAAATATATAATGAATATATATGATATTTATATAATTTTTATATTCTTGAAATAAGTAAATAATGATCTATGTAAGAGGATCAAGAATAAGAAGTCAAAACATGTATGAAAAACAAAGTGGATATTACCTAAAACGTAACATTAACATAGAGTTGTTAATAAAAGGGTAATATAATTTAATAACAAAATAATATATGGTATTATATATAATAATATGTCTCTGTAATATATGTATAATAAAATTATATTTATTATAAAATATTATTTTATGAGTACGATGAAATTCAAGACATAAGTTAAGGGTTTTCTCGTCTCACTTTTATTTATGAGAGATTTATGCCTTATTCACCACTCATTTATTTTTTGTGGTATATATACTTCACAATAATATAGTATATGAATATTATTTCTAAATATGTGTGTATTTAACTATCCATTTTATGATCTATCTTTCATGGGGTTTATCTTTCAAAAGTTACCAAATCTGTTAAGTAATTTTTTCTTAATTTGCCTTCTCTTAGACAACTATTTTGTTATGCATCTATATTATTTTATGAGGTGTATATATTTACATTTTACATGTTATGTCATGAATATAATTATTCTCATGATATTTTATGCTTCATTTATTTTAATTTTCTTACAAAGGGAGTATGATTCAAAGTTACCAAGTAGTAAGAGTTTATTAAAACAATATCGCCATTTCTCAGTATTATTTATGATTATGATTGCAATGATGAAATATTATGATATTTATCTCAATAGATCTCATTAAATTTATTCTCCTTTGTTTATTCATGGTTTATTCATGTATTATCACCATTTTCAACTCTTTGGTGCTTAAGATAATTAAAAATTATTTTTAAGAAAATCTGACAAGTTTCTCTTTTTGGTTAGAAAGTTGTTTTATTCAAAAACCATTTTTCAAAAATATCATCAAAAATGTTTTAAAATGTTATTTTCAGCTCATTTTTTAGGAAAAATTATTTTAATTTTTTTTATGGTTTTCAAGCTTCCTTTATATGTTTTCAAATAAAAATGTGTTTAAAACTTTTTTAAATCGTCCTTTATAAGTTTTCAAAGCTATTTTCAAAGAAAAAGGTTTTAAATTTTTATTATATTTCAAAATGTTTTTTTAAGAAATTATATTTTCCTTAACAAATGTCTTTAAAGGATATTTCCAAATTATTTTCCATCTAAGATGATATCCATTGGTGTTACTCATGCCTTTCTGGGGAAATGATCCAAAGGTTCTATTTATATTCTTTCTCTAAATGGTTTATGTTTTGATGACATGATATTTATGAACCCATTTATCTTTCATGGGTTATATGTTTATGAAACCCGTTTATCTTTCATAGGTTATATGTTTATGAAACCCATTTAACTTTCATGTGTTATTTTCTTATGACACCTGCTACTTTTCACAGGTTATTCTTCGATTAAATGATTATGAAACCTATATCTTTTCCATAGGTTATGATATGATTACATGTTTATGATATCCATTTAATTTCATGGGTTATGATATGATTTTTTATGATCTTTTGAAACACTTATGTATGATTTAATTATAATATGGGTGAGACCTATATCTTCCTCTAATGCATTAGGTAAATATTTATATCTCATGAGATAGACATGGCTAGAATGGGTAGTGAACTCGGTTCAATAAAGGTCTTTGTCCACTAATATGGTCGTGGGAGTGAACCATGACTACTAATATGGTTTTGTTAGTGAACCCTGACTACCAACATGGTATAGGGAGTGAACCCATACTACTAATATGGCATTGGAATCGATGCCTTAACTACTATGGAAATAATTTTATATGCTTATGTGTCTGCCATAATTTAATTTCTTATTCCTATGTTGTGCTTTCATGGTTTATCATCTTGATTCCCTTTTGATTCATTTATTATGAACTTCCAATATTTATTCCATGATTCATTTTTATGATCTTTGTTATGAAAGGTATGATCTTCTAATGTCATGATCACATTCTCATACCCTTATACTCATGTTTGTGCTTACATATCTCCTTTATCTACCCTTACTGAGCATCTAAGCTCACCCCTTATTATGTTTCTATTCCCCAGGTTATGAAGATATGTATTATGCATGATGTCTCTAAGAAGGGTGATAGTCCTGAAGAACCTAGTGGAAGATAATTTATCTCACTTATGTACCAGTGTTTATGTTTCCTTGATTCCAAAGGAACTAGAATAATATAGTATTTGGGAATCTGTTGTGTAATATATTTAAAATTCCACAAAACATTGATGCAATTTTAATGTAAGAAAATTTTGGGTCGGTATATTTAGTATCAGAGATAAATTTTAGTTAACCTTTAGAAACTAGGATAATAAAACCTTAGTGATAACCCTAAGTACATGTCTAAGGATAAGTTTAAGGATGAGAGAAATTTTAAGAAATTGTCATGGAATTTTGGTAAAGGATAAAGTGAGTGTTTTCCTTGAAATACATCCATTTCTAGATACTACAAGTTGATGTGGCCCTAGAAGAGATGTACATAGGGGTAAAAACCCCAATGTCACTGTGTTGAGCTAGACTTGATCAGGAACTGGTGCACGATAATGGGCCTTGCTACACACCTAGTTTGACACCCCTAGGGGATATGCTTTGGAGATTCAAAAACGTTTCACAAACCATAATTAAGGATTTAAATAGAAGATGGCTATGGATAACTTAGGGTAAACCTAATTTTTCATATATTAAATAAGGTTTCGTAATTTAGACATCATATAGGTGGTTTTTCATGATTATGTGTTTAATCACTATGATAAATATTTATTACTCTATGATTTTTGGTTTTATCCAATGGATGGACCCAAAGGATCCACGTTAATGGTGATTAAGATGGAAAATGCAATGATTATTCTCCTGATAATCTGAATGCTATGAGATATAGATTGAAAAAACGCATTGTTATGCTCACTCAACTTTCTCAAGCTATGAATCATGTTGGAATTCAAATTGAAAAAATTAGGGAACAACATTTTATTGAGTCCTTCATATAGAAACACCCCCTTATTTCAGCAGTTCTTCTAATACACTTATCACTGAACAATGGATCAATACCACTAAAAATATATTACTCATTCTCCAGTGTTTGGAACATGATAAAGTCATTCTCAATATTTATTAGTTAGAAGGAGAAGCATACCAATGGTGGACTCCAATAAAGAATACGAGGCAACAAGATGAAATTGAATCCATGGATTTGGATGAATTCAAGAACTTATTTTTCAACAATTACTTTACTCAGATTATTTGTACAAATATGGATAAAGGGTTCCTTGAGCTAAATAAAATGTATGATGAATATGTTGGTACCTATGAGGATAATTTCACAAGAATTGTGAGGTATGCTTATGGTACTATCTTCCAACCCGAAATTAAAGTTGATAGGTTATTCATTATATTAAAGCCAAGTATCAGAAGGGAATTGTACATAAGAGACTTTAGTTTCTTTTGAAAATATTTTAGGTTGTGCAATCAAGGTTTAAATGGAGGTGGGAGTTACATGTTAATCTCATGGTTTTGAAAAAAAAGGAAGATGGAGTTCAAAGTAAAATCTAAAAACCATGAAGAGAAGAAGATGAGATTTCCTTTATGCTCTAAGCGTGTAAATAAACATAGCGGAAATTTTCTTAATGGGTCAAATAAATGTTTTAAGTGAATAAAGCATGGTCATCAGATGTTTGATTGCCTAAGTGATGTGAAGAAGTTATATAATAATGATAATGGAGAGAAAAATAATCAGAATTCACCTCCCCTACTTTAGTGCTACAAATTTAAGGAGAATTGGAATTTTTCTAACCAGTTCCTAAACCTAAGGGTTGGTTATTATGATCAGTTTCATAAACCTCTTAAACCGAGGGACAAGGGTAAATCTCATGCAATAATTGTTTCTAATGAGGGGTGCGACAATAATGTGGTAAAAGGTACACTTACCATACAATATAGAATTGATAATGTCTTGTTTGATTATGGATCTACCCACTCTTTCATATCTAATAAATTTCCTAAGGGTATTAAGATTTCACTCAAATTATTAGACATGGAATTAGCAGTGCAAACCTCTAATGGTATGATGATTGAAACTCAAGTATATGATTCATCTCCGGTTTTCTTTTTGGGTAATGTGTTTCCTACAAATATTTTCATTCTTCCTTTGGTTGAATTTGATGTCATCTTATAATGGTTTGGATTTCAATTCATAGATCCAACATTAATTATCATGGAAGCAAAGTTAACTTTGATATTTCAAACCAACCTATGATCATCAATCAATGTGATGATAAGTATGAACTTCCTATGGAGATTACATCTAGTGTATATGTATTAATTCCCATTCAAAATGGCTATTTATCTTAAATGGTTTTGGAGAAAATTGACATCGATGATATTCCTATTGTTTGGGACTTTGTGGATGTATTTCCAGAATATTTTCCTAGCCTTCCTCCAAAATGTGAAGTTGATTTCTCGATAGATCTCATACCTAGTTCCACATAAATTTCAAAGACTCCCTATAGAATGACCACAATTGAGTTGTAGGAATTGATGAAGAAACTATAAGAAAACCTTGATAATGGATTCATATGACCAAGTGTCTCACCCTGGGGTGTACCTATCCTTTTTGTGAAAAATAAAGATAGATTAATGAAACTCTACATTGATTATTAGGGGTTGAACAAGATTAAAATTGATAAAAAGTATCCTCTTCCTCATATTGATGGCTTGTTTGATCAACTGTGTGGAGCTTAATACCTTTCCAAGATTTACCTTCATTCTGGATATCATCAATTGAGGTTTAATAAGTAATATATACCCAAGACATCATTTCTTACAATCTGTGTGCACTATGAGTATATAGTGATTCTTTTTTTCCTTACTAATTACCTATATATATTCATGGATTTGATTAATAAAGTATTTATAGATTAACTCAGTCAATTTGGGGTAGTATTTATAAATGATATTATTATCTATTCAAAGAGAAAGGAAGAGCATGAAGACTACTTGATAATTGTACTGAAGGCCCTACAAAAGGAGAAATTGTATGCAAAATTTACAAAGTGTTAATTTTGGATTAAAAAGGTTTCATTTTTGGGTAACATATTCTCAACGGAGAGTATTGTAGTAGATCCATCAATGAAGGAGACTATTGAATGTTGGCCTAAACCATCCACAGTGATTGAGATCCATAGCTTTCGTGGTTTAGTTTGATAATATCAATGGTTTGAGTTTCTCACAAAAATCTAATCCTCTAACCAAGTTAACATGGAAGGTTTCTAGGTTCCTCTAGACAGATGAATGTGAGTAAAATTTCAACGAATTGAAGAGATGGTTACTTTGCATACCTATTATTAGTTTACCATGTAGTGGAGAAGGGTTTTTAATATATAGTGATGAATCCAAGAAGGGATTGGGATGTGTTCTTATTCAGGATAACATGGTTATAGACTATTCCTCATGATGGTTGAAGATTCATGAGAAAAATTACCCAACTCGTGATTTAGAGTTTTCAGTGGTAAATTTTTCATTAAAGATATGAAGGAATTATCTTTATGGAGAAAAGTGTGATATATATACTGATTATAAAATTCTGAAATATATATTCACATAGAAGGATTTAAAAATTCTCTAGGGAATATGGTTAGAGATGAGAAAATATTATGACTGATCGATACATTACCACCCAGGGAAAGTAAACAGGGTGGTTAATGCTTGGATTTGAAAAGGTTATTCTATATTATCCATGATAAGGACCAAAAAATCTCTAATATTTTTGGATTTGAAAAAGATGAATATAGAAATCCTTAAGGAAGGGGAAAAATAGTATCTTACTCAATTGAATTTTAAACCATCTATCCAAGTGAAGATTAAAGAGGCACAAAAGGAAGATGTAGAGTAGAAAAAGAAGGTTAGAAATGTTCTTGTGTTTAAGATTGATTAGGATGGAATGATAATGTTCAGAAACCATGTATGTTTTCCTTCCACACCGGATTTGAAGGAGCTATTAGAAGAAGCTCATAGTTGTTCATTTTCAATTAATCCTCGAATTATGAAGATTTATATAGACTTGAATTAAAACTTCTAGTGGGATGGAATGAAGAGGGATGACACATAGTTTGTATCTCAGTGCTTGGTATTCCAATAAGTTAAGGATTAAAGAAAATATTATAAGGGGATGTTGCATTCATTACCCATACTAGAATGGAAATGGGAGAACATCACTATGTATTTTGCCATTGGACTCTGCAAAACATCTAAAGGGTTTAATTCTATATGAGTGGTATTCGATCTTCTTACTATGTCATCACACTTTATTGCTATTACAGAAGACTTCTCTCTATATCATCTTTCCAGAATATAAATTAAGGAAGCGGTAAGGTTACATGGATTACCACATTCTATAGTATCTGATCGGGACTCGAGGTTTACCTCAAAGTTTCGGTGAAGTCTTCAGCAAGAAGGTAATATAGAATTGAGTTTCAGCAGAGTTTATCATCCTCAGATAGATGGTTATTCTGAAAGAACAATTCAAACCCTAGAGGATATATTCAGATCTTAATTATTGGATTTCAAAGGTGGTTGGGATCAACACCTTACTCTAATTGAGTTCCCCACAACAATAACATTCACTCAAGAATTTTTATGGCTCTTTATGAAGCCCTATATAGGAATAAATGTAGAGCTCCAACATGCTAGGATGAAGCTGTAAAAATAAATATATCAGGGCTAGAGACGGTTAAAGAAATGGCAGAGAAGGTTAGATCCATTCAACAACATATCAAGGTAGCTCAAAGTTGGAAG
This sequence comes from Viscum album, assembly GCA_963277665.1. NCBI lineage: Eukaryota > Viridiplantae > Streptophyta > Magnoliopsida > Santalales > Viscaceae > Viscum > Viscum album. Next base: position 822,501,337 of record OY728123.1, read on the forward strand.
AAAATTAATGCTAAAAACAATTAGTGTGATCTATAATTTCATGTTGGTTAGAAGGTTTTTATATGAATTTCTCCCTGGAATAAGGTTATGAGATTCAGGAAGAAAGGGAAACTAATCCCTAAATATATCAATCCCTTTGAAATTCTGGATCGCATTGGGATGGTAGAATATCACTTTGATCTTCCTATAAATCTCTCTCATGTCCAGGATGTGTTCCATGTATCTCTCACGATGATGTAAAAACCTGACCCTTCACATGTAATAAACTAAGAGGTCATACCACTGGAGAAAGATCTTTTTTACAAGGAACAACCAGTTGAAATTATGGATTGTACAAAGAAAGTTCTATAAAATAAGACCACTCACTTGTTAAAATTTTTATAGAGAAACCACCAATTCGAGGAAGCTACATGATAACTTTAGGATATTATGAGGCATAAGTATTCTTTTTTTTTTGTATCATAATAAATAATTTTGAGGGTGAAATTCATTTTAAGGGGGGTAGAATGTAACACCAAAAGTTTTTATGAACCTTTTTTTCAAATAAATTAATTTCCTTTGATGTCTTTCATTGTATGATACACCAAGTTAGACTTTTTTTATATACTAATCAATAAAAAACTTTCACTGCATGCAACACCAACTTGGCTTGCGATACACGCAACACTGATTTCCTACAAAATATAATTTTATTATTATAACTATTTAAACGATATAGTTATAACCTAGTCATTAAACTTAGTAAAATAGATATTATGACTAATTTTTAAATATTATGATTTTATATAAATAAACACATTCATAGTAAATATAAGAACCCAGTTCTTATTCTTGAGGTACGAGTTTCTTCATTTCCCTTTTCCTTTATTGTTTTCGAGAAAATAAGGAAAATGGGGAAAAATAACAAATTTTTTGGGTATATGTCATTTACTTTTTCACATGTCATGTACTTTGGCCATGTGGGAAGAGTACACAGGGAGTGTAGGACTGCCGGTGATGAAGGGTGTAAAAACTGACTACAAACTATGTACTTAGTATTTACATGTCGTGTAATCAGTCAGTAGGTGAATAGTAAGCCAGTGGAAGTAGCCGCCAGCTGGGAAACAGTACACGCCATGTATTCAGAAATACACGTCCTATACTCATGTCGACAGATGAACAGTGCAGCGGTGAAAAGTAGTCGCCTAAGGAACAGTTAAAAAATGAAAATTACATGTCGTGTACTTGAGATTATACACTGTGTAGTTTTTTTCTGCTTAAAATGGGTAGTAGCCTCCCCATTCGGTAGAGGAGGCAGAATGCTCATTTAGAGCTCGGGAGAGAAGGTCGAAGCTTTGAGGAGCTCCCGATCGCACACCAAGAATCGGATTCTTCCGCCGTCGATCGTGTTTGAACCGCTCAGGAGATTTCTTCTATCTATGTGAGTCTTTCTTTCCAATGATTCCTATAAGTTATGTTATTTTATTTTGAACATGAAATATTTTATCCCAGATCTATGTCGTTCTTGGTCGTTTCGGGAGGTGTCATTCACGTATATCGATCAGGGGAGATCGAGGTAGGTGGTCTGATGTTTAATTCCAACTATTGTGTTGTTTTTGTGTACCATTGTGTTATGCGCCCATGTTTGGGGTGTCTTATGGATGAGGCCTTGATTAATTAAATACCAAAAATTTCATAGGTAATTTAATGAATGTGTAAGACTATTGTTTGGGATCATTGCTTTGATCTAGGGCCACCCCGTGGGTTCGTTCCCTTGTTTAACCGTTTGTCCAGGTTTCCTGAGGGTATACCATGATTTTAGAATGCTTTGAATTTCCTTGATAGGAATTGTATATGTGTTGGGCTCAGCCCAGTTACTTTCTTAGCCTGAGGGTAGTGTTTCTTTTATCCTGCGGGAAAATTTTATCATGCCTGTGGGAAGTAGTTTCTATGCCTATGGGCGACACCTCATACACATGTGGACAATATTCTTTATGCCTGTGGGAAATCACCTGCAGGTTTCGATTCTGATTACCTGAGGGTAAAAATTTCTTGTTTGCGGACAACATTTATTTTTCATATTCGCTGTTTTGATTTTACATGTCATACCTAGCAAGATAAAGCACATGCTTGGTATTTTATTACCTTGTACTTACTAGATAGCTTGTTATAGTTTTGTTGCGGCACTGTTAGGGATATTGTCGGCTGAGGCTGAGTCTCAGGAACTTATAATTCAATTATATTGAATTTTTGAATAATAATTAAATGGAACTGGAACTGGTAGGAATGTTTACTTTTTCTTACATCCTGGTATACTGTTTTTCCATTACTTCACACTGTTGTTTCACAAACTCACTGACAGTTGGGCATGGGCCTTTGGTGGTTGCCTGCTGGGATTTATTTCTCACACCCTGTTTGGGTCATGTCTTGGTCCAAAACAAATTATATTGTTGTAGGTGTAGATAAGGGCAAGAGTCCCTATACATGTACTTGAATGTTGCAAAGGAGTAAGAGACCATGGGACCGAGCTTAGGCTTGCGATGCTTCTGAGTTCCTGTTGCACTGCTTTATTTTGCTTTTCTGTATTTTTCCCTTGTATTGTATTATTTTAGATTGAATAGTATCCTGTTTTGGATTCTTTCTTAGACTTAGGGACATATTTCATCATTACATATGACTGTTGGTCTTTTCTTTATTTTCGTACTATGTCCATTTCATCATTGGTATTGTTTACTGCTTCCGTTGTTGTATGTTTATATATTTGATTCTGTTGTGCTAGACTTGGAAAAATGAGGGCATAGTTTCCCCACTATCATTCCTTGGCCCTCGCTGCTAGTCAGAGGCCTCTGGAATTTGGGGAAATACGATTGAGGTCATGTGAACAACCGGGTTCGAGGCACCTGTTGAGTGGCACCTGGGTCTAGGGCGTTACAAAGTGGTATTAGAGCATTTCTTTTCTCTTGACTTACTTTTTGGTGCCTATATCTAGGGATTGGACTGAATAGGTACTTGGTAATAATCTGTGCCCAGGAGTACCTAACTCGTGTACAGGTAAAATCCAATTTACCTCGAGTTGCAATTTTTCTAATTTTTCAATTTTAAAGTTGGTTTGATTTTCACCGTTGGGTGACGCACTTGTTGTGTGCTGTTAAATTTTTATACTTGGGTTCTATTTAGTTGCAACTCGATGAGATAAGGGTATGCCATCACATGAATCATTTAGGCACATGTTAGAATCACATTCCATGCATAGATTCCATTCCATATAGGTGTATTAGAAATTTCATATTGTTGTGATAGATGTTGTGCTAGTAAAAGAATATTGTTGTGATAGATGCCTTGATAAAATACCTATTATTTGATAGGGTATTGTTATGTAAGGTTTTGTAGAATGAATTCCAAACTTTGGTTCATGAGGAGTATGGGCCCTCATTGACCGGAATTTGGTGGATCATTAACTTTTTTACCTTGTTTATAACATGTATAAGATGTCAAAATTTTATTCGCGGGGAGTATGGGCCCTCACGGATCAGAATTTGGCACTTAGGTGTTTTTTTCAATGTTTTCTGGGCTCCGGAGTAGTTTCTAAGGCTTACTGTCTGAAAAAAACCCAGAATACACGCCGTGTAGTTTTGACTAAAGGCCATGTATTCTTCCGTTCGGGAAGAAATGAAAAAAAATTAAGTACATGTCGTGTACCATATGTACACGCTGTGTAGTTTCTACCCGTGTCATAGGCCATTTGGGCAGAAACATGGGATAGAAAAACCTTAAGGGTACACGTTGTGTACTGATTGTACATGCCGTGTTGTGTTGAACCTGTGTCTGTCGTGTAACCAACAACACAGGAACAGTAATATGAGATTATACACGCCGTGTCAATGATGAACACGCCATGTAGTTTAACCTGGGGATCAGATCGTGTAACTAAAAACACGGGTCAGTGTTACCCTACCGTGTACACGCCGTGTGCCTGTGGGACACGCCATGTAGTATTGACTGGGGAGAGACTGTGTGGACTTGGCCATGTGGCTGGGAAGATAGAGTGGTGTACATGTCGGGTGCGAGTGTAACACGCCATGTAGTGTCAGCCGAGTAGCCAGTCGTGTCACTAACAACACAGGCAGTTGGAATATAAGTCGTACACGCCGTGTCCATCTGGAACACGTCGTGTAGTTTGAGCTGTGTACTCTCCCGTGTAATAGAAAACATGGGTTAGTGAAGCTCATCTAGTACACACCATGTAGACCTTATACACTCTGTGTACCTACGTTCAAAGGAGAGCCATGTGGCTAAGCCATGTAGAAGGACTCAGGTAGGGAAGAAAATCCAAGTACATGCTGTGTGTTTGGGGTGTTACATGACCAGTTTTGGCAGAGGTACATGCCCATGTGAAGGGATTATGGGAACACGTCATGTAGTTATTATACATGTTGGGTAGTCTTGTTTTATCAAACATGAATGTTTTATTTCTCATATTCCCTTCTTAAACTCCTTGTTTTCTGTCCTTGATGATCTTAATCTAAGGCGTGTGTTTGACTTTGTAGAGTCATGCCGCCAAGACGACCTAGAGTTGTTCTCCAAGAGAGAGGAAATGAGTATACTCTAGAGATGGTAGGCCATGGGCTACCAATGGATCCTCCAACAGATCCAGATGCGGCACCAACCGTTATACCTGACATAGGAACTGATGCGTAGTTCTGTGAAGGCTTCATGTGGTTTATGCAAACCTTCCAGGGAGTACCGCCGGCTGCTAAATCTATGGCAGAGCTGACGCATATATTCCAGCAGCAGCATCTGCCTACATTTTCAGGGGATAACGAACCACAGGCTACGGAGTTTTGGTTGGGTTCTATGCAGACTATCTTCGAGCATTTGGAGACGCCTCCAGGGCGGAGGGTCAAGCTTGCTACATACATGCTACGTGATTCCACCAAGAGTTGGTGGGATATTACCACCCAGACTGAGCATCATAGAGACATGGTGTGGGAAGATTTTTATGTGGTCTTCTTTGACTTTTTCTTTCCGGAGACGCTAAGGGCAGATTGAGCTTGAGAGTTCATGATTCTACAGTAGGGTGCTATGTCAGTGATGGATTATTTTTCTTTCCTCACCGAGCTACAACACGTTTCACCGGTTTTGGTGGGAGATGAGTCGTTGAGGGCTTGACGCTTTGAGGATGGTATTCGATATGAAATACGAGCGTTTGTGAATGTTTTCAGGTTGCCTACAGTGCATGCTATTTTGTACCAGGAACTGATTACTGAGAGGAACTTGCGGGGAGTTAGTGGTGTAGGTCAGGGTGGTTCAGCACCAGTTTCTGGTACTATCTCTACCTGTAAGAGGAAGAGGCATATGGATTTCTCTCATGGTGGAAGTACTATCCAGAAGAACTCTTCAAGTGGCTAGGTCATGTGCTAACAGTGTGGTAGAGAGGGTAACAAGAGACCTCAGTGTCCACGTGACCCAGTGGAGTGCCAAGCTTGCGGCAGGATGCGTCATCACTAGCGTTTTTGTAGGGCGTTTCCACCAGTGACTAGTGAGAGGGGTTCTGTGCAGACTTCGCGTGTGGGAGTAGGGCCAGCATATTCTTACCAGTTAAGAAATTGGGATACGTCGAGACTTATAGGAATAGGTGGTGATCGTGGCTATGGTATCCAGACAGTAGGATCTGATAGACTGTAGGGCGGGTCAGCTCAGGGTAGCCAGGCTGGGTCGCAGGGTCACGGCACTAGGCTGGCATATGAAGTGCAACAGGACCAACAGAAGAAGGATCCCAGACCTTCCACTGTTATAGGTACTATTCTAGTTGATTTTGTTTTGTATTATGTACTTTTCGATATGGTTTATACACATAGCTTTATATATGTACCCATTGTGGACAGCCTTGGGTTCTGTGTTTATTCTTCTTCTGACATTATGATGTTGGACACTCCGTTGGGGACTAGAACGGTTGGTGTGCGTCAGTGCAGGGAGTGCCCCCTAGAGGTTGGTGGGTGTCACTTTCTATGAAACCTCTATATCGTAGAGATTACAGGCTATGACGTCATTCTCATTATGGATTGGGTGGTACCTTTTCGAGCCTTTATAGATTTATATCATTGCAGGGTGAGTTTCACGTCACCAGAGGGTGGAGAGTTTCTATACAAGGGCAAATGCGATGTCTAGGCGAGCCGAGATAGACCAGAGCATCGTGGGTAAGGTGGAGTGACAACCCTAATGGAGAGTTTATATCTAGATGACCAGAGAACTTTTCATAAATATTTCCCTCCGGTAGTTGATCATTTTAAGGATGTCTTCCCGAACTACTTTCCAGGTCTTCCTCTAGAACGAGAGGTGGATTTCTCTATTGATCTCATGCCAGGATCAGCACCGGTGTCCATTCCTCTTTATAGGATGGCTACACCAGCATTGTAAGAGCTCAAGAGGCAGTTGGAGGAGTTGCAGGAAAAATTTTTCATTCGACTCAGTACTTCTTCTTGGGGTTCGTCTGTCCTGTTTGCTAAGAAGGAGGACGGTACCCTGAGACTTTGTTTGGATTGTTGGAAGCTGAACCAGTTGATGGTCAAGAACCGATATCCCTTTCCAATGATTTATGATATTTTTGATCAACTATAAGGAACACGAGTGTTCTCTAAGCTTGACTTGAAATCCTTATATCATCCGTTATGCGTTAGACCATCAGACATACCACTTACAGCTTTTCGAAGCAGATATGGTCTATACGAGTACTTGGTTATGCCGTTCGGACTCATGAAAGCACCATCATTTTTCATGGCTCTGATGAATCGTGTGTTCAACCCTTATCTGGATTCTTTTGTGGTAGTCTTCGTGGACGATATGTTGGTGTAATATCACACTCAACACGACCATGCTACCCATATTAAGATCGTATTGAGTACACTGAGAGAGCATTTGTTATATGCTACGCTCTCTAATTGCCACTTTTGGATGGACCAGATTCACTTCTTGGGTCATATTATCCCAGAGGAAAGAGTTGTGGTAGACCTAGAGAAAGTGAGAGCAGTAGTTTCCTGGGAGCATCCTAAGAACGTGTTTGAGATACAGAGTTTCTTAGGGCTGGCTAATTACTAAAGTCATTTTATATAGGACTTCCCCCGCTTAGCAGTGCCATTGACGAGTTTGACTATGAAGGGTGTGAAGTTCATTTAGTCAGAAGTTTGTGAGATAACCTTTCAAGAGATGGAGGGAAGGTTAACATCATCACCAGTCTTGATACTTGTAGAGCAAGGGAAGAACTATACAGTTTACTATGATGCATCAGGTATTGGTCTAGGAGAAGTGTTGATGCAGGGCGATCGAGTAGTTGTGTATGGGTCTCGACAGTTGAGGCCACATGAGAGGAACTACCCGACGCATGATCTCGAATTGGCAATAGTTGTTCATGTGTTACATTATTGGAGACATTATATCTTAGGAGAGAATTTTGTGGTGTTTACGGACCGCAAAAGTCTCAATTACATCTTTACCCAGTGTGACCTGAATTTGAGATAGCGAAGGTGGGTTAAATGCCTTCAGTCCTTCGACTTTGATCTTGCATATACACCAGGTAAGGGTAACACAGTTGCAGATGCACTGAGTAAGAGGACTCAGTTACAGGCAGTGCAGGAGGCCAGTAGTGAGTGGAAACTCAATTCTTTGTTCTCTGAGATGCATTTGGAGGTGCATGACAGTTAGGGGTGAGCCTATATTTCATACTTAGCTATGACTTCTACCCTCCTCGATAGAGTGAGTATGAGATAGCTTTCAGATTTAGAAGGCCTAGTTCTACGGGAGTCGGTGGCTAGTGAGGACCCTCCTCCTGGTTGGATGACAGGCAATGATGAGGTACTGCGTATCCAGGGATGAGTGTGGGTTATGGGGGATATATGCGAGGATTTGATGCGGGAATTCCATGCCTCAGCTTGGTAAATGCATCCCAGGGTTACCAAAATGTACAGTGACTTGAGACATCAGTATTGGTGGCCGGGTATGAAAAGAGAGGTAGCTGGTTTTGTTACGAGATGATCCACCTATCAGTAGGTGAAGGCAGAGCATCAGAGGCCAGCCAGACTGCTACAACAGTTATCCATTCCACAGTAGAAATTGGATGATGTCGTGATGGACTTCGTGACAGGGTTGTCGAGGTCACCTCGAGGAAATGATGTCATATGGGTTGTTGTGGACAGGCTTATGATGGTAGATAACTTTTTTCCGATCAGGGAGACTTTCGATGTTGATGAGCTCAAGAAGTTGTATATCTGATAGGTGGTACGTCTTCATGGGGTCCCTCATTCCATCTTTTCAGATAAGGACGCCCATTTTACATCTCATTTCTGGCGGAGTTTTTAGAGGGAACTGGGTACACAGGTGACTCTGAGCACAACTTACCACCCTCAGACCAATGGCCAGTCAGAGCATACGATATAGGTTCTTGAGGATATGATGCTTGCATGCGTCCTAGACTTTGGGGGCTCTTGGGAGAAGCACATACACCTGGTCGAGTTTTCCTATAATAATATTTTTCAGGAGACTATTCAGATGGAACCTTACATAGCTTTATATGGTAGGCCATGCCGATCACCATTGTGCTGGTTGGAGGTAGGTGATGCAGCTTTACTGGGACTATGTCTTGTGCAGGAGACTTCAGAGCAGGTCTAGTTGATTCAGAAGAAGATGGATACTGCAAAGTCTCATCAGAAATCTTATGCTGATCACTGCAGACGACAACTGGAGTTCGTGGTTGGGGATCGGGTTTTCTTGCATGTTTCACCGAGGTTGGGACATAGGCAGATCAGAAGACAGGGTAAACTTTCACCGAGGTATATGGGGCCATTTGAGATTCTGGAGAGAGTCGGTCCAGTTTCCTATCATTTGCAATTACCACAAAGTTACCATGCCATGCACGATGTCTTCCATGTATCTCAGCTGCGCCGTTATCACTCAGACCCATCTCACATTTTTCAGCCCGAGGAGGTTGATCTTCAACTCAATGCATTCTTTGAGGATCATCCGATTAGTAATGTTGATAGGAGCATGAAGGTTCTATAAGGCCGGTCAGTTCCTGTCGTACAGGTGCTATGGCAGCATGGTCGAGTTCCGGACAAAACCTGGGAGTGGGAGACCGACGTACATGATCAGTGGCCAGAGTCGTTCACATATTTATCTTCACCACCCTTGGAAGGGAAATTCGGGGACAAATTGCTTTAAGGGGGGAAGTTTTTAAGAACCCGGTTCTTATTCTTGAGATATAGGTTTATTTCTTTCCTTTTTTCCTTTAGTGTTTTCAAGAAAATAAGGAAAATGGGTAAAATCCCAAATTTTGTGGATACACACCGTGTACTTTTCCACATATCGTGTACTTTGGCCATGTGAGAGGAGTACACAGGGCCTGTAGGACTGCCACCGATGAAGGGTGTAAAAACTGACTACACGCCGTGTAATTAGAATTTACACGTTGTGTAATCAGTCGATAGGTGAATAGTAAGGCAGTGGAAGTAGCATCCAGCTGAGTGACAGTACATGTCATGTATTCAGAAATACACACCGTGTACTCATGTCGACGGATGAACACTACGACGATGAAAAGTAGCTTCCAAAGGAATAGTTAAAAAATGAAAATTACACATTGTGTAATTGAGAGTACATGTCGGGTAGTTTGTTTTTTTTTTGATTAAAATGGGAATTATCCTCCTCATTCAGTAGAGGAGGAAGAACTCTCATTTGGAGCTCGGGAGAGAAGTTCGAAGATTTGAGGAGCTCCCCACCACACACCGGGAATCGGATTCTTCCGACATTGATCACGTTTGAACCGAACAGGTGAGTTCTTCCCTCTTTGTGAGTATTTATTGACAATTCTTCCTCTAAGGGAATTTATTTGAGTTTGAAAAGGAAATCTTTTATCCCAGATCTACATCATTCTTGTTCATTTCGGGAGGTACAATTCACGTATATCGATCAGGGGAGATTGAGGTAGGTGGCCTGATATTTAATTCCAACTGTCATGTTTTTTTGGTGTACCATTATGTTACGCGCCCGTGTTTAGGGAGTTTTATGGCTGAGGCCTTGATTAATTAAATACCTAGAATTCCTTAGGTAATTTAATGAATATGTGTGAATCCTATTTGGGATCATTGCTTGGATCCAGGGCCAGCTCGTGGGTGCGTTCCTTTGTTTAGTCATTTGGCCTGGTTGCCTGAGGGTATACCGTTATTTTAGCATGCTTTGAATTTCCTTGATAGGAATTTTATATGTGTTGGGCTAAGTCCATTTACTTTCTTAGCCTAAGGGCAGTGTTTCTTTTAGCATGTGGGAAACTTTTCTCGTGCCTATGGGCAGTAGTTTCTGTACCTGTGGGCGACACCTCATACGCCTGCGGGAATATTCGTTATGCCTGTGGGAAATCACCTGCGAGTTTCGATTATGATTACCAGTGGGTAAGAATTTGCATGTCTATGGACAATGTTTATTTTGCATATTCATTGTGGTGATTTTACATGTCATACCTACCAAGCTAAAGCATAGGTTTGGTATTGAATTACCTTGTACTTGTTAGATAGCTTGATATAGTTTTGATGTGACACTGTTAGGGAGATTATCAGCCGAGGCTGAGTGTCAAGAACTTATAATTACATTATATTGAATTGTTGAATAATAATTAAATGGAACTGGAACTGGTAGGAATTTTTACTTTTTTGTACTTCCTAGTTTACTATTTTTCCATTATTGCACACTGCTGTTGCACAAACTCACTAACAGTTGGGCACGGGCCTTTGGTGGTTTCCTACTAGGATTTATTTCTCACACCCTGTTTGGGTCATGTCTTGGGCCCAAACAGATTATATTTCTATAGGTTTAGATAAGGGAAAGAGTCCCTATACAGGTACTTGAATGTTATAGAGGAGTAGGAGAGCATGGGACCGAGCTTAGGCTTGCGATGCTGCTGAGTTCTTGCTGCGCTGCTTTATTTTCCTTTGCTGAATTTTTCCCTTATATTGTATTGTTTCAGATTGAAGAGTATCCTATTTTGGTTGCTTTCTTAGACTTAGGGACATATTGCATTATTATATATGACTGTTGGTCTTTTCTTTATTTTCACACTGTGTCTATTTCAGCATTGGTATTGTTTACTGCTTCCACTATTGTATGTTTATATACTTGATTCCGCTGCGCTACACTTGGACAAATGAGGGCATAGTTTCCCCACTATTAGTCCTTGGCCCTCAATTCTAGTCAGAAGCCTTTGGCATTTTGGGAAATGTGCTTGAGGTCATGTGACCAACCGGGTTCGGGGCACCCATTGAGTGGCACCATGGTCTGGGGCGTTACAATAAAACATATATATATATTTTTAAAGTCTTTATATGTTTGAAAATACTATTTTCTAAAATGAATGACTTTTATGTCATTCTATGAGAAATAAGAAAATTAATTTTAGAAACTTTTAGAAATTTAATTTGATAAAATAAAATTAATTTTTTTAATTCAGAATTTCATTATTATCTCAGGGTGAATTTTTGCGTTTTTTTCTAAAAAAACTTAATTTTTTGATGAATAGTGAAAAATAATGAATTTTAATTCAAAACTACTTTAATATAATTTATTTATACAATTAAATTATATTTTAATTTATATAAAAGTTTATTTAGATAAATTTTACATCAATTAATCCAATTTAGGCCATTGAAACCAATTTCAATTGAAATTAGATATAAAATCATTTCTAACTTTTAAACATTTTCACTTAAAAACTCACTACCATGACACCGTGGGATTAATTTTAAGTTACCTTCTTCAAATTATGTGATTAGAATTTGAAAAAATGGTTTTCATATTTTGAATAATAATAATTTATAATGCCTAATGATTTAAAATTAATTTTTTACCAAAAATATTAGTGAAAGTAATTAAAATTAATTACATAGATTAAGGTAAAAATTAGTTTAATTAATGATTAAATCTTAATCACAAGAGTCCAAATACCCTATACAAATGTAAAAATCCATTTTAAAGTAAAATTTGGGCTAATTACCTCCTTGTATCTAATTTTAACAATTATTGGATTCCCATGATGTAACAAATACCTCTCAATAGTGTTTACCTTTTTATATTTACAAGAATATCACTCCTCCATTATAAAATGGAACTCACCCCATCACTTCCTCACACCTCTCAAGGCACTTTGGATAAGAAAACGCCTAAAAAATATCCTCGAAAAATCCCCCCCTTAAACCTATAATAATCACTTTGATAATAAATCCAACAAGGAATACCTTTGGTAAAAATTAATAGGAGTTACCCAAAGAAGATGTAACTTCATTTGTGGACGTATGAACTACCACCCCCTCAAATATATGTTTTGTAAATACGATATCTTCATTTGTGGACTGGTGGACTACCACCTCCTCAAAGTGACGTGATTCGTTCACACTTTACATGGAATATATTAAGGATAGGTTTAGTGAAATTATATGATATATATGAAATAATAATTCTAATAGAATTATATTATGAATATATATATACATATATTTCATTTAATTTCTTTCTTTTAATATGATAATATAACAGAAACAATGCTCATGTGTATGTACGACCTACTGTCTCCATAAACAGTGTATTCAATTTCATATTTCTATATTTTATAGATCATTATATATATATACTGAATATATATGATATTTATATCTTGTTTTAAATTCTAGAAATAAGTAAATCATAATCTATGTAAGAGGATCAAGAATAAAAACTCAAAACATGTATGAAGAACAAAAAAGATATTACCTGTAACGTAACATTAACATGGATTTGTTAATAAATGTGTAATATAATTTCATAAAAAATATATGGTATCATATATAATAATATGGTTCTATAATATACATATAATAAAATTATATTTATTAAACATGAAGTTTTTATGAGTACAATGAGAGTCAAGACATAAGGTTTTATTTCTATAAGATTTATGCCTTATTCACCACTCATTTATTTTTTGTGATGTATATACTTCCCATGAATATATAATATTAATATTATCCTTAAAGTTTTGGGTATTTACATATCCATTTTATTATCTCTCTTTCCTGGGGTTTATATTTCAAAAGTTACCAAATCAGTTAATTAATTTTGTCTCAATTTTCCTTCTATGAGACAAATGTTTTTTTATGCATCTATATTATTTTATATGGTGTATATATTTCAATTTGAAATGTTATATCATGAATCTAATTGTTTTCATTATTTTTTAAGCTTCATTTAATTTTAGTTTTTGACATATTTAGTATGATTCAAAGTTACCAAGTGGAAAGAGTTTATTGCAACAATTTCACTGTTTATCGGGATTGTTTATGATTACGCTTCCATTGAGGAAATCTTATGATCTGTATCTCAAAAAAACTGATGAATTTTCTTATAACCTATTTATTTATGATTTACTCATGTATTAGTACTATTTTTTCACTCTTTGGTACTTAATATAATTAAGAAAATGTTTTTCAGAAAATCTGACCTCATTTCTCTTTTCAGTAGTAAATCTGTTTTATTCAAAAACCATGTTTTCAAAAATACCTTCAAAAATGTTTTAAAATTTTCTTTTAAGATCATTTTCAAGGAAAAAGAATATAATTTTTTTTGGGTTTTCAAGATTCCTTTATAATTTTTCAATGAAAAATTGGTTTTAAATATATTTTCAAAGAAAAAGTTTTTCAAAAAGTTTTTATATTTTAAAAAGTATTTTTCAAAGAAGAAAGGATATTTTCTTCAAAAAATTTATTAAAATGATATTAACAAATTATTTTCCATCTAAGATGACATTATTTGGTGTTACTCACGCCTTTATGGGGAAATGAGACAAAGGTTGCATTCATATTATTTCTCTAAATGGTTTATGTATTGATGGCATGATGTTTATGAAAACTGTATCTCTTTCACAGTTTATATGTTTATGAAACCCATTTCTCATTAATAAGTTATATTTTTATGAAACCCATTTTAATTTCATGGGTTATATACTTATGAAATTTTCTTCTTTTCATAGGTAATGGTTTGATGAAATGAGTATGAAACCTGTTTCTTTTCTATAGTTTATGATATGATTACATTTTACGATACCCATTTCATTTCATGGGTTATGATATGATTGTTTATGATATTATGAAACACATATGTATGATTTCATTATGAGATTGGTGATACCTATATCTCCCTCCAATTCATTGGGTAAATATTTATATTTTATGAGATATAAAAGGCTTGAACGGGGAGTGAAATCGGTTCAATAAAGGGATTTTTCCACTAAGATGGTCTTGGTAATGAACCTTGACTACTAATATGGTCATGGGAGTGAAACAGGACTATGAAGATGGTATAGAGAGTGAATCCATACTACTAATATGTCCATGGTAGCGATACATTGACTACTATATAAATCATTTTATATGATTATGTGTCTGCCACAATTACATGTATTGTTCCAATGTTATGATTTCATGGATTATGCTCTTGATTTCCTTTTGATTAATTTCTTTTGAACTACCAATATTTATGCCATGATTCATTTTTGTGATATTTTATATTCAGAGTATGATCTTCTAATGTCATGATCACATTCTCATACACTTATACTCTTTTTTATGCTTACAAGTCTTCTTTTTTACCCTTACTGAGCATCTAAGATCACCATTTTCTTATGTTAACTTTCCCTAGGTTATGAAGATATGTATTATGTATGATGTGTCTAAAAAGTGTGATAGTCATGAATAACCTAGTGGGAGATAATGTATCTCGCTTATGTACCAGGGTTTATGTTTGCATGTTTCCAAAGGCACTAAACTAATATGGTCTTTGGGAATATTTTGTGTAATGTATTAAGTATTCTGCAAAATAATGATGTAATGATAATTAATGAAAATAGTGGGTTGTTATATTCAAGGTCTTTAAATTGAACCTTGAATTATTTCAATTCAGTGGGTGACTGTTAGTATTAAGTTAAATAAATGGGTTTCATCCCTTGAATCAAGTCTAACCTAAAGAACTCATTTAGAAAGGTTTTTTAATTTTCACTCACCATCGCTGGAAAAGGACCAATAAGGCATGGATCAAAAACATCAAGAAACAACTCTAAAATCTTAAAGGGGATCATTTTCTCATTGGGAGCAATGATACTTGATCTTCCCAATATCATATCACACTCAACCTGGAATAAATGAGTGACTCCATTAAGCGACGGAAACTATACCAGATGATGATAGTAATATATATGTTCTTTATAACTAATAATTTCATCCATGCCAATGATAAAAGCAAAGATGTAAATATCAATAACTAAAAAGTATCATATGGTTTTATGATCAGTAATCATCACCTTACACTCATGGAATTTAAATCCTTACTCTGAATGCTTTCCCAAAGGAGTGGAAAGAGCCATCGAGAAAGTTATAAGCTTCATATAAAAGCCCAATGTATCGATCATCTTGGATGATATAAATGAATGATTATCACCAGTATAAAATAATCCACAACTATAGAATTTACAATAAACATTGTACTTCTCATGGTTTCTATTACTACCTCTAACTCCTTTAGTGCACACTCTGCTGCATACAAATATTCAGGCACATCCTCCCTCTTCTTCACCACCTAAACATCACTCTTGGAAAGATTTGGAGATCCCATACTTTTTTATGCATCGTGTATAAACTAATATCAATCGGTGATTGTGGATCTGACTTTACTTCTATGGGATTATATCTCATAAAAATGCTAAAAATGATCATATTTCCCACATGTGTGACACACCCTGGGTTCTTCTTTACAATTTGGTTTGAGGTCTCCATTTTCCCATACTGGTAAAAAACCACATGACCCAACCCATATGTCTATTGTGGAATCCTATCACCACCTCAATGCTGGTTATATCATTTCCTTTTCTCACGAAAAAGTGAACTCTGGATACCTATTACTATCACTTATGCTCTAAAGCAACCCTTCTTCCTAGTTATGTCCACCTCATCTATAGATGACTTTTCCAAAACCTCCATGAAGGTGTGTTGGAATATAAGAATGAACATATACTGAATATCATGACTCAAATCCATATATAAACTCTACAAATTGAGATATTCATTAGAAAAAAGATCTAGATATAGGTGCACCAACTCAAAAAACTGAGTAGCATACTTCATGACAGAACGATATCCCTACTCCAAATTAATGAAATATCAATCATTAGCTTCTCTTAGTTTCTCTAGATCGAACTATTTATTGAATGATTTATTGAATGTAGTTTAGGTTAGTATTCATGTAACTTGGGTTTCACAATGGATTCCCACTACTTCCTTCATGTTTATTTAAGTATATAAGTGGAAAATTCAACTTTAGATTCTTCCAATGTTTTCAGGAAGTGAAATATCCTCTCAATCCTCATGATGCATTATTCTTCTTTCTATGGACCTTTTCACCATGAAATATTGGTGGATCCCACTTGGTGAATTCTAAAGCATATTCCACCATCTATTCTGGTTCAATATAGGTGACTTATACTATATACTAGATTGTTCAGACTATAGTTTCCTCCAAAACTATGTCAACTGAAGGATTTGTCTATGGGGATTTCTCTACATATTCCTCCCCAATATTCCATAATTTTCTTCCTGGAGGAGACATAATCTATAAAAAAAGTTTGAAAACCATTTAGAATAGAATTTTATTCCTTCTTCATAAACTAAATTTTAAGAACTAAATCCAAGAGGGTAAAACTATAAACAAGTGTGTTAAACAACCTCACACTTCCCATGGTAACTCAAGATTCATTAGTAAGTGAGCTAACATGGAATACTCTCACACTAACTCTCAATTTTCAATAGTCATATCTCCAATCTAACAACATCCCCCAAACACAAGAATGTGATATCTAAGAATGAGCAGAGTATTTGACACAACCCGAGGCCCTGATACCAATTTGTAATATAGCATCCTAGATCAACCAACAATGTCACACAAATTAGCCCACCATAAGGCCTAAAGTTAATTTATGATCACCATAGGATGGAGACAAGCACTAGGGTATCATCCAAACAAACATGGGAATGATTTCACCCTCTGATAGACATATGATAAGATAAAAACAATTCGAGTATCACAATAGATATTTATAATAGATCATATGTTAAGAAACCAAACCAAATGGTTAAAAACCCACCAATGGGATAACAAGGTCTAAAGAAACAACTGGAAGACCAAGAACATGAAACCCAAAGAAACCCCTAGGTCTATCACCATGTGACCATAATTTACCACCATCGAAACCCACTGGAAAGACAACATGATCTAAGAGAGCCTTCCTCTACATGACACTCTTACATTTACCTATATCCTAAAAAACCAAGGCTATAAACACACAAAGTAAAAATTAGGGTATGCTATCAAGAGCCTAGTAGGATACCACAATATAATCTATAAAATTTATATTCATTTTTATTTATTGGTTCTTGTGTAAAATAGATTTCTCCAACACTTTTAAATTAAATCATTTTCCATATAAAAATTATCCTTTGGTTTTATTTTAAAAATCATTTAATTCCTTTATAAATTATTCCACATTCAAATAAAAAGAGAAATGTTACATATTAGATATATAATGAAATAAAAAATAATTAAAATAGTTTTCTAGCATAAAAATCCATATCATGGTCAAGTGGGAAATTAAGAATATCAAACATCCATGTATTTAATAAATATCAAAGAATCCAAAGGGGAAATCAATGACACAATAATGTACACAACTAAACCACTAAGACAAATAAAGGAACACTAGCCGACATATGTGACTCCTAATGTGTGGGAACCTCAGTACCTTGAAAAGGATACCCCATAACATCCATGGAATCAAGGTAACCCTCCTCTAGTTATTTCTTACTCCACCCAGGATTATCTATGTTTATTCCCCCCATACCCCAAGGTATCCCAATGTTCTTTATATCATGATTACATTTAATAAACCAATTTAATGTTTTATAAAACATTTTACAAGGAAAACACATTTCATTTACATTACCATATTTTATAAAAACATTTATATAGTGATACTACACTACTCTCATGATTAAAAAGTCATTCACATTTTGAAACCATCATTGAGGAGTTTTTTCAAACACATAAAGTGAATAAAATCAATTTTTCAAATAAAATACATTGTGAAAACACCTTTTCATTATCCCCAAATATTAAAGTCAATTTCAATATTAAAAACTAAATTAAACCATTATAATAACACAATGATCACTAAGAGATAGTCCATAGGATACATAAACCTACCTTGAGAATGATAAAAATAATGTTTCCTTCTTATCCAAAAATGAGAGGGAATGAGATGAGATCGTATAGAACCTAGATCCGAGGAAAAAATTCAATTCTCCATGTCCATGTTAGATATAGTGATATAGTCTGAATAAAAAGAAAACACATGGTGAAGAAGAGAATAAAATACATCATAAAGGATCCACTTACTGAATTTCACCCAGTGTAGAACTATACTTACAACCACTAAAAAAATTTTCCATTAGAGATAGGTAGAGAGAAAATAATGTCACCAAGGATCCTCTAAACTAGGAAAACCCATATTAGGGTCAAAGTGGTTTTACTAGGGGAGTTAAGAAAAAAGTTCAGGATAAAATGAAATTTTATCCCATACTAAACTGCTTTCCCAGTGTTTTCACTAGTTAACTGCTAGGCCTCACTAGCTAGCTCAGGGGTATAAGAAGAAAGACCATACCCCAGGCCTTCCACCAGTTGGTCGGTGAAAACCCATTGGATGACCAGTTGGTACGGGTAGAATTTTTATAACTCCAAGCCCTCCATCGTCTTCCCAGTGGACACCCACTGGCTAGCCGGTGGAAACTGCAACCATATATGTGTTCTGCCAACCTACACCAAATAGATGGTGGCCTCTTGCTACAAAAAAAAATACAAATCATTACTTATAACTTAAAATTGATCTAGAAACAAAAAAATAAAAAACTTTAGAGAATCGATACCCGATTCCAAGTATTAAGGTTTCATAGAATCTATATAGAACAATTTTGTCATTATTTTTCTATAATAATTTGAGTATTTTGTAAATTTTTAGGTTTATTTTCATAAATAATGTTTAAAATTTAAGTTTTATTATTTTTTGAATAATAATTCATTTTTAAACATTTTATAATATAAAATTCTTTAAATATTCTATATGTTAAAACATGATTTCAAAAAATTCAATTTGAGACATTGATGATTGAATTTTATATTTTTTTAACTCTAAAAAGAAATGAATAGGGGTCAATAGAATTCTAAAAATACACATGATAGAAAGTAAAATATTTATACAGGGTGTTAAAAAAATCCTTCAACACCTTACCCGTAAACTAGATCCCACAAACACCTCTGTGAAGGGGAAAGTAAACACATTCCTAGGGAACAACATGAGGTGAACAATCAATACCCATGGGAAATTTCAAGGCTCGTGGATACATATTTTAATTAAGGCCCCATGAGTGTGTTATCTCACAAACACACATAGTGTAGTGCATTTAGGTTCTATACTGGCAAGGAGAACACATATCACAACCAAATGCACATTTCTAATAGATATTTAGTGTAATGTAGATTATCAATAAAATGGACTATCCATATTAAAACTGATGTAGGATAACCATAAATTTTTTACTATAAATTATACACACTAGGGAGACTACAATTCAATTGAGGTGGTATTCAACCATCGATCATGTCAACAGGAGATCCCAGTCATCCACCTAATCTTCCCACCTAATTTGACTTACTAAAATCAAGATCATTAAGGGATTTATCTTCTTTATTTTGAATCTATTTCCACTAATTATTGAATGAATTCCACCCACACTAGAACTCCATAAATAATCTCTATCAATATCCATCTAGGAATCTTTCTAGACCATCTCTATAAAGAAAAGCCAATGGAATTCCATTGTCATTTCCCCAATGTAACGACCTGATCATTTATGAATAAAATTCTATTTATTTAATGTCTTATAGAAAACACATTCACTTTTTTATTATTGGGTTTAAATTACTATTAAGTATCATTATTGTTGATAATATATCCATTGAACAGTGATCACATGACTAATATGAATTTGAGGTTTTTAAAAATAATCCTTTTGACATAGAAAAAGGAGAGGATGGCCTCATCCAGTAGACTTGGGCCATACAAAGCTCATTTTTCGGAGCTCATAAAGGAGGTAGCGTCACTGGGATTCACTCTTGACCAATCCCAAGATGATCTTCAACACTTTAAGCTAGAATGGAATCTTCTACATAAGAAGTTTGAGTTATTAGAGATTACCACATGGGTGATGTTATTCGAGCCTCCCCAAGAGTCTGTCACCATCGCACAACTTACCCTATGGTATTACGTGGGATTTATAAGGGGTTATGTAATAAGGTATTAGTTACTTATTGTGTAACCCTTTTTTATAAATAAAAATCTTATTCTATCAATTACTTTATGAAAATATTCTTTCTTGAAAAGTGACGAATTTGATAAATTGTCTTTTCCAATAAAAATGGTACTTTTGAGAAATATATACATAATATTAAACTATGTTTTTTATTAATAATATTATAAAAAATCTTATAAATTTTGATTATATCATTTCCTTATCTGTAAATGATTTGGTAATCAATTTGATAAGAGTTATATTTTTTATACGATAAAATAGAAAATGTATTTTTAATGAATTTATTTTATGGAATTAATGAATTTTTGAAATAATTAATATTTTAATAAAAATTTATTATTAAATTAATTTTATGAATAATAAATGATTATATAATTTTTATGAAGTCAAATTTATTTTTTATTATGGTTTGAAAACTGTTTTTTCCAAAACTCGTGAATTTTCAATAAATGTCAGTTTTCATTTTAAAAGTAAAAATTCACATATTTAGAAAATTATTTAGATAAAATGAATATTATTTTTTGAATCAAGATGTCAAAATTATCTAATGGTGAATTTTTCATAATTTCTTTAGAGTCAAATGTTTGGGTAAGAATTAAATACCGTATAAATCAAATATGTGTTTTATGACATCATAATGACCACAAAATGATGTAATAAATACTATAATGGGTAGTATAGGCCCAATATAAGTTTTCCCATTAAAATAATGTGATTTTATATTTTTTTACTTATTTTATAGATCCTTAGTGAATCCTCCAAAATGTGTAATATATTTTATGGTTTTAAATTAATTTCCTTGAGAGTGTAACTCGCCTCCACATAAGAAAGGACAATATTTTATTATGTTAGGGAATTTTCATTATAAAATATGTTTGAAAATCCAATTTATCAAAAACCATGGACAAAAACTATGGTAAGGTTTGTGGTTTTGAATAATTAATTATATTGATTCCAAAACCTACGTTTGTGGAATATTAAAGAATTCCTATCTCATTTCCTATATAAACCCACCCAAGATCCCACTTATCTTAACTAAAATCCTTGTATCACGTAAATAATCTTCCATAATATATATATAATCCTCCCAAGGCACCCCAAACTCTCAATAATCCCCTCTTCAATCTCTTGAAGTCACACACTTAAGTGAGGGATTCCTTCCTTTCTCATTTTTATCTGAGTTTCTTTATGTTGTAATAACCTGTTACATTCATTTAAAAAGGTAGGGGTATGATTTCACACCTCCCCCATACTACCCTACCTATTTTTTAATGATGAGATACCACTTTATCTCTCATTAATTCCTTCTGTGTACACCCGTTACCACGCCCAAATTCCGTAAGAGATTTCTCACTTCTTATTTCCATTCAAATATTTCTCTCATACTATGCTTCTAAAATCCATTTCATATATTGGGATATTATGTTAAATGATCCCCTTAATGTATATTTCATGTATAAATGTCGAGGGACCACTACTAAAAAAACCTCCTATAGCGACCGCCAAAAGCGGTCACTATAGGGCTCTAGCGACCGCCCAGCGACCGCCATTGGCGGTCGCTTTAGCCTCGTCACTAGAGGCCTATAGGGACCGCCAATGGCGGTCGCTATAGTGAAATTTTTTTTAAAAAAAAAATGTCCACTGAAATAAATAAATATATATATATATATATATATTAAAAAAATATTCACATATATACTATTAAATACAATATTTTAAATATATATATATATATATAATATATTTTAAATGTTTTAATATATATAATATTAAATATATGTATAATATCAAATCATTGTGCTATAATAATTTAAAACCCCCGATTTAAGAAATGCTATCATTTCAGGTTTTTTGGAGCACGTTTGCTCCGAATTCGACCGCCGCACGCCGTTTTGGTGTTTTATGACTCCGGAAATGCGTTTTCGGCCGCTGCGGTCAAACGACACCTCCGATTGACGTGCCGTCTCTCCGACCATTTTACAATTCACGCAACGGATGTTGTCGTGCGGTTTCGTGGCATTCAGAGGTCGTTCCGGTGGTTTTGACCCTCCAACGCGCCATTTCAGCGCGCGCCGAGCTGCTGAAAACGACGCATTCGGTTGTGTCGCGCGCACTGCACGTCCGATGGACGTGCCGCCTCCTCCTGCATCTCAGGAATAATATTCCTATCATTCTCGTGCGGTTTCAGGTTTTTCGGAGCACGTTTTCTTTGAATTCGACCGCCGCACGCTGTTTTGGTGTTTTATGACTCTAGAAATGCGTTTCCGGCCGCCGCGGTCAAACGGCACCTCCGATTGACGTGCCGTTTGTCCGCCAATTTCACAATTCACGCAACGGATGTTGTCGTGCGGTTCGTGGCATTTGGAGGTCGTTTGGGTGGTTTTGACCCCCCAACGCGCCATTTCAGCGCGCGCCGAGCTGCTGAAAACGACGCATTCGGTCGTGCCGCGGGCACCGCACATCCGATGGACGTACCGCCTCCATCTGCATCTCAGGAATAATATTCTTATCATTCTCGTGCGGTTTCAGGTCATTCAGAGCACGTTTGCTCCGAATTCGTCCGCCGCATGCCGTTTTGGTGTTTTATGACTCCGGAAACGCGTTTCCAGCCGCCGCAGTCAAACGGAACCTCCGAATGATGTGCCTTCTGTCCGACCATTTCAAAATTCACACACCGGCTATTGTCGTACGGTTTCATGGCATTCGGACGTCGTTCGGGTGGTTTTGACCGCCCAACGCGGCATTTCAGCGCGCGCCGCGCTGCTGAAAATGACACATTCGGTCGTGCCGCGCGCACCGCACGTCCGATAGATGTGCCGCCTCCTCCTGCATCTCAGGAATAATATTTCTATCGTTCTTGTGTGGTTTCAGGTCGTTCGGAGCACGTTTTCTCCGAATTGGACCGCCGCACGCCGTTTTGGTGTTTTGTGGCGCCGGAAACGCGTATCCGGCCTCCGCGGTCAAACGGCACCTCCGAATGACGTGTCGTATGGCCGACCATTTTAGAATTCACGCACCGGCTATTGTCGTACGGTTTCGTGGCATTCGGTGGTCGTTCGGGTGGTTTTGACCCCCCAACGCGGCATTTCAGCTCGCGTCGCGCTGCTGAAAACGACACATTCGGTCGTGCCCTGCGCACCGCATGTCCGATGGATGTGCCGCCTCCTCCTGCATCTCAGGAATAATATTTCTATCATTCTCGTGCGGTTTCAAGTCGTTCGGAGCACGTTTTCTCCGAAATGGACCGCCGCACGCCGTTTTGGTGTTTTGTGGCGCCGGAAACGTGTATCCGGCCGCCGCGGTCAAACGGAACCTCCGAATGACGTGCAGTCTGGCCGACCATTTCAAAATTCACACACCAGCTGTTGTCGTACTGTTTCGTGGCATTCGGAGGTCGTTCGGGTGGTTTTGAACCCCCGACGCGGTATTTCAGCCCGCGTCGCGCTTCTGAAAACGACACATTCTGTCGTTCCGCGCGCACCGCACGTCCGACAGATGTGCCGCCTCCTCCTTCATCTCAGGAATAATATTTCTATCGTTCTCGTGCGGTTTCAGGTCGTTCGGAGCACGTTTGCTCCGAATTGTACCGCCGCACGCCGTTTTCGTGTTTTGTGGCGCTGGAAACGCGTTTCCGGCCGCCTCGGTCAAACGGCATCTCCGAATGACGTGCCGTCTGGCCGACCATTTCACAATTCACGCACCAGCTGTTGTCGTACGGTTTCGTGGCATCCGGAGATCGTTCGGGTGGTTTTGACTCCCCGACGCGCAATTTCAGCGTGCGCCGCGCTGCTGAAAACGACACATTCGGTCGTGCTGCACGCACCACACGTCCGATGGACGTGCCGCCTCCTCCTGCATCTCAGGAATAATATTTCTATCGTTATCGTGCGGTTTCAGGTCGTTCGGAGCACGTTTTCTCCGAATTGGACCGCCGCACGCCGTTTTGGTATTTTATGGCGCCGGAAACGCGTTTCCGGCCTCCGCGGTCAAACGGTATCTCCGAATGACATGACGTCTAGCCGAGCATTTCACAATTCACGCACCGGATGTTTTCATACGGTTTCGTGGCATTCAGAGGTCGTTCGGGTGGTTTTGACCCCCCTGACGCGCCATTTGAGCGCGTGCCGCGCTGCTGAAAACGACACATTCGGTCGTGCCGCGCGCACCGCACGTCCGATGGATGTGCCGCCTCCTCCTGCATCTCAGTATTAATATTTCTATCGTTATCATGCGGTTTCAGGTCATTCGGAGCACGTTTGCTCCGAATTGGACCGTCGCACGCCATTTTGGTGTTTTATGGCGCCGGAAACGCGTTTCCGGCCACCGCAGTCAAACGGAACCTCCGAATGACGTGCCGTCTGGCCGACCATTTCACAATTTACGCATCGGTTGTTGTTGTGCGGTTTTGTGGCATTTGAAGGTCGTTCGGGTGGTTTTGACCCCTGACGCGCAATTTTAGTGCGCGCCGCACTGCTGAAAACGACACATTCGGTCGTGCCGTGCGCACCGTATGTCCGATGGACGTTCCACCTCCTCCTGCATCTCAGGAATAATATTTCTATCGTTATCGTGCGGTTTCAGGTTGTTCGGAACACGTTTTCTCCGAATTGGACCGCCGCACGCCGTTTTGGTGTTTTATGGCGCCAGAAACACGTTTCCGGCCGCCGCGGTCAAACTGCACCTCCGAATGATGTGCCGTCTGGCCGACCATTTTACAATTCACGCACAGGCTATTGTCGTACGGTTTCGTGGCATTCGTAGGTCGTTCGGGTGGTTTTGACCCCCTAACGCACAATTTCAGCGCGCGCCGCGCTGCTGAAAACGACACATTCGGTCGTGCCGTATGCACCGCACGTCCGATGGATGTTCCGCCTCCTTCTGCATCTCAGGAATAATATTTCTATCGTTCTCGTGCAGTTTCAGGTCGTTCGGAGCGCGTTTGCTTCGAATTGGACCGTCGCACGCCGTTTTGGTGTTTTATGGCGTCGGAAATGCATTTTCGGCCGCCTCGGTCAAACGGCACCTCCAAATGATGTGCCGTCTGGCCGAACATTTCACAATTCACACACCGGATGTTGTCGTGCGGTTTTGTGGCATTCGGAGGTCGTTCGGGTGGTTTTGACCCCCCGACGCGGCATTTCAGCGCGCGCCGCGCTGTTGAAAACGACACATTCGGTCGTGTCGCGCGCACCACACATCCGATGGACATGACGCCTCCTCCTGCATCTCAGGAATAATATTTCTATCATTCTCGTGCGGTTTCAGGTCGTTCAGTGCACGTTTGCTCCGAATTGGACCGCCGCACACCGTTTTGGTGTTTTATGGCGCCGGAAACGCGTTTCCGGCCGCCGCGGTCAAACGGCACCTCCGAATGACGTGCTGTCTAGCCGACCATTTCAAAATTCACGCACCGGCTATTGTCATGTGGTTTCGTGGCATTCGGAGGCGTTTGGGTGGTTTTGACCCCCCGACGCGGCATTTCAGCGCGCGCCGCGCTGCTGAAAAGGACACATTCGGTCGTGCCGTGCGCACCGCACGTCCGATGAACGTGTCGCCTCCTCCTGTATCTCAGGAATAATATTTCTATCGTTCTCGTGCGGTTTCAGGTCGTTCGGAGCACGTTTGCTCTGAATTGGACCGCCGCACGCCGTTTTGGTGTTTTGTGGCGCCGGAAACGCGTTTTCAGCCGCCGCGGTCAAACGGCACCTCCGAATGACGTGCCGTCTGGCCGACCATTTCAGAATTCATGCACCAGCTGTTTTCATGCGGTTTCGTGGCATTCAGAGGTCGATCGGGTGGTTTTGACCCTCCGACGCGGAATTTCAGCGCGCGCCGCGCTGCTGAAAATGACACATTCGGTCGTGCCGCGCGCACCGCACGTCCGATGGACGTGCCGCCTCCTCCTGCATCTCAGGAATAATATTTCTATCATTATCGTGCGGTTTAAGGTCGTTCGGAGCACGTTTTCTTCGAATTGGACCGTCGCACGCCGTTTTGGTGTTTTATGGCGCCGGAAACGCGTTTCCGGCCGCTGCAGTCAAACGGCACCTCCGAATGACATGTCGTCTCACCGACCATTTCACAATTCACGCACCGGCTGTTGTCGTACGATTTCTTGGCATTTGGGGGTCGTTCGGGTGGTGCGGGGGTGCGGGGAGCTGTTCGGGGGGTGCGGGGGGGGGGGGGGGGGCTGTACGGGGGGGCGGGGGGTGTACGGGGGTGCGGGGGGTGTACGGGGGTGCGGGGGGCTGTACGGGGGTGCGTGGGGGATGTCTGGGGGTGCGGGGGGCTGTATGGGGGTGCCGGGGGGGGCTGTACGGGGGGCGGGGGGCTGTACGGGGGTGCGGGGGGGCTGTACGGGGGTGCGGGGGGTTGTACGGGGGTGCGGGGGGGCTGTCCGGGGGTGCGGGGGGCTGTACGGGGGTGTGGGGGGGGGGGCTGTACGGGGGTGTGGGGGGTTGTACGGGGGTGCGGGGGGCTGTACGGGGGTGCGGGGGGGGGGGGGGGGGCTGTACGGGGGGGGGGGGGGCTGTACGGGGGTGCGGGGGCTGTACGGGGGTGCCGGGGGGCTGTACGGGGGTGCGGGGGGCTATACGGGGGTGCGGGGGGGGGGGGGCTGTACGGGGGTGCTGGGGGCTGTCCGGGGGTGCGGGGGGGATGTCTGGGGGTGCGGGGGGTTGTACGGGGGTGCTGGGGGCTGTACGGGGGTGCGGGGGGGCTGTACGGGGGTGCGGGGGGGGGGGGGGGGGCTGTACGGGGGTGCGGGGGGCTGCACGGATGTGCGGGGGGGGGGGGCTGTCAGGGGGTGCGGGGGGCTGTACGGGGGTGCCGGGGGGGGCTATACGGGGGTGCGGGGGGATGTACGGGGGTGCGGGGAGGCTGTCAGGGGGTGCGGGGGGCTGTACGGGGGTGCGGGGGGGGGGGGGGGGGGGGCTGTACGGGGGTGCGGGGGGCTGTCCGGGGGTGCGGGGGGCTGTACGGGGGGGCTGTCCGGGGGTGCGGGGGGCTGTACGGGGGTGCCGGGGGGGTTGTACGGGGGTGCGGGGGGCTGTACGGGGGTGTGGGGGGCTGTACGGGGGTGCGGGGGGTTGTGCGGTTGTGCGTGGGGCTGTTCGGGGGTGCGGGGGGGTTGTACGGGGGTGCGGGGGGTTAGAGTTCTTAAATGCATGCCTTAGATAATATTAGCTATCATATAATAAACAAGAAAAGAAAGAAATTATAAGTACACAACCTTCTAATTTAAATTAAATGACTAAATGCAGTACATCAATGTCAACCCCACCAGTAAAAACAAAAAACATATCTCGTGAATATATGATGCGTCACGCGTTGTCATCACTGCTACCTCCTTCTGGTGGGCCAGGTGCCTACAACAAATAAACATTATAAATATTTTAATAATAAAAATAATTTAAATTAAATAAATAAATAGAGTATATACCTGCGTCGTATGATCCCCTGCACCATCAGCTCGACGCACGTATTCCCGCAGTGCTCTAACCTCAGCTGTCAATTGCGCATTTGCCTCCTCGGAAGCGCGCAGCCGTGCCTCAAAATCTGACATCTGCTGTGTCATATGAGCAACAGCAGGACCGAAAACCGCAGCGCGTGACACTACAGAACGAGGAATCCCTACTCCATAGGTCAAACTATAGCCATGCCCGTCCCGACTGATAATGTGATGAAAGATCTCATCCCGTCGCATGGGAAGCTGTCGCTGGTCCTCTGGCAGATGTTCTAACTCAGCTTCAAATTGAGCCTGTGAAATATTTAAATATATATAAATATATATATGTTAATATATAGATTTATGTAATTGTTGGTAAGTACAGACACTTACTATCAATGCTGCAACCTTTAGATCATTGCGATCACGAGTCCTCATCCACACCGACATTTTATCAGTTGCTGCACCTTGCTCTCGCAACTATATATTAAAATAATATAAACACAAAACCATATTAGTTAATAAATTAAAAAATGAATAATATATACCTCATGTCGGATCTGAGACACGTGACGAGTCCCGATCCTGTGAGGTGGTCCCTGCAACGCTCGATTCTCAGAATGGCGTGTTGACACCTCCTACATTCAATTCATTCAAATTTCAAACAAATCACATATTCTTGAAAATATATATACACCAAAATAATTAATATAAAAACCGCAACACCCTCAGTATACCAATATGCAACCAAGTCACGCCACTGAGCCGGGAGGACACCTCTCGGGACTTTTTCCAAAATGTCTAGGGCACCCACATTTGTTACCCAATGGTCCCTCTTCACTTTCCCTTTATAATCTTTCTACATCTTACGGAATTTTCTCATACACACGGGCCGAAACTCTTCAGGGCATACTTTCAAATTTTTCTATAAAGAAAATAATCAAACATATCAGTATTCTTTATACATAGAAAATAAAGTAAAATGATTTTCTTACCTGAACCTCCCTCCATAGAAGATCTAATGTGTCCTGAGGGATAGAAGCCCAGTCACGCGTGGTCAATGGAAATCGATGTGGGTCACGTATGATATGACCCAGCTGACTAATAAATGCCGGGGAATTTGGTCCCACAGGATGAAAAACCTCATCAAATGAAACATCTATCATCGTGTCGGAATTCCATGATAATATGCCACGACCAGGGCCTCTCCTACGAGAGGAAGAAGCAGCCGAGTCTGATCCTATTGAAAACAATTTTATATATAAATTGACAAATGTTATATATATATATGTCAATTACATAAAAAATATAGACAATGACATTCAAACATACCTCGAACCTGAGATGTAGATGCCTCAGATGGATGATGTGGATCTTCTTCCTCTTCCCCTGACATGTCTGTAGTCATAGAAAACATCAGTAATGAGTCCAAAGTGATTAAAAGATAAATTGGATTGTTCTTAAAAAATCAAACTTTTACAACTGTTAATCAAACAAAAAATGGATTTAATAATTAGTTGTGAATGAATTTTAAAAAATCAGAAAGTTAACAAAACAGATATACAAATTATGTACAAAACCAGTCAATGCATAGCCAAAATTCAGATAGAACTAATAAAAATTCAAGCAGCACATGAATCAGATGAAGAATACCTCAAAGGGATGATACACCGACCATAACATCAATAAATCAAGAGTAAAAACAACCTAAATATTTATGATTGAATTAACTTAAAAAAGTGAGTATTAAAACTTATAATTATTTATAAAATGATTAGATAATTTATGATTTCCTAGGACATTCTTCTGAATAGCGGGGAAAAAATTATACCTTTCATTAAGCATGCAAATCGACCGTTTCTCCTTCAACAGCCGCTCTGACCCAATAAATATCTTCTTCACGTTGAACTACGGTATGTTGATCAAGTTGTTGGTAAACAAACGGAACAGTCTCGGGTTCATCTTCTTCAAATAAAAACACTCCTCGCCGAGACATTTTCACAACAACTTGCCAACTTGGATCCGAAGGCAAAGTAACGAAGAATACTTGTTCCACTTGTGATGTCAAAATGAAAGGTTCATTCTCAACTCGTTCATTATTTCTGTATAACATATAGTTAAAATTCACCAATGAAAATTGATATTGATCGACTTTACATCCACGCACTGGATCAACCCAATTACACTTTAACAATATGTACTTCAAATTGTGTGTGTATACAACTTTAATGATGTCTATCAATTGACCATAGTAATAACCAGAATCGACAAAGGGACAACTGATGCCACTGTTTTGTGTTGCTCGTTTGTCGTCAACATCTTTAATGCGAAATCGAAAACCATTAGCATCAATAGCTTTATAACGACGGGCCGTTATAGATGGACCCTCAGCCAGTTGGATAAATACTTCAGGTAGCGTGGGGTCCCCTAACTCCCTCAGCTTACAAACCTACATAATTTATGAAAATCAATACTGATATATGCAGAAATAATTAGTATAATACTTCACTCATAATGAAAATCAATTTATACATACATAATCCTTGAACCAATCATGAAATGACGCATAATGAGATTGTTGAATTTGCAACTCAGTCGCATGATGCATCTCTTCTTTTATCTCATTAATGTGTTTCCTGCAAATGATAACGCGATGTTTAAAAGATCATCTTATGAAAAAAAACATGTAAAATTTATACAAGCACATTGATAAGATACTTACTGCATTAATGGTGCAACTGATGGAGTATTGAACAAGATATATCGATGTGCTTGTATCCACTCGATGTTGTCCATATCAAATGTGGTTCCTTCTCCAACTGGACCATCATGAATCAGAGAGGGCTTATCTAATTTTGTTTCAACATCCGTAATATATTCTGCACAAAAGGTAGTACACTCATCCATCAAATAACCATTGGCTATTGATGCCTCTGGACGAGCTCTGTTGCGTACAAATCTTTTCAATGTACTCAAATACCGTTCAATAGGATACATCCACCTGAATTGCACTGGACCAGCACTCATCAGTTAGGTGCACATTCAAGTGGACCATAACATCGAAAAATGAGGGGGGGGGGAAAGTTTCTCAAAGTGACAAAGCGTAAGTACAATTCGGTCCTACAAACTTTTTAAATCACTCATTCGTTGATTTCTTAAACAAAGCTATCTAAAAAAAATACTCATCTCAATCAAGGGATGAACAACATTGGGGGATAAACAATCACAAATTGCGATTGGAATCAACTGCTGAAGTAATATGTGATTGTCATGACTTTTTAACCCTTGAAATGTCTTGCTCGTCAGATTCACACACTTTGAAATATTAGAAGAATAACCATCAGGAACCTTGAACATCTTCAAAATGGAAAGAAATGTCTCTTTCTCCTCTGTAGTCATCGTATACTGTGCAGCAGGCGTATATGCCTTGTTTCCCTCAGCTAACTATAAATGCAACTGTTTCCTTAAACCCATTTCTTCCAAATCACGGCGTGCATTAACATGGTCCTTTGATTTTCCACTGACACCTAAAATGGTCCATAATATGTTATCACAAACATTATTTTCAATGTGCATGACATCCAAATTATGTCTCAACATGTTAGTTTTCCAATACGGAAGACTATAACTAATACTTTTCTTTTTCCAATTGTGAATGCGCTGCCTACCCGCAGTACGAATATTACGTACTGGAGGAGCCACTAAATCCTGAATTTCATATACCGTGCGGATGTTTTCTTCCTCAATCTATGATAACATTTCGACTCCTGTCATGATATTTGGTGCTGGGCTGAACTCTCTAGAACCATCAAATACCACTCTGTCCTTTCTGAATCTGTGCTGAGGAGGGAGAAAACGCATGTGACCCATGTATGCCCATTTTTTGGAATTTTTAAGCCATACAGATTTTTTACTTTTATTGCAACAAGGGCAAGCAAATTCCCCTTTCGTACTACAGCCTGATAAATTTGCATAAGCTGGGAAGTCATTGATTGTCCACAATAAAGCAGCATGCAGTTTGAACATTTCATTCGTTTCACAGTCATAAGTCATCACACCGTCTCCCCAAAATTCATTCAACTCATCAATCAATGGCTGAAGGTAAACATCAATCTTATCCCCCGGACTTTTAGGTCCATCAATAAGAGTGTAAAGTAATATAAATTGTTGCTTCATACAAAGCCACGGAGGAAGATTATATGGAACCAACACCACGGTCCATGTGCTATGAGTTGCACCAACGATAGACTTGAATGGATTGAAACCATCTACTTCCAATCCCAATCGGACATTACGAACATCTTTAGCAAAGTCAGGATGTCTCTTATCAAAATCCTTCCATGCATGAGAGTCTGTCGGGTGGGTTAACATATCACTTTCATGAACTCTTTCTGCATGCCATCGCATTAAATTAGAAACTTTAGATGACATAAAAAATATTTTTAACCTCGGTTTAAGGGGAAAGTAACGCATTTGCTTTACGGCAATCGGTTTCCCCTGTATCGCAATCTGACTTTGATGAGTATTATTTCCCCTGTTCTCTTTCCACCTGGAAGCACCACAAACCGTACAAATATCCAAATGGGCAGTTTCTTTTCTAAACAACATACAGTTGTTTGCACATGCATCTATGGTCTCATATGTAAAACCTAAGTTCTCTGTCAACTTACGAGCATAGTAATACGACTCGGGAATCTTAGCGTTGACAGGAAGAACTTTTTTCAATAAAACCAAAAGCATGTCGAATGATGTGTCTGACCAATTATTCAAAGTCTTCAAATGCAACAACTCCACGATAAACGACAGTTTATTGTAAGAAGTACATCCAGGATATAATTCTTTTTTCGCATCATCAAGTGCTTCATAAAACCTCCTCGAATCATGATCTGCACCAGAGCGAAGATTTAACTCACCGGTCTCAAGATTCTGGATGTCAATGCCTTCAGGATCAAACCCACGTACCATTTCAGTAAGCATTTCATGCATTGGATCAGTCATCCTTGCATCAACATCCATCTGAGCTGCATCTGTATTTTGACAACGAACATATTCTTCTCCATGACGAGTCCAACTCTTATAATTTTTCAGAAATCCATTAAAGAAAAGGTGCTCCCTCACAGTATCTCGTGTGAATTTATATCTGTTAGCACATTTTCTACATGGAAAACTAATATAGTCAGTTTCAAATCCTCTCATGAAGTCAATAAACTGCATAATGCCATTGAAATATTCTCTAGACGTTCGATTTGGAAGATCAATCCAACTCTTATCCATAATTATATCTGTATAACAAACATTTACACAATACTTATTACATTTACATTTTTCAAATCAACTATATTTAAAATAAATATTAATCATTTGTTTATGAACCATTGATAAAATAATAATGTAACTAAAAGCCCATGTTACCTGATTGAGCTACAAACTTGAAAGGGAGGGGAGTCGAAGGCGGTGCAGCGAGAGAGAGGAGGCAGCGAAGGGGAGCCGGAGCCAAAGGCGGTGCAGCAAGGGAGGGGACGGGCGGCGACGGCGGCGGGGAGCTGGAGGAGAGAAGGCGGTGAGGGGACGGGG
This sequence comes from Viscum album, assembly GCA_963277665.1. Taxonomy (NCBI): domain Eukaryota; kingdom Viridiplantae; phylum Streptophyta; class Magnoliopsida; order Santalales; family Viscaceae; genus Viscum; species Viscum album. The sequence continues at coordinate 822,534,814 of OY728123.1, forward strand.
GACGGGCAGCGAGTGGGGGGGGGGGGGGGGGGCTATCCAGGGTCGGGGGGGGGGGGGGGCTGTTTGAGGTGCGGGGGGGGGGGGGGCGTCCGGAGTGCGGGGAGCGGTCCGGGGTGCGGGGGGGGGGGGGGGGTTGTCCGGGGTGCCGGAGCCGTCCGGGGTGGGGGGGAGGGTTGAGGGGGTGGAGGGCGGAGGGCGGATGGCGGATGGCGAAGGCCAGAGGGCGGAGGGCGTGCGGCGGGGGAGGCCGGGAGGCAGGGGAGGCCGGGCGGCGGGGGAGGCCGGGAGGCGGGGGGGAAGGGTGGCGTCGTGGGGGCGGCGACGGGGGGCGGGGGGGGGGGGGGGGGCGTCGGGGGGGGGGGGGGGGGCGGCGACGGGGGGGTGCAAAAAGGCTCGTTTTTTTTATCAAGGCCAACAACCGCCATTGGCGGTCGCTATTAGATATCTATAGAGACCGCCAATGGCGGTCGCCCGATTCTGGGGGGCTTCAATGCCCCCTTTTCTAGTAGTGGACCCATTTATCCCTTATCAACCCAACTTATTAATTTCCATATTATGACGTTATGCTGCTGAAATTGCACCATGATTTTCCAAGCCAAAATCATTCTGTAGTGAATACCATACCCATTTCTCCATCAAGACTATTCACCTTTATGCATATATACTTATTTAATGGTACTTAAAAGTATTTATTCCAAATTCCTTAATCATGGAATAACTTATTATGTTGAATGATTCTATGTTATATGATCATTGTGGCACATTTATGCATGAAATGAAATATCTATGAAGGGTGTGCCCTGATAATACTCCAATGCATTGGGTAATTTTTAGTATCATAATACACCATGTTGAATGAGGGTTTACTCATGTTAATTCGTGTGAAATGATGTTTTATTCATGCTAATCCATGTTCAATGAGCCTTGGCTTATGCTAATATCGTGTTGAATATTGTTTCCACATTTCCATGTTATGATAATCATGTTATATCATGCCTTTAGGTTCATGTTTCTCTTGTGCTCCATTAATACCCCTATTGACTAAAATGTACTGTATTATTTATGTAATGACTTTTTTACACCCTTAATGGGATTTATAGCTCACCCTTTTCTTATGTATGTCCTCAGGTTATCCCATTAATTCTAAGTACGAAGGAATTTTATGGTCATGTAAAAGAAGTTTTCAATAAAGATGTTGTATTTTATGTATTAATTTGTCATGTAATGTTGCTAATTTCTTAAGAAACTAGACCTCTCAATCTTTGAATTTCTCTTAAGTGTAATTTTATGTAATAAATCATGTTTAAATATGTAATAAAGATTTGGGTTGTTATTCCCAAGGTCAAATATAATAAAACCATACCACCAAGAAGAGGAAGACACTAATATTTTACCACCGTGATTGCTAATTGAATATAAATATTAATGGTTACACTTCCAATAGATCCTCATCCATACCAATGGAACCCCAAAACCTGAAATAACCTCAATGCTCTCCTAGTGGAATATTAATGGTACCATTGGCGCCAATATAATCTGAAACATACCAAATAGACTCCCATAAGACAACGACATCTTTGGAAGTCCTAATAGATCCCCATGACCTAATGAATTCTCTACTTTCACAACATATCATTAGCACCCATGCAAGAAACAATATAGTTAGATAATTTGATCCCAGTGCACTAGAAATATATTTAATGAATACCATACCAGGAGAAAATTATCAAGAGGAATAATGTTTATTGATCTAATCTCAAAAACACAAGGTAAATATTAAATTAAGGATAATCTTTGTACATATTTTTTTCCTAAATTGAGTAAGAAGTTTGGGAAAATTAAATATTAAATGATATTGATAATTAATAGGGGATTATAACTTAGTGCTGATTAGGGTCTCAATGTGATTGAAAATATGGAATTATCAAGAAGAATTAAAACTAAAGAGCTAAATTCACATAGAGAAAACCATTTGATCATCGAGGGGAATCTAGGGAGATGAAAATTTTAACATCCTAGACCTTTTGGTCCTATTACTTTGTGGTTTTCAATTTTCCAAGTTGTTCATTGGAGTTTTAAGGAGGCAGGGGTGGTGGTGCGGCTGAAATTTCAACTGCAGGTGGATTCATGATGTGAATATATGTTCACAATGTGAATCTTAAAACGTGTAATATTTTAGGTTTTCCCCAAGTGAAGTTCATGATGTGAATGATTTTGTTCCCAACATGACTAGGCTATATCTTCCTAGGATATAGTGATACGTTTTTTAGTGTATGCTTGACTCAGGGAATTCACTATGTGAAACATTTTTCATGTCATGAATATTCATTTTTTCAAAACTGCTATAAATTTGAAGGCCAATACAAATTCCCTTATTTCCCCATCTTTTTTCTCAAACTCTATGTGGCCTAAGGTGTAATTTTGGAGGCCTTTTAGATTCCTTGGTTGTCATGATCCCTTTGCTCTAATAAATTGATTCCTTGTGATCTAAAGTGAGTTCTTATATCTTTTCCCCTAGTTTATTCCTATTTATTCTTGGTAAGTTCTTGACAGCAGTGCTGGTTCATGATAGAGTATGTTGGGATGTGATTTTAATGTGGGAGACATTGTGGTTTTGATTTTTTGGGGGTTCCTCTCATGTAGATCAGATCTGGTGGCATCCTTATTCTCTTTTTCTCATCTATTTCAAAGTGATTGTGAAACGCCAATTGAGGTAGGAGATCTTGAGACTAATCCTCTTTATTCTAAAATTAATATGATTTATTTTATTTTTGTGTTTTCTCCCTAGTATGGTACTATGTTTTCTTGGGAGTTTTGGTTTATGTTAAAGGAAAGAACATTTGAAAACCCACCTTGGATGGAGAACAATAATTAAATAAAGATGGTAACCGATTAAAAGAAGTATAGAAAAAGGTATGGGATTTTTCATGTGGTTTATTATTTCCATGATATTATCATGGTTTGATTTTTAATGATTGATGTGTTTCTGTTATGATTGCCTTGTTTTTTTTCACCTAAGAACTTTTTCACCACCATAAATGGATAATTACTTAAACCGAGTAAATGATAAAGGGGTTGGATGAAATCTAAATTCTAGTTTGACAATGATGATATTGATTATATATACCTTGTGTGTTGTGGTTTGATTTTTTCCCACTATAAAAAACAAAAATAGATTTGCAGTGGTTATTTAGATGGATTTATGCACAACCCCATTTAAATTCATTTTCTATATAAATTAGAGGGGGTTATTCACAACCCCCGCTAATCATTGAATTTAGATGGGGTTTTGAACTCTCTCTAATTTTTTTTACATTATTCATTTAGTATTAAGTTGTATTTTATAAGATGGGGAGGGGCATGTAGGGGGTTTATAGGGGAATAGGGGGCTTACGTGGAGTAGGGGCTGAGGGAGATGGGCCTTGGGGGTATACATGAGAAGGAGGGGAACACATGGAGGGGGGATAAAAACAAATAGTGGTTGTAGGGTGTTTTAAAAAATAGGGGTGGTTTCCAACCACCCCTAAAATGATGTCTTAAAAAATGAATTATGGGTGATTTCAAATGGACCTTAAAATATCATTTCTCCAAAAAACCTGAGTTGATTTTAACCACATAAAATTTTTCTATTAAAAATATAAGAAGGGGTTTAAACCCCCTTCAAAATTAACCATCGCTAATTTTATCCTTTCCTTACCGGTGCTTCATTAAAACCACTACAAATAATATTAGGAAGCCCATTTAGTAGTGATTTCTCATAATCACTGATAATATATTAAGTGGAGTTTATAACCCCCTCTAATCAAAAAAATAAACTCATCTATTTTCTGTATTTTTTGTAGTGTCCCTTGATTGTTGATGATATCATTTCATGTGTTAATGCAGGTAATGGGAAAACTAAATGCATGAATTTTTTACAATAAGAATGAACTCTTGGGGAACTAGATATTTGTTGGAATTAAATAAATGATAGGTTTTTAATAAAAAATAATGTTTGAAATTCATGAGCATGGTTGAAATAATAATTTTGGAAGAGGAATAAATGGATTGTGATATTTTATAGGATAATGAATGACAAAATGAATTTAATAAATTTGAGAAAACTGTAAATAATATTGTGGGATTAATATGACTGATGTGAATTATTGATCATGTGTCCTTCTTCCTTACCAAGTGTTGGTTGTTATTGTGATGATATTATTCCATGGAATGTGTTTCTTTCTCTATAATGGTGTTGTTATATAATGGAAGTGGTGCTAAAGATGTTTCATAGAGAAAGGGGAATCTATGTGATAGAAATTCATGGGACGATTATGATATATGGTGGGGGACATGCATGGTGGGGGGAGAGAAAAAATTTTATGACCCACATGTTCATGATATACTACCATAAAGGATAGTATGTTTTAGTAGGGGTGTATACAGAAGGATAAGTACATAAGGTTTATTCCCTTCATGTTTACATTACCCTATCAATGAATGGTTGGAAGAGACATGATATGTGGTTGGTTTCGTGAGATGTGATATGTGGTTGGTGTTTAAAGATACGATACATGGTCAGTGTCGTTATTGGTGGACATGATAGGTGGTGACCTAAAAAAGCTTGATGGTTGATGATATGTTGCTGGTGTTATTTCATACTCGTGTACCTACACTTAGCGAGGTATTGATCCTCTTGAATCTTTACTAGTTTGAGTGGGATATCCCCTAATATGACAAGTTGGTTTTGAGATGAATTTTTTCTAGGTATGTGGATGTTATTAGTTTTGAAGGAGGTTGTGGTGTTGATGATATTCGTAGTGCGGATATTAGAGATACCAGGATTGGTGGTAGTGGTTTTTTAATGATGGTGTTGTTCATGCTCCTTTCTATTTTTTTGGTCATGTATACCTATTTTATATTTTTCTTACTTGGATAATTTCAATATTTCCTATTCTTTAATATTTATTTCACATGGATATTGATCTATTTAGAGGGATGATCCTACTGAGTAATCTCAAGTTCTCAGCCTACCATAGTTTTCTAGTGTTTGCAGGATAGATCACTAGAGTTGGGAGTTGTTGTTTTGGTAGTTTTAGTGGAGAATAAGTGTTTGACTTTGAATTATTTTGGATTTATTGTGTTTTTTTCATGTAGTTTAATTTTGTATTGGAAAGTTTTATACTTTTATTTCTTATGTAGAGTTATCTTGGTGGTTGTTTATGTATTATTTATTGGTAATTAAGAGGGTAATTCCTAATATATTAGTATTTGTATACCCTTGGTGATAGTTGAAAACTTGGGGCCTACTAGAGGAAGGGATTAAGGGAAACCCATTCTCTTCACTTGAAACCTAGGAGGGGTACCAATGGAGGGGGGTTCATGGTAAAGTAGTTTCATATGTGTTGGTTGAGAGATAAGGTGAAGATCGAAATTAGTCATCGGTGAGGACTACATGTGATTGGTGGGAAAGTGATGAAACTCAGGTCCAACATGTGACATGGACCAAGGAGACTAGCTAGTACAAAGATATTTGGGGCCCCCTAAGACCTGATTTAATGAAGTTTTCAACCTACAGAACATGTTTAGGTGGAATTGAAATAGTTGTGGGGTATGATTATAGATAGGTACATTCTTCCTAGTTATTATTTTCATTGGAATTTACATTTTGAATTTTATGTGTGTTTCTCTGACCATTCATATGCTGTAGTTGTTAATGAACTATCATTGTTTTCTGAATTGTTCATATAACCATGAATAAAAGAGTTAAATGGTAATTAACTGGCATGAACTGTTTTTTTTTGGAAAACATGTTGAGACTTGAATGTGATATTCCCTTTCCTATTATAATATTCTTATTCAAAAATTTATTTTTTTTCAAACGTTAACATAGATAACATGCTAACCTATTTTTGGAATGTTTAAACTTGTTATCGAAGCATGGTTAATGAATTTTGTTGTTAATAGTTTCTAAATTTTGAGAACCTCTGTAAAACATATTACCTTAAGTAGATTTCATACTGTCATACTGAAATGAATTATTTTGAAACCATTCTAAAGATTATTATAGTTCCCATGTAATTTGATATTCCGTGCAATATTTTTCATTCAAGATGTATCATAATAACATGTTATAGATTTATTATAATTTTTATTTCAGTTATTTTAATTCTTTAATTTCTAAAAAGTGACCATCGTGATTATTGATAATTCATTTAAATTTGAAAATGTTGACATGAATAACTTGACCCATTCTTTTTTGGAATGACTATAGTTTTTTAGAATCAATCCATTTATATGTATAAAGAATGTGTTGGAAATTTATTGTAAGGATGGAAATTTTGTGTCATTTGTTTCTGAATTTTGGAAAATGATAATCATGATCAGTGATCACCATTAATAATTTTAATTTTTTCTAAATAAATAAATTTCTCTCATATTCCAAGAATGGTTAAGATCATTGTTATGTTGAACTATTTATACATATATATAGAACATTGAAATATGAATTCCATTTTATGTGTTAACTTATTTCTCATGATATGAAGCTTACATGTGTTAGGAATTTATTATAAGGATGTAATTTGTTGGTATAAATTCTTAGAAAATGATAAACTTTCTTTGTGGTAACCTATTGAGACTTGAAACTATTTACATGATTTAACATATTCTTTTCAAGAATAAAAAAAATTATAATGTTAAAATAACCACATCTCACATGTTAAGACATAATTATTTTATTGTGGGGAGCATGTCTAATGTTGAAAGAATTTGTGTGGATTACTCTAAAATTTCTATTATATAAATCTTGAGCATGTAGTAGGTAATGAAGTAGGTACTATAGTAGGTATTGTTCAGTACTATAGCATCCAGAACTATTCATCCATCTGGGCCTCTGGGCCACCAGTTTGGTCCTCAAGTCCTACAAGGATTTCAGGCCACCCAAGGCCTTCAAGTCAGTTGGCTATTAAGGCTTTCAGGACACATGATTATGCAGATGTACCAGTTATAATACAAGGGACAAGGCTTCATATGAGGATTTAGGGCTGGCGCATTCACTAAAGCAGAGCTAACTTGAATTGGAAGAATGAGAGGGTATGGCATCGCCATTGGTACCGGGCCTGTGTAGCTTTGCATAAGACAACTATCTGACCAGCCATGCAAAGGTGGAGTGCTTATATCATGACATATACTTGGGAGGATCAGTTTCAAGTTTTCTTGTCTGGGTGATTCCCTCCAAGGCCTACGAGTCGTGTAATTTTCTCTAAGCCTTCGGGCCTTGTACGAGTTCCACCTCACCCATTGAAAGGTGGATTATCAAAATAATAAAAAATGAAGGCCTTTGGGACATTCTGATCGAAATATAGAAGTAAAATCATGATACCTTTATTGCATTGTATAATCATGTTTTCTTGAGTGATGAAATTTCTAAATATTATTTAGTTTGAGCGTGTCAAGCATGACACGTAGTGATACAACATGTGAATTTTTATTTTTTGATCTAAAATCATGTCTTATTTTAAATATGAAATAATTTTGCCTACATGATAAAATGTTTAAGAAATGTTTGATTTGGGTATGGATAACATGATGTAAGAGAACATGGCATGTGCAGTTTTTGTTTTATTAGAAGCATGTTTCCTTATAAATCAAATGTTTAGTTTAAGTATACCAAGGAGAATTTGTAGTACCCCAAGATGTGTAGTTTTTAAATTTAACTTGGTCGTATTTTAGAGTTATTTAAGTACTATGTAATTCCCTAACCATAGAAGCCTAAAGTCGGTGCATTATTTTATTACATTGACATGATTACAAGGAATCAAATCCTGAAGGATTGTTCTATTTAGAAATCTTGGAAAGCTATATTACATACATGATACCCACAATACATTGGAAAATAAGAAATAAAAAATGATACATAAAAATAAAATAAACTGCTTCCTTGAATGATTATTCAAATATTTCTTCTTTATAACTTAGGGAAAGGAAACATAATATGGGTGAGATCAAATGCTCATTAAGTATAGGTAAAGAGGAAGAAATAATGATTCAATGGGAATAAATTATCATGGAAAGGTAAATAAATTATAACTCATTTCATTCAAATAAATAGATAAGGAAAATTCAATATGGTAAGGTAATAAACTAAAACACATTCCATTCAATCAATGAACTAAAATGAAATGTACCCATCTATATGTTGACAAAAAATCTCATGGATGAATAATAAATGAAATATTTATGAAGGAAATACTTAATTATTGGATGTCATGTATTAGGCACATTAGGACTTATACTTTAAAGATCAATCCTCCAAATAGTTTAAAATTATAGGTAGAAACATATTTAATTTGGAAAAATTAATTATATTTACTACTAAATAACTAATTTTTTATTTCAAAGAAACATAAATAGATACACATCATGGGGGGCTGTAGAAGTGGAGAAAAAGGGAATCCCTGATAACCATGTCCAGTCTACCCGGGGGGAGGGATCCGAGATTACAAAGAACTAAAAGAGGGGATTCTTGGGTAGCCTTGGAGGCCAATAAGTCAGTTGCATGGTTACCTTCATGCCATGTATGCGGGATCTCAGTATTGTTGGAGAGGAGAGACTTGTATTTACGAATTAGGAACGTGATGGTTCATGGTGGGGGTAGTGTTCCAATTCGGTAACTCTATAAAATTTTGTATCCAGTTTCTACAAAAAAATGGCTGATATTCATGGAGCTGCAGAGCTCGAGACAAGTGAGGATGGCCATTGCCTCCATTCTCAAAGAGTCGCCCCCGCCATAAGAAGGACAAAATGTGAGTCTTACTGAACCAGACGGTTCATGAACCAGTCCACCCCCATGCATACTCCCATGACTGTAGGCCTCGTCAGTGTTGATCTTAAGGCCTTGGGGAGGAGGGGACCATCTCACCCAGTGCCCCATCGAGCGGGAACTGGGAGGGGATAGGGGAAACCTGATGTGGCCAAACCACCTATGAGAGGGGGAATCCTCCGAGTGTCTGAGAATACCGACTAGGTCCAAAACAAGTCATTTGGACCGAATGGTAAAAACCTGCTTCAAAGGATGGGGGTCAGAGTTCCCGGCCTGATTTTGCGCCTACCATAGGGTCCAGCAACCCATAGCAAGAAGGGACATACAAGCCTATTCCTCAAACCTGTTACCCACACCAAGAAACCATTGAACAAGGAAATCATCAATAGATTTCAACCCACCAGCAATGTCCCTGAACTCCCCCAGCTCGCTCCATAGGGTCTGCACCCACTCATTTTGAAAGAACAGATGGAGCGAGGACTCCTCCTTGGGGGAAATACAGCAGGCACACCTAGAGGCCAACTGGACAACCTTTCTATTGATAGACAACTTCGAAGGGATTTCATGATTACATATTCTCTATATGAGAAATATGTACTTGGGAGGGATAGTTTTTCTCAAGAGGCATCTCCCCCAAGAGTCCAAGTAAACACCGTATGTAAAATGATATAAGTATTAGAAAATAATAATATCTATCATATGAAAATATGGATATTCAAGGAATTTCTAAGGAAAAATAATTACAATACAATTATTGTTTCAAGAGAAATTTATCAATCACAAACGGAAGTGAGATTGCAAAGGTAATCATTAAGAACATTCACGAGGAGAATAATCTTTAAACATTCCAAAGTGTCACATACCACATTGAAACATTTAAATCATAATCCCCTTGAGGGTATGAAAATAAATGAAATTTATAATATAATGATAATAAGTAGATTCATGATATTATGTAGAAAAGGTATTATATACACCATATTAAATAAACTAGGTTCATAACAATAAATAAGACTCAATGGAATGTAAATTGAGATGAAAATTCCTTACCTTATCCTTCCTTTTTATTGTGTGGTATTTAGCCTCATGTATAGTTTTTTAAAATATGTTACTAACTAATATAATAAGTATAATCATGTTTATAATATCATATATTAACTTCTTATAATAACTCATTATCCATATTTCAAAAAACATTCATTAATTTCACTATTTCGGGTGTTAATTGCCCAATTTTCTCGAGTAAGCTTTAACTTGTTACTGGTTGTTCTCATTAATTAGTTCATGGTTTAATCATCTAAAAAACATAATCAATGAATTAATTATCATATATAATCATTATATATATATTTATAATAATATATAATAATTGGAGATAGGAAATGGAATGTACTGTTCCTGGAGATGATAGGTCGTACATATGCACGAACGCTACTTTCATTTCATTATCATATTTTAAAATAATTTAAATGATATGTATACTCACGTATATTATAATTATAGTATCATATCTATGTAATATATTTCATATATTTCTATTAAAATTATCCTTAATACGTTTCATGTATAATGTGAACGAATCACATCGTATTGAGGGGGCGGTAGTCCACACTTCCTCATATGATGCTATCGTATTAACGTAAAATGGAAAGTATTAAATGTATGTGTTATAAAAGTATTATATAAGTATAAATACATAGTAAATATTATATATAAAATATATAAATAGTGTTTTCATCATAATGGTTAAACATGAAAGTTGTTAAAAGAAAAATTGAACAATCATCGTTTCGTGAGGTGATAGTTCGCCATGCACAGAAACAGAATGTCTGTTACCCATTATATGAAAGTGTGTGTTAGTGTAGGTCAATACCTTAATAAAAAAATATCACTGTATATTTAGTATTTTTATTATTATTTTAACATTTAATAATAATATTTATGTGGTGGAAAAGTAAATGAAATAAAAGAGCTCATTGGAAAGCGTTACGTTAAAAATTGGGTAACACTTTTTTGGTTTATAGCGAAGGGATTTCTTGTAAGGCTTACTGCCAAAATAGGGGATTCAAGGTCGATGGTATTAATGTTAGGAGTTAAATTGGGTAGATATTGGCTGATCCTAAGTGGTTTTAGAGTTGTGAGTAATGAGGAGAAGTGGAGGCCTTTTAAAGTGGAGGAGGAGTGGCACTCTTGTAATATTTTGACAAAGGAATTATTCTCATGTTTTTCATGTTTATAGTGGATCCAATAATGGAAAACATTCAATTAAAGGGAGTATAGGATCAAAATATTGCCATAAAACAGCTCTTGGAAAAGTTTATATGTCATTTTGGGCCATAAGGTTAAGGTTTAGTCCCTTATTAAGATTAATTTAACCATAATCATTGTTATTAAGTTTAATCACTTTCACTAATATTTTTGTTCAAAAACAAAGTTGGTATTATTATAAATTAGAAATTATTATGATTCCAAATATGTAATCCTTTTTCCAAATTCCAATCAAATAAGTGGAAAAAGTTAATTTAAAATTCATCCCACTGGGAGGATGAAAATGTAGGTTTTTAAAGTAAAAACGTCCAAAACTTTGATAAGTTTTTACATAAATTTCAAAGTGAAATTGATACTAATGACCTAAATTGGATAAATTAATATATATTTGATAAAATGTGACTTTAAAAACAATTCTAAATTTAATTTAACCATATAAATAAATTATATGAAAAAAAAGTTTAGAATTAAAATTCCGTATTTGTAACTATTCACTAAAAAATGAAACTTCACAGAAAATTACAAAAAATTTAACCCAATTTTGAAGTTTTTCATTAAAAAATAAAGTTTATTTTAAAATATTAAATCAATAAAAGTGTCAAAATTATGATTTAAAATTGGTTTTCTAGTAAAATGTGGTAAAACTACCTTTATGTAAATATAATATTTTATGAGTAAAATTTAGTTTGTTCTTATCTTATTCTTATAAAATCTATTGGATTAATATAAAAAATATTATATTGAATATTTAATATATATATATATTATCTTAATATCACTAACTGATTTTAATAAAATAAATTTATTAGGGTAAAATAGTTTTTTTGAGCATAAATATAGTTTTCTATAAAAATATTCCCTTTATATTCAATTGGTTCTTATACTCATTTCTAATTAATTTTTAACCAATTAATTAGTTGTGTAAACTATATATTTTCATTAGTTATTTAATACTATTAATAATGGATAGTTTATATATTATTTTATTAAATAATAATATTTTAATAATATTTTATTGTTAATTAAAACTCTGTATTGCGTGTAACACAAGCCATCGAAGAAGGTTGCTCTTACGTGTAATGAAAGCTAACTCGGTGTTGCGTGCGTTACCAAATATAGAATATATCAAATCTATTTAAAATATTAAATATATAAAAATGTAATAGGTTATTATATTCCCTTACGTGCTTGGTTTCGTGTTCCATACATGCTATCAGATTCAATATTCATACTCTAGAATTCCGGGGTGTTACGTTCTCCCCACATTACACTACTGGAAAACTAACCTTTACCAACGGTTTGGAACCGTTGGTATAGGCCTCCAAACAGTTGGTATAGCCTATACCAACGGTTTGAAGAACCGTAGCCAAGTAAGCCATTGGGATAGGTCTATACCAACGGTTTTCCAAAAACCGTTGGTATAGGTAATATGAAATCTATACCAACGGTAATGGAACCGTTGGTATATAAATTCCAGAAATAAAACATCAGCTGGGATTTGATCCCAGGACCCCTCGTTTATAATCGAACGACTTAAACACTAATCTAACATCACTTTTGTAAACATAATTTCATAAATATATATATGTATTATCATAATTATTTAAAATTTTGATTTATATAATGTTCTCGGTTAGTAGAACTGGAAAAAAATTAAAGAACCTTTCCCAACGGTTTTCAAAACCGTTGGGATAGCCCTTTCCCAACAGTTTTCAAAACCGTTGGGATAGGTTAGGGTGGATTGAAATTATTCAGGTCGGAGGTTGAAATTGTGGCTGATTTTTCCCAACGGTTTTGGTGAACCGTTGGGAAAGGTCACTCTTTCCCAACGGTTCACCAAAACCGTTGCGAAAGAGGCTCAATTCTCACACCCTTTCCCAACGGTTTTGGTGAACCGTTGGGAAAGAGTGGCCTTTCCCAATGGTTCACCAAAACCGTTGGGAAAGAGGCTCAATTCCCACACCCTTTCCCAACGGTTCACCAAAACCGTTGGGAAAGGTCACTCTTTCCCAACGGTTTTGGTGAACCTTTGGGAAAGAGGCTCAAAACACACCATTTCCCAACGGTTTTTCATAAACCGTTTGGAAAGAGTGACCCTTTCCCAACGGTTTGTCAAACTGTTGGGAAAGGTGGAGAAATCTATGGCTTTCCCAATGGTTTTGGTGAACCGTTGGGAAATGGTACCTATACCAACGGTTTTTACAAACCGTTGGTATAGAAGTGTTGGGAAAGATCATCTTTCCAGTAGTGTTAATTAAATTGCATCCTCATAATTTAAACTTGATCAAAGTAATATAGGGATTGAAAATAAACTATTATTTAAAAACCCACATCAAAAAAATGGTTAATATCACATCTTCTTAATGAGAGATAAAGTAAAAGTACAATGGCCGCGTAACTAGGTTCCCTAGTAAGAGAACATAGGTGGAAAGTGGAAACATAGATACAAAGGAAAAATATAATAATAAATTTCTGATGGAGAGTTCTAGAGAACATGGTTAGGATAAATTTAACAATCATAAGGACATAAATCCATGATGATATAAGGTCCATTTGATTTATCTAAAATGACAGTACTAGGAAAACATATTTGTTTCAAAACATTTTTTTTCTATTTTTAAGGAATTCATTAACTCCATGAAATAATATACATTGATATAACATAATATTTTCCTTTGATTATTCCTTGAACTATTTCTACTTAATCTATTAGCAAAAGATTCATCATATGGTGAAGTAATACATTAACATATAAAATCGTATCTAATTATCAACCATTTCATAAACATTTAACTTTTCCAAAAGATTATGATCCAAAACTTTAGAAATAAGGTCACTAAATTTCCAAAATGAACTTATCATTAGCCTTTAATCAACATGAAACAAATCTAAATTCTCACATTCCAAACATGTGAATAACTTCATCATGTATCCTCTTGTAATATGGTAATAACTCAAATTACCATAAAACCTTATTGAAAACATGAATTCTTACTTATTCCTTAAGTAAGACATGTGTTATTGGATATATTACTTAAATCCAAAAGTGTTATAAGATCCATTAATGATATCATATACCACTTTTAAACAAGTCATTAATTAGTTCCAAGGTATTCATCACTTTTATAAATCAATAATTTCTTCAACATTATCTCAACATTAGGAAAATATTAAGGGTTGTCTTCCCCTAAATCAAGTGTTTTCCAAAATATTTAAATTTCTACTTAACAATCTTTCTTGGTACCATTAAACATATGATCTTAAATAATTAATTAAAAATTATTGTATTAGAATCCTTAAATATTTCATAAATCATACAATGAGAACATCATAAATAAAATACTTTCACAACATATTTCTTAGATCAAAATATAGAAGTGCATTAATCATTATCCTTCAGTTGTGTCAATAACATATTCTTGATATTTATCCAATATCTTCTTCGGAGGTATATTACCTTGATTCTTGGGGCATTCATTTGTGTAGTGACCCATCTCATTGTAGTTGTAACACTAAATAGTAGCCTTTTTATTCTTCCTTTTGCATTCTTTTTTCTCATGACTCTTTTCTCCCCAATTATAACAAACTCCCATTACTTTAAAGAATTTCCTAGGGTGATTCTTTCCATAGTTATCACACAATGGAAATTTCTCAAACTTCTTATTATTATTTGATGAATTCCCTTTTTCATAGTTCTCATAAGACCTCTTCTTCTCTTGGTTTCCTTTAAATGCATATGATTTTGAGAATTACTTATCTATCTTGATGGTACACAATACTATTTCTTCATATGATGAAAAATTCAAAGAAACCAATTCCCTTTGAAGATTTCATTTAAGACCTTAAAATAAGTGATCGATATTTCACCCTATTTTGTATATATAATCCTTAGAATACCTAGATAACCTTATAAAGGTAGGTTCATAATTCGCAACACTCTCTTCTTTCTTTTTCTTTAAGCTAAGAAACATTCTCTTCATCCCAATTTTATGATCACAAGAGAAGTATTTATTGAATAATGCATCCTTAAATGATCTCCATTCCATGAGTTATATTTCTTATTCCTCCCTATAATTCTTGATCAAGGATGACCATTGATCAACATAACCTTAGATATAATACACTATAAATGTAACCTTATCATTTTCACCGGATCCTAATTCCACGAATTTCTTATCCAAAGACTTAATATATTGCTTGGATGGCATTGGATCAATAGTCCCACTAAATTATGGGGGCCTCTGTCACATAAAGCAATCCAAAATCAGAGAATATTATTGTAGAATAGGATTCTATATTAGGGCAAAGTTATGTTTCATAATCTGATTAAGTTTCATTAATATTTCCATGACATTCTCAGTACCAATACCAACTGTATTAGTTTCCTCAATCAGGAAGTATCTACATTTTCCACAAGTATTGATACCCTTCTTCCTTCCAGTTACCATTTCTAAACAATGGCATATATTGGATGAGATCATAAAATTATGAACTTTGTATAACTCTGAATATGGCGTAACATAAATTAAGAAATTTATGTATAGATAATCTCATAATCATAAACATGGATTCATTGGGGATATCTTTACCTCTAAATACTTCATAATGGTAGGTAAAGAAAATGTGAACTATCCTAAGTGTATTCCCTAGGAGTGTCAAACCAAATGTTCAATAAGTCTTGTTGTCATATACCAAGTTACACCAAGATAGGCCCGACACACCTTGTCAGAGTTGTTACTCCTAGGTACATCTATTCCAGAATCACGTCCACTTATAGTATCCAAATAGGGATGTATTTCTAGAAATACTGACATAATCTTTATCTTACAAAAATTATAGGACTTTCTTCTATAATTATCGTCAATTTATATCTTAGGTTTGGTCTCCCTAATCTTAGTTTTCTAAATCTAGTTTCCAAGGTTACTACTAAACTTCCTTTGATATAAACTGTAATGCCCAAACACTAGAATCTTGTAGCTGGTGCATTATTTTATTACATTTTCATGATTACAAGGAATAAAATCCTAAAGGACCATTCAGTTTAGTAGTCTTAGAAATCCTGATTACATACATGATAACCATAATATATTAGGAAATAGGAAATAAAAAAATGATACATAAAAATAAAATAAAATGAATCCTTGAATGCTTATTCAAAGATTTATTCTTCATAATCTGGGGAAAGGAAACATAATAACGGTGAGCTAAAATGATCAGAAAGGGTAAGTAAATTGGAATTAACAATGAATCAATATGAATAAATTAACATGTAAAGTTAAATAACTGATAACACATTCCATTCAAATAACTAGATAAATAAAATTAAATATGTCAAGGTAAGAAACTGAAACACATTCCATTTAATCGATGAACTGAAATGAAATGTTCCCATAGATATGTCAATGCAAAATTTCATGGATGAATAATAACTAAAATATCTATGAAGGAAATTATTAATTATTGGAGGTCATGTATTAGGAACATGAGGGCCTATACTATCAATATCTATCCTCTAGATAGTTTAAAACTATAGGTAGAAACATGGTTAATTTGGGAAACTAGATTGTCTCATAAGAACCTATAGATGCGTCGTGGAGATATATAAAGTTTAGGATCCACTCTTCATTAAATGTAAAAAGAATTACTCATATAAAATAATCAATTTAATCAGTATAAAATACGCTTTATCAAATATCTGTATTGAATAAAAGTTACTGATTTATTAATAATTCCCTCAAATAACTATCAAAGTAAACACCGTATGTAAAATAATATATAATTTAGGAAATAATAATATCTATCATATAAAAATATAGATATTCAAGTAATTTCTAATAAAAATTATTACATTAAAATTATTTTTTCAAGATAAAGTTAACAATCACAAAAGGAAGTGAGATTGTAAAGGTAGTCATTAAGAACATTCTTGAGGAGAATAATCTTTAAACATTCCAAATTGTCTCATACTACTTTGAAACATTTAAATCATAATCCCATTGAAAGTATGACATTAAATGAAACTTTGAATATCATGAGAATTAGGAGATTAATTATATTATTTTTCAAAGGTAGTATATACACTATATAAAATAAACTAGGTGCATAACAACAATTAAGTCTCAATGGAAAGTAAATTGAGACAAAAATCACTTACCTTATCCTTCCATTTTTTTATGTGGTCTTTGGCCTCATGTATAGTGTTTTAAAATATGTTAATAAATAATATCATAAACATACTCATGTTTATAATACTATATATTAACTTCTTATAATATCTTATTACCCAATTGTTAACAAATGTTCATTAATTTCACTATTTTAGGTGTTAATTGCCCAGTTTTCTTGAGTAAGTTTTAACTTGTTACTTGTTGTTATTATTAATTAGATAATGGTTTCATAATATGTAGAATGAAAACCATGACTTAATTATCATATATAATCCTTATATATGTATTTATATTAAATTATAATAATTGGATATAGGAAATGTAATGCATTGTTCATGGAGACGGTAGGTTGTACGTATGAATGAACGTTACATTCATTTCATTATCGTATTTTAAAAGAATGAAAAGTAAATGATATGTATACTAATGTATATTATAATTAAATTATCATATCTATGTAATATATGTCATATATTATTATTAAGATTATCCTTAATACATTCCATGGATAACATGAACGAATCACATTGCATTGAGGGGGTAGTAGTCCACACTTCCTCAAACAATGTTACCGTATTAATGTAAAATGAAAAGTATTAAATTTATGTGTTATAAAATGATTAAAAAGTATAAATACATAGTAAATATAATATATAACATATATAAATAGGGTTTCCATCATAATGGACAACGATGAATGTTGGTAAAGGAAAAATGAACATTCATCGTTTCATGAGGCGATAGTTCACCATACACAGAAACAATATGTTCATTACCCATTAGATAAAATCATGTGTTAGTATAAGTAGAATCCTTAATAAAACAACATAATAGTATATTGAGGATAATATATTTATTATATGAACATGGAAGAAGAATATTCGAGGTGGTGGAAAATTAAATGAATGAAAAGAGATTGTTGGAAAGCGTTACCTTAAAAACCAGGTTACTCTTTTTGGTTTATACTAAAGGGCTTACTTGGAAGGCTTCCTTCCCAAATGAAGGCTTCAAGGATGAGGGAAGGAATTTTGTGATGTTAATTGGGAATATCTTGGCTGAACCTAATGAATGTTCCGGGTGCAACGGAAGCACGGTTGGGCCAACACCAAACTTTTATTTTTTTTCATGATCAATGATTATTTCGGTATCAATAAAAAAATTAATGCGAGTCTCCATAGAATAGAATCAAAGATTTATATAAATAAGGACGAGGCTTGAAACATTTAGAGAGGATCTTTCACATCATGTTTATAATTAATTTAATTAATTTCATAAAGAAAATAATACTTGGATCTTCATTGTTTTATTCATTGATGATATTGATCGTTGGGAATGACCCTTCCAGATTATCTTGTTATTCTTCTGAGGATCCAAACTAGAATCACTATAGTGATGATACACACATGCTCTGATGGCCTCTGATCATCACCACTCGTTTTCCAAGTGCTACCACAGCGAAGAGAGTGACTTGTGTTGTTTGTTCTTGATTGCTTGTTCTACTGCCTTGAAGAACATTTCTTGTTCTTGAGAGGGGCGGGAAAAGGATTCGAGAGATAAATTTTTTAGCTCAAAAATTCTCAATTCACCAAGTGTATGGTGTTTTCTCCTTAGCGCAATAGACGTACATGTCTATTTATATCCATGGAAATTCAGTTACAATATTTAATTGCATAACATCAATTAAATATATTCATGAACTTAGAGAAAACCCATGCTCATAATAATAATATCGTGCCATTATTTATGGTGCGCCAACTTGCACAAAATTAAATTATAAATAAAATTTTGTGTCCCAAAATAATAGAAGCATCATTATTATTTTAACATGTTCCAACTAGTTAAATAATTATTTACCATCTTGCAAATAATTATTTTACTACCGGACCGAACTTGGTTTGCTCAAACTCCACTTCCATTTATTGAACACTCGAATAAATTAATAATTAATTTATTCTCTTAAATAAATATTTTATTTAAAAACTAGAAAATAAATATTTATTAAATGTTAAATAAAAAATAATAATTTAATTTATGTGATCATTTTAACTTGAAAAAAATTATTTCAGTCTTAAGAATAATATTTATTTCATTAATTAAATTCAAATAGAATTTAACCGAGACCCCCAAAAACACTTAGTGTGTGACCCTATAGGTTTCTTTCTCATTGGAATTAGGTTTGATTACCTAAATTCCAAGACTACTATATAGAAATGGGTTAAGGTACCCAAGAGAAATAATGTAAATTCAAAACAACGACATCCACATACGAATGATCATTATATAATATAATCCCTTTATCTCAATTCTCATCAAGAATGTGTCATGATAGTGTCATCAACTGTTATTCTTGATACATTGTTCTTTGAATACCATAAATAATCTCTTTGTTGCACTATGAAAGAGCACTGTCGTGGGTGCCCTCAAATGATTAGTGGTTTTTGGGGTACTTAGGTGCAGCAGAGTGGCTGACCAAGGTTGTCTCTCAAAGGAGGAAGTGAATTTAACAACTTATTAAAGGTTTTCTAAATAAATAGAATAGAATAGAATAAAAAAACTACTTGAAAGGATTGGGGTTTGTTATAGTTTATGAATCTAGAAGAAGTTTTCTGGAAGAATATTGTATTTTTTTTGTTTAGAAATGAATTTCGATTAAAATGACACAACACGAAGATGTTTTTTTAGAAATCTATTTTAAAAGGCATAATCGATCTAACTATACCTCTTAATTCACTTATTAATCATTATAATTTAAATGAATGTCTACTTAATTATGATACCCTAATTTTTTATCCCTCTAACCCTATGAGAGTTAACTTAAACACAAAGATGAAATTCCTTAAACCCTAGGCTAGCTTCGGAACACGTAATCACATCACCCTGCTTTGATTGTTGTTCTAAGGATAGCTTATGGTCAGTGGTTAATTAGAGAACATATCCATTCTAGAAATGAGTATGAATTGTGTTTAGTGATTATATTTGAACTCTACAAATTTATCCCGTGTGGTCTTGTATTACCGATTAAGATCGCGCTCTCACAATTTACACAAAATCCCGACCTCGCGTGTTTTTGTGTTAATTGTTCAATTGCTTGCTTAGTTTCTAAAAATTTAAAAACACAATTAATGGATCATAATATGTGAATTAAAGTATCTCAATTATTCAAAATAATTAAATGAAGAGGGTAGAAGATATATCGATTACTCAAAGACTACTCTTCCATGGGTGGCGTAATCATCGTAGAAGAGTTTTTCATGTGCAAAGGTTTATAATGGGTATAACCCAATAACGCCTCTACTCAAGAATTCCAACCCAATTAGTAATATTAATAGAATAATAAATTTAAATAAAACAGAAGAAAAGATTAGGAATAAAATAAGATCAAAGAAGTTTATTACACAAATGAAAACATTACAAAATGAAGAAGAGAAGGAGGCTTCGATGAGGGGATCCTTGCTTCAAGAGCTACCCCTCATTCAATGGTTGGAGAATTTGGGTGAAACAAATTATCCTCTGCCTCCAATCTCTTAATTCACGTCCCAACCCCACAAAATGAGAAAAACACCAATTTATAGAGTGGTGGGGAGGCTAGGTTCAAAGTGGTTTCAAGTGTGAATGGGGAATCTCGGCCAAATATTATATGCCAACTTGCACCGCCCATTTGACCACCAAAACGCGTGAATTATCCAGAATTCCAGAAGGATCATATGTGAGGATATGGCTCCTCTATCTCTTCTAAAAATTAGTGCTCAATCAAAGCCCAGATGAAGGTTTTATGGCCTAAATATAGAAGATTCTCCATTCTGGCGTGTCCAGCCCACCTTTGACTTTATGGCTCAATTACTCTATCCAGATGATTTTTTTTATCAAGTGTCGAGAATAAAGGTTTTAGCCAATGAAGAAAGTAAAACAGTTACAAAATATTAAGTTCAAATAATTCAAATAAAAATATTTATGATTGAAATACTACAATGATTTTGAAAGGGTAAAACTGGAATTTTCATCAAATATTCAAATGAATGATCTAATCCCAAATACTTTCTAATTGAACATATTTAACACAATGTGAGGAAATTATATCATTTATTATCAATAAAATATTCAATAAAATAGTGGTTTATCAACTCCCCCAGACTTACCCTTTTGCACTCTCGAGCAAAACCTCATATCAAGTAAACATCAATATCAAATCAAAACCAATTTTAAAACACATATCCTTGAGATCAAACAATTACACACAAAGAAACAAAATATATCATTCCTCATAAAAAACCATTATTTCAAGTTCTTAATTTATATAATTCAATATATTTCCACTTCATTTATCCTCCCATGCACAAAACACTTACCTCACTTGAATTTTCTCTTATCACACAAATATCAATTTTTTTTGCAGTGTCTTTCTCATCCATACTCATACAAGGGTCACCATAGGCTTGATAAATTCCCACATCGCCACCCAATGTGAGTCAAAGATATATGTTTATCATGAGGACTTTTCAGGGTTTTTCTGCGGCTTTCAGTTGGTAGGATTTAGATGTGAAAAATTATGAGGCTGAATGAGGAGGTCTTGACTCTTTTTGAAGAAAAATTGCATTAATCTATTTTCACTTAAATATGGTCTTCTCCTCAATACCCATAGTATCAATTAAGCTCCATCATCATGAAAAGTCATGGAGAGTTTACACCATTCATCATTTCAGCATCAAAAATTTCAATCTTCTCAAACATGATTTTCTTGAAAGCTCCAGATAGGCACAACTTTCTACCTCAATTAGAAGCTCCAGAAAGGCATAGCTTCTTTTATCATGAAAGCTCTAGAAAAGGCACAGCTTTCAATATAATGACTTTATTCAGCTGCAAACACATCTCTTCAAAATTTAATTTTCCACCCAAAGTATCACATAATGTGGTAGCACAACACAAGATAACTTCCCCCACACTTAAGTTCAAATAGATTAGGCAATTTCACTTCAAGAGTTGGTTGGATAGGGAAAATTGGCTTGTAATGTGGCTAACTTGACAAGTTGTGCATGGATTCTAAGGGATACAAGGATTAAATGTTAAAGTTAGGCCATTATAAAAAAATATTCTTTGAAATAGGGGCTTTAATACCAAAAAAATGCCTCAATCATTTAAACATAAGTACCTCAAACCCTTAAGTTATGACAGGAATAAATCAAATTCTGGTTAAATCAAGCATGGTTTGGTTCTCTCAATAAGTGAGGTAAATGTAAAGAATATGAAAATAATGGTTCAGAAGCCTCACAGGAAAGTGATTTCAAATATAAAGATAGTGAGATGTGGCATGGGATTCAAACTTTAGTGTACTTTTCATGAAATTACTAAATATTTGAACTTGAAACAAAGTCATTTTCAGAATTCATTTATGCTCAGTTTCAAGGGATAAATTGTTTCACTTATTGATATGCATTTCAAAATTGTGATGAGAATCTTTTCTGATCAAAAATTTCAAAAACAAAAAGAAAATTGATAAATAAACACACAAAATTTGAAAAACACAGAATTTTTTTTGTTTTGTTTTAAACAGGAAAACAATTGAAATTACTAAACTAAAAGGTTCCCTCCCCCACACTTAAAATACTGAATTGTCCTCAATGTAAACCCATGAGATGATATATTCACATGAAATGCATAATTTTTAAATAGAACAAATAATATAAAAGTGAAAGGGTTAGGAACAGTCTGATGTGCTCAAGTGATGATGGGGTCAGGTAGTGTGATAAAATCCACTGCATTAATAGGAAGACCCTCAATGTATCTCTTCAAACATTGATCATTGACTATAAAGCTCCTTCCAGTGTCCTCTTGTGTGATCTCCACTGCACCATAAGGAAAAACATTAGATACAATATAAGGACCTAACCATCTAGAACGCAACTTATCAGGCATCAGCTTCAGTCGTGAACTGTAGAGAAGGACTTTCTCTCCAACATGAAACTCCCTTTGTTGGATAATTATATCATGAGCTGCTTTTGATCTTTCCTTGTAGAGCCTTGAGTTCTCATATGAAGACAATCTAATCTCCTCAAGCTCTTGAATTTGCAGATTTCTTTGGATTCTAGCTTAGGCCAAATCCATGTTGCATTTCTTTATAGCCCAATAAGCCCGATGCTCAACTTCCACGGGGAGATGACATGCTTTCCCAAAAACAATCCTAAATGGGGACATACCAATGGGTGGATTTTATATTGTCCTATAATCCCACAATGCATCATCCAAGCGCTTTCTCCAATCCTTCCTATTTGGCTGCACGGTTTTCTCCAATATTTGTTTCAACTCACGATTTGAAACCTCAGCCTGGCCATTTGTTTGGGGGTGGTGTGGTGTTGATGTTTTGTCTATCACCCCATACTTCCGAAGTAGGGAAGAAAAATTACTATTGCAAAAGTGGGTCCCTTGTTCACTCATGATGGCCTTTGGTACTCCAAACCTGTAGAAAATTTGAGCCTTGACAAAATCCACTACAACATGAGAATCGTCAGTCCTGGTGGCCTTGGCCTCCACCCATTTACTCACATAATCAACAGAAACCAAAATATACAAAAATCCAAATGAACTTGGAAAAGGACCCATAAAATCAATGCCCCATACATAAAAAATCTCACAAAATAGTATGGGTTATTGGGGAATCTCATGTCTCCAAGAAATGTTCCGAGTGTGCTGGAAACGAGAGAATGACTTACAAAACACATGGGCATCGTGGAAAAAGCTAGGTCAATATAATCCAGAGTCCAAAACCTTCCTAGATGTCCATTGGGGTCCAAAGTTTCCACCACAAGCAAGTGTATGACATAAATGAAAAACAGAATCAAACTCATGATCGGGAACACACCTCCTAATGACTTGGTCACTACACATGTGCTAGAGGTAAGGATCATCCCACACATAAAACCTAGACTCGCTTTTTAATTTTTGGACTTGATGCTTCATCAGATTTTTTGGGATTTTAGAGGAAACAATGTAATTAACTAAATCAGCATACCAAGGATGCGTACCTGAGATGGTATAGAGATGCTCATCGGGGAAAGTGTCCCGAAGTGGTACCTGGTCCAAGGTGTCACCCTCTGGTGTGTGAGTAAGCCTACTCATGTGGTCTTCCACCAAATTCTCTGACCCCTTCTTTTCCTTTATCTCGATGTCAAACTCTTGAAGAAGGATCCTCCAACAGATAAGTCATGGCTTTGCATCTGGCTTCTTTAGGAGGTACCTCAAAACTGCATGGTCAGAAAAAACCACTGCTTTAGATCCCAATAAATATGAACGAAATTTATCTAAAGCAAATATAATAGAAAGAAACTTCTTTTCTATTGTGGTGTAGTTTGATTGGGCAGAATCCAACGTCCTCGATGCATACGAAATCACATGTGAACATCCCTCCACCCTCTTAGATAAGACAGCTCCAACCGCAAAGTTGGACGCATCACACATAAGCTCAAATGGAAGGTCCCACCATGGGGGATGTATGATCGGTGGAGTGGTTAGACACTTATTTAGCTCATCAAATGATACCCTGCATGAATCATCAAAATTGAAGTCAATATCTTTTTGAAGAAATCGAGATAAGGGTAGAGCGATCTTACTAAAATCTATGATGAAGTGTCGATAAAATCCATCATGTCCAAGGAATGATCGAACATCACACAAACATGTAGGATATGGGAGGGTTGAAATAATGTCTACCTTATATTTATCAACTTCAATGCCATGTTGTGAGACTATATTACCTAAGAAAATTCCCTTTTTGACCATGAAATGACATTTTTAAAAATTTAAGACCAGATTCTTCTCAATACAACAATGCAACACGTCACCCAAACTAGAGAGACATTCATCAAATGAGGATCCATAAACTGTAGAATCATCCATAAATACCTCCATGCAGGTCTCAATGAAATCTGAAAAAATACTCACCATCCATCTCTGGAAGGTACCTAGGTCATTGCAAAGTCCAAATGGAATCCTTCAGTAAGCAAAGGTACCGAATGGGCTGGTGAATGTCATCTTCTCCTGGTCCTCTGCTTCAATGGGAACCTGAAAATAGCCAGAAAATCCATCCAAGAAACAATAGTGTGTCTTCCCAGCTAGTCTCTCAATCATCTGATCAATAAATGGGAGGGGGAAATGGTCTTTGCAAGTGGAATGATTTAGTTCCCTATAATCAATACACACATGCCAACTATTTTGTACCCTTATTGGAACTAACTCATCTTTCTCATTTTTAACAACTGTAACACCACTTTTATTAGGCACAAATTGAATAGGACTTACCCACTGAGAATCTGAAATGGGATAGATTATACCCGCCTCGAGCAATTTTTCAACCTCTTTTTTAACAACCTCCAGAAGGGTTGGATTGAGTCTCCTTTGTGGTTGCCTCACCGGTTTATCCCCATCCTCTAAAAGAATCCTATGCATGCAAATAGAGGGGCTAATTCCTAATATGTCAGCCAAGGTCCACCCGATTGCCCTGATGTTCTCCCTCAAAAGATTCAAAGGTTTTTCTTCATGTTCAAAAGGGAGATTGTTAACAATGATAACAGGTAATTTTTCACCACTTAACAAGTGTGAGTATTTTAGATTTGGTGGCAATGGCTTGAGTTCCAGTGTAGGGGGGTGGTGTATGGATGGAAATATAGAAGGAACTGAAATATGTGCACGAAGAGCATCAGTATCAGAATAGAAATCATCAAAATCAGAGAATAAAGCATCAAATTAATTAGAAAACTCATCAGCCATGTCATAATTAGAGTCACATGATCAAAATCAGAATATGATTCCATTTCAAAATAAAATCTTAGAGAGTCCTGTTCCTTTTAAATGGGTGTGGAAGTACTCTTAGACATTAAACTAGAACCAATACTCATAATCTCCCTAAGCATAGGAAAATCCAATTCCATGGTGTTTTTACTTGGTGGTTAAAAATGGGAGATAATAAATGAAAAATGATCCTCCGAGGGGTACTTCATGGAATCCATAACATTAAATATCACAACTTCATCCCCAAATTCCATGGAAAGTGTACCCTCATTGACATTTATGATAGATTTTGCAGTTTTGAGGAAGGGTCTACCTAAGATAATGGGGGCATGAGAACTTACCATATCATCCTCCATGTTAAGCATGTAGAAATCTACTGGAAAGATCATGTCTCTTACTCGGACAAGTACATCCTCAAGAAATCCCACTGGATATGCCGTAGCTCTATTCGCCAGTTGTACCACTACTCTCGTCGGCTTCAACTCACCAACCTGCAAAGAAGAGAATACAGAGTGAGGCATCACATTTATTGAAGCTCCTAAATCACAAAGAGCATTAGATAAGTGAAACTCCCCTATGGTACATGGGATGGTGAATGTCCCGGGATCCTTGCACTTTGTTGGAATTGCTAGATTTGGTGTAATGAGTGCTGAGACATTCCTTCCAAGGTTGATCCTCTCATATTTCCTTCAGCCCTCTTCGATTGGTACAAAGTTCTTTTAAGAATTTCACATACCTTGGGATTTTCTTAATGGCTTAAAGTAGAGGAATGTTGATCTCCACACACTTGAATGTGTCCAAAACCTTCTTTTTCATTGCTTCATCGGCCATCTTCTTGGTTTGAACATCCCTATTTGGAAAAGGAATGGGTTTATGAGGAACATCATCAATCTTTTTCTTACCTTTATCTTTCTCCTTGGATTTCTCATCAGTTGGTATGGAATTTGGATTCTTTAGAGTTGAGGTGAATCTCGGTGGAATGGTAGGTATAGATGTATCGTTCATTTGCTTCCCACTTCTCAATGTGATGGCACTGACATTCCCCTTTGGATTTGGAGTGGGTTGGGAAGGTAGATTTCTAGAATTATTACTCACAAGTTCATGGAGGTTGGTGGCAATCTGGCTCATTTGAGTCTTCAACTACCTCAACTCCGAACCTTGACTCTTTAGCTCATTATTTTGATTAAGAACAATTTGTTTCAAAAGGTCATCAGTGTTATAATCTACCTTGGGTGGGGGATTCCCTTGTTGTTGGCTTGATGATGCTTGAGATTCAAATCTCATTTTGGGTTGTTGGAATCCCTGCTGGTAAGGTGGAGGCTTCTGGAAGTTTGGTTGAAAAGGGGGCCTTTGTTATTGCCTAGAGACATACCTCATGTCTGATTGATCCTTCCAGCCTTGGTTGAATGTTGGTGCAAAGGATTCATACTTCTTTTGGGGATGTGGTTGTTGTTGTTGATATGGTCTCCCAAGGAATACTGCTGCACAATCTTCTGTTTCTTGTAGTTGGGGGAAACTGTCAGTTGGGTAGATTGTCTCAGTGAAAATACCACAAAGCCTTGAAGGAGGGGGTTGGGATGTCTTTTTTGCCAAATCAATTTGTCTCACCATAGTTGTCAATTCTTCCAACTTGGTATCAATCAAATGACTTTCAAGAGAAGAAGGACTTACCTGATGTACTCCCCTGACATGTGGTGTACCTCGATCTCCAAATTGTTGAGAGTTTTGGGCCATTTTGTCGATCAATGCTCATGTAGCTACTAGTGTCTTGTACACCAATGCTCCTCCATCTACAACATCCACCATGCTTCTCCCCATAGGTGTGAGTCCTTCATAGAAGTACTAGATGAGTAATTTCCCACCGATTTGGTGATGTGGGCAGCTTGCACACAACTTCTTGAATCGCTCCCAATACTCATACATTGACTCCCCTTGTGCTTTCTTGATCCCCGAGATCTCCATATGAATGGAACTGGTCCTCGGTGCTGGAAAAAATCTCTGCAAGAAAAGACGTTTCAAATCGTTCCAACAAGTTACATCTTCGGGTTGTAAATAATGCATCCAATCTTTCGCAGATCCATCAAGTGAGAATGGAAATGATCATAATTTGATTTGGCCTTCAGATACATTTCTTGGTTTCAAGGTTGATCAAAACACATTAAATTATTTCAAATTTTTATTGGGATTCTCACCTGAGAGGCCATGAAACTTTGGAAGTAAGTGAATTAACCCATATTTTAGTTCAAAGTATGATTTGAGATTTGGGTATGCAATACAATTTTGTTGATAGTTAATATCAGGTGCAGCCAATTCTCAATTGGTTCTATTAAGTTCATTTTCATTATTTTCAGCCATTGGTTCTTGTTTTATGGTTTAATTTGAATTGCTTCCAATTTCAATGTTCTGATATTGGAGTAATTCTCCAACTGGTTTAATGTTGAAACTTCCCGTAGACTGAGAATGTATGATCTGTGCCCGAAGGTTACATTCAATCTCAAGGTCAAGATCTAAGAGATCCTCAGGATTAGTTCGTGTCATAATTCAATGAAAGATGAAAAGAAGTAAAGTGGACCATAGTAAAATAAAAATTAGAAGTTTGAGTTGATGGTCCAAAAAGAAGTAGAAGAAAATAAAATAAGAAGAAGAAAAAAGAAATCAGATTGGGTAAAGAAGGAAGAAAGAAGATAGGAAGAGAATAAAATGTAAAATAAAATAAATACCTATAATTGGTTTAAATAATTACTTGACTCCCCAAAAATGACACCAATTTGAAAGAGTGTTGTCGTGGGTTCCCTCAAATGATTAGTGGTTTTTGGGGTACTTAGGTGCAGCAGAATGGCTGACCAAGGTCGTCTCTCAAAGGAGGAAGTGAATTTAACAACTTATTAAAGGTATTCTAAATAAATAAAATAGAATAGAATAAAAACACTACTTGAAAGGATTTGGGTTTATTATAGTTTAAGAATCTAGAAGAATTTTTCTGGAAGAAGATTGTATATTTTTTTTGTTTTTAGTTTAGAAATGAATTTCGATTAAAATGACACAACAAGAAGATGTTTTTTTAGAAATCTATTTTAAAAGGCATAATCGATATAACTATACCTCTTAATTCACTTATTAATAATTATCATTTAAATCAATATCCACTTAATTATAATCCCCTAATTTTTTATCCCTCAAACCCTACGAGAGTTAACTTAAACACAAAGATGAAATTACTTAAACCCTAGGCTAGCTTCGGAACACGCAATCGCAGCACCCTGCTTTGATTGTTGTTTTAAGGATAGATTATTGTAAGTGGTTAATTAGAGCACATATCCATTCTGTAAATGAATATGAATTGTGTTTAGAGATTATATTTGAACTCTACAAATTTATACTATGTGGTCTTGTATTACCGATTAAAATCGCGCTCTCACAATTTACACAAAATCCCAACCTCGTGTGTTTTTGTGTTAATTGTTCAATTGCTTTCTTAGTTTCTTACAATTTAAAAAAAAATTCATGGATCATAATAAGTTAATTAAAGTATCTAAATGATTCAAAATAATTAAATGAAGAGGTTAGAAGATAGATCGATTTTTAAAAGACTACTCTTCCATGGGTGGTGTAATCATCGTAGAAGCGTTTTGCATGTGCAAAGGTTTATAATGGGTATAACCCAATAAGGCTTCTACTCAAGAATTCCAACCCAATTAGAAAGATTAATAGAAGAATAAATTTAAACAAAACAGAATAAAATATGAGGAATAAAATAATATCAAAGAAGTTTATTACACAAATGAAAACATTACAGAATGAAGAAGAGAAGGAGGCTTTGATGAGGGGATCCTTGCTTCAAGAGCTACCCCTCTTAAAATGGTTGGAGAATTTGGGTGAAACAAATTCTCCTCTTCCTAAAATCTCCTAAATCACGTCCCAACCCTACCAAATTATAATAACAACAATTTATAGAGTGGTGGGGAGGCTAGGTTCAAAGTGGTTTCAAGTGTGAATGGGGAATCTCGTCCAAATATTATATGCCAACTTGCACCGCCCATTTGACCACAAAAACGCGTGAATTGGCCAGACTTCCAGAAGGATCATATGTGAGGATGTGGGTCCACTATCTCTTCTAAAACTTTGGTCTCAATAAAATCCAAGATGAAGGAGTTATGTCCTAAATACAGAAGCTTTTACATTCTGGCGTGTCCATCCCACCTTTGACTTTATGACCCAATTACTCCATCCAGATGAATTTTTTTTATCAAGTGTCCTGAATAAAAGTTGTATCCAATGTAGTAAGTAAAACAGTTACAAAATATTATGTTCAAATAATTCAAATAAAAATATTTATTATTGAAATACTACAGTGATTTTAAAAGGGTAAAACTGGAATTTTCATCAAATATTCAAATGAATGATCTAATCCAAAATACTTTATAATAGAACATATTTAACACAATGTGATAAAATTATATCATTTATTATCAATAAAATATTCAAAAAATAGTGTTTTATCACAATATGGCCATGTAATTTCATGCGACGGTTCTATTTCAATCAAAGGGCTGAGATATCAACTTCCATAAATGGAAGGGAAAATCCTTCCTTGACTTATCCATTAATATCATGCCACTCATGATGCACCCAATTTACCCTACTTCCCGCCAACTTCATGCGTGAAATTTTTGGTCAATAAATTAAATTTCGTGAGTTGTGACATGTATTAATGATAATCTTAAAGTATAAAGATCATTACACATGCTCACAGATAGAAATATTCAATGACACCAAAACATGCAGAATTACTAATGGCAGGTCTGCTCTCATAATCTCCTATCTTGGAGATTACTAAGTGTAAACTTAATAAGATGAAGTCTCATTTGTTTATGAGTACTCGCACCTGACGATCTGTATACTATGTGTCCCATCATAGTATGTCATCCAACCACATAACAATGTTTAAGAATATTGTTATAGAATTTCAAGGTTCTCATCATAGTGGTGAACTTCCATGACCTTATCAATGCAACAAATACTCTAGGATATTATTACATCATATTAATGCATAAAAATTAAAAATATGTAAAAATATGTTTAATATTTAAATACATTAAATATCCATGTAATCAACATTCAACTAGTTGGTTCTAGGACACCAACTCTTACAAACTCCCACTTTGACTAGAGCCAACTACCTATGACTTTTAGTTCACTAGACCTCACATAGTGATCATGTTTCTGATGAGTTAAGGATTTAATCAAGTGGTTTTACACATTGTCTTCTATGTAAATACTTCTTACTACAACTTCACCACTCTGAGAAAAATTCTTTAAGAGATGATACTTCCGAAGTATGTGCTTCATCCGATGATGTGACCTTGGCTCTTTTGTGAGATCCACTGCTGCAGTATTATCATAATACAGTGTGATGAGATCTTTACTACTAGGTATCACATCTAACTCCTAGACAAAGCTTCGCATCCAAACTACTTAGTTAGCTACCTCATAAACTATGATATTCTCAAATTCTGTTGTAGAATATGTGACCACACTATACTTTGAGATCATCCAGCTCACTGCACCTCCATTCAAAGTGAAGATGTATCTTGTTTGCAACTTCATGTCATCTTGATCAGTCGGGAAACTAGCATCTGCATATCCTCTAATGAATAGTTCTTTATCTCCTTCATAAACCAGTAACATATCCTTAGTATGCCTCAGATACTTAAGGATAGTCTTGACTGCCATCCAATGGTGGTCACTTGGGTCAGCTTGATATCTTTCTACCGCACTCAATATATATGAAAAATCCATCCTAGTATATAGAATTTCATACATGAATGACCCAATCGCTGATGTATATGGATTCCTTTCCATTATATTTATTTTCTCACGTGTTTGAGGACGAATTTTCTTGGAAAGATGAATGCCATGTGACACTGGCAACAATCCCCTCTTGGATTGTTCCATAATGAATCTATTCAGTATCTTATCAATGTATGTACTTTGACTTAGGCCCAAAAATCTCTTGGATCTATCACAATGGATCTTGATCCCAAGAATATATGCAGTCTTACCCAAGTCCTTCATGGAGAAGCATTGATTAAACTATTCCTTAATAGACTGTAAGATTGGTATCTTGTTTCCAACAAGTAATATGTCATCAATATATACTTTTAGAAAAACTACTGCACTCCCACTAAACTATTTGTCGACACATGGACCAAATTCATTCTTGATAAAACCAAATTTCTTTATGGATTAATCAAAATAAATATTACATGACTTGGATGCTTGCTTTAATCCATAAATGGATTTTTACAACTTGAAAACCTTATTCGCATCCTTTGGAGTCATAAATCCTTCAGGTTGTGTCATGTGGACATCTTCCTAAAGGTTCTGATTAAGGAAGGCTGTTTTGACATCCATTTTCCAAATCTCATAGTCATGGTAAGTAGTAATGGCCAATAGAATTATGATGGATTTCATCATTGCAACTGGTGAAAAGGTTTCATCATAGTCAATGCCTTGATGATGTTTGAACCCTTTTACAACTAGTCATGACTTATAGGTAGTAAATTGTCCTTCCATGTCCAGTTTCTTCTTGAATACCCATTTGAAACCAACAGGATTTACATCAACTAGAGGATCTACCAAAATCAAGACTTGGTTTTGTTAAATGGAATACATTTCAGAATTCATGGCGTCTTGCCACTTGGAAACATTTGTGCCACCTACAGATTCCTTATAGGTTAGAGGATCATTATTATCAACTAATAATGATTAAACATCTTTGGTAACTAGAAAACTATACCATTCCTGTTATCTAACCTCTCTTGTGCTCCAACGTAGTTCTTGTGTCTCTGGAATAGTTCTTTCTTCCACGAGGCTTTGTGGAATTTTCTCTTGGACCAAATCTTGTATACCTTGATCCTCAACTTCATCGAAGTCTATCTCGCCGCCACTATCTCTTTTGAAGATATGATCCCTCTCAAGGAACATGGCATGTCTTTCCACTATAACCTTTTTGTATGAGGGGTTGTATATATAATATCCCCTTTGTTTCCTTGGGGTATCCTATAAAGTTGCACTTTGTTCCTCGGGGTGAAAGTTTGTTACCTAAAGAGGCCTTAACAAACGCATCACTTACCCCAAACATGTAAATTCGATAACATGGATTTCTTTCCACTCCAGAACTCATATAGAATACCATTTATCGATTTAGTTGGTACTTCGTTTAGTATGTGCGTTGCTGTTTGTAACGCATATCCCCAAAAGGATAATGGAAGACTTGTATGACTCATCATTGATCTCACCATGTCCAACATGGTGTGGTTCCTCCTTTTTCTCACACCATTCCACTAGGGCCTGTAAGGAGGGGTGAGTTTGGATAGGATGCCAAACTCCCATAAGTAATCAATGAAGTCTTGATTAAGATATTTCCACCTCGGTCTGAGCATAGTTTCTTAATCTTCTTACCAAGATGGATCTCAACTTCATTCTTGTATTCTTTGAACTTATCAAAAGAATCCAACTTATACCTCATTAAGTAGATATATCCATATCTACTAAAATCATCCGTAAAAGTTATGAAGTATGAGTACCCTCCCCTTGCTTCAACTGGAAATGGTTTACACACATCGGTATGAACCAATTCAAGAAGTTCTTTAGCTATTTCACCTTTCCCACTAAATGGGGCTTTAATCATTTTTCCTTGTAAACATGCATGGCATACACCAAGTGGTTTTAGTTTGAAAGAATTTAAATATCCATTTTGATGTTACTTTTTAAAACATTTCTCATTTACATGACCTAGCCGGTGATTCCAAAGTTGGCTGTGGCATGAGTCATGTGAAGTATCTTTGTTATCGATTTCCATTACTTGGTTTTTGTAATCTAACACTTAAAAACCATTGTATAAATTTTCCCTACCAAAAAAAATATTATCTTTGTAAAATAAGCAGTATTCATTTCCAAACATGAAAACAAAACCATATATATCTAATCTGGATACTGCAGTAATGTTTTAGTAATAGACAAAATATAATAACCACCCTTTAACACCAAGATCGTTCTAATTGGGAATGTGAGGTGGTAGTCCCTGATAGCTACAACAACAAGTTTGGCTCTGTTGGATACTCATAGATCTACTTCCCATTGATCAATCTTCCTGAATCTACTTGGTTCCTATATTAGGATACATATGTGAGCACAAAAAGTTGTATCTAATACCCAATTTTTAGAAACAAATATATTTCATTCGATAACAAGCACACCTGAATCTTCCCCGTGCTTCTTAGGCTGGGTGTAGTTATTCTTCCAGTGTCCTTTCTTTCCACATGTGAAACAAATAGCCTCATGTTCCCTTTCCTCCCCTTTGATCTTACTTTTCTTGGAAGGTCGTGAATAATCTTTGCGCATAAAGTTCTTCACCTTCCCTTACCTCTTATTCACCATAAAGACAGAAGGATTTTCACACTTCATGCCTTTCTCCACTTGGAGAATGAGGATAAGAAGATCTGATAGAGACTTCTCAATGTTTTTCATGTTAAAATTAACAACAAAGTTGGAGAAGCTCTGAGGGAGTGATGCGATAATGATATCGGGGCCCAGTTCTTCTGGGATTTTAAACCCTAGAACCTCCAGGCACTCAATGTAGCCAATGAGTTTGACTACATGATGCCCAGTTGGGGCACCCTCTTTAAGTTTACTCTGAACGAGTGCCTTGTAGATCTCAAACCTTTCCTTTCTTTCTCACTCCTAGTAAAGACCATGGAGGTTCTTGATCATGCTATATGAATCCATGTTTTCAGGAGAATTCATGAGCTCACTAGACATTGATGATAACAACAAACATTGAACGTCGACCGCATCATTCATATGTTTCTCATAGACTAGAAAATATTCATCATTTGCCTTTTTGGTAGGTGTATTAGGTAATACTGACTCCAACATGTAAGACTTATGTTCATGGCGTAGGATAACCCGAAGGCGTCTAAACCATTTCTATAAGTTACTACTGTTGAGGATGTTTTATTTATCTAGAATTCATCACAGGGATAGTGTGGTTGATGATCTTGTCATTTTTTATCCTATAATTAAAAGGGTAGATCATTAGTACTTTCTTGATTACATTTTTATGAGAAATAATAAATTAAGTCTCCCACTATTTTATCAAATCCCAATGGCCCTCATCATTGAACTCGGAATGTCTAGTTGTCATGACATTCTAGTGGTAAGGATCTATATTCCCCTTCGCATAAACCCAACAAGGGTTGGTCAAGAAATTTGAAGGTATTTAGGTAGGTAGGTCGTTTCCCACTGCCGGCTTGTAGCTCCTTGATCTGTTGAGTTGTCTCCCCAATCTTGAAATCCTAACTTTGGATTTCCTCAACTCTTACCTCCAATATTACACTAAGTCTATCAAGGGATACTCCTCTTGATGTAATATGGTTAATTCAACCTGAAACCTTTCATAAGGTCTTATTATATAAAAGCATGTGTCCCAACAAGGGTTAGTCAAACACATAGTTTTATTGAGTTTTTCCCTTAATCAAGTAACAGAAGGCTTCGTATGACTTAATATTTTATTTGAGGGATTTTTATCTCTTTTTCATGAATTTCTTATTATCATTATCACATTATTTTTTAATATTAAGTGGAACATTCTTAATTGATTAATCATATCTTGATAGTATTTACGCATAAGCCTGGTTTATTTTAGTTCCATATTGTAAGCTTGTTTAATTCATTAATTATGTGAATGTGACAACACATCCATAATGATAAACGATGCATATAACAAAAATAAAATAAAGAAAGGGGCATGATCATGAGATTTTATAGTGGTTATTTTATCTAGGGTTGATAAACTAACCCTGTCCTAGGGGAGAAACACCTTTAACCTTTTGGTTTTGTGTTTACAACTTTCCACTTGTCCACCTCTGTATCTCTTGGGATTGATTTTGTCTCGAATTCAACTTGAACTGACTCCACTATTACATTTTCCCTTTTTAAACTCACATGCAGGTGAGGGGTAAAATGGGTTTTACATAAAAGAAACCTTGGGCACTCAGTCCCTACATATTAATGAGGAGAAGGCATGCAGGCCAACAAATTTACTTTAAATAAATAAATTAAAAGAAATCATCCACATACAAAGGTCTTGGTATATCTCATGATCATCCATACATGAAACAATATTTATGCATAAATAAAACTATCATTCAATTCTTTAATCGTTCTTGTTTAAGATAAATCCCGCTTAAATCAATTGATTATATTTAATTAATCAATCCTTTTATCTTAAAACCTTTTCTGAATTTCCTTGAGATTCTCATCCATCATAATTTTAAAAAAATAAATTCATTTAAAATAATCTTTGCAAGTAACTTGTACCTTGGAGGCAACTCGGTAAATTCCCGTTCATAACTTCCCAATGAGTAAAAATGAACATTATGAAGATGTTAAATTAAACACACATATATAAAAAACCTATCACGTCTTGTGCCTCAGCTTTATGCCTGCACTATAGTACACGTCTCAAGGGTTTTTATAATATAATAATAAATTTTAATAATTCTGCGTAATTTGGATGAGTACACAGCATGTAGTTTCGACTACACAACATGTAATATCATTCACCATCCATCAAAATTACATTCTTGGGGACATGGAATGTAGACGTAATTAGGAACTCTTCAGAGTACATGGTGTGTTCAGTGGGCCACACACTATGTAATATCCGCGTTACACTATTTCCAGCTGGGAAAGATGTGTATGGGTTACACGGTCTAACCCTAACCCAAAGAGACTGCACACCATGTCTAGTTGACTACACAACTTGTAATCTAGAAAATGTGTGCCGCTTGTTCCTGGTCAAAACACTGAGTCATTTAAGACTTATAAAGACTCCAACACATATCTTGGTTTGGAGAACCAGTCCTATGCATTAAATAATTACTACATGGTTTGTACTACCAAATACACGTCGTTCCTTCTAGTGTTGTATTACCAGGAATCTTTGGAACCTCCGGATGAGATCCTCTATTTTATTTTAATCAAAATTAAAAAGAAAATATCATTTCTGTAAGGTGAATGAGAAACAAAAGAGGAGGAATAGATCTTAAGATTCATATTTTCAGAACGATTAACATGAATTGAAATAACTAAATTATTAAATGCATTAATCATCAATGAAGTATTTAAATAATTATAAACTATGATGTAACCCCTCTAATGAAACTTGAAGGTTCTGGGCACAGTGTAAGCGTAGTTGGTCCGATAACCAACTTTGATTTTTTACCATTATCAATGACTATTCCTGGATCAATATGAAGATTAACTCTAGTCTTTACCGAATAGAATCAAAGATTTAGATAAAGAAGGAAAAGGTTTGAAACATTTAGAGAGGATCTTGCACGTCGTGTTTATAATTATTTTAATTAATTTCATAAAGAAAATAATACGATGATCTTTAGTATGTTATTTTTTGATGATGTTGATTGTTTAGAATGACCCTTCCAGATTATCTCATTACGCTTGCGAGGATCCAAACTAGAATCCCTCTAGTGGTGATCCACATGTGCTCTGTTGGCCTCCAATAGACACCACTCATTCTCCAGGTGCTAGCGCGGTGAAGCAAGTGTCTTGTGTCAGTCGTTCTTGATTGCTTATTCTTCAACCTTGAAGAATTTCTTGTGTTCTTAAGAGGGTTAGGAAAGAATTCAAGAGAGAAATTATTGAGCTCAACAATACTCAATTCACTAAGTGTGCGGTGTGTTCTGCTTGGCAAAATAGATTTACTTGTCTATTTATATGCATGGAACTTCAGTTACAATATTTAATTGCATAATAGTAATTAAATACATTCATGAACTTAGAGAAAACTCATGATCATAATAATAATACCGCGTCATTATTTATGGTGCGTCAACTTTCACAAAATGGAGTTATAAATAAAATTCTACGTCACAAAATAATAGCAGCATTATTATTATTTTAACTTGTGTCAACTAGTTAAATAATTATTTATCATCTTGCAAATAATTATTTTACTACCGGATCGTCCTTGGTTTGCTCAAACTCCACTTCCATTTATTGAACACTTGAATATATAAATTATTAATTTATTCTATTAAATAAATATTTTATTTACAAACTAGTAAATAAATATTTATTAAATATTCAATAAAATAAATAAATATATTTTATTTAATTTATGTGATCATTTTAACTTGAATAAAATTATTCTATGGTCTTGATAATAATATTAATTTAATTAATTAAATTCAAATATAATTTAACTGCGACCACCAAAAACACTTAGTGTGTGACCCTAT
Organism: Viscum album; assembly: GCA_963277665.1. Classification (NCBI taxonomy): domain Eukaryota; kingdom Viridiplantae; phylum Streptophyta; class Magnoliopsida; order Santalales; family Viscaceae; genus Viscum; species Viscum album. The sequence continues at coordinate 822,573,156 of OY728123.1, forward strand.
AGGATTCTTTCTCGTTTACATTAGGTGGTCTTGCCAAAATTCCAAGAGTACTGTCTAGCAACAGGTCAAGGCACCCAAGATAAAGAATTTAAAGTTACAACAAAGACATCCCCATACGAATGCTCACTGTGTAATATAATCTCTTTGTCTCAATATCTCACCAATAAGGTTTCCTGATAGTGTCATCAACCTTTATACTTGATACGCCATTCTTTGACTACCTGAAATAAACTCATCGTTAAACCATGGCCATGGAATTTTGTGCGATAGTTCTATTTCAATCAAAGGGTCGAGATATCAGCTTCCATAAATGGAAGGGACAAATCCTTCCTCAACTTATCCATTAATATCATGTCACTCGTGACGCACCCAATGTACCCTACTTCACACCAACTATCTGCGTGACGATTTTTTTCAGTAAATCAAACTGTGCGAGTTGTGACATGTATTAATGATAATATTAAAGTATAAGGATCATTACATACACTTTCATATAGAAATATCCGATGACACCAAAACATTCAGAATTCTTGTCTTGGAGATTACTAAGTGTGAACTTCATGAGAGGAAGTCACATCTATTTACGAGTACTCACACTTGACGATCTGTATATTATGTGTCCCGTCATATTATGTCATCCAACTGCAGAACTATGTTTAAGAATATTGTTATATCATTTCAAGGTTCTCATCATAGTGGAGAACTACCATGACCTTATCAATGCAACAAATACTCATGAACATTATTACATCACAGTCATGCAGAACAATGAACAATATGTAATATGATGTTTAATATTTAAATAAATTAAATAACCATGTAATCAAAGTACAACTAGTTGGTTCCAGGACACTAAATCTTACAGATAAGTGGTTTGAGAGTTGTGAGGAATGGGGAGATGTGGGGGCCTTTATAGTGGAGGAGGTGTGACACTCTTTTAATATTTTGAAAAAATAATTCTTCTCTAATTTCTATTATTGAAATCAGATCAAATAATGGTCCCAATTAAATAAAAGAGAGTATAGGGTATAAATATTCCCATCCAATATCTTTTTTACAAGATTATATTTCGTTTGGGGCCTTAAGGTTATGTTTTAGTATCTTATTAAGCTTAATTTGACCTTTATCATTGAAATTAATTTAAATCAATTTCACTAATATTTTTGTTCAAAAATAAATTCAGTCTTATTAGTAATTATAAATTATTATAATTCTAAATATTCAATCCATTTTTACAAATTATATCATAGAAGTGGCATAAATTAATTTAAAATTCTTCATGCATCTGGGACAACAAGACATGTTTAAAAAGTAAAAACGTCCAAAAGTTTGATAAGTTGTTACATTCAATTTCAAAGTAAAATTGATCCCAATGACCTAGATTGGATTAATTGATATATATTTTATATAATGTGACTTTAAAACCATTTCTAAATTTAATTTAACCCCATAAATAAATTATATGAAAAAAAAGTTTTGAATTAGAATTCAGTATTTTTAACTCTCACGCTCAATGGTTCCCTTTAGTTTCTTCCCAGAGGGGGTAGGTGGAGATGGATCTTGTCCCGATGATGCCTCCCCCATACCTTTACCCCTTTCCCTTTTATTTTTATTTTCATAGGTGGGACCTCAATTGTCTTCATGACTCAGGTGGTCCGTCTTGGAGCTCGGGATTTTTGCAGCTTCTCCATCATCGGTGTTCCCAAACCCTCCATGTTGTCTTCTTCCACTCTCAGTGGTTGGCACATTTTTGATTCTGGTGGTGGCTTCTAAAGTTCATATCTGATCAGATCTATTCTCAGGGAGGCTTTTTTGGTTCAGATCGTCTCATATGACTCATCGGTGATGCTTCCTCGGTTCGGTGTTGGGCCTCTCAGTCCTAGGTGATAGTGGTTTGGATATGTGACCTTTGTTTAATTTACTCATTGAGTTTTTCCATGGTTGTGCTACTACAGGTAGTCCGTGGATGATGTTCGTATTCTATAGTGGGGGTTCTGGTGACCGTTCATTCGACACCAGTGGTGAGTTTGTTGTCTGGTCTTGAATTTAGGAATGTTGTTGATGTTTGTCACCGCATTTGAGAAGTTGAAGGAATAATTTCTTTAGTGATGGATTAATAGGGGAGGAAAAGGTTGATTTTAGTTAAATTTATGATGTGAAGGTTTTCATATTGTTGGATGGATTTTATAATTCAGGGAATGATTTTCTATTGGTTGAATTTGTGAATCTGTGGAATGCTCTTTCTGTTGGTATGTTTGTTTTGTGGCACTTCGGTCCACGGTTTATGGGTCAATGCATCCGGTTCTCCTCAAGGGATGACTCCACAATAGGTTCAGAGAAGGGAGATTTCAAAGATCATGGATATAAAAAATTGGATGTTTGAGAGGGTATGGTGCTTTCCATTGGGACTGTGCATGTGCATTCGTGCATGAGACAGCTAACTGAGCAACTATGAGAAGGTGGAAGCTCATCTTAATGATTTTGATGCTGGGGAGGGGCCCTTATTTTTAGATTTTAATTGGATTTTTTTTCGTATTTGAACATTGGACTAAGGGGATTTATTTTCTCTTTATGTCTTTTAAGTCGTTTGGGTTCCCCCTTACCCCATAAAAGGGGCCTATCTTAATAAAAAAATTGATTTTCAGTCAGTATTTTTACCTAATTTTGATGTTCCTATTTCAAAAATTAATTTTATTTTGAAATATTAAATCAATAATAGTGTCGAAATTATGTTTTAAAATAGGTTCGCAAGTAAAATGCGGTAAAACCATCTTTATGAAAATATTGTATTTTAGAAGTAAAATTGAATTTGTTCTTATCTTATTCTTATTAAATCTATCAGATTAATATAAAACATATTATATTGAATATATAATATATATATTTCCTTTATATCACTAACTAATTATAAGTAATTTAATTTATTTGGTTAGAACATTTTTTTATCATAAAAATAGTTTTCTATAAAAATATTCTTGTTATATTCATATGGTTCTTATACTCATTTCTAATTAATTTGTAACCATTGAATTAGTTGTGTAAACTTTTTATTTTCATTAGTTAATTAATAATATTAATAAATACTAGTTTATATCTTATTATATTAAATAATAATATATTATTGTTCGGTAAACTTTGGTATTGCATGTAATGAAATCCATCGAAGGTTACTCTTACGTGTAACGCAAGCTAACTCGGTGGTGTGTGCATTATGAAATATAGAATAAATCAAATCTATTTAAAATAGAAAATATATTTTAAAGTTTTATGGTATTATATTCCCTTTAATTTTTTTGTCATGTGTCATGCACACTATAAAATATAGTATTCATAATCTAGAATTTTGGGGTGTTATATACAAGACCTTATGATTCCTTTGAAAATGACTTATAAATGTTTAGTTTTGTTTATGTTTGTGTTGTTTATTTATTTCTACATTTAGGTTTCAATATTCCTTTATAAAATCATGTTTTCAAAGTTATAAAATGATTCCTTAAATATTTTTTATGAATAAGATGTCCCATAATGATGCCTAAGCAATGAATCTTTATATTTCATAACATGAAAACTTTGTGATCATTGAGACGATGTTTCTTGTTATTGTGAACATGTTTCCCTACTATGAATATATGTTGTGTTATGACTATACTGATGAAGTCATCCACCACCCATAAAATGTTATCCACTTAAATTTGATAAAAAAAATTTGGGGGGAAATCTTGAAATTAATGAAGATGATATTGCTTAACACATCTGAATTGTTATAAAGAAGTGATGAGAAGCGATTGAATTATATATCTTGTTTATTGGGTTTGTTGTGATTGATATTATGCTGGTAGTGTGCATTATGGCTTCAAAGATATAAGGATAGGGAAACCACCTTCCTCTTTAAGATTTATAGTGACCCATAATTTTCATACATAAATATTATATTATTTTAGATGAATATTCAATACATTTTACAATAATTCATCCCGAAGGAATATAGTGGTTTAATGACTTTGGAAATATGGACATGTAAAAAACTAGTATATAAAATATCTAAATTATTTCCTATTTAGTTCTTCATAACTAGAAACCTTTTTATAAATAACATACTTCAAACTTTTCTCCATAACTTGGGGAAGGGAAACATAAGAAAGAGTGAGTTCAGATGCTTAGTAAAGGTAAACATAAGAGATATCAATGAATGATCGTAAGTGAGAATAATATAATCACAAGGATACAAAAATATGGGATAAACATTAGAAAATCATTCCCTTCAATACAAATATCATAATTATGAAACAAGGAATTAATTTTTATCAATCAAAATACATAATATATGAGTGTAGAATCATCGATAATCAATCATGAGCTATGAAAACATATCATAAGATTAAGACATAAGTTTTTGGCACGAAAATAAGCATAGAAAATCGTTTCTTTAGCCACAGATCATTTCCAAGACTATCATATTGGATTGGGTTCACTCTTTATTCCATAATTTCCTTATTCAAGGTTCACTCCCAATACTATCTTATTAGTCAAAGTCCCTTACTGAACTGGGTTCACTTCCCATTCTAGTATTTATTATCTCATGATATATCCTTATTTACCTAATTCATTGGAAAAATATACAACTCAAATCCCACTGGTCACATAATGAAAACTATACATATGTATTCCATAAGATCATAAAGCAATCATCATATTGTTAAATAATAACCCACTGAAAAAATATGGATTTCATAAACATTTAATAATCATAAACATAAACCATCAAAATAAATAATAAATATGGTAACATCGGATCATATCCCCATTAAAACATAAGAAACATCAAAGTATGTTGTTATAGATAAAAATACCTTTAAAATATCACTAGAACATTTCTTGAGGAAAATAACCATTTTATTTTAATTAGATTATTTAGAATCTAAAATTTTTCAAAGATATTAAAGACAAAATTTTATTTGAAAATAATAAAAATAAATAAAAATAAATATTCAAATAAAATATTATTTGTGATGGTATAATGAGTTATTCATGCAATGTATGTTAAAATAAAAATTTCTTCCACATTGTTGGAAAAACGTGAGAAGCACCTTGTTAAAAAAATTAAAAGAATATTCTATTAAAACATTTTTATAGATAATAAAACATGGGTAAAAATTAGTTTAATAAATATTTGGATAATATTAAAAACATTCTTGGAAATATTTTAAATAAAATATGAACATGGAAGAAAAGATTCCTGACCGAAGAGAAAAACATGATCAGTTTTCCTTAAAAAAATTATTTCGGTACCTTGAGTACTTAAAAAGAGAAAAATGAAAGAAAACATGCAATGTATAGAGATAAAAAAGGATAATAAAAAAATACTTTTGAGATATATATCATATAATTTTATCATTGTAATATTTAATCATAAACAATCTCGATAAACGTTAGATTGAAACATAAAACTATTACCTAAAGTTCATCTTGCTTTGAAAGATCTCTAAACTCCTCTATAGTAAATTTAAATTTATTATAATTATATACCAAAACCATGATCATACCTATATTACCAAAATTCTTTACTTATAACATATTATCACCCATTAATTAATGACCTTTCATTATCATCATCGTTTCATGTGTTAATTGCTTCGTTTTTCATATATGTTTTAGTCAGCGATTATAGTCCTTTCACTTTTATTACAATTACATTATCTCTATAATATTAATAATAATATAAATATTATATATATTCATTATATAAATATTTACAACCATTCATATAAAGCAGTGATGAAAAATTAATTACATCACTACATGGAGACGATAGTCTGTACATATACATGATTCACGTTTCAATTTTTCGATGGTTGGAATGAAGGAAAGGTAAATATTAATTCCCCTTAACATAATAATTTTTATAAAATAAATAACATAGATAAAAATTAAATCTATCATAATAAATAACCATTAATGATAGTGGTATAAAATGAGTTGTATCATTACGAGGAGGCAGTGGTTTACTCGTACGCACAAGCGATACTTTCATCACCTATTGGATTGAGAAGAGGTGAAAATGGTTGTTCCATAATCATAATAACATATCATAATATATATCATACTGTATTAATCTTTTTTTTATAGATAAAACAATTTCACATTAATTATAAGAGGAAATTAAATTTAAAGAGTTGGTTAAGATTTATATCTCTTCTTTGAGAGACCTCCTCTAGCTTACACCTTAAGCATTGACAGATAGGTCTTAGGATAAGGACAAAAGATTTAGGATAAAGGGAAAGACTAAAAGAAGGTTTTGGATTAGGTTTTTTATAATCTATATGGCTTAAAAGGTGTGAATAATGGTTGATAATATATACCCTTTTATAATTAAGGGGAGAGACACACATGGAATTTCTTAAAAGATTTCAATTATTTAAGGTCACTTTCATAGAAGATTTGCTCCAAATGGATAGGTATTAAATGGTAGAATAATATAAGGTAAAAATATATTAAAATAATAATAATTTCACAGGTATAGGAGGAAATCATATCCTTATCTCATGGTTCAAGCTCCTGGTAAACCCGTTTTAACCTTAACCGTGGTAACAAAATGTTACTGTTCTTACTATTCACTAGGACCAAATATTAAGTTGAACCTATAAAATTATATTAATTATTATGATTTTAAATATATAATCCATTTTACAGATTAAATTTCTAAAATTTTTATAATTTAATTTTAATTAACTATGAAAACCACAACAGAAACTCATTTTTGAAAAAAATAAAGTTTTAAGCGTAAAATATAATTTAATTCCAATCCTTCCCTTGTAAAATCCATAAGATGGATATTAAAATATTATATTGAATATATAATTTATAAATATCGTTAAAACCATTAATTAATATATATAAATATATATATTAAATTAAATTATTAAGATAAAAACACATTGCGCGTATAAAAAGAGTTTTTTAGAAAAATTTGTTTTTAAGCACAAAAAATAACTTATACCAAAATAAAGTATAATTATGATTCATATGTAATTAATTATATTATTTATAATTAAATTATACTTAGGTTAACTTAATTTCAATTTAAAATTATAATTTTACATTTTCTTAAAAATAAATGACATTTTTTCAAAGATCATCACTTCTAACTATTAATTGAAAAATAAACATTTTTCAGAAAAATCCTAAACTTTTTAACTAAGATAATATAAAAATTGTGTTTCTTTAAAATGATATTAACTTCCTAAAATAAAATTTATTAAAATTTTAGAAAATAATTATAAATTTCATGTTAGAAAATTGATAAGAACTATTTTTGAAGAAAACATATTTTTGAAGCATAAAATGGATTTATTAAAAATTGAGTACTTATTAATTATGTATTAATAAATAAATTTTAATTAATAAAAACTTTTATACTTATTTTTCAAAAATGTTTTATTTTTATTCATACCTACCAATTTAAAAGTTATGTTATAATAGTTTACTATATCGTGGTTTATATAGACTCGAGGTTGTGTGTAAGGAAAGCTATCAAATACTTCAAGTTTATTTCAAAGAAAAAACATATAAAATTTTGGGGTGTTACAAGACAAGTTATATTTAAAACATGTTTTAAAATTGTGTAGATGAGTCATTTTCACCTAAATGAGACAATATATTCATATAATGGATGATTCCCCTTGATTTGTGTATTTGATTCAGTGTCGTGTGATTTTTCTGGTAGTTGTTGTCACGGAATCTATAGAGGTTGATATGGTGGTGTGAATGGTTAATAAAGGTGTCTTATAGATGATATGATATTGTGTGGTGTTATTCTGGATGTAGGATGGTGGTTTGGTTTTGTAGGTTGTGGTATAAAAGAGTTATCTGGTGAGGATGTCCTTGGTTTGATGTGCATCTTGTGATGGTTCTATGTCCCTTGTGTGTTGATTGTAGTACTTGTGTGGTTTCTGCTAAAATTTTTGTTTCCAATTTTAAAGTTATATCTTTGAAATTTCATAGAGATTCCGAATGTGATAAGGAGAATAGATCTTGGGATAGTTCCTTGTTAAAGTTCTAAAGGCAGAATGTACCAAAGTTTTTTGGTGGGTCCTCCAACCCTGATGCCGATGATTGATTGGAGGAGTTTGAGGTTGATTTTGGGTTATTATAGACCTTGGGTGAATTAAAAGTTTCTTTGGATGTTGGATTATTCTGAAAAATGGGTAGAAGGTGGTGGGAGATAAAGTGTGTTAATCCAAGAGATATGACTTAGGGAAAATTCATTAAGTTATTCAAGGAGGGTTTCCTTTCCAGAGTGAAGATGTGTGATTGTTTGAAGGATATTTAAGAGATACAATAGGGTATGAGAGTGTGCATAGATTTGGGTTTACTTTATGGACCTGATTAGTTAGTTTCCTCATTTTTGACAAGGAGAGATAACAGGTGTAGCTTTTTGAATCTACATTGAGACTAGAGAATCAGCAGTCCATCATGCTTTTTCAGTTGTCATCTTGGGAAGTAGTGAGAGACCAGGCAGAGATCATAGAGAAATGGGTGTATGTGAAGGATACCTCTAATGAATATTACTCTCAAGTGGTTGGGATGGGGGATTTGAATGCTCTATTTTTTATGTCTTGATCTTCAGAGAGGAAGAGAGTGATGTTGTCCGCTAAGGCTTGAGCACAACTTATAACCCTAGTGTTGAGTAGTTTGAGGTGTCCTATGTCTAGAGAGTTTATATGTTTCCAGTGTGATTTTATGAGAAATGTTTAGTATAATTTTCCCAAGATTCATCTTATTGATCAGTATTCAGTGTAGTGTTAGCATAGGGGTGAAATATTAGCATAGTTATACTCCTTTCATTGAAACCTTGTAGTGGGTTTTGATTTTTTCTTGAAATTGTATTGAACGATTTGGAAAGTTAAGTATTTATATTTTTATAAAAAAAATATAGAATTTCCAATTTTAAATGAAATGAAATTATTTTATGAATCTGAGTAAATATTTTACCAAGATTTTGATATCTTAAAACCCAATTAATGTGGAATGAGTAGTTAGGTAGAGTTAGTCATGAGTGAGCAGGATAATTCCACTTTAGCTTCATTCGGTGGTTGAATCATGTTTGAGAGGTATATCATATTGTTAAGAGGGTTTATAGGTGATGTTCTTTTTGGAAGTATTATTTTCTGGATATTCTTAAGGTTGTAGGTAATAGGTTGGTTCTATTTTAGATTTATCACCCGAGAGTGTTTTCTAGTGGCAGTTGTTTCCCATATGGGGTTAGTTTTGATTCTTGAGGATGAGTATCATTTTAAAGGTATCTAATATAATAGTGTGTACCATACATGTATTTTACTTTGTGATTTATAGGAGTTGGAGGTGTTCAGGGGAGTTTTAAGGAGGTTGGGGAGGTGGTGAGGCTACAATTTCAACTACAGGAGGATTCACAATATGACGTTTTAAGGGTAGAGTTTGGGGGATTTTCCTATGTGAATCTCACTATTTTAATGATACTGTTCATAGAATGAATGGGATCAGATCTTTTGGAATCCTAATTTTCCTTCTTCCCATCGATTCCAAAGTGATTGTGAAGCTCTACTTGAGGGAGGGGATCTCCATATTTATCATCTATATTATATAGTTAATATTCTTGATTTTATTGTTGTGTTTTCTCCCTATTATGCTACTATATTTTCTTGTGCATTTTGTTTTATGGGAAAGGGGATAGCATATGAAAACTCACCTTGAATGGAGAATGATAATTAAATAAATATGGTAACCGATTAAAAGAATTTTAAAAAGGGGTATGGGATGATTCATGTGTTTTATGATTATAATGATATTACCATGGGTTTATTCTTATCGATTGATGTATTGTTTCTATGATTACCTTGTTTTTGTTGTCACCTATAAAATGTTTCACCACTATAAATGGATAAATACTCAAACTTGGAAAATTATAAAGGGGTTGGATGAAATCTAACTTATGGATTGATCATGTTGATATTGATTTTATATAATTAGTGTACTATGGTTTGATTTGTTTTCCCTTAATATTTGATGAGACTGGTACATGGGTTAACATGGTTAATGGGAAAACTGAATACATTCATTTTTAACAAGAAGAATGAACTCTTGGGGAACTACATATTGGGTTGGAATTAAATATATGGTGGGTTGTTTGAAAAAAAATTATGTTTTAAATGCTTGAGTTTGGATGAAATAATAATATTATAAGTGGAATAAATGGATTGTGATAGTTTATAGGTTGAACGATTGGGTTGTCATAGGTTAATTAATGGCACAATTAATTTAATGAAGTTGATAAAACTGTAAATAATGTTTTGGGATAAATATGTATGATGTGAATTATTAATTACACATCCTTATTTCTTACCTAGTGTTAGTTTTTCTTATGATGATATTATGCCATGGAAAGTGTTTATTGTTCTATGTCATTGTTATATGATATAAGTGGTGGTAAATATATGATATGGATAATGGGGAATCGATGCGATAAAAACTCATGGGATGGTGATGATATGTGGTGGGGGTTGTGTATGGTGGGGGAGGGAACAAGGTTAATTCCCTCCATGTTCATGACACCCTACCATAAAGGAGAGGATGTGTTAGTGGGGGGTGTACATGGAAGGAGGAGGGAACGAGGTTGATGTCCTTCATGTTTATATTACCCTACTAATGAATGGTAGAAATAGATGTAATATACGGTTGGTTACATAAGATGTGATATGCAGTTGGTTCCGCAAGAGATGACACACAGTTGGTGTCATTATTGGTGGACATGGAAGGCAGTGGCATGAGAAAGATTTGTGGTTAATGATCTGCTGTTGGTTTTGTTTCATACTCGCACCCAAACACTTAGCAAGGAGGTGATCCTATCAGGTCACTAACGGTTTAAGTGGAATAAATCCAAAGCTGACAAGTTAGATATGAGATAAATGTATCTCAGGACTGAGGGAGTTTTTTTTTATTGAGGTTGTGTTTTTGAAGATATTGTTGGTGTAGATATTTAAGATGGATGTATTGGTGGCGGTGGAGTTTTAATAAAGGTGTTTCTTATTCCCCTTTCTTATTGTTTTCTCATGTATATGTATTTTTTATTTTTCTCACTTAGTTGATTTGTTTCTTGCCTATTATTGTGTATTTATTACACAAATATATTGATTTATTTAGAGGGATGATTCTAATAACAACTCCCAAGTGCTCACACCCAAAATAAATATCTATTGTTTGCAGGATAGATAACTAGAGTTGGAAGCGATTGTTCGGGTAGCTAGAGTGGAACATAAGTGTTCGTATTTTCATTATTTTGGATGTATTTCATTTTTTTCATGTAATATTTTTGGGATTATGAAATTTTATACTTTCATTTATTATTTGGAGTTTTCTTGGTGGTATTTATTTCTTCCTTCTTTATAGTAAAGAGGGAAATGCCTACCATTGGAGGTTTTCTATACTCTCGGTTCTAGTCACCAACCTGGGGACTACTGGAGGTGGGAATCTGTGTTCACTCATTCTCTTCACTTCCATCCCAAGAGGGGTACCAACAGAGGGGGTCATGAAAAAAATCATTCTATAAGATGGAAATCAAACTCTAGAATTCCCATCCTCATATTATATATATTTCCATAATATTTGAGCCATCCATTCCCATTCTTACATCCAATTTTACTACATCCATTTAGTACATCATCACCCATTATTCCATACTTCTTTCTCTATATATCCACTTCACTCTATTTTTCTAGGGGTGTCAACCCCTTTTTTAACACTACCCCATTCCTCCATATGGTCTTCTTCTAATCAACTACCATCACCCATCCATATCTCTCTTCCATATCTTCCCATTATATCCATTTGGATAGGGGTATAACCATTAATAGTCCCACTACCATTCTCTCTATTCCACTCTTCTACTGCACCCTTATTCTCTACTTCATTTTATTCTTCCATACTCATCCATCCACTCCACATCAATCACCATAGGTAGTGGAGCCCAAGAAGAGGAGAAGTTAGAGCACATCTATAAGGTATATTTCCATTATCTATATTTTATTCATTATATTATCATGATTATATAGTAATTTTATAGGTTAATGAAGCGTATTCGATTGTTTAATGTTTTTTATGCCTTATGAAAACTGGATTTTGTATTAGTAATTCTTTGCTCTTAATGCTTTTTAATGACTAAAAATTGGTTAAATGATTAGAGAGTGAGGGTTATGTAATGATAATTGAAATCCAAACTAAATGCTAATTTAAGATCACTATATACTAATGGATATTATTTATAGGGGTGGTATGGAAACCAAATCACAAAAATATGAATTGGAATCCATAATCATAAGGGATAAGAGAAACCACATAAGGACTCTTGATCTTATGAGTAAGTCACTCACTATCATGAGATTATATTTTAAGGAATTGGTGATGTTTCCTATATATCTATATTGATTTATTAACATGGAATGAAACACAAGGATGATCACTAACCTAAACCCCCCACACGTAACTTATAAACCAAACACTCTTAACACTTTTTATTGATTATTCCCATTACTAACTCTATTCACACATCCACGCCTTAAATATAGAAAACATAAAAAACATTTAATTTTTTCACTGATACACACACAACCCCCCCCCCCCCCATTAAATTTGAGTTTTTCCTTTCATTATACATGAGTAGGTTAGTGGACTGTCCTACAAATTATCCTTATGGAGATGAATTGATTACTCAATAGTTATTGGGAACAAAAAATATTACAAGCACTATCCCATGCCCATTTTTTCAGAAACCATGATTTGGTTTCATAAAATTTATAAAACATCAATCATTTACATATTAAAACAAATTATTGATTAGAAAAAAACATGAAACATAACAGTTTTAGAGAAAATGCGTCATGGTTTTGGAAAAATCTATTTTCTATTTTATCCATATTTTTGAAATATAAATCCAAATGATATAGAAGTGGATATGATACCACTATTGAGTTTTGGAGGAGTTAACACTTTATTAAATTTGTATGAAATGATTAACGAAGATATATTTACTATATTATCTTTCTATTAATATTGAATTGAATAAAATAAATAAAGAATTTTATACCTTTTCTATATTGAATATAACATTTTCAAGATCCTTGACATGATCTTGATAGGGATCATTGAGAAGTTTGGAATAGACTTATTCCTCCTAGGGTGTTCATGGTTATGAAAATATCCCAATTCTTGAGATGGATTCCCTCTTCCACATCGTCTACTAAAACATTTATATTAAAGAAAAATAGAGTGAGTGTGCAAAATATTTGTCTTTGAGTGTTTTTAGTGATTAAATCGTAGTGTAACATAGACATCCACTAACTATGAGTTTGTTTATATAATATGTCCAAGGATACTCCTTGGAAACTAAACTTTTATCAAATATTTTTCTATCAATGAACAAATTCAGAAACTTTTAATGAAGTTATAACACTTTTCATTGTCATCTGATTGATTTTTATCAATTGTTTAATATTTAAATAATTTATTTAGATTCTAAAACTTCTAAAATAATAATCACATGATTATAAAACAAAAAATAATTTCTTATAGTAAGATAAAAAATAAATCTCCTTGCATTATCATATAATACATAAACGTCTATCAACTAAACCATGATGTAGTTTCCCTCACTATGTCTTGGTTTACACCAGGTCAAACCACATCATGGTTTAAACCACCATGTAGTGGTTTATTTTTTAGTGAATATTTCCAACATTACCTTGGTGTAACTATCATTTAACAAATTTCCACCTCTTTTGAATTGTGTTGGGGCTACAAAAGCACATAATTATTTAATGATCATGGGATAAAAAAGGACTATTGTGTTGTATATTTGGAACAACATAAGTTTCCCATATAAAATGTTATATCCAATTAGTTAAGAGAACATATTAATTTTGTAAAACTAACTCAATATAATAGTACAATCATAAAATACATTAAGAAAAAAACTTATGAAATGATTCCAAAACCAAAAACAATAATAAACCAGTATACAAGGAATGTGTTGGAACTCCTTCGATAAGTGTTTGGATCCCTCGTAATGACTATACAATGCTTATCTAGCGTTAGATAGGATATTGAGGTTTATATAAATCTCATAATTTATTTTATAACTCCCTATGTAGATAGGTAGCACCAAACTTTTATAGTGATGACAGGAAACCCATTTCATCTATAAAAAGGACAAATGTCACCCCTTGGATGAACTTAAAAATGAGATATCTATGGTTCCAATTTATAACCAAATTAGAAGTTTTTTTTGTCATATATGTTTACTCAATCTAATTGTTTGTACAATTTAGGTAGGGATATATACTTGTACTTATTTTTAGAAAACTAAAAAGTTACACCCTACCTATTGGATTTCATTACATAAAACTTTGTGGAAATTGAAGGAATTTGAGGGGGTATGTCATTTTCCATTGGTACCGTGCCTATGCATCCTTGCATGGGACAACTAGCTGACCAAAAATGAGAATTTAGAAGCTCGTTTAATGATTTTGATGCTAGGGGGACCTTCTTTATAGTTTTGAATTGGTTTGTTTTGTACCTAGGACATTGGACTATGGGGTTTATTGTCCTTTTGTCTTTGAAGTCTTTTGGGTTCCCCCTTACCCATTAAAAGGGGGGTCTATCTTAATAAAAAATTAAGTTTTAGTCAGTCAGTAAAAACAGTTAAATGAAATAGTATAAGGGTATAATAGAATAGTGAATCACAATGATATCAATAGTAATTTACATTATTAAAAAATTAAATAATAATAATAAATAATAATTAGGGTTTTCTATATAACTCATCTCTATGAGTATAATAAGTTGCTCCAATAGTGAAAAGGGGGAAATATAAACCAATATCATATAACCATTCTTGGAATTCCTTCAAAGTTACATGATAATAAATAAATTAATTTTCTATCAAAAGGAAATCTATAACATTACTACTCTCCCCTCAAAGGTTTTCTTCAATTAGAACCTTTTATCAAAATGAATCACAGAATTTTCCATTACAATAATGTAAAATAAGTAGTTATTGAGAAATATGGTCATGTAATATAAATTAAAATGCTAAGGAAATTTAAAAATGTATTAATTGTAAAAAAGATTCATCACTTCTAATATTTTCTTGATATTGATTAAGTGATTAGATAGTCTGATACATACAAAGATCACACCTTAAACATTACATATTATAGTGACTTTAAACTATAATTCACTTTCTTACATTCACAAACATATTTTAGGTTTAGAGTTTTAGAGAGTTATTTCATAAATATTATATAAAAACCCCATATATATAAAGGGAAAAATTATAATTAGTTTCTATTTTTTCAACAGTATAAAACTTTTTAAATAAAACAAGTTTTCTTTACATGATAAATCTCCATTAATTTCAACTTGAATTTTTCTTTTCTATAACACATCCTTAAAACATGTAAAAAACATTTTAAAATGTGAGATGAGTATAAAAATATTAGAAATAGACAAAAAATAAAAAATTAATTAGTTTAGTGAAAAATAAGAAAACCCATGAAAAACATTTTCCTTAAAAAGATACCTTTTATCCCAGAAAGGGAACCATATTCAATTTTTTTTAAGTATTTTATCACACCTTTTTGAAAACAAATAATTTCCATGAATAATCATCAGAATTCATCAAAAATTAATGTTGGTACCTTGGTAAATCATCATCATATAACCCTCGTATAACCCTTAAAAATCAAAATAACAGTACAGCTAACTTCCAAAAACAATTCTCCAGAGAACATAATCATTACCAAATTCATTGGAGCACTATTTGGGTGCATCCATCATATAAGCTATATCTGTCTCACTAGTTATCTATAATGGGCTTCCACCCTTATTAAACAATTTACAAGGAACATATCATGAATAAAACAACTTAATATTGAAAATTATATTCATAAAACACTTGAAAATTTCTTTTAAACCTATATGAAAAATTCTTTTGGATTTCCAAATACTCTTCTTTTAGAAACCCATTTTCAATACTGAAATACCCAAAAAAGGGAAATAGTTGTTTTATTTGAATAAAATTAGAGATATTGTAATGTAATCCAAAATTAAAATAGTGGTCATGGTGGTGGGAAATGTTTTTCCCATATTATACATTAAAATAGAACATTTCTTTTTTCTTTTTTTTAAATGTTCTGTATAAAATACGTAAAAAGTTTCCTTTTGAAAACCATTAAAATAAAGTCAAAATAGACATAAAATTTCCATTATAAAAATTTTATTTCCATATAAAACATTAAGAAAATGATTTTAAAAATATGTACATTGAAGAAAAATAGTTTAAAAATAAATCTTTAAAAGAATATTTTTTTAAAAGGAAGTCTCTTACCTTGAGTCTGACTCATCATGTATGTTTTTTATCTTCCTGAACAAAAAAAATTATATTAATTATTTACTTTATTAAGAAATTTTTTAAATTTTATTATTTCTTTTATTTTATCTCTAACTATTCTATACACAATTAATTAATCATTTATGTTGACTTCAGATTTTTTCATGGTATTTGGCGTATGGGTCAAAAATGACTTGGGTAGATTGAATATAGTCAAAGAGTTCATTATTCCATCATCAAGATAATAATAATCATGAAATAATTATCATTTTTATACATAATTTATAATTATAAAACCAATCATGAAATATGGTTATAAAAATGAATTGTGTTATAATCATGGAGATGGTAGGTCGTACTTACTCATGAGTAACATTTCCATTTTTTAATGGTCATTATAGAAAGAAGGATAGTATTATATTATATTTAATAAAATATAATAATATAATAAATACCATATTATTTATTTAAATATACTCATATATATAATCCATGTGATGTGGTGATGAAAAAAGAATCGCATCGCTTCATGGAGGTGGCAGTCCATACATACGCATGAACAACGTTATCATTTTTCTATGTAAGAAATAAAATGAAATATTATATTTTCATAATGATAAATATTTAATTAATATTATAATTATTTCATTTATATCACATATATTCATTAAATTTATCTTTATTACTTTCCATGTAAAGAGTTAGTGAAAAAATAATCATATTGCTTCGTGAGGTGGTAGTTCGTCGTACAAATGAGCGACGTTATCGTATCCACCAAGGAATGGAAAGTAAGAAGCTATATTTGATATAATAATTCAAGAAGTATAATTATTTTAAAAATAACATATATATACTTTAAATACATCATTATAAGAAACCGTGAGAGGTGATGAAGAAAAATAAATTCCATCGGTTCACGAGGCGGTGGCCCGCCATACACACGAATGATGGTTTTGTTTCCCATTTGATGGATGCGGATTTAGGTTATTGCAATGAAATAATAAGATATTACTATATCGGATATAATGGTGTTATTATATCATACTAATTAAATAATATTTGAATTATTTTGAAGGATAAATAAAATAAAAAACGCTCGGTTATGAACGATTCCTCTTCTTTGGACAACCTCTTAAGGTTTACACCAAAATATTTCCTAGATTGGGTTTATAATAAAAAGTCATATAGGATTCATGGATGGAAGTAATTAAGGGAATTGTTCTGTTATTGGATTAAATAAATTCATTTGGAGGCGTGAAGAGCAGAGGAAAGGAGGTAACCTTTTATAAGTGGGGGAGAATAAACACTTGGAAATTTTGAAAAGAAAAAGGTGTACCCACATTTATCACATTCCAAAAGGATTAAAAAATGAATATTATTGAAACTTATAAAATATAATTTCTAAATATTGTATATAAAAAAAGAATTTATAGAAAAGTATAGGTCATTTTAACCCTAATATTTTTAGTTTAACTCCTTAGTAAATCCGTTTTTACCTTAAACACGGTAAAAGATTTTTACTAATTTCAATGTTCATTAAGACCAAATATTAAGTTTAAATTATTATAAAATTTATATTTTTATTAAAAATATGGAATACATTTTACTAAATTCAATTAACATTATTTTAATAATTTAATTTAAATTAAAAATCCATAGATGTGATGAAAAGAGGCTTTTTAAGAAATGTAATTTTCAAGCATAAGATGCTTTTATTAAGTCTATGACTAGTGATCCTCATTGTATGAATTTAAATTAATATTTATTGATATGTAATATATATATATTATTTAATTCGTTATTCATTAGATTTTGTTTCAATTAATTAAAATGGAGAAACATTATACTCCTTAAAATAGTTTTCAGAAAAAACCAGTTTTTTAACCCAAAAATAAACTTATACTAAAATACATTATAAAGATGATTAAAATTTAATTAATTGGATTAAATATAAATAAATAATAATTATATTAACTTAAATCAAATTTAAAGAATAATGGTACTTTTTAATTACTTAATTTATTGAAAATAAACGATCCTATTTGAAAAATCATTATTTTTCACTATTCACTGATAAGTTAATAATTTCTGAAAAATCCCAAAAATCCATTCCAAATTAATTTTGATATTATGATTTCAAAAATTTATCTAATTTTATCAAATATATTTTCTAAAACCTCTATAGATTATTTATAATATTTCCTCAGAAAAATAAATAAAAAACATTTTTGAAGAAAAAATATTTTTCGAGTATAAAATTACTTTACTAAAAATTTATTGATTATTTAATAAGAATTTATTAATAAATTTATATTTGGTAACAAATATGTATATATATATATATTTCAAAAATTATTTATTACTACTAATACCAACCAATTTAACAGCTAGGTTATAACAATCATATTTAATTAATAATGTTGTGTGGTTTGTTTAAGTTTGATGTTATGTACCTTGTACTCTATCTAATATAGTTTTTTTTCTAAAATTTTAGTTTGTTACATCCCCCCACTATTAAATTTCATCCTTTATGTTTTAAATTAATCTTGTAAATCAATGGTTTTATTTTTGAAGATACTTTTCTTGAAATCTCACATCGTAAAAAGGGTTAATAAAGCTTCTTCTTGATAAGAGAGAAAACAAAATATGATAGCCACATGGAATAACCCATAAATAGGTTTCTAGGTAGGATAAAATTACAGGGAAGTTAAAATATTTACATGGATAAAATAATAATTCCCAAATAATTATGGATAATGACAGAGATCATTGATCACAAGAAAGTGAATGATCATGAGAAAGTCAACAAACACAAAACCATGAACCAATGATGTGTGAAAATGACCATAACTTTCATAAAAAATGATGGTAATAGGAAAAAATTTATTATAAATATCCTTTTCCTAGATTTTAGGTATTCCTTACCATCTAAACTAATAATATAAGCAAATATACTTACTTGATAAGTATAATCAAATTCCACTACAATCTCATCTTTTTTCTCCGAACGATGAGTATTCAAGATGATTTTTATGCCTAAAACAATAAAATCTACTTCTAATAGGTCACATAATTCCACAAAAGGAAAGAAATATATTACTCATATATTTATTCATTAACAAAAACCAAAATGGTTTGTAAAGACCCAGAAATTTAAAGGAAAATCTTTTCTTAAATACATTGGAATTTTACGAGTCTATGGCTTCTGACGGCACTTGATTCTGAGGCCCGGTGTGCCTGAAATAATTTTCTGAAGTCTAGCTCGGGTATATTCAGTGAATGAATGAGTGGGTTTTTCTATCTTTTGAAGAGGTGCTCGGAATTGAAATCTGATGGCACCGATGAACTCGCAGCACCGATATTTTCTTAAGGGGACCTTTGCCACAGTTGGGTTTTATGCGGGTTGAAAGTTAAAATTCGGGTTAAATTAAGATGGTAAATAAAATTGTTAGAATAATTTTATTTATATCTATGGAAGTTAATTTCTCCCATGGGAAGTTATTTGTGGGGATCACACCCACCCAACTTCCCATGTGTGAATAAATGAGATGTGGGGCCCACATGAGCCCCAAACCTTCACCTCCCATAACTCTTTTCAAACCCCCTTTAAACTCCCATGTTTAATTCATGACAACCCCTCTTAATTATGAGGACTCTTCCTATCCCTCTCTCCCTATTTAAGTTTTCCAACATACCTTAATTAATGAATTGAACCTCTTAAATTAATTAATTAAGTGATTTGAATTTTGATTTTTAAATTGCATGTGTTAATAAAATAATAGCATTAGCCAATTATTTTATTTTTGGGGCATTCGTTGTGTTAAGGGAGTTGGGAGAGATCTCTTGAGTATTCCTCTCTTCAACGAAGAATGACTCGGTGAAGAACACTCCATGGTTCTCCAATCCTCTTCTTCCTCCACGTCATGGGAGGAGACACCATCGTGGGGAACTCACCGTTGACGATGATCCTTCCTCCGACGTTGACGGAGTGACATCGCTTTCCACGTGTACAATGAACAAACCATATTCGAGGTAGGGGTTTATGTTCAATTTTAATGGATTAAAATTGTGCCTCATTTGTCATTGAACATATTTTTTTTCCCATCCTCTTGATATCACCTAACACGGAGGGCGCAGACCGAACGAACACGGCCCGACGACCCTCCGCTGGAACTTGTTTGTTTTTTGAATCGGCGACCGGAGGCAGAACGCGGAAGTGGTCGACGGTGCAAGGGTCGTCGTCACACACGCAAAGAAAAGTTCTGGCCAAGCGAGACGTGGTGGAGGAAGAACGGTGTCGTCGCGTCGTGTCGGGGACGTCGAGCCACGGACAGGGCAGGTGGCGGCGGAGGAAGCCGGCGCCATCGCACCGGCTGAGCGGAAGGACCCACGGCCCACGTTCCGCCGCTTCGGCCGAAGAACCGGTCGGCCCGTCGACTGGCTAGGCAGAGGAAAGCCTTGGCGCCAGGAGGGCACCACGCCGGATGAACCGCGGCTCGCCCGTGCGGGCCGCTTGTGCCAAGAGGTCGGCCGGTTCGGGCAGCCCCCCCCCCTCGGACGGCTCGGCCTACGGGCCAAGCCGCTTGGCCAACTGGTCGAGCCAGCCGGGCCTCACCCCGCCGGGCCGAGCCGCGCCCCCTTCAGGCCGGTCCACGCATTTCATCGGGTCGGTTCGACACCAGCCGGGTCAGACCCGCCATGACTGGGTTGACCGGACCCGCCATCCCACTGGGCTTAACGGGTCAGGCCCATTTTCACTTAAAGGTGAATTACTCAAATATCGCGCGTCCGATCGACGCGCTGGCTACGGAACTAGGACCCTTTCGACGAGGCGGATCTTTTGCGATACTCTAAGTGAGTTTTGTATGACTTTGGATAATGGACGGGTTATAAACGAGCGTATTTCTAACTGGGCCCCTGGAACGAAAAGGCCAATATCTCTCAGACCGGGCGTCCGATTGACGTGTCGTATGTCCCGTTGAGTTCCTTTTGACGAGACGGAACTTCGGGATACATCAACTCTGGACTTTATGACAGTTTATGTATCGACCCCTTTACTCGAGGAGCAGACCCTCCCGTAATCGAGCACGTTGTGTGTGGTAACACTAGAGCTGGCTGTGACTGTGACGACTACCGTGCTGGGATCCTCCGTGGGTTCGAGTGCGATGACGATTGTACTTGGATCCTCCGTGGGTTTGGCAGCGATGACAACTGTACTTGGATCCTACGTGGTTTCGGCAGTGATGGTTAATATACTAGGATCCTATGTGTGTTCAGCAGTGATGACTTCTGTACTTGGATCCTACGTGGGTTTGGCAGAGGAGATGATTCAGAGGCTACATCTAATTATCTCCACCCCTCTTCGTAAGTAGTATACCTGTGTGAGCTGAGTCTTGACTATTCAATCATTACCATTGGTGTGATTGAATTCTTTCTTGTGTGGACTCGGATGTGCTTGGCCTCAAGAGTTGCAGCCGAACTGGAATTGATGACTTAGGTATATGTATGGGCTTATACCTAAGTAGAGTCGGTTGATACTTCGTGATTGTATCTTTCCTTTGTGGTTTATCCATTGTGGATTTTGGGAGACCTTCAGGGGTATCGAGGTCCCTACTGAGTATCGTATACTCACCCCTGCACGGGAAATGCCCGCACTACGTTGTGTTGGATGTAGATGACGGACATCACTGATCGAGGTGGAGGCTTGGGGAGCTGGACGGTACCCGGAGGTGGACCACTAGACGGGACGTACATGGAGCGGGCGGCCGGACCTGAGGAGCTGAGGAAACCATCTGTACCCACCCTTCAGGTGGGATATCCGGAGGATGACTCGGTGGTTGCTTCTTTACTTTTCTATTGTTGTACTTTCTATTCAGTTGTACTATACTTTCAGTTGGGTTTGTATACTGGCCCATTTACTTTTCAGCACTTACTTTTGTACTCATTTTACTTAGTGATTACTTCAGTTGTGTACTCTGTTGTGTGTGTTTTACTTTTATAAAGGAAATTACTTCCCTTTTATCAGGATTTACGCCTTTGGTGCTAGTCTCCAACCCCTGTCCTATGGAAGGCGGGCTTGGTGTAGTCATGACACGGGCCCCAAGGATGGGTCGTGACAAATTGGTATCAGAGGAGTCAGTTCTACCGCAGAACTCAGGACTCTGATAATTTCTTCTCTGTGAATCAATAGTGTTAAGAGTATTGAGTGTGGTTATTAGTCCAGGGAACCCAGTGTCGGTGCGGCGGCCGACGTATCCATACACCAGGACACTGACTTCTGATTTCTGACTTAGTGCACGAAAACATTGATTGCATGTCTGTTTCAAAAGATTTCTTTGTGATTACTTTGTGTCAACTCACTAGGTATACTGTTTGACCGTGTAGCACCTGTTTCTTTTCAGGATGGCCCCACGAAGGCAGCCAGCTAGGGTTCCTAGTTACGTGCGAGATGGCATCCCACCGAGCGACGAGGCCTCGGTGCAAGACCCCATTACAGTGGAGGCACCAGCGGTACCACTACCCGCTGAGCCACCAATACCACGAGCCCCAGCAGCAGAGAGTGCACGCCTCCTGAGTGCATTGCACGAGTTTCAGAAATAGAGGCCGCCCAGGTTCCACTGAGAGACAGACCCTCAGGAAGCCGAGGATTGGTTGGAGGCTATCGTCAGAGTCTTCAGATTGGTATGGACACCAGCCAACCTTTTGGTGATCCTTTCCGCGACTCTACTGTATGCAACAGTAGGTAGATGGTGGACCCTGATACTCCAGGTGCACGATGAGGCATCTCTACATTGGACAGACTTCGAGAGTCTCTTCCGCTCGGAGTTTGTTCCAGACACTCTCCATGCGGTGCACATCCAGGAGTTACTACATCTACGGTAGGGCAGTATGACAGTAGCTCAGTACTCGGAGAGATTTACCGACCTCTTGTGCTACTCCACGGACATGGTACCAAACATATTCTTCTAGCCATGACCTTTGATCAGGGACTGAGGCATGAGATCAGGGCTTCGATGATCTCCCTCAGCATTCTGATGCAGGCAAGAGTGCTGGAGTGAGCCCTTCTTGTGGAGAGATTTCTTACTGAGCCGACACCAGTAGCAAGACCCACCGTAGGGCGACACGTAGTGGAGTCTTCTGCAACCGGCATTAGAAAGATGTCGTAGAGGTCCAATTGGACCAGGACATCAGGTGGGTGACCCCATAATACTGGTTCGATGTGCGGGGAAAACAAAGCAGATCCATCCACACGAGGGACAAGCGGTGCTATGCATGTGACGGGCAGGGCCACATGGCTCGTGACTTCCCGAACTGCCATGCAGATGAGAAGCAGATAGTAGAGGGACCTCCCAGGTAGAGGCAGAGGTTCGACCATGGTGGTCCGCAGAGAGTAGGCGGATGAGGCATAGGAGCTGGCCGAGCAGCGGGTGGTGGGCAACGCTTCGAGTCTTTACCACCACGACCACCAGGAGGACCACCCTGACCACAGGGAGCTGGCAGACAGGGGAAGGTTCAGCTCCAGGCAGTTGAGGCCTACGACCACAGCGCACCTGAGATGATTCGAGGTACTATCTGACCCTTGCTGCAGTTCTTATAGACACAAGAGTGAGTCATTCTTTTATTGCTGCTTCCCTTGTTCGGAGCTCAAATATTCCAACGGAGCCTTTGGCTTGATCCGTATGGCTAGAGACTCCTACAATAGTAGACTCGACGATTACGCACTGGTGCCGGTAGTGTGATCTTACTCTAGGAGGTGAGATCTTTCGCTGGGATCTTCTTGTAGTGGTGTCGAGGCCTTACGACGTCATCCTGGGTATGGACTGGTTATCTACAGTCCATGCCCAGATCGACTGTATTAGGCGCAAAGTGTGGTGTGTCCGCACAGATGAGAGCAGGTTCAACTTCACCGGTGAGAAGGTATCCTTTAAATCACAGGATGGACTTACGCAGAGGAGAGGGCAGCCAATCATAGATCAGTTGGCTAGTCTCATCCTAGGAGCGGTTGATGTGAAGAGTCTGAGTTTTCCTGTTGTGATGGATCAGTATGCGGACGTTTTTCCTGGCGATGTTCCAGGACTACCTCCTCACAGAGAGGTATACTTCTACATAGACTTGTACCCCGGGATAGCACTGATATCTACTCCAGCATATCGGATGGCACCCGTGGAGCTTTGTGAGCTACGGGTACAGTTGGAGGACTTTCAGGGAAAGGGATTCATTTGACCCAATGTTTCACCCTGGGATTCTCCAATTTTATTCACCAAGAAGGTGGATGGGAGCGTATGACTATGTTTCGACTACCATCTCCTGAATCAGGTGACCATAAAGAACAAGTACCCCCTCCTGAGGATTGAAGTCCTATTTGATCAGCTTAAGGGAGAACGATTGTTCTCGAAGATAGACCTCGGGTCAGGCTATCACCAGCTTAGAGTTTGAGATGAGGATGTGCATCAGACGACCGTCAGGTGTCGGTATGTTCACTATGAGTTCTTGGTTATGCCCTTCGGCATAACCAATGCTCCAGCGGTGTTCATGAGTACATTAACAGGATCTTTCAGCCTTACCTCGATCTTTTTGTCGTAGTCTTCATCGATGACATACTGATTTACTCGACTACTGAGGAGGAGCACGCCTACCATTTTTGGGTTGTACTGGATACACTCCGAGAGAACTGGATTTATGGTAATCTCTCGAAGTGACAATTCTAGATTTGAGATGTTCACTTCTTGGGGCACGTCATCTCGGAGGCAGGAGTTGCGGTGGATCCTGCGAAGATTGAGGCAGTACTTACTTGGGATCCACCCAGGAGTGTGATGGAGGGGCGGAGTTTTCTGGGTCTGGCTGGGTACTATCATAGATTTGTGCAAGATTTCTCTAGAGTTGCAGCACCGCTTTCAGCATTGACGAAGAAGGGGAACCCTTCGTGTGGTCAAATAGATGCCAGTAGAGCTTTCAGGAGCTGAGATATCAATTGACCAGTGCACCCATCTTGAGGCTACCGGAGGAGGGCGTAGGGTACGTAGTTTACTAAGATGCATCAGGGACCGGACTCGGGTGTGTCCTGATGTAGGAGCAAGCAGTGATCGCCTATGGTTCATGGAATTTGAGGTAGCATGAGCAGAACTATGCTACCCATGACCTGGAGTTAGCAGCAGTGGTCTTCGCCCCGTAGATGTGGCGGCACTATCTGATGGGTGAGTGCTTTACAGCCTACTCTGACCACCAGATTCTCAGGTACATTTTCTCGTAGAAGGACCTAAACCCGAGACAATGATGATGGCTCGAGTTCCTCCAGGACTATGACTTTGAGATAGTCTATACACCTGGGAAGGAGAACGTAGTAGCTGATGCTCTCAACAGAAGATCGGGCATACAGCTGCTAGGGGAGGCGATGGAGCAGCTAGTCACATTGCAGATATCCTTCGTGGATAGAGATGGGGCAGCCTTTCTACAGTCTCTCACAGTCACTCCTCCACTACTTCATCAGGTTAGAGAGGCACAGTGTGGGGACGTTGATTGTGAGACGCGACGTGCTCAGATTTCCACAGGGCAGGCACCTCATGGATTTTCTAAAGGAGGAGAGCATGTCATCCTCTTCAGGGGACGTATGATGGAACCAATTGCACTGCAAGAGGAAGTGTTGAGGGAGTTTCACACTTTCCCTCTATAAGTACATCCAAGAGTGGAGAAGATGTACCAGGACCTCAGACGACAGCACTGGTGGCCGGGTATGAAGAAGGCTATAGCAGAGTTCATTTCCTGATGCCTCACTTTCCAGCAAGTGAAGGCGGAGAACCAGGTACCAGTAGGCTTGGTACAGACCTTAGAGGTTCCGGAGTGGAAGTGGGACGAGATATCCATGGATTTTGTGACGGGGCTTTCACGTACTTCTAGTGGACACGACTCCATCTAGGTGATTATAGACTGACTCACCAAGTCGGCCCACTTCCTACCGATCAGAGAGCAGGGCTCAGTAGAGAGCTTGGGATGCCTCTATGTTCAAGAGATCATATGGCTTCATGGTGTTCTATCATCTATTGTCTTCGATCGAGATGCTCTCTTTACTTACCGAATTTGGAAGGGGTTGCAGGAGGCAGTTGGGTCGCAGCTACGCCTGAGCACCGCCTTTCATCCTTAGGCGGATGTCCAGATGGAGAGGACTATTCAGACTCTTGGGGACATGCTCCGTACATGTGTCCTTGACTTTGGTCGTAGCTGGTAGGATCACCTACCCATGGTGGAGTTTGCGTACAACAACAGGTACCACTCCACCATCAGGATGGCACCTTACGAGGCACTGTACGGCTGACCATGCAGATCACCTCTATGCTGGACTGACCCTGGGGAGTCAGCATTTGTAGGACCAGAGATGGTCCAGGATACGACAGAGAAGGTGCAGATCATCCAGGAGTGGATGAGGACAGCACAAAGCAGACATAAGTCCAATGCTGATAGGAGACAGAGACCACTAGAATTCGAGGATGGCGACCACGTTTTCTTACGGGTATCACCTCGACGTGGATTATGGAGATTTGGATGGGGTGACAATTTATCTTCGCACTTCATTGGACTATTCCAGGTCCTCAGTAGAGTAGGCAAGGTGGCTTACCACCTGGCATTTCCGCCTCAGTTGCACCGGGTGCATGTCGTCTTTTACGTATCTCAGCTGAGGAGATACGTGCATGACCAGACCCACATCATCGATCACAGGGAGATGGACATCGATGACAGGGTGACATTCATGGAGGTCCTGGTGGAGATCGAGGATCGGAAGGAGTAGGTCCTACGTAGATGTTCGATTCCTCTGGTGTGCATTCGTTGGCAGTACGGGAACCTCCAAGAGAGCACATGGGGCCGGGAGGCTCAAATGCATGCTCAGTACCCTCATTTGTTACCCTAGTCTATGTTGTAGCTTTACAGGGACGTAAATCCCTGAGGTGGGAGTAATGTAAATACCCGGAATTTTCAAGGAAAATATTTTCTTAAACACTTTGGAATTTTACGAGTCTGTGGCTTCTGACAGGACTTCATTCCGAGGCCCGGTGTGCCCAAAATAATTTTCTGAAGTCTAGCTTGGCTACATTCAGTGAACGAACGAGCGGGATTTTCTATCTTTTGAAGCGGTTCTTGTAATTGAAATATGAGGGCACAGATGAACTCGCAGCACTGATATTTTCTTAAGGGGACATTTACCGCAGTTGCGTTTTAAGCGGGTTGAACGTTAAAATTGGGGTTAAATTAAGAAGTTAAATAAAATTGTTAGAACAATTTTATTTATATCTATGGAAGTTAATTTCTCCCATGGGAAGTTATTGGTGGGGCCCACACCAACCCAACTTCCCATGTGTGGATAAATGAGATATGGGGCCCACACAAGCACCAACCTTTCACCTTCCATAACTCTTTTCAAACCCCCTTTAAACTCCCATGTTTAATTCATGAAAAACCCCCTTAATTACGAGGACTCGTCCTCTCCCTCTCTCCCTCTTTACGTTTGCCAACATACCTTAATTAATTAATTGAACCTCTTAAATAAATTAATTAAGTGATTTGAATTTTGAATTTTAAATTTCATGTGTTAATAAAATAATAGCATTATCCTATTATTTTATTTTTGGGGCATTCATTGTGTTAAGGGAGTTGGGAGAGAGCTCTTGAGTATTCCTCTCTTCAACGAAGAACAACTCGGCAAAGAACACTCCATGGTTCTCCAATCCTCTTCTTCCTCCGCATCAAGGGAGGAGACACCGCCGTAGGGAACTCGCCGATGACAATGATCCTTCCTCCAATGTTGACGGAGTGACATCGTTTTCTGCATCTACAACGAACAAACCATATTTGAGGTAGGGGGTTTATGTTCAATTTTAATGTATTAAAATTGTGCCTCGTTTGTCGTTGAACATCTTTGTTTGTCCCAGCCTATTTCTATTGCCTAACGTGGAGGGAGTGGGCTGAACAAACGTGGCCCGACGACCCTCCGCTGGAACTTGTTTATTTTTGGAATCGGTGACCGGAGGCAGAACGCAAAAGAGGCCTACATCGCATGGGTCGTCGTCACACACACAAATAAAAGTCGCGGCGAAGCATGCTGCGGTGGAGTAAGCACGACACGGTCACGTCGTGCCAGGGACGCGGATCCACGGCCTGGGCAGGCCACGGCGGAGGAAGCCGGTGCCGTCGCACCGGCTGTGTGGAAGGAACCGCAGCCCCCGTTCCGCGGGCCACTTCAGCGGAAGAACCGGTCGGCCTTTTGACTGGACGGGTGGAGGAAAGCCGCGGCGCCAGGAGGAAAGTCGCAGCACCAGGAGGGTGCCGTGTCGGATGAACCATGGCCCGCCCATGTGGGCCTCTTGCACAAAGAGTCCGGCCATCTTTGGTCGTCTAGTTAGGGAGGCCGGCACTGCTTGGCGCTGCCGGTTTGGGTAGCCCCCCCCCCCCCCGGACCGCTCGGCCTACGGGACGAGCCGCTCGGCCAACTGGTCGAGCCAACGGGGCCGCACCCAGCCGGGTCGGACCATGCGTTTCACCGGGTCGGTCCGACACCAGTCGGGTCAGACCTGCCAAGACCGGGTTGACCCAACCCTCCACCCCACTGGGCTTAACGGGCCGAGCCCGTTTTCACCTAAAGGTGAATAACTCGAAGACCGCGCGTCCGATCGATGCATCGTTTGTGGCACTAGAAACCTTTCAGCTAGGCAGTCCTTTTGCGATACTCTAAGTGAGTTTTGGATGAATATGGATAACATCCGGGTTAGAAATGAGTGTATTTCTAAACGGGGCCCTGGAACAAAAAAACCAATATCTCTTAGACCTGGCGTCCGATTGACGCGCCGTCTATCGTGTTGAGTTCCTTTTGACGGGACGGAACTTCGGGATACATCAACTCTGGACTTCGTGAAATCTGATGTATCGTCCCCTTTACTCGAGGATCGGATCCTCCCGTAATCGAGCACGCTGTGTGCGGGAACCCTAGAGCTGGCTGCGACTGCGACAACTGCCGTGTTGTGATCCTCAGTGGGTTCGACGATGATGACGACTGTACTTGGATCCTCCATGGGTTCGGGAGTGAGGAAGACTGTACTTGGATCTTCTGTGGGTTCGGCAGCGATGACGACTGTACTTGTATCCTACGTGGGTTCGGTAGTGATGGTTACTATACTAGGATCCTATGTGGGTTCGGCAACGACGACTTCTGTACTTGGATCCTACGTGGGTTCGGCAGAGGAGATGATTCAAAGGCTACATCTAATCATCTCCACCCCTCTTCGTAAGTAGTATACATGTGTGAGCTGAGTCTTGACTATTAAATCATTACCATTGGTGTGATTTACTTCTTTCCTATGTGGAATGGGATGTTCTTGGGCTCGAGAGTTGGACCCGAACTGGAATTGATGACTTAGGTATATGTATGGGAATATACCTAAGTAGAGTCGGTTGATACTTCGTGATTGTATCTTTCCTTTGTGGTTTATCCTTTGTGGATTCTGGGAGACCTTCAGGGGTCTTGGGGTCCCTAATAAGTATCGTATACTAACCCCTGCATGTGTTATGCCCGCAATACGTTGTGTTGGATACAGACAACAGACATCATGGATCGAGGTGGAGGCTTGGGGAGCTGGACGGTACCCGAAGGTGGACCACTAAATGAGACGTACACGGAGCGGGTGGCTGGACCCGAGGAGCTGAGGAAACCATTTTTACCCACCCTTCAAGTGGGATATCCGGAGGACGACTCGGTGGTTGCTGCTTTACTTTACTGCTATTGTACTTTCTATTCAGTTGTACGGTACTTTCAGTTGGGTTTTTATACTAGCCCATTTACTTTTCAGCACTTACTTTTGTACTCAGTGTAATTAGTGCTTACTTCATTTGTGTACTCTATTGTGTTTGTTTACTTTTATAAAGGCAATTATTTTCCTTTTATTGGGATTTACGCCTTTGGTGCTAGTCACCAGCCCCTATCCTATGGAAGGTGCGCTTGGGGTAGTCACGGCACGGGCCCCGAGGAAGGGTCGTGACATGGTTAAAATAATGTAATATAATTCCCAAAATGAATAAACCTTCATATCCTAGACCACCAAAATTCAATAGTGGTACCCAATGTTCAAAATAAATCATTCCATAAATAACTATCCTTAAAATTATTCAAAATAATCCTCAAAATGATTTAAACCCAAAAATTAGAAGGTTTTAGTCACACATTCTTCTAATATTGATTTATCATTTATCTACAAATAGAACCAATCACTTTTAAAGTCTCTCTCCAAAAAAATTATATTCCCTAACCATATGGTCTCTAAGATATACTAATCCTTTCAATAAATAACTTGAATCACTAAAAATACATTGAAAAATAATATATTCTTCCAAAGTATAATTTAAAATTTATTCATCAAATAAAATCCAATATTTTTTTGTCTACCTTAATCATATAAGATTCCTAGAGTTGTGAAATTCTTCTGAAATAACATTAATCACCTAGTCACCAAATCACTTTTCATTCCCAAGTTTATCTATATGATAAAAATATGGTCTGAAAATCAAATTAATTATTAACTTTTAAACCTTTAAGTAAAAAAATGATGTCATACTAACCAAGATGTCATATAGTCCAATGGTAATCATGGCACCCTCATCACCCTTTGGTTGTGGGTTTAAGCTCTACATCCTTGCTGGATGTGATAGGTTATCCTTTTTCTAAAAATATTCTATTATAATTCTTATAAAATTCCTATAAATATGATGAAAATACTTAAAAATAATCTTAATCATCAAATATCATATAAAAACTAAAGTTTATCAATACCTTTAAACTTATTTCCACAAAACGAAGAGATATTATCCCTCAAATAAAATTTTTCACATGTTAAACGTAGGGTAAAATACACCTTAAAAATCTATCAAAACTCAGTAAATTTCTCTAAAATTACTCCCATCACATAAAACATCAAAATATTATTAATTCACTTAAACTTATGATCATCCTTAAATCTACTACTACATCATAACTCTCGAATACCTAAATGTAGACACCTTATTCAATCAACATTCTTCATAATCAATTAACAATGATTTTCAATCTTATTATTTTATACTTCCTTAATATAAACAAAACACGAATCATGTCCTAAGATTCAATAATTTAAAGACATAATCCAAGATATAATATGATCCTTTCATATTTTATATGCAGTTTCCTCATATTCAACTATTATAAAATTAAGCAATATAAAACAATTATCTACACAGTCTTGATGATCCTATTATTGATATTTCCCTCCTAGAAATTGATTTTCATAATTCCCATGCTCCCCATATTTAAAACATTCAATTGATACCATGGGAAGATTTTCATTCCTCTTTATAGTGTTATCCAAGCGATTTCTTTTTTCCTGTAATTTGTTTTCTTTATTCCCTCCATTACCATATACAAAACATCTTTCCATCCTGTTAAGACATTTTCTTAGGTGATTATTCCCACATTCTTAACACATAGATCATTGAATATTTTTACTTCTATGATTATCACCTGAACTTCCATGTAGATTCATTTCTCTCTTATTTGGTGTATAAGAAAACTCAACAAGGTTCATTTTGTTAATCATAACTCATGATAGATGGTGAAGAATAATGACAATAGTTTTCACTATATCTCAGATTCCATTTGGTTTATCATTTAGAAAAACACTATATTTTCCTTTACATCCATTATTAATTTGGTTCTTTATGGGTTCATCCATTTAAAAAAACTAAAAAGGTTAGTGTGAGCATATCAAATAAACCATAATAAAAAATCCTATTTAGAGTGTAAGTACTAAAATATACTTAACCATTCCATTCCATATTCAACTCTTTTTTATTTATAAAAAATAACCATGATTATTTTTTGAATAATAAACTTTGTGTTTATAGAGGATTTTTAACTTAAAATCATATGACATCCTAACATCTAAAGTTATCTAAACCTTGATCTGATACCAACAATAAGGGCATGTCCTTAAACCTTATATATTCTAGTGACTTTAAACTAGAACCCACTTTATTACATTCATAAAAATATTTTCTTTTTAGTGTTTTATAGAGTTAGTTTATAAATATTACATAAAAACCCACATATATACAAAGTGGACACATCTAATTAGTTTCCATTTTTCTAATAATATAAAACTTTTAAAATAAAACATGATTTATTTTCATGAAAAATCCTCACAACTTTTATATTTACTTATTTTTTTCCCTTACCCATCCTTAAACCCTTGAAAAACATTTTAAAAATGTGGTATGAGAACAAAAATCTCATTAAGGTACATAAAAAGAAGAAATATGTTAGTCTAGTGAAAAAACATGAAAAACCATGAAAAACCTTTTTCTTAAAAACATACCTTTTACCAAGAAAAAGAATCATCTTTATTTTTTTTAAATAAGTTATATTACCTTTTTAAAAACAATATTTCCATGAAAAATCATTAGAAATAGTTAAAACTTCATGTAATTTCTTCAAAATATCAGCATCATAGAACCTTTATAAATTAGAATAAACATATAACCAGATTTTAATATATTTCTTCAGAGAACATAATCATTACCTAATGAATCAGAGAAAAATATAGGTGCACCCATAATATAATCTATATTGGGATCACCTATGAGCTATAATATGGATCAATACTTCATAAAAAATATATAAGGACCATATTATAAATTAAAATTTTAATCTTTCAACTTTTCATCATAAACCATTGAAAATCACTTTTAAACTCATAGTCATTTCATTTAAAATACCATTTTCAATACCAAAATACCAAAAAAAGGTAAAAAGATTTTTATTTAAATAAAAAATGAAATATTTTAAAGGAATACAAATATAAAATAATGTTAATAGTGGTAGGAAATTTCATTGTCTCTTTATATGTTAAAATACCAAATTCCTTTTTTTCATTTTGTTAAAAAATTTCATATAAAACATGTAAAAATATTACTTTTGAAAACCACTGAAATAAAGTCAAAAGTGACATAAAAGTTTTTTATAAATATTTTAAATTTGTAAAAAACATCAATAAAATAATTTTTAGAATATTTACAAGGAAGAAAAGGAGTTGAAAAATAAATCTTTGAAAGAATATCTTTTTGAAAAGAAAGTCTCTTACCTTGAGTCTGACTCATCACGTATGTTCTTTATCTTCCTCAAAAATAAACTTATGTAAATTATTTACATACTTAATAATTTTTTCAATTTTATTATTCCTTTTATTTTATCTCTTACCATGCTATAAATAATTAGTTAATCATTTATGTTCACTTTAGAAGTTTTGATGGTATTTGTAGTATCTATAAAAATGACTTGGGTAGGTTAACTATAGTAAAAGAGTTCATTATTCCATCATCTATATAATATTAAAAATGAAATAATTATCATTTTTATACATCATATATTCTTTTAAAATCAATCGTGAAATATTTTATGAAAAATGAACTATGTTACAATCATAGAGATGATAGGTCGTACGTACGCATGAGTAACAATGCCATTTTTCAAATATCATTATGGAAAGAAGGAAAGTATTATTTTATCATTAAATAATTATTTTAATATAATAAATAACCTATTATTTATTTAAATATACTCATATATATCATCCATGTGACATGGTGATGAAAAAAGAATCACATCATTTTGTGGAGGCAGTAGTCTACACATATGCATAAACGACATTTTCATTTTTCAGTGTAAGAAAGAAAATGATATATTATAATTTTGTAATGATAAATATTTCATTAATATAATAATTATTTCATCAATATCACATATATTAACTGACTATATCTTTATTACCTACCATGTAAAGCGTTAATGAAAAATGAATAACATCACTTTGTAAGGGGATATTCCGTTGTACACACGAGAGACGTTATCATATCCCCAAGGAATGGAATGTAAGAAGTTGTATGTGATATCATAATTAAATAAGTATAATTATGTTAAAAATATCATATATGTACTTTAAATCCATCATTATAATAATCCTTGAGAGGCCATGATGAAAAATGAATTACATTTGTTCGGGAGGTGGTAGTCTTACACACAAAAGATGGTTTTGTTTCCCATCTGATGGAAGAGAAGATGGATTTAGTCTATTAAATTAATATAATAAAATCTATTTATATGTTACATAATATTTTTATTTGAATAATATTTGAAGGAGTTGGAAGTAGAAATAAAATAAAAACACTTGATTAAGAACGACACTTCTTTAAACAACCTCTTAATGTTTACACCCAAATATTTCCTAGATTAATTTTATATTAAAACCAAGGAATATAGGATTTGGGTATGTAATTAATTAATTTATTTGTGTAGGTTTTGGATAAACGAAAATGTTTTTTAGGTGTGAATATGAGAGTAGAGGGGGTGGCCTTTTATAAGTGGGTGAGAGGACACACTTCGAATTTTTGAAAAGAAAAAGGTGTACCCATGTTTTTCAAATGAAAAAATGATCCTACATGGTCCATTATCAAGACTTATATGATATAAGTCGTAAATATTTTTGTATAATATAATTTTGAAAAGTTTTTACATCAATTTAACCCTTGTCGTTTTAGTTTAACCCCCGATAAATCTATTTTTACCTTAACCGTGGTAAATGATTTTTATAGTTTTCACTATTCATTATGAAAAAAGATTAATTTAAACTTATTATATAATATAAATTATTATTATTAAAAATATTTAATACATTTTACTAAATTAAATTCATATAATATTTAGAATTTAATTTTAAATTAAAACCTTAAGACGTGATGAAGAAGTAGTTTCTCATCCACAATCCATTTTTTTATATTTTTTAAAGAAACATTTAAGAGGTAAGTGTGAAACCTAATATATTATCCACAAGATAAAATTCCTCACAAAATTAAACTAAAAAAACCCACACTTCATAATTAATAGACCATTCCAGAAGCAAAAGGATCCAAATTTCAAATTACAAAAAGTCATCAATGTGGATCTTCGAACACGTGCCATCCCATCACACGCCCACCAAAGCATGTCGCATCACACAAACCACCATCTCCAGAATAAAAATCAAATCCATAATAGTCATCATAGAAAAAAGAGAAACATCCATGACCTAGGATACCAAGAACCAGAGATACGCCATAACCATAATAAAAACCCTGAACAAATCAAACCTCAGAATTGACCTCCTCGAGAAGCCACGCTGATGTGACCGTCCTCACCATCCCCAAGTTAAAAAAATTATGAATTTAAATTAATATTTATTGATAAAAAATGTATTAATTTTATTTAAATTGTTCCTCATTATGGTTTTTTTAGTTAATTAAATTGGGGAAACATTATACACTTTAAATGTTTTTTATAAAACCCTATTTTTAAACCCAAAAATAAACTTATTCTTAAATCCAATATAAAGATGATTCAAATGAAATTAATTGAATTAAATATAAATAAATAATTTTTATGTTACTTTAAATAAAATTAAAATCATAATTATACTTTTAAATTACTTAATTTATTTCAAATAAATGACCATATTTGAAAAATCAACATTTTTCACCATTCACTGAAAAATGAATATTTTCGGAGAAAACAAAAAATTTCACCCAAATTTAATATTGATATTCTGATTTAAAAAATTAAGTTCAATTTATCAAATAAATTTTCTAAAATTTCTAGAAATTAATAATAATATTTTCTCACAAAAATAAATAAAAATCATTTTTGAAGAAAACATATTTTTCAATAATAAAATCGCTTTACGAAAAATTGATTGATTATTTACTAAGAATTTATCGATAAATTTATATTGATTTGGAAATTTATATATATATTTCATAATGTAATAAATACTATTCATACCCACTAATTTAATGGCTAGGTTATAATATTCATATTTAAATAATAATATTGTGTGGTTCGTTTAATTTTAGTATTGTGTAACTTGTACAATATATAACATAGTTTTCTTTTATAAAATATTGAGGTGTTATAATAAGAATATAGTTATATGAAAAATTAATTTGATAATCAATACAAATAATAAAAAATTAAAAAAATGTTCATGAAGTTCCATATTTCAATCATAAAGGGATTCTCATTGTACATTTGATGGAAATGTATCCTTTTTAAGATGATAATAATGAAAAAATAATTGTTTCACTAATACATATAACATAGAAGTAGTAAATAGGTATAAAATACGATAATTTTAAAATTATCAAATAAATAAACCCACATACAACCATTTATTATAAATTAATAATTAAAAATAATAATATTAACTTACATGAAATAGGTATTCCAATTTATGTAAAAAACATTACATTTTTTGTGGTTTATAAGAGAACATTAATTTAATTTGTATTACAACAATAACAAGTCCAAATAGAATTTCATTTTGAAGAATAAAAATTACACAGATTATAAAGATAAGTAAAATAATATATATCAAAGGGTTGAAAAATAAAGTGAGTTTAACCTTAAACATTATTTCCTATATCAAAATAGTTTATATTTTGTTTAGTTTTTTGAATCATGTGTTATCAAATTTATCATCCCTTGAATTACAAAAAATAGATAATTCCATTCAAATAAAGGAATATAAGAAATTAAAGGTTTTATTTTAGTGAAATAAATAGTTTTCATGAATGTATTAGTGTTAAATTAAATCGTCTTCTATTGTTTTTTTTCATTTAAAATCTATGGAATACTTAGATTATGAAGTTATCTAAAAATGAACATTTTTAGTGAAGAAAAAATATGGCATTAGTGTGGAAAGTGGAGTTATAATTTTCACTACAAGTATCGATAATATTTTTCTATTCCTAGGATTAGAATATTGGCTACATAAAAGGTGGGAATATTACATTACCTTATAGTATGTAGTGAAAAAGAGATATATCCAAAATAAAAAAAAACCTAGAACTGTAATATAATTTAATGATATATTTTGTTGTTATCAATATTGATAATTAAAATTTAATGGTGAGGAGTTGATGAAGATACATAAGTGATTCGAAATGGAAGATGGGGTGGGGGAAGGGATGTGATGTGATGGGGTTTTAAGGATCAAATAACACCTATTCAAGTAGTAAAAGACAAAGAAACCCTTAAACCAAGATCTTAATGCTTTGAAATTTAATCCATTCATAATATAAAATAAATAACATGTGTACCCTACAATGAATATTTCCAATATTATTATCTTCAATGACATGTTTGATATAAATCCTCGAGAAGAAACTAAATGAATCTTTCCTCTGATGTGTATCCATATGCCAACCTAAATCACCCAATGTTTGGGTGGGACTCTCCTTTACACCATGATATAATACCATTTTTTTGGGAAAATTAAATAATGGGAATAGAACATTCAGGTAGGGAGAATCAATAGAACTATTTGCATGGATTTCAGTCTATTTATATAGACTTTGGAAAAAATCCCCAGTCCTTCTTACATTTACTCATATGTTACATAATATAAGAGTAATGAATCGATTAAAAATGGTTTGTAATCATTCAACCAATTTTTCATACATTTATATTATAATGAATTAAATGATTCTCCCATTATATGAAACATTCATAATAATTGCCTTATGTAGAACATTATAAAACTCTATTGTTTAACATTCCATTTCACATTTTAATTGCATGATATGATTAAACAATATCATAACATTTATGATATTGATATATTGTACAATACAACATAACTAATGGTGGTAGAATGCCAACTCAATATCACAACTTATGATACTCCTAACAAGGTGTATAATATTTGATTCTACTTATGTCATATAATATGCCAAATATATTGTAAAAAATGATTTGACCCAAGTACACCATATATATATATGGATTTAGGTCATATCTTCATCAATATCCCTATTGCACTAAATCCATATAGTTTATATGTCACTTCACCTTATATTATATCATATAAAAAGAACTTATGAAATAATATCCAAAATTGCTTTTGTATGTCTTCCAAAACAATTTTGGAAATCCATCATCATCTTCACCATGTATCATATCATATGTAACACTTTATGAAATACATAAAAATCTCTATTTGGATAAACTCTAACACACTTTTAGAGAAATCTATGAGTTTCATAAAACTCCATACCCATTCAACCAACCATAAAATGTAACCTCGTAGAACTTTTTAGTGTTGAAAACAAATTCAAATTCTTGAGTTAATAAATATAAAAAATGATTGGCCTCTATAAAATCATCAATTTTTCTTAAGCTTCAAAGGAATCGGGTATGATCTCCATTAAACACATGTATTTCTTTACTTTTGTCTTCCAACTATATTAATACAATAATGAATAATAATATAATAACTTTTTACAAGACAATGAATAACCATGAGACATGAAGTATATCAATCTCATATAGATACTCATATGTTCTTGATTATCTGAGTATAGACTAACTAGACGAATGGACACATCACATGTCATTAATCTAAGAAGACGATCACATCACATGTGTATTACCTAGGTATGTACATACACTCATCATTTTATCCCAATTGAGGTCCTAGATGTCATAATTGTCGTATGAGAGGATAAATATCATCTTATTTAAGCCTCAACCCATGAACAGTTCAGCAACATACCCAAACACCTCTAATTTTCTCAACCTCAAGGATGGAATAAGAAAGTTATCAAATTATAAAGGTTCTCATGTTAGTTATTTCTTCAACCTTAGGTAAAAGGGTTCAATATGAATTATTCACCCCAATTATACTAAATATATTTTTTATAACACTTAATGTGGTATACTTAACATGTCACCCAGTACACAAAGCACCTTTTTTGTGTCAAGAGAATATTTTTCATCTATAAATACATCCCACCCACACTAAACTTTTCACTTCACTAAAACCTATAATACTCATGTTTACACCACTTAAGAAAAAAAATACTATGAAGAGAACCCTGGTTATTTCAAATCCCCAATACAAGATTCGAAGAGTTCAAAGGAAAGTCAAAATACTCCAAAAGAGATTCGTGATAGACTAGCTTCACAGGCCTATGCGGCGGAGCTATGCGACAGACCTATGCGGTAGAGCTCCATTACATAATATTTTGTGTACCCCTCCATGGAGTACCTGCGCGGCGAAGCTACTTGAAGGACCTTCACGAAAAACATCTCTTCTACGAGGCCCCAACAGTGCCTATAAATCGAGCCCTTGAGCTCCCCATTTCATGACTGAAAAAAGTTGAAAGACTCACTGAAGTTCCCATTGTGTATCTCCTTCGCATATATCCCTCAAATTGTCTCAGTTACCTCTATAAACCATGAGAGAATAGATAATTAAATGGGATAATCATGTTTTGAAAGTATTTTTACAAATTTTACATAGGTTTGGCCCCCCTATGTAAAACACATTCGTTAGTAATCATTCATACCTGTGCGGCATACCTGCATGCCATACTTGCACGCCATACCTGCGTTCCATACCTGCGTTCCATACCTGTGTGGTATACCTATGTGGTACATCAACACGGGGTACCTATGTGGCATAATTTTTCAAGGGACCTATGTGACCAACTCAAGTACCTCTTTTAAATCCATTCATAGAAGGGTATCTCCTTTGTTGGTTCCCTTATCTGAAAGGGACTAAGTTGAAGGCTCCACCAAAACCTCTGGACTTGTCAAACCTATGGGAAATCTGCATTAGCGTGTCTCCTATTTGGGTTTGTATTTCCATATTCATAGGTTTCCCACATTTGATTCATAATGGGGTCAGGATTCATGGAGTGTTTGTGGGTTTGTATATCCAATGTCACATGGACCTTTCTCCCATAAATAGTGTTGGGAAGTTCCCAGTTTGGGGGAAGGTTGGGTCCTGGAATCTCCCTTCTTGAAGAGATGACCCGAAACCTCAGTTCTATAGTAGGGAAGGTACAATTTACACTTGCTTTTCCGCACAAGCATATGAGAAGTCTCCTTTCCCTACTAGGATCAATTTTAGGGCAACCAGCTTAGCGTAAGCCCCTATCTTTTCTTGTGGGAGGTGGAATCATTTCTCCTCCTCTCTTCTTTGGTGCCAAAGGCCAAAGGGGGATGGGCATAGAGACTCTTGTTACCCTTTCCCTCTCCCGTTTCACTTTGTCTCCATTGGAAGCCATCCTAGTGTAAGCCCCCAATTTTCGTTCTTTCTTCCTTCCATTTTGACCCTTGTCCAATTTGATGAGAACAGAGGGAAATCTTGTTGCCTCCCCCTCTTCCTGGGTATCCTCGCCCTCTTCCATGGTTGACGCGGCCTCTTCCACTAGCAGAGGATTAAATATTTGAAAATTTGAGTGCCTTTATTGAATCTTTGACATCCTCTTGTTTCTCACACCGAGCATGACTCATGTGTTCTTAGATATTTTTCATGGTCACAACATGTGCACAAAAATCTATGAAATAATGAACTAAAAGAACTATGATTCCTATTCAAACTAGGATACGCAGGAATCCTTTTCAAGGCCCGAGCTCACTGGTCATCCTCCTTAGGAATAAGCCCCAAATTA
Organism: Viscum album; assembly: GCA_963277665.1. Classification (NCBI taxonomy): domain Eukaryota; kingdom Viridiplantae; phylum Streptophyta; class Magnoliopsida; order Santalales; family Viscaceae; genus Viscum; species Viscum album. The sequence goes on from OY728123.1 coordinate 822,614,125, forward strand.
AACCCCCAATCATCAAAGCATCCCTTTCAGGAAATAAGCCTAAACTCATCTCTATTAAAGGACTATACTCTCCTATGAGATTTATCGAACTACGTGGGATTTGATTCTCATCCATATGGGGTACGTAGGACGCCTCCTTGAGGTTCAAACCCAATACCCTAAATCAACCTTGTTCTCCTTGGGCCATATTCCCAACAAGGTCTGATCTTATTTGGAAACCCATTTCATTTCCAAGTTCCTTGGGCTACTTCAGCATAAGTCCCATACTAAGTTTCGACCGAGAACCTTTCGCTTAGAGGTCCTTATCACATGACCTTAAAATTTATGATGTGTCCTATTAAACGGCACTAGACTACGAGGGTTCTGATTCCTTTTACAAGGATACATAGGTAGCCCATTTTACGGGCACGATCCCAAGATCAAAACAAACCTTCGTCTCCCTAGATGACAATAAATTCCAGAGTGCCCCACTGAGTGGATTAAAAAATCAGTATCATCACAATGATGATTAAAAGAATCTCTAATCAGTATATTAGAGGATACTATTGATGGAAAACCTCAAATGCATACGGGTATTTCCATTTATGAATAACCTTGAATGCATACTGATGATTCTAGATTTTACACATGTTAATAATTGATTGTAAATTTCATGGGATACTTATGATATACTTGGTTAATTAATAAGGATTCATGAAAATATCTTAAATTTTCAAAGATATTCCAAGAGTAGATAATAATTCCCCCCAAAAGGGTGTGATGAGTCCAACCTCCCATCCTCCCGACCAATGAATGTTCTTAAGTACCGTAAAGTTCAAAATTAATGAATTCCTTCCTTTGGAAATTAGGTCCCCTTCAGATAAAGAACTATTGGAAATTTTCCATTTCCATAAATAAATCCAATGGAAACCACCTGGAAATAGTGATTCTTAAAACTAGAACACATGTTTCAAGTAACTACGAAACAAAAAATGGTGAAACCGACATGAATCCTTAACTAAGTTAATAATGTTACCCACATGTTAGGCCCCTATCGATTGATAATGGAAGGCCAGAAAAAGGAATCAATAATGCATGTATCCATCTAGAAATATGTTTTTTTAATGGATTTTGTTGTTGTCTCAGTTTTTTATTCTCAGAATTCCCTTCATTCCAAAAATGGATTTCTCCAAGACAACATCTGTGAACTTCCCAACCACTTCTCAAGCTGGATCTCCATCCACGGGAAGGACATAATCACCAACCTAGCATCTTCAATGCTGGGTCTCTAATGTGCTGGTAAAGGAATATCACCAGCATTGTACAATCCCAACTTTGGAGGCTACTCGACAGGCCCTCCAGGTCAATAATAATCTTCGATCATCTGGCCAATGACGACCAATGATCAAGAAGAAAATGGTGCCAACCACCATTTCCAACCGTTTTGGGTCCTTATCCCTAGAATGCAATAATTATTCCTCCCATACTACAGGGATGTGGATCAAGAGGTTACTCAAAGCCTCAATTCAAGAATGCAGGAGTCCTTCTTGAGGACTCCCACCAGCAGTTGCTGCCAGAATCGTGTGGTAGTGTACCCCCAACATGTTGGGGGTGTTGCCTCTAGACATTTGGCACAGGTCTCTTAGACCCGATCATGCAATACAAACCATAAGGGACAACGTCCGGTCAATAGGAAGCAGGTTCTCACCTCTGCCTCCTCCAGAGAAGTCCATCAATTTAACTTGATGGTAAAGAATGAGCAAGCACATACAACCATCTATCCTAATTTTACTACTCAGTTGAATCATCTAAAATAAACCCACCAATCCCACCAGATAAACTCGGTGGAGTACTGTGAACAGGAACATACACCTTCTTACAAGTCATCATCCAGTTAGTGGGATCGTCTGACTGCATTTAAAGAAGCCCGCCAATCTAATGTTGTGGCAACTAGTAAACATGAACATACACCTGTTTACAATCACCAATTCTATCAGCAGTCTCATATACCATTATTGAAGGAAGTCCATCAACCTTACTTGATGGAAAATTTCTAGCAGGCACACACACCTTTCAATGTTCATCAAGCCTACAAACAGTCTCATTTGGTAGCACCTGGAGAAGTCAGTCGGAAAGCTCTGATGACAAATTTGGGGCAAACCCAACTCTCTTACCCCATACATGAGTACCGTCAATATCCATTGATAAGAAAATGAGGATAGGAGTAGGCACATACACCTACTCTAGATTTGGAATGGATGTATATTCCTCTTCTGTCCGCTGAAGTCACCAACCACATCTTATCAATGGTGATAGGGTAGACGCATATCCCTGCCCATATTCTGGAAGCATGCCATGATATTTTAACAACTACTTCAATAGTATCAGGGGAACATGCACATAAATCTGTCCCCACACATAGGATGACACATTGGCATTCCATTCTGGAGCAGATGCATACTTATGTTCCAGTCCAGGAGGGTTATGGGGAATATTCCCCCATATCATATGGACAACAAGATTGGGAACATACACCCTTTCCAATTGGAGGTAATCGGTTCATTCTGGTATCCACTCCAAGGCAGGCATAGACACTTTCCCATGATAACCACTTTTCCCAGCAAGTGTCCCCAACTAAGTATAAGAGAACATCAAAAAATAATTCTCGCCAAGAACTTTTGGAAAATCAAGAGTCAAGCTGCGATTTGGATCCTCTTAATGATGGAGTTCATGAAGCCCTCAGACATTTATCTGTTTCAACTCAAGATCCTACCCTCTCATTACCAAATTATGGGAGTGGTAGTTGTAATTATGAAGTTCCTCGTCGGACCCTTCATCATGAAGGCTTGCTTCATAAAAATTCGGTCAATCCAGAGTGCCTATCTCTGGATGAGAGCCACAGAAACCCTTCATGTGGCCAGAAGAACAAGGAGCAAGAAGATTTATCCCTTGTTGTAATCCATCATAGTGATCCTCTCCATGATGGAATTCGCTGAGAAATTACTCTACACAGTATTATTTCGCATTGTCAAGACAATTCCATAATTGACAATGTAGCGATGAGAAATCCCTCCTATATTGAGGCACTTAAAAACACAAGGCCAGTCATGTATGATGCCTTGTCATTTACAGGTGAAATAGTTTCTCAACCATAAGACATCTTAAGGAAACGGTCTTTCTCCAAACCTCCCTTAGGTCATTTTTCTTCTAATACAGAGCATCCATTTTGGTCAGACCATGTGGAGAAACCACTAGTGAAAGATAATGAAGATGTGTTAAACATGAGGATACAATTAGCTAAAGGAGAAATACCAGTTATGTTCTGGCCTTTGGAAAATTCTCAATATAACATTCCAAAAGTGATGAAAAAAGATTTCATTCATGACATCCACATAAACTTATGGAAAACTCTTCATCATGTGAGAACCAAAATATTACCATATGATGAATATCAAAATCATGTAAAGGCAATAGAAGGGTTACAATTCCAAATTGACTTGGAATCTCTCTCAGTTTCCCTACATCCAAAGGTTGTAAAATAGAATATATCCCTTCATATTGCATGTCTCAATGCTCTAAAGAGACTACACTAGTTAATTTTTGGTTCCTCATCCAGTGTTTGTATCAAAGGATGGGGTGCATATGGAGCACTGAATTTTACTCCACTCCAAAATCAGAAAAGTCTACCAAAATTGGTCTCATGAAATGTTATTGCCCATGGTCAGCCACAATCAATGGATTTTGTATGTAATCGGATTTTTTCTCAAGAACAGGCCTAAACCAGTTCTCATCAGAATTGGGCCCAAATGAAAGAAGTTGTTGAGTTACTTTTACATCAAGCATCCGAGAATCTTGAGCAACCATCCTGCTTAGAGGATGTCAGGCATTAGAGAATGCAAATGTCTAAAATAGCACAACAATCTTCCGGAACATGTGATTTAAATGGTTGTCATATGATGCACCTAGCTAATGTTCGAACCAAAATCCACAAAATCAGAAGAGCAGTTTCACAAATTTCATCCATAGTAGTTCAATAATCACCCCAAGTTGCAAGGCTAGGGGCTCATTTAATTCAACCTTCAAGATCATTCAACAATGTTCAAATAATTGAAGAAGAAGAATAGGAATATCCTCAACCTGCATGGTTGGGGGCTTTTTCACATCTTCAATTACCTCCTCAACGAAAGTTAGTTTTCTCCCAATTAGGGAAGAAGCCACAAGGAAATCAGACAATTGAACTATCTAAGGATTCCCTTCAGGTTACTTTACATCAAACAGTTCCATGGAATTAATCATATAGGAGAACAAAGTCTCATGAAGGACACAAAGGAAGACGATCTCTCAAAAATACTGACAGAATTCCATCATTTAATTACGTGTCAGTAAATGTCCTTAACACCATTGTATAAGATCCTCGAGAAAATAAGTCCAGTTTATGGGACTCAGAAGATGAAGTTCTTGTACATAATATGGTACACACCGAGGAAAATTAATAAGGTGTGCACACTCAAAATCAGAGGCTTACCCAGAATCTAGGTATGCCTTCAAATAACCAACTACCCCCTCTTTGAAAGGAATCTAACAAGGGGAAAGGAAAAAGTTAGATGACATCTCACTTTTCCACTAGAGAAGGTCAATCTCTTTCACTTGAAGATATATTTTCACAGCAAGAAGAGGAAATGAAAGAGTTGAAGAGACTCAATACATAGTTACTTCGAAACAAAATTTCTGCTAGACGTACTCCTCAGATAGGTCCTCAACTTCCAAATCCTGTAGGAGCTCCTCAGAAAAGAGGATTTGTAGTAATTACAGATGTAGATAATGAATTCCCTCAGCTGGGTACACAATCAAGGCAGGATCAAACACATCCTGATAGGCCTATTCCCATGGATTATCCAAGGTAGATATCAGCACCACCATCAGTGGTTTTGTCAGTCATTACACCAGCTCAATATCCAATTCCTATACTTGCACAAGTTCCATCTCATTTGGATATTCCCCAAATGATTATGAACACAATTTAGGAATTAACAGCTCGATTAGAATCTATGGAAGAACGACGTGCACTAGTTCATCCAGAAAAGAGAGCTTACCCTGAATGGGTGGATTCAATTCCTCCCCTACCAAATTTTGTGAATACCACATTCCCAATATTTAATGGTTCAGGAGATCCATAACAACACTTAACACATTTTTTTCTCTCGTTGTGATCCCATGATGGTAACTTCTCAACAACAAGAAGTCGTTAAGATTAGGTGTTTTGTGAAGTCATTACAAGGACCATCTTTTGTCTAGTATATAAGTTTACAATCTCGATCAATTACTAGATGGGAAGATCTCCATCAGAAATTCCTTCTTCAATTTAGCTCAACTCTGCCAAAGATGGCAGTTTTTGATCATACCAACTATAAAAAAAGGGAGAATGAAAAATTTTCAGATTGTATTGCACGATGGAAAGGATTAACATATTCTTTAAGTCTGTCACTCCCTCAACAAGAGTTGCTATCAATTTGTGTGCCAAATCTACGTGATGAATTACACACACCATTGATCCCTATGAAATACACAAGAGGGTTTCGATACCTTACTTCAATCACTCAATATATAGAAGACCCTATTATAGAAACTAAGGCTAAAACTTGTGTAATTCCTTCATCTCTAGGGAGGAGGATAGGAAAGGTAGAAGATGCTACAGTCACACTCAAACAGGCACCTATACCTACTTCTACTTCAAGACTTTCATCATACTGAAGGCCTCTACCTCCTGAGAATCAGTAGCAACGACCGCCTTTTCAAGATGATTAGAGAGATCAAACGCATAAATAATTTGAGGAATTAACGAATAAAGTTTATCCTTTCAAGAATGAACAAGTTCATGGTTAGTTCATCTCAGCCTTAGAAAACAATTTGGCTCAGTTGCTAAGGCTGAAGAATCCAAATAAAGAGAGAGATGAATAAGTTTAGAATTACTGTCCCTTTCACCAGATGTTGGGACACCCCATTCAGGAGTGTTTTTATTTCAAAGACCTTCTACAAAAGATGATAGACTATGGACAAGTAAAACTAAAAATTTCATCATCTCAATTAGCATGTGTTACTGCTACAGATCCAGAGGAAGAATGTGAATGGAAAGAGGTAAAAACTAAAAATGTGAAAAAAAAAATATGATGATTGGATGATCAAGAAAATGATCAACTGGATTCATGAAATTTTACAGACACAGTTTAAACAACCGATAGTTTTTTCTTCCACTCATTCCATAGAAAAACTACCTTCATCAAAAGGTCGTTCCTCAAAGAAGCAAAGTGATTATAAGGACAAAGAGTAGTCAGAAGATGATGAGCTCGTGTCAAGGACAAAGTTGTCCTTGACCCTAGCAGATTTTATGCCATCTATTTCAAAAGCATGGTAACCACCCCGCCAAATGGAACAACCAGAATTAACCTGTCAATAAGAATATTTTTCAGATGAAGAATTGATATTTGGTTCTGTTAATGTTATCCATTTAACATATCCTTATGCCAATGGTGATTCTGATTATAATGAGACAGAATTCCTTGTACCTAATTGGGGAAAAGGAGGAAGAGGTTAAGTTCGAGGATACAGGGGAAGACATGGGAATTATAGAAACCACCATTTTAACTCTACCCCATCTCGAACCATATATGCGGAAGAAACTTATTGAAGAGGAAGAGCCCTTCTGCGGGTTCAACAGGAACAAGGAGTTTCTTCCATGAAATATAGTTTTGGTTCTGACACAATTATTTTGTAAGATCAATTAGAAGTCACACCATATTCTTCTCAACAAATGAATAGACCTAGTCAGTCTAATTTACCAAAGCCAAGAGTATGTCCAGCTTCTGCTCTGACATAGAGTACGTCTACATCCAAAGCATCAACTTCCAAAGCACCTGAAAACCCACATTTTCATGCTAGGAAACATAGACCTTTGGACCAAAAGTATGATGTTTTGAAATAATTGGCCCAATTACTAGACAAGTTGTCAATTATGGAGGCTTTGAATCTTTTAAAAGATCTTCAAGAAGCACTCATTGAGGATTTGTCAAGTCCTCAAGAGTTTGAAACCGAATTTGCTACTGTTGTGGTCTATCATATAGAGAACGATTCTATAGAATGTCATACAGTCATATCTTTTACATATGAAGATGAAAAAGATGTGGTGCATGGGAATATCAGACCATTGTATTTTTCTGGCAAGGTCAATGACATAGACATCCGATGATCCATTATTGATAATGGCTCTGGAGCCAACCTCATTCTAGTTTGTACACATCATTAATTGGGCCTAATAGAATATGACTTATCTATTTTGTATTTAATGTTTCAAGATTATGATAAGAATGAACAAGCACCTTTGGGCAAGATTACACTCAAAACTCACTTTGGAGATCTTGTGTCTAATTCAGATTTCATGGTTGTTCGTCAAGACACAGCCTTTAATATTCTGCTTAGAAGGCCTTGGCTGCATCAACATGTAGCCATACCTTCTTCATACCACCAATGTCTTAAGTAATATTTCAATGGTCAAATCGAGACATTTTATGGTGAAAATACTCCATTAAAAACATGTGAATATCAATACATTGAGGTAGAGTTTTATCACACAAAAGGAACTAAGTCCATGACAAAAGAAATAGCTAAAGTTAATGCTTCGAATAGACTGGAAAAGATCCCATCAAATCCATTTATACATTTGAGTACAGAGTATATGTTACCCATCAATCAAAATGAAAAGGTAAACCCAAATCCAGAAAATCGTCCAGTAACTTCCATAATGTCGATTACAGAAATTGAGCTTAACAACATGGAAGAAATTGTTGATTCCCCAAGAAATGATGAAATCCTAAATGGAGATGTTTTCATTTCATCCACTAAATTATAACAAGCCTCTAATTCTTAATCCAGAGTAGAAGAGATTGTAGTAATGCTAGATAAAGACAAATATGTTGATTCTCAATCCATCAATACCTCTTTATTACCACAGGAAGACCCTTTGTCATTATTAGGGTCAGATAGGTGGCCTCTTCTTCGGGATGTTCAAATACTGATTTCCCTTCTAACTCAAGTGTTTTTTCCTCATCATATACTATGAAAATAGAAATAGAATAGGTAACATGTAATGAAGAAGAAGAATAAGATCTCCAGGATGCTCCTCCGACATTTGAGGAAGGTGTCTCTACCATTGTGGATGAGCTCAGAGAAATAAATATGGGTACAGAAGAAGATCCACTCCCAACTCTAATTAGTGCGGCCAGACCTCTAAAGAGAAAGACGTGTATACTTCATTTATAAAGAAATTTCAAGATATATTTTCTTGGAATTATACAGAAATTCCATGTATTAATCCTGATGTAGCCACCCATCATTTGGGGTTGCCAGAAGAACATCGTGTATTCAAGTAGGTAGCAAGAAGAACACACCCAAATCATGCCTCTAAAATTGAAGCTGAAGTTGATAAGCTTATAATGGCAAAATTTATCAGGGAAGTTTAGTATCCCAAATGGTTTTCCAATATTGTCCCAGTGAAAAAGTAGAATATGCAAATTAGAGTTTGCATTGACTTCAGAGATCTTAACCAGTATTGTCCTAAAGATGATTTTCCAGTTCTGATTACAGAGCTTCTAATTGATGCAACGACTGGATATGAAGCTCTTTCCTTCATGGATGGATACTCTGTGTATAATCAAATTCGTATGGCCCTAAAGGATGAAGAATCTACAGCTTTCAGAGCCCCTCAACATGTGTTTTTCTATCGAGTAATACCCTTTGGCTTAAAGAATGTAGGTGCAACATATCAACATGCCATGCACCATATCTTCAAACCCTTCTGAGGGAAATTTGTTGAATGTTATGTGGAAGATTTAGTGGTCAAATCCAGACAACTTTCTAATCACTTGTCTGATTTGGAAACCATATTCCATAAACTCCGGCAACACAGTTTGAAGACGAACCTCTTAAAATGTGCATTCAGGGTAACCTCAGGAAAGTTCCTTGGCTTCGTTATACGCCATTGTAGAATCGAAGTTGATCCTGAGAAAACAACATTTATCCTTGGTATGTAAACTCCACAAAATTTGAAAGAATTAAGAGGACTCGAAGGACACTTGGCCTATATTTGGTGCTTTATCACCAATTTGGAAGGCTATTGTTTGTACTTCACCAGATTAATGAAGAAGGGAGTCACCTACAAATGGACTGAAGACTACCAAGAAGCATTTGATACCCTCAAGAAATATCTCTTGAGTCCACCAGTATTAATTCCACATATTGAAGTAAGACCACTTATTCCCTACGTGACAACTTTAGATCAATCACTAGGTTCTTTCCTTACCCAAAAGAATGATGCGGGGTATGAAAACAGCATTTACTATCTCAGTCAAACTATGCTTGATGTGGAAACTCAATATTCAAGTATTGAAAAGTGTTGCCTATTATTAATATTTGATGTTCAAAAATTGAGGCACTACCTGCAACATCATGAGTTTCAATTGGTATCTCAAAAAAATATACTCAAATTTATCCTCAGTCGTCCTATGCTCACATGGAGTATGGCATGGTGGGCAGTTATTTTGAAATAGTTTGATATCCAGTTTGTGCCTCAAAAGGCAATAAAAGGCCAAGATCTGGCTGAGTTCCTTACTGAGCATCCATCTACAGAAGATACATCGTTTAATACTAAACTTCCTGATGAAGAGGTCTTCTATATTCAAGATAATTCCCAAACATGTGAAATGTATTTTGATGGTGCTTCCATAAGTCCAACAGAGAAAATAATGGAAAACCCTAAAATCAACAAAGTTGGATTAGGAATTGTCCTTATTTCCCTAAAAAAGGCAATATTGCCTTATTCCTTCCTGTTATCAGAAGGTGGTACCAACAATGAGGCAGAATATCAAGCTCTCATTGCAGTTTTGGAATTGGCCCTTTAAGTGAAAATGGATCATTTAAAGGTGAAAGGTGATTCAGAATTAGTAGTCAAACAAATAAATGGGGAATATTATATCAGAAAAGAGGAGTTAATACCTTTTTGTGATTATGTCAGAGGGTTAATAGATGAATTTCCCTCAGAGCCTGATTTTATTATGTCCTGCGATCACAAAATGCCCAAGAAGATACACTGGCTAATGTAGCTACAAACATGGTAGATCCAAATCGGGATGAGATAATCATTATCATATCCCATCGTCATGTCATCTCACCTTTTGTTCAAACCACAATGGATGAAATTAATGAAATTAACCCTATTTATGAACCTTATGGTCATACCATGGGATGGAGAACATCCATCATAGAATATCTTCAAAATGGGATACTTCCACCAGATATGGCTGAAAAAGAACAGATCTGAAGACAAGCTGATAATTTTACTCTTTATGATGGTCCAAACCACCAAAAGATCCTCTACAAGTGAGGTTTTGATGGAATTATCTTCATATGTATTGAAGGAAAATAAAATGTAGTTATTATGAAATAATTATATTCAAAAGTTTGTGGTGCCCACAAGTTTGGGCACAGACTCTCTGATCAGATCTGAAGTCTTGGATACTTTTGGCCTTCAATAATGCAGGATTTCACAGATTTTACTAAAAAATTCCATCCCATCCAAGTGCATGCCAACTTCATTCATCAACCCCTAGAGTTTCTACATACAACTAAATACTCCTGACCATTTTCCACATGGTTAATGGATGTAATAGGGCATTATCCTCCATCCACAGCTAAGAAGTTCAAGTATATTCTCACTGCTACTGACTTCTTCTCTAAATGGGATGAAGCAATACCTCTCAAGGAATTCGGAGACAAAACCACTGTTAGTTTTTTCAAAAATAATATCATCACCATATTTGGTGTCCCTCGTACTATTTTGATGAAAAATGGCACCAATTTTTGTTCTTATGAGGTAAAAAAGTTATATTAGGGACATAATATCAAATCCAACCATTCATCTCGATATCATGCACTGGCCAATGGACAGATAGAGGCCTTCAATAAGACCTTATCAAATATACTCCAGAAAATGGTGGATAAATATAAGAAATCATGGTCTGATAAACTATTTTTCTTTATGGGATTACCAGACAACTACCTGTACTGCTACACAGGCAACTCCATATTTATTGGTATATGAAACTGAAACAGTTTTTCCAATTGAAATGAAATTTTCTTCACTCAGAGTTGCAATCTGTGATCAATTATCTAAAGAGGAGAGGTCTCAGAAATGGTTTAATGAGTTGGAACGATTAGAAGAGAAAATATTTCATACTCTGCATCATTTAGAACTCTATAAAAATAGAATAGCACGCGATTTTGACAAGAAAGTTCTTCTTTGTTCATTTCTTCAAGGAGAATTGGTATTAATCCTTAGAAGTCCAATGATACCTAGAAAGAAACCTCCAAAACTTGAGCCAAAGTGGGAAGGACCTTATTCTATACATAAGGTCTATTCAAATGGAGCTTATTCCCTAATCTCAATGTATGGAGAGACTATTACAACACCAACCAATATGAGATTCTTGAAGAAATACTTTGTGTAGTTGTGCACATTGGTCCTCACTGCAAGACTTTAACCAGCACAGTACCATGTCCTTGTTGCAAGACTTAAAACTGCATAGCCCCCATATCCTAGTTTCAAGACATTAAACTGCATAACAACCATAAGCGTCTATGCTTCATGACAACAAAATGAGTAGGATATTCATCCTTGTCACATAATGTTAAACCGCATGACATCATTTGTACAAATAATGTTTTCTCTATTTTGATGTTAGAAACTTCCATAAGAAAACATCATTGATGTCATCACTACTCCTTAGTAGTATATGAGTCCCTCTCTTTCCTATGTCTGAGTCAGATCTTCCTAGAGACCTAATTTCAAGAACTATGTATGGCTTAATTCTCATTTTCCAATGAGATACGTAGAGACACCTAAATCTCCAATTTTGGGCCCATCCACAATCACAAAATATTCTTATTTTATTTTCCTCTTCTGTATATGAATCAGAGTTATATAGAGTATTTCCTTAAGATATATGATTTAGTCCTTATACCATTTTATGTCTTAAGATTTATCATTCTCTCATAATGTGTCAAAAGTTCTCGTTCTTCATGTCAAAATCGATTGGCATGAGAAATGACTGTTTCAAGAACTATGTTAGGCTTGATTCTCATTTTCCAATGAGATATGTAGAGAGGCCTAGATCTCCAATCTTGGGCCCAGATGCAATAAAAAAGTCCATTTATTTTTTGTATAAGAATTATATCTGCATAGAGAATTTTTTAAGAACTATGTATGACTTGATTCTTTCCCTAACAATACATATAGTGACACTTGGGTTTTATCCCTTAATCTAGTTACAATATGTCTTTCCTTTCACAAAGGTTCATCTTCGTCCTTACCATATGACATTAAACTGCATGGAAATATAGTATCCATATTCTCCACTTGTGTCACCTTTGCGCTATAAAAGAAACCCTTACTGCTCCTTGTTTCTCACACCTAGCATAGCTCACGTGGGCTTAGGAATTGGTTAAATAGATTCTTTATATAAATAAGGTGTCTCAATTTATTATGGGATTATTAATGTCTTCACTGCATGACTTAAAACTGCACAATATAATGTTTTCGTTGCATGACTTTAAACTAAACGTTATAATATTAATTCAAAGGAAACAAAGAAAGTCTCCATTTTACATATGAGTCAGATTTATGTAAAGAACGTCAAACTCATAGCATATATGGTTAAAATATTTACCATATGCATTGGACAGAAACCCCTTACTTATTTCAGACTCTTAATCTTGAATATTTTGATATCCTCGTAATGTTTCTTATGGTTTCTCATGACAGAGTTTCTAATACCTGAGATCTATTTTTGCCTGACTGTGTAGCATGTGCCCTTAGGCATCCTTGCATAAGTTGCCTACATAACAGGCACGTTAGTCAAAAGATGCCACTATTTGGATATGTAGCATATTCCCTAGTTGGCCCTGCATAATACAACCCCCATAACAGGTTTTTCAAATAATTGTAACTTCGTTCTTGGTTATGGTGTCTTTGTCCCCTTTAATCTTTGATGACAATATACAAGAATTTTTATTTTATAACAGTCATTCAATTAAAATTGTCCCATTGTCTTTATCATAATCTGAAAGTCTTCAAGACCATGCTTTACATGTAGTTGGGGTTTGGCTTAGTGGTAAGCACCCCTTAAATCTACATGAAAAATGGGGGTTCAAAACCCATTGGGCGCAGGCACTGTAGCAGTACTGTAGCGTACTGTAGCAGTGGCGGCACTGTAGCAACGGCGGGCACTGTAGCGGCGGCAGTGCACTGTAGCGGCGGCGGGTACTGTGCAGTACTGTAGCAACGCGGGTACTGTAGCAGTACTATTCACAGAATGGTCTTTGGGCCAAAAAAATGGGCCTACGGGTCATGTAATGGGCTAAATGCCCACTGGGCCTTCGGGCTATGTAATGGGTCTCCCTCTATCCAGTTAAAGAGGTCTTTGCTTTGCTTTAATAAAAAAAATGAGGCTTCGGCCCCAACCTTTAAAAAAAAAGACCATGCTTTACATGTTTCCCTCACCATGTGTTCAATAAAATATGAAATAACCTTAAAATCACTTGGCCACATATTATATATTGTTTCCATTTATGGTCCTAGTTGTATGACCTAAAACTACAGACATCATACCTCTTAAGTTTGGTTCAGACCTTCGTAAAAGTTCTATTCCTACGATTCTTTGAAAATATTGGGTGGAAATACCCTTTCCATATTCAGGTACCTTTCTCCATAAACCAAACTCTGTGCTTCGAAAAATCTGAATATTCATAAACTTTCTTCTTCTTTTAGAAATAGAATGTCAAAATTCTGAGAGCTCTTTTGTCTGGCTATGCAGCACGTAACCTTAGGTGGCCTTGCATATGTTGCCTACATAACAGGCATGTTAGTTAAAAGATGCCACTATTTGGCTATATAGCATATTCCCCAGTTGTCCCTACATAACATATCCCCCATGACGGGTTTTTAAAACAATGGTAACTTCATTCTTGGAAATGACTTCCTCTAATGCTTTTAGCCCTTTTTCCCATATAATTCCTCGGTTCCACAAATTCCCAAATCACAGTTTACAATTTTTTCTTTCATACATGAATATGATAGTATATTTCCAAACAAATTATCAAGAAATTGTGAGTGTTTCGTACCTTTGGTCAGAGCTAAAAACCTTAAATTAAATCCACCCATTGTCCTCACTTCATGACTTAAAACTACATAGTACCAATGTCCTCAATTCATGACTTAAAACTACACAATAATAGTGTCCTCACTGCATGACCTAAAACTGCACAGTACTAATGTCCTCACTACATGACTTAAAACTGAACAATATGATATCATAAATTCCCCCTTTCTAATAAATTTTAACCATTACTCATACACCAAATTTGTAAAGAAATGGTTTTCCTATTCATGACTTTTGTCAGTCTAAAATAGTCATTTTCATTCTTAAAATTCATTTCCTTGGAAAAACTACCCACTGTGGTCTTGAGTTGCCCAAATCTTATTTTACCCTATCTATCAGTAGTAAAATGTTAAAATTCAAAGAGCTATTTTATTTGACTATGTAGCATGTGCCCTTAAGCGGCCTTGTATAAGTTTCTTACATAATAGGCATGTCAGTCAAAAGATGCCACTATTTGGATATATAGAATATGCCCTAGTCGGTCCTGCATAATATAGCCCCCATAATGGGTTTGTTAAATAATGGTAATTTCATTCTTGTAAAATACACCCCTTATGTTGACACGGGTTTTAAATTTGGTGACCATAAAAATCATGTCTCAAGATTCCACTTGGAAATATTTAAATAATATTAAAGCAATTCTTAGCCACAGAGTTTTGTTTGAGACCTAAGTTCAAAATTTATGGTCAATGCTATTTGACCTTAAATACTAGCCCTTTATAGTCCAACATGAATGACTCTAAACTTCCAATGCAAAAGACTTCGTGATCATTAGATTGAGAACCCATGAAGGTCACTCTAAACAAAAGTCAAGTCCCATCTCACTAAACATACATTTTCGTATGATTTATATAATATTGAGAAATAAAAAAAGTCAAAAGATATGAAATTTGTGGGGTTATCCATATAACCCTAGAAATAGTCAAATTATGCTCATTAGGGCCATCATCTTAATAAGAAATTTTTTAGCACTCCATTCTTTCCATTATAATAATGATTGTTTAACATAAATAAGCCATTATCATCATTTAATTTTAATATTACAATCATAGAAAACAGGAATGAATACATATATGATTGAAGACAAAATTTTTACCATTCATATAAAATAAGAGGTCCATCCACAAAATAGAGCCTCGCTATCATGTTTTAGAATAAACTCTCAACATGACTTTTCATTTTTTGGACCGCTTCATGAGCCCTATCAGCTGCTTGTTAAAGTTGAAACAGCTGAGCAACTCCAACCGCCTCTGCTTGAAGAAGTGATTCTTTAGTAGTTGAAATGGCTGTTATCCCCTCTAATTGGGTTTCTCCCAATGTTTGATTCAACTGCTCAATTTTGTTATGAAAAACATCCAGTTGCTATTGAAGATATAATAACTCCTTCATGACTTCTTCAATTTTTTGGCTAATTTAAATCGATTTCTTGTCATAATTTTCCTCTACCTCAACTACTAAAGATTGAAATCCCTCAATATTGACAAGTCATTTAGCCTCTTCAAAAAAATTTATCAGCTTATGCCCCTTCTTTTACTGGAAAATGATTTCTTTTATAGCATCATGGACTGGTCGATAATTATATCCACCAAATATCAATGTACAAAATAATGTTGGGAGTTTGAAAAAATGGGACAACAATTCATCTAAAGGATTCTTAGAAATTATTCTCCAGATATGTCACCATGTATTCTTACGTTCCATGCCAAGAGCATATTGAATCTCTAAGTCTGAATTTGAGTCACTACCATGAGTTAAAATGTACTCTGGAAATAGGTCACTTAAAGAGCTGCCTTGTTCTTCTTCTCTTAGAACAGTAGAAACTTCACCTTCTGATCTAAGAGATGATAACCCTAAATGATAAATCAAGGTCATTTTCCATTTCAAATGGAAGAAAAAGATATGATTTAGATAGCTGATTATATTTACCCAATAATAAGTCAGCTGCTTGATTGGATTCATCCCCTACATTCTCAACTTCAGTGATTTGAGCATATATTTCTTGAGAAGGGGCATTCCCTTGAGTTTTCTCAGTTATTATATTTGAAGGAACTGGAGCATCTCTTGATGGAGGATCCTCTAGAGGTGTTTCTCCAAGTCCAATAGAAGGATAGAGTGGAATACCATGTTCCTGAAGAGCCTTTGTGAAATTTTATGCAGATAAAGCTACAAAAGGTGAACTTCGATGTAAAGAATAAAGTAAAGAAGAATAATTATTTATGTAAAATGAATAAATAAGGAATTACATCCTTTAAATTCTTTATGGAAATCCCCAAACTCTTTAATGGAACCTGGAATATCAATATTTCGATGAAGGTATTTCACCATTTTAGTATATGCAGCTTGGAATGTAATAGCATCCTCACCATTTAAGGTATCAAACAAACATTGGTTGATGCCTAAATTATCTCCGCTGACATTTTGTTCCATTGGCTCTTTAATTGGTATAACTTCATCAGATCTTTCCAAGCTCGGACCAATATCAGCATTTATCTCAGACTGCCTTGGGTCTTCATTCCTTTCTTCTAGAGCAACAGAAATATCAGTATTGATTATTTTAGGGTCGCTGAAGAAAGAAACCGAGGAATGTATTTAATCTTACCATGGATTTCCTCTATCTCAGTAGAGATAGGAGAAGGTATAGCTGAATCTTTTGGTGATCTATCTACTAAAATTGTAGATTCATCAACATGAACCAGGGTTTCCCCTGGGGTTACAATTTCTGGTCTCGAAGAATCATCTCTTAATCCCTTTAGAGAGGAGAGAGACATGGATCTTGCAAGAGGATAAAATGTGATTACCGGAGTGTATTGAGAAAATAATATGCCCTAAGGAAAGTATAAATACTTACTCCTTCAGCGAACAATTCGGATCAATCTCATTTCTCTCTTACGTTTTGGTTCAAAAGCATGGGGAGAAATTGAAACACTCCTCTTAATAGGAGAAACTTGAGGTAATGGTTGGGGATTATCTATCTCCATTACCCTAGTCACGATTCTCACTCCTAGAGAAAGTTCTGCTGACCTGAGAGGGTAATTCTTTGCATCAATAGGAGAGCCTGTAGGACCATACTTAGGTGATTTGATAATTGGTCTGGAGCTTCCTTCTCTACATTAAAGCTGCAAAAATATATTTTCATCAAGATTAATGATGATAAATGATAAAGAATAATGGAGAAAAAATAAAAATAAAAATACATTCTCAGTATTAACATAAATATCCCACTCCTCATAGTTGATAATTACCCATTCGTGTAATCCTAAGTCCATCATATGAGATACTCATTTAGAGGCTGGAATTTGTTCATCAGTTGCATATATAAAAGCCTCCAACTCTGTAATATAATTTTTTACTTAAGCTAGGTTATTGTCCAGATTTCAATCAGAAGGTGCCTTGATGTCACCAATATCTGGTATTCGAATGCCATGCTAGAGGAATACCCATGCATCCCTAAGATCACGAGTTACACCCTCCCAATGATGAATGGATGAAGTTCGCACATAATTCAATCTTGGTATGGTTGATTGTGGAGGAGATTCAACACCTTATAAATGGTGATCTTCTTTAGACCTCCTTTATTCTTTATAAAGTTCAACAGATGGAATTGGAACCTCTATTTGATGGCGATGACTGGATCGCCTTGGCGTCAAAGGAATTGCTTCTCTAGCCCTAGTCTTCCTGGTATACTTCCTGCGAAGATGTTTTTAGGGATCTAAAACCTCTGAAACATCTGTATCATATCTGTACTTGGACTTCTTACCATGATTTCCATGTGAAATAGTCATTGTGGCCACCACTCGATATATTCCTTTTGTTAAAGCCCCTTGAGGATATGAAGAGGCCCAAGATTTAGCATACCCAACTTCCAATCCAATCGATGCATCTGGTGGAGGTAGTGTGATCGACAGTTTGGATACCTCTAAAGCCATTAGAATCCATAATTGTCATGATACCATTGGGTGTTTCTCCTATCTGACATATGTGGGTGGAAAAGTGTTTGATTGTTGAAGACATCTAAACTGACAAGAAAACCTATAGGGGACGTAATTCTTACAGATGATTTCACCGTCAGTATTGGTTGATAATATACTATCCCCTAACTTCATTATATAAGATCTTAGCTCATAATTCTTTTCTTTACCATCATCAATAAATGTTCCAACTGGTGGGTTACCAAAAGGAAAAAAGCTGAATTATCCTGAGACATTCAATGCCTTTAGCACCACATCAGGTCTCAAGTTTAGAGGCTGGATACCAGAAAAATTCTGTAAAAATGGGGTGAATCGACCATTGGGAACTCTAATTGAATTCAACACTGAGTATGAAGAAAAATGTGCTGCAATCCAACCCCACAACACTTGGATTGGCCCTACAATTCTAAATAGAGCCTTACCATTGTATAAATGCAGCAGGAGATAGTAAATTCTTTCCAATAAAGGGGTTTCTAATCCAATATACTTCCCTTCTAATAGTTTAGCTACAATGACAAAAGTCTACGATCTTACACCACTTCCATATTCATGGACTGGAAGTAAGGAAAGTATCTAAGCGTACCTTTGCATCTATATAAGGTTTTACTTTATAGCTACATTGCTTATAATCACCTCTTTCTAGTTTAGGCCAATATGTGCCTGAACTGCCCCAGTTATCTGCAGAAGGACAAATTTTAGGACATCCACAGGTTGGACCTTTCTCTGTTGTTGGTTCTAATAAGGCTTCCATCCACACTCTAGCATGAATATCTTTTTTTTCTTTGGGTAAATTCTTTGCTATCTTAAATAATTCATGGGATAGTGGTTGTGTTCTAGTAGAATCATCCCATATTGTAGTAAAGAGAATAAATTCATCATACATTTCCCTAAGAATGGGAATTATAGCTATTTGGTAAATATCCCATAGACTAATACCCACTTCACCATGCATCAAATGAAAGGAATTCATTTGTGGACTCTATTGGATAAGTAATTCAGGAATGAAATCATTTTTATAAACATATGTTTTCCCCATCCATATAGCTTCATATATATAGACGTCTAATAAATCTTTCTTAAATTCTGCACAAGTCCGACATACCCAGAATTCCCATATCCATTCAGGCTTAACACCTCCTCTAGAAAGAAGATCCCAATCTTCTTTCCAACCATTAGACTAATCTATTTGAGAAGCCTAAAAAGTGGAATCATAACAATTTGGTCTTGGCTATACAACATGATCCTTCATATCGGGAGTGCAACCACTATAACGAAGGATGAAACTAATAGGGACCATTCCTTCTTGTACAGGAACCCCCCTTGGACTAATATTCATATAGGTACGGTAGGAGTATTGAAGAATCCAGTTCTTTGGAAATTACTTATTAACAGATGGAACATGGGTGTATTGCAAAATCCCATGCCTGTACAAGGGTAAGTAAGGACTTTGTGTATAGTCACATTGGTATGGAATTAAACCTTTCCATAACCTAGGAAGAGTACTCTCAACAACATCATAGTAGTCTGGTCCAACGATCTTCATCATTTCATTCTGACGTGCTTTAGCTTCTTCAGTATGGGTCATCAAATGAGTCACTCTTTCTTGAAAAATAATTACCAAACTTCCACTATTAGGTTGGAATTTTAAAAGACATAAATCAAAAAAAATGGAAAAGGAAACTGTTTTTGTATGTCCTTCGACAAGGTCCCTCGTGTGGGTCCTTCAATGAAGCCCGTCACATAGGCTTATCGACAAGGATTCTAGCATAATTTCTTCGATGAAATACTTTAGTGTAGCTCCATCGCTTAAATAATTTTACATTGAAGAAATTTCAAGGGAATTACATGAGAACACAATGTGATGGGGATGGTAAAATGAGCTACACAATGAGATCCATAAAATTCTGAAAAGCACAGGTAAAGAAAATTGCAAAGGATGAGACCTATTTATAGACAACCAAAGACCTACGTGCCAGGACTATGTGTAACATCTGCACGGGACATTTTCAAGGGATATCTGCGTGGGGTAACTACGTGGCAGACCTATTCTGTTCATCAATCGATCCATAGTATTTATCCCCACAAATTCACCTCAAGACTCGACTCTCATTCTATTTTCAGATCCAATCCTGAGGATGGGATTTTGTTGACACCACTTAAGAAAACAAAAAGACTATGAAGAGAACCCTGGATATTTCAAATACCCAAAACAAGATTTGAAGAGTTCAAGGGAAATTCAAAATACTCCAAAAGAGCTTCGCAACATACTAGCTTCACAGGCCTATACAGCGGAGCTACACGACAGACCTACATGATAGAGCTCTGCGATAGAATATTTTTTTCACCCCTATGCGGAGTACCTACGTGGTGGATCTGCATGAAGGACCTGCATGAACAACATCTCTTTGACCTGGCCCCATATGTTCCTATAAATAGATCCATTGGGATCCCCATTTCAAGACTGAAAAAAGATGAAATACTCTCTGAAGCTCCCATTGCGTAGCTCCTTCACTTAGATAACTCAAATTGTCTCAGGTATCTCTCTAAACTATGGGAGAAGAGATAATTAAACGGGATAAGCATGTTTTGAAAGTCTTTTTACAAATTTTACATAGGCTTGATCCTCCTATGTAAAACAAATTCTTTAGTCATCATTCATACCTGCGCGGAATACCTGTGTGTCATACCTGTGCGCCATACCTGCGTGTCATACCTACACGCCATACCTGTACAGTATACCAACGCGGTACATCAACGCGGGGTACCTACGCGGCATACTTGTACGAGGAACCTACGCGACCAAATCGAGTACCTTTTTTTAAATCCATTCATGGAAAGGTATCTCCATTCTTGGTTCCCTTATCTGAAAGGGACTAAGTTGAAGCCTCCACCAAAACCTCCTGACTTGTCAAACCTTTGCGAAAGACACATTAGTGTTTTTCCTATTTGGGTTTGTATTTCCATAGTCATAGGTTTCCCAAATTTGTTTCACAATGGGGTTAGGATTCATGGAGTGTTTGTGGGTTTTTATATCCATAGTCACGTGTACCTTTCTCCCAAAAACAGTGTTGGGAATTTCCCAGTTTGGAGGAAGGTTGGGTCCTGGCCTCTCCCTTCTCGAAGAGATGACCCGGAACCTTAGGTCTCTGGTAGGGAAGGTACAGTTCACACTTACTTTTTCATGAAGGAATAGGACAAGTCTCCCTTCCCTACCATGATCAATTTTAGGGAAACCATATTAGCTTATGCCCCTAGATTTTCTTGCAGGAGGTGGCATCATTGCTTCTCCTCTCTTCTTCGGTGCCAAAGACAAAAGGGGGATGTGCACAGGGACTCTTGTTACCATTTCCCTCTCCTGTTTCACTTTTTATCCATGGGCAGCCATCTTGGTGTAAGCCCCCAATTTTCATTCTTTCTTCCTTCCATTTGAACCCTTGTCCAATGTGAAGAGAACAGAGGGAAAGCTTGTCGCCTCACTCTCTTCCCGGGTCACCTCACCCTCATCCACGGTCGATGTGCCCTCTTTCACCAGTGTAGGATGAAAGATTTGAAAATGTGAGTTCCTTCATTGAATCTTTGACATCCTGTTGTTTCCCACACTCAGCATGACTCGCATGGGATTAGATATTTGTCATGGTCACAAAATGTGCACAAACATCTATGAAATAATGAACTATGAGAACTCTGATTCCTATTCAAACCAGGATACGTAGGAAGCCTTTTCAGGGCCAGACCTCACTGGGCATCCTCATTACGTTTAAGCCCCAAATTAAACCCCAAATCATCAAAGAATCATTTTTAGGAAATAATCCTAAACTAATCTTTATAAAAGGGCCATACTCTCCTATGAGATTTATCAAACTATGTGGGCTTTTATTCTCATCCATATGGGATATGTAGGAAGTCTCCTTGAGGTTCAAACCCAATACCCTAAATCAACCCGGTTCTCCTTGGGCCATATTCCCAATATGGTCTGATCTTACTTGGAAACCCATATCCTTTCCAAGTTCCTTGGGCTGCTTCAGAATAAGTCCCATACTAAGTTTTGACCGAGCACATTTCGCTTAGAGGACCTTATCACATGACCTTAAAAGGTATGATGTTTCCTATTAAGCAGCACCGAACTAAGAGGGTTCTGATTCCTTTTACAAGGATACGTAGCTAGCCCATTTTACGAGCATGATCCCAAGACCAAAACAAACATTCCTCTCCCTAGATGACAATAAATTCTAGAGTACCCCACTGAGTGGCTTAAAAAACCAGTAT
This sequence comes from Viscum album, assembly GCA_963277665.1. Classification (NCBI taxonomy): domain Eukaryota; kingdom Viridiplantae; phylum Streptophyta; class Magnoliopsida; order Santalales; family Viscaceae; genus Viscum; species Viscum album. The sequence goes on from OY728123.1 coordinate 822,636,602, forward strand.
CATCACAACGATGATTAAAAGAATATCTAATCAGTATATTAGAGGATACCATTGATGGAAAACCTCGAATACATACGGGTATTTCCATTAATGAAAAACCTTGAATGCATACTGATGATTGTAAATTTTGCACATGTTAATAAGTGATTGTAAATTCCAAGGGATACTTATGATATACTTGGTGAATTAATAAGGATTCATGAAAATATCTTAAATTTACAAATAGAGTCCTCAAGTAGATAATAATTCCCCCCAAAAGGGTGTGATGAGTCTGACCTCCCATCCTCTCAACCAATGCATGTTCTTAAGTATCCTAAAGTTCAAACTTAATGAATGCCTACCATTGGAAATCAGGTACCCTTTGGATAAATAACTGTTGGAAGTTTCTGGTTCTATAAATAAATCCAATGGAAACCTCCTGGAAATCGTGATTCTTAAAACTAGAACACATGTTTCAATGAACTATGAAACAACTCCATGATGAACATTGGTTATAGATAACTCAAAATCATACTTTTAGAGGATAATTATAATTTCACTTCATGAATATATGAAACCAACATGAAATAAAAGGCCTTATGTAATTCCTACCACATATCTATGTGACCATAGGATAAAAATCCTCCCATGAAATTATTTAAATGGGTAATATCAATCAATAAATCTATTCTGAATAATTGTGATATAAAGAATCATATTCTTAGAATTCAACTCATTGAACGGGTATTCAAGATTCTTTACTTCCCATCATCCAATGTTATGGTGTTAATAACCTTTATTGTCTAATTATTTCTATGTTCATCATCATAATATTTTGAAATATTAACAAAACATACTTTTCATATTATTATAGTAACAAAATGTAACTCTTTTCATTATTTCCTTACTAACATTACTCAACATTTTTAGGATATACATTTACATTCAATTCAAAATTTTACTATAATAATCTTTCATTTGTCATACTTTGAACTTATCTGAGTCCAAATATACCCCCATTATCCACATAGAAAATATATTCTCTCCAAAATGTCATTCTAAGATACAAAAACTCATTTATATTCATAAAATAGCACATATTTTCATTAGTGGGAATAATAAACAAATAAACTATTACAAACCACATCTTATATGGTATTTTATGCATTTGTAGAATTGTTATATAAAGAATAAATTATTCTTTAAAATATTCCATTAATGGTGGTGGGCACCCTTTACCTTATATTTTAACAAATATCTTGGATAAAATATTTTGTCCTGGGTACAAAAAAATATTTATCACTCCTTTTCAAATATGTGATAGAGTTTCATGAATCATAAACTATGTGTATTATCTAATATATTCATAAAAACTCTTTATTAATAAATAAATTATCCTATAATATAAGTGAAATGAGATAAAAAACACATCATTTATTCAAATCCATTTATGATTGAAATGTTCATTTCCATTCAAAATATTCATATTATAAACCTTTTCCACTAAATTTGAATAAAAGGTTCAATATCCATCAATTCATTCCTTAATTTTTATCTCTTAAATATTATCAAAAATTGTGTGTGTGTGTGTGTTTGTATATATATATTGGTATCATATTTAATTTAAAATCAATGAATTGATTTGACAACATCGATACTTGACAGAGAATCTCCATGAAGTATCTCAAACCCCTTATAGAATCCTGTATAATTATTTCATGTGGAAACATTGAACATCTTCCTTTAGGTTTCAATAACTTTTAATAATTATTATAATATTGACTATTGAGCTCACAAAAGTCTTTTATTCTTATAGGTTAAAACTTTACCCATTTATATTATAAATACAGAACCAGAACCTTGACATCTCATGCCGAGTTTATTTATCCTCAAAACTTTGAGAAAATATGATAAATTTTTTATTGAACCCATTTACATTATCATAACATTTCGAACATTGACTATAGAATTAATTCCATAGAGAGATCGATCCTTAAAAGAAAACCTTAAATCTCTCAAATTCCTTAATATATCTAATTTTATAGTGTACGTGGGTGGAACCTAAAATTTCCTTATTAATTTTTTTTTAGAAAATTCCATTAAAACCTTAAGTGAATCCTTATATGCTTCTAAAATTCATCTAGATACAATTGTTGAAAAATTATATATTTGTTTACATAGGAAGGGGTTTCTCCAAGACATTGAATTTTCCTTCTTACTTAAGAATGACCTGTGAATTATCATACCAATCTAAAGAGTTTATTCCATTGAGATTTTCATTCTCAAGGATTGAACTCAAATTTATTTGTGATGATCATTATACCATTTATCTACAACATAATCTTTTATCATATGATTACGATATTTTATATTCATTTAATAAGTAATCTTATTAAATGTACCTCCACTAATATGATAACCCCACCTAAATTATATCATATCCATTATTGGGGTGAGATCCATATTTCATTAAGTAATGAATCCACATTATAATTAATCTCACCAATTATATATTTAGGTAGGTCATAATGTCAATCATATCATATATGAATCTTGGATAGTTGAGTAGACAACTACTCACCCAAATAAATCATATGGAATCACTCAACATTATTCCTCTCATATCTTAACTTTTATCATTTACCATTTAAGTTTAACCCAAATATCATAGTGAAATTTGGTTGCCTAACTTTTAGGTTTATCCATTTCAAACATTCCTTACACAAGATAATCAATGGGAACTGTGCTTTAGAAGAATCTACTGAGTTTAATTATTGAGTTCTTGACTTGTGTTTTTTTTGGGATGAATCTAACAGTTTGTATGTTTATGTGGTCTTATATAACTCGCCATCTTATCTCATATATACCCTTTTATATATTCATGATTTTAATGATTTAGTTTTTAATATGTATTCCTTCCACTAAATAAATATGTTCAAACTATATTGATATGTTACTCTTTACAAAACCCATTGCGTGTGTTGTTATCCCAAATTAAAAATCAACTATATTTATACATACCCAAATGTATCTCATACATATGGTACATAAAACCCTTTCATGTAATGTCTTAGGATCTTATGAAATAAATATGAATAAGTATAGAGTGGTAAATATCTAACCCCAAATTTTCTAGATAGAGACTACGCTTCCTAGATATTGATCAGTTTACCCCAAAGTCCCTCTACCCATGGTTATTAACTCAAGAGAGACATCAATTACATCATAATTCTAACACCTAATAGGTATAACATATAATTAACTTCTTAATTCAAGATCATAACCTAATAGAATCCATATTCAAGGTAAAAGAATACTAAATCAATTGTCATGCCTAGTGGGTAAATGCTTAAATGCATGTATGAAATTTTATAGAAGTATTTTAACTCTTTAAACTTAGCATACATATATTTATAATATAAAAAATTTATATTCACAAATAAATCACGGAATAACACTAAATAAAAGAATAATTCATAAATTTAGACCTGATATGCACATTTATGAACAATTCATAAATAAAGAAATTATAAAAAAAGTATAATTATCCATGCATTATAGAAATTCCATAATCAAATAAATATAAACACTTTATATTTATTTCCATTATAAAATCCTCTATATTATCCATTATATAGAATTTCATTGAAATATATGTTATTTGAAATATAAACATTTTATATTTCATAACTATTATGTAAAAATGTACATAATCAAAATATCACACATTTAATATTATTTAAACCTTGATCACATCATTTATATAAATTATTTTTAATATGGTTCAAATATTTTTCTCAAATAAGGACTTCTAATTTGGACATTTCAAATTATAAATAAATAATGGTTTATAATTCAATATAAACTCCTTTATATTTTAACTTTTTTGTAATATATAAATACACTTTAAATTACCTTATAATTTCTATATAAAATTTTTATATCAAAATAATTTGTTATTCCATATCATATCAAAGGTATTTTAATATTAACAATTAATGTTATGAATATTTATTTATTAAAAGTTTCACAAATATTTAATAATTAATTATAAATGTTTTATAATTAATTAATTTATAATCACTTTATAAATTAAAAAATCATAAAATACCTTTATCATGTAACTTATAAAAAATTTATAAATTATATAATTCAATTTATAATTGAAAAATTATAAAATTCACATTTTCTTCATATAATATTTTCTCTCTAAATAAAACATTTTATAATAGAAAAGTAAACTAGGTACAACTCAAGGGTGGATAAACCCACCCAAAAATGATTACAGACACTAGAAAGTGAACCTTAATTAAGGAAAAACAAGTAATAACCTAGGATCTACTAGATAAGGTATTTATTTCTCTGATTATGAGGTGAAAACTCAAGTGATTTTAAAAAATATGATGGAAAATACACAAAGAAGAAAGTGAGTTTTCCACTATTGAGGAATCCACTTCAACTTTGCATCTTTCCATACACAATCACTACTTTGAATTTTGTGAAAATTAATCAGATAAGTTTTTAACAAAAGTTAATAGGATCATCCCTAAAACCATTTCCAAATTAACCAACGATGTTCATCCTTAAGCATGTTCACTGAGGGATCCATCAAACCCAACACCCATGCTCGAGTATTCTGGTCATCAGCACAATCATAAAAAAACTCATTTTATTTAGTGTATAATAATTATAGATCTCAATTCCCCTTGAGAGAAGTGGGAGGGGAGTGATTCAACTACTATAAAAAATGTCCCTAGAGAAGGTACTGATTGCACTTCCAGTGAAAATTAATCAATTGGTATCATTTGAGAAGATTGTCAGCTTGAATGCATCATTCATAATTTCATTGAAGCATTGAGCCAAACAGAGATCCAAATCTGGGGTTGGACACCCTAGTAAGAACACTACTATGACTACCAAATTATATTTCCATAATTAGATATTATTGGGGATTGGGGAAAAAAGAAACAAAGTTTAACATTTCTTTGGAAGATCCCCTGTGACTTTGGTTTTTGGAACTAGGAAGTCCATGCACTCCATCCATCACACTAATTCATCCCTTAATCTAATTTAAGTCCTCCAGAGGTCTTCACTCTGAGAAATGAACAAAATTGAAAAACAATATAATAAGAAAACATGCATTCAATAACAATGTACAAAACAATACACAATAGGATTATGTGGTTTGGACTTTCATTCTATATCCATGAGAGAATAACAGCATCACTTTCATTTAACAAGGAGAAACATCTAGGTTACAAGAATTTCCATATTCTAGAACTCTACCTAGATCACTAAAATATGTGCCACCCACACCGTTCAATCATCACATCTTTTGGGTCCATCCAACCAATCTCCTCCCTTATAGGTATTAACCTCTTCCTTTGGCTATGGTGCCTCAAGCACTTTGTGTGTTCCCATGTTGGCCTCCCCAAAAGGGGATCCACCTCCACCTCAATCAAACCCCATTATATCTCATCAGTTTTACTCAAAAAATTCACTACATCTATTTATATAGACATAAAGTCCAAATCTTTAATAAATATAGTCAACATTCCTTTTTTCCATCCATTCATATTGAGAGAAATCTCTCCATTAATAAATTTATCCATCTCTAATAAATGATATGTACCTAGATCAATTTTAACTTGAGAATTATTTTTATAGGTTGAGTCAACATATCTCACCATAACCAATAATCCATCTAGATTTATTGAGAATAAATGGAAACTATTACAACATCCTCTTCCAAATGTGGGAATCCCTGTTGTTGGGATCAGCATTAACTAGGTCAATCGGGTGACTAATTTTCCAAAGCATATAACAGGTCTGAATAGATTTCTCTTCCATGATATCCCATGCCATTATTCAATATGTTTCTAACATTAAGTTACATAATACTAGAATGTTCAGGCATCCTTTTGCAACTGGATGTTCACACCTTATATTGTGTCTTATGACAGGCACTTGGAGGCTGACAACATAACCCCTAGTGTTATCTATTATAAATTATGATTTAATTATCTATCATAATACACTATTCAATTTACCAGATATCATATTTTATAATAGGCCCTATATCACTCTTATTGAATAATACACATTTTTTAATTCAAAAATAGTGCATATCAACACCGTTATAAAATATGACTCATCATATCATATATTATGATGTATTATAACCTGAGGTAATTACATTGTGTCGTATATTATGATATCCTATATCATACAGGGTGATCCCATTACAAATTATGATATCTTATATCATAAAACAATGCATAGTTCAAAATAAATATCCTATATTATGATATCCCATATCATAAAATATTTCATAATTCATTTCCTAACCATTTTTTATGATTAATAATGTGATATAAAAATTAAGGTAAGACATTGATACCAATGATGGGATTCTAAGGAATAAATTATTCAAGCAGTGATAGACTTAAAAACCCATAAACCAAGATCTTTGTGCAATTAAATTTAAACCATGTGTAATATAAAATGAATAACATGTAAATCTTACATAAAATTTGTAAAATCATCTTGTCTTCAAATGCACAATTATTATAGATCCCTATGAAGAATCCAAAGGACTCCTTCCTTTGGTTTGTATCCATGGGATGAAATGAATCACCCATATTTGGGGTGGGATTCTATTTCACACCATGATATGATTGTATCTCTCAAGGCAGGGGAAAGAATGAGAAGATAACTTCCAGATATGGAGAATAAATAAGAACCAGGAACTCCATTTTCATGGATTTAGGCATATTTATACATGCATCAAGATAACTCCTCAATCCTTGATTAATTTATTCATATGTTACATAATGTATGAGTAATACATTGTTTATAAATTTTTTGTAACCCCTTGAATGATTTTTCATGTATTTATCATATAAATGAATTCAATGATTCTCCTATATGTTTCATCATATGAAACATTCATAATGATAGCCTTATATGAAAGATTATCAAACATTAATGTATAATGTTCCATCGCCCATGCTAATCATATGATATAATTAACCAATATCATAACCTTTATGATATTTCTATATCGTACACTATAACATAACTAAAGGTTGTAGTGTGATATCATAATATCTCACCCTGTGATATCCCTTAATAAGGCATATAATAAGCCTTGGTTCTACTTATATTATACACTTTGACATATATATATATATATATAATCAAAAATAATATAGAAAAAATATACCATATGTTTCTATGGATTTAGGATATATATCCATCAAGAGGATAGTACAAGTGGTGGGAGAGGCTTTAATGACTCAAGGTAAAAGTTTTAGGAGGTGTATTAGGGATTTAATGGAAGAGAGAGCAATAGGGATGTAGTTCAAGGATGAGGGGGAGGCGGATTAGGGTTTAAGAAAAAGAAAATTATTTTATTTTTTATTTTTTATTTTAATATTTCATATATCCCAGATAATTAATATTTTTAATTATTTTTTTGAATAGATTTATATTTTTGATCAATGATATGAATACTATTTTTTTATACTAGAGAGGAATTTTTAATATGTTCTGGATCCATAGTTTTTAAGGTAAATTTTATTTATGTGTCTTAAATAATACTGAATAGTTTTTTTGAAATTTTTTCTGAAACATAAAATATTAAAATATAATATTTCTAAAAAACTAAATAAAATCAATTTCTCTAATACTTTAACCTCTAACTTCCATTTTTTAACCAATCGAGTCCCAATTCGATTTGAATAAAAAAATGGGTTAATTATACAAATATATATAGTCATATTAATAAATATTATTAAATTATAAATATTTTAATTTAATATATATACATTTATTTCTTATTATCAAAAGATGTGTTGGTATTGAATAATCTATATATATTCAATTATAGATAAAAAAATTATTTTTATAGAATAATTTATTGCAACATATTTTTATAAAGGTAAAATATTTATCAATAATAATAATTAATTAAAACATATTCATTTTTTGGTAAAATATTTATCGATGTTGACATAATTAATAAATAGATTTAAATTTTAATAAAATACTTTTTAATATTGAACGCACTAAAAAATTATTGATCTTTTACAATGAGTCATTTGTGATGGAAATCCATCACAAAAGGTTATATGTGATGTTAATCCATTAAAAATGTTATTTTCAACCAGAATCTATCACGAATAACTTTTTATTGATAACCTAATCACAATTAATATTATTTTCAATGGGATGTCACTATTAAGTTTAGGTGTTATATTTTTTTGTGGTGGAAATAGAAATCCATAACAAATACTATTTGAGATGGATTCATTTTCCATTCCAAATAATTTCCTAGAAAATTAATAGTGAAGGAAATTGAAATCCATATCAATTACTATTTGATATGGATATTGAAATTATTCATAAAGACTATTTGAAACAAATTTTGATTTCTATTTAAAATAGTTATAAATAAATAAAACAACTAAAAATCAAAATAAAATGAATAAAAAATAAAAACTATAAAAATTATTTATAAAAAAATTTAAAAACCATTTAATAAAAAATAATTTTATAAAAAGAAAATAATAATAATTTCATTAAGCGGTTGGGAGATCAGGTCCATTAGGCATAGGTTACTCCATTCCTAAACCACATTCAAGTCACTACATGTACTCCATAATTTTATAATGTTGTTGCTCCTACTATTGACATTATTGCTCCTACTACTAACATTATTTCTCAAACTACTATTGTTACTCTTCTTATAATTTGGATAATCTCTATATAGTCTCATATTAACCTCTCAACATCTCCTCATACTCCAAAAAATCAAAGGATAGTGATCTCATACAATCACCCTTTGAGTTAAACAGTGACATACCACTACATTATAATAATTGATTATCATTGATCATGAACTAATACAGATCACCCGCCCTTTCTCAATACCACTTTCAATTTCCCATAACCAAGACAACTTGTAAAAAACCTAACTTTCACAAGGCCTCATCATTCATTCCCTCTATCGCCTCCCGACTATCATGTATATAAGAATTATTTGTCCCATACATCTCATATTAATGTGTACATAGTAATAAAAATGATAAAGAAAATATAAAGTTAATTTTAAAAACCAAAAAAGATATATTAACCATGATATGTCATTGTCTCTCAGAAGAAATATTTCTTGTAGTATGATCAGTGCACATCCTCTTGTATAGACTGCATAAATTTAACATATTCATTTAGTATTAAAATTATATATAAATTAATAAATAATACCACTGACTAACTTTTCATGTTGTATTCTAAAAGTACACCTCTCATATTAATGTGTGATATACTTCCACCCCTAAATCTGTCAACCAGAAGATAATATCCTCTGAAAATTATGTCTTATTCAATAGGTTTATAATCCCACCTAAGCTTAGGTGGTGATGTAGTCATCTCGATAATGCACAAAAGATTCATTATAGATAATCACAAATGTTCTATTAATATAAATGTTTCAAATATTTTATAAAAAATGATAGAAACATTCATGTATGCTTGCCTCTCATGCCTCCAAAAAGGAGGGTCTCATGTTATCATCAATAAGAGATCATAAACCCCCAAAAATATTTAACAAAATATTAAATTATAAATTCAATACAATTTAAATACAATTAATTATGTATTTATGCGTCATATCGTTCTCGAACATACATTGATGTAAAATGCTTAGAACTTGATCCCATGATAATTATAGAGAAGAATAATAATTCATCATAATGGAACCAGCCTGACTAGTAACTAGATGTGAAAAACTATACAAATAAGTAAAATTAGTAATGCAATCAATAAATTAAGTAAATTAAATAGAATTAATATTTTAATTTACTTAAGAAAATGAAGATCGAAATCATGATATGGATGACTCTAAGGAATGTGACCAATAATCATCAATCACATAAGTTCTAGGCCCCTCCTAGAAGCCGGTGCAATGGCAGCATCTACCTTGGATGAAAGAATAGAAGGCTCATCACCATGTAGCTCATCATCATCCAAGTTATACATCGGCTCATTCATCTCCTCTTGTTACATCTAAAACATATAATCAATATTAAGTTAAAATAATATTAATATAAAAAACACATTTTTAAAACTAAAAAATAGTTATTGAAAATAATTAATACAAACTAATCTTGATTGTAAGTAGAACGAAACACCTCATTCTTTATCTTCATATTCATATTCGTTGGCATCATCTTCTTCATATTATTCCTGAACATCATCAATTTTCACACGATCTTCAATTTCATCATTTCTCATTACTTAAAATTATTTAATAGTCATGTCATCTATAGTATCAAAACCATCACCCCTCAATTATAAATCATCATCATCAGTATCTGTATCTCTTAAAGTAAGAGATGTATTTGATGATTTTTCTTGAAAATTTTCAACATTTTTCAACACCAAAGAACAATTTTTATATTAAATAAACTTATTTTCATGAGATTTAATTTTTATTACACTCCATTAATCATTTAAATCTTTCATTGAAGCACAACAATTCTCATAATAAACTTGATATATTAAATATTCCAATATAAATGGTTCATTATCTACAAGATGAATTTTCTATATATTTTCAATAAATCCATGACATGGTTGAATGCACAAACCTTGATCGTAATCAAACAAATTACATTTAAACATTTTATAACAATGATTTCCTAGATAATATAACTCAATTATTTCATCCAATATGCCATAAAATATAATTTATCTTTCTCTATGATGGATTTCTCTTAAAAACATTAGTATTCATTGATTTGTATAACTAGACATATGTGTGTATATGAAATAAAATACTTTAACCATATAAGAAATAAAATATTTTATTAATTTGGACGGTGTCAAACTCAGTGCACATAATTGATAATAAATTTTATTTCCATGTTTTGAAACCTGAAAATATATAAATTGGTTATTATTCTACTAAATAGGATACAGATTTCATATACATGTTCATAACCAAATTTCACATACCAATATTTAAACTATAATACAAAATAACTATGGTGAAATTATTCAAGAGTAGTTAGGGTAATTTTTGTCAATTTTTTTATATGATCATCATATAATTTATATAAGAAATAATAAAAAATTATGTTTCAATAAATTTAGGAAAAAAGTAAGTAATAGTGGTACTTATTGTATGAATCATGACTTTTCATCATAATTGTGAAGAACATATATATGAGTAGTTCGTTGTTCTTCATTTTAGATCCACAAAAATTGTTCTTGACCACCACATTTTTCTTCATGAGGTAAACATAATATTAAATATTCCATTTAATCAAAGAAATTTGGTGAAAATATATTTTCCAATTTACATTAAATTACACTAATATCATCATAGAGCTTATTTGGTGTATCGTAGTCTGATGTTTCAGCCCAAATATCTTGAAAAAATATGATATTTCTGTCATCACATCCCAGATTGATGAATTCAACAACCCTATAAGGCTAATAGGTTTTAGTATTTCCACTATTTCATCACAATCATGATAATATTTATTAATTTTTATTAAATTCATTATATTTTTTAATTAAATTCACTTAAATTTTTATTTTTTCTTAATTCTAAATAATCTTTTTTAATTAAGAATAATTTTTAATACTTAACTTATTTTATAATGTTATTAAAAATTATTATTTATTATAATTCTATAATGATTTTTTTAAGTCCTTATAAATAAATAACTGATTTAAAAAAAATATTCTTTACTATTATATTTTTTTAGGGTTTTTAATGATTTTTTTATTAATTTATGATAGTTTTTATTTTTTAATTATATTTTTTATAAAATAAAATAAATATTTTTAGTTTTCCTTACATAAATAATTTGTATTAATTTAGAATAATTATTATTTTTTATTATAATATTTATTTATTTTAATAATTTTTAGTGATTTATAACAAAAATTATAGTTTATTAATTATTATGTTATTAAATTATTATGTTATTAAATTATTTGTATTTATAATTATTTTTTTATAATTTTAACTAAAATTTATCATTGTAATATATAACTAATTTCAAAAAATATATAATCATTTACTATTATATTTTTTCATATTTATAATAATTTTTTTTTATTTTTTATAATATTTATGATATCATTGTGTTTTTTATTTAATTGAATTATGTATTTTTATTATTTTTACTAATTTAAATTAATAAAAATTATTTTTTAATAAAATTACTCTATATTAACTAAAATATTGATTTAAAAATAATTAATAATTATATTTTTTTAAATACAATAATGTATTACTATTTCTATATTAAAAAACCTAATAAGTTAAATTGTTAATAACAAACAAATTAAATAAAAATAATTTATTAGATTATGGATAATGAAATTTATATTTTTTTGTAATTTATAATGATATTATTATTTATCAACATTGATATTAATTAAATAATGACCTGTATTTATATTTTTAAAATTATACTAATGTTTTATTAATTTTATAGTACAAAATATAATAAATTAAACTATTAACATCAAAATAATTAAATAAATCAATTAAAAATTTAAATAATGAAAAAAAACATGTAACTAAAAAATTAAAAAATATATATATTAATACCACCAGATTAAAGAAAAAAATATATTTTGGATCCTGAATGATAGATCTGAATCACAGGAACCTTTTTCTAAAAGAAAACAAGAGAACTATAAGGGAATTGTGAAGAAGAATGGTTGGGTGTGTGACATATATAGTCAAAAAAAATTATATACATTTATGATAGAATGAGTTATTTGTGATTGGTTTTTGCAATGAATGAATAAATATATCACAAATAGTATCCTCTGAATTTATTTTTCCCAATTTTATGAAGATTCTTTTTGATGGATGATAAAATCCATTATAAATAATAACATCCATATTTAATTTTCACACTTTTATGAAAATTATTTAGGATAGGTAGAGTCTATAGAAAATAATCTGTGACCTTAATAATTTATTATATATAATAATATTTTTAGATGGATTGGATATTATATCGCAATTATTAGATTATTATAAAAGATATGTAGATTTCTTCATAAATAATTCTTGTGTTCCACCAAATGCAGAAGCATGCCAAAACTATTTATGTATAATTTGAATTTTTTCACCATAATTATATTCTAATATATTTTCTCCATAGTGGAATATGTGTTCATCGCAAAATTATCATGAAATCTACTTTTTTTGACAGACATACCATCTGTCGTAAGTGTTTCATGAAAAAAGTTAAAAATTTTGTAGCGGTAATTATTTTCAATAGATATATTTTTTAGTAAATAAAATTGTTTGTTCCTATAATGAATACCAAAAAAGGTTATATTTTTTGTAATTGTTCATTATTACTAGTAAATATATTATTTTTCAATAAATCTATGTTGGTAAAAATAATTATTTTAAGTTTTAATTAGTTTTGTATCCCTAATGTGAATAAAATATTATTAGTTACTCACTATTGATTTTAGATGGATTTATACATCATGGACTTTATAATCCATCATTGAAAACTCTTGTAAACTATAATTCATCGATATTTTTATTCTTTTTTCTACATTAAAACCCTATTGTATGATCCTTTGAAATATCACTAGTTTGTGGGGTTTACTTTTATCAAGTACCTTATATATGAATCGCCCCGTGGGTGAAGCCTAGTGGTTGCATCCTATGGCGGAACTTGGGAGGTCTTAGTTTTGAGCCTACCTACATGCATTTAGATAGTCATTCATTATTTTCTCCTCCTCTGACCGATGTAAAAAAGTACCTTATATATGAATACCTTTTTATAATTTGATTTAAGGTTATTTATAATTTCTTCAGCCCAATTCACCCCCATCATGATAATACTTGGTTTTTATGTACCTCAGGTGCACCTCCAAGTACACCAAAGGTTACCCACTAGCGAATGAATTATGATAAGTGTGGAGATACTATACCCCTAGATCAAATAACCATAAGTAATTATAAAACTAATAATAGTTCTTAAAATAAGTAGTGTAAATACCAATATCATATCTAGATTCTAACACTATAAATTTTATAATCCACGCTATAATAATATATTCAACATACATGTCATATAAGTCATAGAGAGATATTTGAGGCCTTTCATGTGTAGGCTATAGACAATAAGATCTAAAATGAAACCAAAGAAAACAAAGAAGTGGTGATAACCAAAAAAATGCTCCTAGGTTATGGGATGGTCCCATATCCCAAATATAAATAGATATCCTACTCAACAATCAAGCATAAGTCCCTTTCCATTCTCTACACATGTAACCATAATGTCAGTACTTGGGTACCAACAACACTCAAGTAGGGTGTGAGTACAAATCAGTAGGCCACCACCAACAATATACCTAAACATGTATAGTCTATAAGGGGAAATGTGATTGTAAAATCACATATATGAATAAAATATAGTAAAATAAAATATATTAAAATAAAATAATATAAATCCTTAGGTTCCATGGTGACATTTGATAATGTGAAAACCTACTTCAACCAGTGTTGGTGTTGAGTTTGAACATATCGTAAATCAATACCAAGGTTCGAAATGAAATCTTCTCATAATACCATTTGATGAATCTCAAGAATTAGTATTTACAAAATATTTGTTTCATTCCACATAATTCCCCTTAGATTAGATGAAACCAAACAAAAACAACCATCATACGAAAATTGATAAGATTCCTAACTTATACCTTATCCCATACCTAATTGTCAGTGAAGTGATCATGTGGACTTTATGGTGTTGATGTATTATTTGTTGTCAATGTAATTTTTTGAGGAAATTCAATGCTCTTGGAGAGCTTGGGTGATGTATGGGAGTATTTACCTAAAGGTAGTGTAGAATTTGTCCATATATCAATGGGTAAAGGATTTTAGTGTTCACTACCCTTGAATACCTGGATGGATTGATTCAAGTAGGTATCCCAAACATTTGATTATTTCTGAAGTAACCTTTAATGAGATAATAGTCGAGTTATATTGGAGAAAGAATCATTTTTCACTACATGTAACATGGAATGAACTTCTTCCATTATGTAAGAATGGAAAAGAATATATCTGAAAATTATTGAGTTGATTTTTATGTCCATGGAAAGTGTTTCTAAGGTTAAATGTGTTTTCTACATCATTTAAATAGAGTGGATAAGTTTAAATAAATATTTGGTTGTTGAAACATGTGTTGGGTAACTTGTATAGTTGTATTTGAAAGGTTTAAATATGTTTCAAAGTGTTTATAAGAGGTATCTAAAGTTGGATAATCTATCCTTGGAGTACCTAGAATTTTGGTGGATGAAATAAGTTTGAACAGTCCTTGGATGAGGTTTTGAGAAGTTCAGAGAATCCCTAAAGAAATATGAAGTAATTTGATTAAATTTTTAATTTTGGATTTCACTCAAATATGGAAAAGTCTCTGAACATATGACTTTGTCTTGATCGTATGACTTCAGGCTAAACATATGACTCTTCCTGAACATATGACATGAAAAAAAGTCTTTAGAGTTTGATCGAATGAATTCCTCACCGACTATACAACTTTGAACTACATTAATTAAAAAATGGAAAAGTCCTGATTATAATTCTTAATCATAAGACTGCACCTTAACTCCTAGAATTCATCATATGACTTCATACTAAGGAAAGAAAATATAAAATCCAAGAGCACATGTATTCATCGTATAACTTATATGTTATAAGTGGTTGATTGTATGGCTTCTAGAAATGTGTAAGTCTTTAGTGTAAGTATTATTTATAAGACTTTTTTGAGTGTAAGTCTTTTGATCCCCAATGTATTCCTTTTTCACTGAGTGAAAGTCTTCATTATAAGACTTGGCGAGAATATGCCTTTGTAAATTCCCAATGTAGGCCTTCAACACTTAGTAAAATTTTTAAGTTTTACTAGATGAAAAACTCAGGTTTTTAGATTTAAATGTGAAGAATATGGAGTTAATTTGGTATTATGAAAGATCTTATCTACCATGATCTACATGTCACAATCACCAGAAAAGTTGTATGATCCAATTAAAAGAAAATCAAGATGAGATGATCTTCATATATAGAAAGCGAAAATAAAATAATGATTAAAAATAAAGGTGATAACCTATGTAAAGGTAACTATAATCGACTTAATGGTTATATTGACTTGCATAAGGGTAAGACCATGGTTTCTAAAGGAAACATAAAGTTCATTGGGACCTACATAAGGGCAATACAAATGAACCAGAGGCTGCGCAAAGGTAGTTTGATTTTCTAGATTTCAAATCTAAAGAAGGAAATTAATTTTTATGATGAATGGTTTATTATTTCATGTTAAAAATATCATTAATCTCTTTAAAGACATGATCCAAGCCTGAGAAACTTATCTTTATGTCTATGAGAAGGAAGATCAAATAAGTAAAAGAATGTCTCCAATATTCAAATATATTGAAATGAATTTATCAGGTTTTCAAGAATAATGTAGACAAAGATCAATCAAAGATTAACCCATTATTTAGAGATTATATTATTTAATAATAGGGAGATTTTTTATATGTGTTTCACTACAGGAAGAATTTTTCACACCAAAATATATGGCTTCATGTCACAAGCTAACTTCCATGCCCTAAATAGATTTTTATTATATTACTTTCATACTACTCTAAAAAATGAAGTGTGGATTCAATAGATATTTTTTAGGAAGAAAAGGGTGGTAATTTTAAAAATAAAAGAAATAATATATTTTAATGAGTTTAAAAAATGAGAGGCATTAAATGAGTGTATTTTGGGAATATCCTTTGAGTGGAAAAAGTGACGCTTGAAATATCATGGGAAACCAAAAATGGGTATTATATGATGGCCATTTATGGATAAAAATGAGAAGGTCCTCATGGAATCCAAATTTTGGATTCTGATTATGATGTTATATATTTAATACTCTTCAATGAATTGATATTTAAGAAGCTGGGAAGATCAAGGAGGAAGAAATTAAAAAAGAAGAAGTTGTTGCAGCTATATGTGCGATTCATCCAAGAAAACTAGGAGATATCAAGGAATAAGAAATAATATAACCCAATTAAACCTATATAAAATAATATAGGATAATATGAACCTATAATAAAAATATACACCAAATGGTATTTGAAGAAATAGAAAAGGACGAATCCAAGTGTGTTGAATGGTATTATTGAATAGCTATAGACAAGGAAGAAGAAAAAGATAAGTGAGTGAGGAAATTGATAAAACACATTTTTATTGAATATATTATTGATAATAAATTGAATATCTTACCTAAATTTTTCTAAGTATGTTTAATTGTGGAAAAATTTGGATTAGATCATTTATTTAAAAATTTGATAAAAATTCCATTTTAACCCTTTAAAGTTCATTGCAATATATTGTACATAACAACTATTACGTGGATTATATAGACTTTTTGGACATAACAACTATTATGGGGATTATATAAACATTAAATTCTATTAAATTATTCTGAAGTTAATGTGATACAATTTTCATTTGGAAAACATGTGATGGATCATGCATTTGATGGGATAAAATGGTCGATGAAGACAAAGTTGGTCTAGATTCATCATCATGGAAACCACTTCACCATTTGAGCCATATATTCTTCATTTATAATTGTATTGGGTTCAAATTTATATATTAGATATAGGACCCAATTATTAAGCCTTCTAAAAGGATATATAGTTCATGGGTTTTCCTAGTAAAAAAATCAGTGGAAGTTTGATTAAAATATTTAGCTTATTTTTCCATTTCATAATTGTAACCACTTATAACCCTTGTCTACACTACCCTATATAAATGTGTATTTTTCTCATTTTTAAGGGTTTTTTACATTAATTATTAAGTTAAAGATAGAGTATAAGTGGTCACAATTTAATTATATAAGCATTAAAATAGGGGTAGATCTTGAAGAAAGTATATATTTATTAAAGCCTTCTTCTTCTTCTTCTTCGTGTTGTAATGTTTGTGTTTTCATAATAAAAATCATAGTTTCTCTTATATTTATTAATTTTTTCCTTTATTATTTTATTCTTAATTCAATTATTTGGTTTATAAATCAATAGTAGAAACATGATTGGGTTATACCTTTTATAGACCTTGGGAATGCAAATCGTTTCTACGATAACTACACCGCCCATGAAAGAGTAATTTTTCTTAGTAATTGATCTATATCTAACATTATTAATTTATTTTTTTTTAATAAATAATATTTTTATAATTAATTAAATATAATCCATTAATTGAGTTTTAAATTTAAAATATTTACTCAATCAATTGAATAATTAACACAAAAAACATGATGTCGAGTAATGTGTGAATTGTGAGATCATAATCTTAATAGGTAAAATAAAATAACATGGGATCAATATGTAGAGTAAAAACAAAATTACAAAACTCAATTTTTCCTTATTTATAGAATGGATATGTGCCCTAATTTATCACTAACCAAATTAATCCTTAGAACTACAGTCAAAGAATGGATCCACGATTTCAATTTCTAAAGCTAGCCAAGGTTTTAATTCATTTCATCTTTATGGTAAGTTAAATCTTATAGAGTTTGAGGGTTAAAAATTTGGAGAATCATAATTAAGTGGGGTATAATTTTTATTATAATTATTAATGAGTAATTGAAGAGGTATATTTGAATCGATTACATCTTCTAAAAAAAATTTCTTAAACAATATCTTCTCATTATGTTTTGTTAATTAAATTTCAAAAACAAAAAAAATAGTATTCTTCCAATATACTTCTTCTAGCTTTATGTACATTCATCAAACATCCCATACTTTTAAGTTGTTTTTTATTTTATTTTAATTTTCATAATTACTTTAAGTAATTATTTTATGTACTTCCTCGGTGAGAAATTACATTAGTCGGACACTCTATTGAACCTTAGTATGAAAAAAACACATCATTTAAAATCACTCTCTATAAGGACCCAACATTAAACATTACATATTCTGGTGATTTTAAACTAGAATTCACATTCAAGGATCTTTTCATTTTATTATTTTATAGAATTAAAAAAACTCTTACAAAGTAAACTCATACATTACAAGTGGACACTTATACTCAATATCTATTTTTTCACCTAAGGAAACCCTTTTAAAATAAAACATGATTTCTATTTATGAAAAATATTAACAATTATCCCCTTTATATTATCCTTGTCTTTATTACCCATTAAACCTTGTGAAATACATTTTAAAAACATAGGATAAACATAAAATCTTAGTAAGGGATATAAAAAAGAAAGGAAACCATTAGTTCAGTAAAACATGAAAACTCATATAACTTTTGCCTTTATCTTAAAATTTATTTGATTATATGAAATAAAAAATTTTCACATGAAAAAACACACATTTTTCTCAAATAAATTCATTAATACCCATAACAATATATTAAAACTCCCTTACATGACTTAGAGCATCATATACATAAAGCACATTCAAAACCCTTTCAATTGGAATAACTATACAGAAAAATTCCAATTAATCTATTATGGGCTTACCCAGTTCTATATAGGACTTCCCATATTAAACTATAATGGATTTTCCTAGTGCTATCTGGGCCACCCCATATTAAGCTATAACGGGTTTCCTTAGTGCTATTTGGGTCACCCCATGATAAGCTGTAATGTTAATACACAACACTATCTAGGCCACCCCATGAATAAGCTATATCAGGTTTACCTGTTTCCTATAATTATCAAGTACCATATCATTAATAAGACACTTTCATCATAAACCACTTTAAAAAAAACACTTTCAATCCCATATTAAAAACACTTTCTTATAAAAATACCACTTTCTTAAAAAAACATTTTTTATACCAAAAATACCAAAAATAAGGGAAAAGGTTTTTCATTTAATAAAATATATAAGCTTTTAAAGTAATATATAAACTAAATAATAATAATTTTAATATTAAATTCACTGTCTCCATGTACATAAATAATAGAACATTCCATTTGTCCTTTTCAAAATGTTTCGTATAAAACATGTAAAAATGTTCCTTTTTAAAACCATTGAGTGAAATTAAAAATAGAAATAAAATGTACTTTATAATTCTATTATATCCATATAAATAAATATTAAAAATAATATCAAGAACATTGACATGGAGAAAAATATTTTATAATTAAATCTTTAAACATTCAAGGAGTCCCATAACACTTTGATCATTTAAATCAAAAGACCCATGAAAAAATAAAATTCAAAAAAGCATTAAATAACATGATAATAAATAAATTAATGATTTTTTATGTAAAATGGGGTTGTATATACACCTCATAAAATAAGTTTGGTGTATGGCATCAAAATATGCCTCAATGAAAGGATATTGAGACGAAGTCCCTTACCTTGAGTCTAACTCATCACGTACAATATTTATCTTCCTGAATATTAAATTTTGGGTAATTATTTACTTTATTGAGAACCTTTTTAAAGTTTATTATTACTTCTATATCACTTATTATCATGTTATTAAAATCAATTAGTTATTTAAGTTCATGTTGGATGTTTTGATGATATTCGGTACTTGAGTCGAAAATGACTTTGGCAGGATGTCAATAGTCAAAGTAGTCATTATTTCATCATATCTAGAATAATATTCATGAAATTATTATCATTTTTACAAATCAAATATACATTTAAATCAAACCATTAATAATGATTATGAAAAATGAACTACGTTATAATCATAGAGATGTTAGATCGTATGTACGCATGAGTAACATTTTCATTTTTCAATGATCATTATGGAAAGGAGGAAAGTATTATTTTATATTTAAATAATTATATAAATATAATTAATATCATATTAATAATTTAAATATACTTATATATACCATCCATGTGATTTGGTGATGAAACATGAATCACATCGCTTTATGGAGGTGATAGTTCACACGTTCGCACGGACGACATTATCATTTTTCTATGCATCGAAAGGTAAGGAAAAAATGATATATTATATTTTAATAATTATAATTATTTCATTAATATCATATATAAATATTAATTATATCATTATAATCATACTTGAGATATGGTTATGGGAAATTAATTTCATCAGTTCGTGAGGCGGTAGTCCATCGTACAAGAGAATGATAACTTCTTTTCCCATTCAATGGAAGTGGAGATATATTTAGGTGATGATATAAACATAATAACATATAATTATATTTATTATAATTTATTTATTATTTCATAATGGTTTAATAATATTTTAAGGATGTGGTAAAAGAAATAAAATATAAATACTTGATTAAAAAAATTCCTCTTTTTCGAACGATCTCTTTTTCTTAACACATTAAGACCACTAAGGATAGTGTTTTTCATAAATTAAGAGATATATAATGTATAAATGGATTCTAGGGATATATTTTTTATTATATTTTCAAAACCAAATAGGCTTTTAAGTGTTAGGAATAGAGAATAAGAGGTTCCCTTTGTAAGAGAGGAGAGGGGCACTCTTAGAATTTCTCAAAATATTAAATTAATATAAATTATTTTTCAATTATAATTGGATCCAAACTGATTTATTTAGAATATATTATGATTATGGGTCTAAATAAATTCATAAAATAAAAATTATATAATTTTTTACTATTTTTTAACCCTTATCATTTTTCTTTAACCCTTATTTAACCTCTTTAAATCTTACCTTGATAATATGTGTTTTTACTATTTAAGGGTTAATATATTTACTATAGAACGCCAAAAGAACCATAAATGGATTTTTTATGAAATTTTAAACCTTATAAAAATCAGTTGGACAATTTCTTTATTTTTTTAAATTTTATATCATTTAATAAAATATTATTTATTTTAAAATATCATTAATTTTAATTTTGAAAATATTCATTACTTGAACTTTTAAAAATATCATAACAACAAGATAAATTATAAAACAATAGTTATAAAATATCACTAACATGTAAAATTAATCTATAAATTTTTTTATGATATTAATTATTTCAAATTATTTTTATTTTAATATTTTTAATATCATTAATTTGATATTTTCATTAATTAAACAATTACTCCATCATCGTTGTGTAATCCTTTAAGGTAATTATTTATTTCCAAAAAATTAAAAAAATACATTATTAATTTAAAAATTTTATTTTTATAAATAATATTCATATTCAAATCTATCTTTTAAATATCCCTATATTAAAAATGTTATAGTTATTAAAACATAAGTATGACATCTTTGACTTTTCATTAAAATAAAATACTATAAAGGGGTTAAAGTCATCAAAGTGGATCTAAGAGGTCATAAAATTAGTAAAATTATGGTTTTAATCATCAATATCTCATAAAATAAATTTAGAACAAGTGTTAGGGTGATTATCTAATATTTATAATATGTTTTTTACCATTAATTACCTGATTTACTCATAATCGTGGTAATAAAAATCACTAAAGGTACTATTCATATTATCCAAAAATAAAAGGGACCTATTTAATAAATTTAGACCTTATGATTTTAAATATTTAATTCATTTTCCAAATTAAATTCTATTAATTTTTAGAAATTAATTTAAAACTAATCTCATAGACGAGACAAAACAATGGGTTTTTAATGTAAAAATGTTCAAATGATTCAAATGTTTTTATATTAAATTTCTAAATTAAATTCATTAAAATGAAATAAATTAGGTTTATTGATTTATAATTTATATAATTTTACTTTAAACCCAATTTAAAATATAGTTTAACATTAAAAAATATTTATATGAAAAGTTAGTTTTCAATTAAAATGGAGTATTTTTCACTATTTATCAAAAAATGGAACATATGAGAAAAATAAAAAAATAAACAAAAGTAAATTTTTATATTCAAATTTAAAATAATAAATATTTTTTTCAAATGTAATTTATAAAAGTTTCAAAAACTAGATTTAAAATAAGTGCGTCATTAAAAGGTGGTAAAACTGTTTTTTAGAAAAATACAGTTTTTAAGTGTGAAACCGGATTTATTATTATATAATTTCTAGAAATCACATAGTATAAATGTTAAAAATTGGATTTAATATATTATAAATTTAAATAATATAATCCAATAATATTGATTTTTTTATTTATTGGTATAAAACGCACTTTTTCAACTTTAAATTATTTTTCAGAAAAAAAAAATTTCCTTTTAGTTTAATAAGGTTTTTATTTTAATTTATAATTAATAGGTCAAAGAATTAATTATATATTAATTTATAAATAATATTTTTATAATTCATTTAATCTTGTTCATACCCTCCATTATAAAGGCTAGGTTATAACAATAACATTTAAATAATAATGTTTGGTTGTTTTTTAAGCTCAATGTGGTGTATCATGTATACTATTGAACATAGTGTTTATTTCCTAAAATATTGGGATGTTAGACCCACAAAAAAACTTTTCAACAACCAATTGGATAGATTCCATAGAAGTTTTTTGAATATGAGTTGTGAGTAGTGACCAAGTTTCAGGAATTATTATTAAAGAGTTATGGATATTCGAAGACATTGTTGTGAGGGGAAGGATATTTGATCTTGTGGGTGTAGAAGAATCAAATAATAAACTAGTGATCAACTTAAAGAGGAGATAAAATAAATAAAAAATTGTATACATGGTGGTCAGTGGTGGAATCTATGTGACTCAGGGTATGCAATAAAAACATGGTGTGAAGTCTTGATTATAGCATGAAGCTTTTGGAGGAAGTCATGTGAGAATCAGACACTTATATACACAGTGAGACTCTATGCATGTGTGTGAAACACCAACCATTTTCATCAATAATTTATTATAGTAAATAATTGTTTATTTGGGTGAATAATAAATCAAGTAAAGGAGTAATACATTAGGTTAAAACTTGTAAAAACATTGCATGATATTTATCTTCTTCATTTACAAGCATGTAGTTAATGGTTTATTGGTAAAATTTCAAATAGATTAGAATGAACTAACCAATATCATGGGTTAAATAAAAATGGGGTAAAAGTTTGAAAGGGGACTAGAATTTAGTAAAAATAAAAAAAAATTGATTCACCCCACTCTCAGGTGTATGCACTGATCCTATTAGGAATTTCAATATATATCAGAGTAAAGGTTATCCTTTGAATGGATATATTGTTGAAGACCCATTGAATATAATATGAGTTTATAAAGTGAACATTTGATATATTTAGATAATAATTTGATATGGAGAAATATTTTTCTATACCTATAAGTGAAAAATTTTAAGTCTCTATAAATAATATAAAAAATAGACAGAAGGAGGAGGAAAATAAGGTAAGAAAATGTATGAAGAAGGAAAAGGACCAACCACCAGTTGAAGTTGAAAAAGGTGGTAAGTAATTATCAGTTGAATCTGGTTTTAAAGATGTCTTTTATGATTCAAATACATGGTATATAAAAAATGAGGAGTATTAGTAGATTAGAAGAGTTAAGACTTATAATCTCATATTGGAGGATATTTAAAGATGGTTCCTTCTGAGGTTGTTACCAATATATTGAATTTTTTCAAGGAACTATTTGATGAATTATCACTAATAGGAAGAGAAACGGATGCCATGTAAGAGGAATTGGATAATTAGGTTTGTAAATACAACACTCTCTCAAGACAGATTAAAGAAAATAATGAATCAGTTACACTTTTCAATAAAACACTTCTTTTGATTGGTGAATAATTTCAAATAGATTCTTATAAGAAATTTATAATTTAAGAGGTTATTAGTTCACTTGAGAGAATCTATAAAATTTCCTTGAATTTCAAATAATCCCAACTATATGTGAAATCTAAGAGATTGAAAAAACTATAAAGTTCATTGGTGGAATCAATCAAGTTTTATGAGGATAATATTATTATATTGAAGAAAGAATGGGAAGGTTGAGATCTGTGGATAATGAAAATAACTCTCTTAACCTTAAGTGTCTTGATCAGGGGATAAAACTAAAATATTTGTAATTATTTTCTGTTGGACATTCTTAATTATTTTAAAATAATAGTATCACCACTCAAGTATCATAGATTATTTTCCCTATAATGGGACTCATGTTAGTGGTATAGATAGTTTGAGATCATGTAGAGAAGCATCCACCTCAGGCTCAGTGAAAAAGGCATTCCCCTATCTAGTTAATTTTTTTAGTATTAAATCTAAATTTTATGGAAGTACGGGGAAAAATATAAATTATATACAAATGTTGAGGATTAAAAATACTATTTAACTCTAAAATATGTAAAGGAATGAGGTGAGCATGTCGAAGAAAATTTTCCCCTAAAATAGATCTAAAATAATTGGGATTTCAACCCAAAATAAACAAGCATGAAAATTTGGATGGAATGAACTGACAAACAAAATAATAGGGTTTATTGGGAGATATTGGTGTTCCTAGAGACTCAGGCATAGAGGAAAATATTTTTTCTAAGATATTTCATGTAATGACCCAAACATTCATTAATGGAAATCTCACTTGATCTAATTAAATGTATCTTTATGTAAAATGTTTATATAAAATGTCAACTTCTTTGATTTTATGTTTTTTGATTTCAAAATACTGTTAAGAATTGTGACCATTGCTAATATAGTCATTGAACAGTGATCACATGATTAGTATAAATATAGGGATTTAAAAAATCCAATTTACTGAGACAAAGGAAGCGATGGCCTCATCCAATAGACCTGCCCCCTACGAAGCCCATTTGTCAGAGCTCAGAAAGGAGGTTGCGTCTTTAGGCTTCGATCTTGACCAAGCCCAATCTGAGCTTGAATATGTTATGCTCGAGCGGTACCGCCTACGAGTTAAGTAGAAGTTGATAGAGATTACCACCCGAGCAATGTTATCCGAGCCACCCCAAGATTCTATCACCATCGCACACCTTACTCTTAGGTCTTATGTGGTTGTTATAAGGGGTTATGTAACAAGACATTATCACTATGGTTATATATATTATTTTTGTATATAATAAGGAATATAATTTTATTTTATTATTGTTACCATGTAAATAGTTTTTAAAGCACAAATAGTATTTTTAGTTAATGTTCAACTAAGAAATATATTTTGATGAATTAATGGATTTTTGAATTAAATAATATTTTAATAAAATTTTATTATTATTATTAAATTAATTTTTATTATATATAAATGATCATATAATTTTATGAATGCAATTGTAATTTTTATTAAGGTTTGAAAGCCATTTTTTGTCAAAACCCATGAATTTTTGATAAATGTCAGTTTTATTTTAAAATTGAAAATTAACATATTTAGAAAATTATTTAGATAAAATTAATATTATTTCAAGAATCAGAATTTCTAAATTATCCAATAGCGAATTTTTCATAATTTTCTGAGATAGTCAATTTTTTGGGTAAAAATTAAATACCATTAAAATATATAATGTGTTTTATGACATCATAATGACCAAATAGTGATGTAATAAAATAATATAAACATTATGTTCGGCCAATATAATTTTTAACATTAAAATAATGTGATTTTGGTTTTGTTTTATTTAATTTACAAAGCTTTAGTGGACCCTTAAAGACTTATTAAACATTTTGTCTTTTTAAATTGTTTTACTTGGGAGTGTCACTCTCTTCCACATAACCAACCCAATTATTTTAATAATTTCTGACTTTGGAATTATAAAATATTGTTTTCCACTTCCCTTTTCAAAAAAAATATGGGAAAAACCATGTTATGGTTTGTGGTTTGGATTAATTTAATGTGAGGTGTCCCAAACCTAAATAATAAATAATTCCCTCATCTTTCCTATATAAACCCATCCAAGCTCCTACTTCCTCATCACTCAAAGCCTTTGTAGTTTCTCCAACCTCTTACCTCATCTCTCTAGAATCCTTCCAATGTGCCCCAAGCTCCCAATAATCCTCTCTCAAGCCTTTGGAAGCACACTTCCAAGTAAGTTTTTTCTTCCTTTCTCATTTTTGTCCAATATTCTTTAAGTTGTTATTCCCTTTTTATTTCAATTATAAATGTTGGATTATGGTTTCAAACCTACCTCATACTGCACTATTTATGTTTTAATGATGGGATACCCCTTTCTCTCTCATTAAATACCTCCCATGTACACCTGTTACTATGCCAAAATTCTGAAATGAATTTCTCTCTCCTCATTTACATTCAAGAAATTCGGTTGTATCATAAATCTAAATTCCATTAAATTTATTGGGAAATGTATCTATATGACCCCTTACTTTCCATGTAATGTAAATATGAAGAGACACCCCTTTCACTCTCATCAACCATTTTTATGAGTTCTTATGTCACGCTGTTATACTGCCGAAATTGCACCGCATTTTTTCAAGCCAAAGTTATTGTGTAGTGAATACCATGCCAATTTCTCTATAAAGGGTATTCACCTTTATGCACATTTACTTATTGTTTAAAGAGTTACAATTATGTATTCCACATTCTTTTATCATGGAATAAATTATTATGTTGAATGATTCAATGTTTTATGATCCATGTGGTACACTTATGCATGATGTGAAATGTTTAAGATGGGTGCGCCCTGATAGCGCTCCAATGCATTGGGTAAAGTATAGTATTATGATAAATCATGTGAAATGGGTATTTACTCATTTTAATTCAAGTGAGATGAGGGTTTACTCATGCTTTATGTTCAATGAGGGTTTACTCATGCTCCATGTTCAATGAGCCTTAACTCATGCTAATTCCATGTTAAGTGTTGTTGCCACATTTCCATGTTATGATTATCATGATTTATCATGACTTTATGTTTATGCTTCTCTTGTGATCTATTGATATGCCTATTTTATAACATTTATTTTATTCCTCATGTCATTCCATGATTATTACCTTATTGGGCTTTATAGATCACCCTTTTCTTATTCATGTTCTCAGGTTATCCCATGCAATGCTACGTACAAGGGAATTTAGTGGTCATGTAAAGGAAGTTTTCAAAAAAGATGTTGTTTTCCATGTTTTAAGTTGTTATGTAATGATCCTAATCCCTAAATACACTAGACCTCTTGATCTTCTATGTTGTATCAAATGAAGTTTCTGTAATAAATTATGTTTAATTGTGTAATAAAATATCAGGGTTGTCATAGTTGGTATCGGAGGATAGGTTTAGTTATTTTTGGGATTAGGATTAGAAAACCCTAGTAAAGCCTTAGAGACAAGACTAAGTATAATTAAAACATCCCTATGTTTTAGTGATTATTGAGTAAGTGGTTTATCATGAAAATACATCCCTGTCTGGATACGAGCAGGTAGAGGTGGCTCTGGCATAGATTTATCCTAGGGGTAAAACCCGAAAACACTGCTTTGAGCTAGACTCAAACGGAAAATAGTGCACAACAATGGGCCTTGCTGCACTCTTGGTTATGACACTCTAGGGGGATATTCTTTGGTAAATTAACAAGATTAGTATGAACCATTATTAAGGGACAAAAAAATTCCCTAAGAATATATGTTATAAAGTAGATCATGGATAACATAAACTGAAGCCAATAGATTCATATGTTACGGAAATAAAAGTTATTTATAAGTCATCAGTTTTGTACTTGTATTACCCCTAACTTTCCTTTTATTCCAGCCAATGGCCAGTAATAGGAGGACTCTGGCTAACAATCGATATGAAGATCAATGTGATGATTATACTAAAAAGATTCCCAATCCAATGGGAGTGGGAATCGTGAACTTTTTCACACTTCTATCTCACCTAACTCAAGATTTGAATAGAAATATGGGTCAAGAGGAATGTTAACACCCCCCCCCCCCCTAAGAAAGAACAAGTTTCTCTCGAGAGCTTCATGAGACAAAGGCCTCCTACTTTAAATGGATCATCTAATCCCTCAATCACTGAACAATGGATCAACTCCATTGAAAAGATCTTCTCCATCCTTCAATGTTTTGAACAAGAGAAGTTCTCCTAGATGCTTATCATATGGAGGGTGAAGCTGATAAATGGTGGACATTGATCAAAAATACGAAGCCCAAGGAGGAGATTGAGGCATTGGAATGGAAGGATTTTTGGAAGATGTTTTTCGATAAATATTTTCCTTGCACCCTCTCGCTTAATATGGAAAGGGACTTCCTTGCCCTCAAGAAAAAAGATGAGGAATATTTCAGAGCGTATGAGGAAAAATTCACAACTATTTCACAATATGCCTCCATCTTTGTTGTTAACCCCAAATTTAAGGTTTACCTCTACTTCGGTGGGCTGAAACCTAGCCTGCGGAAAGCGCTGGTGATCCGTGACTTCGACAGCTATGAGTAAATTGTCTGATGTTCCCTCAAGGTCAAAATGGAGATCGAAGAATCTCAGGGGTATCATGGGAATAAGAAGTATAAGGTGGACTTCAATGCTAGCAGTCTGATGGATAAATCCAATGGTGCTAAGAAGATCAAGCACCCCACTTGCCAAAAGTGCGGAAAGAAGCACCCTAGAAATTTCCTAAAGGGGATGAGGAAATGCTTTAGGTGTGGAAGAGAAGGGCACCTGGCTATTAACTTTCAGTAAGAAAGACCCATGGTTGCGGAAGAGTAGAGGAACGCTCTGTTCAAACATCAACATTTGGTTCATTGCTACAACTGGAAAGAACCATGGCATCTTGCAAATCAGTGCCCTAAGCCAAGGTTTTTTAGAGGCAACCAACAACCTCCAAGGAAGCAAGGGCAAGCTTTTTCCATCACTACTGCGAAAGTGAACCCCGACAGAAGTGGTTATAGGTATGATAGTTATTCATTCAAGAATAGTGAACATACTTTTTGATTTAGGTTCTACGCATTCTTTTATATCTCAAAAGTTTAGTAGAACAATCCCAACACCACCACAAATCATGAAAGTGAAGATGTCAGTGAGTACGGCAAATGAGGAAATCATTACATCCCATGAATATTACTCCTCCCCTATCATAATCTGTGGATTAAACTTCCTGGAGAACCTTTTCATACTCCCTCTGGTGGAATTTGATGTGATTCTTGGCATGGATTGGCTTTCCTTATATAGAGCCAACATAAATTGCTGGGAGAGGAAAATCACTCTCCATGTGGATAATCGACCCCCGATTCTATACAAGTGCAAGGAGGAAGATGAATCCTCTTTTGATCCATCATATCAAGAATGGATATTACTGCCCTATGAGCACGTGTATCTAGCTATGATGATTGAGTCTAAGGAAGCAACCATCCTTGAAGACATGCCTATTGTGAGGGAATTCTCTGAAGTGTTTCCTGAGAAATCTCATGTTCTCCCTCCTAGAAGAGATGTTGACTTCTCAATTTATCTTATACCTGGGGAATTTCCAATATCCAAGAATCCATACAGAATGGTTTTTGTGGATATTGAGGAGTTGAAGAAACAATAACAAGAGAATCTGGATAAAGGGTTTATACGCATAAGTGCATCACCATGGGGTGCACCAGTCCTCTTCATCAAGAATAAGGATGGGTCAATGTGCCTTTTAATTGGTCATCGTGAGCTTAAAAAAATCATGATAAAGAACAAGTATCCTCTCCCATGAATTGATGACTTGTTCGATCAGTTGCATGGAGCACAATACTTCTATAAGGTGGATTTATGATTGGGATATTATCATGTAAGGGTGGAGAAGGAAGATATCCCCAAGACTGATTTTCGTACAAGATACGAGCACTATGAATTCATAGTAATGCCTTTCAGACTCACTAATGCTCCATAAATCTTCATGGACTTGATTAATAGAGTCTTTAGATATTACCTCGACAAATTTGTGGTAGTATTTATATATAATATTCTGATATACTCCAATACCAAGGATGATCATGAGGAGCATCTAATAACTGTACTAAAGACCTTTCGGAAGGAGAACCTCTATGAAAAGTATAGAAAGTGTGAGTTCTGGTTGAAGGAGGTCTCATTATTGGGTCATATCATCACAAGCAATGGGATATCTGTGGATCCCTCCAAAATAGATGCAATTGAGGGATGACTGAGGCCAACATCGGTAACAGATATTTGTAGCTTCTTGGGGTTAGCTGGATATCATCGCCGATTTGTGAGAAATTTCTCACAATTGTCCAACCCTCTTACCAAGCTAACCCAAAAGGGAGTAAAGTTTTCTGGGAGTGATGAATGCAAATAAATATTCAAGGAGTTGAAAAGGAGGCTTATCACGGCACCTGTGCTCACTTTACCCACAAGTGAATAAATTTTTGTGGTATTCAGTGATGCTTCGAAGAAGGGTCTGGGATTGTGTTAATGAAAAATGAAAACTTCATTGCCTATTCTTTAAAGAAATTGAATACTCATGAACAGAACTATCCAACACATGATGTCGAGTTGGCTGTAGTGATATTCGCTTTGAAAATTTGGTGGCATTATCTCTTTGGGGAGAAGTGTGAAATATATGTGGACCACAAAATCCTCAAGTATATATTCACACATAAAGAGTTGAACATGAACCAATGAAGATGGTTAGAGATGATCAAATACTATGACTACTCAATCCATTACCACCCTGGGAAAGAAAACAAGGTAAAGGATGCCCTAAGTAGAAATGACCCAGCAATTCTATCATTTATGATAATTGAAAAGGATCCAATCTTTTTAGATTTGATGAAGATGGACATGGGGATCATAAATAAGGTAACATCATCAATACTTTCACAAATTATTTCTCAACTATCACTTTTGTAAAGGTTAAAATATGCTCAAAAGGATGATGTGGGAATTTAAGAAAAAGTGGAAGCTATCGGAATAGGTAAATCCTTGGAGTTTAAAGTTAATAAAGAAGGAATTGTGTGATTTGGGAAAAGACTATGTGTTCCATCAAGTCTGGAGCTAAAGAAGGAACTTTGGGATGATGCACATAGTTCAAATTTCTCTATTCACCCAGGAAACACAAAGATGTATCGAGATCTCCAAGAGAATTATTGGTGGGATAATATAAATAAGGAGATCGCTGAATATACATCAAAGTGATTGGTGTGTCAATAAGTGAAGGCAGAGAGGCAGAAGTCTAAGGGGATGATGCAACCATTGCCCATACCATAATGGAAATCAGATAACTTCACTATGGACTTTGTCACTGGACTTCCGAATACATCTCAAGGCAACAATACAATCTAGGTTGTTGTGGATCGTCTTACAAAGGCTACACACTACATTTCTATTCAGAAGGATTTCTCATTGGATCAACTGGCACGGATATATATTAGATGATTGGTAAGGCTTCATGGAGTACCACTATCTATTGTGTCTGATCGAGATCCAAGATTCACCTCTAATTTTTGGAAGAGTCTTCAACATTCTCTGAATACTGAACTGAACTTCAGTACGTCCTATCATCCTCAAACTGATGGCCAATCTGAGCAGACTATCCAAACACTTTAGGAAATGTTGAGAGCATTCTCAATGGACTTTAAAGGAGGAAGGGATCAACATATTCCTCTGGTTGAGTTCTCTTATAATAACAGTTTCCACTTGAGCATCCAAATGGAACCATATGAAGCCCTTTATGGGAAAAGTTGCAGAACACCAACGTGTTGGGATGAGGTCAGTGAGTGTAAGTTGCTTAGACCATAAATGGTCGAAGAAATGGTGGAGAAGATGAAAACCATTTAGCAGCATATCAAGGGAACCCATAGTTGACAGAAGATTTATGAAGATAACCGTCGACAAGACCTTGAGTTTAAAGTTAGAGACATGGTATTTCTATGAATATCTCCATGGAAGAAGGTCATGAGGTTTGGAAAGAAAGGTAAGTTAAGTCCAAGGTACATCGGCCCCTTTTATATTCTTGATCATATCAGGGTTGTGGCCTATCAACTAGCACTTCCACCTACCATGGCCAAAGTACATGATGTCTTTAATGTATCCCTCTTAAGGAAGTACATACCAGACCCTTCATGTGCACTCTCTTCAGAGGTGGTACAGTTATAGGATGATCTTTCTCATGAGGAGAAACCAGTTATGATCTTAGATCATAGAGAAAAAGTTCTATGAAATAAGACAATTCCCCTAATCAAGGTATTGTGGCAAAACCAAAAGTTTGAAGAAGCGACGTGGGAATCAGAGGAAATGATGAAGTAGAGTTACCCACATATATTTTAGTGTAGGAAAAGTAAATTTTTAGGGTGAAATTTCTTAAGTGGGGAAGATTGTAATGACCCAAACTTTTCTTAATGGAAATCCCTCTTGATCTAATTAAATGTCTCTTTATGTAAAATGTTTATATAAAATGTCAACTTATTTGGTTTTAAGTTTTTGGATTTTAAAATACTATTAATAATTGTGATCATTTCTAATATAGTCGTTGAACAGTGATCACATGATTAGTATAAATATAGGGCTTTAACAAATCCAATTTACTCAGACAAAGGAAGTGATAGCCTCATCTAGTAGACGTGCCCCATACAAAGACCATTTGTTAGAGCTTGGAAAGGAGTTTGCATCTTTGGGATTCGCTCTAAACCAAGCCCAATACAAGCATTAATATGTTAATCTCGAGCGGGACCGCCTATGAGAGAAGTGGAAGTTGATAAAGATTACCATCCGAGCAATGTTATCTGAGCCACCCCAAGAGTCTGTCACCATCTCACACCTTACTCTTCAGTCTTATGCAGGTGTTATAAAGGGTTATGTAACAAGACCTTAGCACTATGGTTATGTACATTATTTTTGTATATAATAATGAATATACTTTCATTTTATTATTTTTACCTTGTAAATAGTTTTTATAACATCCCTCATTTTATTACATAAACTTTCATTACATTACACAAAACTGAGGATCTTTAAGGTTTAGTGTCTTGGAAACCAGGAACATAAAACATGAAAAAAACATAAAACATTCTTCTTAAACACTTGAAAAGATTCTCCTTAAGTTCATCCTAGGTTCATTACTGCATCTCATAACCTGGGGACATACATCAAAATAAAGGGTGAGCAGAAGGCCCAGTAAGGGAAACAAGAGAAACATTTTACATGTGAACTTGAGATACTTTAATACGGTCATGAAAAGAACTTTAAGGCATGAGAAAGAAATCAAGAGGAATATCATAATAAAAATAACATTTTTCATAACTCGAATATGTGGCTACAACATTTAATATTGACAATCATTTCTGTTTCACCAAGGTCCATCCCCAAGGTGTCATTAAAAATTACCAAGGTTATTCACCAAGGCGTCGTTAAAAATAGTCATCTCTAGAGATTAAGTCTTTACCCAATGCATTAGAGTGATATCAGGGAACACCCTTGACATGTATTTATTATCATGTGAGACACATATATAATCATCAATCATTTCATAAACAACCCATATAGCATAAAAGGAATGGGTTTCATTTCATAATCATAACATTTTAAAAACTGCTTTAAAGACATGATCTTTGTGTCACTTTAAAACCCACAGAAAAGGAAGGTGGGTCTCATGTATGTAAATCCCAAAATTTAAAATAGAACATTTTGGTATAAATGTGAATACCCATATATAAGATAGATCTTTGATTATTCACTTAATAAAATAAAAGAACTTTATAAAAATAGAGAGACATTTTGAGACGGAAATTCTGCAACATAACAACTATGTTTTGAGGTTTTAGAAAACATTGAAAAGAGAGGGGACATGGGTAAAACATTCATAAATGACCCATAAAACAATATAGGGACAGAATATGAAGGATATATGAACATGTTAATGAAATTTGAAGGACATACCATTTGAAATGAAAAATATGGAAGGAAGAAAAAAATTAGATTTCTCTTATGAAAATCCCGTAGCCTAACAGCGACACTTAAGCTTCAACCAAAAATGAATTGACAAGATGAAATAGGGTCTCTCATAATATGAAAATAAGAGTTCAGTATGATAGATATAGATATCATACCCCAACATAATAAAAAGGAACTTGAAAGACTTGACATGAAAGTAGAATTTTGAAAAATGAGAAAGGTGAAAGAATCCCTTAAACATTCTGCAGCCTAACGACGCCACTTAAACATTCCTAAAACGAATTGATGAGAGAAAGAGGGGGTATCTCATAATAATAACATGAAAGGGTAAGTAAGATTAATATAAAATAACATACTCCAACATAAGAACATGGAGCATAAAAGAAATGGCATAAAAGATATTACTTGAAAAGAAAGAGAGAGGTCGGATCCCTTACCTTAAACGTAACTCTTAAAACTCAAAGGTTGGGACCTTGAGGGCTTGGGGTAACCTTGGGAGGACTCCTTGGGAGGTAAGGAGATCATAACTTCGTTGAGGATGATTTTGGAGTCGAATGGATGAGAGTATGGCTTGGTATTAATAGGGAAAGTGAGGGGACAAGGCATTAATGGCCAAGGGACACCTCATTGGTGGTATTGGAAAAACCATGGGCTTGCCCATGGTATTTGCCCATGGTATTGGACACTTGGGACACCTCATAAAATAATTCATCACCTTTAGTTTACCATCCCATAAAATATCTCATGACATCATCATGACACGGTTATGATGTCATTTAACATACCAAAACCCTAAAACTGCATTTTTACTATTCACTGAAAATTCATCTTACTCAGAAAAATCCCAAACAATTACCATAAGATAATATCGATGCTATGAGTTCAAAAATAAAGTCCATTTTATTAAAATAATTTTCTAAATATTTTAATTTAATTTTTAATTAAAAAAACACCATTCACCCGAAAAGACTGATACTTGATTAATGATTTATGAAAGCGTTATTTACCCATTTTATTGAATCACATTACTTAATCAAGGTGTCTAAATTATATTAAAACTTTCTATAAGTGAGATTACTAATCCATTTGGTCACATTACTAATCCTAAGCATAAAATCACTATTCATAATTTACTATTCATCAAAAATTAATTTGATCTTATTAGACTCTAAATTTCGTACCGAACATAATTGTAGAAGAACATTTTTTGAAAATCATTACACATCATTAATTATTTAAGGTTTACATAAATATTTTAAAATATCCTTTTTTCAAAATTCATCAATAAAATACATCCTAAAATTATCCGGACATTTGAAATTTCATAAACTTCACTAAAGGAGGAAATCTCAATTTATTCATTCCAAAGGATTACACAAAGAAGCTACGGTCTCGTCACATAGCCCCTTATAACACCAGCATAAGACCTAAGTGTAAGGTGTATTGTGGTGAGAGAATCTGAGGGAGGCTCAGATAACATTGCCCTAGTAGTAATCTCTACTAACATGAACTTCTCCCGTAGGCGTTTCCGTTCAAGCTTGACACGCTGGAGTTCGGCTTGGGCTTGGTCCAAAGCAAAGCCCAAAGATGCCACCTCCTTCCCGAGCTCTGATAAGTGGGCTTCATAAGGTTCGAGTCTACCGGATGAAGCCATCGACTCCTCTTTCTTCATTAACCATTAACATCCCTATTAAATCATTCGGAGTAAGTTAATATACTATTCAAAAAGTTTGGGTCATTACATTCTTCCCCCCTTAAGAAATTTCGTCCCTGAAATTTTATACTTGAGGCCTAGTCGAAAAGGTGAGGGTACTTTTGCTTCATTGTTTCCTCAGGATCCCAATTCTCTTCTTCATATTTATGATTCCTCCACAACACTTTCACAAGGTGGGTAGTCTTGTTTCGTAGAACCTTATCTCTACGGTCTAAGATCTCCAATAGCTGCTCCTCATAAGAGAGGTCATGTTCCAGTTATACCACCTTTGGGTTCAGTACATGCGAATGGTCGGGTATGTACTTCCTCAAGAGAGATACATGGAAGACATCGTGAACTTGAGCTAGGTTCGGTGGAAGTGCTAGATGATAGGCCACTGCTCCTATACAATCAAGGATTTCATAAGGGCCAATGTACCTAGGGATGAGCTTCCCTTTCTTCCCAAACCGCATGACTCTCTTCCATGGAGAAATTTGAAGGAAGACTTTGTCGCCAACACCAAACTCCAAGTCCCTTCGACGGTTGTCAGCATAGCTCTTCTGTCGACTCTGAGCAGCCTTTATGTGTTGTTGGATGGAATGTACCTGTTCTATCATCTCTTGCACAAGATTAGGCCCAAGAATCTTTTATCATCAGTTTCATCCCAACAAGTAGGAGTTCTACATCGCATTCCATACAGAGCTTCATAGGGTTCCATCTGAATACTCAAATGGAAGCTGTTGTTATAGGAGAACTCAACTAATGGGAGGTGTTGATCCCATCCACCTTTAAATTCCATTGAGCATAATCTCAGCATGTCTTCGAGTGTCTGAATAGTCCTTTCAGATTGGACATTAGTTTGAGGATGATAGGCCGTACTAAAATTCAATTCAGTATTCAGAGTATATTGAAGACTTATCCAGAATTTTGATGTGAATCTTGGATCACGATCAGACACGATGGATAGTGGTACCCCATGAAGCCTTACCACTTCCTTTACGTATATCTTGGCAAGTTTATCCAGAGAGAAATCTTCCCGAATAGAGATAAAATGGGCGGTCTTGGTGAGATGGTCCACAATAACCCATATCGCATTGTTTCCTTTGGATGTTTTCGGGAGACCAGTTACAAAGTCCATAGTGATATTATCCCACTTCCATACTGGTATGGGTAGCGGTTGTAATACCCCCTTAGGAAGTTTCCGTTCTGCCTTTACTTGTTGACACACCAGGAACTTTGTAGTGTAATCAGCAATCTCCCTCTTCATGTTATCCCACCAATAATGATCACGAAGGTCTCTATACATTTTAGTGCTTCCTGGATGTATAGAGAAAGTAGAGCTATGAGCTTCATCCATCGGTTCTTTATTTATCTCCGTAATAGATGGAACACATATTCTTGTACGAAATTTTAATACACCTTCTTGATCAATATTGAAATCAGGGAACTTCCCATCCTTTACAGCCTCAATCTTCTCCTGTAGCAAATGATCTTCTTTTTTAGCCTTCTTGATCTTCTCTAGTAATGAAGGTTGAGAAATCATTTGGGATAAGGTTGATGATGTCCCTTCCCTTACAATTCCCATGTCCAGTTTTACTAGATCTTTAATCAAGGGATCTCCTAGGATCCTCATTGTTTCCAGAACAACAGGATCCTTCCTGCCTAACGCATCTGTGACTTTGTATGCTCTTCCAGGGTGATAATGAATTGAACAATCATAGTCTTTAATAAGATCCAACCATCTCCTTTGTCTCATGTTCAATTCTTTCTGCGTGAAAATATACTTTAAACTTTGGTGGTTGGTGTATATATCACATTTCTCCCCATAAAGATAGTGCCTCCATATCTTTAGAGAAAAAACAACTGCCGCTAGCTCTAGATCATAGGTAGGATAATTCTTCTCATGAATCTTCAACTGTCGAGATGCATAAGCAATTACCTTGTCATCTTGCACGAGGACGCACCCAAGCCCTTTTAGATATGCATCGCTAAAAATAAAGAATCCTTCTCCGATAGATGGTAGTGTTAACACAGGTGCAGTAACCAATCTCTTATTCAGCTCTTGGAAACTTTCCTCGCATTCCTTTGTCCAGATGAACTTAACCCCTTTTCGAGTCAACTTGATTAGTGGATTATAAATCCATGAAAAGTTTTTCACAAACCTCCGATAATATCCCGCTAAACTAAGGAAACTATGAATCTCATTTACTTTTGTGGGTTGAGGCCACTCCTCCACAACCATAGTCTTTTCAGGGTCAACCGAGATTCCTTCATTGGTTACGATGTGCCCCAAGAAAGCCACTTCTGGCAACCAAAACTCACACTTGCTGAACTTTCCAAAGAGACTCTCCTTCCGCAGAGTTTTCAAAATAACCCTCATATGATCTTCAAGCTCCTCACGACTTTTTGAATATATCAAAATATCATCAATAAAAACTACCACAAAGTTATCAAGGTAGTCCTTAAAGAATCTATTCATCAAATCCATGAAAATAGTAGGAGCATTAGTCAAGCTGAAGGGCATAACAGTAAACTCACAATGCCCATATCTTGATCAGAAGGCATTATTTGGAATATCTTCCTTCTTCACCCTCAGTTGATGATAACCATATTGAAGGTCAATCTTGGAGAAGAATTGAGCCCCACGAAGTTGGTCAAATAAATCATCAATTCTTGGAAGAGGGTATCTGTTCTTCACTGTGATCCTGTTCAATTCTCTATAATCAATGCATAGCCGCATTGATCCATCCTTCTTCTTCACAAAGAGAACTGGTGCTCCCCAAGAAGACACACTTGGTTGGATAAACCCCTTCTCCAATAAGTCTTGGAGTTGTTTCTTTAACTCTTATAGCTCCACGTTTTCCATTCTATATGGGGTCTTTGATATCAGTAGAGACCCAGGTACGAGTTCAATGGAGAACTCTACCTCTCTTTCTGGGGGAGGTCCAGGTAACTCCTTAGGAAATACATCCATGTATTCCTGAACAATCAGAACATCTTCTATTTGTACACTCCCTTTTCCTCCTTCATCATCACCAATTTACTCCATAAAGAAAGTTATAGGAGGTGCTTATAGATAGGTATCAGTTCGGTATATCTCTCCTTGGAAGATAATTGTAGTTCGTTCATTCAAGACTACCAAGATTTCCTTACTTCTGCATTTGATCTTCACATTATACTTTGAGAGCCAGTCCATCCCTAGTATAACGTCAAATTCCAACATGGGAATGACTACTAGATTTGAGATAAGATTGTGCTCACTAAAGTAAACACTAGAGTCTCTAAACACTGTTGATGCATGGATAATCCCACTTGGAGTCTTGACTGACAACTCTACCTCAAGAAGTTCGAGGATTGATTCTATATTCTTTGCAAACCTGGAGGAAATGAAGGAATGTGTAGAACTAGAATCAAACAAATTAGTTTCTAGTTTTGAGAGGACAACAAGAGTACCTGCTACCATCTCATTCGGAGCTTCAACTTCAGTTGTTGTGATAGAAAAAGCACGACCTTTCTCCCCTGTCCTTTGCTGAGGTTGATGGTGATTCCCCTCCACTGCCCTCGGATTTGGACAGTGATTAGAAAAGTGCCCAAGCTATCCACACTTGAAGCATTTTACTTCGGGTAGGGCCGAAACCATATTTCCTATGTCGTTATTGTTGGTTAGTTGAGGCTTCACATCACTACGACAATTCCGTGAAACATGGCCTCCTCTTCCACACCTGTAGCACTTGAAACTTCCGATCAAGCAGTGACCAGGATACTTCTTCCCACATTTATCGCATGTGGTAAGTTTCATTTGCTTTCCACCTCTTCCCTGATCAAAAGTCTTCCATAAACTGGGCTCCAACGATCTCTTCTTGTCATTTGATTTATGATACCACTGTGTCTCACCAAACTCTAGCTCGACTTTCATTGCACTCCACACAATCTCCTCGTAGCTATCATAGTCCCGGTTTGCTAGATTCTTCCGCAGATGAGGTCTCGGTCCACCAAAAAATCTATCAACCTTCCCACTTGGATCCATGACAAAGTTAGAGGTATATCGTGAAAGTCGGGTGAATTTCATCTCATAGCTTCCGACAGATTCTTTCTCCTTCTGCTTCAGCTAGAGAAACTCTTTCTCCATTATCGTTCTCATGGAACGAGGGAAATACTTGTTAAAGAATATTCCTCAGAACTCTTCCCACTCCATAGCTTCCATCTCTCCTCGTGGCTTCGTGTTTTTGACCAGTGACCACCACTGATTAGCTTCTCCCTCTAGGAGGTAAACAGCAAGGGTGACTTTTTCTTGTTCTGAATAAAGGAGTACAGAAAAGATCTTTTCAATGGAGCTTATCCATTGTTCAGCAACCAATGGGTCAGTAGATCCACCGAATGTTGGTGGCCGTTGACGCATGAAGCACTCAATAGAGTGTTGTTCCCTTCAAGGTGAGGTCGGCCTCTCAGGTTGATTCAAGTTATTACTCATAACTTGATTCAGTTGGTTCATCATTCGCATGAATGTTTCCATTCCGGCTTCCATCGGAGGGCCGTCATCACACGGTGCATTGCAGTCACCATCTACACGGTTCCTCCTATTGCCCACCATTTTCTAAAAGGATAAAACCTTAGTGAGAAACTTATTTTATTTATGAATCTTTTAACTAAGACTTCATGCTTAGACAATTACATTTCTCTATAATTCCTTCATAATGATTCATAAAAAGTTTGTGATTAACCAAACATATCCCCCAGGAGTGTTGTAACCAAGAGTGCATCAAGGCTCGTTATTGTGCACCAGTTCCCGTTCGAGTATATCTTAAAGTGTTGTTTTTGGATTTTACCCCTATGTACATCTGTGCTAGAGCCGCCTCTACCTGCTTGTATCCAAACAGGGATGTATTTGTTTGATAAACCACTTACTCAATACTTACCAAAATACCAGGAAGTTTTCCTATATTTAAACTTTTCTATAGGGTTCTTCCTAAAGTTTTTATATCCTAATTTCCATAAATAACTAAACCATACTCTGATACCAACTATAACATCCTTCATTTTATTACATAAACTTTCATTACATTACACAAAACTGAGGATCTTTAAGGTTTACTATCTTGGAAACCAGGAACATAAAACATGAAAACAACATAAAACATTCTTCTTAAACACTTTAAAGGATTCTCCTTAAGTTCATTCTAGGTTCATTATGGCTTCTCATAACCTGGGGACATACATCAAAAGAAAGGGTGAGCAGAAGGCCCAGTAATGGAAACAAGAGAAACATTTTACATGTGAACTTGAGATACTTTAATAAGGTCATGAAAAGAACTTTAAGGCATGAGAAAGAAATCATGAGGCATATCATAATAAAAATAACTTTTTTCATAACTTGAATATGTGTCTATAACATTTAATATTAACAATCATTTCTGTTTCACCAAGGTCCATCCCCAAGGTGTCATTAAAAATTACCAAGGTTATTCACCAAGACGTCGTTAAAAATAGTCATCTCTAGAGATTAAGTCTTTACCCAATGCATTGGAGCGCTATCAGGGCGCACCATTGACATGTATTTATTATCATGTGAGCCACATATATCATCATCAATCATTTCATAAACAACCCATATAGCATAAAAGAAATGGTTTTCATTTCATAATCATAACGTTTTAAAAACTGCTTTAAAGACATGATCTTTGTGTCACTTTAAAACCCACAGAAAAGGAAGGTGGGTCTCATGTATGTAAATCACAGAATTTAAAATAGAAAATTTTGGTATATATGTGAATACCCATATATAAGATAGATCTTTGAGTATTCACTTAATAAAAAAAAGAACTTTAGAAACCGAGAGAGACATTTTGAGATGGAAATTCTGCAGCATAACAACTAAGTTTTGAGGTTTTAGAAAACATTGAAAAGAGAGGGGACAAGGGTAAAACATTCATAAATGACCCATAAAATAGTATAGGGACAGAATATGAAGGATATATGAACATGGTAATGAAATTTTAAGGACATACCATTTGAAATGAAAAATATGGAAGGAAGACAAAAAATTAGATTTCTCTTATGAAAATCTCGTAGCCTAACGGCGTCAC
Organism: Viscum album; assembly: GCA_963277665.1. Classification (NCBI taxonomy): domain Eukaryota; kingdom Viridiplantae; phylum Streptophyta; class Magnoliopsida; order Santalales; family Viscaceae; genus Viscum; species Viscum album. The sequence goes on from OY728123.1 coordinate 822,679,112, forward strand.
TTAAGCTTCAACCAAAAATGAATTGACAAGATAAAATAGGGTCTCTCATCATATGAACATAATATTTCAGTGTGATAGATATAGAGATCATACCCTAACATAATAAAAAGTAACTTTAAAGACTTGACATGAAAGTAGAATTTTGAAAAATGAGAAAGGTGAAAGAATCCCTTAAAAATTCGGCAGCCTAACGACACCACATAAACATTCTTAAAACGAATTGATGAGAGAAAGAGGGGTCAACTCATCATATGAAAATGAAAAGGGTAGTAATATTAATATAAAATAACATCCTAAAACATAAGAACATGGAGCATAAAAAAAATTACATAAAAGAGATTACTTGAAAAGAAAGAGAGAGGTCGGATCCCTTACCTTAAACGTAACTCTTAAAACTCAAAGGTTAGGACCTTGAGGGCTTGGGGCACCTTGGGAGGACTCCTTGGGAGGTAAGGAGACCAGTAATTCGTTGAGGATGATTTTGGAGTCGAATTTATGAGAGTAGGGCTTGGTATTTATAGGGAAAGTGAGGGGACAAGGCATTAATGGCCAAGGGACACCTCATTGGTGGTATTGGAAAAACCATGAGCTTGCCCATGGTATTTGCCCAGGGTATTGGAAACTTGGGACACCTCATACAATAATTCATCCCCTTTAGTCGACCATCCCTTAAAATATCTCATGACATCATCATAACACAGTTATTATGTCATTTAACATACCAAAACCCTAAAACTGCATTTTTACTATTCACTGAAAATTCATCGTTCTCATAAAAATCCCAAAAAATTACCATAACATAATATCGATGCTCTGAGTTCAAAAATAAATTCCATTTTATAAAAATAATTTTTTAAATATTTTTAATTTAATTTTTAATTAAAAAAAACACTATTCACCTAAAAAAACAGATACTTGATTAATAATTTATGAAACCGTTATTTACCCATTTTATTGAATCACATTACTTAATCAAGGTGTCTAAATTATATTAAAACTTTCTTTAAATGAGATTACTAATCCATTTGGTCACATTACTAATCCTAAGCATAAAATCACTATTCATAATTTACTATTCATCAAAAATTAAGTTGATCTTATTAGACTCTAAATTTCGTACTGAATATAATTGTAGAAGACCATTTTTTGAAAATCATTACACATCATTAATTATTTAAGGTTTAAATAAATATTTTAAAATATCCTTTTTTTTCAAAATTCATCAATAAAATACATCCTAAAATTATCTGGACATTTGAAATTTCACAAACTTCACTAAAAGAGGAAATCTCAATTTATTCATTCCAAAGGATTACACAAAGAAGATATGGTCTCGTCACATAGCCCCTTATAACACCAGCATAAGTCCTAAGTGTAAGGTGTGCTATGGTGAGAGAATCTGAGGGAGGCTCAGATAACATTACCCTAGTAGAAATCTCTACTAACTTGAACTTCTCTCGTAAGCGTTTCCGTTCAAGCTTGACACACTGGAGTTCGTCTTGGGATTGGTCCAAAGCGAAGCCCAAAGATGCCACCTCCTTCCCAAGCTCTGATAAGGGGGCTTCATAAGGTTCGAGTCTACTAGATGAACCCATCGACTCCTCCTTCTGAATTAACCATTAACATCTCTATTAAATCATTAAGAGTAAGTTAATATACTATTCAAAAAATTTGGGTCGTTATAGTTTTTAAAGCACAAATAGTATTTTTAGTTAATGTTCAACTAAGAAATCTATTTTGATGAATTAATGGTTTTTTTAATTAAATAATATTTTAATAAAATATTATTATTATTATTAAATTATTTTTTATTAAATATAAATGATTGTATAATTTTATGAATGCAATTGTAATTTTTATTAAGGTTTGAAAACCATTTTTGTCAAACCCCATGAATTTTTGATAAATGTAGATTTTTATTTTAAAAGTGAAAATTAACATATTTAGAAAATTATTTAGATAAAATGAGTATTATTTTTGGAATCATGATATCAAAATTATCCAACAGTGAATTTTTCATAATTTTCTAAGACAGTCAAATTTTTGGGTAAAAATTAAATAACGTTTAAATATATAATGTGTTTTATGACATCATAGTGACCCAATAGTGATGTAATAAAAAATTATAAACTTTATATTCGGACAATATATGTTTTAACATTAAAATAATGTGATTTTGGTTTTGTTTTCTTTATTTTACAAAGCTTTAGTGGACCCTTAAATACTTATTAAACATTTTGTCTTTTTAAATTGTTTTCCTTGGGAGTGTCACTTACCTCCACATAAGCTACCCCATTATTTTAAGAAGTCCAGAAATTGGACTTATAAAATATTTTTTTCCACTTCCATTTTCCAAAAATCATGGGCAAAAACCATGGGTTGGTTTGTGGTTTGGATTAATTTAATGTGAGGTGTCCCAAACCTAAATAATAAAGAATTCCCTCGCCTTTCCTATATAAACCCAACCAAGCTCCCACTTCCCCCTCACTCAAAGCCTTTTGAGTTCATCAAAACTCTACCCTCCTCTCTCTATAATCTTTCCAAGGTGCCCCAATCTCCCAATAAGCCTCTCTCAAGCCTCTCTCAAGCCTTTGGAAGCACACTTCCAAGTAAGGGTTTTGTTCCTTTCTCATTTTTGTCTAATATTCTTTAAGTTGTTATGCCCTTTTTATTTCAATTATAAATGTTGGGGTATAGTTTCGAACCTCCTCCATACTTCCCTATTTTTTTTGAATGATGGGAGACCCCTTTCTCTCTCATTAATTTCCTCCCATGTACACCTGTTACTATTCCGAAATTCCGAAAGAAATTTATCTCTCCTCATTTACATTCAAATAATGATTTTTGTATCATGAATCTAAATTCCATTACATTTTTTGGGACATGTATCTATATTACCCCCTTACTTTCCATGTCATGTAAATATTATGATACACCCCTTTCTCTCTCATCAGCCATTTTAATGAGTTCTTATGTCACGCCATTATGCTGCCGAAATTGCACTGCGTTTTTCCAAGACAAAGTCATTGTGTAGTGAATACCATGCCCATTTCTCTATCAAGGGTATTCACCATTATTCACATTTACTTACTGTTTAAATAGTTTCATGTGTGTATTCCACATTCGTTTATCATGGAATAAATGATTATGTTGAATGATTCAATTTTTTATGATCCATGTGGCACACTTATGCATGAAGTGAAATGTTTAAGAAGGGTGAGCCCTAATAGCGCTCCAATGCATTGGGTAAAGTATAGTATCATGATACATCATGTGCAATGGGTGTTTACTCATGCTAATTCAAGTGAAATGAGGGTTTACTCGTGCTTCATGTGCAATGAGGGTTTACTCATGCTTCATGTGCAATGAGCCTTGGCTCATGCTAATTCTATGTTAAGTGGTGTTGCCACATTTCCATGTTATGATTATCATGATTTATCGTGCCTTTATGTTTATGATTATCTTGTGCTATATTGATATGCCTATTGTCTAACATTTATTTTATTCCACATTTCATTCCAAGATTATCACCTTACTGGGCTTTATATCTCAGCCTTTTCTTATGCATGTCCTCAGGTTATCCCATGCAATGCTAAGTAAGAGGTAATGTAGTGGTCATGTAAAGGAAGTTTTCAATAAAGATGTTGTTTTTCATGTTTTAAGCTGTTATGTAATAATCCTAATACCCAAATACACTATACCTCTCTATCTTCTATGTTGTATCAAATGAATTTTATGTAATAAATTATGTTTAATTGTGTAATAAAAGACCAGGGTTGTTATATTTCAACTGATGTAAGTAAAATAAGTCATGAAGATAAGAGGATAAAATCTAGAGTTGGAAAGAAAATCACTGGTTTAAAACATACCATACAGAAAAGGAATAATCTATCTATAAGGAATGAATTTGATATCTTTGAAAGTTTATGTGAAATGTGAAACATAGGTGGTCACTTCTATAAAGAATGTTGGTTCAACCGTGTGGAGTATCATTCTTATACTAAGGAGAATATAGAACCACCTTGGACTAAGAAGCAGGTGAAGTAGTAAAGTTTATTTGGATTGGAAGATAAATTAGTGAATAAGTTTTTTGAATCAAATCCTTCAAAGAAGTTAAAGGAGGAATCTTAACCAGGTTTTTTAACCCATAAATAGGAGATTCTTCTATTATGTTAAGAGAGTCCACATCATGGAAAATTGTAAAATGTCCATGAATCTCAAGAAGGTATGCATATATCTAAACACTAAAATAGAATTAATCTAAGAGATAGAAATTCAGATTGAATCAGTGGTTAGTAATCCTTGTGAAGAGGTTGAGAGGAAGCCCTAAAAATGGGAGTTCAATGGTTGTTAAAAATTCTTTGTAAAGTGAAACTAGACAAAAGATCAAGCTATCAGATGTATTACTATTTTCCCTAGTTAAAAGGAGCCACCAATTAAAAAAGGGAAATCACTAGGGTCTTTAAGTACAAAATATATTACAATAAATAAGGTATCCACACCCATGAGAAAGGTTTAACATTAAAGGATATGATGGTTTCTCAGATGGCATGGTCATATTGAAGAAGCTATGTAGTTGGATTTGGTTGGAATAAAATAAATTACCCTACTATCTAAATAAAATAAGGATATTCTAACTAAGAAGAGATATTAAAAAGTAGAAAAACCCATTTTGCCTTAGGTTTATTTTTTTTGTAAAATCAATAATGAAGAAATAATGAAGAAGAGTAGACATTTCAAAGCTTCAAATAAAAATTACACTAGGTTGGGAAATGAATCTCAACCCCAGTGTTAAAACTAAGGATAAGTGGAAGACCCACATTATTCTCACATACTTGGTGAATGTGCTTTGTAAGAGGGGATTAAATGTGATGAATTATCATAATCAATAAATACAGAAATGTGCGTACAATCATGATAGATAATTATCATGGTGATTATTAGGGTTAGTATTCATTTTAAATTGGTATCGATTTTCAAAAGGTATCTTAACTTCTTAGATATTATTTCTAGAATATGGTTACCATGGTGATAAATCATAGAAAGTATACCTTGAGGTGTGAAATCTAATGTATTTATGGCTTCTAGAGATTTTCTATTTCTTAAAATATAGAATCTAGATATTCCCGTTATAAGCTGGAGTTTATGGTAGGAAACTCACTCTCCTAACCCTATTATGGTTTATGGTTATTCTAACCATTAAGTGGTTACTTTCTAATAAAATAGGTAAGTAAAACAACTTGAACTTGAATTGTTTTGGTGTGTCTTGTGAAATTGAGTACGGGTTCTTGAATTTCTTATAAAATATGATTGTATAGCCCATATGCAAAGAAAATAAGTGTTGGTGCCACATTAAGAAATGTGTATGGATAGCTCTAATGCTTTAGTAATCTCACTCTTGTTTTTATAATTGGTTAACCCAAATATTATTAGAGTTAAATTACTTAATTATCTTTGAAAATAAATCTATGGTTCCCACATTCTCTAAAAGATAGTGGAAGATCATAGTAGAGAAGAAGTTTTGTTGAAAAAATGGGGAGAGAAATGCATGCCCTCTTATGTGCCCTTAAATTAAGGGGGAGAAATTTTTTCACACTTTTTTATTTATTATCAAAAGAGAAGAAAAATACATTGAATATGAAATGAATGGGTATTGAAAACAAATACCAAGATGGAGATTGTAGTTCCCATGTGGATTGTGTAATGTTATTATTTTATTTATTGTTAATGAACTTGTTGGAGGTGAGTCAATGATATTAGAGATTTTGGGTGATGGATTTGAGTATTCACCTAAAGGAAGTGTATAATTTTACCATATATCAATGGGTAACGGAGTTTAGAGTGGGTTTGGTAGAAACCCAATTTTTTTCTTGCAAGAATTTGGAATATTTCTACAAATATTATCAGAGCCAGGGACTGAGACAGGTTGTGATTCTGAGGCCCAGAGTTCCAAGAATAAATTATACAAAAATATTAATTATATTGTATACTATGCACACTACGGAAATGAATGGTAGCTTGGATAATAAATATGAGGCCATATTTGATTCCAGAGCATGACATTTACCCTAGGCAAGACATAAATTTTGTCAGTGTGGGACTTCTATAGAAAAATCCATAGAGGGTGTTTTCGTAAATAAAATAATTAAATTTAATTATGTTATCTAGATTTCCGAATCAAATAACTTTTACATAGTGACTCAGATTGGAAATTTTATATTGTCGTTCAGTTCTGAATGGGGTATTTTACCTAAGAGTTACCTAAAGTGAGAGTGTGTAGGAGGTTCATATTCTACGACTGCTGGCGGTTTTCTTTAAATATGTGTTTAAGGGAAATGAACAAAGGTTGGCTCATTTCTCCTGTGGATGCCAGCAAGAGCTCCCCCTATCCTTCTAATGGTGATTCGATGTCGAAATATTGGTAGATAGCGATGAAAATGTAGGTTCTAGTAGATCAAAGAGTAGAGAACACAACGAAGGATCCAAAATCGAGGTTGAATTTCTCTTTCAGATTTTGTACCTCCATGGATAAAGAATTTGTTATCATTTTTGACTTCTGATCAATTTTGCTTCTTTGAAATTTTTCGTTGATGGACAAACTAACAACGACCATTTCTTCTTTAATTTTTGGATCGTTCATTCTTTTTTGTTATTCACATTCTTAATTGGTTAAATTTTCATCACACTGAAATGACATATGATCATCAAGTGGGGCATAGTTCTGTAAATTTCGTTATCCAGGGATTTCGGATCTACGATGGTTTTTTGTTTTGGGTGCTGGAGGAGGTGAAGCGGTGAGAAAAATTGGTGGAAACTTTTCACCACATTGAAATGGTGATGGATATTCGAGCGGAGATCGAGTCTATGAACATTGTCTCCTTGGGATCCTAGATCTGGTCCTAGATCTGTTTTTCAACAAATAGGGTGTCCCCGGTGGTCCGTGGAAGATCTGTAGTGGCCAATGGAGTCCGACGGTGCTGCCACCACCACTGGATGGATGAGGCTACAAAAGATAGGATTTTTCATGTTTAGGGCATGCCGGTAGTCCAGTTTGGGGCGTATGGCTGGGTCATGGGCCGGCGGGGCAGACCGGCCAGACCGAGCCAGTCTATCCTAGATGGACCTTCAGGCCGGGCACATTTTTAAATGCCTTTATCTTTTAATCTGAGTGTCTGGTTCATGTTTTGTATGTGTAAATGTGACCCTCTCATCGAGATGGACCTTTTGAGGTATGCTTGTAAATTTTAAGTTTTCTCTTCGTGGCTCGGTTACACGAAACACTCAAATAATAATAATATATTATTATTATTAAAACTTTGACCCGCCATAAATTTTGCTTACGATGTCTGGTCGATATGTCGTCAACGGAGTTAAGACCCTGAAATTGATGTGTACATTTCAAGACCAATTTCAAGCACTTAAACCAAAACTAAGGTGCGATCCCCATGAGGCCCAGTTTGGGCGTTTGCGGTGAAATGTGACTTTTTCATCAGGTGTCCATTTTGGATGAATGAATATCCAATCTTGTGTGCTTTTCTAAGAGAATCACAATGGTTCAATCCATTTTATGTGTTTTGGGATCGTGTAATGGGTCCCATGAAGCATATTTCATGAACAATACTGCAAAATGCGGTTTCTTCACTGGGAGTCTGATTCGAAAGAATGAAGAGTCGATCCGGTGCATTGTTTCACAAGGATCGTGACAGTGTGATCTGCTTGATTATCTAAGGCAATTTGAAGAGGCATGTCAGAAGAATTAAATTTTCTCCCTCCGGATCAAACAACGAGCATCATGCGCTCATCAACCTTTTGGGCCAGAGGTTCCATGTACTATGGGAGTACACTAGCATGCTTAGGGGGTACTTGTTCACAATTTACTACCTGATTAAGTCTAGCTACACAGACAGGTGATGAGGAGGGTTAAAACATTGTGTGGCCCCCACATAAGATGTATACCACACTAAGAATCTTTTACCTATCATATATCCTTCTTTTGGACTTGGATTTTGGCATGTGAGTAGCCTATCCTAAGTGTCTTTATGCGTAAAACATGATCTTACCCTCTGTAGTGGATTTTGGGATATGATGCAAGATGTTCCAGGTGTTCCTCCTATCCGAGGTGATACCCGATGACTGCAGTTCAGTTCCTCAATGCTTTCTAAGTGGTACCATCCATTAGGGATGGCCAAAGCAGAACCATCTTACCCTCGACCAGGGTTGGGCAGTGGTGTTTTTCATTTACTCTTTAGGGCTTACCCTCTGGTAGGGTTGGGCAGTGTCATTTGTCGTCTACTCTTTAGGAATTACCCTCTAGCGGGGCTGGGAAGTGGCATTCACTGTTTACTCTTTAGGGCTTACCCTCAAGTGGAGTTGTTCAGTGACATTCACTTATGAAACTTTTAGGCTTACCCTCTAGTGTATTACAATTCAGTAGGGTTGGGTAGTGGTGTTCACCGATTACAATATTGAGCATACCCTCCAACAGGGTTGGGTAGTGGGTTCTCGACATTGATACATGACCTCTCGACTACGCGGAACAGTGTCGAGATGTTATTTGACATACCTTTGGACTCTCGTGGAAGATGGATGCTTTTCCCACCAAGACGCGTCCATGTGACATGACCTAAAACTGTGAGGATGTGATAGTGCCACCTAAAGCGGATAGTATCAAGGTGCGGTCATTGAGTCCCTTTGACTTGCAGTTTAGAGTATACGTGTGGGATGCTGGGCATTGATGGTGGTTACTTCTGGAACTGTTGGCAACTCTTTTCCTGGGTTGAGCTATGATATGGAGATCCCCTTACTCTTTTATTTAGGATTCTTTGGTTGAGCATGTTTATATCTTATTACAGTACCCACTCCTTGGGTTTTGGTTACTCTCCTTCCAAGAGAGGCGAAGACGTATGGGGTATGACATGTTCTTTACGTGCCTAGATTCTCGTGATTGGATGATTCTACTCTCCAACTAAAGGTAGAGAAGTCTCAATTGGAATTTCATCTTCTCACCATTTCTATCTCCTCATGTTTAGATGATCTTACTTCACTCTCTTGTTGGGTTGAACTGTACTCTTTTATTGTACCTTATTATATCTACTACTTCCCTCTTCAGTACATATTTTTATGCTCTCTTAAGAATTTGGGGCATACTACTGAATATTTTTATACTCACCCCTGCTTGGGATTTTCCCACACTAGGTGTTCTTTGTATATGATGGATAGGTTGATTGTGACTTCAGAGGATCTTAAGGATACAAGGTTATTGGACCGTGTGTGGTAGTTGTAGCTTGGGATCCAAGAGTGGGGATCTCTCAGTTGTTTTACTTTTCCACTTCTTTCCTTTTTGTGGCACTTTTCAAGTTAGGAATGTATTTTATCCCTTTTCCCATTCAGTTTACTTTTCGATACTTGTACTGTTTAGAGGTCGATGCATATTTTTGGATTATATATTTCAATGTTGTATCTTTTTTTCCTTACCCTCAGAAATTTTTCATTGAGTTGGCTGCATGTGTGTGTACAAGTACATAGGAAAATGCCTCCCTGAGTTTGTTATTCCTTTGGCACTGGTCACAAGCCTCTAGCCTATAGAGGTGGGCTTGGGGTAGTTGCAGCTCGAGCCCCGGCACAGGTCGGGTCGTGACAGGTTTCCCTTGTATACATGGTAAGAAATATTTAATTAGGCATGCCATAAATCTGATGATTTTTAAACTGATATTCAATGAGATAAGAGTTAAGTGTTTCTGAAGAAAGAAGCATTGTCTACTATATGACAAATGGAATTATTTGTTTCCATTATGGAATAATAGAAAATAATACATATAATTATTGTTGAGTTGGTTTTTATGTCCATGAAAAGTGCTTATATGGTTTAATTTGTTATCTGTATCATTTACATAGTGAGGATAAGTTGTAAAAAATATTTGGCTAATAAAAAACGTTCTAGATAGCTTCTATAGCTATATATAAAATTTTTAAACTAGGTTCAAAGTGTTTAGGAGATCTAGATAAAGTTGGAGATATATCCTTGAAGCACATTGCATTTTCGTGTTTGAAATAAGTATAAACATTCCTTGGATGAATTTTTGAGATGTTTGGAGTATCCCTGAAGAAATTGGAATTAATTTTATTAAATTTGGAGTTTTTTAGTTCACTATAGTATGAAAAGGTCCCTAAACATATGACTTTTTATTGATCATATGAATTCAATCCAATCGTCTGACTTTTTCTGACCATAGGACTTGATTATAAGTCTTTAGAGGCTGATTATATGACTTCACTACTGAATGTATGAATTTGAATTGAAAATTGAAAAGTCATGAGCATAATTATTCATTATAAGGCTTCACCACAATACTTAGAGTTCATCGTATGACTTTTTTCTAAGGTAAGAAAATGGAAAAGGAAAGAGTGTATGTCTTCATCATAGGACTTAAATCCCATAACCCTTAGATTATACAACTTCTAGAAGAGTGTAAGTCTTCAGTGTAAGTATTCATCATATGAATTTTTTGTGAGTAACTATTTTAATCCCCAATATATGACTTTTTTTCTTTGAATAAGTCTTCATTGTAAGAATTATCATGCATAAGCATTTGGAAGTCCCTAGTGTAATCCATCAACACTTAGAAAATTTTCAATGTTCTTCGAGATGAAAAACTCAAGTATCCAAATTTAAATCTAATGAAGACAGAGTTTATATGGGATAATAAAAGATCTATTCAACCATGATATTAGCATCATAATTTCAAAGAATGTCATATGATCCAAGCATAAGAAAATCAATAGGATCTAATCTTCATTCATTGAAAGGAAATATCAAAACATGATAACAAAATAGAGTTGAACACCTACGTAAAGGTAACTAGTGTCTATGTAAAGGTCATCCTGAATTGCATAAGGGTATTCCCATGGTTTATATAAGATATTTAAAGGTTATATAGACCTATTTAAGGGTAACCCAAATGAACCAGGGGATATATAAAGTTAGTTTTAGTTTTTGGATTCCAATTTTGAAGAATAAAATGAATTGGGATGATGCTTGTGTTGTTCGTTTTTGTCCAAAAAAACATAATGATTTATAAATACATGATCTAAGCCTGATAAACTAATCTTCAATTTTTTGAGAATTATAATCAAATAAGTGAAATAATTTCTACAATATTCAAATATATTTAAATTAATTTATCATGTTTCTAAGAATAATATAGATAAAGATCCATTAAATCTTGACTTATTATTTAGAGATTATATCATTTAAGAAGACTGATGATATTTGAGATGTTTTGTATTTAATTAAGGATTTTTCAGGCCATAATCTAATGCTTCATACTAAAACATGAGTTCCACACTACAAGTTGGTTTACTATATGAATTCCCTAAAGCTATGAAAAAAATTATATTCAGTGGAGAGTTTTTTTAAATAAAAAGATGAAAAATATAAAGAATAAAAGAAATAACATATTCAGTAAAGTTTAAAAAATGAAAGGTATTAAATGTTATCATTCTAATAATATCCTTTGAGTTTAAAAAGTAGCACTTTAAATGTCATGGGAACCCAAAACTGGGTATTTTATATCAGTGCTTCATGGTTGGAAATGAGAAAGTCCTATTGATACTCTAATTTAGGGTACTGATTTTGAAGGGAGTAATTTAATTATATTAAATTAAGCTACATGTGAGAAGCTGAGAAAATCATGGATGAATAAATAAAAAATGAAGAATTAGATACTATTTCTATATGTGTGATTAATTCGAGAGAACTAGGTTCTCTTGAGGAAGAAGAAGGAAGATAACCTTCTGGAACCTTTAGCAAAGAATAAGGGAGAATCTGAACCTGTATTGAAGTTGTACACCAACTAAGTTTTGAATAAAAAGAAGCATAAGAAGCTAAGTGCATCGATTGGTTTTGATGAATAGATAAATTAGACTAATAAGAATAAGAGAAGTGAGTGAGGAAGCAAGGTGAATAAATTCCTAAAGATTCATGACCAAGTTTCAGGTATTGTTCTTGAAGTGTTGTTTCCATTTAAAGTTATTATTGTAAGTGGAAGAATATATGATCTAGTATATGAAAAAAGAATCATATATTGAACTAGTGATCAACTTTAAGAGGATCTTAAATAAAACACTTGTGTATACATGGTGGGAAGCTTTCTAACTCATGTGACTTAGGGTATACAAGGAAAACACAATGTGAATCTTTGATGATAGTGAGAAGCATCTTATGGAATTACTATAAGAATCATTCACTTGTATGCATAGTGAGACTCATTACAGGTGTGATAAATATGAACCATTATAAGAAACACCGGATTATATTTTATTATCCTTGATTGGGTTGAATAAAAAATCAAGGAAAGGGGTATGCCTTTGAGCTAAACCTTGTAAAAATACCATATGTTATTTATCTGCTTTATTTTTATGCCTATGGTTAATTGTTTCTTGGTAAGAAATTAAATATATCCATATGGAATAACTAGAAATATGGGTAAATTCAAAATGGGGTAAAAGGTTTCAAGAGAATTTGAATTTGGTAAAAATAAAAAACACCCCCCATCAAGTGTCTTCACAATCATCTTGGGAATTTAAAGAATGAAAACCCAACCCATAACACATAGCTTATACCATGATATCTCACACACTCATGGTCAATATGAACACCATCACATAATCATACAAACTCACTCACCTATCCATGGTCTTCATTCTCACCCAACCCATATCACATAATATGGCCTATTAAAAGTACATATCCATGGTTGGCATGAATTCCCAACCCAATACCATTGCACCTAAATATATTACAAGAATAATTAATCATAAGGCAGTAAAAAAATTCACACTTTAAAATAGAATCTATAACATGAATAAAAATATACAATTCAAAATAATCAACAAGCATGTTATCACATATAAAGTCTAGGATTCTTAAAGGTTGGAAGCTCACCAAACTCCAAAACTATAACTTATATTTGGTTTGGCACACTCACATGCCTAATACATTTCCAAAACTTATATAATCGCTACTAGAAATTTATGTTATAGCCACATACCTATATCCATGGTTTTATAGGTTCGTGGATATATCTTGTTTATATCCATGATTCAATTAGACATTGGTGGCTAGAGATATGTATTTCTTTTTTTCAACATGTGTCAGGCTCTCCTCCTTCCATGATTTGTGACCCTCATATCCAAACTGTCGACCTCTCTCACCGTAGAACCCTCCTACCGATGCTTACAATCAATGCCCTCTCTCATGCCGCTGTCAACCTCTCTCACCACGACCATCCTCTCCAAACTGTCGACCACTCTCACGTTGTTCACGATAGCCTCCTCACCGCAGCATCCTCCCCCGACATTGCCACCCAATGCTACCACCCCTCCTAATCTGCTCTGAGACAACCACCCCATATCCTCCTTCAGTGCGCCTCTGACATGGCTACCCCACCACCTAGGGATCATCATCCTCTTTAGCCGGTCAGACCTCCCGATTACCCACCAAAGGTATTTAGGGTTTTAACCCCTCAAATTTCACTCATGTTTATTTTCTCCAATGGTTGGAATTTATATTTTTATAGGATTTAAGGTGGTTTACAATATCAAATTATGGATAAAAACCCAGATACATTTGTATTATTCAAATAAAGTGAGTTCGGGTGTTATTTTCACTTGATGGCCAGATGCGATTTCTTGTATATTTTTTGTACTATTTCTAATTTTCCATGCATGATCATATGAAATATTATGATATATATGAGGAACCCAACTGAAAGTTCCATAATGATATGTATTTCTTATACCTTGTATGGGAACCTTGGTGTGGGTGTAGAGTTTATGATTGTATTTTGGGTAAGAATTCATACGGGAGACCTGGTCGGAGGTGATGGATGAGTATTGGGAGACTAGACTAGGTAGGGACTTGGTTTTTTCGGTCATATCTACACTAGTTATTTTTTATTTTGTCTATTTTGTACTTGATCAACCTATTTTTTGGTCCTCTTGATGTATGTCTATATGTTTTGATATGAGCCCATTTTTTCTGAATTAAATATGTATTTTAATTATTATTGGTTTACCGTAATTATAATTCCTTGAACTTACTATAATGTTTTGTGATTATTTATTTATTTATACATTATTTTATGTGATGATACTGAGATTATAGTCCCACCATGTTGATTGTGTACTCTCACCAATAGTTGAAATCTTTTTCCATACGGGGAGGTACACCATAGGTATTATAGAATCTTCGACATGACCACAATTTGGACAGGACCATGCCAATGACTTAAAAAATGTTATCAAACCATTTTTTGGTTGTTTTACTCTTTGGGGGATTTAGTAGATAAATTTTGAATTGGTTGGATATTAGGATGTACACTAGTTGTATGCATCAAGAACACATGTATAGTGGAAACCCAAGTGACCAAGGGTGTATTTTTCCATTATAGATTTACACTGTTATCATTGAGATATTTATTCAAGTATTATTTTTGGGTTGAGACTATTATTTTTTATTTGACTCATGGCATGGTGTGAAAATAGAATCTGATTTCATGATTCGTACTTGAAATATAGGGATTTTTCTACATGTTTATGACTACTTGTCTATGAAAAATAGTTTAAAAAAAGGAAAGTGTGTTTAGAAAGTGGGTTTGATAAAGTAATATTTGTGGTCATGTTTTTGGAAAATTAATTTGAAAGTGATTTTGATTAATTAAAACATCAATAATATATGAATTGGTGTTTTCTAGAATAACATATTGATGGTGTATTAATTAATAGAATCTAAAATAGTGGTTTTCATGTGTTTTTGTTTGATTTATGATATATTAATCATGTTTATATGGTAGATTAAAACATTTAGTTGGTTTGTTAGGATATTATATTCTTAGTAGTTTGGAGTATGATGGCTATGTATTGGGTATGGTTTGGATTTGTCTTTGGGGGTTTAGGTTGGTGGTAATCCCTCAAGTTGGTGGATCTTGTTAGGGTTTTTCTTGATGTTTTGATGTAAAACTCTCAATACATGAAATTTTGGTGATTTATGGGTGATTTGATTGTGTATTTTTATTAGTATGTTTCTTGTTAGATCAGTTAAGGGGTGGATGGTTTCTTATTATCAGGGGAGAATGTGTGGGGTTTGGTTGTTATGTTTGGTGTGTAGGAGATTAACCATTAGATTATTATAATAAACCTTAGGTTTTAGTGTTTTTGAAATGATATTTTGTTATGAAGTAAGGATTAATGGTAGTTTCATGATTTTTTTGTAACAATTAATGCTTAGTATTGTGGCACGAGGGGTTTTTAATTAGTAATATTGTTATTACCAGATAATGTTGAGTAAAAATTCATCAAAAAAGCATCTAATTAGGATGGAATTGTTTTCTCATGGGAAATATGCTCAAGTGGTTGTTTCTTTCATATTATGTTACAACTACTTTGATCAATTGACCAAGGCCATCAAAAAGGAAAAGTAATAGTTTTCTAAGTTATCCATGAGTTCCAGGAGTAGCAGTATCTAACTTTTAGTAGTGACATGGGGTCATAGGATGTTTAAAAAATGTTTAAGAAAGTTTATTTCATATTTTAAAGGATTGGAACTCTAGAGGATATATGGGTGAAAATAGAAGTTTCTAAATTCAAAGGAGATGAATCAGAATGAATAAATACATTTGATCATAAAACAAGGAATGAGGAGGTTCTATGGATTGAGTTTCATTCCCTCTTCTATGAGAGGATAGATTTACAGAATAAGAGCATGTTTTGTGAATTCATGGAGCTATATAATTATGGTAATTAGTAATGGAGTAGGCCACTAAATTTGAAAGGTTTATTTATTTCTTACCATCCTTCAAATGAAATTTATTCAAAAAGAAATTCTATTTTTAAAATGGTATTATGTACTCATTATGGGTATGAGTAGCTTCCTTTTACCTAGAACTCTACTAGAAGATATTCAATAAATACTGATCTATCTATGTAGATACATCCATTTCCTAGTAAGGTGCATGGAGAAGGATGAAAATCAAGTAGTAATGAATGTTGGTTGGTGATCCTCAGTATGAGGGTGACAGAGTAAATTGAATGAGTAAAATCTCAACTCAATATTAGAAAAATAAATGAACCCTTTCCTATTTCTCATGTATCAAGAATGTGTATGCATTCCCTTAGTATTTTTATGGGGAAAATAGGTTTTATGTATGGGTCGAGATGTGGGTTTCTATAGAAATTATTCTATTGGGATAATCCATCCTAGGTGAAGGAGCTTTTAGTACCACACTTTTGAGGTATTCCTAAAGTTATTTTTTTCTATAATTTGACTTTCTCTATATAATATATTTTAATGTATTATTTTTGTTGGATATAATGTGTGTTTGAAAGATAATAGTTTTTAAATGAAGAAATTTTGTTAAGATTATTGGTCTAGGATCTTCTATTTAAGGTGATGTTTGAAAAATAAATAGCTTTATTAATGATCATGTTATTTAGTATTGGGATGTACATATAAATCTGAATATTATTTGTTCATTGTTTTTTATGGATTCATGTGTCATTTATCATGTAAAATTGACACACTGATCAAATATATATAAGAAGTCATAATATCTCATTTATTTTCCCACTATTTTATTATAGGTGGTTTCTCATGATGAGTTTGGTTCTATCCACCACCATCGAAGATAGTGAGTTCAACATCAATTTTGGGTAAGGTTTATTATGTTTTTATTATTTGGACCAATTTTAATTAGGTATTTTTTGATTTTTGGGTTCCTTATATTTTTGTAGTGCATTTCGGATTTCGTTGAGGTGGATTTGAGTCGTCGTTGATGAAGTCTTACATGTGTATAAATAGGTAGGCATATACATATATAAGTTCCCCGTTTATATATATTCACTCATGGAAGTATGAATATATATATTGGGGCTAGGTGTGCTTATATATAGATATGAAAAATGCATACATGTGTAAGTGTAAAGGGGTATATGCAAGTATAAACATATATCTAAGGACCCCCTTGTTCATATTTGGCCATGTAAATATGTACATAGGGGATAGGTTTCCTTATATATATGTGAATTAGCATATGCGTGCAAGTGGAAAAAAGGAATATTCGAGTTTTCATCATCAAAATCAATGCACCTTGAGGTTGAGGTAGGTTCCCTCTACCTAAAACTTAAATTTGAATTATATAATTTCCTGATTGTTTTAAAAATTTGTTTCCATAATTGATTTATTGTCTTAAAAATAGTTTTCTAACAACCACTAGCTTTTTCAAGGAAGAATATGAATATAGACCATGAACTTATTTATAGACCTTGTTCAAAGAGGTTAACAACTTCTAGTAGTTTCTAGATACTAGAACAAGAGATCTAAAAATCATACATTGATCATACTTAGAGATATTCATGATCTCATTCAACTTCCCATTAAATTCATCATAAAAGACCACTACTTAATTTAAGGATCTATTAGTTCCAATACCAAGCTTCCATACATTTTATCTGGTATCATGGAAATCACCCATAATATTCCTCTTAAAATATTGCATAAGGAATGGTGTGAACATATCACACTATAGGGAATGAATCTGTAAGGATACATAATTAAATTTTGAGCCACAACTTCCCAACTAACTAACTTCAAGGAATTTGAGTTGGTATCCTAGAAATACCCAATGGTCTTCAAAATAATTGCAGATAGGGTATTACTCTTATGAAATCCCACTGCCTCTCCCTCATTCAAATCAACTTCCATATTCATTAAAACTAGTCAGATCTGCCTACCATAAGGATGGTAATTCAGATTAGCTTTTCCTTTACAGTAGTGATCCATGAAACAACTCATTTACCTTGGTAGGTTTAACTTCATATTATTAACCAAAATATATAACACATACATATCCTGAAAAAGGACTTTATCCATCTCTCATACTCTTTTGATTATCCTAGTTTTAAAAAACATGCAGAGAACCTTCCACTTATGTTCTAAGTCCTTTAATGGTGTGATGGGTTCTTTTTTAAGGGAAGGGGGGTTCATGGGTTGTGAAGGGGGTGTGCAGGGTGTGAATGGGGTGTGAAGGGGGTAAAGGGGGTGTTCAGGGGTGCATGGGGAGTTTAGGGGTCATGGGGTGTGTAGAGGATGGGGCAGGTGGTGTTCTTGGTTCTTTTTCAAGGGGAAGTTGGTGTATGGGGTGTGCATGGGGTGCATGGGGTGGGTAGGGGAGGGGTGTGTAGGTCGGGGTAGGGGTGTGTTGGGGGAAGGGGGTTGTGTAGGTGGGGGTAGGGGTAGGGGTTGTGTTGGGTGCAAGGGGAAGAGGGTGTGTGTTGGGGGTAGGGGGAGGGGGTGTACAGGTGGGAGAGCAGTGGGGTGTGTTGAGGGTAGGGATAGGGGTGTGAATGGATACATTGGCCATCAAACCATTATTGGGTCCTCTGGTCTGATATTCTAACAATTAACCCCTTAACACCACTGCCTTCAGTTTCCCAAACCAATTATAATATAAACATAAACTCTAAACTACATACCTAGGACTCAGACTACATTGATACCATTCTAACATGAACTAAACCACTAGGACGCAACTTGGTCTGGTGATGAGTTGGGTGTTCCACCCTGATACTTCCTATCATTTCTGTAGGAACTTTGTTTTTTTATGTAAATATAGGATTTAAATATGCAGGTGACCTGTTTTTTTCTGGAATTCATAGGCTATTGCAAGAATGTGTTCAAGAGGGAGGGTGTGGGTGTCTAGGAGGGAGGCTGAGGTTTCCAGGAGGGGTGGTGTATAGGAGGGGGGTGTCCAGGTAGGAGGGTAGGGGGTCTCCAGGGGGTGTCTAGGATGGAGGGGGTAGGGTGAGGGGTAGGGGGTGTTCCAGGGGGAAGGGGCACGGGGTTCAAGGGGGAGGGAAGGGGGTGTCCATGGGGGTGTCCAGGAGGGGGTGGGGTCCAGGGGGGATGGTGGGGGTGTCCAGGAAGGAGGGGGTGTCCAGGAGGGAGGGGGTGTCCAAGTGGGAGGGGTTTCACACCATGAATTCCTACCCATAGGAATTTCATGGCTTGAAATAAGGTCGATCCACTCCCTTAATACAAATGCTAACACCAAGAAAGCTCTCACCACACCCATATATCTAGACACTCCTTGATATCTTCAATTGATTCATCCAAAAGATTATGGTTATGTCCACCATACTAATCTTCTCATGAATCTTGACTAAATATCGTGGGGATCCTAACCATATGAATTTCTAATAGATAATGATATTCAAATGGTCTATCGACCTGGTAACTTCATTTGGAAAAATGATCTCAATACGTTTTTCACCTCACTGATTCCAACCCCATGAAAAACACCAGTAAGTTCTCCAAGGGGTGAAGGGGGGGCTTTGCAGCATAGGGGGGTCCAGGAGTGGGGGTCTAGGATGCAGGGGGTGTCCACGGGGGCTATCTAGGAGAGAGGGGTGTCCTGGTGGGAAGGGGTGTCCAGGAGGGGGTTCGGGAGCTTTCCAAGGGGGTATCCATGAGGGTGGGGGTGTCCAGGTGGGAGGGGGTGTCTAGGTGGGAGGGGTTCCGGGAGGGAGGGGTGCAAGGGGTCTTTAGGGGGATATTAGAGGTGTTCAGGGGGTGCAAGGGGGTCTATATGGGGGAGGGGGTTCAAGGGGGTCTACAGGGGGGTTTGTCCAGGGGGGGTCTATCCAGGGGGAGAGTGGGGGGGTGCAGGGGGGTGCAAGGTGGGTCTGTTGGGGGGAGGGGTGAAGGGGGTTCTGCAGGGTGATCTATCTAGGGGGTTTTCTAGGGATGGGGAATGTCTAGGGAGAGTGGAGGGGAGATTTGCAGGGGAGAAGGGAGGGGTGCAGGGGGGTTGGTGGGTGGTGTCCAGGAGGGAGGGGTGTCCATGATGGGGGGTTGTCCAGGGGGTTTCCAGGAGGGAGGGGGTGTCCAGGTGGGAGAGTGGGGTGTCTAGGAGGGGGTGTCGAGGAGGGGTGTGCAGGGGTGAAGGGGGCTCTATAGTGGGGAGGGTGAAAGGGGGTCTGTCTAGGGAGGGGGGTCTATCTAGGGTGAGAGTGGGGGTGTAAGGTGGTCTGTAGGGGGAGGGGGTCCGTAGGGGGTCTGTCCAGGGAGAGGGGGTTGTCCAGGGGGTGGAGGGGGGGATTTTTAGGGGGAAGGGAGGGGCTGTGGGGGGAGTGTAAGTGGGTTTTTTTAAGAAATGGGAAGGCCTATATCCATGGTTTTAAACTGTGGATATAGGCCATGTGAGGCTTAAGATTCTACCATGGTTGCAAACAGTGGATAAATCCCTATAGCCACACCAATACCATCCATGATCTGTTGAACTGTGGTTATAACCTATATCTATCGTTTTTGGGCTTATAGCCATGGTTTCAAACTACGGATATAAGATAAATTTCCAGTAGTGAATTCTAAGATTACTTCCATGTTATCCCAAATTAGTTATATTCCCCTTATCAAGGAACCAAGCTAGGGTGCCTTAACTAGTCCACTAGGTCACAAATTCCACTATGGGAACCCATACAGGTATCCACTAGCACTAAACAACTCACATGGTTAAGGAATGATTCCCTTTGAGGCCATGGTTTTGGAAAAAAATCATAACAAACTAAAAAAGGCTCGGATAAGACTTTCTAATTTCAAAATAGAGAACAAAATA
This sequence comes from Viscum album, assembly GCA_963277665.1. Lineage (NCBI taxonomy): Eukaryota > Viridiplantae > Streptophyta > Magnoliopsida > Santalales > Viscaceae > Viscum > Viscum album. Next base: position 822,699,781 of record OY728123.1, read on the forward strand.
TTTTTTTTTTTAATTCCTATTTCAAGTGGACAAGGTCGGCATGAACATACATCATACACATGTGGAACTGAGCATAGTATTTAGGGAAAATAAAGGCAGTACATAACTCAATCCACCAAAAACCCACTCATCAACAAACTTTGTAGAAATCATCTCTAATCAGTAAATATTAAAAAATATATGGAGATATTACCTAAGAGAAAAAACACTCATATCTGATGACTAATAAGAGAGAACTAATCATGGATGAGAGGTGAATGAGCGAGGGTAGGGGAAGAGGGGTATGCTGCAGATCCTGTGAAGAAATGAGAAAAGGAACCAATTTAATATCATTAATAATTTTATAAACCATTTAAATAATTTTTTTTAAATTGAACATGTGGTAATTGTGTCATGAGAACATTGGTTACAATACAATACCCCTACCTAAAGTTTCATGGAAGTGTGAACCATTGGTCATGGTGCAACACCCTCTTCTAGAGTAGAATCAATGAATCTTCCTAGGTCTCCATGGTGAAACCAACCCTACTGGATTATTATTATCCCCTTCAATCAGGTTGTTAGAGCACAACACATGTCTTTTATGATGTGACTATCCACCTGTATAAAAAAATTAACCTAACATGGATCAGAGGCTTACTCATTTGCAACCTTTTCTACATCTTAATGAGCTAATATACACCATGGTCCACAAGACAATATAATATTTTAACCCTACAAAATCTCCAAACCTTGATAAATAATTCTTACACATTTCTCATATCATGAAACAAGATCTAAGCATTCCAAGGTGATGGTCCCATGCTTGACCCTCATCATGGTGAAACCTTCACTTTTTTTAGCATAAAAATCCTCATGTATAATAAATTCAGACAAATACTAATGCCAAATCCCAAAAATACGATTGGGACCCTTTAAAACTTCTTTAATAATCTAAAACACTGATATATATAGGGTTTAGAAAAATAAATAAATTGGGTTTGTACCCAGAAAATATTTGGGTTGTTACAACTGCCCCAACATATAATAGGTCATCCCCGAGATATACTATCGAGTGTCACCAAGCCTCGTCACAAAAAGATATGGACACTATGCCTACATATCTAACACACACTCCAAAGTATCCTCATAAATATGAATTTTATTACACTACACATATACCAATGGAATTTCTTTCCTACAAAGAATCTTCTCACTCTGATACATGGTACAAACAAGCCTATCCTCAAAAGTCATGCTAGCCTCTATATCAATTTCCTTAGTATTGATCACATGGGAGTGTCAAGGTGATATATCTAAAGTTGTGATACATTAATAACATAATTCATATAATTGAGATATTGAGTAAGATTCAACCAGTATGTCATTATTCCAGTCCTCTCTATAATTTTAAATCCCTTACAAACCTAAGTGTCAACCTCTCCTACCTCAAAATACAATGGTGTCCCAATCATGGAGAAAATCATAAGAACACATAGTCTCCCATATAAAACTATAGAAGATATAATTTTTTTGTCATCATAAGATCCTTTACTACCCTAATATATTTCAACTACTTCTTAATCAACTAGATATACTCTGAAATCTCCTAAACAATACTCATCTTAATAACTGCTAACACCCCGACCTCTAGTCAATGCAGAGGTTATTGGCATGTTCCACCATATAAATAATTAAAATTTTATAGATAAATAAATTTTTGATAATTATTATTATTGGATATCTCTACAAGATCAAGATGGTTATCCCATTAACCTACAAAATCGAGGACACATACTAAGATCATGTCCTATAAAATTCAAACAATACACTCAAACTTCTTGTCTATTTGAGGATGATATTAAATACTTAGATGTATCTAAATATCAAGAAACTTATGTAGTCCTTTCTAGAATTATGATGTGAAATAGACAACTTGTTCTGATATGATTCTATTTGGAATCCTTTGAAAATACATTATCACCCAAACATAGAGCTTTCACAACTCATTAATAGAGAAGGTCTCTTAGATCATCATATAAAGGTAAACCTTGGTCAACCAGTCCACAATGACCCATACCACATCACTACCATGATAATACCTTGAATGAAAAGTTATGAAATTAATCATAGAATCATTCCACTTAAACTCAATATTGGGTAGACATTGAGTAATACCTAAAGGCAATTGGTGCTCATCCTTCACATGATAATAGATGGATCACTGAGTCACAAAACCCATTATATCATTATTCATCTAGGGAAACTAGTATTTTATATTTATATTGTGATAAATCTTGGTAATAACTTGTTTAACAGCACATATTGAGGCATGTGAGTCCCTTAACATCTTCTCATGTGTTCTCATAGGAACCACAATGTGACCTTGGACATAAAAGATCGCATCGATGTCAAGGAACCAATAAGGTGGTGGATCTACACCATATATATTTTCCCTTATCACTAAGCAGTTAGTATATGATGGTTATATTAACTTCATTATCTCAAGAGGTGAGTCCGTAAGGATTACAAATGTTAGGTTCACCCTTCCTAATAACTACTGAAAATCAAAGACACATCTTAGTGAAGAGAACACTCATATTCCACTTGTTGCTCGATTCTTACACCGCATGATCCTGATTCAACCTACACACCAAATCAGTAATGAAATACCACCTTATAGAGGTATATTACAACTCAAATTCAAATGAATAAAGATACTCAACCCACCTCTTTTTTCAATGGATTAGGTCGGGCAGTGAAAAAATATGCCTCACGATCTTGTGGTCAGTGCATACCATAAACCACTCACCCAAAATATAGTAATGAAAAGATATCAAAGCTTGAATTACCACTTCTAGATCTAAGTTATTATTTGGATAGTTCCATTCATGAGGCATCAACTCCCTATATCCATAGGTAACCACACACACATCCTATATCAGAATTGCACCAAGCCCATCTCTTAATGCATCATAATATGTCACATACTCCTTACCTAACTTAGTAAAGCTCAGGTTCATTTTATAAATCAACCTCACTACAAGCTCATGAATGAATCTCTCATGCACATCTAAATAGAAAAACTCTACCCCCTTCTTGGTCAGGTTTTTATCAGTGATACCAAGATAGATAACACTTATATGAACCTTTGGTAGTAACCTTACAATTCAATAAATATACATATATAAAAAAAATCTTGGATCACTCCCAAGAAATAATGGGCTCAACCATCTAAGGGTATATAGGTACACCAACCTTTGATATCATGTTCCCTGTGAATTTCACTTAACTAATCCAAAACCAACACTTTTATATCTTGGAACGTAGTAAATTCTCTCTAAGATTACTCAAGACAACCTTCAAATGTTGTGTGTGCTCCTCCCTCAATTGAGAATACACCATAATTTCATCAATTAATAGAACCACAAAAAATCCAAGTAGGTTTGGAAGACCATATTCATCAAGGTTATAAACACTATTTTTTTATTTTTCAAACCGAATGGAATCACAAGATACTTGTTCTGGCCATACCTACTCCTGAATATAGTATGAGGTATGTTAAAAGGACACACACTCAACTGATGGTAGAATGCTCTTAAATAAATCTTGGAGAACAATATATCCCCTCTCATCTAGTCAAAATATCATAGATACATGGAAGTGGATAGCGGTTCTTGATTATTATCCGGTTCAACCTCTAGTAATCCACACATAAACATAATGAATTGTCTTCCTTATTAGTGAAAAAAATAGGAGCACCCTAAGGGGACGTAGCCAACTATATAAACTCCTTCACCTACAAATCCTCTAGTTGAGACTTCATATCTCAGATATCTTTGTGATCTATGCTATAAGGTGAAATGGATATAGGCTTAATGTCAGGCATAATCTCATTCATAAAATTAACTTCATGCTGGGGTGGAAACCATGAGGAATACATAGGAAATACATCCCATAATCAATAAACCACAGAAGAAAAAAATACTTGATATGTCTCATCATCATCCAGATTGAGACTAGAAACCTAATCCATGATCTCATCCAACTAATGATGGTCAATACTTGAATGAACTTCCTAAACATTCCACTCCCCAATGTAAGTATAATCATTAATCTCATAAAATGTGAATGATACACATCAGTCATAGTAGTTGATGTGAGCTAGATATTGAACTAACTAATCTATCTTGAGGATAAAAACAAAAAATTCACATCCTTAGCAAGACAAAATATCAAATTATACAACCACTGCTCATAATAAAACAATCCTGAAATCTCTAAATACCCTTAGATCTAACCCCTAAGGTCATATTAATATAAATATCCCCAAACAAATACTCTTTATACAAGCCCAAAACATCAGTGAACTGATAAGTTATAAATGAGTTAAATGAACCTGTATTTAATAGATATAATGCTACAATAAGATCAACTAAAGTTGTACTATAAAATTTCAATGACCTAACATCATGATCTTTAGGAGTACGTTCAATAGAATGTAACTAGATAGAGCCTCCGCCCTAAGATCCTTTTTGAATCCCCTAATAAGGATCCCCTTGATGACATCATTTCCCCTATACCTTTACATTGTTTCCTCTACCATGACATGAATTCCCTATATATCCCCATCTACAACTCTGCTGTGGCATTCATGAACCTACTCCTAAACCCTAAGTTTTCCCAAATCCCATTCCACTAGCTGATTGTTGGGATCTCTTTCAATACCATTTTAGGTGCCCCATCCTTCCACACATTCAACACTCCACCAGATATTGGAGTCACTGAGAATGAACATGATCAATATTTCTTTCATATTAACACTCTAAAGACACACATCCCCAAGAGTAAGAGATGAACCACCACTATGGGTACTCTATTCAACACCATCGTGGCATGAACCATCAAATCGACATTTTTACTATATAAATACCCACTATTGGTCCCCTAAATAAGATCCAACTACCTAGACATCCTACCCTAAATAAATCCCCTCTTAGATATGAGGACATGATTCATAACCTCTAAGAAATATGGTAGAATAAATCCATTCACAAATACCTAAATAGAATGCCTCATCGCATACTTTAAATTCATATCCTTGGTTTCCTCATCTCCAACTAGTATAAAGGAAAGGCATTAAATATCTATAAATAATGATTAATAATCCATAATTGAAATAATCCTCTAGGTGAGATTTATATGCTCTTATAACCTACCTTCATTCAATGTATTTGGAAAGAAATCCTCAGAGAAGCGAGTCTGAAGGTCCTTCTAAGATAACCCAACATGCTAGTCTTCCTACACCAGAACATCTCACCAATGCTCACCTAGACCACACAATATATAGGTATCCAAATTCAAACTCATACCATGGGGTTTATTAAGTTTTTAAAATATACTCTACCTTGAATCCACCAAGTTCTCAGTAGGTTGGGGCCACCCTCACCTATAAATGGGGGTGGATGTGGAATATAAAACTCCCATGTTAACTCAAACATGAAATTTATGGCTTTTAGAGTCTCCATATCCATCGACTATACAACCTAAAAATAATATCTCTTATATATTCTCATATTCAATAGGTACTGATGCAAAAAATGGGTTCTGGCTCAATAGTTGGTGGGGCGTTCTCATCCCTTCCCTCACAGTGCTCAACTAAAGGATATCATGGGGGAATATCTATATAATTACAAACAAAAACCTCATAAAAACCTTCTATTAGAGTAATTGATATCATATTATAGGGTAATTATTAATATTAAAGGCATTATGCTACTTTATATACCCCCACATAGTCATCTCATAACCCGGGCACTCTCTATATCCCTATCTACCCACACTTAGGGTTGAAAATAAATATACAGGATCCAAATAATAAAAAACATGTAATAATAGAAATAAATTACATGGAATTGATTAAATAATATTCAACCATAAAATTATAAATTAAAACACTATATAAGTTGCTACTGACACTTTAAATAATTTTATCTTATATAAAAATTTAGGTAATCAATCATAGGAAAGAAAATAAATGTCATGTTAATACTACATACATAAAATGATATATGAAAAAATTATATCATTCCACCTCGAGAAAATATTAAAATATAATAAAGCATAAATAAATAACAAAAATCATCATATTTAGAAAAGTAACCAAGCTATAAAAATGAAAACCAAAAACATTAGTCTCATTCCTAATAACTTAGACTTCCCTCTTGCATAGGTTTGCTACTCCAAGGCACAAGATCTGTACCAAGATCTAACACATCCTATTTCCTATCTACCATACCCCATTTAGTAAGATAAAATAAAATAAAAACGTGTAGATACCACTTTGTAATGTATTTGGCATGGTTCCCCTCCACCTTGACCATACTAGGTGGCTACACACCTCAAGTACGCCTGAGGTGTGTAGCGACCCCGTACCATCATATTTGAGGTAAACCGGGTTGGTGATGTTATAATATTAATTTATTTACTCATTTTATTTCATTTATTTTTGGAAACCTTTAATCTATCTATATATTCCATAGTTGGGGTTTGTCTTACTAACAAGCACCCCATAATACTACATCAAGAATGGGGGTTCAAAACCCATTGGGCATAGGATACTATATTAGTACTATAGTGGTACTGTATAAGTGATGTAACTGTAGCACCAGAGACACTATAGTGGGGGTGGGAACCATATCAGGGACTCTAGTGGTGGTAATACTGCAGCAGGTACTGTAACAGCCCAGGTATTGTAGCATTACTATTCACCAGAGGGCCTTTATGCCAAACATATGGGCCTTCAGGGTAATATAATGGGTTTTAATTCCCACTAGGCCCATGTTCCATGTAATGGGTCTCCTCTACCCAAAAAATAGGTCCTTCATTTCAACAAAAAAAAAAGAGACTTAATCCCAAACTTAAAAAATGTCTACATATTCCTCAAATTCACATGAGTTAAATTTTATAAACTAATCCTTATTTAATATTAATCCATGTATTGGTTAGTCACTCATTATTCAACGTTATGCTAAGTATTTTCAAATAAATTCCTATTATTATGGAATGAAATGGAAAATTTATGTTATGGTTGGATCCCAAAATTATACAACCTCATAATTCATTGAATATTATCTTGAAACAATTAAGATGGAGTAATGGGGGTGTACTTATTATATAAATATATTGTCTTGGAACAAAGTATTAATGGTATATTTATGATTATCAACATGTTGTGCTTCATTTTTATGTTATGTTTCATGTTACATATTTTATTAAATTATGATTATTATTTATTCTTTCCATGTTATGTAGTCTGTGATGATTTTTTTATGTATGAGTACATTCTTTGATAAACATACTCTTACTGGCCATCTAAGCTCTCCTTTTTCTTTATTTTTACCCCTTTCCCCATCATATCAAGATGAATACTATGTATGGTTTACACTAAGGATTGAATTTATAATTTTATATATATGTGTGTGAAATGTTTTATATATCTCATTAACTATATCTTTTAATGTTTTAAATGCTTAAGAGTCTAATTTAGAATCATCAGGCTACAAAACTAATGAACCTTGTAAGTAGTATTATGTAATATTATTTTATGTAATAAATGATCATAAAATTTTGGTAAATGGAGTTGGGGAATTATATAAAAAATTGTTACCTATTTCTATTATTTACTATGGTTTTTGATAATTTTTGTATTGAATGTTTGTCTTTTCAACCTAATTTTTTAGAATCCAAACATCCTTTGAAGCTTTATTAACTCTCTTTTTACAACTAATTCAAGAAAATTAAAAGTAATTTATATTAAAGTTTAGGCACATGAAAAATAAAATTTTATTATCTATGTTCACTATGGTCTTCAATATAAAATGTTTTAAGTGGGGATAAGTGTCACATAATTGTTTCCCAAAAACAATTAAAAATCAAAAACCTTATCAAAAACACCTCCAACACCTAGTTTTTTTCCAACATGATAAGTAATTCTCATCTTCAATATGAAAATAATTTAACATTTTGGTGGATAGATTTAAATTCTGGTTCTATACACCATAAATTACAAAAATCTAAGCATTCATTTATCAAATTCTCTAAATTTCAAAAATATCTAAACATGAGAATGATGGTTCAACCATGATTAGAAAGTTTAATTTTATCATATATTTGTTTTTTAAATAACCCAATTATAAAATATATAGTCATTATTAAATTATAACCTCTAAAACATTTAACATGAAAATTTTATCCCATATATGGAAGCTTCAAGAGGGAGTTAATTGAAGTTTAAAAAATTTAATAATTTTCTCATTCAAGACAATAAGTATTTTGGAAGTTATTTGTTCTAAACTATCGGAGTAAAATAGTAATAAATGCAAAAAAAAATTAAACAACTCAAAAGTTGTGAAAAATATGAGTTAAAAAACTAAACAAAATGAGAAAAACATAGAATGAAACAATGAATTAGAGTTTTAGATAATAATTCATAAACCCCATTAGAATAATTCTATTCAAGGATATAAATAATTCTGGTCAATATAGCTCTTTAATTCTAATCCAATTTTATAGGAGGGTCAATACATAAGTTTTAAAATTTTATAAATTATTCAATAAAAAATATAGTAAGATACAAGTCTTATCCTCAAATTTTTCAATAAACTCTTTAGCATCAAGATCTATCCTCATAGTCATCTTTGATCACATAATCAGAAATAGTTCTTATCCCCATACTTCTTAAAACATGAAGTTCGAAAGCAAAAATTCTTATCAATAGAATATCTTCAATCACACAGGATCAAAAACAAAAAATTAAAATTATATATCTTAGAGATTTTATAATAAATTACTCACAATCATAAACTTTAATAACACTCTGAAAAACACAAACAAATGGAAGCACTAAATCACTAGATGGAGAAAAAATGTCAAATTAAGGAGTTCCATTAGCAATAGCATAAGCATATTTTGTTCCTTGAATCCTCAGTCTCTATTTATAGAAATTGGTCTAACAAACTCCCCAATGGAGAACTCAGAGTTCTCTAGGTACATTTTTCACCTCTAATAAAATCATAAGGTTAAACTTGATCATATTCTTAAAATGATTCTGGTGACTTCATAAAGTTATAAAAAATACATGGAATGGAATCATCTCACCAAAATATTTGAATTAGAAGTTTAAACACTATAAAAATTACTAAAAAAATCAAGCTGGCACAAGTGAAATATGAAGTGTATTTTTATTTTAAAATAGTGGACATAGAATAATTCATTAAGGAAAATACTAAAAAAATTGGCTTCATCTTGTGTTTTAAAAATGTTTTAACTAATAACTCAATATCCCTTAGGGAAGAATAACCCATCAGAAACACTTATAATCCTAGGGATCAACTTATACTCGATATATCACACCCAATAATGACATTTCATATCCAATCATTTTTTTTCAAAAAAATCTCACAATATGTTTAATATAATGTAATATTTGAAAAATAAACATCATAAGTAATATCATATTAGAAAAAGTATTTGAATGTTCAAGTGTGTCAAAATATTATTCATAAGACTCGCTTATCAAGTCAGTCTATTCAAGTGATTTAACCATTGGATTTTAAAACCAATTAAACCATCCTAGGGAATCTTAGGCCAAGCCATAATACCCATTATTATAAAGTTACTCAAATACTCAAATCATTTAATATAACTTTATTTTTGACTTATCTATGTTGGATAGACAAATTTATATTGTAATTACTATATTCTTAAACCAATATACTTCCTTATTCAAAATTTCCCAAAATTTACTCATATTTAATTTTTTTAATAACTTAAATAATAGATACCTTGATACTCGTTCAAAACTGCAACATCATCTCAAGTGTGTTTTTTTGATTTGTAGAGACCAGTGAAAAATATAATGGCCCAGCATTTTCAGGTACATTATGATAAGATTTCTATAAATTTTTAAGTGTTTTTTAGTTATGATTTTCTTGGATTAAGTCTTAGGAAAATTCTTAATGGTTTTAGAGGGTTTTAAGATATTTAAAAGGGGTTTAAAATTTGAGCATAGTTTGGGAAAACTGTGTGGATCTCCCTAGAAAACTATGATTTTTGTTGGAGAAGGGAAGTAGATGATGCATGTTTAGTGAAAAATTAGATCTAATGCTATGATATTCTCTATGAAACCATTTGACTTGGGATAGAGGCAAAAATTTTGTTTGGCACATGGTTGTCCAAAACATGAAGTTAAACCCTATGTGACTTGTTAATTAATCCGAAAATTGGGGTTTTGACTAGAAACCTCCCTAAAACCCTTCATTCTTTCTCCTATTCCTAGGGATATAAAACGTAGGGACTCTAGTGTACATTTTGGAAATCCCTCTCCTACCTAAATACAATTATAGTGGATCTAGAGGTTTTGGATCCTGTGAATTCAAGGAAATAGGTTGTTCTTACTCTATTATTCATGTTCCTTCTAGATCTCATCTCTTATTCTTGGAAGGAATTATAAATACATGATGTATTGGATAAATCTATGAATTATATTATGATCTATTAAGTGCTTCTCATTTTATTGATGGATAGGAATCTAGATCTTGAGAATTGGTATATTACCTTTATCGATTATAGATCCATTGGTGGTGTGGGTTCTCATTGGGTAAGACTAATAGAATTCAATTTATTATCATATTCTTGTTTATGAATATTGATTCAAGAATACCTTTTAATATGACTTAGTATTTCTTATATGTAATTTCTTCTGTGGGCTAGATTTGAGTGATTATTCTTAACCCTGGGTATCCTTAATCTTGAGTTAGGAAGTTATTATCATTTTATGGAATTTTTATATTAGTTGGGTGTTATGACTTGCTTGTGTGCTTGTGTGTGTTCTATGAGACCCTTTCTTGATATGATTTTCATGTGGGTGTGTGTGTATCCCATGAGACTCTTTCTTGATGGGGTATTCATGTGGGTGTGGGTGTGTAGCCCATGATACCCTTTCTTGATATGAAATTATTATTACTTGTTTTATTATGTTTTTTTTATGGATGCATTTATGGTGTCTCTGTGACTAGTTTCAAGATACTATGTGGGTCTAACTCAACTATTTGTCCCCTTAGAGGGGGATTTCCACTGTTTTGGGTTGAAGGTTGTGATTTCACCTTCATGTATGACATGTGTAGATATGGATTTCCCCAGATATGGATATTGGGTTAACATATTTTTATATATATTTCCCTAGATCTTGATATTGAGTCAACATGTGTGAATGTTGCTTTCCCCAAAGTCATAAATTGGGTCAACATGTGGACACCATGATTTTACCTTAAAGGTGTGTGTAGAATTTTTCCTTAAAGGTGAAATGTGGATACAAGATAGTTAGATGAATTTATTAGGTCTATATGTGGATCACATAGTATAATCTAATTCGTGTAACCATTTCTTGGTCTTCCTTCAAGCATGGTGCAAAATTAGGTATAGATGAGATTTGTGGCAGCTTGGTTAGCACATGATGACTTGATACATGATTGGTTATTTATTAATTTACTTTAATGACATGGTATAAAATTATATATATTAATTCACTTATATTAAGGGTGCATTTGTGGTTTCCAATCGGGTTTATACTCACACCCTACATAGAAATTTTGATGTGAATATAGGTTTCATGGTTAGGGATCTAATTAAGGGAAAGGGCCTTACATTGGGGAGATGAGCAGGTGGAGCTTGGAGGAAAGATTCAATGTTGTAATGGAATTTGAATTATTTACATAGTGATTGAGTTTATTTTCCTATGGTTATGATATATTGGTTGACTTACCACATTGGGAGTCTTTATGTTTATTTTCCTTGTATGACATGTATGTAATTTCTTATGCCATGATGTTACCATTATGTTGTTATGGAATATTATTATTACCTTTTTTCATACTGGTACATGGACCTTATTATCAAGGGTATAGTCTCCCCATGACACAATTTGGACCCTCATCGGTAGTCATTAACCTCTTGCATATAGGTAGACACACATGAGGTAATGTGACATAGTGGCCATACATGGTGATTTGGTCAGGGCATTACAAAGTGTTATCAAAGTAGGTTTCATCTTCTTCTTATTTTGTATTTGATGCTTGGTAGAAGGAGATATTTATTTCTTCTTTACCATTTTTAGGTCTTGGTTGAAAGTATATAAGATTTGTGGAACTCTGGAAGGGGGGTCATGTGAATTCCTTACCAGCTCTTGTATAATGGACCTATGAGTTATCAGGATGATATTTCTATTATTAATTGTAGTATTACGGCTTTGTGTTGATCCTAAGTATTTTTGTGCTATTAAAATTTATGGTATTTGAGTGTTTTCATGTGTCATAACTAGGAACATAGTTTCACATTTCATGAATATGATTTATTTTCATACATAGTAATTCAATTAATTAAATATCATTAGTAATTTGTGATATGTGTTTCTATGATATATTTGTGCTAACATTTCAATTAATTGGACTGATCATGCTATATTTTTTATTTATATATAATTGTGGATAATTTAAAGGTGTGTAATACTTGGATAATCCCTTGGTAGTACTAAGGGGTTGTGCCTTGTAGAAATTTGTAGCCTGTTATCACGATCCTTCTTGTAGTGATCTTTTTTTGTTCCCTTAATTGCTTTAGTGGTGTAGTCCTTTATGCTATTTAAGGTGGTTCTGAGTGTTTTTTTTGGAATTTCGGATAATGTCACCTTAATATAGTCTTAGGTTGGAATGATCCCTCAAGGGAGTAAGTTCACATCCTACCATTTTACGTGTATGAGAATATAGTTATGCCTTTATCTTTACTTAATCTAGTAGTTTAATGGAATCGCTTTAGGGGAGAGTCTTCTGAATAGTTCCTATTAAATTTGGATGATCTCATAAGATTATGGTTGATTATACTTGATAATTTCAAATTCATCATTCACTGTCCTTCTAGGGTACTGGATAACCCCAAGATAATGAGGATTGGATTGAAAAAATAGATTTAATATTTGATCTAGTGGAGACTCTAGAGGATCAATGGTTTTTTTTGGATGCCTTCATGCTTCAAGGACCCACTAGGAGATGGTGGGTGCCATGAACTAAGTAGGGATACATGTGGGTCTAACTTCAGAGACCTTCAAGAATTTATTCTTTGAGGATTTTTTTCTGAATACACTAAAGTTGTATTAATCTTAGGAGTCTATGGAGCTTCACCAAGGGATTATGTTAGAATCTACCCACTATACTTATTTTATGAAGTTTATTTTATTTGATTCTCTTTTGGATAGTAATGAGTTACAGAAGGATTCAAAGTTCAAGATTGGACTTCAACTAGAGATGAGGTTCTAGATTAATAATTTCAACCTGATGAAATATTATATGGTTCTTCACAAGGTTCTCATAATTGATAAAGGATTGGATGAGGACAAAGCAGAAAGTCTTATTCCATCTCTTAGTGTATGGGTAAGTGGTATCTCTGTTGGTTTTATGGGTGACTTGTCCAATAGTAGTAAGAGGAATTTATAAGATGATTCATAGTAGGTATGTACTCTATGAGTTTATTTTCATGCCTTATGGGTTGATGAATCCTCTAGTGGTGTTCATGGATATCGTGAATAGGATCTTCCATCGATATTTATACTCATTTGTCATTTTATTTATTGTTGATATCCTGATATACTCACAGACCCCAAGGATTCATTTTAAACACCATGAGATTTTGTTGAGTATACTTTCAGCCCATCTAATTTATTCCAAGATATTTAAGTTTCACTTTTGGATCCAATAGATGATCTTTATTGGGAACACAGTATCTAAAGTGGGAATCTTAGTTGATTCAGATAAGGTAGAGGTGGTGATTTCTTGGGCATTACCTAGGAATGTGTTTGAGATCATGAGCTTCCTATGATTTTATGGGTACTATAGATAGTTCATTTTAGACTTATCCTGTTTAGAATCACCTTTGAATGTGCTTATTGAGAACTGGTTGAAATTCTAGTGGATAGATCTATGTGAATAGGCCTTTCTAGATATAAATATGATATTGAAATTAGCTATAATTTTGACTTTACCCAAGCATAAGATTAGTTATATAGTTTTTTGTGATGCCTCAGGTGTTGGTTTTGGAACTTTTCTATTATAGAGAGACTAGGTATTTTCTTATGGGTCTCGTCAGCTACAACCTCATAATCTCAACTACCCTACACATGATCTAGATCATGTTTTTTTGTTCCATGAATTGATGTGTTGGATCCATTATCTCTTCAGTTATAGGTTTTTCATCTACATGAACCACAAGTACTTATGGTATATCTTCTCTCATAAATACTTGAATCTCTATAAGAGGTGTTGGGTTGAGTATCTATATACATTTAACTTTCAAATGTTTCTGCTCCTAGAAAGGGTAATGTTGTTGTAAATCATCTTTTTAGAATGATAAAATATCTTAGACAGTGGCCTCTATAGGGAGGATATATATTGATGAGCTTGTTGGATGAATGGTTCATGGGTTCATTTGAGGATAAATGGGTGATGACATGTGCTCCCTTAGTTATCACATCTTCCTTTGTGGACTAGGAAAAATCTATCCAGGATTCAGATTCTAAGTTCTTAGTGATGTGGGAATGGTCAGTGGGGAATGACCTGGTTCTAAGATTATATTTGGATGAAGATTATGTGATCTATATACATGGGAGAGTGGTTGTTCCTACTTCCATGAGATAACAGTTGATGAGAGACTCTCTTGTTTCATAGTGGGTAATACACCCTTGATCGATGAAGATGTATTGTGATATCATATTACATTTCTAGTTGATTGGTATGAAGAGGGACATTGTGGGATTGGTCTCTTATTGTCTTACTTGTAAGAGGGTAAAGGTCAAGTAGTAGTAACCATTTTTTTTACTTTAAACCCTTCTCATTACCATGTGGAAGTGGGATGAGGTGACGATTGAATTCATCATAGGGTTTCTGAGGACCTCGACAGGTCAAGAAGTGATGTGGTTTGTGGTTCATTAGCTGAAAAAGGTTGCACATTTCTTATCAATATGAGATACCCTTTTGGTCAATGAGTTGAAAAGACTCTATGTGCGAGAGATCATACGACTACATGTAGTGCCTATTAGAATAGTATTCGATTGGGATGCTCATTTCACATCATGGTTTTTTCAAGGCTATTATAAGGTGATGGGAACTTAGTTGAACCTAATCAAAACATATCATTTATTGACTGATGGGTAATAAGAGAAGATGATCCAGAATTTGTAGGATATGTTTTGAGAATATATATTTGATTTCGATGGAGAATGGGATGATTATTTGGAATTAAAATCATTTGAATACAATAAAAATTTCTAGTCTTTAATAAATTTGGTATCATTATAGTCTCTTTATGTTTGACTATGTCTTTCACCTCTGTGTTGGAATGAGGTGGGTGAGGCAACTATTTTCAAGACAATTATAGTGTAGGAGACCACTAATTGGGTCTATATAATTTGTATGTGGTTGGTTTTCACTCATATTAGGCAACGATCATATCCCTCTTAGAGGATACAACCATTAGAGTTTCTCATGGGTGACTATATTTTTATATGGGTGTCACCATAGTTGGTTCATCGACGTTTGTAGAGGTAGGAGAAATTGTAGTTGTGGTTTGTAAGAAATTTTAAGATAATTAAGCATATCAAAATAATGTCTTACTATTTATATCTTCCTCCATGGTATCAAGGTATGCATAACATGATCCATGTGTATCAGCTTCAGAGGTTTGAGCCTGATCCTATACATGTGATCGACTACTGGGATGCTGAGTTGGAACCAAATGAATTATTCTTTGAATATCTGATCTAGATCATAGACTTGAGTGAGAAGGTGTTGAGGGGGAAGATAGCACCACTTGTTCGAATTCTGTGGTTCTGTGAAAAAATATAATAGGATACTTGGTAGCAATAAATTGATATATAGGCTGAATGAACCATTTTTTTTATAAATAACTCTATGAATATTTATCTAGGGTGATAAGTAGTTTGAGGGGTATATTGTAATGGACCTAAATTTTTAAGTACATTAATCTATGAATTTTTTCATTATTCAAGTATTTTTGAGTTATGATTTTCTTGGGTGAAGTCTCAGGTAACTTTTGGATGGTTTTACAAGTTTTTAAGAGCTTTAAAATGGGGTTCACTCTTTGAGCATTGTTTGGGAAACTCATGTGGGTCTCTCCAGGAAATCATGCAGCTTGTTGGACAGCGCTAGTAGAAGGATAATGATTAGAACATGCTTAGAGATAACTATCTAAAATTCTATAGAAAATCATGTGACTCTATATAAAAGAAAAATAATGGTTGGAACATGGATTTCTAAACCATAACGGTGCCCAAAAGAGGCAGTGAGACTCACACGGTTGGTACACAGTTTATAAATTATGCTACCAAACCTTGTATGGATTTTTAATTAATTTTCAATTGGTTTTTTAACCCAAGACCTACCTAAAACCCTCCATTATTCCTTCTATTCCTAGGTATATTGAACCCAGGTACTCAATTATCATTCTTAGAATTTCCTCTACCTCCAAACTATAATTCTAGCAGATCTAGTGGCTTTAAATCATGTGAAATCAGGTTAAGAGGTCATTCATCCTCTATTCATTACATTCCCTCTATATATCCTCTCCTATTATTGAAAGGAACCATAGATATGGTTTTCATTTCTAGATATATTAATTATATTATGATATAATATGGGTTTCTTGTTTTATCAATAGATAGCCTTCCAAATCTAGATAATTTACATCTTCCCTTGATCGATTCTAGATCTGTTGGCAATAGTGTTTCTTTTTAGGTAATACTGATCGAATTCAAGACCTTATCATGTTTTTCTCTTGAATATTTATTCTAGAATCTATTATGATATGACTTTGGATTGGTTATAGGGAGTTAATTATATGGACTTGATCCAGGTGTCAATTTTGGACCTTGGGAATCATTACTCTTGAGGTAGGAAGTACTTACCATTTGATGTCCATAATATATTTGTTGTGTGTTATGACATTATTACGTGTGTCCATGGGTCATGATACCCTTTCTTGATATTATTTGGAATTGGGTGCATTTGTATCCCATGAGACTATTTCTTGATGGGATATAAATGTGATTGTGTGTGCATCTAGTGAGACCCCTGGTTGATATGACATGATATTTACTTTCTTTATTATGGATTGTGGTTAGATGCATGTTTTTTTATTTGTGACTAGTTTAAAGGTACCATGTGGGTATAACTCAACTAGTTTTATCCTTATAATAGGAGGTTTGTCATTATGGTTTGAAGGTTGTGATTTAACCTCCAGATATGACATATGTGGATATAGATTTCCCCAAACCTAGATACTGGGTCTATATGTGTGGATATATATTACCCTAGATAAGGATATTGGGTTGACATGTATGAATGTGTCTTTCTCTAGATTCATGAATTGGTTCGACATATGGATGCCATCATTTTCCTTTAAATTCATGTGTGAAATTGTTCCTTAAAGGTGGAATAAGGATATAAGACAACTGGATGAATTTTTTAGGCTGATTTTTGGATCAATTTTTATGATCTAAGTCTTGAATCTGTTACTTAATCATCATTCCAGCATGGTTCTAAAGAAGGTGGAGCTGAGATTCATGAAATCTTGGTTACAACATGATGAATCGGCACATGATTGGTTATTTATGCATTTAATTTATTTAAATGGCATACACTTATATATATTGATTAACTTATGTTAAGGATTCATTGGTGGTGTATTACTAGGCTTATACTCACACCCTACAAGGTCATCTTGATGAATGTGCAGATTTCACAGTCATATATCCAAATAATGGAAAGGACCCCATATTGGGAAGTTGATTAAGTGGATCTTAGAGGATATTAGCAATGTCAGGATAGAATCCAAATTATTTTTGCAGTTCTTTATCTTGTTTTCCTAAGGTTATCATAAATTGGTTGACTTACCACATTGGGAGTCTTTTGGTCAATTTTATTTGTATAACTATCATTATATTTATTATTCCATGATGTTACCATTGTTTTGATATGGGATGTTATTATTACTCTTTGTGATACTCATGCATCATGCTTGTAACCATGGGTATAGTCTCCCCATGACACTGTTTGGATCCTATCTGCTAGTTGGAATCCTCTTGAATATGGGGATATGTGTATGATTTTATGTGACACATTGGCCAGACCTAGTGAATTTTTTGGGGAATTAAAGAAAACACTATGAGTAGATACATAGTATGTGGAAACATTTCTCTCTAAATCACTCATCCCTAATCACCCTAAAAATAGAAATTTCATCATGATATATTTATATGTAGGAAAATATCAAAATTCCTTATTGATAAAATAAGATCCTAATAAAATAGATACCAAAATTATAGAATTGGGACAAGAACCTATATGAGATGTATACAAATATCATACAAGGATTTATATTCTATATACAAAAGTCGTAGCCTAATAGATATGTATATCCTAGAAAGGAAACAAAAGTGTGGGTCTAGGTATCGACCCCTAACTCAGTATATAAAAACATAATTGATCCATATATAATTCTAAATCTTCTATCATTAGAGACTTACCCTTATATGCATTGTGATTTATAATACTAACATGCACACATGCACAAACATTATGTACCTATAGAGGTGAAAATAAGAATTAGTAGAATTTTTTTAATTACCCCAAGAATTCCATGATATAATGTATAAAGGATGAATGTGCTTATATTCATGAATTTAATACAAATAAAAAACCTGAACATATTAAAACTAAACTAAATCATGATCCTAATTTCATATTAAAAATAATGATAGAAAGAATTAGATGTAATTTCTTACTACCCATGGACAACCTTAGTCATACCACAAAGATCATCTTCTCTTGAGAATCTAATACTCAATATTTATATCATCATGTCTCTAATGATAATGATAAATTGTGTCTCTTGGATCACCATATCTAGGGACAACACTAACTTACTTTGTGGTTCATTATGCCTTGAATAGTAATGATTACAATTGAGTATATCAAATACTCATGTTTGAATATTTGAATCAAAACACATAGATCATCAAGTTAATACCTGGATAAATCATTTATTTCTCTTCCTTGAATTTCCATGTCCCAAATAATTGATAGATATATTCCCTAAACTCTTATTCATGTGGTTTAAATCATAGTTTATAATATGTGCATGTCATATCGTATGGCATGCGTGATTACAATTCATATCATATGCCTTGTTGAGGGTGTGTCATAAATAATTTTTATTCTTAAATATTACTACTTCTACATAAGATATCATTGACTAAGGGGAGATTTAGCATTTCATTCATAACATAAATGAAACCCACACATTCAGTCAATGGGTTACAAGCAACTTTAACCATATGTTATTTACTCATGCATAATATAATGAATGATTAAATTCATGGGGCTTAGGTAAAATGTACAAGGGAGAATATAAAGTGAAACAACCATTGATTTTATGGTTATTAAATCCAATAAAACACTAAATGATCCTTTATAACTTGATTTCTCTACTCCTCCCTTTACCACCTGAAGCACTAGCTTGTCATGGTGAGAAGGAAAATATTACCCATGAAATGGGTGATTTGGTTCCAACCCATGGATACACCATGGAGGAGGGACATCATTTGGTTTCTTCTTTATGATCTTTATTAAGCATCGAATGAATATAGAAGTGGTGTCCATATTTATTGAAGGTACATTGTTTCTTCATTTTATGTTTAACCTGGTTTTGTTTATCAAGCATATTGATCTTGGGAATTTAGGTTTATAGTCACTTCTTCCACCTTGATTAACTATTATCATTAATTATAATCATAATAGTGGTATCAGAGTAAGTTATATTGTTTGATTATTGAAATCATGTTTTTAAGATAAAGAACTTGTACTATGGTTGGCCCTATTCCATTAGAAATAATATTCTATTATTTATTCCCTCCATAAAATATATGATATTGTAGGTGGTGAAACCAAGAAAAACCATTGGGGTTTGATATTTAATAATGTATAATATATGGAAATCATAGCCTATGATTGTGTCAGCCCTCATATATCAAAACAGATCATTGTATCAGTAAGGAAATATCACAGTATATTGTAAGTTTCAACAATGATAAAGGGTTACTACTAAGTAGGGATTAATATAATCTGTGACAACCATGTGTGATGAGTTACTCTTATTTATTTGTATACACTAAATTTATCCTATGTGGGCTATGTCATTAGCCAGGTGTTTTATGAATTTAATCCTATGTATGGTATTTCCCACTAATTTAATGTCATGCATCACTTATTTTACTAATAGATAGGCCATAACCAAGATTAAATAATGTTATAAATGATAATCAAAAACCACTAGGTTTATCCTATATGTGTCATCGAGCACTGGGTTTAATATCACATAAGACCTTATATAGTAGGTTGGGTTCTCCAACTGCATGAGTTATCTCTATGCGGGCTATGTATAACATGTGTTTCATAAGAAATTTGTTTTATCTATTATATTATACAATAGATAGTGTCAACATATCCTTTCACACATTTCATATCTCTTTTTAAGATATGTGTATATCATTAAATATGATTTGTGGATATTTTTTTCATATTTTAAGTTATAAATTGAATTTTATGGTATATAAATTGTTTATAAATTATAATAAAAGGTATTTTGGGATATTTTTTAATTTATAAATGTCCATATAAATTAATTAAATTTTTTATAATTAATTAAATGCTTTTGAAATATTTAATAATTAAATATCCATAATATTAAAAGTTATTATTGAAATACCTTTTTCCATAATATATGGCATGACCTATAATTTAGATATAAAGGGTTTATATGGAAATTATAATTGTAATTTATAAAATGTTTATAAATTATAAAATAAGAAATAAATATAAATGTGTATATATTTAATATTTTGAATTGTTTATAATTATTTAATTTGAATTATTCAAATTAATGGCCTTATGTGGGAAATTATTTAAACTGTGTCAAAAAAGGTTTTGATAATTAATTTGATCAAGGTTTAAATAATATTTAATATGTTATATTTATACTATGTAACTTTTCTATATAATATAATTGGGATAAAAATGTTTATATATAATATCATATAAAGTGAAATTCCATATACTAAAGAATGTGTTCATATTGTAGAAATGAATATAAAATGTTTATATTTATTTAATTATGGAACATCTATAATGCATTATAAAGTGTTTATAATATCGCTATTTATGAATTATTCATAAGTTGTTTATCTCAAGATTAAAATTTTTAATTGTTCATTTATTAATTTTATTTCCTTTTTTACTCATAGATATAATTATTATATTGTGAAATGTGATGTATTATCTAATTTAAAGGTGTTTAAACAATATCTTGAGATTATCATATATTCATATAAAGAGTTACATGCTAGATATGATAATGGATTTAGTTTTAATCTACCTTGAATTTGTCTTGTCTTATGTTATGATCTTGGATTAATTATTTAATTATGATTTATATATATTAGGTTTTAGAATTTTTATGGAAATAAAGTCTCTATTGAGTAAAGTAACATTGGGGAGAGGGACTTTAGGTTGGACTACTAACTAGTCTGGAGGATTTTTATTTGTCTAGAAAAGTGTGAGTTAGCTATATATAGGTTCAAGATTACTCTTGTGGGATTATTAGTTTTATATGACTTTTACATGAATTGGTCTCATGTACCTTATTCATGGAATACATTTGGGTATGTTTGAATAAAATTATATTTTAATTTGAGTTTTCAACACAAGCTATGAGTTGTTTAAAGATTTACATATCAATATAATTTGAACATATTGATTTGGTGGAATAAATTGGATTTAAAACTAAATCATTAGAAGAGATCATATATGTTGTTCCCAGTAGACAACTCAAGAGGGAGTGAATTGATCTTATAATTAAAATTTCAATTTCAAAAATAATTTAAAACAAAATCTCATAGTTTATAAAAACATCCCAATTAACTAAAATAGTATAAATATATAATTTAAAGTTTTTTAAATATTTCTCAAAGGATTTATCACCACCTAGTTAAAATAATTTCATAATCACTTTAACTTTTTAAATAAATATAATTACATTAAACATAGTGTATAAAATGCTAATTAAATCTAACTAATAGAGTATTGTTTTGCAATACAATTTTTTAAAAATAAAACAATTTTTTTTAAAGTAAACCAAATAATAAAATACACATTGGATTAAAAATAATAGTCTCAATCTCAATATGATACTTTGTCATCTCCACTTGAAAATCACCTACTTAAAAATCGTTAATTAAATAATAAACATAATACACAACTTGGATTAGATATTTATAAAAAAACTCCACATAGAAATTCTAGGCTATACATAGCCTCTTCCACATTTATACATGGGATAAAATATGTAAAATAATAAATTATAGAGTATATAGTACTCTCCAATATATTTCAGGGTAATTATCTAATGAATATACAAAGTAATTTAAACATAACTCAATAGTAAGCTAAGAACAGAGAGAGAAACAAATTGGAATAAAGATATTCTGAATCATCTCAATCATATGAGCATTGGTTGATCAATTTTCTTTAAATATATCCTTGAAAAATATTCAACTAAGTGTTTAAATGAGAAGTCAAAAACAGAGCGTCATAGAAGCTTATAGTGAATTAGTATGTTAGAGTAAGTCCTCAAGGTCTTTGTATCACTATATTACTCTACCTTTTTTCCATGAGTGGCTCTTCTTATTAAAGAGTGAACATTATCTAATTAGTCATTGGAGGATATTTATAAATTAATCCTTATACTAATTAGATTGATCTAGCAACCTTAAATGATTTGACTCTTTAGTAAATGCTTAAAAATATAGACATTTCATATTTAAATATTCCTCACTTATTAAGTTATACATGGTTACTTAGTCTTTTCTTAAGAATTTTTACTCTCTCTTTTTGTCACTTTGATCTTTTGGTTGCTAGATTTCCCACACATGGTCACTTTTCTTACTATCACTTTCTTGGGGTCACTAGCTAGTGGTCACTTTTTTGCGGTCACTTGCTTACGGTCACTTTCTTTCTTCATGAGGTATGCTGAATCCTTTACATGGTTACTTGAACACTCTATATGGTTGGTTCAATATCATGAAATTAGTTCAAGACTTCGAAAAAACTTTCTCCTTGACACATTGTTACTTTTTTCTTCATGCATTCACTTAGATGTTAATGTGCAGTCACTTCTATATGTTCACTTTAATACTTATCCATTTTTCATAGTTTTTTCTAGAAAAACATTTTACTATCATAAAATATAAATTTAATTAATAACATTAGAAACATTGTTTGTGAGTATTAAAATAATGATTTTCTAGATAAATCCAACAATCAACCCCTTTTTAATGATCAAAAATCATGATAGAGTATATGAAATGAATTGAAAAAAAATTTCTCCCCATTTTGTTATTATTAAGATTATGCTAGAGGAATGAAAAAATTAAAAAGTAGGCACTAAAAAGTGTAATGAATAAATAAGAAAAAAATTGATTAAGAAGACACATGAAGGAAATAAATATTTTCATTAATAACTTAAAAAAGGGATTAAAAAGGATACCATATCTGGTACTCCAAATAGAATCAAAATCATAAATAGTGTCTCAGATGTCATAAGGGGTAATGGGATCATTTTATTTGGTTGTAGAGGCTTAGGAAGGTGGTGTAGGTTATGGTGAATATATGGATGAAGTTTATTCAATAATAAAACACCTAGAAATAGGGTGAAGATACTGAATAACTTGTCTAGCAGACAAGCCAAAAGGTTTAGCTGAGGAAGTGGTGGAATCTGGTGTTGAAGAAATAGGTAAGTTGGGAGGTTTCAGAATAGTAGTATTAGTAATATTAAGGTATGGATCAAGAAATATAGTGAATTTCTATATAGGTTGGGAACCATACTCTAGGGCCCAAAAATAATCTTCCTTGTTCTCTAAAAATGATTCTAGAAAAAGAGTAATAACATTTAAATTCTCCATTTCATATTTAAAGTTCGGTGTTAGAGGAGGAATTCTAAGATCAATGGATAAAGACCTAAACATGGTCTTCAGATCATACTTGGTAAATGTGCTACTAAGATAAAAAAAATGTCTCTTCAAATTGTATCTTTATCTCTATCAACTTTCTTTACATCACTTATAACCAATTCCAATGCCTTTTTTGCATGTGTTTGAAATCACCCAAATTCCTTTTACATATTCTTATCGAACTCATCCAAAATTACTTTCAACTCTTTGTTTATAAGATTTTTAATTCAAACTTCACAAACAATAACTTTTACAGGAGTAGTAGGTGGAACTAAATAAGATACAGGAGGAGAAACTTATATATAATATTGAAAAACTATATTCATAAATCTTTGCTCTAACTTTGGAATCGTTTCCTAAAGATCTTCCGAAATATAAAAAAAATAAATCTCTTAAATAATCAATATCAATTTTCATAGTATCTATCTTGAGATAAATGTTTTGTTGAAAATGAGAGAAAATAAGATTGACTATCCTTCAGATTTCCTCTTCTCTAATCGGTTCCCAATACTCCCAAAAGCAAAAAGTAACTCTTTTAAAACACCCATAATATCTAATTTTAAATCATTCAAAACTTATTTAGTCACAATTAATGTAGAAGGAGAAGAATAAGGTACATGATTAGATGGGTCAGAAGTAAACTACTTACTATCTGGCTCACCTTGAATCTCTACACACTATGGTCTCAAAGACTAAACTTATGGTTCAACATTTTTCCCCTATAAATTTAAGAAAGATCTATATGGTTTGGTCTAAGAGGATCTGTCACATTAATTTCCACTAGTTCCTCAACATATTTTATAAGATCTGGACCAAACATTTCTTTAATCATTTATTCAACAGACTTACTAGGAGGAGATACTTCAACTATTTCATTAAAATAAATCTCAAAAATTAGAGGTCCTTCAAGTAATTTTTGAATAAAATAGATAAAAGGTCTATAATTCTCATGTGGACTACCCCCATGATCATTATCATTGTCATCAAATTACTCCCACTAAGGAGTTTCTTCTCTTCCATTTTCCCAAGAAGTTCTTCCAATGATAGGAATCAAAGTAAAAGATAATTCAAAACTTTCTTCACTTTCTTCACACTCACCTGAGTCATTATCCTCCCATGTTTTTTCTTAAACAAAATTACTTACTAATACCTCAGTATCAATGAGGTGTTCGTATTTGAATTATTATTCTCTATAGTGTAGAGGTAAGGGAGAATCATAAGATCTAAAAGATACGGTAGGATAGAGATCTATGATATCCTCAAGGACTACCCTTGGTTCGTTATTAAATTAATCCACCTATTTCTCTTCTTCTTGAACTTATAAAGAAACTTAATTCTCTTCATAATAATACTTAAAAATCTCATGAAGTTTTAGATTAGGTTATACTATGTATCTTGGTTAAATATGATTATTAATAGGGTTAAAAATATGATATAACTTTTCATTATTAGTTACCCACTACTTCTTACAAGGGTTCCAGTTAACTTTCACATGCCTATAGATTTTTTGATTTAGGAAAAAACCAACTGAGGAAATAAATTTTTCCTCCCCCTCAGGAAAATATTCTTTAAAATCAAAAAAAAATATGAGATATATCCATGCTAAGGAAGTGAGTTAAACCTAGAGGAGGGATTGCACAACTTAACCAAATGCCTCATGATATATCTTGATCATCTTATTTGAACTCCATTATTCATCAAATACAAAAATAACAAGTCATAATGCGTCAAAATACTGAATTCCCCTTTCCTGGGAAAAATCAAATGTTGGATGAAATTCACAAAAAAATCTATAATATCCATTTAATTCCACAATAGTTGGTCTTTTGGGAGTATTGTTCCCATTTAACTCCTCAAGGTCACTCAAAAATTCAAAATGTACATGATTCACAATATATGAACTTTGATAATCCTCATGCCCTCCTCTATGAGTAACATTCAAGATTTTATCCCATAGATTAAAATATAATACCAATCTTTCTCGATTTAAAGACATTCTAATGGTATCCCTAAAATCAACATAAAAATTATATATTGGCATAAAAATATTTGGCCAAACGAGGATAAAATTGTTTACCATTATCCTTAAACAGATCACTCCACTCTTTCTTTTGAACTGAATTCCATACCAAAGACTTTTTTGATTGTAGCCATTCATAATCCACTTAATTTTTCCACATAGACAAGATGATATAGAAAATGGGGATTGTGAGGCTTGATCGTAGCACTTGAGTTACCTTGGTCCTTTTTGGATTTCTTTAAAGAAGGTAAATCAATGGGAGATACAACATTGCAATATTTTTCATTATTACCATCCTTGTAATATGATTCAAAACTCTAGAGGTTCAGGTTTTATTTTGAGAGAAATAGGTTTGAAAGATACAAAGATTCCAGAGATATGGAAAGTAGGGCTTTGAAAAAGAGAAATGGATTTTAAGGAAGAGATGTGTGAAAATTCAAATTCTGATTTTAATATTATTCAATAATTTAGGGAATAAAATAATAATAAACTAAAGAAAATATGTCCAAAACACATAATTAAAATTTTAAATTCAAATAGGCATAGTGGGTAAACTAACTATATATTTGTGGTAACATAAAGGGATCATGGTAAGTTAACTGACTATATGAACAATTTGACATGTTTACTTATCTGATTATATAAGTAAGGTCTCATGATAACTTAATTGACCATATGAACTAAGCTTCATATTTAATTAACAACAAAAGCAAAGAATACTTCAGACTAAACTTAAATTAAGAAAAATATTAGTAAACACATATGTTAAGCACTATAATAAGAATTAACTAAATACAAGGGTTATAAAATAAATTTAATGATAAATAAATAATGAATTATTCCTAAATCATGTATGATATAATTTAGTCTCTATATATTTAGAGGATTTCTAAAAATATCAACAAGTTAATTGATATGACCATTTCATGCATAATTTTTAGCATTAAAATAAATCACTTTTATGATTTAAATGATTAATTATTTCGCCGATTTTTAACAAAACCATTCATATTTTCTAGGATATAGTATTTTATGGAAAATGAGAAAAAGGATCCAAACAGTAAAGAGTTCCATCAAGAGACATATTTCCCTAATAAAGTATACACATATGATCTTATAGAGGCTTTAAACTAAAGAAACAGAGTAAAATAGAGGTTTTAGGGAATGTAAGACATCATTTATGTCATAATTCACCATTTATGGTGTAAGAGTTGTGGGAAACAACTCACGAAACCAATATATGAGGAGAAAAACATACCCTGGGTGAGAACCATGTGTTTCATGGTGTGACACATATTTTCCACTTTATGACACACCCTGAGAATTTCTAGAATTTATTTTATGCAACAAATTCACTTAATGGATATTAGAGCTTAAAAATTATGATGTAAATGTATTTTTCATAGTGTAAAAACTATTGATGGGGCCATAATCGACCTCTTGATGGGGATTTCAGTGGAATATTTTTTTATTATGACCTATGACCACAATTTATGACCTAGGACTACCATTTATGACCTAAAACTTTATTTTTGGCCACATTAATGATGAATTAAAGCCATCCCGAGCTCTAATGAAGAACTATAAATAGAGAACTGTTGCACCACTTATAAAGTACAGATCAGAGATCAAAGCTGTGGGTGAGAAGGTACACTATGCAGGGTTGTCCACCAGTTTTACTCTACCATTTCTAAAATTTTTTAATTTATTTATTTGTTCTCACACTTTCATGGATAACATGTGGGGGTGATTTATTTTTTGCTAAATATGTAAATGATTGAGGATTTTATTAGGGTAATTATTGGTTTTATGGTTTATTCAAATTGGTATTTTTCATTCCAAATCTCATCTTCCCTTAACTTTTTTCTCTTTCATGTATGATCATTTCAAATTAATTTAAATAGAGTTATATAAAGAAAAACTATAATTCAAACCTCACAATGACCATTAAGAGAAAATTATATGTTTAAAAATTATTCTAGGTTACCTCTTTATCTAACTAACCAAAGTATTTATCCATTTGAAAATGGGTGTTTGTGAGAGGGAGAGTGATCATATGAACTAAGGAGATAACATTTATATAATTTTGAAAACAACAAGGATAAATCATTAACCTTGAATCCATAATATTTTAACCTAAAAATTACATGTTTGTCATGTTTTTATTTTATTATTTTCTTCTCTCATGTTCTTCACCAGTCAGATTCTCTGTGATTTAAATTTATTTTCTATAAATAATAATTAGTTTTGGGTCTAAATTATTGAATTAATTATTTTCTCTAACCCTATCTCTATAGGTTCCACTGTGGACTTGCATATCCTATACTACCCTGTAGTTTAGTGGTTTTTTTGATTCATGTTATAAATTTCTAAATTTAGTAACCTTGTGGGAAATAAAGACTCTCTACGGGCTATAAAATTTTTTGGCACCATTTTTTGGATAGGAGAATAGATTTATATTAGTTTAATAATTTTAGAAAATTATTTTCTCATCTTGTATGTTTCTTGACTTCAGAATAGGTTTTTTATTTATTTATTTTATTATTTTATCATTTTTACCACCCTAGGTATTTTGGGTTGTGATGGTAGGGATATAGAGCATAATGACTACCAAGTATAGGTTTTCATTCCTATTGTATGATAAGATACAAAAACTCAAAGAAATTAAAATGATGAAGAATCAATCTAAAGTGCATCCACAACCACACTCAAGAGAAGAAAACATAGAACCCCGTAGCTTGGAGACAAATTTTGAAGAGGTGAATTATGATCATATAAGAATCAATAATGAAACCAAGTTAAGTACCACTTTTGAAGAAAGTTTTTATTCTAATCATGATTCAATTAACATTGTAGCTTTATAGGATGGATAAGAATATAAAATTATCATAGAACTTTAATGAGAGGATGCATAATTTAGAAAACCATGGAAAGTATAAGATAATAATCTAGAAAAATAAGGTACATTGGCTATAGAATTTTTCATATATTTCTTATAATTTTGGGATTATATCTAGAGTAAGAAGAAGTACAACAAGTTGTACCTTGTGCTGGCTATATAGAATAAAATGAAATAGCAATAGAAGAGGAGTTCAAAGAGATAGATAATACCCATGAAATGATCATTCAATAAATTTAACAAATATATCCAGCTGTTAAAGTAGAATAATTTTACCAAGTTTGGACAGATATCGAGTTTTTTCTACTTATCATCAAACTATCCAGATGTTGGTCACCTCTACTATATTTTGTGTTAATTACATCAAGGCTGAGATGAGTTGATCAATATATACTACAAAGTAAATATTTGGTAAATATGATATGATTAACCTTATACCACACTCTGATCAGCTAACCTCAGTATGGTCAAGCTAAATGATTGTTAAAAAAATAACATCTTTTGGGAGGTAACCTAATTTTTATAACTTTTTTAGGAATTTTGATTTATTTCTTTATTAGAATTTAATTTAATATTAGTATTTAATATCAATCCCCTTAATACTTTTTTAGCATTATTAAATGGTCATGTACTATTATTTGTATATTTAATATTTTAGGTCTACAGTGGAGGCATAATAATGTGGTGGAGAATAGGGAATCGTGAGATGAATTGCAATAATGAAAGAGAAGTATGAGTTTCAATTTTTTATTTTATTTTTAATCTCCACAATTTTGTTTTAGAGTTTGAACTATAAATTACATGCCTACCTTGATTCTTTTTTTAATTAACTAAACTAGGAGACATAAACTAGTTAGGACGTGTTTCATGCCTTGATTTTTAATTTATTTGTTAATAAATTTGAATGGGAAAATGTGGAAAACAATTAGTAGAGATAATCATGTGGTATTAGATATATAAAATCAATATTTAAGGGAGAAGGTTAATTTTTTTAAATGGATTTGTTTTGATATTTTTCCATGCCTTAAAAGTATGATATTTTCATTAATTGATTTAATTATTCATATGAATTTTCATGAGAAGTTGTTCCAACTATTAATCTTATCCTAAGACATCCTATGAGCCCAATATTTCCAAATCTTTTATTTAGTATATTTCTTGTGAAACTTTATCATGTTCTCTTTTAGAATTTTTCTACCATCTTATAAAAGAAATTTCTAAACAAAATTACTTTTAATAAGATTTAAGAAATTTTTTTATTAACCCCTTATCCTTGGACCCAATGTGAATTAAACTTTTGTAATCCTATAAAATCCATGAACAACCTTGTTAGTAAATGAGCTGAGTTACAAGCCTATTTTATTCATTCTTATCTTCCTTTAAATTTATTACATGTTATCCAAAAGAATAAGCATAGGGGTAGTTATCTATTATAGGTTGAGATATACTATATTGAGGATATTTTTATGGGTGTTTTTTAGGTGATTTGAGGAGATGCCATGTTATCATCCATTATATTGTACTATTCACCTCTCTTACTAAAAAAATAAAAAAAAATGGGTGATGTCTTAGGAGGATAAAAAATCACCATTATTAGACTGACAGTCTTTTGATTGTATGTAATTAGGTGGTGGATGTGATATTTATATTAGACACAACTTTCTAAAAACAAAAAAATAGAAAAAGAAAAAGAAAAAAAAGAGCAAGAGATGATGATTCATTCATTGTTCTTACTTTTATCATGAGCCTACTTTGAGATTTTTTTAGAAATAGAGAGATGATATCTATAAAAGAAGATTTTTATTGATCATATTTCTTGATATCATGAACTGTGATTTATAAAAAGACATCCTTCTGATATTTATTTTTTTATATCATTTACCTACTTTCCATAAGCCTTAGACCCATTTGATCCTAATGATGAGACCCTCATATTATTTGGGATTGTGTCTTTACACGATGAAGATGTTATATGACCTGCAAGACTATGGTGAGTGACATGTTCTTGAGGCATGTGAATAACACTTTTTACATTTATACCATGATAATGAGTGAAAAAATAAAAGCGAGGAAGATTGAAAATGGGATGCATATTTCTAATAAATTTAAAAATAAAAATGGATGAATGAAAAGGAATAGTTATTTAAAAAATGGAAAAGTAAAATACCTGATTGATTTATTTTCTTTAAAAGGCGAGGTGTTGATGAATTTACCTATTTGATAATCTCATACATAATTTCCCCATTTGATTAATTTATTTTATTGATATTTACTTTAAAGAATGGTAGGGTGAATGTTATTTGTAGTATTTTGAGATTCTATCCTTGAGGAAAATTCTGAATTCAAGTGGGGGGATTTGATACACCCATTTCATGCATAATTTTTGGCATTAAAATACATCAATTTTATGGTCTAAATGATTAATTATTTCCCATATTTTTAATATAAATGTTTATATTTGGAAAGATATAATATTTTATGGAAATGAGAAAACGGAGAAAAACTGGCGATGAATTCCATCAAAAGATAGCTTTCTATGGTAAAGGATACACATATGAGATTCTTGGGGATTAATACTAAATAAATAGAGTGAAAATGAGGTTTTAGTACTAGGAATAAATTATTTATTCCATAAATCACTATTTAAATGTTAAGAGTTATGGGAAACAACTCATGGGACCAATCCATGAGGAGAAAAACACATCTGAAGTGGGAACCATTTTTGTCACAGCGTGACACGTACGTTTCACATTGTGATACATCCAAATAATTTTTAAAATTCATTTTACACCAAAACATCACTTGTAGGATTATGTTCTATGAAAACATATGGTGTAAATGTATTGTTCATGGTGTAAAAACTACTAACAGATCCAGAACCACCTTTTGTCATGGATTTCAAAGGAAGATTTGTTTATTATAACCCATGAACACAATTTACGACCAGGGACCACATTTATGACCCAAGACATCCTTTATAGATGTATTAATTATAAACTAAAGCCAACTTGAGCACCAATTAAGATTGATAAATAGAAAAATTTTGTGCTACTTCAAAAGTAAGGATCAAAGATCAAAGCAAGGTGTGAGTAGCTACACTGTGCAGGGTCCTCCATCTATTTTACTCCTCTATTTCTATAGGTTTTTAATTTATTTATTTTTATCTCACCCACCCTTGGAAAGCATGAGGGGGTGATTTAATTTTTGTTGAATATGTAATTAAATGTGAATTTTATTAAGGTAATTTTTGGTTTTATATTATATTCAAATTGGGTTGTTTCATTCCAAATCTCTTTTTCCCTTCCCTCTTTTATCTTTTATGCATGATCATTTCAAATCAATTTAAAGAGTTATCTATAATGAAAAACTAGAATTCAACCCTCACCATGACCATTTGGAAGAAATTGGTTCTATGTTTAAAAATGCATTTGGGTTACCTATTTCACTAACTAACCAAAGTATTTGACTATCTAAAAAGGGGTGTTAGTGAGAGGGAGAGTGATCATCTGGACCATGGGTATCACTTTGAACTAATTCCAATAACAACAAGGATAAATCATTAACCATAAATCCATAATATTTAAACCTATAAATTACATTTTTGGCATGTTTTGTTTTATTATTTTCTTCTCCCATGTTCTTCCCTAATCACATGCACCATAGTTTAAATTTATTATCTTCAAATCATAATTACCTCTAGGCCTATTTTAATTAATTAATTATTTTATCCAACCCTAACTCTATGGGTTTGACCTCATAATTCCATGTCTTGTACTACCCTATAGTTCAGTGGTTTGTTTTATTTGTGTTATAAATTTATAAATTCAGTAACCCTATGGGAAATAATTATGCCCTGCAAGCTATCACTAATGTTCAGTTCCAACGATCTCAAGAATAACATCTCCTTTTTGAAAATTTTCACTCAAAAAGTGATTTATTATATCAATATGAATTTTCCTAGAATGAGGAATTGTATTTTTAGAAATATTAATAGCACTTATATTGTCACAATTTATAAGGACATTTATAAATTCATAACCATAGTCTAGTAGAGTGTGTTTCATCTACATAATTTGTGCATAGTAACTACCTGCAGTTATGTATTTAGCTACAAAAGTAGATAATGCAACTGAGTTTTGTTTCCCACTACACCATGAAACTAGATACTTTCACAAAAGATAAAATGTATCAGAGGTTCTTTTCCTATATAACTTACAACCACAAAAATAAACAGTAAAATTAATAACTAATTTTAATGCATGGGCACTAGAGAAGAATAGTCTAAAATTAATTTTATTTTTTAGGCATCTAAAAATTATTTCAATAGTATTCAAATGATATTAATTTGGGTTTATTTTAAAATTAGAACGTATACACACACTAAACATAACATCTCGTCAGCTAAAATTTATGTATAGTAAACTTCCAATCATACCTCTATAAGTAGTTTGATCAATTAACTTTTTAGTTTCATCAAGATCAAAATTATAGAATGTACTCATGGGAGTATCACTACCTTTGGTTATATCCATACCAAAATGTTTTAAAGGTTCATTTGTGTATTTTATTTGATTTAAAACAATTTCATATTTCTCCTAAAAAAGTTAGAACTCGAGAAAGAATTTTAGATTACACATTAAACTCATTTCAAATTAGTTTTTCATAATTTTATAAAATTCAACATACAAAGATATCTTAAATTATCTGAAAATAATATCATCAACATATATTTGAACAAATAAAACATCCTTTTAAATTATTTTTATAAATAGAGTAGTGACAACTACACCTTTTGTAAAACCATTAGAAATAGGAAAAGTTTTGTGTCTATCATATGAAGCTCTAGAAGCCTATTTCAAACCATACAAAGCTTTATAAGTATTAAAACATGATTTGGAAAATAATTATTTTCAAATCCATGAGGTTTCTCAACAAAAACATCCTCAATAATTTAACCATTTATAAATTCATTGTTGACATACCTTTGATATAGTTTGAAATTTGGATATGTTGTATATGAAAGTAGTATCCTGATGGATTCAAGTTTAGATACTAGTGAAAATGTTTATTCATAGTCTATCCCTTATTATGAACTATATACTTGTGAAACCAATCTAAATTTGTTTCTAATAATTTTTCTAGATTCGCCAACCTTGTTTCTATACACCCACTTATTTCTAATACTTATGTAGTGTTTAGGTCTATATACTAATTCCCAAAATTTATTTATTTCTAATTGATTCAATTATTATTACATATACATTACCCAATGTTCATAAATTATTACTTTATTGATGTTATTAGGTTTAATTTATGACAAAAGTCTTGATGTTACACATGGTTTCTTAGTGAGGCACAGATTTGAGTACCTTTATCTAGGTCTCATACAATAACATGTAGTGTATGGTTCTTAAGGGTTTTAATGATTCTAGAGACTGAAGTACTTGGTTCTTCCAAGTCTTCTTCAAGTCTAATAAGGACTTAATGGACTATGATAATAAATTCTATAGGTAAATTATTAGAAGTATTTGAATCTTGAAAGGTATTATTGATATTCATATTTGATATATCATCCTCTATATTTTTTATAGTAGGTTTGAGTTCATGTGAATCTATCTCATCAAAAGTGACATGAACTATTTCTTCCACAACTTTATATTTCTTATTAAAGACTCTATAAGATTTAATAGTGATAGAATAGATAAGAAAAAATTTATCATAGCTTTTTGGTACAAATTTTTTCAAATTATACTTTGTATTTAGAATGTATACTTTTCTTCCAAAAACTCTTAATTAATTTACTTTGGGTTGTATACCCTTATATAATTCATATAGATTATTTTTAAAGATATGTATGATAAAAAATATATTAATTACATAAAAATCTAGGTTAATTACTTTATCTTAAAATTAGACAAGTAGGTATTATTCAATTAGCATAGTCAAGGAATTTTTCGAAGGATTTTATTTCTCCTTTCAATAACCCCACTCTATTGAGGTGTTTGGGGAGAAGATAAATTATGAGTATAGAAAAAATGTAATTAGGGAGATTCAAACTCTTTATTCTCAAACTCTCAACCATGATCACTTCTCAAGGTTTTTATGGTGATTCCAATAAGGTTTTCTACTAGATTTTCATATTTTTAAAAATAGGAAGGAGATTCAATTTTATGATAAAGTAAGAGAACACATATATATCTTGAATAATCATCAACAATAACATAAGCATAGTTTTTTCTAGCTAAACTTGATACTCTAGATGGCCCAAATAAACCTATATAAACCAGATCTTTCAATTGAGAGGTGGAGAATGTTTTCTTTAGATTGAAAGATTTTTTGTGTTGCTTTACCTTTTTACAAGGATTGCACACTTTCTCTTTAGGGAATTGTAACTTAGGTATATACTTGACTAAACATTTCTTATTTATATATTTATGTGAGTATATATTTCATTGGACTAGTATTTTAATAAATGGTCAGTATTCTCTATGAAAATCAATTAAACAATAAATATTCTAAGATAATAAGGAATATAACTTAATAGTATAATCATTATCACTTATTAAAGTAGTAAATACTAATTCATTTTTGGAATCATAAATCATAAAAGAATTGTTTCCAAAAATAACATTAAAACCATTAGCATACAACTAATAAATACTAAGCAGGTTATATTTTAAACCATAAAAAAATAAAACTTTATAAATAAGGATAGATTTAGAGTTACTAATTTATTCAAGTCCAATAATATTTCCCTTTTCATTATCACTAAAAGTGATTTCCACCTTCCACTTTTACAAGATTCTTGAATCTTGAATATTCTCTGATCATATTTAGGGAACATCTAATATCTAAATACCATATATTTTTACAAGAGTACTTTAAGAATTTTTTCTGAGATAGTCAAACGAGATAAAACATTGGTCCCCAGATTTTCTTCGGTCTAGAGAAGTTAGAAAATAAATCCTTTGGAATCCATATTTATTTCACAAGATTTATTATAATAGAAATAATATATTTGAAAAAAAAAGTCATATTAGGAGCAAGGTATTTATAATTATTTCCAAAACAAATAGTTTTCTTATAAACTAAAGTCTTTTTTTGGAACTCGGAGTAAAATGATTTTTATACAACTTCCTTTCTATCCAGATCCATATGCAATTCTAAATTTTTATTTTTTTTGTTCACCCAACAAGATATATAAAGTTTTTATTCTGTCAAAAAACTATTCAATATATTTTTTATGCTATTAATTTACAAATTTCATATTATTATTTTCCTTTAATTGGTCAATATACTTCTCTTTTTCTATGCTAAGGTCAAACTTATCAATAGCACATAAAACATTAACATATTTAGACTTTTGAATTTATCTTTAACCTCATTCATGGTATCTTCTAGTATAACATTCTACTCTTCTAATTCCTCATTTGAAATTTTAGAATCATGATATATATTGTAAGAATAAGTATATGGTACCTCAGAAGAAGCATCCATAAATAATAGATTTTCCTTTTCATCCATATCTTCTCAATATGAATCTGAGTCACTCGATTTATCTTCTAATGTAATCCAAGTGTCCTTAATTGATTTCTTTAGTATTTTTAATTTATTCTAAAATTTCTTCTTATACTTTAGATTTAGGGGGTCAACTTTTATATGACCTTTACTCTTATATTCATAGTAGGTAATATCATTATAGGAGTTATCATTTTACAAATATTTCCTACAATTTTCTATTTTATCATATTTTCCTTTATAGTTTTTATTCTAAAAGAATTTCTTATTTTTATAAAAATTCTTAAATCTTATAGCTATATGAGCCATTTCCTCATCACTTTCAGCATCATATACACTTACACTTGTACTATCTAGTTTGAAAAATTCCATAGATTTTGATTGTGATGCCTTAAAAGAAACATATTTCCTCTTTAATTCATTATCTTCATTTTTCACATTTAGATATTCTTCATAAATCGTCAACTTTATGATTAACTCATTGACTGGTAGTTTGTTGATGTCCCATGATTCTTAGATAGAGACTGTAGTACCTCTCTAATGATATGGAAAACATCTCAAGGTTCTTAGAACTTGAGAATTTTCGTTTATATTCTATCCATGTTTGTTCGTAGTGTTAGTGATCTCATTGAACCTAATATACATATCAAAGATAGATTCATTGAGCTTCATTTTAAAAGTATAATACTTAGTAGTATATATATATTTCGCATTATTTATTTAGAATTAGATTTTCCTTCATGTGACATATAAAGGGTATCCAAAATTTGATAAGCAATATCACAAGAAGATATCCAATTAAATTCATATTATCTTAAAGCATTGTATAAAGAATTCTTAGATTTTCAGTTTAAATTATAAGAATATTTAGTTATAGAATTACATTATTTTCTAGTAGTTTTAGGTTTTTAAAATTTATGTTCAATATATCCCCAAATATCAAAACCCATTCTCTGAATATGAATTTTCATTTTTATTTTCCACAGAGCATAGTTTTAACCATTAAAGTATAGAGGTATTTTGATTTCATAACTATCATACTTTGAATCCATTCTAACAAATTAGAATGTAAATGAAAATAAGATCTTATTAAAAACTTGATCAAGGTTTAAATAAAAGTAAAGAAAAAGAAAAACTAATGACTATAATACAAAATTTTGATTCCATTGGACAACTCAATAAGGGATTTAATTGAGTTCCCAATTAATATTTATATATAAAAATGTTTAAAACAAAATCCCCTAATTTATAAAAATGGCCCAGTTAACTAAAATAATAGAATTATATAGTTACAAGTTTTTGAAATATTTATCAAAGGCTTGATCATGGGCCAGTTAAAATAATTTCATAATGAATTTAAATTTTTAAATAAATCTAATTAAACTAAAATAAATATATAAAATTATAATTAAATATCACTAATAAAATATTGTTTTACTATATAATTTTTTAAAACATAAACAAGTTTGTTTTTAAAACAAATTAAACAAAAAAATTAAGCGCACAATGGATTAAAAATAATAGGTTCTATATTAAACTGAGATATTGTCCTATCCACTTGATACTCAACTGCTTCCAAATGTTTTATTAAAAAATAAACCTAATCCATAACTTGGACATAGTTTTTACAAACAATTGCACACAGGAATTTTAGGATTCACACAACCTCTTACATAGTTATATGTGAGATAACTAGTGTAAAAGAATAAAATAGATAGAATCTAGTACTCACCAATATAGTGTAATAGAATGTTCAAATGAATATATAGAGTAATTTAAACACAGCTCAAAAGTAAGCTAAGAATAAAGAGAGAAATAGATAAAAATATAGAAAGTATAAAGCAACTAAATTTTATCAGCATTGGTTTATACATTTTCTTTAAATATATCCTTGAAAAATATTCAACTAATTGTTGAACAAAGAGGTCAAAAATATAGTTTTTTGAAATTTTGTAGTGAAGTAGTATATGAGAGTAAGTCCTCAAGGTCTTTGTATCACTATATCACTCTACCTTTTGCAACGAGTGGGTCTTATCCTTAAATATAGAATGTTGTCTAATTATTCAATAGAGTATATTCATAAATTAATCCTTATACTCATTAGCCTGATTTGGAAACCTTAAATTATATGACTCTTCAGTAAATTGTTAAAAATATTATCATTAGAGATTTAAATATTCCTCAATTATTAAGTTAGACATGGTCACTTAGTCTTTTCTTAAGTATATTTACTCTAGATTGTAGTCACTTTGATCTTGTAGTCACTTGATCTTACGGTCACTTGATTTTCCACACATGGTAACTTTTTTTATGGTCACTTTCTTGTGGTCACTTTTTTTCATTCACATTATTCTAGTCACTTTCTTGTAGCCACTTTCTTTTTTCACAAGGTATGTTAAATCCTTCATGCGGTCACTTAAACACTCTATGTGTTTAGTTTAGTATATATGCAGTCAATTCAACACATAGATAAAATTTTCTCATCTGATGCATGGTTACTTGTTTGTCCTTGGAGTCACTTAGACTTCAAAATGTGGTCACTTATATATAGTCACTTCAAGACTTATCCATTTTTATTTTTTTGTCCATAAAAACATTTTACTATTATAAAAAATAAATTTAATTAATAACATAATAAACATGATTTGAGAGTATTGAAATAAGGAGTTACTAGACTTATATATAAATATATGTTAAGGTAATATATGGGGAAAGATGGTCAGATTAAATCCCCTTAAAAATACTAAGTGTTAGATCCCTTACAAAGTGGAAATTTTCAATACCTAGATTGTGTAAATGGGTTGGTCATGTCATTATAGGGTGCCTATAGATTATCTTGTATAAAGTAAAAAAGTAATGGGTTACCCTAATAGGATTAAGATCTCATTATTTTCATTTATTTTGGGTTATACATGGTTAAGAGACCCTAATAGGATTAGGTTATTAGAGTAATAGAGTTGGATTTATCCATATAATGGATTGGAAAAAGGGTTTTCCACTCGACTATCCAAGATTCATATATGATAATATTGGGAAGCTTACCTAACTAAATAACTAAGTGACAAGAGAAATTTCATAGCAGACTCATTTATTTATGAAATATAGATCTTGTCCCACTGATTGATATGATGGGTTTCAAAAAGGGGATCATTATTTTAGTGGGATAAAATCTAATAAAATTACTTCGTAAATGAATATAAAATATAGTAATCATATAATAAAATATTATATTGTAGATGAATGACATAATCATAATCAAACTTAAATTTTCATTTAATCCTAAAAAAGTAGAGACTTCATATAAAAAACTTCTTATACTAGTATAAAACTTAAAAATTATTCTTAGATAGGTATAAAGTTCTATGTGTTAGTATAACACCTTCCTAAGTAACAAGATGTTGAATTAGTTCAATAGGTGGATCAAATAAATGCATAGTAGAATAATAGAATGATTCACTCAAGGTATCCTAAAGGATTTTTTGGTTATGTGATTCATTATAATGTCATTAATGGAAATGTTACAACAATGTGAATGAGTTTAAGAAAATTTTACATGATATTCTCAAAGTGTTTAGGATAGATAAACTAGGCATGAGATATCCTAGTTCAGGTACTATATCAACAATATAAGTGTGTAAAATTTAAAACTAGAAGGAAAAAATAGTTATAAAGTTCAATAATGTATCATATAGTATCTATTCAGAGTCATTGAAATATGAGTTATCATAAATGAATAATTTTTTTCCATATGATGGAACTGTCTATAATATCTAAAGGGGTTTGTGAAACTCCATGGAATGTCCATGTTAGGTATTAGTGTTATAGAAATAAATTATTTGGTTTGAAGGGTACATGATACCAAGTGTACAATTTACAAGTGTTGTAAATATAAATGAGTTCAAAATAAAGTGAATAATTGATAGATCTTATAGTTTTAATTTAAGTGATAAAGAAAAGAGTTTCTACACAAAATATGTTAATAAAAAGTAATATATCAAGTGTTGATGGATCTAAGTAAAGGATGTCTACCTTTATATCATTTCTCTTATATGATAAGACAATGTATTTACTAAAAATGAGTTTTTATGAATAATATGAAATAATGGATTCAATACCCATGGTTTATATGTAAGGGATAATATTTCTCTAAACACTTTATTTTTTTTCTCCAGTGGGGATGGAACTAGGGGATATTTTTTGGTATTATGGGAGGTTTAGGAGGGGTGTTATTTATCAATTTGTAATTTTAGCTGGAAGAGGTGTGTCACAATGTGATGGTTTGTGTCACATTGTGAATTATCACTAGGGAGTTATGTAAAAAAATAAGAAATATTTCATAGATTAGTGAAATAATGTATGGGGGTTAGGAAACATGCTATTTAAGTTTGGAATCCCATTCATGGTGTGACCTACATTAGTCACAATATGAAGAGTCTTGAGGAAGATTTTAAAAAATGGGAAACCATTACGTATCAAATGAAAAACCATTACATATAGATTTACTCCTATGTATTTTATTTTCTATTTCTCTAGACATTGGGTGAGTTATGTTCACCATTCTATGATGACTAAGATTTTGGGTTCCATGGTTCTTCCAAATTAAGATCGATACATCATGGTATATTGACCATATCATGGTGTTTGTCTTGGGTTGATCAAGATAGGGAGGAAGGGTCTAAAGTCATGTTGTGATATTTTTAGGTTTAATCATTGAAGTGTAACACCCATCATCATGTCATGAACCTTCTTATTTCAATCAAACAAATGGTTTTTACCGTAAGTAAAATGGGGAGTTTCCTAAAGATATAGTCTTGTGATCTTCAGCAAGGCTTGTCGCAGCATAATGAATTTGAATCACATCATAACACTGTATTTTCTAATTATTATTATAAATCTAATGTGTCACTAAAATTATCTCTATTTCATCCTCTTCGCAAACCTAAGGTGGTTATGGGATATTTTTGGATGTGCCTAGGAATTTATCATAAATCCTAATACTTTTCTTTCTATGAAGATCGCCTTTAATCCAAGGTATTATTTATCCTCTTTTACCCTCCTCTTTTCTCATATTTATTATCCTTTATTCATTCTTTCCAAGCCATGGAATTTCTATCCCTCTGATTTCTATAAGTTTCATATCAGTAATTGATAGAAGATTCTTGATGCAATGGTGTACTTAGAAGTCATGGGATTCTATGTGGTTTTGAGTTTGTGTTTTTAATTCATCATTCTGTTCTCATTCGTTGAATGTTAAAGCTTCAAATTGAGGTAGGGGATTCGAAAATTATCATGTATATTTAATTTTAAATTTGTATTGATAATTCTGTAGTTTATAATGGGTAAATAATTAGAATTGGCTTAAATAATATAATACTATATAATTTAAATAATTGAATGATTGGTTGTGTTGTTTTGAAAGTGATTATGAATATTCTTCATGATTATAAATTATGTTAATTTCTAGATAGTTTGAAAAATATTATTTTAATTAATTTTGGATCCATGCATTATTTTTCATGTATAGAATTATTTAATATCATAAATATAGTAAGATAAAGAATATAATAAATGATGCATTCATGAAATTTATCATTCTTAATTGGAATTATTTTTCATAATAAAGTGATTATTTGATAATATTATTTGATAAACTATTATAGTTATTGATCATAGTTTTTTTGGGTTTCATTGTCTGTTAAAACGTAATCATAATAAATTGACTAATAAAATGGGTAAAGGCATATGATTCTTGCATGAATTAATATATATGACAAGACATGTTTAGTGTATCATTCCCAACCCATGACTACTCATAAGTGACTGAGCAGAAGGTCTACTAACCTCAAGTGCACCTCCCCATATTCCAGAGGTTATTAACTAGCTGTGAAGGTATATGATAGTGTGGTGGGGAGACTGTACCTGTATATCAAAGTAAAAAACAATGATGGAAAAAAAGATAATCACATGCATCTATATAGATAAATTAAGTAGTGAATAGACAAATATTCAAGTGATAATAAATAACCATAACCCATGCTATATCATGATAAACTATCTACAATGTCAATTATTCATACAATATGAGATTATATATAAAGAATCTAAAAATTAATAAAAAAACATAGAAAGAATCCTTAAAATGGTCATGAGTTTTAGCCCAATCTTGATCTCTCATGCTCCTATCGAGAAATCCAAATGATGCATCATTCATAGGGTGTTTTCCCTTGTCCTATATTAAAGTCATGAAGTCTACTCATGTACCAAACAATGGCTCAAGTAGGGTGTGAGTATGAATCAGTAATACACCAAAAATTATATCTAAATCATATCTATTCTGAGTAATAAGTGCACACCATGATGCATAATAATATTATATAATGATAAATGAATAAATAAACAAAAATTGATCCTTGGGTTCCAAGGTGACACCTGAGTTTGGTTATACCTACTTTTATCTAAACTAGATGTCTCTGTTTATATAGTCCACAAAGGCACAACTAGATCCACAAAATGAGTCTTGGGCATCCTAAACTGATAGTCATACTAACTCTAAGGATCAAATCTAAGGTAACCAAAATTAGTAGTCTTCCTAAGTCTAAGTGGTATTACACCAAGGCACTCTAACTATAAGTCTCAATCATTCCATGGGGTATTTCCCCAAGGAACTCTTAATCATCAATCCTATCGAGTACAAAGGTGATTTCCCCATAGAACTCATAATTATCATTCCCATCGAGCCCCGGGTGGATTTCCCCATGGCACTCCTAATCAACAGTCCCATTGAGTCCAAGAGGGATTAGCCCATGGAACTCCTAATCATCAATCCCATCGAGTCCAAGAAGAATTTCCCCAAAGAACTCATAATTTTCAATCTCATTGAATCCATGGTTGAAATCCCTATGGCACTCTTAATATTCAATCCCATTGAGTCCAAGGGGGATTTCCCTAAGTATCTCCTAATCTATTTTTATTTAATTCAATTTTTCATTTATAAAAAATCATTTAGTCATAATGTGAAGTCCATAGAATGCCCTAGGAATCCCCAATCATGTAAATGAAGATACACTTCATGTATATGGAACTCTAAGGGTTTCTCTTTAACCTAATGATTCACTTATAAGGTCAAACCAACCTTTAATGGTGGAAAACGTCCCAATATATAGGCTAATGGACCACTCATGGCCCGTGGAGGGTTCCATTTCTTGATTTAGGGATAAAAAAATATTTATACTTTCAGGTCGAGTATGTGGTATGTCGACCTAAATAAATGTCACACGTGAAAAATAAAAATGGTGATATTGCTATGGAAAAGCATTAGAACCACCTATTTCATTCTTGTAGATGAATACTCACCCAAGATTGGTCTCTGATTCATGTTAATATGGTAAAAAATATAAAATCATATGAATACCTTGGAAATAGGGTATATTAGAAAACAATTGTGAGAGTATAGAATATAGTGGATGAAACCAAGAAGATCTGATGACATTAGAATAGAATTACCACTAGCTTTGAGTCTCAAATGACAATAATTGAATTCATTGAGAAATGAGGAAGAACACCACTTGAAAAAAAGATATCCAAGGTAGGACGAGGAAGATGTCAGTTTTCTAGAGAAAAAGAAGATCCAAATTTTTTTAATAAACCAATGACCTACCCCCCCCCCCCCCCCCCCGTAAAATAATAAAATTAAATATTAAAAATTTCCGCACAACATGAATTTATGACCTAAATTAAGTTCAGGCTATGAATGATCCAAGGTAGGTGGATCTTACCCTCTACTCGATAATTCACAATGTGAAGCAATAATTCACACCATTAATGGGATGTAGTTTATATCCCATTATCTATATACCTACACACTCTCCCCAAAACATTCCACTTCCCCTTCCCATGCCCTATAACAATTATA
This sequence comes from Viscum album, assembly GCA_963277665.1. Lineage (NCBI taxonomy): Eukaryota > Viridiplantae > Streptophyta > Magnoliopsida > Santalales > Viscaceae > Viscum > Viscum album. Next base: position 822,744,293 of record OY728123.1, read on the forward strand.
AGCTGGTAAAATATAGTTTTTTCAGTAAAATATAAAAAAATTGTTCCTCAAAAGGTCCAAGGTTTTAAAACCTCCCCAACATTGAGAATTTTTTCCTTGAGTAGCTATCTCATACATCACCGGGCCTCATCAGTGAACAAAACCATTCATATTCCCACATATCCGACTCTCACTCCTAATTCTCCTCCTGGTTACATATTTATAAACACCGAAGGAACTATCTTGTCACAAAGATCCTTTTAGATATGATCAACTATGTGTGTTGGATACTCCTCAAATGATATGTCAACATCAAACTCCACATCCTCAACATCAAGCATATGAGAAAGATCAGGGTAGTACCATTATATCCATGATACATGGAATTCATCATGAATAGAACTGAAATGTTGTGGGAGATCCAACTAGTATTCCACTATACTGATCCTCTCTACTATCTTAAATGACCCCACGTACATAGGTTCTAGATTCCACTACCTCTTAATAAAATGGTATGTTAACCTTGGTGATTCTCATAAGAATATCCAATCACTAACCTCAAACTTAAGAGGTTGGATTCTCTGATTTGAATAAGATATTTTCCTACTCTAGGAAGTTTCCATTCACTTCTAATTCAACTAAATACACTCCAAGTCTCTTTCACAAGACTTAACCTGATCATTTATACCTCTACATTATTTAACCAATACAGAGGCAATCTGTGTGGTCTAACATATAAAGAATCATAAGGTTATATCTGAATTGTTTTTTGATTACTATTGTTATAGGTGAACTCCACTAATACCAAGTGATTCTCTAAAGAAATACCAAAATCCAGGACACATTCCCTCAACATTTCCTCCAAAACCTGTATAGTCTGCTCAAAATATCCATTCCTATATGGATGGTGGGTAGTTCTCAAGTTTACCTACATACGAATAACTTTATAATTCCTATGCTAAGACAATGATTCAGATTGAGAATCTATATCCAAGAAAATAATCCTAGGTACACCATGTAAGCTCTCAATCTCTTGTAAATTGATTTTACTTATATCATCCTCTGAGAACGTCTCTAAAATTAGTATAAATTAGGATACCTTTGTTAGTCGATCCATTATCACCCAAAATATGTCACTACCACGGGGTTTCCTTAGCATCCCCATCATGAAATCCATAGTCATTTCATCCCATTTCTACTCAATAATAGGTAGTGACTATAGAAAACCATTAGGCTGATGTTTCACAGCCTTCACCTACTAATAGGTGGAGCATCATGTGACAAAACCCACCATGTCCTTTTTCATCCTAGGCAAACAATACTATCAATGCATGTCATGATACATTTTTGTTGGACCTGGATTCACCACCAACTTTGAGGTATGATACTCTTGCATCATCTCCTCTTATAAGCCCATAGGGTCCAGGACAAATCTTTGAACATAGAAGATCTTATCAATTTTCAATGAAATAATATCGTAGTGTCTCCCTATCATATATATTATTCCTCAAGTACAATCAATCTAGATCTGAAAAATGCCTCATCTCGATCTTGTTGAGAAGTAAGGTCTCAATAGACAAGGAAGTAAGGTTGCTCAACCCTGGTACTCATGAACATATAGATGCATCTCAGTATAAGGAGACATCTACTACTAATCGCTACTAGACTACTGAATATCTCAATTTTGTGTATTTTAGATAATTTAATTAAATATTATGTTCCCTTTTCAAAAAATATAATCCATCTCAAAAATGAAACAATTACAATACTTGAACCACCTCCACTGCTAAAGGTTTAGGTCTCTCTATGAGAAGATGTATTTCAAGATTTTTTGTTCAATATACACCACAAATTTATACCCAAAAAATAATGTCTCTAACATCTTAGAGCAAGTTCCACTATTTCTAGATCTCGGTCGTGCATAGGGTAATTATGCTCATACTATCACAACTACATGTACCCATACATGACCACCCAAAAATATTTTATCAATCATTCCCCTAGACTAATTCACAATGTACCAAAATACACAGTGTAATCCTTACCTAGATTGTGTAAGTCTAGTATTGGTGTTAAAGCCAGCATTCCCTTAAAATCCTAAAATGAACTCTCCTAGGAATCAGAATAGATAAACCTCACACATTTCTTATCTAGGCTTATCATAGATGATACCAAATGGTATAAGTCCTTAATAAACCCTGATAATAACCGTCTATGTCAAAAAATATATAAATGTAAAAAATGTTCTTGTTCTGTTCCTAAGAAAAAAACTACCCTGACCTTCTTAGGGTATACAAACACACTGGTCTCAGATATCACATAACCTAAAAATTATACCTCATTAATCCATAAATGACACTTGGAGAGATTAGTGTAAATATTATACTCCCAAAGTATGTTCAATATGATCTTCATGTGTTTTCCATGTTCTTCCCTTGACTTAGAACACATAAGAAAGAAATTTATGAAGAAAAACATGAATGTGTCAAGATACAGGTGGAAAACTTGATTCATCAAATCCATGAATATAGTCAGCATGTTCTTCAACCTATAAAAAATAAATAGATACTTGTATAGACTATACCATATCTTGAATGTAGTATGATGTATATCAAATGAACTCACCCTCAACTAGTGATAGCCTAGTATCATATCAATTGTTGAGAATATTCGATTTCCTCAAATCTAATCGAATAGTTCATCAATTTGAGTAGAGGGTACTAGTTTTTAATTTTCATCCAATTTAGCTTATTCTAATAGATGCACAATCTCAAGGAACCATATGCCTTCTTTGAAAAAAGTACTGGAGAACCCCAAGGATATGTGCTCGGTTGAATGAATTCCTTAGCCTCTAAATCCTCTAATAGAGCCCTAAAATATCATAGCTCTACTGGATCTATCCTTTAGGGTGGAGTAGAAACATGTTATACACCCAATATGAGATCAATAGTTAACTCCACCTCCCTATGTGGTATAAAGAACAAGAAATCACTAGGGAATACATCCTAAAATAGATCCACTATGGAAGGGAAAATGATCAATTGAACCTCCCCATGATCCAACATGTGGTTGGAAACCTAGGTCATAATCCCACCCAACTGCTCATGGCCAGGCCCTGCATGGCCTACCTAGATATCTCATTATCCAATATGAATACACTTCCCACCCTAATGAGACATAAAAGACACTCATCAATGGTGATAGTCAATGTGGTCTTGATACTATACTAAATAATTCATCCTAATAATTTGGTCAAATCTGGTTATATCCAATGTAAAAAGATTTCTAGGGAACTTATAACTACCAACCTTATAGGGACACCTATTACACTGGTGAATACCCTCTGATCATACTCATAATGGTGTGTTGATAGAAATCACCCCATACATATCATATATAGTCTTCCCTAGTCCCTCCACAAACTATGAAGATATGAAAGAAGGTTGATTAATTGTATCAAAAAGAGTGCATACTAGAGTAGAAGCTACCAAGATCATACCTATGACTAAATAAGGTTATATATTCTAGCTTGTATGAGTAGGAGGTATACAATGAAACTTGATTTAACCATGGACCTAATCCCTTTCCCGTGATCTTTGAGTTACACTACTTTACTGGTGCTACTAATCCTGATCTTGGGCACCACACCCACCACCTCATCTTGAATTGTCGGTAGAACTTCAGCTTCCCACCTTTCATGGAATAACTGACCCTGCTCTAGAACCCCAAACATATTTAGATACTTGGTCACTAGGAATCCTATAATAACTTTTTTATAACCTTTGTTAGTTACTAATTCTACCTTAATCTCAACACTCTTGGGGTGATCAGTCACACTAGGAGCGATAATGGTCGACCTTAACACACTGATGGAATCGCATAGTGCTCTCACCCTTGGGAGGAATGGATTATTATCTACCTTTGATACTTTTCTCACCATTTCTTTGGTGTGAACTACCCTGGTAATGCTTCATGTTTTTTAAAGACCTTCCATAGGTCCCCCCATCAGAAGTTATCTGCCCAAATCCCCTACCTTCGCTCAGGGGCCTCTCTTAAATCATCATCTAATTCACTACCTCAAAAAAGTATGTAAGAATAAATTTTTTCACATAATATCTGAATTATTACCGCATCCCATCCTGGAAAAATCTCACTCATTCTACCTCATATCCTACCAATATAGGTAAAAATCACTATAAGTTGGTGAAATAATTATCATAGTCCATGACTGGTATATTCCCCTATGTAAGGTGAATAAAATCCCTACCTCATTCAATTATCAGGGTCTATAGGAAGAAATGATTAAAGAAATAGATCTCAAAGTCCTTCCAGTAAATCCCCACACACTTATTTGTGTGTACTGATACATCCCAATATCACTTCACATATCCCATAAGCATATAAGATTCCAATTTCACCCTCATATCCTAAGGTGTCTCTAAATTCTAAAATTTCATCTGGATAGACTCAATATAACACTCATTGATTAGTCACTAAAAGTTGCTAATATTCGTTTTTAAGATCTTAATATTAATGTGTTTAAAAGTGCATAAACTTCAATTTTAGTCCAATTCAGAAATTGAACTTCATTTCCCATCATTGTGCAATTCATGCTTAAAGTGTCAATTTGGTCCCACTCAATAATTTGCTTGTGGAAATTAAAATATTCATCATTTTAATTTGATATTTTTTTATATGATTCATCACTTTATTTGGAACATTTTTTCTTTTAGGTCTGATGGATGAATCACAAGGGAAGATGGAGATTTTTGCGCCTGAATGCAGAAACTTGCTGGAAAAAGCATAATGGTCCTAAGGCACATCAAACAAATGTGGGGCCCACAAACCAAGACCAATGAAGCTAAAATTTATACAGTAGAAATATAAAAATATAAAGATAATTTTATGAAACTGTGTCCAGATCTAATTCTGAAGTTTTCATGATAATAAATGGATCTGAAGTTGAGATTTAAATGGTGGACCCGACATTAATGCACATAAATCCGTCCCACCATTTCGACCATAATTTCAAAACGGCCAAGCCAAATTTCCTGAAATTTTTACATCTCATAGAGAACAGATGTAGAAGATATTTCTCTTCTATGACACCTCCGTATTCGGCCTTCTTTAATTACGAGTTCACACGTCAAAACGGTGGACGAATCTGGCTGGTTTTGTGGTCAACTTTGTAACGTCAATTTCCTTTTGATTCTTCACCCTTCTTTTGACTCTCTTAATTTTTGGGGGGTGAATTAATTGTTGGGGGGTGGACCTAAGGCTCCTAATATTTCTATATAATGATATGGTGGTGAATGGAATAGGGTATATATTTTTCTTATCATATTTTGTTGCTTGTTTCATTGTAAGGTTATGCTGCAAAAGTTCCTTTGTAATGTTTTCAATTTCCATGTAAGTTTTTTTTGTTCTTAATCAACATATTTCTCTTCTATATTTTCCATTAATTTATTAAAACTAAACTTTCACAAAGAAAAGTGATATCTCTATGTTGTGGTGAATTAGTTCACACATAGGTGTGAATTTCATTCACACACACGGAGGAGTGCTCGTTATTTCCGCGGTTTTAATTTCTTCAATCCAATTCTTATAAGCCATCTTCCAACCACCATTGAGAGTATACCATCAATGTAGGTCTAACACTTTAATGTTTCAATCTTAAGAGGATTCAAAGGCTCGATTGAATGTTATTTTATGAATGAATTGTTGTTAATTGGATAATTAATTTAAGACATCCATTCTTCCGTTATTTCTACTCTTCATCTTTACTGTGTTTGAGAAAACTAAATTCAATTACTAAATGACCATATAACTTGGAGAGATCATGAATTTAGATCTCTAATTGTATAGGGGATTATTAATTGTGTTTAGTAAGCACCAAACCAGAAAATGATGAAGGTAGTGTTATTTTTGAAGAATGGATTCATCAAGAATTAATAAAACCAAAATTGTCTAAAGAAGTAAAATTCATTCAATCCTCCCCTGGCATAATCCTAAGATCAAACCATTTTCTTTGAATTGAATTCACTTAGGTTTCTTAGTGTTCCTTAAAACCATCCAAAATCAAAACCAAAGTTGGCTACTTCATAGCCCATCCTTCACCAAATCATAGCGTCTCAAGGTTACTTCTTCGGTCCCTGTGGACTCGACCCCTACATGTACTACATCGACCACTTTTTACCAGTAGGGTAAATTTTGGAGCAACCAAATTTTGGTGCCGTTGTCGGGGACCCAAGTAAGTACCTTAGATACTTATCTTCTTTTCTCACCCCAAATTCTCTATTCTCACCCTAATTTCTCTTCTCTATTCCCCTTTCTACTTCTGCATGTCCAATGAATCCCAAAAACAACTTTCAATCAACCCCAATGTATTATCTTCAAAAATACCCATTAATATACCAAGGATATAATCAACTAGAAAATCAATATTTTTAATCACCTCACATTGTGAATTTCATTGACCAAACCATGATTGAATACACCACACCAAATGAGATCGACAATCAATGGGATGTTGATTGTTTAAAGGATCAATTTCCATACCTCTTGAGGATGATTGAAGATATCAAACATAATGAAGTTCATGATGTCCAAACATCTATCAATCCTAATTCTGAAAAAATTCTTGAACATTTGGGTGAAAAAATGGATAAAATGAATTCATAGGTTTCATATTTAAGAGTAGAACTACAAAGCATTGAAATGGTTATGGAACCCATTCCCACTCAGGTTGTCTCTTCCTCATCACTAATACAAGAATCTTGTCTCCCAAAAACCTCACATGCATTTATTGAAGAACCAAGCATTGGATTTGGGATAGTTGAAGATAATAATGGAATTGTTGATGGGTGCTTAAATCAAGAGGAAACTGATTTTTTGTATTCACAAGAGGGAAATTTGACACTATGGATGGAGAGTCCTGAATATTTCTCTATTGATGATTTTTTGAAAACACCAATCACTGAACAATTGGGATAAATACCAAACATTGAGCCGATACACACTCCTAAAATTCAACTAGACACTTTTGGGGATGAATCATGTTTTCAAACAGAACCAATTCTTTCTAAATTTTTTGGAGAAGAAACTGACTTTCATTAAAATTACCAATATTCATTAGGAAATTACAATCGACCAGAACTCAAAATCATTATATTTCCTTCCCCACACAAGAATTCCATCATAGGTGATACCCACGACCATAATTTAGTCATTCATTCTTCTCATGAAATCAATAATGTTATATTGAACCTTGACGTCATTGGAAAGACAAAAAATGCAACTAGATCAACCATTTCTGACATTCCTTGTATCTTTAGATTTATTTTAGAACATGGATTTATACAAGGAAAAGATTATAAAAAACCAATCAATCTCAATCAAGTTGAAGTGGAGAAATATGGGTTCATTAAAATTTTGAAAGTTGGAATTGGATAAGTTTGGGGGGTCTAAGTCAAGCTAACAACTTTAAGTTAAGCGCTGCATGGGAGGCAACCCATGGTTTTTCATGTTTCCAATAAAGTGAATCATATTTTTTTCATTTAAAAAAAATTACCATAGACTGTTGACCTGTTCTTATTTTTATGAGTAAGGATGGGTATGAAAGGAGAGCACCGTATTCATTCGTGTCACGCGTTGTGATCCCTGAGTAATACCTTACCCAGAAATTTAAAAAAAGACAATGTATCATCAGTTTATTTTATTTTATTTTATGTTTTTGTAGGTATTTAAAAAAAATTAGACTCTTGACCTGTTCTTCATTTATGAGTATGGATGGGTAAGAAAGGGGAGCACCGTATTCATCCGTGTCACGCGGTGTGATCGTTGAGTAATATCTTACCCAAAAATTTAAAAAAAGACAATGTATCATTAGTTTGATTTAAAAAACAGGGAAAACCATAAAAATATTGTAATTGGTTTTAAATAAATTTTTGTGTTGTTTTTTTTTCTGGTTTGTTCTTCTATGTATGGTTTAGGGACTATTTTGGGTGATACATGTTCAATCAAGGAGGTTCCTACATCCCCATGAGATCAAAGGAGTAATCTAGAGCATCATGAACTTAAACTTCAAAAACCAAGTGAATTTGTTCCATGTTTATCATTTTCAATTTCCTCTTTGAACTCCTCTCCTACCCCACTTCTAACTTTTCTTTTCTTTAAACACTGGGGACATTGTTATTCTAAGTTGGGGGGAGATGAAATAAAAATGATTTTTTTTAATAAGAACATGCATGGAAAGAAAAATTCCACTAACCTTGAACATGATAACACACATTGAAAACTCTGAAATTGGATATCAAACAATTTTGCATGCCTTGATTCTGATTTTAATTCAAGTTTAAGTCCATGAGCATAGTTTTTGGAAAGTGCGGTTGTTCGGTGTTATTTTTCAAAGTTTATATTTTCATCCTCTTAATAAAAATGCCACAATCCACGTCTACTGGATCTTGGGTGTAAATTTGAGTTATTGGGTCCCTTTTATTATAGCATAGGGTTCTGGGGTCACTTTTAGTTTAATTTGAGTATTCAAAAAAAACAAAAATAATAATATATTTTGAAAAAAGAATAAAGACCACATAGGGCAATGTTTTTTCCAAATGTGTGGCATCCGACACTTGGGGATCGTGCCTCTGTAGTTGTCTTGCCCAGAGTTAGGCTTTATATCTCTATTGTAGAGCATGGAATTGACAATATGTGTGGCGTCCAGCACTTGGGGATCGTGACTCCATAGTTGTCTTGCCCAGAGTTAGTCTTTTCATATCTATTGTGGTTAAAAAAATTAAAAAAAAATTAAAAAAAAACAAAAAAATTGGATACTCATCTTAAGGTTTAATGTCATTCCCACCTATCACTTCCATTTTTTCCCCTTGAATAATAAAATGGGCCCCATATCTTTTGTGATGCACAACACTTTATCATGCTTAATTGAAATTGGATGAAATGTGGAAATGAATTTAAACAAAGGAATGGTCTTGGGCTTGGGATATGCTTATGGACCTTGCTTGTTTTAAATGATTTTGATGGGTTTCATAATTTTTTGTTATGAGGTCTTTGGGTGAGCAATTTGTATTAAAATGTTTTTGGAAAAAGGGGATTTGAATTTCATATTTGTAATATATTTTTCTCGGGACTAGAAAAACTCAAGTTGGGGGATGTTATTAGTCACTAAAAGTAGCTAATATTCATTTTTAAGATCTTAATATTAATGTGTTTAAAAGTTCATAAACATCAATTTTAGTCCAATTCAGAAATTGAACTTCATTTCCCATCATTGTGCAATTCATGCTTAAAGTGTCAATTTGGGCCCACTCAATAATTTGCTTGTGGAAATTACAATACTCATCATTTTAATTTGATATTTTTGTATATGATTCATCACTTTATTTGTAACATTTTTTCCTTTAGGTCTAATGGATTAATCAAAATGGAAGATGGAGATTTTTGTGCCTGAATGCAGAAACTTGCTGGAAAAAAGCATAATGGGCCTAAGGCCCATCAAACAAATGTGGGGCCCACAAACCAATCCCAATGAAGCTCAAATTTATACATTAGAAAGAAAAAAATATAAGGATCATTTTATTAAACTGTGGACGGAGCTAATTCTGAAGTTTTCATGATGATAAAGGGGTCTGAAGTTGAGATTTAAATGGTGGACCCGACATTAATGCAGATAAATCCATCCCACCATTTCGACCATAAATTCCAAACGGTTGAGAAAAATTTCCTGAACATTTTACAGATCATATAGGATTTATGGGAGAATATATATCTTTTCTACTACCCCTCCGTATTCAGCCTTCTTTAATTACGAATTCACACGTCAAAACAGTGGACGAATCTGGATGGTTTTGTGGTCAACTTTGTAACGTCAATTTCCTTTTGATTCTTCACCCTTCTTTTGACTCTCTTAATTGTTGGGGGGTGAATTAATTGTTTGGTGTGGACCTAAGGCTCCAAATATTCCTATATAAGGATCTGGTGGTGAATGGAATTGGATATATATTTTTCTTATCATCTTTTGTTGCTTGTTTCATTGTAAGGTTATGCTGCAAAAGTTTCTTTGTAATGTTTTCAATTTCCATGTAAGTTTTTTTGTTCTTAATCAAAATATTTCTCTTATATATTTTCCATTCATTTATTAAAACTAAATTTTCACAAAGCACAGTTATATCTCTACGTTTTGGTGAATTAGTTCACACATAGGTGTGAATTTCATTCACACACACGGAGGAGTGCTCGTTATTTCTGCGGTTTTAATTTCTTCAATCCAATTCTTGTAAGCCATCTTCCGACCACCATTGAGAGTATACCATCAATGGAGGGATAAACCTTTAATGGGTCGATATTAGGAGGATGAAAAGGCTGTATTGAATGTTATTTTATGAACGAATTGTTGTTAATTGGATAATTAATTTAAGACATCCATTCCTCGGTTATTTCTACTCTTCATCTTTACTGTGTTTGAGCAAACTAAATTCAATTACTAAATGACCATATACCTTGGAGAGATCATGAATTTGGATCTCTAAGTGTATAGGGGATTAGTAATTGTATTTAGTAAGCACCAAACTAGAAAAGGATGAAGGTAGTGTTATTTTTGAATAATGGATTCATCAAGAATTAATAAAACCAAAATTGTCTAAAGAAGTAAAATTCATTCAATCCACCCCGAGCATAATCCTAAGATCAACCCATTTTCTTTGAATTGAATTCACTTAGGTTTTTTAGTGTTCTTTAAACCCATCCAAAATCAAAACCAAAGTTGGATACTTCATATCCCATCCTTCACCAAATCTTAGCGTCTCAAGGTTACTTCTTCGGTCCTTGTGGACTCGACCCCTACATGTACTACATCGACCACTTTTTACCAGTAGGGTAAATTTGGGTGCAACCACTCATATACCTAGGGTCCAACCTCCTCTACAAATAATGTTGGTTATTATAGTTGTAACTCTCTATTCAACTCTAACATAGTTATTGAAAAATGAGGAGGCTCTCTCTCCATCACCCGTACTACTCAAAATAAGCTTTCTGGATTTTATCCTCCATATATAAGCCTAGTATCATAGGAGGGTCTAGCCTGATAACCTATAGATCATGCTCATCACCTCTCTCCTAGCACTCAACTAGAGGTCTTCGTGGAGGCATTTGTCTATAATTACAAACACACACCTTGAAACACAATAATACCATAATTATTTAAATCATGGTTTAGGGAAAGTGATAACAGTAATACCACCCCTCTAATCACTATATTTCATGTCATAAGAATCTTATAACATGGGCACCCTCACTATCTCTAACTACCTGAAGTACCTTTGTGATAAATTGTTTCACCAATGTTTTTGTATTTTTTGACAACTAACTTTTTTTGTTTAATAATGTATTTTGATATTCAGGAAGATGATGTTGTTGTTTGCTAGAAGTTTTTCTTTTTCGTGATCAAAGAAAAAATGAATTTGCTGAGTTAGAAAGAAATAAGTTATTGAGACAGAAGTTGTTTCTTAAAGAAGTTTTTTTTGCTGAAGAGGTTTTTTGAAGAAAGTGAATCCAGGACTTAGAAAGTTTTCATACTTTCTAAAAAAATCAGAAGATTATTTTATGATCAATAAGTTCTCATAAATCATGAAAGCGTTCATGATAAAATCTTTTGAAGAAATTGTGGAGATGTTTGAAGAAATAAGAATCACTTAAAAGAAGCAAAAAATCATATCCAAATATTTTCTAAGAAAATCAGAACCAGTATTCTACACAAATTGGAACCAGAATTTTTCACAAATCAGAACCAATATTCTAAGAAAATCAGAACTATTTTTTGAGCAAAATCAGAACCAAGATTATGAGAAAATCAGAACTAGTTTTCTAATCAAATCATAAACAATTTTCTGAGTAAAATTGAAACCAAGATTATAATCAAATCAAAACCAGTTTTCTGAGAAAAATCAGAACCAAGATTCTCAGAAAAATCAAAACCAATATTTTTATAAAATTGGAACTATTTTTCTGAGAAAAATTAGAACCAAGGTTATAAAGAAATCAGAACCAACATTCTATAAAAATCAGAACCAACATTCTGTAGAAATTAGAACCATCATTCTACATAAATCGGAACCAATATTATTTATAAATTGGAACTAATATTAAGTAAAAAATAGAACCAAGATCCAGCATTATCATACTAAGAAAGATATAGAGTCGAAGAAGTCAAACTTGGATTTAAATTTTTCATAAATCTTAGAGAAATTTAAGGAGGTTTGAAGAATTAAAATATTGAAGATTAAATGAGAAATATTTTTGAAGATTTTGAGATTTGGGGAAGTGGGAAAGTGGGAAAGTTTTCAAGCTTCCTACTTTTATTTCCTGAGTTGCCTATAAAAACTTTCTTAGATCATTTGTTCATTTGTAACTTTGTTACACACATTAAAGGTGGAGTGCTGGAGAATTAGAAGTGAAAAGTTCCCACCCGATTGAAGAAGATTTGTATTGAGTTTTTGACTAGATAAAAATTAGAAAATCATTACCATACTGAGGATTCAGACTGAACATTTGTGGAGAAGATTCAATAAAGTTTTTATTCTTTTTTTGGCTCAATTTTTTATAAGAAAACAATGTAAAATGATGGGATTCAGTATAATCTTTACTATCAGGAGATAGAAGGTGTCTAAAGAGAGTTGGCACAAGTTGCATTCACTTCTACATAATAGTGGATTTCTATATACCCATAGGAGTGGATATGGAAAGGACATAGGTTCTCACAGTGAGGAAAAACCTTGTAAATATTGTGTGATTTTCTTTCTTTTATACTTTTTCATGCATAAGTATTTACTAAAATTTGATAAGAAAATAAATCTTAACAAGTTTTAGGGGTTAAGTTTCTAAAAGTTTTGAAACTTATAAAAAGTGACCAACTGATTCACCCCCCCCCCCCCTCTTAGTTTCTATTCAATCCTTGTAACTTCAATTGGTATTAGAGATTTATCTTCCCTTATTGAATCCTTATCATGGATAACATAAATTCTATCAATAGTAGAGTAATTTCAACATTATATGGAAAAATTATTATGGATGGAAAATAGGATGATTCTTTATCTCCTATCTCTTCACTGAGTAGTTGTTGATGCTACTACTATTGGTTTTCTGCCTATTGAGAAAAATTCTCCCATGAAATTTTCTGATAATAGAAACATAGAAGTTGAGGGAAAGTCTAGAAATTAAATCCTTATATCCTTATAAAAAAAATTTATCAAAAGGTGATGGGTCCCAAAACTTCAAAAAGTATGTGGGACAAGCTAGAAAGTCTTTTCGAAGGGAATACTAAAGTTGAGGAAGCAAAGCTACAAATCTAAAGTAGTAAGTATGAATATATCAGAATGAGGGATGAAGAAAAAATTAATTAATACTTCACTAGAATAAATGATATTGTTTACAACATCATAGGATTAAGAGATTTCCTATAAGATTCTATGATTGTGAATAAACTCATGAGAAACTTTCTAGATAGCTTTTATTCTAAAATTTATTCTTTAGAAGATAAGGATGACTGATCTCTTGATGAATTGTATAACTTTCTTATAGCTTATGAAATGAGGAAATCTCCAATATTTAAAAATAAGATGAAAGATGAAATGGATTTTGAATCCATGAGAAAGATGAAAATCCAATATGTTGATGTAGCTGATCCCTGTGAGTCTGATGATAAGAAATATGATGAGTTGAATGAAAAATAACATCTATCATATCTAAAAACTATCGAAAAGGAAGAGTAAAGCGTGGAGGAAAATTTTCTCTAAAATTTTTTGAGTGTGGTGTAATTAGACACTTTGATATGAATTTCCCCAAGAAAAATGTTGGAGAATATGGAGATGATTTCGATGAAAAACCTTGATTAAAGAAGTGTAATAAAAATGATAAAGAAGAAACATCTTCTAGAAAATACAAGAATAAGTTTAAAGGAAACAAAATAAGTATGTTGAGAAATAAAGTTAAATTGTAATCAAGTGACAACCATTCATCTGAAGATGAAAGTCTATAATAATTTAGAACCTTCATTTCAAAATTTGAGAAAACAAAAGATTCCTTGTAGGTTTAAGAAGGCAGTGAAGAATATTATAGGGAGTATCATATCAGAACCGAACCTGTTGCATGTCTTGAGAAAAAAAATCTCAATAAAGAAATTATAGTAATGAATAAAGATCGTAAATAAGTTACTGATAAAAGAAAAGATATTATCAAGAAGGAGGATGAATACCTTCATGATATTTTAAGTTACAAACTTAGAATTGTTGAACAGGAAAAGATAATTAAAGATCTTAGAAAGAAGATGGAAGCTAAGGAATAATTGGTTATGAAGTTGTAATAAAAACTTATTGAGTCCAAAATTACCCTGATGAAGATAAAATAAAACTTCAACAAACCTATTGAAGTAAAATATGATACTTCTAAAGTTTCTAAGAAGGATCAATATGAGAATCGGGTGAAATATTCTCTTACCAAAAATAATGTTTCATTTCATTCTTTTAACATTTTAGGTTCTGAAAAAAGTATTGGAAAATATTTGGTGGAGAAAGGAAGTTAGAAACCTATAAATTCTATAAAAGTATAAAACTAACTCAAAAGAAAAGATGGTCCATATCTGGAGTATGTTAGAGCTGAAAGAAGTTACCAACCTTAACAAAGTTTCTATAAAGAAAGATATTTCTTGAATATAAAATCAAGATTTGAAGTCTATCTCTAGTTTTTTGGAAACTATGGGCATAGGTCTTATAATTTTTGGAACAACTTATCTCTACTTGGAAGACGGTTTGAGAAAATTGGAAGAAATAGTGAGAGAATAATGAGAAACTCTCCTAATTCACTAAAAGTTGGAAAGGTGAATTCTCAATATGTTAGAAGAATTCCAACAAAGAATCAATTTGAATGTCTAGAAAAAAAATTTGAAATATTTGATCAGTTTGGTCATCATGCCGAAAGATGTATGACACTCCTTCTAGAACAAGTTTCTTATGATAAAAAAAATAAAGCTGAAAAGAAGAAGGTTGAGGAATGATCTTTTGTTATTGAGAAAGCTTTGAAAGTAATTAAGAGGAAAAAAACATGGGGTGAAATACTTTTTTATTATTTTCCTAACACTTTTTAGGAAAAGTGAGAAACCCAAAGACACAAACAAGCCCGCAAAACACATCCAAAATAGACCAAGAAACCAAACACCCAGATCAACCAACAAAAACTAAAAGTCAAAGTCTCCATACCCGTCATCGTAACCAACACAGGAGTCCTCCATGGTGGTCGTTCCCCATTCAGAATCCGGGTTAAAACGCCTCATGAAATCTTCATTATAGTCTCACCTCACATCATCCAAAGTGATTCTCCCAAGTCCATCTTGCTTCGCCAAGATACCTTTTTTACAATCCAGGGTCACCCCACGTTTGCGCTTAAAGGAGGCTTTGGTGCATAATGGATGAGGTAAATAAGAATAATCCTTCTTGCTTCTTCTTTTTGGAGTAGCAGATGCCACTCCTTCATCCACAGTCCTATTTTTATCCCCACCTTGAACTAAATCACTGTTTCCACACCCATTAGGAGCTATCATACCCATACTTAGACCTGCCCCGCCCTGTACAATGTTTCTATACGAGAGCCTTGTCAATCTACCACTATTTTCTTTGTTGCTCTCAGGAATCTCCCCCCCCCCTTCTAGGGAAAACCTCCTTTGGATAGGTTGCTGACCGTTTGTGCTGCAACGGAGCATTAGTATCAATTAAAGATAGGTATTGAGGTTGCTCAACCATTTCATGATCTTCATATATCACTATACGCCTTTCTTCATTTCTATCAGAAGCCTCCTGAGGACCATTCTCCGCATCATCATCAAAATTAATTGATTTAATCACCTCTGAATCCTCTTGTTCCAGGCCCTGAATACAGTTTCTTGTAGGAACTTTAATCAGTATCCCTCCAGCAGCATTATTCTGACCAGATTTATCATTCTGATTTCCTTCCGAATTCTCCATACCAGGACCATTATACACTGTAGGACCTGTTTTCTCCACTTCCACAAGTTACACTCCTTCGACCCTGTTGTTAAAAGCCCGCACACCTCCATCACACGAGCCACACTTATCCTCAACCTGCATCCCACCATCCCCAACCTGTAGATCACTCCTCAACCGCCTAAAAACTATAGAAACCAATGGATTTAATGAGGCCTTATCGGCCTTTCCCACTACCGGTGCATCCCTATTCACCATGCCAGAATCCTTTCCAGGATCAGTTCCACACCACTTTCTCTGTCCCTCATCGGGCCTCCTCCTCTGACCTTCCTCTATCCTCCTCCTCGGAACAAAGTTCCTCTCCTTGAAACCATCCACATGACATTCCGAAACCAAATGCCCAAAATGGCAGCAGCTCGAACAGTAGTTATCCCAAAATTCAAACATTACTTCTTGTTTCAATCTAAACTCTGAACCCACTGCAATCCAAAACCACTCCACCAGAGGCTTTGACACATCAACCTCAACAAAAATGCGAGGGTTAGTCGGGTGACATATAGAGGAAGTGCGAACGTCAGAACAAAGATAATGACCCACCATGTTTCCAATCATATGAAGAATTGAAGGATTCTGAAATAGTAGAGGAAGCTGAGGAAGGCTTACCCAAATAACGCTGGAGGTTGGATCTCGATTCATGCAAAGGTCGAACGACCATCTCAAGAGAGAAAAATTGAAATTGTTACATCGCCGAGGGGAACTAGACCAGGCTCGAATCAGATCTGCTTCCGAAGCAAAGCAAACCATGAAGTGACTTATATCCATAAGACCAACAATCGTCCGGTCTTGAAAATCCCATTTACTGAAGATGAAACAATCAAAGACATCAACCGAGGGTCTTCAAAGATTGAAACGTGCAACCAACATAAGGTCCAGATGACTCGAAGCTTCAAAGAACTCTTCCATCGAAATCAGAAACTACGGACCACCAAGATGGGACTTCAGAACCTTCAGACTTAGAGAAATCATTGGGAAATCTAGGAGAAAATTAGGGTTGGAAAAGGGTATAAACAGTTTCCGAGATCTCGGAGGAGACCAAACCAAGTCCTCCTCTCCCCCCCTCCCGCCTCCAGGAAGGGGGGGAAAGCCGTCGTCGAGCATTCTAGGGTTCCCTTATCTCCTTGAACTCGGTTGCGTTGTCGTCTCTAAGAGGAAGAAAACATGGATTATTGATAGTTTTTGTTATTCACATATAAAAGGTTATATTAAAATCTTGAAACATGTTGAAAGTCGCGATAGAGGACTGGTTACTTTTGACAATGATAGTTTCTTAAAAATAAAACGAATCATAATAGTAGATATTGAAGCAGATAAATTGAAATCTAAGTAAGTTTTACTTATTTATGGGCTAAAACATAACTTACATAGTGTAATTAAACTCTATGATAATGGAAAATAAGTAATCATTATAAAGTATTATTGTATCATCAAAAGTGAGAAATATGGAAAACTCACTACAAAAGGAGAAAGAACTGGTGAGAATCTCTTTCAAATAGGAGAATTCAATAACTTTTATTACTTGAGTACTGAAGATGAAAACAAGTTGTGGAGTTGAATACTTGGCTACCTTGGGCAGAAAAACATGAATAAACTTTCTAAATTTGATGATGTATTGAATTTTACATAATTAAAAAGAATATATTGATATATTTTTATTACTTTTTAGAAATTAAATATGACTAACAGAAGTTATAAGAGAATTATGTTTTAATCTACCAAACCACTTGAACTTATTCGTTTTGATCTATGTGGTCCGATAAGACATCAATCGAAAAAAGTGGATTTATACTTTATCACTTTTATTAATGATTTTACTCGGATGAAAAACATCATGTTCATGAAGCACAAGTCAGAGGATATTGAAATGTTTAAATTCATTAGAAAATATGTTGATAAATAATTGGGAGTTTCTATAAAGAAGTTGAGAATATATAATGGTACTGAATTCAAAAACAATAATTTTTAATCTTATCTGAGAAAACATGGTATCAAACATCAGTATAGTTCTCCCTATACTCCATAAAAAAATTGAGTAGTAGAAAGAAATAAAAGAATCTTCGTTGAAATGGGAAGAAGTATGCTAGCAGAATATAAACTTTCAAAGTTCTATTGGAGAGAAGTGGTTAATACTATTGTACGTGTTCAAAATAGATGTTTGTTGAGACTGAAAAATAACATGACTCCTTATGAAATATGGTATAACAAAACCCATCATTGAAATACTTCAAAGCTTTTAGAATTCTATGTTTTCATAAAATTAAAATTCCATATTTGGGAAAGTTTGATGAGAAAGCTGAGGAATGAACTTTCATGGGTTAGTCACCAAATGGGAGAAGTTAAAAGTGTTGGAAAAAATGTTTACAAAACTTTGTGGACTCGTATTATGTGAAGGTAATTTAAAATAAAATTTCCTTAACAAAGATTTTTGAGAATGTTGAGGAGGATAAATAGGATATTTCCAACAATAGTAAAAGTAATTCAAAACATTCTTATCAAGATTAAAAAGAATTATGTGATGAGAAAATTTCAGATTGAGAAAAAACATTGAAATTTCCTACCTTATGAAAACATGTTGAATTTGAAAAAATTATTGGGAATCAGAAGGCTCTAGTTTAGATTGGAAAGAAGTTGAGATTAGAAAACTAGACTTCACTTATCTCAAATGTTGAACCAAAATCATTTTTAGAGGCTATTCAATATAAAGAATGGTTGGATTCTATGAATGAGGAGTTGGATCAGATTAAGAAGAATGAAACATGGGAACTTGTTCCAAGGCCATAAAATAAAAATGTTATCAGAACCCAGTGAGTTTATAGATATAAATTGAATGAACATGGAGAAGTTTCAATAAACAAAGCAATACTTGTTTGTAAAGGATATGAATAGGTGGAAGTTGTGGATTTTAATGCATCTTTTTCCTCCATTGCAAGCCTAGAAACTATTCAAATGTTTCTTGTAATGGATTATCATAGAAATTATAATTTTTATCAGATGAATGTAAAGTTATATTTCTTAAATGGTGAGATTGAGGAAGAAGTTTACATTGTGAAACCTTGTGCATTTCTACTTGATGAGGATGAAAACAAAGTTTGTATATTGAAGAAATATTTGTATAGGTTGAAACAAGATCTATGTACTTTTTATTAAAATCTTGATAATTTTTTGAGAATGATGAACTTTTCTAAATGAAATATTGATAGAAACTTGTATGTGAAATATGTTGACTTTGGAACTTTAATTTTAATTGTTTATGTGGATGATATAATTTTTGTTAAGGATTAATAAAAGGTTTTTGAAGAGTTTTCTAAAGAAATGAAGAAGAATTTTGAAATTTCAATATTGGGAGAATTAACATTCTTCCTTGGATTACAAGTTCAACAAAAGGAAAAATATATTTTATTGTCTCTAGAAAAGTATGTCAGGTAATTGTTAAAGAATTTCGGGATGGATGAATCCAAACAAGTTTTAAATCCAATTTTAGTGAGACCAAAGTTGAGCAAAGATGAATTCATAATTAGTGTGAATCATAAATAATTTCAGAAGCTTATAAGAAGCCTTCTTTACCTTACAAATTCAAACCATGATATTGTTTAAGCAGTGACTTTGTGTGCCCAGTATCAAAGTAATTCCAAAGAATAAAATATGTTGAAATCAAAAAAGAATTGTGAGATATGTCAAAGGAATAACTTTTCATGGTTTGTTATACAAAATAGATTTTGAGATAAAGTTTCTTAGTTATATTGATGCCAATTGGGCTGGAGATTATAATGATATAAAGTCAAACTAAGGAGGAACATTTTTCCTGGGTGAATATTGTGTGAGTTGGCATAGTAAGAAATAAATTTTAGTAACATTGAGCATAGCTGAATCCGAATATGTTACAGATACTCAAGCTTGTACTCAAATGTTGTGGATGAAAGATCAGCTGGAAGATTTGAAGGTAAAAGTTTCTAAACAATTGAAGATACTTTGTGATAATTAGAGTGTAATTGATCTTTATAAGAATATTTTCCAACATTCAATATCAAAACACATTGATATAAATTTTCACTTTATCATATAGAAAGTTGCTGTTGAAGATGTTTTGTTGGAATACATTTCAACAAAGTATCATATTACTGATATCATTACAAAATCAATGTCAAAGGAAAGTTTTGTTGAATTGAGGATTTAATTTCATGTTAATACTCCTCTCATGTCTTCCTAAACCCCATAAATAAGTACCCCCCCCCCCCCATGCTTTTGACTTTATTGACAATGGGGGAGAGAAAGTAATAACTTTGTACTTTGTAAGAATTTTTTTACTTTCTTTATTTTATGAATCTGAAGTTGTGGTTATCATATAATGGGGGAGAGAAAAGGAAAAGTGAGAGAAAAATAAAGTAAGAAAACAAATAATGGGGGGAGAGAAAAAGAAAGTGTGAAAAGAAAAGATGAATTTGTAGTTATCATATAATGGGGGAGTTAAAAAGAAAAGTGAGAGTATATTTACATGGCTACAAAATATTCTTGCCAACTAGGGGTGGAATTACTTTAAAAACATACTTTATCCAATAGTGTTGTGTTAGGAAACTCTCTATTAAGAAAGTATATTTTTTGATAAAATTCAAAAACATGAGTTTTGAAAAAATTCTGAGAGTTGGAAAAGTTGTTAAAAAGGGTTGTCAACAAATCCGAAGGGTGAGATTGAATTACCTTTAAGATAAATTGTTTTAAAAATATTTTTGTATTTGTTGAAAACTAACCTTTTTTATTAAAGAATTTTTTTTATATTCAAGAAGATGAAGTTATTGGTTACTAGAAGTTTTTCTTTTTCGTGATCGGAGAAATAATGAATTTGCTGAGTTTGAAAAAAAATAATTTTTTGAGATAGAAGTTGGTGGTTGAAGAAGTCGTTTTGTTGTTGAATAGGTATGTTGAAGAAAGTAAATTCAAGACTTAGAAAGTTTTCATACTTTCTAAAAAAATTAGGCAATACTTTTCTGATCAATAAGTTCTCAAAAATCATGAAAAAATTCATAATAAAATTTTTTGAAGAAATTGTGGAGATGTTTGAAGAAATTGGAATCACTAAAAAGAAGAAAAAAATCAGATCCAGCTTTATTTTGAGAAAATCAGAACCAACATTCTATACAAATCAAAACCATCATTCTCTAAAAATCATAACCATCATTCTTCACAAATCAGAACCAAGATTCTAAGAAAATCAGAATCAGTTTTTTGATAAAAATTGGAACCAAGATTCTGATAAAATTGGAACCAGTTTTCTGAGAAAATTAGAACCAATTTTCTGAGAAATATCAAAACCAAGATTCTGAGAAAATAAGAACTAGTTTCCTGAGAAAAATAAGAACCATGATTCTTATAAAATCATAAGTAGTTTTCTGAGAAAAATAAAAACCAAGATTCTGAGAAAAATAGAACCAGTTTTATGAGAAAAATCAGAACCAAGATTCTAAGAAAATCAGAACCAATTTTTTAATAAAAATTAGAACCAAGATTTTGTAGAAATCAGAACCAATATTCTTTGAAAATTGAAACCAACATTCTATAGAAATAAGAACCAACATTCTACAGATATTGGAACCAAAATTTTTTAGAAATCAGAACCAATATTCTGTATAAATTAGAACCATCATTATGTAAAATCAAAACCAAGATCCAGCATTATCATACTGAGAAAGATATGAAGAGTTGAAGAAGTCAAACTTGAATTTCAATTTTTCATAAATCTCAAAGAAATTTAAGGAGGTTTTAAGAAATAAAATATTGAAGATTCAATGAAAAATATTTTCAAATATTTTGATATTTAAGGAAGCGGGGAAGTTTTCAAGTTTCCTACCTTTGTTTTCTGAGTTTCCTATAAATACTTTCTCAGATAATTTTTTTCATTTGTAACTTTGATACATGCACAAAAAACAGAGCACTGGATAATTAGAAGTGAAAGGTTCCCACCTGATTGAATAATATTTTTATTTGGTTTTTGAACAGAGAAAAATCGGAACCATCATTACCATACTGAGGATTCAGACTGAGCATTTGTGGAGTAGATTCAACAAAGTTTTTTATTATTTTGTTTGGATCAATTGTTTTATAAGAAAACATTGTAAACTAATGGGGTTAATTATAATCTTTCCTATTGGGATATAGAATGTTTCTAATGGTATTTGGCGCAATTTGTATTCACATCTTCATAATAGCAGATTTTCATAGACCCATGGGAGTGGCTAGGGTAAGGACGTAGGTTCTCATACTGAGGACGAACCTTATAAATATTGTGTTATTTTACTTATTTCCTACTTTTTCATGCATTATTATTTACTAAATTTTTATAAGGAAATAAATATTAAAAGGTTACATGGGTTAAGTTTCTAAATGTTTTGAAACTTATAAAAAGTGAAAAACTAATTCACCCCCCCCCCCTTCTCAGTTGTTATTCAATCCTTGAAACTTCACTACCCATACCCATAATCAATATCACATATACACACAGTTTTTATCATACTCATAGGATCCATTTCATCTTAGTTCTGTATTTACTTTAACCATAATTTTTATAACCAAGGAAAAACGTGAAGTTCCTAAAGATGTTTTAACCACTAAGAAGAGAGTATTGAATTAGTGGTGATATTTTTACATATTTCAAACTTTATGAATTTTAACCTATGAAACTTATTAGATTTATTTTCCTTATCATCATTTATAAAAATCTCACAAGCATTAAAACATGATAATGTAAACAAGGCATGAAATATTTACATGTTTTTTCCTTAGTATGAGAACTTAAATCCTTTCCATGGCCACTCCCATGGGTTTATATAAATTCTCTATTAGAAATAAGTGAATACAACTTTTGAGTCAACTCCTATTAGACTCATTCTATCTCTAGATAGGTATGATTATACTACCTCCCATATGTTTAGAATTTTTTATTATAAAAATTATCCAAAAAAAATATGAAACTTTGAGAATTATTCTCCATAAATTTTTAACTAAAAGTTCAATCAGATTTCTCCATCTGACAATGTCCATCTAGTGCACTCTTCTTCCATTTGTTAAAATTATGTCTGGTTCACCTCACACAAATATATGTTTTTTCTAAATTTAGATATATCTAATTAGAAAAACCGTTACACCTCAAATTATTCTTTGAAAAACTCTATCCAATTTCACTATCCAATATTATGAACATAACCTATGTCTGATGCTTCTGATCAAAAATTCCTCTATCTGAAACTTTTACTCAACCTAAAAATTGATATTTGGTTAGATCCTCACATCTGACACAACTTCTATGGTGTTTTTTATTTTACATATAGGTGAATAGTGTCAATTACTAATGTAAATTTTCACCCCTATTTATAGGTTCTCCAAAAGTGGAAAATGTGATAAACACTTCATTTTATCGCTCATTACAATTCACAATTCCAAATTTCTCACACATTTAAATTTTTCTTGGATGCTTCTCAAATCTTCTATAAACTTCATAAATCTTCATGAATTATCCAATACTACCAACATCTTTATTACTTTTTTAACTTTATAAATTAAGGAACTTCAAAAAAACATCCTCATTTTAAGCTATATGAAAAACCAATTGAAAATAGTACAACATCATCATTCTAACAGAAACTCTATCGGAAAGATTTTTATCTGAAACTTCTTTAAGAAACTCTTTGTCTGATCATCCTTCCTTTTTCAAAACTCTATAAATATTATTTTTTGAAATATTTTTATAAATATATAACAATGAATTCTCCGAATGATGGTGAGTTCATCAAAAGACCCGTCTTCAGTTATTTTTCAACTGGTGACCTTCATACAAAACATTCATCTGATGGATTGGCATCAAAAGTTATCCTGATGGACTATTTGTATGATGGAACTTATTTATATCAATGATTCATAATAATTATGTAAACAATTTTACTAATTAATTCATATACCTTTGAATACGGTTAAATATTGTAACTTCTAAAGACTTCATATATATGAAACCCCTTCAACTCAAAAACACTAGCTTCAAAATCTTTGAGGTCTCCCCCTTTGTACAAACACAGGAAAGTTCCACTATAAGAATTTTATTACCAAAACTCCATCCATTAAGATTTTGTTGAAAAAATAAATTTTTTATGATGGTTATTATTCTTATAGAACTCAAATTCACTTCTGTTTTCTTCCACATCCTTCAATACTAGTCCACCCGATCATAAAATTTGTAAATTCATATTTTCATAAAACATATTCATCCAAAAATGTTCACTTAGTACATCCAATGGTTTGGTTGAAATATTATTTTCTATATGCATGATCATGTATTTTCATTGATCTAACAATGTAAGCTTTATTTGATCACATTTTTTACTTATTTTAACTGCCACTAAAGTTTTTATGAATAGTTTGTCCAAAATAGATTGTTTGTAGATTTTGTGTCTAGAACTAGAGTTGATCTCCTTATTTATCTTCACACTTTGTACAACTTTTGTACATATCATCTTGGATCATGATATTTTCATGATGTTAGAAACATTTATATAAGCATATAATTGTGTGTCTTGAATAGTAAGTTTCTTAACAAACTTCTTAGTTTCTTTCTTTTCTAGAAAATCTTTTTTCCATGTTTTACAAAAACATTATTTAACAAGATTTAATTATCAAAAAACAAAAATCTATGATAAAAGAATCACAAATTATCTTTAATCTCCCCCTATATATTTATTAGAAACATTCATTAACAAATTTTTCAACTCATCATTTTTCATCACACATACTTTTTCATAACTCATATTTTTCAAAAACAAAATTTTTCAAAAAAAATTCTGTAAAATAATAACATTTATCAAAGAGAATGTCTAGACACCACACTACTATATAAAGTAATATTTTTGAATGAATTTCATCCCTCTATGATAAGAAATTTTATGTTCATGGTAAAATATAATTTTTCTCATCCTTTTTCTTCTCTCAAATTTTTTACTCACTTTTATCTTTTTGTTCTCTCTCCCCCATTTTATGATAACCATAGCTTCAGATTAATTTTTTAAAGGAATGTACTTTATATCCCCCTTTAAAAAAATTATATATATTCTCCACCTTTTTCAACATAATACAAAGCATAGTTGGTGAGTTCCTTACAAACATTTATGAATTTTTTGGTGGAGGATGAACATAAAATCATAGCCTCAATTCAACAAATATTTCTTTAGTCATTTATTTCATAAAGACATCATTAATTTGATATTTTTTATAAATTCACTCAAGTTTGACTTATCCAATAGCAAATTTCTATTTTATTAAATGATACTTAATATAAATGTGCTTTGATCGTTATTATTGTACGAGATTTTTGTAAAGTTCTATGGCACTATAATTATTACAAATTATCTTCAATGGATTATAAATTTTTACCTTAAAATATTATAACTGAACATTCATCTAAATCATCTGTGTATAACTTTGGGTAGAATCAACATAATCTACTTATAATTCACTTAATGTTACTGAACTCTATTTCTTACTATGCCAATTCACACAACATTCACCTAAGAAGAATGTTCCTCCTAAAGTTTTTTTCTGTCATTGCAATATCCAGCCCTATCAGCATTAGTATATCTATGAAATTTCATATCACAAATTATTTTATATAAAACTAATAGGAATTCATTCATTTCACATATAATTTATTTTCAACTTTCCCTTTAGAAAAGTTTATCTTTTTAAAAAACTATTAATTTTGGAGTATCGGGCTCATAGATCTTGTTTCAATCCATACAAGGATTTCTTCAACTTACAAACCCTAGTTTCATCTTCTTCAAGTAGGAACCCACATGATTGTTCAACGTACAATTCTTCCTCAACATCCTCATTTAATAAATATAACTTTACATACATCTAATAAACTTTATATCAATGATGTGTTGTCACTGCTAAGAACATTATGATTGTTTCCAATCTTAAAATAGGGGTAAAAGTTTATTCAAAATCCAATTATTCAACCTATGAATATCCTTTACAAACAAGTATCTCTATCCAACTTCATTTTTTTTATTATAAACCAAAAAAAACTTTTAAGGAAAAAGTGAGAAACCCCAAGAAAAAAAATGTTGTTAAAGGACAACTTAAGCCTATTGACATTTTTATCCTTAATAAGTTCCTAGGAAAAAAAAGTTGCCAATATTTCTAGATTATCCTTTATAAGGTCTTAAAATCAATGCACCAGTCTATCCCATGCTCGCATATATTCCTCTTGGTTTATTTTCCCCGCATTGAGACCTCTTACTAGGATACGATTCTCCTTGTCAATCCAGTACCTCTGTTCTCTATTGGTGTCCACCCGAATGGTTCTTTCCATCATTTTATTACCATCATCTGTTGAGGCATTAGTCACATGATATTACTCCTCCATTTCTTCTCTGGAATGCAGTAGTAGCACCACGGGCTACTCATCATCCATGCATGTATTCTAAAGAATATCCCTGGTGGGAATAGCCCCCTCGACTATACAGGTCGCAGCCCCTGCTTGAACTACATTTCCATGTAAGATGGGAACACCTTCCCTCACTGGGGCCTTCACATTTCTGGTAGAGCGGGTCTCCATTGGTGAAGTCATGTGTCACGACCCGTCATCGGGGCCCGTGTCGTGACTACCCCAAGCCCGCCTTCCATAGGCCAGGGGCTGGCGACTAGAACCAAAGGTGTAAATCCTGATAAAAAGGGAAGGCATTGACTTTATGATAGTAAACAAACACAATAGAGTACGCAAGATAAAGTAAGCATAAAGTAATAATGAATACAAATTAAGTGTTGAAAGGTAATTGGGCCATAATACAAACCCAATTGAAAAGTACAGTATAGCTGAAAGTCTAGTACAACAGCAGTAAAGTAAAGAAGAAACCACCAAGTCTTCCTCTGGGAATCCCACCTGAAGGGTGGGTACATATAGTCTCCTCAGCACCATGGGTCTGTCTGTCTGCTCCGTGTACGTCTCACCAAGTGGTCCACCTCTGGGTACCGTCCAGCTCTACAAGCCTCTACCACGATCAGTGTTGTCCGTCGTCGGCATCCAACACAATGTAGTGCGGGCATTGCCCGTGCAGGGGTGAGTACAACTTTACTCAGTAGGGACCCCGAGACCCCCGAATGTCTCCCAGAATCCACGAAGTATAATCCACAAAGAAAATATACAATCAAAAAGTATCAACCATCTCTACTTAGGTATATGCCCATACATATACCTAAGTCATCAATCCCAGTTTGGCTCCAACTCTCGAGCCCAAGTACAACCCAATCCACACAGGAAAGAAGCCAATCACATCAATGATAATGATTGAAAGTCAACACTCAGCTCACATAGGTATACATCTTTCGTAAAGTGATAAATATGATCAGATGCAGTCACTGATTCATCTAAGTTGTCGGACCCACGTAGGATACTAGTCCAGCTAAGTTGTCGGACCCACGTAGGATACTAGACCAGCTACTCTGTCAGACCCACGTAGGATACTAGTACAAAAGTCGAACTGTCAGACCCACATAGGATACAAGTATAATAGTCATCGTTGTCGAACCCACGGAGGATTCCAGTATAGTTGTCGTCGTCGTCGAACCCACGGAGGATTCCAGTACGGTAGTCGTCGTCGCCGAACCCACGGAGGATTCCAGTACGGTAGTCGTTGCAGTCGCAGCCTGCTCTAGGATTCCAGCACATAGCATGATTGATTCCGGGAGGGTCCGCTCCTCAAGCAAAGGGGGTGATACATCAACTATCACGAAGTCCAGAGTTGATGTGTCCTGAAGTTCTGTCTCGTTAAAAGGAACCCAACGCGAAAGACGGCGTGTCAATCGGACGCCCGGTCTGAGAATTATTAGTATTTTTGCTCCGGGGGGCCCGGTTGGAAATACGCTTGTTCCAAACCTATACTTTTTCCAAAGTTTCCAAAAACACACTTAGAGTATCACAAAAGGAACGCTTCATCACGAGGGTCCCAGTGCCGCATACGGCGCATCGATCGGACGTGCAGTCTTATAGTTATTCACGTTTTAAGTGAAAACGGGCCCATCCCGTTAAGCCCAGTGGGCTGGCGGGTCGGGTCAACCCGGTTTTGGTGGGTCCGACCCGGAAGAGGGTCGGACCGGCCCGATGAATCACGCGGCCCGGCCCAAGGAGGCGCGGCCCGGCCCAAGGGGGCGCGGCCCGGCACGGCGTGGCCCAGCCTGGCGTGGCCTTGCCTGGTGCGGTGCGGTGTGGCCCGGCAGGGCGCGGCCTGGCTGGTCGATCGGTCTGAGGGGGGGCGTGGCCCCCCACTTTCCCGAAACGGCGGCGCCAAGCGGCACCGCCCTCCCAACCGGCCAGCCGAAGCCGGCCGGCCTTCCTGGCGGAAGCAGCCCGCTCGGGCGGGCCGTGGTCCGACTGCGTGGCACCTTCGGGTGTCACGACTTCTTCACCCGGCCGGACGACGAGCCGGCCAGTTTTCCATGGAAGTAGCTCACGGATTGCGGGTCGCAGTACTCCGCAGTGCAGCGCCCCTTGTGGCACCGCAGCCTCCCTTCGGCCAAGCCATCTTCGATCGGCCGGTTCTCCTTCGGTTGAGTGGCCCGCGGTTGGGGGTCGCAGTTCTTCTGCACTCAGCCAGCACACGGCCACCGCTTCTCCCGTTGTCGCCTCTTCCAATGCGCCTCAATCGCAAACAAAGAGACTATGGAGGGTCATCGGGCCTTGTGTGTTCGGCCTACGCCCTCCATGTTAGGCAGTAACAATTGGCCAAAGTCAAACCATGTTTCTCAACAAAGAACAAGAAAAATTTTAATCCATTAAAATTGAACATAATTCCCCTACCTCGAAAAGACATCGCACGTCGTCAAGTACTGGAAGACAAGTGTCACGGTAGTCGGGCGTCGCAGAAGAACAGTGTTGATTCCATCGATGTCAGAGTGTACCTGAAGAAGAAGTATTGTTGGCGTCTTCGCGTTCTTCGAATCGTAGAGTGTTCTTCGTCTAGGAATAAATACATTCTTCGTTGGAGGCATTCTTCATTGAATAGAGGAACACTTTTCTCTAGAACTCTCCCAAAAATCTCTCAACACAACATGTGCCCAAAATAAAATAATAGCTAAGGCTATTATTTTATTAACACATGTAATTCAAAATTCAAACCACTTTAATTAATTAATTGTAGTTCAATTCATTAATTAAAAGTGTTGTCATAAAATTTAAGGGAGAGGGGAAGGTGGAGAGATCACCATAAATTAGGGGGAGTTGTCAAAGAATTAAATAAGGGGGGGTTTAAGGGAGTTGAAGAGAGTTATGGGGAGATGAAAGGTTGGGGATCTTGTGGGACCCACCTCACAAATATCTTCACATGGGAAGTTATATGGGTGTGGGATCCACCAATAACTTCCCCATGTAGGATTTAACTAACTCTCAAAATAAATTGTGTACCACACAATTTTATTTTATTTAAGTTTAAACCCCAAAATATAACTTCAATCACGCATAAAACGCAACTGCGGTGAAGGTGCCCTTAAGAGAATATCGGCGTTGTGAGTTCATTGGTGTCCTAGGATTCCATTTCCAAGTACCAGTTCAAAAGATAGAAAAAATCGCACATACGTTTACTGAATGTACCCGAACAAAACTTCATAAATTGATTCCGGGCACACCGGGCCTCGGAATTAAGTGCTGTCAGAAACCGTAGACTCGTAAAATTACAAAGTATTTAAGAAAAAAAATTCCTTGAAATTTCTGGGTCTTTACATTACTCCCACCTTAGGTCTTTACATCCCCGTAAAGCTACAACACGCACTAGGAAAAAAAATGGGGGTACTGAGCTCGCATCTGAGCCTTCTGCTACCAAGTGCTCTCCTGGAGGTTCCCGTGCTGCCAGTGAATGTGCACCAGAGGTATCGACCGTCCACGTAGGACCCGCTCCTGTCAATCCTCGAACTCCACCAGGACCTCCGCAAACGTCTCCCTGTCATAGATGTCCAGCTCCTCATGATCGATGATGTCATTCAGGCCGTGCACGTATCTCCTCAGCTGAGATACATGGAAGACGTTATGCACCCGGTGCAACTGAGGTGGAAGGGATAGGTGGTAAGCCACCTCGCCTACTCTACTGAGGACGTGGAAAGGTCCGATGAAATGCGGAGATAACTTGTCGCCCCAGCCAAATCTCCATAGACCTTGTCGAGGTGAGACTCGTAGGAAAACGTGGTCGCCATTCTCAAACTCCAGTGGTCTCTGTCTCCTATCAGCATAGGACTTCTGTCTACTCTGTACAGTCTTCATCCGCTCCTAGATGATCTGCACCTTCTTTGTCATAGCCTGAACCATCTCTGGACCTACAAGTGTTGAATCCCCAGGGTCAGTCCAGCACATAGGTGATCTACAAGGTCGGCCATATAGTGCCTCGTATGGTGTCATCCCGATGGTGGAGTGGTAACTGTTGTTGTATGCAAACTCCACTAAGGGTGGGTGATCCTCCTAGCTACGACCAAAGTCAAGGACGCATGCACGGAGCATGTCCTCGAGAGTCTAAATGCTCCTCTCAGTCTGACCATCCGTCTGAGGATGGAAGGAGGTGCTCAAGCGAAGTTGTGTCCCAAAGTCCTCCTGTAACCCCTTCCAAAGCTGGGAAGTGAATCGAGCATCTCGATCAGAAACGATATTCGATGGCACACTGTGAAGCCGTACGATCTTCTGAATGTATAGGTGTCCCAATCTCTCTACTGAGCTCTGCTCTCTGATCGATAGGAAGTGGTCCGACTTGGTGAGTCGGTCTACGATCACCCAGATAGAGTCATGACCTCTGGATGTACATGGAAGCCCCGTCATGAAATCCATGGATATCCTGTACCACTTCCACTCTGGGACCTCTAAGGGTTGTACCACGACCGCTGGTACCTGGTGCTCCGCTTTCACTTGCTGACAAGTGAGGCATCAGGAAATGAACTCTGCTATAGCCTTCTTCATACCCTGCCACCAGTGCTATTGTCTGAGGTCCTGGTACATCTTTTCCACTCCTGGATGTACCACTAGAGGGGAAGTGTGGAACTTCCTCAGCAACTCCTCCTGTAGTGAAACTGGTACCATAGTACATCCCCTAAAGAGGATGGCGTGCTCTCCTCCTTCAGAAAATCCATCAGGCGCCTGCCCTATGGATATATGAGCACATCGTGTCTCACAGTCAACGTCCCCACGTTGTGCCTCTCTGACTCGCTGAAGGATTAGATGAGTGACTGTGAGTGACTATAGAAAGGCTGCTTCATCTCTATCCATAAAGGATATCTGCAATGCGGCTAGCATCTCTGTCGCCTCTCCTAGTAGTTGAATGCCCGATATCCTGCTGAGAGAATCAGCTACAATGTTCCCCTTTCCAGGAGTATAGACTATCTCAAATTCATAGTCCTAGAGTAACTCGATCCATCTCTGCTGTCTCAGATTCAGGTTCTTCTTTGAGAAGATGTACCTGAGACTCTGGTGGTCAGAGTAGACTGTAAACCGCTCGCCCATCAGATAGTGTCACCACATCTTCAGGGTGAAGACCACTACTACTAACTCCAGGTCATGGGTAGCATAGTTCTGCTCATGCTGCCTCAACTACTGTGAACCATAGGCGATCACTGCTCACTCCTTCATCAGGACAAAACCGAGTCTAGTCCCTGATGCATCGCAGTAAACTACGTACCCAATGCCCTCCTCCGGCAACCTCAAGATAGGCACACTGGTCAACCTCTGTCTTAGCTCTTGAAAGCTCTGCTTACATCTATCTGACCACATTAAGGGTTTACCCTTCTTCGTCAAGGCTGAAAGCGGTGCTGCAACTCTTGAGAAGTCTGGAACAAATCTCTGATAGTATCCACCTAGACCCAGGAAACTCTGCTCCTCCATCACGCTCCTGGGTGGCTCCCAAGCAAGCACTGCCTCAATCTTCACTGGATCCACTACAAATCCCGCCTCCGAGATAACGTGTTCCAAGAAGTGTACCTCTCAAATCCAGAACTGACACTTCGAGAGCTTACCATAAATTCGGTTCTCTCATATTGTATCCAGTACAACCCGCAAGTGGTAGGCATGCTCCTCCTCAGTAGTCGAGTATATCCGTATGTCGTCGATGAAGACTACGAAAAAGTGATCGAGGTAAGGTTGGAAGATCCTGTTCATGAGACTCATGAACACTGCCGGAGCATTTGTTATGCCGAAGGGTATAACCAAGAACTTGTAGTGGCCATACTGACACCTGAAGACCATCTTCTACACATCCTCATCTCGAACTCTAAGTTGGTTATAGCCTGACTTGAGGTCTATCTTCTAGAACCAATGTGCTCCCTTGAGCTGATCAAAGAGATTGTCAATCCTCAGAAGTGGGTATTTGTTCTTCACGGTCACCTGATTTAGGCGATGGTAGTCGACACACAGTCGCAAGCTCCCATCCACCTTCTTGGTGAATAAAATCAGAGAAGCCTAGGGTGAAACACTGGGTCTGATGAATCCCTTTTCATGCAAGTCCTCCAGTTGTACCCGCGGCTCACGAAGCTCAGCGGGAGCCATCCGATATGCTGGAGTAGATATCAGTGTTTTCCCAGGGTACAGGTCAATATAGAAGTCTACCTATCTGTGAGGAGGTAGTCCTGGAACATCGTCAGGAAAAATGTCCGCATACTGATCCACCACAACAGGAAAACTTGGACTCCACACATCAACTGCTCCAAGGATGAGACCAGCCAACTGATGTGTGATCGGCTGCCCTCTCCTCTACAAAAGTCCATCCTACGCTGAAAAGGCTCCCTTCTCACCGGTGAAGGTGAACCTACTCCCATCCGTGAGGACACACCACACCTTGCGCCTAATTCAGTCAATCTGAGCATGGATTGTAGACAACCAGTCCATACCCAAGATGACATCGCAAGGCCTTGACCCCGCTACAAGAAGATCTCAGCCGAAGCTCTCGCCTCCAAGAGTAAGCTCACACTACCGGCACCAGTGAGTAATCATCGAGTCTGCTCCCGTAGGAGTCTCTAGCCGTAAGGATCGAGCCAACGGCTCCGTCAGAATCTCCGAGCTCTGAACAAGGGCAGCGACAATAAATGAATGAATCACTCCTGTGTCTATAAGTACAGCAGCAAGGGTGGAGTACACACAGATAGTACCTCGAATCATCTCAGGTGTACCATGATCGTAGGCCTTGACTATCGGGATCTGAGCCTGCCTCTATCTTCCAGCTCCCTATGGTCGGGCTGGACCTCCTGGTGGTGGTGGTGGTAGAGTCTCAAAATTTCGTCCACCACCCGCTGCTCGGCCAGCTCCTCTACCTCGTCCGCCTGCTCCCTGCGAACTGCCACAGTCAAACCTCTGCCTCTGCATGGGAGGTCCCTCCACTGTCTCTTGCTCATCTGCACAGTGGGTTGGGTAGTCTCGAACCATGTGACCCTACCCGCCACATTCATATCATTGTCTGCTCCTCATATGGCTATCTCTGTTTCAGGTTCCTCACACAACCAAACATGTATCCTAAGGTCACTCCCCAAATGGCCTGGTCCGCTTAGACCTCTGCGATATCTGTCTACTACCTGCTGCAGAATACTCCGCTACGTGTCGCCCTATGGTGGGTCTCGCTATTGGTGTCTGCTCAGTGAGAAAACTATCCACTAGAAGAGCTCTCTCCAGCACCCCCGCCTGTGTCAAGATTCTGAGGGGAATTGTCGAAGCTCTGATCTCGTGCCTTCGTCCCAACTCAAAGGTCTGGGCCCTGAAGAATGGGCCAGGTACCATGTCCGTGGAGTAGCGCGAGAGGTCAGTAAACCTCGCTGAGTACTGAGCTACTATCATGTTGCCCTGCCGCAGGTGAAGTAACTCCCGAATCTGCACCGCACAAAGGGTGGCTGGAACAAACTTCGAGCAGAAGAGACTCTATAAGTCTGTCCAAAGTATAGATGTCTCGTCGTGCACCTGGAGTATCAAGTTCCACCATCTACCCACTACTGCGTGCAGGAGACTCGCAGCAAAGATCACCATAAGGTCGGATGGTGTCCCAACCAATCTAAAAACCCTGACGACAGCCTCCAGCCAATCCTCGGCTGCCTGAGGTTCCATCTCTCTGCGGAACCTAGGCGGCCTCTTTCACTAAAACTTGTGCAATGCACTCAGGTGGCATGCACTCTTTGCTGTTGGGGCTGGTTGTATCGGTGGCTCAGCGGGTATTGGTACCGTTGGTGCCTCCGCTGTGATGGGGCCCTGCACCAAGGCCTCGTCGCTCGGTGGGCTACCATCTCGCACGTAACTCGGAACCTTAGCTGGATACCTTTGTGGGGCCATCCTGAAAAGAAACAAGTGTTCCACGGTCAAAACAGTATACCTGGTGAGCTGACACAAAGTAATCACAAAGAAAACTTTTGAAACACACATGTAATCAGTGTTTTCATGCACTGAGTCGGAAATCAGGGGTCAGGGTCCTGGTTTATGGATACGTCGGCCACCGCACCAACATTGGACTCCCTGGACTGAAAACCACACTCAATACTCTTAACACTATTGCTTCAGAGAAAGGAATGATCAGAGTCCTGAGTTCTGCGGTAGAACCGACTCCTATGATACCAATTTGTCATGACCCGTCCTCGGGGCCTGTGTTGTGACTACCCCAAGCCCACATTCCATAGGCTAGGGGCTAGCGACTAGCACCAAAAGTGTAAATCCCGATAAAAAGGGAAGGCATTGCCTTTATGATAGTAAACAAACACAACAGAGTACGCAAGATGAAGTAAGAAAAAAGTAATACTGAATACAAAGTAAGTGCTGAAAGGTAATTGGGCCAAAATACAAACCCAACTAAAAAGTATAGTACAACTGAAATTCTAGTACAACAGTAGTAAATTAAAGCAGCAACCACCGAGTCCTCCTCCGGGAATCCCACCTGAAGGGTGGGTACAGATAGTCTCCTCAGCACCATGGGTCCATCTGTCAGCTCTATGTACATCTCACCGAGTGTTCCACCTCCAGGTACCGTCCAGCTCTACAAGCCTCTAACACGATCAGCGTTGTCCATCGTCTGCATCCAACACAACGTAGTGCGGGCATTTCACATATAGGGGTTCGTACAATGTTACTCAATAGGGACCCCGAGACCCCTGAAGGTATCCCAGAATCTACGAAGGATAATCCACAAAGAAAAGATACAATCACAAAGTATCAACCATCTCTACTTAGGTATATGCCCATACATATACCTAATTCATCAATCCCAGTTCGGCTCCAACTCTCGAGCCCAAGTACAACCCAATCCACACAGGAAAGAAGTCAATCACATCGATGATAATGATTGAAAGTCAAGACTCATCTCACACAAGTATACATATTTCGTAAAGTGATAAAGATGATCAGATGCAGTCACTGATTCATCTAAGTTCTTGGACCCATGTAGGATAATAGCCCAGCTAAGCTGTCAGACCCACATAGGATACTATATCAGCTACTCTGTCAGACCCACGTAGGATACTAGTACAGAAGTCGAACTGCCAAACCCACGTAGGATACAAGTACAATAGTAATCATTGTTGAACCCATGGAGGATTCCAGTATAGTTGTCATCATCGTCGAACCCATGGAGGATTCCAGTACGGTAGTCGTCTTCTCCGAACCCACGGAGGATTCTAGTACGATAGTCGTTGCAGTCGCAGACAGCTCTAGGGTTCTCGCACACAGCACACTCGATTCTAGGAGGGTCCGCTCCTCGAGCAAAGGGGGTGATACATAAAATGTCAAGAAGTCCAGAGTTGATGTATTCCGAAGTTCTGTCTCGTCAAAAGGAACCCAATGCGATAGACAGCGCGTCAATCGGACGCCCGGTCTGAGAGTTATTAGTATTTTTGCTCCGGGGGCCTGGTTGGAAATACGCTCATTCCAAACCCAGACTTTTTCCAAAATTTCCCAAAACTCAATTAGAGTATCGCAAAAGGACCGCTTCATCGCGAGGGTCCTAGTGTTGTAGACAGTGCGTCGATCGGAAGCACAGTCTTATAGTTATTCACATTTTAAGTGAAAACAGGTCCTGTCCATTAAGCCCAGTGGGCTGGCAGGTTGGGTCAACCCAGTTTTGGTGGGTCAAACCCGGCAGAGGGTCAGACCAGCCCGATGAATCATGCGGCCCGACCCGAGGGGTGCGGCCTTGCCTGACGGGCGCGGCCCGGTATGAGGGGGTGTGGCCCAGCCCGAGGGGGCGCGGCCCGGCCCGGCACGGAGCAACCCGGCCTGGCGCGGCCCGGCACAGCTCGGCAGGGCGCTTCCCGAAGGGCCGAGCGGTCCGAGGGGGGCGCGGCCCCTCGCTTTCCCGAACCGGCGGTGCCAAGCGGGGCCAAGAGGCGCCGCCCTCCCAACTGGTCGATCGAAGCCGGCCGGCCTTCCTGGCGCAAGCGGCCTGCTCGGGCGGGCCGTGGTCTGGCTGCGCGGCACCTTCAGGTGTCGCGGCTTCTTTACCCAGTCGGTCGATGAGCCGGCCGGTTTTTTGCCGAAGCGGTCGGCATATTGCAGTCCGTGGTCCTCCGCAGTGCGGCGCCCCTTGTGGCGTCGCGGTCTCCCTTCGGCCCAACTGGCTTCGGCCGGCCGGTTCTCCTTTGGCCAAGCGGCCTGCGGTCACGGGCCGCAGTTCTTCCACATGCGGTCAGCGCACGGCCGCCGCTTCTCCCGTCACCGCCTCTTCCAACGTGCCTCAATCACAAACAAAGAGACTACAGAGGGTCATAGGGCCTTGTGCATTCAGCCCGCACCCTCCGCGTTAGGCGGTAGCAATTGACCAAAGTCAAACCATGTTTCTCAACAAAGAACAAGAACAATTTTAATCCATTAAAATTGAACATAATTCCCCTACCTTGAAAAGATGTTGCAGGTCGTCGAGTCGCGGAAGACAAGCGTCACGGTAGTCGGGCGTCACGGAAGAACGGTGTCGATTCCGTCGATGTCGGAGTGTACCCTAAGAAGAAGTTTCATTGGCATCTTCGCGTTCTTCGAATCATAGAGCATTCTTCGTCGAGGAAGAAATCTGTTCTTCGTCGGAGGCGTTCTTCATTGAAGAGAGGAACACTTTTCTCTATAACTCTCCCAAAAATCTCTCAACACAACATGTGCCCAAAATAAAATAATAGCTAAGTATATTATTTTATTAACACATGTAATTCAAAATTCAAACCACTTTGATTAATTAATTGTAGTTCAATTCATTAATTAAAAGTGTTGTCATAAAATTTAAGGGAGAGGGGAAGGTGTAGAGATCACCATAAATTAGGGGGAGTTGTCAAAGAATTAAATAAGGGGGGTTTAAGGGAGTTGAAGAGAGTTATGGGGAGATGAAAGGTTGGGGCTCGTGTGGGCCCCAGCTCACAAATATCCTCACATGGGAAGTTATGTGGGTGTGACCTCCACCAATAACTTCCCCATGTAGGATTTATATACTCTCAAAATAAAATTGTGTACCACACAATTTTTATTTTATTTAAGTTTAAACCCCAAAATATAACTTCAAACCCGCATAAAATAAAACTACGGTAAAGGTCCCCTTAAGCGAATATCGGTGTTGCGAGTTCATCGGTGTCCTCGGATTTCAATTCTGAGCACCGGTTCAAAATATAGAAAAACCTGCATGTACGTTTACTGAACATACCCAAACAAAACTTCAAAAATTGATTCCGGGCACACCGAGCCTCAGAATCAAGTGCCGTCAGAAAACACAGACTCGTAAAATTCCAAAGTATTTAAGAAAAAAAATTCCTTGAAATTTCTGGGTCATTACATCAGGTATGAATAATCCTTTCATCCTTTCTTCCCACCATGCATGCCCTTCCTCCTCCTTGGACTATAAGTTTCGTTACCATAGAAAGCATGAGCACTGACTCCTAACAGCTGGATAGAAGATTCATCGCTAGACTCATCCCACGGGATACCCTGCTCCTCATTGCGAGGTACTGTCTGATCAGCCTCCTTGTTCTTCCCTTCATCCTCCAAGATCCCAAAGTGATTACACAGCTTAATAGCTGGAAACACACTCCTCGAGCATGACCTGATCACTGGATATGGCACAGCATGGGGACCCTCAAATCCCTTGTTCTCAAGTCTTGCAAGCACAACCTCCCTATAAGAAGTTTCCTTGGGGGACTTTGGACCTTCCTCAGTGACCATTCGAGTTCCCACAGCTGGGTTAGAATCACTCCCTATCAAGCTCACCACACCTATTGTGCTGGATGAAATTTGGGGATCCACCATAGCCTCTGGTGAGGGACCCTCGTCTTCAACTCTATTAAGTCACAAATATTGTTTTAAGTGGGAAAAAGTATCCACAACTGGCAGCTCTTCCTATTTTATCATCTCACTCTTTGTTGCCACTATTGAAACCATGGGACACCACTACTAGAGCTAAGACTCCCAGACGCTGGACTCAGTGACTGGAAATTCTGCATAATCTATCGCCTTTGAAGTAGCCTGCGCACCTCCTCATACTCACTTATACCATCACTATCCCACACCTGGACAATGGGATCAACCTGCACCTCTAATCCCTCAAAAGTACTGACCACGGTTTGCCTAACTCGGATCCCATGATGACACCCAGAATCCAAATGGCCAAGACTATGGCATCCCAAGCATAACGATGGCCATAATTCAAACACCACCCTCTGTTTCCATTTGAACTCTTCTCCTACCGAAATCCACAGCCACTCCACTAGAGGTATTGAAACATCAACCTCAACACATACGCGAGGTAAAATGGGATGGAAAACCATTTTCGTGCGATCATAAAGTACAAAAATCATCCAACCATATTCCCTATAATACATATAATAGAAGGGATCTGGAAAGGGAGTGGGAATGTTTACCCACACCGCTGACAAATGTAGGTCACGATTCATAATGAACTCTAAAGACCATAGAAATAGATTAAATCCTCATTCATTGAAGATATGAGAAGCACTGGACTAGGTGGCGATCAGGTCATCCTCTAAGGAGAAGCATATCATCAATTGGCACCGATCGAGAAAAACCATCATCGTTCGATCTTGAAGACCCCGTGACTCGAAGACAAATCTGTCAAACATGTCCACCGAGGGACGACTACCCCTAAATCGATCCACCAGCATTGATCTGGGAAAGTCTGTAGCTACGTTGAACTCCTTTGAGGAAATTGTTAGATGGGGTGATTCTTTATGAAGGTAAGGAACCTTAGGGAAAAGAGGGATCGACGGGAAAGGAGGGAGGAAGGTCAGGTTAGTGAAAGGGGTGAAGGGTCAAATCATGACGGAGGAAGGGAGATCGTTCCCCCCTCCCCCCATCGGGGAGGAGGGGATTGGAGCCACAGCTAGCTCTGCTGGGGCATCACCGCCGAAGGGACAGGAGCCTCACGAGCTGTCAAGTCTCTCTATATTACTTGAAACCTCTTTGAGATAATTCAACTTGTTTCTATGCACCCACTTTGTTCCAATAATATTATTTTTTATTAGATGTGAAACAATTTCTCATGTGTCATTCTTCTCAATTTGATCTAACTCTTCATTCATAGCTTTTACCCATTATTTGTGTTTAATAGATTCTAAAACTGATTCTGGTTCAACCTGTGAGATAAGTGATGTGTTATTTTCTAATATCAAACTTATTCTAGTATAAACTATAGATTTAGGATTTTTAATGATATTTTCAAATTCCACCTGTTTCTTTAGGGTATGGAATTTCAAGGATTTTCTTCCTGCTCCTTTACCCTCATCACATGATTCTTCTGAATCATCAATCACCTATCTTGGATCACATTTATTTTCACTTTTTTTTATTCTTAATGTAAATCTTCATTTTTTTCTTCATCTAGATTTTAAAAAACCTTGGTTAAAGTATTTGAATTTTCCAAAACTTTCACATCAAAGGAAGCCACCAAATTTTGTAAACATTTATTCCAATATTTCTAACTTTTTTTATTGGGTGAATATATTTTGAAAATTCATTCCTCATATTTTTCATCAAATTTACAAGATCTAGGTTTTTCAAATTTAGTAAATAAGGACTTCTAAAAACCTTGAATTATTTCACTGAATTATTTTTGTTATACCAAATTTCCTAAGAATTCATGTGGGATTTTGGCCTTAACAAACATTTGTTTTGAGCATGAAATATAGTACTAATAGATTCTTTACATAAAAACTTAAAAAATGTATATTCCACAAACATGATTCTTCTCATTTCCACCAAACTTCTATTTTCCTTTCTACTACTCTATTTTTTTGAGGGGTGTATAGAGAATTGTACTAATGTTTGATTCTATGATTCTTGAAATATGATTCAAAATCATTTTAGGTATATTTATTTCCATTATTAGTTATCAATTTTATTATATAAACACCCATTTCTATTTCAAATTCCCTCTTGAAAAATATGAACATTTATACTACCTCTGACTCATTATTTATAATCATAAGGTTGGTCATCTGAGTGAAATGATTAATAAAAGTGATAAAGTAAAAAATATCCTTTCAATGATTGATGTCTCATTGACTCACAGAGATCAGAATGAATAATCCCATGATTTCTTACAGACTATATTTCAACTTTATTATGAATTATGACAATCATTTTCCATTTCTGACATGTTGTACAAATATTATCTTCCTTCCTTTTCAATATTAGATAATTTATTACAAAATCTAATTTGGAGAGTTTGTTCATAATTTTCTTCCCAAGGTGCCTGAGTCTATAATGACATAATCTTTTTTCATCTTCATAACTCAAATAATAGAAGTTATAAAGTTCTCCTATCTAAAAGAGACTTCCAGTAGTTTTTTCTCCTATAGTTACATCTTTACCACCTTCCACAATTCTGATGATACATGAATATTTCAAGAATATCACTTATTTTCCATCATCAAAGAGTATGATCACACTAAGTAAATTGTGTTTGAGATTATAAATGTACAGAACTTCCTTGTATTTCGGTTTTCAAGATGCAATATCGGTAGTCTATATTCCTCTGATTTTTTAAGAACTATCATTTTTAAATGTAGCTGCTCCTCCTTTAATATTTTCAATATATTTCAAGATTTTGATGTCACCAGTCATATATGAGTAACAAGCAATATCTAGAATCCATTGTTTATTCTTTCTTCTTTTTTTAGAGCTATCTCAAAAATAAAGGATCTTTCTTCAACTTTATTTTTTCTAGCTTCTATTTTTCCCTCACATAAGAAATTTTCCCTGGAAGACTTGTTAAACCTTATTCAGAAACGTGGCCCAGTTGATCACATCTTCCACAAATTTCTTCCATGCACCAAACTAATTATTTATTAGAAGTTTTCTTACATATTGAGATTTTTCCTTTCCAAAATCCTGAGGATTAGTAAAGTTACTAAATTTTTTTCTACTATTGATCACCCACATTTAATACCTATAACCAGGTAGATACATGTCATACCAACAATTATAAAAATTTTCCCAGACAAACCACAACTATAAGGACCCAGACTTAAATATTACATAATCTAGTTATTTCAACAAGATTTAACTTCTTTACATTCCCAAAAGACCATTTCAGTTTATAGTTATAAAAATTTAATACATAACTCATACATATCAACCAACAATAATATAAAGTGGGTACCACTAAAACAATATCCATTTCTTCTAAAACATAAAATTTTAAAACAAAATAACAATATGATTTCTTCCAAAAATATTCATAACATTTAACTTGACTTCCTTATTTCTATTAAAAATCCTTATAACCTATGAAAAATATTTAAAAACTTGTGATGAGAATAAAAATATCAGTAAGGGAT
Source organism: Viscum album (assembly GCA_963277665.1). Classification (NCBI taxonomy): domain Eukaryota; kingdom Viridiplantae; phylum Streptophyta; class Magnoliopsida; order Santalales; family Viscaceae; genus Viscum; species Viscum album. The sequence goes on from OY728123.1 coordinate 822,786,127, forward strand.
ATACAAATAAAGAAATAACCCATTAGTCCATGAATACTTATAAACATACAAAATCATTTTCACAAATACATACTTCTCTCCCATATATACTTACTTTGTGAAACATGAGATTTCCATAGAACATAGAAAACATAAATAACAGAATAAAGGTATATTGGGGTATCACTTACTTATATTTTAACCCTCATGGCTATCTTATGATTTGTAACCCTCATGGCTACCTTATAATGTAACCCTCGTGGCTACCTTATGGTGTAACCATCATAGTTACACTTGTAGTAACCATACGGTCGACCTCCAACTTAAACATACCCAATGAATTGGAGAGAGATAAAGGTCCCACCCTTCATAATAAACAATTCCCAAGAACCATAACATAATAATAAAACATGAATAATTTCATAAAAATATTACTTTTGAATTTCATAAAATTGAATTTTAAAAGAGGATTTTTAAAGGAAAGTCCCTTACAAAAATCATATCATTGAAGTGATAATTAATAGAATGAAAGTATTATGTGTATATAATATAAATAAATATAATAAATAATAATATAAATGAAATTCATTACATAAATAATCTTGGTAGCACATAATTAATGAAGTAGAAGGTTAACCCAAAGAATGTAAATTGGGTTAAGAATTCACTTACCTCGGGTTCATATTACATAAAACTTGTTTTGAACCTCCTGTATAATGGTTAAAATATTGTTATTAATATTTTATAGAAACGTATTCATGTTTATAAAACATTATATGATCATTTTATAACATCATTCAACCCATTTATTGATAATATTTTGTTATTTTTATTGTTTCGGGTGTGTGCTTTACATGATTTCCATGGTCGGTTCGTAAAGGATTTTATTTTAAAATGGAAGAAAAAATGTATAAGTGGAATGAAATGGTTTTATTATGTTTCCATAATATTAAATTATTCCATAAATAATTTTTTTTATGTTATGAGGATGAATCATTAAATAAATCATCAGTGATATTCGTTGGCAGTTCTTCGATAATCATGAACTTGTTTCATCATATAACTTTAATATTATTCATATAAGTTAATTACATAACATAATAGAGATCATATAATACAATTTAAAATCTTTTTCAACCATTAAAATAGTTTTAAAACCGTGTTATAAGTAATTAAATGAAATTTAAGAAACATTGTCCACGATGTTGGTAAATCGACACATCACAGATAGTGTTTTTATTTTTAGAATAAGAGGAAGAGGATAGGAAGAATGATGATGAATTTTTACATAAACATGATAATAATAAATAATATATATAATAATAGAGATTTAATTCCACTTGTAGGGTATGTTAAGAGAGTATAAGAAAAGAAAATAATTGAAAAGAAAACACAAGAAAATGAAAGAGGATTTTTACATCTTGATCACTTCTCCTTGAGATCCTCCTTAAGGCCTTTGGTTTTGGCCTTTTGGTGATACCAGAAGGTCTTGTATGTGGTGAAGATCCTTGGTAAGGGTATTGGGTAGAATTTATACAATGATCAAATATTGAGAGGTTTGATAGGAAGAGGGGGTGAGGGTGGTATTTATAGTGGAGGAGAGGAGGGGTTTTCCATTATTTTAATCATTAGTTTAATATTTTTTATCAAAAATATGAATAGTCTTGATTCATGTGACCAAAAATAGTAAATATATAATCTGAGTTCGAACCAATGTCCATTTACATCATCCATGAATCAAGCATGATGCAGAAATTCATTTATTTAGCATATTTTGTAATTATCGAATTTCACTATTGACCAAAAATTCAAGTATTTCAGAAAAATCAAAAAAATTAAACCTAACCATTTTTTGATATGTATAATTAAAAAATAAATTCAATTTTATTAAAATAATTTTATAAATATGATAAATTTAATTTTTAAATAAAATAATGATTTATTTGAAAAATAACAATTTTAAAACTACAACTGGTTTTATAACACCTTGAAAATTAATCAAGGTCTTAAAAAATTATCCTATAACCATACAAAAAATAAAATAATAATTTATTATTACACTTCAAGAAAACAAATATTCATTTAAATTATTAAATTAATCATAAAAGTATAATTAAATATTTATTACTTACAAAAATACCAACACTTATATTCATTGGTGAGGTTACTATTATTTTGGATGATTTACTATTCATAGGGTTCATATTACTATTCGTAAAAGTAACATTAATATTCATACTATTCACCAAAAATTAAGTTTGTACTATGACACTCCAAATAACATACTAATCACAACCGTGTATGTCTGTTTTTTGAAATTTAAATCATTGAATCGGAAAAATTATGTTTAACATCTAGTTTATAACTATATCCTTAAAAAAAGTGTCAATATGTGGAGACTCATTGTTTCATTCATTTAAATATATTTTTAAAACCTTGGGGTGTTACAACAATACCAAAAATAACCACTGAATCCTAGTTTTCTATAGAAATAGGATCATTCTATATAGAAGGTTAGTTGAGGTTCATAACTTATTTATGTTTTTGTTTACACTTGGTGTGGATTAACTTTATTATATAGGAATTTTTCAACTTTCATTCATGTGATAGATTTATCACAACACTTCTCAATCCAAGATTTTCCAACATTTTTTTAAACACATGAAATATTTGTAAAATCAGATGAAATGTTACATTTAGTGGGAGAGGAATTCACCTGAATATTAGAATGAGATTTCTTAGTAGTTTTAGATGATTCATCTTTTACTTATGAATCCTTTTTTAAATTTTCATCCATTTTATTAAGGTAGTTTCAACCTTAATAAGTTTTCACTATATTTTTCAGAATTCATCCTCTTTAGCTATAATTTTATTGTTCAAGTATTATACCATCTTCCCTTGTTTAGAAAATTTCAATTTGAGGTTTACAACCTATTAAATATTCTCATATTACTGTTTAAGGAAATCCCTTCTTTCTTTACTATCCTTTCTACTTTACTTATTCATCATTCTTATGTCTTTATTGAGTTTTATATTCTTCTCAAGACATGCTACAATTTCAGATCTAAACTGATATTCTCTGTAAGTTTATTGACCTCCTTATTCTTCTTCAATTTTTGATGATTCCTCATTTTTCTCAACATTCTCAAAGAAGGTTTTGATTCTTTTTTTTCTTTCATATTTTGAATAATTGATGTTTGTAGAGTCATATTCAACTTTCTTACTCAATATACTTCTTCTATTTCTTGTGAACTATTTCATACCACCAGTTTACTTCTTATCTTCATTATAAGATTTGTTAAACTTCTTCCATTGAGGTTTCTATTCAAAATAATCTTTATATTCTTCAACTTCCTTCTTAGGGAAATTCATGGAAAAGTTCCCAATTCTTACACACTCAAATCATTTGATTGGAAGTTTTCCTCCATACTTTCCTCTACTTCTCTGATAGTATTCGGAGATAAGGGACATGATCTTATCATTCATTTAATCACATTATTTATGTTATGAATCACTAAGAATATAATTCTCATAATCTTTGATTTGAAACTTTCTCAAAGCTTCAAAATCCATTTCATCCTTGATCTTTATTTTTAATGCTAGATATTTTCTCATCTCACAAGAAATAATAAATTTATGTAATTCATCAAGAGATAAACCATATGAGTTTTATAAAGATGATATTTTAGAGTCAAACCTCTTGTGGAAGTTCCTCATAAGTTTATTAAAAATACTATAATCTTCCAAGATATCTCCAAACCCTGTGATGTTTCAAATGACTTCATTAAATATGGTGAAGTATTCATCAATAGTTTCTTCATCTATCATTTTTATATCTTTAAACTTACTTATCTAGATTTGTAACTTTTCTTCCTTCACTTTTATGTTTCCCTTGAAGATACTTTTGAGATTATCCCAAATTTCCTTATATATTTTTATAAACATTACCTTTGTAAAGATGTTTTCTAACAAATAAAAAAGAATATAATTTTTGGTCATTCCATCAACCTCAATGTTTATCTTGTTAGAAAAATTCATATGGGAATTTTTATCTATTAGTGGAAAACCAATTTTTGTCACATAAACAACATCCATTCCAAGTGATATAAGGTAGTGAATCATTCAATTTTCTCAGCCATGATAATTTATTCCATTGAAAGTAGGAATATCTTTATTGTTGACTAAGTTGAGATTTTTCATAATAAGGATTCAATAGGGTAACCTTAGTTCTGTTACCAATTGAAGTTTCTAAGGATCTTTGAACCAATAAGAATATGGGGTTAAATAAATGGGGGTTTTTTACATATTTCTAACTTTATGAAATTTAACCCCTTAAAACTTATTAGTGTTATTTTCTTAATCAACTTTTATAACAATATCACAAGCATGAAGATATGAGAAAGTAAACAAGTCATGAAAGATTTATAAGGTTTGGACTTAGTGTGAGAACATATATCCTTTCCATGGCCACTCCCATGGGTCCATGGATATTCATTATTAGAAATAAGTGAATATAACTTTCGAACCAACTCCCATTAGAATCATTCTATCTTCTGATAGGTATGATTATACTGAATCTAGTCGGTTTACAACTTTTCCATAGAAAGCTGAGTGACAAAAAAATATGAAACTTTCAGAATTCTAGTCCATAAAATTTCATATATAAATTCCATCTAGTTCCACCATCTAATAATGTCTATCTGATGTACTCTTCCTCTATCTGGTAAAATTATGTTGGGTGTGCCTCACAGAAATCTATTCTTTTTCTAACCTGTGATCTGTATTATTATCCAAAACACTACACCTCAAATTATTCTCTAAAAATTTCTATCCAATTTCAATATTTGGTATTCTAAACATAACCCATGTTTAATTCTTCTAATTGAAACTTACTCTATCTTGAACTTTTCTTCAACTTGAAAAATGATCTTTGGTTAGAGCCACACTTCTAACCCTACTTTTACAGCGCTTCAGAATTTTCATACATGTGAACAGTTTTAAGTACCAATTTACTTTTTCATGCATATTTATAGGTGATCTATAAGTGTAAAAGTAAAGAAACATTTTTCATTTTCTCACTCACTAAAATTCACAATTCTAAATTTCTCACACATTTTATTTTCACTTGGATGTTTCTCATCTCTTTTGGATACTTCTTAAATTTTCATGAATTCTCCATGACTTCCTAACTTTCTCAAACTTCCTTAACTTCATATTTTAAGGAACTTCACAAAACTTCCTTATTTTCTGTGAGATGAAAAAAATTTAAAACAACATAACATCATCATTCTAATAAAAATTCAATCCATAATTTTTTTTAAAACTTCTTTAAGAAGATATCTAACAAATCATTCTTCCTTTGATAAAACTCTCTATATATTCATTTCAATTTTTTTTTAATATATCACAATCCATTCTTCAACTAATGGTGAGTTCTTCCAAATACCCTTCTTTGGTTTTCTTTCAACCGATGACCTTCACATGAAATGTTCATATGATGGATCAACATCAAAATTTCATCTAATGGCCTGTTTATCTGATCAAACTTCTTCGGATAAAAACAACATAAAATTCTTGAAAACTTTTGTCTAATGGATTAATCTACCTTTGAATATGGTTGAATTTAGTGTTTCAAATTCTAAAGACTTTAGATTTATGCAACCTTTTCTACTCAAAAACATTGGCTTTAACTTCTTTGAGTTCTCCCCATTTATAAAAAGTTTGAAAAGTTACACTGTCATCATGTTTTTACCAAAATACTATCAAGAAGGTTTTAATGGAAATTTTTTTGTATTTATGGTACTATTTTTCTGAAACTCAACTGCAGTTCACTTTACTTTCACAAACATTGGATCTGGTCCATCCAATCAGCAAATTTTTTAAGCTATTTTTTATTACAGCATCTTTACCTACAAATTTTCAATTAGTATGTTTGGTGTTCTAGTTGAACTATTATAATTTTTTATGTATGATTAAGACTTTATATTGATCTCGATATGGTGAATTTATTCATGTTATCATCTTTTTCACTTCATTAAACTATAAAAAAGGACTGTCTGAATAGTTTTTCTAGAGATTCAATGTCCATAACAAGATTTTATATCCTTATTTGTCTTCAAACTTTGTATAACTTTTGTAAACATCAACTTGGATCATGATATTTTCATGATGTTATAAACTTTAAGATCATAATAGCATAATCTAACTTAAATAGAATGTTTCTTCATAAACTTCTTAATTTCCTTCTTCTCTAGTAACTTGTCTTTCCTTATTTTACAAAAACATTTTTGAATAAAAGTTAGTTGTAAAAAAATAAAAAATCTTTGATATGAAAACATCACAAAGGATATTCACAGTTAAATGAAATTTAAATTACAATTATAGTGAAAAATAAATTATAATTTTTAATTGGAATTTTATTTATCCAACACCACATGTCAATCAATAAAAGTGATAACCATATAAAATTATAACCAATTACATAACCAAAACTTTTTACAATTGAGGGCCAGTTAAATGACATTTCAATTATATTTTATAGAAAAAAATAATTTATAAGTTTTAATTTTAATTTTATTTAGTTGATTTCATTTATTAATCAAGATAAGTGATCATGTAACATGTTTTTATCCATTTATAGTACCTCTTATGTAATATTTCACAATAAATTTATATGAAAAACACTATATTAATTGTTTTTAGACTTTAAATAATTGACCCTTATCCCATAGTTTAATACCAAATCATAGGAAATCAAGTATATTTCATGTGAATAAAATGTTCCTAGTATGATTAATGAACATACACACCCTCTTTCCGATCAAGATAAGAGAAAAAAATACCATACATCAATAAACTCATAATCATGTGCATCACACAAGGTGAAATAATCCAACTATAAAATAAAAAAAGCAAGAACATCAATCCCATCCATTGTAACTTGGTTTTTTCCTTATACATGGGTCTGCAGCTCCTATCCATGAGTTATGTAATAACTCCTAGCAATGCCCTATACCCTATACCTTAAACAAATCTTAAGATAAAATAAAGGCTTTGATAGTGCATTATAATTTCCTCAACCCATGATCACTCGTAAGTTTTTATACTAGAGGGCTATTGGGACCTCATGCATGACTCCCCATTTACCAGAGGCTACCTAATAGTACAATGGGTCTTTGATGGTATGGTTGGGATACTATAGCTTCATATCAGAATGGAAACAATAGTATAAATAAAGACAATCATATATAAGCATCCAAATAAATAAATAAATGAAGATACATACATGCAAGTGCCAATAAATAATCACAACTCATTCTATATCAAGATAAACTATCTAAAATGTCAAGAAGTCATACACCAGGTGGTCACATATAAAAAATACCAAAAGGGAATAAAATAAATATATGAAGAATCCATAAAATGGTCTTTATTCCTAGCTTGGTCCTAATCTCCCATACTCCAATATAGTAGTCAAATTCACTCATCAGTCATGGGGTGATTTCCCTTATACTGAACTACAATCATGAAGTCTACTTGGGTACCAGATAGATTCTTGAGAAGGATGTGAGAACAAGTTAGTTTTCCACTATCAACGACATCTAAATTATATCCATCCTAATTAATAAATATATGGTGGGATTCATAATAATATAATTTAATGATAAATTAATAAATAACTAACTATTGACCCTCGAGATCCAAGGTGATAACCAAGGTCGACCATACCAGCTTTATCCTAAGATGGATTTCTCTATCCATAAAACCAAAAAAGGCACAACCAAATCCATGGGATGAGTCTTGGTTATCAAAAACTTGTAGTCATCTTATCTTCAAGGATCAAATCAGGGTTATTTCAAATCAAAAGTCCTCCTAAGTCTGAGGGGGTTGACCCAAGGCACTCTAAACTACAATTCCCATTGAGTCCAAGTGGGATTTCCCCAAAGAAATACAAATAATTATTCCCAATGAGTCTAAGTGGTATTTCTCCATGGTACTCTTAATCATCATTACCTTCAAGTATAAAGGTGATTTCCTCATGGAACTCTTAATTATTAGTCCAACTAGTCCAAGGGGGATTCCCCCTTGGAACTCATAATCATTAGTCCCAATGAGTCCAAGGGGGATTTCTCCATGGCACTCCTAGTCATCAAATCCATTGAGTCCAAGGGGGATTTCCCCAAGTCTCTACTAATATTTTGTACCATTGAGTCTAAGGGAGGTTCCCCAAGGAAATACTAATCATCATTCCAATCGAGTACAATGAGGATTACCCCATAGCACTCTTAATAAATTTTTATTTAATTCAATTTTACATTTATAAAAATTCATTTAATCATGGTTCAAGATCCAATAGTAAATATTAGGCATCGTTGATCATGTAAACCAAGCTACACTTTACATCTAAGGCACTCCAAGGGTTATCTCTTTAACCTCATGATTCACTTATAAGTTCATTACCACCTAGAAGGGAGGAAAAATTCATAGTATACAAGACAAAAGACCAATCATGTCCCATAGAGGGTTCTATTTCATGATTTTGGGCTAAACAATAATTATTTTTATTTTTAGGTCAAGCATGTGGTATGTCGACATGATCGAATGTCACACGTGGCAAATAAAAATGGGGATACTTTTAGGGAAAATATTTAAAACCACCTGCCTTATTTTAACAAATGATAAATCATCCAATAATAGTCTCTAATTTATACTAATTTGGTAGAAAATGGAAAATAAAAAAAATACCCAATAAATAGGGTATTTTTTTATAAAAATGAATAGAGAAAAAAACATGGTGGAAGATTTGAAGAAGAGTAGATGATATAGGAATAAACATACTTTTATCCTCCAATAACAACTGATGATAGTCAAATCTATAGAGAAATGAGTAAGCATGTCACTTTAAAAAAAGAGATCCGAAGGAGGAGTAAGATGTCACGTGGATATAGAAAAAAAAGGCCCCCTTTTGTTTTTATAACACCCCCCCCCCCTCAAACTAATCAAATTAAACACTAAAAAAGTCACATGGCATTAATTCATGGCCTAAATTAAGTTAAGGCCATGAATGAGCTTGGTTAAGGGGATCCACCCCTATTCTAGATAATTCATGGTGTAAAGAAATACTTCATGTTGTGAATGGTATGTAGTATGAATCCCTCTAGCTATATACCTACTCACTCTCCCTGAAACCTTCCCCAACCCATTTCTGACCCCTATAACATTTATAAGCAGGTAAAATGCACATGTTTTCAGTAAAACATAAAATAATTCACAACTTTAAAGCTTTGAGGTTTTATGTTCAATACTTTTTTATTATATTCTTTTATGCATTGATTGAAGCACTATTATTTTCTCATTGATAATGTTTTCTACTGAAATTAGGATTTTCTACCATGTATCTATATTAGAACATAAATCCATTGCTATGTTTTAAATAGAAACCTATTATATGTAGAGGGTTGGGTTTTGTGGTTATTATTATAGTGGCATATTGATTCAGTTGATGGTGGGACAATATGGATAGTGTGGAAAGGCATTGGGAATAATGTTAGGAATTTTAACTTAAGTTGAGATCCTAACTAGTCTATTTTATCTATTTTTTATACTTATTTATTATATGTTTGTTTATTTAAAATGCTTTTCCAAATTTAGGTATCTCCTTCTTTAAAATAGTATTTGATGTGTCTTAGTGCCTGAAGTCATGGAAGGTATATATTAATGAAATAAATAATGGGGAATGGTTTAGGAAGCTCATGATATTGGTAAGTGGAATATGAATAAAAAATTGAATTTAATTTATAATGAATTTAATAAAAATTTATTATGTCAAATAATGGAAGTTATTGATTCAATGGTTAATTATCTCAGATTAATAAACTAGAATTAGAATTATGAATTAGAACATATTGGCTTAAAATGATTAATGAGGATGTTAAGTAAAATTTGATGATGAGTCATTAATAAGAAAATGGAAATGAATTTATAATAAATGATAAATACTAATAATGATCCATGAAAGTTGTGTACATAAGAATTGTTAGTTTCCTGGTCCTTAGAGTTGTAAGCTTGGACGTTATGTGTGGAATTTGTTATAGATTGAGTCTTAGATAAGGTATTTTCCATTATAATGGTAATGTGATATATATTATTTATATTTTTTTATTTATTATGTTCCACCACCTAAGTTGGTAGGGGCAGTCAATGGCCATATTTGAATTTGGGTTTTGGGTGTTTCCTAGAATCTAGGTTGTAGAAGTTATAGATTTAAAACTATTTCGCCTATCTTGTTCCCTCTTCCAGATATAGAGTATATGTATCATATATAGGATATGATGGAATCTAGTTATAGTTGTGGAAGCTTATTGTTAGAGTGTATACATGTACTCAAGTTGTTATAGATTAAGATTATTATATGTGTTATTACACATGAGTTGTGATAGATTAAGGTATAGTCTTCATTTACATTGTTTGTAATGGATCATAGACTCTATCTAATACCATTTTTTAATTTTCACAAAACCAATTTAATAATGAGTGGAAACTGATACAAAAAAAATCATAAAACCACAGGACTTCCAAACACAATGATTATAACATTAAACCATTGAGTATCACCATCAGTCAGGTGCCACTTAGATACATTGGACATCCAAGCACCATAGCCTAAGAAGATCATGTTTTGAGATACCACTCTCAAAAAGTTACATACCTTTAATTGAGAAACCCTCATAATCCACGATGCCCAACCATCAAAGATATTGTATTCTCACCATTAATCCATGAGGATCACTGAATTTTGTCTCCTTGAAACCAACAAATATAACATTATCGTTGAGACACTATATTTCGAAGAACTGTAATGGAGATATTCCAAGTATTAGAGAAATAAAACATAGCTATAAAGCACACCAAAGGTACCATATCCCCAAAATTCCATCGGTCTGCCACTATATCCAAATCCAAACCCAGACAAAATTGTCAATAAATAGAAGACAAAAAAGAAGAGAAATTTCCAAAGAACTGAGAACCCGCCTTAATTATTGTGTTATTTACTTATGTTAATTACTTGGTGTGTGATTCTTGGTAAGGATATAAATATAGTTTACCTGATTTTGGTGGTGAGTTGATTTCATTATTTATTCATTAGGGATTTATTATGCTTCTTTCACATTTTCACAAGATATTTCAAGGAGTATCCTACTGGTTATAGTAGTAAATCCACCCTTATATATATACACATTTATTGTTTAGCTCCACTAGAGGTAGTTGGTGATTGAACTATGTGTTGCTATATTGTAGAGGTTTTTTGTGATTTTCTTGTGATCATGGTCATTTTTGTAGTATTTGTGGTGGTATATTTAATTTTTGGGTTTTTATTGTATGAAATTTCATGTATTTGGATTTGGTTTATATATTATTATGGATTTGATCAGTGGTTATTTTAAAAAATCCTAGAAATTATGAGGGCAATTCATCATATATGTGTTTACTTTATATCATCAGTGCTACTAACCATCCTATGGATAATTGGAGGTGGTTTATAGGGGTCACTCCCATCTCCACTATAAGATCAAGAGGGGTACTAGTGCGGGTGGGTTGTGATAAAGCAATAACAAATATTTTGGTTAAGAAATAATATAGATCTTGGATATATGAATTTATGAATATTTCATGGGTTGGTAGATAAATAGTATAAGTTGAACTTAATACATGATGTAATAAAGGTAGATTGTCTAGGACATGGGATTTTAGGGCCCTTGTGATCTGATTTAAGGAATTTAAGTTTACTAAACATACTAAGCAAAGTGGTGTTACTCGTACAGTAAAAACCTAGGTAAGAATTTTGAATTATAATTTTATATTCCTATGATTTAATTGGGTATATGATGGTAATTGAGATTAATTTTAATTAATTAATATTAATTATTCCATATATTAGTTTCAGGAAGTTCCTGATGTTTTCTATTTTGTAGGTATGGCTCTAGGTTAATTTCCTTGTTAAGCTCACACTGAAAAAGTTCAATAAAAAGCACTAGAATATATCCAAAAAGTTGAATTATACAAAATTTATTCTTAGAGGAAGACACTTATAGAGTATTAGTGTCATAGTATGTATAAGTATGAGGGATAAATTTTATATTTGTAGACTGGGGCCTAGTTGGAGGAGGTAAATATGTCCTTCAGTTTAATCTATGATTAGAGGGAACATTGGATTTTGTTATTTTTTAGTGTATTGTATGGAGCTTCTCTTCTATGTTAATTTTTTCTCTTTAGTGAATGTGATGATTGAATGGTTTCATGGAAGAAGTTCAGTGATCTCTTTCAATTTGAGTTCCTTTCTTCAATTGTTAATGAAGTTTATTGATGGGAGATTCTTACTCTCCACCATGGGACTTCTAACATTTAGGATTTTGGTATTAGGTTCAAGATTATCCTTCATTTTATTCAGTTATCCTTCTAAATGAAGAGTCCATAGAAAAGAATTTTGAGGAGGTGTAGTGTCTATAAATCCATTTTCATCTCACCCTATTCACATTGTCAACATTTCCTGAGGTTAAGGAGAAGTAAAATTTTATCAAGAGGATAATATCTATGTATAGATCATCATAAGAGGGGAATATTTAGGCCTCTATGAGGATTATATCTATGATTAAAGGTTATCAGTTTCCTATCCATTCAAAGTTTCAGACATTAGGGAGTCATCTTCATCGGCCTTCATCTCATTTCATTATATCTTGAGGTTATTGAACCTCATGGGAGATTAGACATTATTTTATTTTCATATAGAGTTCGTGTACATAATAATATCAAGTGTTTTAACTTCCTTGATAGTCATTGTGGTGCTAGAATCCATATTTTGGTTTAGTCATCACATTATTACCCCTTGAGGGAATAATTTCAACATGGTACTTCCAGATTTGATTGGTATAGAGGAGATGGGATGGGCAATGGACATCCCCATGATATTCCTTCCCCTCACTGATGGAGAGTAGATCAAAACCATTTAGGTGGAATACATTAGGTCCAAAGAGGTCATGGACCAGGGCACATCCAGATTCATTCCCTAGAGTTTTCAGTGCTAGGTGAACCAAACATCATACAAGGTACCATCTATTTATATTCTAATTGAGTGTATGTTTTATTGAATTTAAGAGTTTCAAATTCCATCATTGCACCCACCATAATCCATGCTCTAGAAATTGAGGTGGAGGGGATTATAATTCCCTTGTAATTGACTTTTCTAGATTGTGGTCAAGTTAGATTGTGTGATGTATGTAGAGATTGTGAGATGATGTTCAGGTATTATCAATCTTTAGGAGATTTACTATGTTTTTAGATACACCCATACAATTTTATCCTCAACAAGGAATAGTTTTACTTAGTTTAGGATATTATTGATTTATCTAAGATGTGAGTTATATTCTATGATTTTAATGGTAATCATGTTGTGTTCATTAGTGAAAAAGATCATTAGATTGGTTGGATGTGTGTCAAGTATTTGTCTTCCATGATGTCTGAGTTGATTTTGAGTATAGTATAGGTCTATCTATATGTGTTTCATAGAGTTATGGATGAGTGTGAATATGTTTTTTCAAAATATATTTTAATTATACCCCCTTTATATGAGATCGATCTTATGATAGAGTTATAATTGGGTTTCTCTCTCGTATCAATGTCTCTATACAGTAATATAGCTTGTGAGTTACAATAGATCTAGATTTAGATTGAATATATTTTTTAAAGAGGTTTTATTTGACCCAAAATATCCTCTTGGGGTGATCTAGTACATTTTTTGAAGAAGGGGTGTGGAATTATATGACTTTTTAATGATTATCATCACTTGAAATAGGTGAAAGTAAAGAATCAATATCCCTTACCAAGAATTGATAGTATTTTATAATAACTGAAGATATTGATTTATGGTTATTAAATCATTATATATGGGTGAAGTATGAATATATTCTGAATACTATATTCAACTATAATTATAGCCACTATGAGTTCATAGTAATTCCATTCAGTGTTATGAATGCACCAGCCGTGTCCATGGGACTACTGAACTCTATGTTTGATGTGTTCCTAGACCATTTTTTGGGGATTTTCATTGATGATGTCCTTGTGTATTCATAATTTGAGGAAGATCATGTTGAACATCTATATATATTTTTGGAGTTCCTATAGTAAAATAATCTATTTGGGAAGTTGTTGAAGAGAAATTTATGTGCATGTGGGGTGCATTTCTTGGGATATAATTTGTTTTAGCTAGAAGTATTTATGGATACTTTGAAGATTGAGGTAGTTATTTCTTGGTTATCCCCTAATAATCTTGAAAAGGTGTGGAATTTCCTTAGTCCTATATCCAATTATTAGAGTTTCATGAATGAATTATCTTAGATTGTGGCTTCTATGACATCCTTGACCTAGAAGAATGAGGATTTTATATTTTATGACCAATTTTATGAATATCTTGAGCATTTAAAGGAGAAAAAAATCAATGATATAGGTCTTTATTTTCTATAGGGACTTATGTTTTAGGTATTTTTACAATGATTTGGGTCTTGGATTGGGTTGTGTCTGGATGTAGTAGAGAGTGGTAATTTATTATGGTTCCTAGTAGTTATAGAATCATTAATGTAAATGCACTACCCGTGATCTTGAGATTCCTGCAATCTTATTTTCTTTAAAGTTACAACAACACTATCTCATCGACAAGCACTTTTTGGTCTTCACGGGTCATAGGAGTTTGAGATATATCTTTACTTTGTGTGATTTTAACCTATAAAATGATAGTTTATGGAATTATTGTAGGATTAGAACTTCAATATTTTTTATACACCAAGTAAAGGTAATCTTGTTGACATGATGGGTATTAATTAACATGGATATTTAGTTTGAGGGTTTGTAAATTCTTCTAGAGTGGTGTAGGAGCTTCCAGCAATGCACCTTGATATAGAGAAAGTGGATGGTAGAGGGTGCCTCAAGAAAATGACTATTCCGTGATCCTTAGTGTATCAAGTGGAAGAATCAATTAGGGGATTCTAAGTTAAAAGTTCGGTAGGATCATGTTGTTTGTGGAAATTCCCCTTAAGGGGTGGTTAGAGGATTAACAATATTATGTTATTAAATTTAAGGATTTTTGTTCCCTTAATGATGCATAGGGTTGTTCTTCATGATTTTCATATATAACCTTTGGTAGTTCATCCTAGTGTCACTAATATGTATCATGCCTAGAGGATTCAGTTCTTGTGGCCAGTTATAGAATTCATATCCTAGTGTTTGGTTTTCTATAGGGTAAAGGTTGAGCATCGTGTTCTTGGTGGGTTTCTTCTACTACTAAATGTACTTCAATGGAATAGGTAGGATATTTAAAAGGAATTCATGGCCATTTTACCTTGATCTCAAGGTGTATAGGATGTTATTTGGGTGATTGTGGACCATTTAACGAATTCAAATCACTTATTGGAGATTAATGGATTGATCATATTATATATCTTATATATATAGTATTTATAAGATATTATACAGATCCACGGGGTATTGAGGATGATAATATCTGATCATGATCTCCATTTTACCTCTTAAGTATGTTGAGGTCTCTAGAATTATTTTTTCTCTCAATTATTCCTCATAATATCTTTTCATCCATAAATAGGTAGTTAGACAAGGAAGATTATCCAAATATTAGAAGACTTGTTGTATGTATGTGTTCTATATTTTGGTGCTTCTTGGGTAAATAACATACCCTTGATCAAGTTTCCTAATAATAAAAATTATCACTCTACAATTGGTATATATTCTTTCAAATTATTTTATGGTTTCCCATTCATATATCCATTATGTTAGACTGGGGTTGGAGAGTAAGCTATTCTTGAAACAGAATTGGTGTAGAGAATAATAGAGATGGTGCATGAGATTTATGAGGGGATAAAGGAAACACAAGATTATCAAAATGCCTATGTTGATCATAGGAGGAGGACCTTTGTGTTTTACATTATAGATAACATGTTATTGAGGGTTTCTCCTCACCATGGGTAGTGGAGGTTTGGTCATGGGAGTAACCTTTATCCCTAATTTGTTGGACCTTTCATAGTGTTAGAGCACATTAATGAAGTTTCATATTAATTAGAACTTCCTCAATAGATAGATCATATTCTTGATGTTTTACATGTTTCATATCTTCTTTGGTATCTTCATAATGACACCCATGTCATTGAATGGTACGAGTTGGATGTTGAAGATGATGTGATGTTCAAATAACAACCTGTTGAGATTCTTGATCATCGGTAGAAGGTGTTTCATGGGAATTTTATTCCTTTCATTTTTGTTATATGATGAAAATTTTTCTTAGAAGAGAATAATTTTTAATGTGAGTTTCATATATTCAATCAATATCTTTAGTTGTTTGATAATTGATTTTATTGATATGATATGCATGACTTTGACTGGTTAATGAGATGTTGATGATGTTATGTGATTATATGCCTTTTTCACTATGATGAGTTTATTATAATCTTGTTATAGAGAGATCCCTAATTGGTATCTCATGGGATTTTTATTTTACAATCCCCATCGTGTTCCTTCTCAAGTTTTTTCATTTATCAGGTGTTGAGGGAGCCCATGTATGTTTCATGGTAGTCTTGGACATTTAATAAGGGATGTGTTTCTTAACATAGAATTTCAACTGGGAGAGGTGTGTTGCATCATGATGGGTTGTGTCACACCATGATTTATTATTGGGGATTTGTATCATGGAATGAGGAATGTGTCATGGATTGGGGGTGTAAGTTGTGGGGGTTAAGTGTCACATTGTTTTGGGTTAGATACCTAGTCATGAAGTGACTTATATTGTAGCACCATAAAATATTAGTTTTTATTACTTTAAATGAATACTATGTTTGATATCATGTACCACATGCAACATCGAGTGTAAATTAACTGTGACATACTATAGATATATTATTCATTAAATATGACTATTATAACCTTGTCATTAGATTAGTAGGTATGAATAGGAGTAACTTAATTATGAAATATCTATAGAAAATTTTTACTAATACAAATCGATTGATTAGTTCCTATAAAATAAGTACTCACTTTTGAATGATAATAAAGAAATCATATAAGGTTAAGAACAGTTAAGGTTTAAAAGGGTCATTTTTCTATAAAAGTAGGTTTTATTTATGTTTTATGTTTTTATTTAATAGATAAATTCCAAAATTTAATAATTTTAATTTGTATAAATGAACTTAATTTTTTAATTCATCATGTTGAAATAAGCTTAAGATAAATTTTTTGGATTTTTCTAAAATAGTTGATTTTTGGATTAATAGTGAAAAATATTGATATTACAAATACTGTCATTTTTATGATATTATCATGATATAATAATGACTTAAAATTTTATGAAAAGAAATTATATAACATATAAATATTTAATAATTAATATAATTCATTTAAAAGTATAATTTTAAACCAAAACTCTATTTTTTACTTTTTAGAAATCTAAGTGAAGTTTTTATTCTAATAAAAATTGTTTTTGGATCATCTCTATTAATAAAGTATTCAAAAGGATACTTTAGGTTTTTGTTTTGTTTTAAATTAAATTTAGTCTAATTTTATATAACATAATATAATTAATTTTATTTTAATCAACATTATACTTTATTTTTGTGTAAAATCATTTTTATGCTTAAAATGGACATTTTTCTAAAAAGTATTTTTTATTGTATTTTGAAAACTTATATTAAAAGTAATTTTTACCACTTATATAAATCAAATATTAGAAAATTTATTGCATATTTGGAATCATTATATTCATATTTGGTAAGGATTTCAATTTATTTTTTATTCATAATGAATAGTTACCATAGTAAAAGTTTATGACCATGGTAAGGGTTCAAAGGAATAATGAGGGTGTTAAACTAAGATACAAGGCATGAAATATCTCTAAATATTGTCTAAATTTTATTTTTTGAGTTTATTATGGCCTTAACTTACCATATATTCTAAATTTTACTAAATAGGATCCACTTTAAATGATAAAATAATTTATTATATTTTAAAGTTCTTAAAATTTACATGGGTGCCACTACACTCACTTATAAAAGGTCACCTCCTATCATCATTTATCCACACAATTATAGCACCCTATATCGACCAATATCTACCAAATTCCCTCCTGAACTCTATTAAACATGACCTATAGGTTCTGTTCTCACTAAAATACCAATCCTAGAAGGCTTAAGATGTAAGAAAAAGAAAGATATCAAGGACAAGCTACAAGACTTAGCCAAATTGTTTCAAAGTATATTTATTATTATAAATCATTAAAATATATTATAACCATCCTAATATAATGAAATAAATATATTTACTATACTTAAATGTTATTATAGTTATGGAAAAAATATTTTCTACCTCCTTTCTATCTCATGGAAAATGAAAATGTCACTTGTGCATACATGCATAATATCACCTCCATGATGTGATGTGTTTCATTTTTCATCACCACCTCACACGGCTAGTTATAAATATATATTTAATGGATATATATGGTGTTAATAAAATAATTATGATTGTTTAAATATAAAATATTATCTAACTTCCTACTCACTAATCCATTGAAAAATGATAATGTCGCTCGTGTGTACGTGTGAATTACCACCTCCACAAAGTGATGTGATTCATTTTTCATTTCCAACTTACATGGTTGGTTATAAGGATGGATTTAACGAATAAATACAATATTTATAATATTATTATGATTTTTTAATTGTAAATCTTTATCTTATTTTTTTTCTTTTAATCTAATTGAAATATGAAAACGTCTCCCATGCGTACATACAGACTATCGCCTCTATGAAACAATGTATTTCACTTTTCAAGACTACATTAAATGGATGATTTTAAAAGTATATTTAATATATAAACATTATAATTATAAAATTTTATGATTTTCTAGATTATGTAACCATGAACCCTTTAACCATTGTCAATGTATCAAAGTTATTTTAAAGGTCTAGGATCGAAAAAAATTCAAAATGTATTATGTAAAGTTAACCAATTTAGTAACTAAATTGAACATGATAATAAATAAAATAAATGACTAAAAATAAGTGAATTAACAATAAAATGGATCTTTATTAGGTAAATTATTAATATGATTCTATTATTTAGGGGTTATATAATGTACGAAATGAGTCAAGACTCAAGGTAAGGGATTTATAGTCTAAATTTCCTTTCTTTAGGACTTATGCCATTTTCACCACATGGTTTCTTTTATGTGGGGAATAATTTGTCATATGTATGTATTTTATCATTTATTTATATAAATTAAATTGTTTTAAAAATCCTTTCCAATATCTCCCCTTTAATTTTCTTTTAATTTAAAAGTTAACAGATGTAAGGGATTTTTCTTTAAAACCATGTATTAAATATTTCCTTTCAACTCATTTTCATCCATATCCATGTTCTTAAAAAATTTTCAAAGATGTTATTATTTATACTTAAAAGGTTTTTAAAATTAATTTTCAAATACTTTTTATGCTTTTATAATGGTTTAAAAAAGGAACCTTTTTAACATTTTCTGTACGGGTCACTTTTGACTCTTTTCACCAAAGTGCAAAAGAATGTTCTTTTAACATTTACCATATAACTGACTTTTTTCCACGATTATTGTCATTATTCATTATAAATACCCTTATATATTTTTTTAAATGTTTTTCATAGAATATCTTATTCCCATTATTCTATATATTTTTTATTTTTAATATTTTTCAAAAGAAAAGAATATTCCTCTTTATTTTTATATGTTAATGGAAACTGCTTTTCTTATGGGTTCAAATGAGTTTTTTAATGGTTTGTGATGAAAAGGTATAATATTATAAATATTTTCTTTATGATATGGTACTTATTACTTATATATGATGAAAATTGATCCTATTATATATCTCTACAATGCATTGGGTAATGATTTAGTCTTTAGAGGAGAAAATGAGGTAGATGGGATCGTTATTCCTATGGAATTAATAGGTTTTCAGTTATTCTGATATGTATTAAAAGAGTGAAACGCAGGTTATGAATATTATTCCTCAAGTTTTCAACATGGTTTTTCTATGATTAAATTTATTTTTAATTAAAATATTTTGATTTTAAGAAGGTATTCAATCTTTTCAAAGTGAAAGTTTTATTTTCAAGGAAAACCATTTTCATGGGTTGTCATGTTTTCTCAAGATGCATTCATAGATTTCATACCATTTATATGGGTTTTAAAGTTTTTATTTGATAAAATATTTATTTTTACATGTGATTATTATTTACTTATATTCTCAAAGTTTATTGTGAAAAAAGGAAAACATTTTTATAGGTTTTTGTGTTTTTCATTAGACTAACAGGTTTCCATTATTTTTATATCCCTTACTAAAATTTTTGTGATCATACAAAATTTTAAAATGTTTTTAAAAGGATATAAGGATGTGTAGATACTATATCAAGGTAAATATTTCAACTGTGGTGACTCATCTAAAATTAAGGGAAAGTGTTTTGAATAAAACAAGGTTATAAATTTAAGAACCTGATTTTATGGAAATAATGTACATTGTGTGGAACTATCCAGTTTTCTATGTAATGGTTTTTCATAATTCTATAAAACTCTAAAACTAAAAGATCTTGGGAATTTAATGATGTTAATTCAATTCAATTGAGCTCATAATTATGGGTAGTTTAATGTTATGGGGGCTCATATTAATTGGTCGCGGCATTAAGAGTCTTGAGGAAGATTTCAGAAAAGGGGAAACCCTTATATATCAAATGAAAAACTGTTACATATGGATTTAATCTTATGTATTTCCTTTTAGACTTATCTAGTCATAGAATTAAGTATTTTCACCAAGCTATGATGGCCTAGAGTCTTGGTTCCTTGGTTCTTCCGTATTGTAGATCGTCGTATTGTGGTGGATAGGCCACACCTTGATGTTTTTATGGGGTTAATCAGGGTGGGGAAGAAGGGTTATAAGTCATAACATGATCTTCAGGGGTTTGAACATTAAAAAGTTACACACTCTGTTAAAATTTGAACCTCATTATTTCTATTGAATAAATGGTTTTTGATCAAGAGGAAAAGTGGGATCTACATGAGGATTTTGTGTTGAGATCTTTGAATTTAGGCTTATCACAGCGTAGTGAATTCTTATCATGTTGTGACACTATAATATTCAGGACTTATTATAAATTCAAGGATGTAGTCAATTTATCTATATTTATTCCCTCTCATCTTGAACACCAGGTAGATTTAGGATCTTTTTTGATAAGCCTATTCTTTTGTGATCGATTCCTATGCCATTTCTTTGCATAAAAATAACTTTGATCCAAGGTATTTTTTTCCTCCTTTTTCATCCTATTTTATCTTCTTTGTTCTCTTCCATTAATTATTTCTAATCCATATTAGTTCCTTACCTTTGCTTTATATGGGTTTATTATCAGTGATTGATAGAGGATTCTTGATAGGATGATGCCCTTAGGATTCATGGGATTCTCATGAGCTTTTAAGTTAGTGTTTTTCATCCATCATTCCATAATTGTTTATTGAACGTTGAATATTCAAATAAAGGTATGGAATATGAGATTTATAATCTTTATATAATTTTGAATTTTGATTAATAATTATATGGTTTTTAATGGGTAAAAATTTGTAATTTTCCTAAATAATATAATAATCTATAATTTAAAGAATTAAAGGATTGGTTGTGCTGTTTTAAAAACAATTTTGATTATTAATCGTGATTATACATCATGTTATTTACTAGATAGTGTGATAATTATTACTACGATTAATTATGAATCCATGAATTATTCATTATACCAAAAATTGATTAACAACTTTAATATGGTAAGATAACGAAGAAAATGAATGATTTATTCATGGAATTTATCATTCTTCCTTGAAATTTATTTTCATAATAAATAATTTCTTTGAGAATATTATTTGAATAACTTTTAATGGTATTTATTTTTATTTTGTTTTGTTTTGTTATGATGAAACTTGATCAGAATAAATTAATTAATCAATTTAATAAATAAATATAATGTTTACTGGAATTAATATCAGTGATAGACCTTGTTTAGTTCTTGTTTGTTGCATGCTTGCATGCATTGATTAAAGCATTATTGTTTTATCATTGATAATTTTTACTAAAATAATTATGATTTGTTTCCATGTGTCTATATTAGAAAATAGATACGGTGCTGTATTTTTAATAAAAACCTGGTATGATTGGTTGATATGTCGATAATCAAGTTGTGTTGATATTGTTGTGTTGGCGGCTTTGTACAGTTGATGGTTGGATACTATGGATGGTGTTGAAAGTAATTGGGAATGATGCTTATAATTTTAACTTAGGTTTGGATCATTTATAGTATATTGGGTTCCAATTGTTTCCTACTTAGTTTCTATATGTTTTTTTAGTTCTGAATTCTTATTGCAATTCAAGTATGTCCTTATTTTCAATAGGCTTAGATGTGTCTTAGTGCTCAGAATCATGGAAGGTATATATTAATAAATTAAATAATGTGGAATGGTTATATAAGCTCGTGATTTTGGTAAATGGAATATGAATAAACATTTAAAGTTGATTAATGGTGAATATAATGAAATATTGTTATGTTAAATGATAGATGATATAGGTTTAATGATCAAATGGATTGGATTAGTAAACTAGAATTATAATGTTGAATTAGAACATCTTTGATTAAAATAATTAGTGAGGATGTTAAATTAGATTTGGTGAGGAGTTATTAATGAAAGAATGGAAATGAATTTATAATAAGTTATTAATGTTATAATGAACCTTGAAGGTTGTGTGCTTAGGAATTGTTAGTTCCCTAGTCCTAGAGTTGGCAGTTGGGATGTTATTTGTGAGGTTAGTTATGGATTGATTCTTGCGTAGGGTAGTTTCACTTATAATGGTTATTTGATATATATTATTTATATTTTTTTATTTCTTATGCTCCACCACCCAAGTTGGTAAGGAAATCGAACACTCATATTTAGCCTTGGGTTTCATGTGTTTCCCAAAATCAAGGTTTTATAGATTATAGATGGATAATCGATCCCACTACCCCACTCTTTGTTCCAAACATAGAGTGTATGCAGGCATATTCAGGCTATGTTATCTTACAATTATAAGATATGTGCTCATATGGGCTATAATGGATCTATATTATGACATGCATTTATATGTTGGTTGTGGTGGATTTAGATTACAGTGTATACATGTATCCAAGCTATAATAGATTATGATTATTATGTGTTTACTTACACATGGGTTGTGATTTCTTAAAGTATAGTGTGTATTTACATGGGCTTAATGGTTCATAGACTATCTATGAAATTATGGGTATGTGATAGTGTTGTGGTTGTGATGATTGGTTATAGTTGTGATTATGTAGATATAACTATGATGTGTATTATGACCTATAGAGTGGATGGGAGCACCAAGACATAATATGTTTTGGTTTTTGGTTACTGGCTCCATAGAAAAGTGGTAGTGAGGTACCCTTCTTATATAAATGATGTCGGATTATGTTACTTTTGTGTGTTACTTGGTGAGTAAAACTTAACGAGAATGGGAATATAGTCTACCTAATTTAAGTTACTAGTTTATTTCATTATTTATTCACTAGGGATATAGTATGATTATTCTATATTTTCATGACAGGTTTCAAGGAGGATCATACTAAGTATACTTGTATGCTCACCCCTGTATATATTTTTTTATATATATATATATATATATTCAGGTACACAAGAGTAAATTGGTGATTGAGATAAGAGTTTCTCTCCCATAGAGGTTGATAATGAGTTACTAGTGATCATGGTTCTTTTCATAGGTATTTTTGTGGTATATTTTCCTTTTATTTTTTCGTTGAATAAAATTTCATGTGTTACAATTTGATTTATATGTTACTATAGAGTTGATGAGTGGTTATTCTATTATTTTATGGGAATTGTGTGGGTAATTCCCAACATATGTGTGTGTTTTTTACCCTCAGTACTGGTTGACAACCCATAGCCAATTGGATTTAATATTTTTAGGGTCACTCCTTTCTTGAATGTTGGATCGATAGGGGTACAAGTAGGGATGGTTCATAATAGAGTAGTATTAAACATTTTGTTCAAGAGATACGATGGAGCTTGGGGATATATATTGATAAGTATTGCATGGGTTGGTAGGAAAACAATATCAATTGGACTTATTATATGATATAAATGGGGGATACTAGTTATGACAGGTAGTTTTAGGGGGCCCTATGATCCAATGTAAGGACCTTAAGTTTACTAAATGTACTTAGAAAAATGGTGATGATTTCAAGGAAAATACTTAAGGAATATGCATCATGATTTTCTGCACCTATGATTAAATTAGGTAGATTATGGGAATTAAGGTGAATTTTAATTAATTAATATTAATTATTCCATATTTTGGTTTTAGGATGTCCTTGAAATTTTCTATTTTATAGGTATGTCTCTAATTTAATCTCCATGTCAAGATTACATAAAATAAGTTTAATAAGATGCACTAATAGACCATTATAGAGTTTAAGTGGATGAAGAAAATTCTTAAAGGAAGGTGCTTCAAGAGTTTTAGTGCTAGGGGTTGTAGAAGTAAGAGGGATCTATTTTAGAACAAGATAATATGTATTGGTTAAAGGAGATAGAGATTACCTTCATTTTATTCCATGCTCAGAGGGAGCACTGGATTCTATTGGATATCAGTATATTGCATGGATCTACCCTTCAATGGTGGTTTTTATTCCTTGGTGATATCAAGGAGTCAGTTGTTTTAGGGGATAAGTTCAAAAATTAATTTTAGGATGAGTTTCCTTCTTTGATCGCGAAGGAGGATTGTTAAAAAGATATTATTACTCTGTACCAAGGAAGTTATAGTGTTCTGTAGTTTTTTATTCAATTAAAAAATCTATAATTTTTTGATTCATATCTATTTCTAGATGAGGAGGCTATAGCAAGGAATTTTGAGGTGGTGTTGCATCTATAGATCCAGCACCAGGACACCTCGTTCATGTTTCTGACATTTATAGAGGTGCTAGAAAAGGAAGAGGTTATTGGGATGATATTGGATAGGACTAGATCATCATGGGAGGAGAGTTATCAAGAATCTTTTAGGAGAAGAGTTGTGTAAGAGGTTCTCAGTTACTTAGCCAATCAAAGTTTCAGACAATAGGAAGTTGGCCTGTCTCCCTTCATCTCATTTCACTAGAGTTGGAAGTTCTCAAACCCCTATCAGGAGATCTAGAATTATTTACTTTTCATGTGGATGTCATGTTCATTAGAATCTTTAGTATCTAACCCTCCTTAGAATTTATCATGGAGTTAGAGTCCCACTTCAAGTTCAGTAACTACAACAGTACCCTCCAAGGAAGCAATAGTAGTAAGGTGATCTAGGGTTTGATCAATATATGGGAGATATGGAAGGAAAAGGATATTCCCATGACGTTCCTCATCCTTGTGGAATTATATCAGATCACATCCATGGATTTGGATATAATCTGGTCTAGAGAGGTTGTGGAGTAGGGTTAGGTTCAATTCATTCCCTAGAGATTCCAGTGTTAGGAGAGCTGAATGTCATACAAGGTACCATTTCTTTATATTTTACATGGGTGTAATATTTATTCAATTTAGAAACTATTCACTCCTTTATTTAACTTTCCCTAGTCTATGATCCATGAATTTAGGTGTAGAGTATCTATTACCCTTGGTGTTGACTATTCTAGTTATAGGGTGAGTTAACTTGTATGATGTATGTAGAGATTGTGAGTTGATATTAGGGAAACATTAATCATGGTGATATCTATCTTTGTAGATAAAAATATACAATTTCATCCTCAGTATGGATCATATGTACTTGGTTTTGGTTAATATTGATTACTTTAGGAGTTAAGCTATATTCTTTAATGTTGATAGTGAGCATGTGGTGTTTATTGGTGTGAAAAATATTCAAATGGGTCAAAGGTGTATTGATTCCTTATCGTATATAATTTCCAATTTTATATTGAGTTTAGTAGAGTTATATCTATCAGTGTTTCCTAGGGTTTTGGAAGAGTACCAAGATGTTTTTTTAGATGAACTTATGAATCTACCCCCCTTGACATGAGATTGAGTTTTAGATAGAATTACAGTAAGGTGTATCTCTAATATCGATGTCTCTATATAAGATAAATATTTATGAGTTGTGAGAGATCCAGGTTCATATTGATGATCTTGAAGGACCCCGGAACACCCTGAGAGGGGATGGGTGAATCAAGGTGTCAACTTTTTCTTTTAAACTGATTGATCTTGTTCCCACGTTGGTAGGAACCTATTAATAATTTATGAAGAGGAAGTGTAGAAAATAATCAATCACATGCAAAGAAATGACACAATAATTTTACTTGGTTCACCACTCAGGGATACATACAAGGATAATATGCTGATAGTGTTTCAATAGTACCAAAAACCATTAATCTTCACAAGTTATGGATTACAAGAGTTTAGCATAGTCACTCTATGCTAGGCACACTTCCTTTACAAGGTTTTAGGGATAGCACACTGTGTCCCTCATATCACTTTAGATGACTCCCCCTTGCTCACTACATTGGAAGAATATTCACTCAGTTGAATGACTTGAAGGTCACTTAAATGGTTTGGAATTAATTTATGCATCCTCAACTGTAAATGGATTCTATTTTGAAGTCCCATAATCACTCACATATGTAATTTATTTTCCTATACACTGATATGTTATGGAAATTAATTTTTCAAACTGATTTGGCCAATTTTTGACTTCTGTGGGTGTTATGTGTACTACTGTTGTTTCTGCGTACCGCTGCTGTTTCTATGTACTGTCTAGCTGTTTCCATGTACTACTGCTATTTCTGCATACCATCCAATTGTTTTTTTGTACTGTTGTTGTTTCTGTGTACTGTCCAACTCCTCCACGAACTATCCTTCTCCACGTACTCCCCTGCAGCATGTACTGCTACACTCCTCTATGTATCATCCTACTCCACGTACTACCTTGCTCAGCCGCGTACTGTGAGAGATTCTTGCATGAATTTCACTCTCTTCTGTGAACTATTTTCCTTATGTAGATGATTCTCTCCATGTACTGTCTTCTCCTTCGCATACCACTTCATACTTCACTGAATTTCTTTCTGAAATTTTAAATCTCCAATATCATCCCTTAACAATGGGGATTACTGCTCCTTAAATAGGAACATAACTCCACAAATTTTGGTAATCTGATTTACCCAAATTTTCAATGTGGGACAATCTTCACTATAAACTAAACTCCATCTATGAACAGTTAGCCTCCACCATGTACTGCATCCTATGAACTATGAACCTTTATCATGTACCGTTAATCTTTTATGTACCGTATGTCTGTCAGTCTGCATACTGCATCTCTTCATTGTGTACCATCGCTATGAACCATTTTCGGCAGCATTTCGCGTACCGCATGCCTTCACCAAGTATCATCACTATGAACTTTTTCAGTTTTGTGCATTGTTTCATGTACCACACACCTTCACCATGTACTCCACACCTTCACCGCGTACCATGTGCCTTTACTGCGTACCTTGCACCTTCACCGCATACCGTACATCTTCACTGCATACCATTTCTACAAACCATTACCAAACTACCTATTTTTTAGGCTCAAAAATTTGGAAAAAATTGGAAAATTGCACCACCTTTAATACTACTTTCAGCCTCAAACATATGACCCTATTATTTGAAAACTCCCTATTCATCCATGTGCATATTGACAATAAACACAAACCAACCTCCATTATTAGCAACGATCAGCCTTGGTTCCAACAATCTTACCCTTTGGGTTTATTGGAAATATCCAGATAAATTCACTAATGCACCAACCATGATCAAAACATAAACCTTCAAGAAATAACTCAGTCATCACTCTAATTCTACATGAGTAGTGCTCGATGAAGAAAACAAGAGAGAGGACATGAATTAAGTTCTCATCCTTTTATTTTCTCCCCTGTAGTTTTATTTCTAAATTTTTCTATTCTCCGTCTTTCTCGTAACCAGAAATAAATAGAAAACTCTTCATTGAATTTATCCATTCTCCCCCATTGGAAATAAACCCAATAAACTTCATCTTGACTTGTGGATTTAAAAAAACATGCTCTCCCTGGATTGTATCTCCCCCATAAACCTGCATCATTTCAATAAACATATTAAAAACAGTTAAAACAACTAGGGAGAGGGAAATCTCATAACCTCCTTATACACTGGGAGGTAGTTGAACATAGAGGTTCAACCATTGTTTCTTAAACCCAGCCACTGACAGTGGCTTGGTCATAATGTCAGCTACTTTCTCACTAGTTTCCATATAGTCCATTTTGATCACACCTTGTTTAGCTTTTTCCTTGATGAAGTGATATCTGATCTCAATATGTTTCATACAAGAATGCTAAATAGGATTCTTCATAAGATTAATTTTACTCTTGTTATCATAATAAATCATCATTGGTTGTTTCACCTCACCAACTATGTCACTCAGTTCCTGATTCATCTAAAGTAACTGAGTGCACACCTTGGTAGAAGATATATATTCAGCTTCAGTAGTACTAAGTGAAGTACTTTCCTATTTATTGCTTAACCATACCACACATTTCTTCCCAATATAGAATGCTCCACCACTGGTAGACTTTCTATCCACTACATCTCCAACCCATCCAGCATCAGAAAATGTTGATAGTTCACTATCTCTTCCTGTAGCAAATTATAGCCCATAATTATGTGTACCTTGAATGTAACTCATGATTCTTTTCACCACAACCATATGTTATTCCTTCGGATTACTCTGAAATTGGGCCGCAAGGAAAGTTTCAAAGACAATATCTTCCCTTGTCACCGTCAGGTACAGTAGGCTTCCAATAATTCTTCTGTACATGGTGGGATCCAGAGAAGTCTTTTCCTCCTGCTTTCC
Source organism: Viscum album (assembly GCA_963277665.1). Taxonomy (NCBI): domain Eukaryota; kingdom Viridiplantae; phylum Streptophyta; class Magnoliopsida; order Santalales; family Viscaceae; genus Viscum; species Viscum album. The sequence continues at coordinate 822,815,115 of OY728123.1, forward strand.
AAGCTTTGATCCAACTGTAATCGGAGTCTTCATTGGTTTGGAATCATGTATATTTAATTTCTTCAGCATCTCTCTTACATACTTTTCTTGAGAAATGAAAGTGTAATAATTCTTCTAAAGTACCTACAACCCTAAAAAGTATGTGAGTTCACCAATCATAGACATTTCAAATTATAATTTCATGTGATTGGAAAATCCATCCACTGATCCATGTCTGCTTCCACCAAAAATAATATCATCCATGTATACCAATACCATGAACTGATTCTATTGAGAGTTATTCTCAAAGAGAGTGTGATCCACTCCTCCTCTTTTAAACTTAAGCTTTCTCAGATAAGAGTCCAACCGAGAGTACCACGCTCATGGTGCATTTTTCAAGCCATAAATATCTTTCATTAATTTGCAAACCTTCAGTTCATCATTTACAAGCAATAACCCTATGGGTTGTTCAATGTAGTCTTTTTCTTCTAATACTCCATTAAATAATGTTGTGTTGACATCCATTTGACACACTTTATAATCTCTTTGGATTTTCATGGCAAGAAATATCCTGATTGACTCCAGTCTCGCTATGGGAGAAAATGTATCCTCTACATCAATGCCTTCAATTTGTAAATATCTATTACAGACCAAGCACACCTTATTTCTTATCACATTTCCATGGTCGTCAAATTTTTTTCTTGAAAATCCATTTCGTACCAATCACATTATGATCTTAAGGTCTTTTAACAAGATCCCATGTTTGATTTTTGTCAATCTAATCTAACTCTTCATTCATTTCTTTCACTCATGACTCATCCTTTATAGACTCTTTAACTGAGGATGGTTCCACAACTAATAGAAATGAAAATTTTTCATTATTCATCATTCTCCTTGTCTGTGTATGTTCATTCTGATCCCCAATAATGTTGTATTAATCAATATCTACTCTTCGATTTCTCCTTTGGGGTTCAACCGAATTCTCTATAGCTATGGCTTCCTCTTCTGATTCTTCTTCAGAGTCAACATCATGATGTGACTCCTGAGAGTTTTTCACACCTTCCTCTACCTATATATTAGCATTTGTTTCATGTTCACGTTATTCCTCATCTTCAATCACAACAGTATAAGAATTCCTTGAAGTATTCGGGTTTTTCTCTTTAATGATCTTTACATCACTACTTTCCATAATTCTTCCCAAGAACTTATTGAAACACTTATAGGCTTTTTTGTTCATTGAGTATCCAAAAAATATTCCTTCGTCTGCATTGTCTCCATACTTCCCTTGATTTCATTCTTTTTTTCAGATAAAAAACTTTCTTCTAAAAACATGAAAATATTTCGAAGAGGGCTTCCTTCCATGCCATAATTCATATGGTGTCTTTGTTTCAGCCATATATATCCCTGTTTGATTTTGAATATACATTGCAGCTTGTACTTCCTCTTTCTATTAATATTGAGGAATATGACTCTCAATCAGCATAGTTCTTGACATGTTGTTTACCTGTCTATTCCTGCGCTCAACAACTCCATTTTGTTGTGGAGTTCTCATAGTTTCCACCTCATATTGTATCCCATGATTCTCTAGGTAATTTTCAAATTCAATGGACATGTATTCCCCTCCATTGTCAGACTGTAGGAATTTGATCTTTTGTACAGTATCATTCAAGGCTATTCGTCGATAAGTTTTCATGAAATCAAGCACTTGTCGCTTCTTGTGTATAATGATCACACATTCCATTCTATTGTAATCATCTATGAAAAGAACAAAGTACCTCCCTCCATGTGTTCCAGCAAAATTTATCAGGCCACATACATCTTTATGGATGAGGTCAAGGAGATTTGATGCTCTTTTCTTCTTTGGTCGGTAGGAACTATAGACTAGTTTCCCTCGCATGTAAGCATCACCGGTCTTTTCTCATTCACGCTTCAGATTAGGGATATCCATGACTATCTTAAACTTATATATATTTTCCATGTATTTCTGATTGATGTGTCCCAATCTCTGATGACATAAGTTGTTTTTCTCTCCAACTGTTAGGTAGAAAATGTTCTCTTTGCTGTCAATCTGATATAAGTTGTCTTCCATTCAACATCCTTTAATGAGAGAATTCCCAAACTTTCCTCTTATAGTACAACCATTCTAATTGAATTTCATAATAAGACTTGAGTCATAGAATTTACTCGTACTAAGAAGATTGGGACGCAGACCGTCCACATGCAGGACATCATTTTTCTTCATCTCTCCATTAGCTAGCTCAGTACCTCCACTTCCTTTTATCTTTAAAGCACCATTATTACCGAACATCACTATTCCATCAAACTTTTTCTTTACAATAGTTAATAGTTCTTTATTACCCATCATGTGGGATGAATATCCACTATCAAGAATCCAGGTGCTATTGTTTATTGTAGTTTTGAAGGCTACTTCTACAAAATTGGACTTTTTAATTTTCCTATTTTCTTTTCATGAGATATTGGATTGAGTCTAGGGTGCTGATGGCCTTTCAATTTTCTCTTTTTTGTACATGGGTTCTTCATATTCAAATTCTTCTTCTAGAGGAGAAAACTTGTTTGAAATAGAAACATTGTCTATTGGGAGTGTATTGATTTGTCTCTGAACATTGAAAGAATTTCTCTTATCATACCTCTACCTACAATACACAGCTTTATAGACAAAGTTAGAATAGTGAAAATAATATCCATAGAAATTATTTCTTCTATAAGAATTAGGATATGAATATGTTCTCCTTTTTCAAACTCCTAACTCTTCTTCATTAACATAGATCCTTTCCTCTTCACAGTATGACATGGTATGTCCTAGATAGCCACAAAAAAGACACTTCATGAAAGGAAATATATTCTCACTTCTATTTCTCCTCATGAATTCTTCTTCAATAAAATATTTTGGCTGCCTATCATTTCTGGAAACTTGAGGATAATATTCAATTCTCCTTTCAGTTTGATTTAAGGGTTTCATTTTCAGCACTTCTAGTGGCTTTTCAACATGATCAACTTTCATCTTTCCTTTATTTTGGCTCACTTTATTTATATCATTTGACGTTTCAATATCACAACCAATTCCACTATTTCCCATGCATGTGGGTCTTTGATCACTCAATATCTTTTCAACTCCATCAGAACCAAATTTTTCTCTCCCTAACATCTTAGTATCTGAGAACCTTCCAAATTGTATTTTCTTCTTTTCTTATTTTGAAATTGATTCATTTTTGAGTTTTTTTCTCAGAGTAACAACATCTTCTTCGAGTCCCTCAACGGTCTTGGACTTCTCCTCTAGTCTCAAGGTAAGTTCATTAATGACCTTTGATTTTTCTTAAATTATGATTTTTAGTTCCATAACATCACCAGTGATTTCAAGGATTTATGATTGTACTTTCACCAATTCTTCCAGTCATTCAATTTCTAATTCCAACTGATCAATATATTATGATGATTCCTCCACCATTTCTTTCCACTTATTTTATATCTTACATTTAATCTCAATATTACCAAAATAATCCTTAAGTTTCAACTTGGGATCAGAATTAATAGTCAACTGATTATCTATAGCTTTATCTGTCAATGGTTATGACTTTTCAATGGTAGCCATCATGGAGGCATTATTTCCAGTCTTAAATTCTGGTTCTTCTTCCTCACAGAATTCATTATCATCATCTTCCTCCTCATATAAAAAACTCTTCTTTTGTACTTTCTTTTCAAATTTTAAGTTTCCCTTTTTGAAGAATATTTTATGAGGCTTTTCCATGATTTCAACTTTTCTCTCTTCATCATCAAATTTTATTGAGCACTGAGAGGAAATATTCCCAAATCTTCAACAGCAAAAACAAGCCAGAGGTAGCTTGCCTTAAAACTTCTCTGTTCCCTTATTGAGATTCTTGGCAATGATAAAAAGAGTTTCATTTTCCTCATAATCTTCATCACTGTTATCTCCTAAAACTTTTCATTTGTCCATGGCTTTGAATGTTATTTCCTTTCTCATGCGAGTTGTAGCTTCTTCTGGTTTGATTCTCATTTCATAAGTTGATATATTTATCATAAGATAATCCACTGAGAGTTTGGAGAGATATCTTTCCTCAAGGGCGGACACCTTTGCATTGTAAATGGGTGGAAGTCTTCTCAATATTTTCTACACTAGGTCAATGTTTTTGATTTCTTTTCTCAAACCACATATTTCTCCTACAACTTCAGTAATTCGATTGAAAATGGATTCTGCATTCTCATCAGGGTGCATCTTTAGATCATCAAACATTTTGTGTAGTAATTGAAGTTTTTCCTCCTTTACTTTGATATATCCTTAATAAATATTCTCCAGTTTATCCCAAATTGACTTGGCATATGTTCAACTCATTACCTTTAGATAAATCTAATCATAAAGGGTTGTAGTGAGAGCATTCTGTTCTTTTGTATTAGCATCAATCAATTTCTTGTCTGATAGGAATGGTTTTAGCTCATCTTTGATGGATGTTATGAAGACTCATTGCAATCTGGAGGTGCCTAATACAGGAAAGAGACAAAGACAGGAGAATTCTAATAATCGGAGTTCTCATATGAATGGTGACCCATCTATCGAGGAGAATTTGAGGGATCATCTTCTGGGTGATGCTATGGAGATGAGGGAACAGAGGGTGGAAAGTGAAAAAGGTGCCTCAGCAGTGGCTTTGGGCAGGAATGGGAGAAGTCAGGATAGTGGGGGACCAGGTGTTTCATCTATGCCTTCATTTCCTTTGAGTAACAGATTATAGGGACTTGCTGAGGAGGGTATGAATTCTGTTTCAGCGGAGCAGGATGAATCTTTAGAGATCAGTATGTGGGATGTCGTGGTAAGAGAAGCCAGTCGTGAGGTTTCCTGTAAGGTTTTGGAGGAATCCAATGTGGTCAATACAGTTTATCAGTAGTGTAAATCTACCGACTTGGGAAATTTACTTGAGGGGAAAGGAAAAGGAGCATGTAAGGATGATGGTGTCGCGGTCAATTATCTATCTGGGATTGACTGTAACACGCCTGATCATAGGAGATGAAGATATGTGGAGGGAAAGGAATCAACCCCGGATAGCATTTTTGGGAGGAAAGGGATGCTTCCGAGGTGAGACAAGGAGAATAGAGGTGGTATGGTCAATCATTCCTTTAGTGATATAGTGCAAGGTGGAGATAGAACCAGGACTGAGGATGGAGGAGTGGCATCTGATACTCCAAAAAGAAAAGGCAGGAAGGATTACTCCTATCTACCTCGACCATTGTGCACCAGATCCTCCTTTAAGTGGGATCATGGGGTGACCCTGGCTTTTAAGAAAGAAAGCTTGTCAAAGCAAAATAGTTTTGGGCGAATCACTTTGGATGATGTGAGGCGGGACTATGATGGTTATTTCATGAGGCGTTTAAATCTGGATTCTGAATAGGGAATGACCACTACGGAGGAGGCCTCCTGCGTTGGTGGTGATGATGGGTATGAAAATTATGATTTTTAGTTTTTTTTTGTTTGGGTGTTTGTCTGCTTGCTCGGCTTTGTATGTGTTTTTTGGGCTTGAAAGTGACTTTGGGTTTCTCACTTTTCCTAAAAGTGTTTGGAAAATAATAAAAAAAAGTATTTCAACCTATAGAATCAATGACTTGTATTCCCTATGCAGTAGAAAATAATACTTGCATTCCAAAATATCTTAGGTGAGATCTCATCCTATTTTTTCATATTTAAAAATTACTTCCATCGAAGAGGTTAACTCCCCTAATGTTGAATGGATTCTCGATGATAGAAAGATTCAACATCAGCAGCCTTTATCCTTCGATACCACTTGAAGGGCCCTGGAACACCCAGATAGGGGAGGGGTGAATCAAGGTGTCAAATTTTTCTTTTAAACTGATGGATCGTGTTCTTATGTGGGTAGGAACCTATTAAAACTATCTGAAGAGGAAGTGCAGAAAATAAACAATCACATGAAAAGTAATGACACAACAATTTTACTTGGTTTTCCACTAAGGGGTATTTCCAAGGAGCATACACCGACAGTGTTTCGGTTGTACTAAAAACCACTAATCTTCAAAAGTTATGGATTACAAGAGTTTAGCACAGTCACTCTTTGCCAAGCGCACTACCTTTACAAGGATTTATGGATAGCACACTGCGTCCCTCAAATCACTTCCACTGACTCCCCCTTGCTCACTGCATTGGAAGAATATTCACTCAATTTAATGACTTGAAGGTCGATTCAATGGTTTGGAATTAATTCATGCATTCTCAACTATAAATGGATGATCTATTAAAGTATCATAATTTCTCACAAATGTAATTTATTTTCTCATACACTGATATGTTATGGAAATTAATTTCACAAACTAATTTGGTAAATTTTCAGGCTTCCATGGGTGTTCTCTATAATGTTGTTGTTTTCATGTACCACTGCTATTTATGCGTACCGTCTATCTATTTCCACATAGCATTGTTGTTTCCATGTACCATCCAGCTATTTCTGCATACCACTATTGTTTATGTGTACTTTCCAACTCCTCCGTGAACTATCCTTCTCCACATACTCCCCTATACCACGTACTAATCTACTCCTTTGCGTACTATCGTGCTCTGAGTACTGCCTTGCTTGGCTGCGTACTGATAGAGTTTCCTGCATGAACCGCTCTCTCTTCTACGAACTTGTTTCCTTACACAGATGATTCTCTCCACGTACCATCTTCTCCTCCACGTACCACTTCGAACTTCAAAAAAATTATTCCTAAAATTTTAATCTCTAATGTCATCCCTTAACAAAATGAATTGTTACTCCTTAAATAGGAACATAACTCTTGAAATTTCGGTAATCTGATTTACCCACATTTTCAATGTGGGACAAACTTTACTGTAAAATGAACTCCATCTACATACTGTTAGCCTCCACAACGTAATGCAATCCTCTAAACTGTGAACCTTTATCACTCACCGTTTGTTTTTTGGTCTGCGTATCAGCGCTACGAACCTTTTTTGGTATAATTTTTCATACTACACACCTTCATTGCATATTGTCACTACAAACTATTTTCAGTTCTGCACACCATTCCATGTACCACACACCTTCACCATGTACCAAGCACCTTCACCGCGTACTGTGCACCTTCAGTGCGTACACGTATTTTGCGCCTTTACCACGTACCACGCGCCTTCACCGTGTACCACGCGCCTTCACCACGTACCGCACGCCTTCACCACATATTGCGCACCTTCACCGCGTACTGCGCGCTTTCACCGCATACCACGCACCTTCACTGTGTACCATGCGCCTTCACCGCATACCACATGACTTCATCGCATACCACACACCTTCATCGTGTACCACGTGCCTTCACCATGTACCGAACACCTTCACCATGTATCGTTGTTGCAAACCATTACCAAACTTTTGATTTTTGAGGCCTAAAAATTTGGAAAACACTGGGATACTGCACCACCTTCAATAATTATTTCAGCCACAAACGTATGATCCTATTATTTACAAACTCCTTAGTTATCCATGTGAAGATTGACAACAAACACAAACCAAACTCAATTATTAACAACGAGTATACTTGGTTCCAACAGATCTTTTATAGAGTTTTTGTATTCATCCTTGTGTATCTCCATGTGGTTCTCTAGTCTTGTTTGTGAATAAGGTGAATGGCATTTTAAAACTGTGTATTAATTGTCATCACTTAAACAAGGTAAAAGTAAATAACTAGTATACCCTCCCAAGGATTGATGATATTTTCAATTTGTTAAAGGGGGAAAGTTGATTATCGAAGATTTATTTATAGTTTTTATATCCTCATGTGTGGGTAAAGGATGAAGATATTCTTAATAATATCTTTAAGATTTATATGGACATTAAAAGTTCATGTTGATTCCCTTAAACATCACAAAATCATCATTCGTGTTCATGGGACTGATGAACACTATGTTTTGTGAGTTCCTAGATTGGTTTGTGCTGGTCTTCATTGAGGAAATTCTCCTATATTCTAAATCTGAGGAATAGAATGTAGAGTATATATGGGTCATTTTGGAGGTCCTCTGGTACCATCAGTTATTTGGGAAGCTATTTAAGTGTATTTTTTGGGCCTATGAGGTTCATTTCTTAAGATATATTGTGTAACACCAAGGATTATTTATGGATCCTTTGAAGATTGAGGTAGTTTTTTATTTGGTAGACACCAATAATTTTATAGATGTGTGGAGTTTTATTATCCTTATAGGTTATTATAAGAGGTTTATTCCCAACTTCTCATAGATTGTGACTCCTCTGATAGCCTTGACCTGGAAGGACCATGCTCTCATTGGGACTGACTAGTGTCAGAAATATTTTTAGTATTTGAAGGATAATCTAGTTAGTGTTCATGTTATTCATTTTCCATAAGAAATAGTTATATTTAAGGTATTATAATGGATTGGGTTGTGTCCTGGTATAGCATAGAGTGGTTATCTCTTATGGGTCTTGGAAGTTATAGCCTCATGAACATAACTATTCTACCCATGCTCTCAATATTTTTGTAGTTAAGTTTGATAGGAAGTTATGGAGATATTATCTCATCAATGATCACTTTTTTTTCTTCACTGGTCATAAGTGTTTAAGATATATCTTCTCCTATAGATTAATGGAGGATATTTCAATGATGCGCCTTGATATGGAGGAAGTCGGTGGTAGAGGGTACGTCTACCGGATGACCATGCAGTCATCCTTGGTGCACCAGATGGAATAATCTCATTTGGGGGATTATAGGGTGTAAATTTTATGGAATCATGTTGTTTTTAGTGATGCCTCTAAGGGGTGGTTTAATGAAGAATAAAATTGGGTGTTATTCTAGGGAAATATTTTTTCCCTTAGTAATGCATGAGGTGGTTTTCATGAGTTTCATAGCATAACTTTGGTAGTGAATCCTAGTGTCACTAAGATGTATCATGCTTTGAGGATTCAGTATTAGTTTCCTAGAATGAAGGGGATAGATATAGAATTCATATCTCAGTGTTTGTTCTACTATAGGGTAAAAACTTAACATCATGTTCATGGTGGGTTTCTTCAACGGATCGATGTCATTCAACAGAAGTGGGAGGAAATTTTGATGGACTTCATGACTATTTTACATCAAGATTAGGGTGGATGTGATTCTATCTGGGTGATTATGGACTATTTAATGAATTCAGTTCAATTATTGGTTATTAAGGTGTTAATCATGGTGTATGTCATGTCAATAAAGTATTTAGAGGAAATTGTGAGGCTCCACGGGGTTATGAGTATAATCATCTTAGATCGTGATCTCTGTTTTTTCTATTGAGTATGGAGAGGCCTCCAGAATGCTTCTGGCTCTCAATTATGCCACAGCATAAATTTTCATCTATATAATGATGGTCAGATAAATTATACTATCTGGGAATTAGATGATAATTTGTGTGAATTCATTATAGATTTTGGAGGTTCAGGGGTGAAGCATCTTCCCTTAGTTGAATTTTTTATAATAATATATATTACTCCACCATTGGTATGGATCAGTTTTAAGTGTTGTATGTATTACCTAGAAAATATATATTGTATTTTACTAAGGTTATAGATTCATCTGTTCTCCAACTATAATTGTTTTCAAGAATGACAGAGAAGTTATGGGTGATACGTGAGTAGATTAAGGAATCTCATGATCTTTAGAAGTCCCATGATGATCATAGGCGGAGGCCTCTATAATTTTATATTAGAGATCATCAGTTATTTAATGTATATCTACATCATAGGAAGAAAAGTTTCAATCATTAGAGTATGGTTTATTCCCAATTTGTTGGACCTTTTGAGGTTTTGGAGCATGTTGGGGAAGCTTCATATCGATTAGCACTTCCACCATAGATGTATTAGATCCATGATATTTTCCATGTGTTATAAATTCTTCAAAATGTTCATGATGAATCCCATGTCATTGACTGGGGTGAGTTGGATGTTGAATATGTTGCAATGTTCAAGTAATGTCCTATTGAGATCAAGGACTATCAGGAGAAGGTGTTGTGTGGGTGTTCTATTCCTTTGGTGTGTGTCTTATAGTGGCACGGTCATTTGGAAGAGAGTAATTTGGAACATGAGTTGTAGATATGTGTTAAATATCCCTAGTTGTTATATGATTTATTTTATTTAGATGATATATATGAATTTTATTGATTAATAAGATGTTTATGGTTTTTTATGATTATATTCTTTTTTTCTATTATGAGTTGGTTTTACTCTTGTCATATAAATTTCTTTGATAGAAATCTCATGGGATTTTTATTTTATAATACCTTTTCTTTTCCTTCAAAGGTTTTGTTTTGATTCTCAAGGATGAGAATCATTTGAGAGGTATCTAATATGTGATCTTAGATTTTCCCAGACCCTTCCTTTGTCATTTATTAGGTGCTGAGGGAGCTTGGTGATGTTTAATGGTAGTTTTTGAGGTTTGGAAAGGGGTTGTTGCTTAAGCTGGAGTTTCATCTATAATAGGTGTGTCATGACATGATGTTCTATGTCTTGTTGAGAGTTATCACTAGGGAGTTGTGTTGCAGTGTGAGGAATGTGTTGCAGCTTGGGGAATAAATAGTGGGGTTAGATTTTATATTGTTTTAGGTTGGAATCCAAGTCATGGTGTGACATGTGTTAGTTATGGAATGAAAATTCTTGAGGAGGATTTTAGAAAAGGTAAAAACCATGCATATTTAATGAAAAACTCTTACGTATGGATTTACTCTTATATATTTCCTCTTCCATTTTTTTAGTCATGGAATGAGGTATGTTCATCACCCTATGAGGACCTAGAATTTGGGTTCCTTGGTTTCTACCATATTTGAGATCATCATATCATGGTGCATAGGATACACCATGGTGCTTTTCTATATTCGATCGATGTGGGAAGGGATGAAAGTCACATCATGATCTTCAGGGGTCTGAATGTTGTCGCGTGACACCCTTCACTACACCCTAACCACCTTATTTCAATTGATAAATAGTTTCAAGCACATGGAAAAGGGGTATTTTTTGAGGTGATTGTGCCATGATCTTTTTATCTAGGCCCATCATTGTATGATGAATTTCTATCACATCATGACATTGTATGTGATAGCCTAGGTATTCTTAATAATATATCTTTTTTTATGGTTTATTAATATTAATGATTATGAATTTATATATATATATATTATTTAAACACTTATATGTGTTTAAATCAGGTCTCAAAAATATATTATATAATCAGTAAGATACTCATAATATATTTAATATTATTATGTTTACTTCATCTCATAAGGGATGTTTTATTTAAGAGTTAAGTAAATTTGCTTAAAATAAATTCTTATTTTATCCTATTAAAAGAATTATTTAATTATTAAATATGTTATAAATATATATTCATTTTAATTAATATTAATATTTATTATGATAAATAATTTTATCAAGCTGTGAAACAATTATATAGTTTTTCATTTGAAAACAAATAGGTTTTACATTAAATAAATGATTTTTACAAGTATTGTATGGTTTTATTTAAAGGTTAAATTTATAAATTTTATATTTTTAATTTGATAAAATTATTTTAATTTTTGTATTCGGTATGTCAAAATTAGATTAGGGTGAAATTTTTTGTTTTTTCTAAAAATGTTCATTTTTAGTTGAATAGTGAAAAATATTGTTTTTACCAATACTATAAATTTTATGAAATCATTAGGATATAATCATGGATTAAAAATTTATAAACCCATTTACATGAACAAAAATTAATTTTAGAAGTAAAATAATTCTTTCAAAAATAATCTTTTGAATTTATAAACCTATGTTGGACATTTTAAATACTATGTTATATTTTATTTTAATAAAAAAACTATATTCAATTATTTTAATTTTATTAAATGTTCACAATGAAACATTAAATTTTGGATTATATTTAAAGTTAAATAAATATATATATATATTATTCATGAACTAATAAATTTTAGGATAATCAATAATAAACATGATTTTGGTGAAAATTCATTTTTTATATTTGAAAACGCATTTTTTGAAAAAATTGTTTTTCTTTATGTTATGCATACTTATATTAAAATTAATATTTATCAACTTTATAAATTGAATATTTTAAATTTTTTTATATTTTTAATCATATGGTTCAAAAAAATTATAAGCCCAATTTTATTTTTTATCATAAAAATAAGTTACCATGGTAAAAACTTCCCACAATGATAAAGGTTAAAAGGGTTAAAGGGGGTTAAAATAAGTTATATGGCCAAAAATTATCATATATAATAGATTGGTTAATTATATTATTGAAAATAATTATCCTATATTCTAAATTATAATATTTTGGTTCCACTTGACTTGAGTATGACATTTATTATGTATTGAGAAATCAAGTATTTACAATAGTGTCACTCCCCTCACTAATAAAAGGTTCCCTTCATCACCCCGCTTATACACACACCTTAAGCACTTTATCATGACCAATACCTATAAAAATAATTCAATAATCATATTTCCCATGTCCTATAGGTTCTTTTAACCCCAAAATACCAATGTAAAAATGCTTAAGGAGTGGTTTAAAGGAGGATATCAAAGGAAGAAATGGTTGTCTTAACAGAGTTATTTCAAGTTTCTTTCATCATCTATATCCTCAAAATTTATTATACCCATACTAATATAATGTAATAATTATTATTATTATAAATAAATTTTATTATAATTATGGATTAATCATTACCTTCCTCCCTTCTATCCATTGGAAAATTAAAACATCGTCCATGTTGCGTGCGAACTACTACCTCCATGAATGATGTATTTCATTTTTCATCATTTACTTACATGGATAGTTATAAAAAATATATTTAATGAATAAATATGATATTTATAAAATTATTAAGTTTATTTAAATATAATTTAATCATTATATTAATAATATTAATAATAAATGGTATCATAAAATTTAACTTCCTAAAATGAGCATACGGAGACACTTTGTGAATAATAAATTATTACCATTATATTAAATTTATATTATTTATATAACTATTATTGAATATTATTTATAACTTTAATAAAATGTTTTTTAAATCATTAATATTATATAAAATAGATATTACAATTATTCAATAACATGTTTGTAATCATTCAGTCATTATAATGTGTTATTGTTTGCGTCAGTTTTAGTACCTACATGAATGATGTTGTAATATTTATATCAAAAATGATTAAGAAAACTTAAATAATTGTAATATTATGTAATAATTATAATTTTAATATTTTTTCATGATTATTTAATGTTAATATACAAATTTTTATTTTTTAATAAAATCAATTATTTTTACGAAATCAAAATTTATAAAAAAGATATTTTTAAGTGTTCCATGTGAACCGTCACCTTAATTTCTATAAAATAAAAATTGGGATATAAAAATATATCAAACACATTTATTAATTCTTTATGAAACTTATTTAATTTTTAAATATTCATTATAATAATGTAATTAAAAGTGAAAAATCATGGTTATTTTAAACCTTCAAAAAGAAGATTATTAAGGAAGATTCGCGAAAAGTTAACTATTTCATAACCTATTTAACTACAATGTTTATGGAGTTATATGAACTATATAAATTTACACATATAGATATTATAGAAACATTTTATAATGATTTTTTATCGTTACAAGGATACCAAATCTATTTTGGGGATTATTAATTGAATGACACCAATACGACTGATGTGAACTATATCGATTTAGTAAATAAATGAAACATAATAATAAATGAAATAAAAGGAATAATAATAAAGGAGTGAATAAGAAAAAAATTCTTAATAAGGTAAATAATTAATACAGTTTTACTACTAATGAGGGTATAGGATGTACTAAATGAATTGGGACTCTAGGTAAGGGGTTTTTCTTTTAAATCTTATATATAATGTTTTAAATTTTTATTTAAATTATTTCTATGATATTTTTATATCATTTAAAGAAATTTTTTCTATATATTTCAATGTTTTCTTAAATATAATTTATATTATCTTTGAATTTATTTAAAAAGGTTTAAAAAATAATCTATTTAATGTGTTTCATACAGGTTATTTTTTACTTTCTTTATAAAGGAGTGAAAAGAATTTTTTTAACATTTACCACATGATCGCCTTTTCCCACCATCATGTCTATTCATAATCATTAAGATTAATTTTAAATTTTTCATGGTACTAAAAATTATATTAAATTCCAATTTTTAATTTTATTTTTCATTTTAAATATTTATCAAAGAAAAAGATATATACTTTTATTATTATGAGATAGTTATATTTGTTTATGATTGTGTTTCAAATGAATGTTTTTATGAGTTTTATGATAAAAGTTAAAATCCATTTGTGTTTTATTCATGAAATGGTTCTTGCACATTATAGATGATGATGAGTGGATATAATATATGTAACACCCCAAGATTTCATAGTGTGTTATTTCTTCAAAATAATTCAATAACTTGCACTACACGCAACACCGATTTCAATCACACCTTGACTTACAAAAAAAAATCCATTAAAAGAGGTCATGAATAGTATTAACTAAATTTTAAACTTTATATAATCCTTATAATTTTAGAATCCATATTATGAGTTTCTTAGTCATAATGCAAGAACAGATTCATTTTCAGTATTGCACTTTTATCAACTTTTAATAGTGAAGACTTTTTAAATACAATATTTTAAACTTTTTTACTAAATGGAGACATCAAAAAAATTTAAAATGAAACATCCCAAGCTTCCACGGTATGCTTTCCTTTGAATAAAACAGTAGCGTGTGTTGTACGCAACTTCGAGTTTTAACACACACCACAACCGATCAAACTAGCCGTTAGGAATAGTAATACCTACTTTTTAAAATTATATATATTTTATATTTCAAAATGGACTTCATTTTTGGATTAGGAATATCTAATTTAGCCTAAGGTGAAATTTTGGTACTTTTCGGATAACTTTCATATTTTGATGAATAGTGAAAATTACTAAATTTTAATTAAAAACAACTTTTTTAATCAAAATAATTAATAGTGATAAATTATGAATTTTAGTAGTTTTAAAGAATATTTAGAATATATTTTTACCATTTAATATAATGTTGGTCATTGGACATAATTTTACAGTTAAACCGAACATAAACA
This sequence comes from Viscum album, assembly GCA_963277665.1. NCBI lineage: Eukaryota > Viridiplantae > Streptophyta > Magnoliopsida > Santalales > Viscaceae > Viscum > Viscum album. Next base: position 822,830,255 of record OY728123.1, read on the forward strand.
AGTGTCAATCTTTTGATAGTTATTATCTCTTAAAAACACGCTTTTTGTTTTGACAGCGGGAATTAATTTTAAATTAATTTCTGCCACTTCTGTGTTTTAAATTTAGGAAAATGGATTCCATATTTGGAATCAGGATGTTCAAATTGTGTAAATAGGTAACTTTTATTTTTAGACATTTTGAATAATTACTGCGGTAAATATTTTATTTACCATGGTTAAGGGTAAATCCGGTAAATAAGGGTTAAAAAATAATATTATAATAATACTAAATTACCCTAAAACGTGTCTTAACCCTATTGGTTGATACATAGTCGACCCTGGGCATCTTTGGGTCGATTTTGGGACCCCATGGATCCACTTGTAAGTGATAATGACACTTTATTTTAATTAAGTTAAAATGAATACAAAAATGACACAAGCATATATCTTTTAGAAAAACAATTTTTACATAGGGTTATATATGTTGGATTTTCGATTATAAATATTCATTAGAAAGATAAAACGATTTCCTACATAATGATATTTTATTTATAATTTTTAGACATTAAATAATTTATTTTATTTATGACACAATGATGATGCAGTAATTACTTTTAATAGTGAAAACTTAAAATAATTGATATTATAAATACCCAAATAAATATAATATGAAACTTTTAATGAATTAAAATAATTTTATAGGATAATATGATATATTAGGATTGATTTAATTTACTTTTTTCTAAGTAATCAATCTGTTATGAGTTTCACAAAAATAAACTATTGAATAGTGTCAAAATTGACATAAAAGAGTTCTTAAAACAAATATTATATTATTAATTGATATTAAATTCCTAAAAATCTAAGGTTCGGCCAAGAGACTTATATCATGAAAGGTTCATCATTAATGGACCACTTGGTGGTCTCTTGTATGTATATAGTAAGTTTATTAACCATATTAAATAAAAATACAAAGAGACATTGTAAAAGTGAAACTAATTAACTTAGAGTTAATACTTAAAGATAAGGTTAATATAAGTACCCAAACCTGTCTAAATTCTATTGGTTGAGTGGTTTTCGACCTATACCCACCTTAACCTTTGAATATTAAGCTTTAGAGCCATTAGAAACTGAATATGAATTTATTATAAATTAATATTTCTAGCTTTTCCAAAGGTGCCCCTCACCCCTTTTATAAAAAGGCACTCCTCCTTCTCATTTCTTCACACCTTCAAAGCCTTTTGGTTCGGCCAAACTCTGCCCAAATACTCTCCTAACTTCCCTCACTACAACCTAGAGGCCTTAGTTTGATCATAAATCCAACCTAAGGAGCCCTTTTGATCAAATCAAAAGGAAGAACCCGAAGAAGAGGTAATGTTTTCACCACCCCTTTTTAAGTTCCTTTCTTCTTCCACTTCCTCTTTATTTGTTATTACCATTATAAAATAATAAATCCAGTATCATATATATACTTTTATGTTATTATAAATATGTTACAACCATATTCAGTATTTTATCCATCCTTTAAATAACATGTCACCATACGTGCGTACGTACGGCTTACCGTCTCCACGTCGTGGTGTAATTGTTATTCAATATATTGTTATTTGGATGGGTATAATAATGATGTGTAACTCATGTAAATAATAAATATAACATGATAATGATTCTTTATATATGATATAAAATCCAATTATATATTATTTTAATATCAAAAGAATGATATTGTCGCTCGTGCGTATGTACGGACTACCGTCTCCACGAACGCGATGAGATTCATTGTCCATCATATCCATTCAAGTATAATTATAATTTGATGATTTAAAAATAGTATCTAAGGACTTGATATCATTCTGGGTATGAATAATATACATCCCATTAATAACGAATATGGCTCACATAACAAAGAATATAAAGTAAAATGAACCCGTTAACACCCGAAATAACGATAATTCTAAGATATTATTAACAAATCAATGTTAAAAGATCATATATGATATCATATTAAAGTAAATGATTCTAGTATTATTCAATAACAATTATTTCACCCTTATACAGGAGGTAAACCTACCATCGACCAAGGAAAAAGTACAAGTAAGGGATTTTCTTATCTCACTTTCAATTCCGTGAGATTTCCATTGTTCGCCACTAAATTATTGAAAGTGGTGTATTGTGTACTGCCATTTGATATATATTATCATGATTATCTTTATATTCATGTTATTCTGTAAATAATTTGGTGGTTATTAACTTTTGGCCATACGACTCAGTTGATTAACGTGGTAAGGAGTTTCTTATCTCGCTCTTAATTTCGTGAGAATTCCATTGTTCACCACTTAATTATTACATGTGGTGTATGTGTACTGCCCATGATTGTATTCATTGTGTAATATACTTTAATTTATGGGTATTTACATAGTCATGGTATGATCCTTATTTCATGTTTGTTTGTTTCGTAAGTTACCAAATCGATAAGGGAATTTGATATTTCAATTTCCACTCATTCGGCTTTACGCATATTTCATTGATTATATTACTCCAAGATTATGTGTGGAATCACTATTCATTTGATTATGTCATAATTTCCAATCCCCTTCCTGTGGATATACTTTTGATACACATAATCACTCCATTGATAATTCTCAAGTCATTAATATGAATTTGATAAGAGTAATTTTAACTCTTTCACCATTTGTTGAGTTAAACATCCAATTCGTTGGTGTTGTTTCTACAAGAATATGTGTGAATATACTTTGATTGTTTTACACTGAATATTCAATCATATTTAGTGTATTTATATTTTGAACACATAATTATGTCGTTGATTTATCCTTAACCTAAGGATACGGCCTTTATGAGAGATTTCATCTCAATTTACATTCAACTGAGACTTCTTTGTTGATATACACCAAATCACTTTTATGTGGTGTATATAATGTACATTGACATAGTATATCATGAATCCCTTTATTCTCATGATATTAAAAAGTTTTGATTACCTCAATTATTTGTATTCAAGTGTCTCTCTTTTGGTTAGAATCTCTAACCAAAATACCATTTTAAAATGTTTTAAAGAATTATTCTTCTATATCTTGCTCATTAATGTCCATGTTTTAAAAATGGTTTTAAGGATTTATTTATATGGACATTAAAGTTTTAAAATTAAAACTCCTTTTAAAAGTTTCAAAGTGGTATGGGACACTTTTATTCAAAAAAATCTATTTTTAAATGGCTTCTTGACAAATAGTGTGACTTTTAAATGATTTCAAGAAAAGGGGGATATTTCCCTCAAATAGTTTTGATGATTATTTTCATCTATGTCAACATCCTTCATTATTCATGATTGAGGTTAATGTGATACAATACAATCTTCCATATTGTATCAGATGAGTTATGTTTGACTGTGGATGTTCTATTTTTATACCATTCATGGTTTGTGGTCAAAGTATTGACATTTCGTATGCTAGTTTTAATACGAATGTTTATTTTATGTTTAAACCTATTCATATGAGGAATGCATTGGACTTAATAAGTGACGGGTGGAGCCCGCTATAGCTCCTCGATGCATCGGTAGGTCTCATGAGACAAACTAGTGTCTTGGCACAAGGCCTTGGCAAAATCTTATTTGTAGTCTTGGCACGAGGCCTTGGCTATGTGGTTATGATAGTCTGGCATTATGCATTCCATCATTATGAAAGTGGTTATTGATATTGCATGTGATCATTCGACTAGTAGAATATCCATGTGAGTAAGTAAATGGAATTATTTCATTTTACCTTTGCCATTTTATGCTGAAGTTCAAGTTTAAAAGGCTTTTGTTTTAGTTATAAATTGCCTTAAGTGTTTATGCTTATTTATGAAAGATTCTGCTATAATGTTATCCTTACTGAGCATCTGAGCTCACCCCTTTCAATGTTTTATTTTTTTCCCAGGATTATGAAGAAGTAATTTATGAATGACCTGCAGGGATAGTATGAGGGGATATGAAGACAAGATGTTTTTTTTATGATGTAATGTAAAATTTATGGATGTATCTAGTTATTCCAAGGCTACTAAACTAATCAGTCTTTCGAGACTTGATCTTTCTCGTGATCATACCAATGTTATGTAATAATGCACCGACTCTAGGTAATTAGGGTCGGGGCGTTACAGTTGGTATCAGAGGAAGTTTAGTACAAACCTTGGTAGCTAGATTTAGATAAACTCTGATTAGAGCATGTAGACCTAAGATGAACATTGAGGATTAGTATAAAATAACTTCCTAGAATTTTGGTATTGTGGAGATTTTGTGAGTTTTCCGAGCAATACATCCCTGTCTGGATACGAGCAGGTAGAGGCGGCTCTGGCACAGATGTACCTAGGGGTAAAACCTGAAAACACCGCTTTGAGCTAGACTCGAACGGGAACTGCTGCACGACAACGGGCCTTGCTGCACTCTTGGTTACGACACTCCCGGGGGATATGCTTAGGATAATTTACATTTTCTTTACAAACCGATTTAAGTAATATATACATAAGATGTGAGTAAATGACCTTGGTTAATCCTAATATGTTTCAAATTGAGAATATGGTGACATTTTAATCTCTAAATGATTTTATGACTACTATTACTCACACAATGCTTTCTGGTTTTAGTCAATGGCTGGATTCCAAGGAAGTCATAGTGACTTTGAGAATGATGTACAAGGTGGGAACGGTGGTGGAAATGAGCAACAAAATGGAATGTTGATAGGCGTAAAAGATATCGTCTTTATGCCAAATCAGTTTTCCAAAAATATGATCAACAACATATATATTAACCAACTCCTAGACTCAACAAGGAAGAGAAAGGTGATAAATGATAAGATCTCCAGCAATGGAGACCATGGAGAAAAGAAACCTCAATTTTCATCTTGCAGGAAATGTGGAAAGAGACACCCAGGATAGTGTCTCAATGGGACAACGAAATGTTTTACGTGTGGGAAGGAAGGACATAAAGTGAAGAATTGCCGAAGAAAAATGAAGAGTACTATGGAAGAAGATAAAAATGGTCCCAAGAGTCCATTTACAGTCATTTGCCGTAAATGTAGGGGACCTAGCCATTACCCGAGTGAATGTCCTATTCTATAGAATATTTTCTTGGTCAAAGAAGAAGCTATGTGGAAATAAATGGTTGGAGAAAAATTTAAAAAGTATTAGCACTCCTTGTTGATGGGTTTACTTTGGAATAATTTTCTCTTGTATTTGTAACCCCACAGTTTTCCATGTGAGAATGATATTTGAGGAAGAATTGTCTCTTCTCTTGTGGATATAGGTATAAATAACCATTTGGTTTTATATGATCATTGGGGTTTGAGAAAATGATAAGTTATTATAATTTGGGATGAAAATGCAAAGTATGATATAACATTTGTGGTTAAATTATGTTATTTTGAGGAATTTATCTCATTTTGGTAATATTATAAAATATAGTTTTTGAAAAAGGACAACACGTAGACCGTGTGACAACCCGTCGCGTCGGACAAAGCTGTGGGAATCGAACCCACAACCAAAGTGCGATTGGGATTTACCGCCTACCACTGGACTACGTGAAGTCCCTGGTTAGTGTGACTATTTTTTTTGTTAAATGATTTTATTGATCAATAATAAGATGATTTGGGTTCTTATGTCTTATCAAATGAATACCCTTGGTATAGGAAAATGATTTGGTGATTAAGTGATAAATGTTATTTTGGAAGATGTTCGTTTTGTTAGGAACACTATATGCCCAAGGAAAATAGAATACAATGAGGTTTCATTTGTAGAGTAATGGTGGATTTTTATCTACATTTTTATTGTTGATTTATAGTGATTTGGGTTATTTATGGAAATGATTAACCTATAACAGAGAATATGTGATGATGTTAATTACTTTTAAGTATGTGACTTTAAGAGTATTTGATGTCATTTGGAGATACAATGTAACATGGGAGACTACATAATAAAATTCTTCTATGTTTTGGGTTTCAATATTAGTTTGGATTATATTAAAGGATTTTAAGGACAATTGGTTATTGAATGGTATCTATTTAACTTTGGGGTATTGTTGGTTTAATTTTAGAAATTAAGATTAGTACATATTTATCTCAATGAATATCCTTTTGGGGGATCATTAGATCATTCACTAACCAATTTGGTTTTGATTAATCTTCAAAGACAATGTAAATATATGGTTTATCCTGCATGGATCATGTGATTCTATAGAAGTTTATTCTAGCTCTTCCAGTGTGACCAAGTCTTCTTGAATACTTATCTTTTAAAAAAAATTGAGTTAGTGGTGGAAATTTATTAAAGAATGAAAATATACTTAAAATGTAAGTATATCTCATAATGTTCTTAGTCAATATCATAAATGAATTCCTCTTCCTTATGTAATGTAACTTTAAAAAAAATGTTGTCCTAGATGGTACCTTAAATCATCACTAATTTATGGCTTTGGGATTGTTGGCCTTTTCATAGCCATGTTCTCTACCACTCTCCATCAGATAATTGATGGTTAGATTTCTCTTCCATATCCATATTTTCCTACATGGAACCCTAGTATGTGTTATTTTCGGTAATCTTCATACTTTCCACTCTTTATTTTAAATAGAGGCCTCATTAATTCATTTTTTGATGTGGGATTTCAACTAAGATATTTTGAAACGTCAAAAATGTGTTATCCCAATACCCTATGTTTTGTTGGACCGATGGTATTTCAAATCATCATATATTGATGAGTTTAAGGACCTCAATTTTATACTTGTTTGTGATTGATGACCTCAATCACTACCTATAAATATTTACGTTTTTCCTCCAATTATATGTCTCTAATTACCACCAATGTTCTCCTAATCGAGATCATAATTCGATGGTGACCCTTTCATTTCTCTTTTCCTCATATTAAGACTAAATTTTAGTAACCCAATTTCCGATGTGGGTTTTCCCACAAATATATTTTCTATTTTCAACCTTTTATTTTCGAAGAACAATTTCAAATTGCGAGGACGCAATTTACTGAAGGAGGGGAGAATGTAACACCCCAAGATTTCATAGTGTGTTATTTCTTCAAAATAATTCAATAACTTGCACTACACGCAACACCGAGTTCAATCACACCTTGACTTACAAAAAAAAAGCCATTAAAAGAGGTCATGAATAGTATTAACTAAATTTTAAACTTTATATAATCCTTATAATTTTAGAATCCATATTATGAGTTTCTTAGTCATAATGCAAGAACAGATTCATTTTCAGTATTGCACTTTAATCAAATTTTAATAGTGAAGACTTTTTAAATACAATATTTTAAACTTTTTGACTAAATGGAGACATCAAAAAAATTTAAAATGAAACATCCCAAGCTTCCACGGTATGCTTTCCTTTGAATAAAACAGTAGCGTGTGTTGTACGCAACTTCGAGTTTTAACACACACCGCAACCGATCAAACTAGCCGTTATGAATAGTAATACCTACTTTTTAAAATTATATATATTTTATATTTCAAAATGGACTTCATTTTTTGATTCGGAATATCTAATTTAGCCTAAGGTGAAATTTTGGTACTTTTCGGATAACTTTCATATTTTGAAGAATAGTGAAAATTACTAAATTTTAATTAAAAACAACTTTTTTAATCAAAATAATTAATAGTGATAAATTATGAATTTTAGTAGTTTTAAAGTATATTTAGAATATATTTTTACCATTTAATATAATGTTGGTCATTGGACATAATTTTACAATTAAACCGAACATAAACAAGTGTCAATCTTTTGATAGTTATTATCTCTTAAAAACACGCTTTTTGTTTTGACAGCGGGAATTAATTTTAAATTAATTTCTGCCACTTCTGTGTTTTGAATTTAGGAAAATGGATTCCATATTTGGAATCAGGATGTTAAAATTTTGTAAATAGGTAACTTTTATTTTTAGACATTTTGAATAATTACTACGGTAAATATTTTATTTACCATGGTTAAGGGTAAATCCGGTAAATAATGGTTAAAAAATAATATTATAATAATAATAATTACCCTAAAACGTGTCTTAACCCTATTGGTTGATACATAGTCGACCATGGGCATCTTTGGGTCGATTTTGGGACCCCATGGATCCACTTGTAAGTGATAATGACACTTTATTTTAATTAAGTTAAAATGAATACAAAAATGACACAAGCATATATCTTTTAGAAAAACACTTTTTACATAGGGTTATATATGTTTGATTTTAGATTATAAATATTCATTAGAAATATAAAAAGATTTCCTACATAATGATATTTTATTTATAATTTTTAGACATTAAATAATTTATTTTATTTATGACACAATGATGATGCAGTAATTAATATAATAGTGAAAAATTAAAATAATTGATATTATAAATACCCAAATAAATATAATATGAAACTTTTAATGAATTAAACTAATTTTCTAGGATAATATAATATATTAGGATTTATTTAATTTACTTTGTTAGAAGTAATCAATCTGTTATGAGTTTCAAAAAAATCAGCTATTGAATAGTGTCAAAATTGACATAAAAGAGTTCTTAAAACAAATATTATATTATTAATTGATATTAAATTCCTAAAAATCTAAGGTTCGGCCAAGAGACTTATATCATGATAGGTTCATCATTAATGGACCACTTGGGGGGTCTCTTGGATGTATATAGGAAGTTTATTAACCATATTATATAAAAATACAAAGAGACATTGTAAAAGTGAAACTAATTAACTTAGAGTTAATACTTAAAGATAAGGTTAATATAAGTACCCAAACCTGTCTAAATTCTATTGGTTGAGTGGTTTTAGACCTATCCCCACCTTGACCTTTGAATAGTCAACTTTGGAGCCATTAGAAACTGAATATGAATTTATTATAAATTAATATTTCTAGCTTTTCCAAAGGTGCCACTCACCACTCTTATAAAAAGGCACTCCTCCTTCTCATTTCTTCACACCTTGAAAGCCTTTTGGTTCGGCCAAACTCTTCCCAAATACTCTCCCAACTTCCCTCAATACAACCTATAGGCCTTAGTTTGATCAGAAAGCCAACCTAAGGAGCCCTTTTGATCAAATCAAAAGGAAGAACCCGAAGAAGAGGTAATGTTTTCACCACCCCTTTTTAAGTTCCTTTCTTCTTCCACTTCCTCTTTCTTTGTTATTACCATTATAAAATAATAACTCCAGTATCATATATATACTGTGATGTTATTATAAATATGGTACAACCATATTCAGTATTCTATCCATCCTTTGAATAACATGTCACCATACGTGCGTACGTACGGCTTACCGTCTCCACGTCGTGGTGTAATTGTTATTCAATATATTGTTATTTGGATGGGTATAATAATGATGTGTAACTCATGTAAATAATAAATATAACATGATAATGATTCTGTATATATGATATAAAATCCAATTATATATTATTTTAATATCAAAAGAATGATATTGTTGCTCGTGCGTATGTACGGACTACCGTCTCCACAAACGCGATGAGATTCATTGTCCATCATATCCATTCAAGTATAATTATAATTTGATGATTTAAAAATAGTATCTAAGGACTTGATATAATTCTAGGTATGAATAATATACATCCCATTAATAACGAATATGGCTCACATAACAAAGAATATAAAGTAAAATGAACCCGTTAACACCCGAAATAACGATAATTCTAAGATATTATTAACAAATCAATGTTAAAAGATCATATATGATATCATATTAAAGTAAATGATTCTAGTATTATTCAATAACAATTATTTAACCATTATATAGGAGGTAAACCTACCATCGACCAAGGAAAAAGTACAAGTAAGGGATTTTCTTATCTCACTTTCAATTTCGTGAGATTTCCATTGTTCGCCACTAAATTATTGAAAGTGGTGTATTGTGTACTGCCATTTGATATATATTATCATTATTATCTTTATATTCATGTTATTCTGTAAATCATTTGGTGGTTATTAAATTTTGGCCATACGACTCAGTTGATTAACGTGGTAAGGAGTTTCTTATCTCGCTCTTAATTTCGTGAGAATTCCATTGTTCACCACTTAATTATTTCATGTGGTGTATGTGTACTGCCCATGATTGTATTCATTGTGTAATATACTTTAATTTATGGGTATTTACATAGTCATGGTATGATCCTTATATCATGGTTGTTTGTTTTGTAAGTTACCAAATCGATAAGGGAATTTGAGATTTCAATTTCCACTCATTCGGCTTTACGCATATTTCATTGATTATATTACTCCAAGATTATGTGTGGAATCACTATTCATTTGATTATGTCATAATTTCCACTCCCCTTCCTGTGGATATACTTTTGATACACATAATCACTCCATTGATAATTCTCAAGTCATTAATATGAATTTGATAAGAGTAATTTTAACTCTTTCACCATTTGTTGAGTTAAACATACAATTCGTTGGTGTTGTTTCTACAAGAATATGTGTGAATATCCTTTGATTGTTTTACACTGAATATTCAATCATATTTAGTGTATTTATATTTTTCACACATAATTATGTCGTTGATTTATCCTTAACCTAAGGATACGGCCTTTATGAGAGATTTCATCTCAATTTACATTCAACTGAGACTTCTTTGTTGATATACACCAAATCACTTTTATGTGGTGTATATAATGTACTTTGACATAGTATATCATGAATCCCTTTATTCTTATGATATTAAAAAGTTTTGATTACCTCAATTATTTGTATTCAAGTGTCTCTCTTTTGGTTAGAATCTCTAACCAAAATACCATTTTAAAATGTTTTAAAGACTTATTCTTCTATATCTTGCTCATTAATGTCCATGTTTTAAAAATGGTTTTAAGGATTTATTTATATGGACATTAAAGTTTTAAAATTAAAACTCCTTTTAAAAGTTTCAAAGTGGTATGGGACACTTTGATTCAAAAAAATCTATTTTTAAATGGCTTCTTGACAAATAGTGTGACTTTTAAATGATTTCAAGAAAAGGGGGATATTTCCCTCAAATAGTTTTGATGATTATTTTCATCTATGTCAACATCCTTCATTATTCATGATTGAGGTTAATGTGATACAATACAATCTTCCATATTGTATCAGATGAGTTATTTTTGACTGTGGATGTTCTATTTTTATACCATTCATGGTTTGTGGTTAAAGTATTGACATTTCGTATGCTAGTTTTAATACGAATGTTTATTTTATGTTTAAACCTATTCATATGAGGAATTCATTGGACTTAATAAGTGACAGGTGGAGCCCGCTATAGCTCCTCGATGCATCGGTAGGTCTCATGAGACAAACTAGTGTCTTGGCACAAGGCCTTGGCAAAATCTTATTTGTAGTCTTGGCACGAGGCCTTGGCTATGTTGTTATGATAGTCTGGCATTATGCATTCCATCATTATGAAAGTGGTTATTGATATTGCATGTGATCATTCGACTAGTAGAATATCCATGTGAGTAAGTAAATGGCATTATTTCATTTTACCTTTGTCATTTTATGCTGAAGTTCAAGTTTAAAAGGCTTTTGTTTTAGTTATAAATTGCCTTAAGTGTTTATGCTTATTTATGAAAGCTTCTGCTATAATGTTATCCTTACTGAGCATCTGAGCTCACCCCTTTCAATGTTTTATTTTTTTCCCAGGATTATGAAGAAGTAATTTATGAATGACCTACAGGGATAGTATGAGGGGATATGAAGACAAGATGTTTTTTTTATGATGTAATGTAAAATTTATGGATGTATCTAGTTATTCCAAGGATACTAAACTAATCGGTCTTTCGAGACTTGATCTTTCTCGTGATCATGCCAATGTTATGTAATAATGCACCGACTCTAGGTAATTAGGGTCGGGGCGTTACAGTATAGACCTTTGATGTAATGGGTAATGATGATAGAGTTAACTGGATATAAGTCACTCATATGAAGATGTTAGAAATATCCAGTTAGGTGATTCCATTAATATATTATGTTGGGATTAACTAGTTAAGTTATTCCATTATGAATGATGTTGAATTAACTGGCTAAGTTTTTCCATTGAAAGGGTGATATGAATATGATGTTCCAAGTTGCCTTCATGATTATTATATTTCTTTAATTCTTTCTTCTAAGATTATTTCATGAAAATTTTTGGGCAAAGATATTGATTTCATGTTTGAAAGTAAATTTATGTTATTTTAAAATCTCAAATATATTTTTTAAAGATAGTTATTTTTAATTAGTTTTAAAGTATTTCAAGTTCTTAATGAGTTTTTTATTTCTTTTATACCCCTTACTGAGTTTTATGTTTATCCCATGTTTTCAAATATTTTTCACAAGACTTAAGGGTGAGTGGGAATGATTATGAATTCTAACTCTGCATACGAGATTTTGGAATTTAATGAAGTAAGTATATTATTTAAAGAGTTTAGTTTAGTGGAAAAGTATCCATGTAAATGAAAATTATGGGTTTCATTGTGTAAGGATTTCCTAATTCTATAAAACTCTAAACCTAAAAGGTTATGAGAATATAATTAATTCAATATTTTCTATAAATCATGTAATCATGGGAAAGTTATGTTTAGAATTTTATAGTTGGTATTAAAGTAGGGTTTTGATAAATTTAAATGTTAGGATGTTGATAAGGAAATATAATATGGGGATGTTAATTTATGGTCATATTATCATAAGATATTTTTTTATTACCCTAAGGGTTGTCATGTTGCTTCATCTAATCTATATCTATTTTAGTATGGTCTTCCATATAGGTAACAGGGTGAATATAGTAGGAATCCAATAAGAGGAAAATATACTTTCAAATCAGTACCCTAAATTTTTTAAAGATATAACTAATTATATTATGGTTGTGTTAAATCAATTAACACAGACCATAAATAGTGGTACCCACATAAGGGAATGATTAAATTATCTATAAAGGAACATTTCAATAGTGTATAATTTTATGCAACAGCATCCTTTTTATTTTAGTGGAACCTCAGAACTAGTGGTATCTAGAGGATGGATTAATTCCTTGGATAATATATTTTATTTCTTGGGTTCTTCAGAGCATCAAAATGTAACTCTTTCTAATTATCTTCTTGAAGGTGAAGTTAATCAGTGGTGGTCTTTGACTGAGAATACCAAGGGGAAGAATGAGATTGATACTGTGTAGTAGAATTTATTTTAAGATATATTCCATGAAAAATATTTTCCTAAAGTTCTTAGGTATATAATAGAAAGGTAATTTCTAAAGTTTGAGCAAAAGGAAGAGGACTTGGTAGCTATTTATAAGGTAAATTTTACTAGATTAGTAAGGTATGAACTGAATTTTTTCCTAAACCATGAAAGTAAGATTGATAGATTTTACACAGGTTTTAAACCATTTTTATAAAGGTCATTGGTCACTCGTGAGTTTTTAAGTCACAATAAAATTGTTTAATTTGCGGAGGAGGTTGAGATGGAGTTTATTGAAACTTCCAAAACTCAAGGTCATGAGGATAAGAAATGACTAATTTATAAATCAATAGAAGGTTCTAGTATGTAAAAATACAATAACGGTTATAGAAAAAAAATTCCTTTATGCCATAAATGTGGTAAAAATAACTCAGGTGAGTATCTTATAGGGTCCGGTAAGTGTTATAAGTGTGGTAAATTTGGACACATAACTCGAGATTGAAAAGAAATATATAATGGAAAGACTAAAAATGGTGGACAAAATCCTTATCAAGATACTCAGTCAGTTGTGAAATGTTTTAAATGTAATGAAATTGGAAAATATACAAATCAATGTCCTAGGAAGAAATCTCGAGAAAGAGGTCAAAGAAATCATACGAATAAAGGATTATCAAAGTCATATTTTTTTATAATTGAAGACCAGGTAGTTGAGACTGACCTATAAACATATATGAATTTTTTTATAATAGTTTTTCTTATGATCAATATAGGAAACAAGATTATATTGATGTTGATAAATCTTATGACATGATTCATATTTTTTATTTTGGAAAGAAATTATTAAGGAATAAGACAAAAAAAAATTGATTAAAGTATTATGAAATAAATTTTATGATTAAAGTGTCTAGATATAGGGTTATGAGAGTTATAAAGTAGTGTAATTTTATTTAAGGTAATAAGAAAACTTTCAAGGACGCAATTTCTGTAAGGGGTAGAATGCGACAACCGTGATATTTTTAACAATATATTAATATTATAGTTTATTAATATTCATGATTATAAATATATATATATTAAACGCTTATATATGTTTAAATAATGCCTCAAAATATATTATATAATCATTAAAATACTCATAATATATTTAAAATTATTATATTTACTTCATATTATAAGGAAAGTTTTATTTAAAGGTTAAGTAAATTTCCTTAACACAATTTATTATTTTAGAGTATTAAATGAATTATTTAATTATTAAACATATTTTTAAAGGATATTAATGTAAATTAATATTCAAATTTATTTTGATAAATAATTTTATCAAGGTATGAAATAATGATTTGGTTTATTATTTGAAAATGAATAGGTTTTATTTTAAATAAATTGTTTTTCATGTATTACATGGTTTTATTAAAAGGATAAATTCCTAAATTTAAGATTTTGAATATAATAAAATGAACTTCATTTTTTTATTTAGAATATCAAAATTATCTTAGGGTGAATTTTAGGGCTTAGTCTAAAAATTTGATTTTTAGATGAATGGTCAAAAATATATGTTTTACCAATACTATTAATTTTATAAAATAATTATAATTTAAGAATGAATTAAAAAATTATGAAACCTTTTACTTGGCCAAAAATTAATTTAAGGATTAAAATAATTCATTTAAAAATAATAAGTTAAATTTATAAACCTATGTTTGATATTTTGGAAACTGAGTTATATTTTATTTTAAAAAATATATTTTTTGTTATTGTACTTTAATCAAGTGTTTTATAAATGATCCTTTGGGTTTTGGATTTATTTTAAAGTCATATATAGTCGTAAACAAATAAATTACATGATAATCAATATTAAACATGACTAGTGAAAATTCATTTTCTTGCTTAAAAGGCATTTTCTAAAAACAGTTTTTCATTGCCTTGTGTGTATTTATATTAAAATTATTTTTTACCACCTTTATATGTTGAATATTGTATATTGGTTTTAATATTTGGAATTCAAACTTCAAAATTTGGTAATATTTCAATTTGATTTTTTGTCAAAAATAAGTTACCATGGTAAAAATTTATCACCATGATAAAGGTTAAAAGGGTTATAGGGGTTTAAACTAATGGATAACGACATAAAATATTACCATTAATTTATTAGTTTAGTGAATTATTCATAATAATTATTCCATATTCTAAATTTGGATATTTTATCACCTCTTTACTTGAGTTTTACCTTTATTATGTATTAATAAATCAAGTGTTTACAAGAGTTTTACTCCCCTAACTTACAAAAAAGATCCCTTCACCACCAAATTTCTCCAAACACCTTGAGTTTTTTAACTTGACCAATATATGTATAAATAATCCCCCAAAACTCTTTCATACATTATATATGTTATATTATCCCCAAAAAAATATTATAAGAAGTCTTAAGGAGTGGTTTAAAGGAGGATATCAAAGAAAAAGGTAATTATATTAACTGAGCTATTTCAAGCTTCATCTTCTTCCACCTCCAACAAATTTATTTTAACCATACTAATATAATTACATTATTTTCACTATTATACTAAAATTTTATTATTTTTATGTAACAACCATTATCTACCTCCCTTCCATCCATTAGAAAATAAAAATTTCGCCCGTGTTAGGTGGGGACTACCGCCTCCAAGAATGACATATTTCATTTTTCAACATTAATTTACATGGATATTTATAAAAATGGATTTAAGGAATAAATGTTATATTTATAACATGATTAAGGTTTTTTAAATATAATTTGTCTATTATATTTATAATAGTAGAAATAAATTGTCATCGTAAAATTTAATCCCCTAAAATGAGCATACTGAGATACTTTGTAAGTAATAACTTCTTATCATTCTACTTAATTTATATTATTCATCTACCTCTTCTTGAATATGATTTATCACTTTAAGAAAATGTTTTTTAAATCATTAATATTATGTAAAATTGATATTATCTCTATAAAATAACATGTTCTTACTCATTCAATTGTTATAATGTGTTCTTTTTTGGGTTGGTTTTACTACCTATATGGATGTTGTTATAATTTTTATGTCACGGATGATTAATAAAACATAAATACTGATAAAATTATATAATCATGATAAATTTTAGATATTGTTATAATTATATAATTGTAATATACATATTTATATTTTTTTAATAAAAAAAATTCTTTTTATAAAATAAAAATTTACAAAAAGATATTTTTAAGAATTTTTCATGAACTGTCACCTTAAGTTATATTAAATGACAATGAGACTCCATAAATATATCAAAGAAATTATTAAATCTACATTAACCTTATTTAATTTTGAAATATCAATCATAAAAATGAAATTAAAATTGAACAATCGTGATTATTTTAAACCATAAAAACAAGTTTATCAAGGAAGATTCATGAAGAAGTAACTATTTCGTGACCTGTTTAACTAATTTGTTTTTTTTAATGATATGAACCCTATAACTTGTCACATATATAGCTTATAAAACCATTGTAAAAGGAATTTTTATGGTTTTAAGGATTTCAAAGATGATTAGGATATTATGAGTTGAACAACCCTAAAATGACCAATGTGAACAATATTGATTTAGTAAATAAATGAAACATGATAAAAAACTTAAATAAAATGAATAATAATAATAAATGAATGAACATTAAAATGGTTCTTAAGAAAGTAAATAATTAATATAATTTTATTACTCATGAGGGTAGATGATGTATTGAGTGAGTCTGGACTTGAGCTATAATATTTTTCTTTCAAACCTTATTTTAAATGTTTTGAAGTTTTTATTTCAACAATTTATCATCCATATATATATTCTTTAAAGAATTTTTTTATTTAAAATTCAGTGTTTTATTAAAGTACTTTTTTATTATCCTTGACTTTATTTACAAAGGTTTAAAAGGGAATGATTTTAATGTTTTCTATATGGATCATTTTTAACTTTCTATATAATGGTATAAAAAGAATGTTTTTTTAATGTTTACCACATGACCACATTTTCCCACTATCATTTAAATTTTTCCTTATAAATCTTAATTTTCAAGTTTCCATGGTTTTCCAAAATAATTTCACTTCCCATTGTTTTATGAATTTTTCATTTTAAAGTGTTATCAAAGAAAATTATATTTCCTTTTATTTTTATAGGATAAATATAAGTGCTTATAATTATAGGTTAAAATGAATTTTTTTATGATTTTTATGATGAAATTGAAAACCCCTATGTGATTTATTCATGTAATTATTTTTGAAAATTATAGATGATGGTAGGTGGGTCTGATATATCCCTCTAATACAATAGTTTACAATGATGGAATTTAGTGGATATAATTCACTCCTATAAATATGTTGGAATTATCATATTAGGTGATTCCATTAAGATGTGATGTTGGAATTAATTAATTGAGATATTATATTATTAATTATATTAGAATTAAATATGTAATCTATTCTATTCAAAGGGTGATATGAATATGATATTCCAAGTAACATTCATGATTATTTTATTGCTTTAATGCTTTCTTATGTGATTGTTTGATGAAAATTTTTGACCAAAGAAGTTGATTTCAGGTTTGAATGTAAGTTTATATTATTTTACAATTTCAAATATAATTATTTAAATAAAGTACTTTTTCAAGGGTTTTTAAGTATTTCAAGGGTCTAGCAATTTTTTTTATTTTATTCCTCTTACTGGGTTTTATGATAATCCTATATTTTTAAATATTTTTCACAAGGAATAAGGGTGAGTATGAACTATTATTAAGTCTAAATATATATATGATATGTTGGTCTTTAATGAAGAAAGTTTATTGTTTAAATAGTTTGGTTTAGTGGAAAAATTGTCCATGTATAAGAAGATTATGGGTTTTGTTGTGTAAGGATTTCCTAATTATTTAAAACTCTAAATCTCAAAGGTAATGGGAATGTAAATCATGCAATATTTGTTATAAATAATTTATCATGGGATGATATTATCGAGCTGTTATACTATATTTTCTAGGAATTTTTATAAATTCAAGGTGTAACTTGAATTTTCTATATTTCCTCCTCTTAAACCCTAGGTAGTTGTGGGGTATTTTTGGATGAAATTAGGCCTATATGATTAATTCCTAGGCCTTTTATTTGATCAATAGTCACCTTTTATCCAAGGTATTATTTTCCCTCCTTTTTCCTCCTCTTTTATCTTATTTGTTCTCTTTCATTAATTCTCACAAAACCATAGTAGTTCATTCCCTTGAAGTTATTTGGGTTTCTTATTAGTGATTGATGAAGTATTATTGATGAACTATTACAAAATAGGCCTTTAATAGTGTTAAAAATGGCCTTTATCTGTACTATAGAAGCATTGACTATTGGAGCAAGATTAAAATCCCAAGTCTATTTTCAGTGCTTTTAAAAAGCACTGATAAAGGGCCATACTGCAGTGTGCTATAACAGCACACTACAGCACCAGCGTAGTGTATTGTTATAGCACTATAGCACTAAAAATACCACTAAATCAGAAAAATCAAGTATAAATATAAAATTTAAATGAATAGAAAACAATCTAGGCTCATTTTCTCGATTTTGGCAATGTGATGCACATTTTAAACTAAAATGATACTTATATATTGAAAAAATGAACTTAGAGTCATATCAGTCACACCATGAATTTAATTGAGGTATGGATAATTCTTATACATATCAAATGACTTATGGATCTTTTTCCTAAAGTATCAAAACAATCCGAATATGTTTTCTCAGTTTTGAGTATGCCTCTTGTATTTTTTACAAAAATGTAATTTTAAACTGGTCACACGCACTTTGACTCATACTGGTCACATCATGTGTCAGTTTTACATGATACAAATTCTTATTCATAAAAAATTACTAATGAATCATTATCCTAAATTATAAATACAATCCAAGTGTGTTTTCTTAGTTTTCAGTGAGTGACATTTTTTTAACTAAAATGTTGGTTTCAAACTGATAACAGACACATTGAGTCATACCGAACACATCATGTATCATATTGAGGTGAGGATAATTCCTAAACAACAAAATTTAATTATGGATCATTTTCCTAAAGTATCAAAACAATCCTAATGCGTTTTCTTAGTTTTGAGTAGGTAAGTTTTCCTTTTTACTAAAATTGATGTCAGTTTTAAATAAAAAGATGCACTTTGAGTCATATCAGTCGCACCATGCGTCGAATTGAGGTTCAGATAGTTATTACACATCCAAAATGGATTACGGATAATTTTTATAAAGTATAAAAATAATCTGAATGTGTTTACTTGGTTTTGAGTATGTCACTTTTCTTTTTTACAAAAATGTCATTTTGAACTGGAAACATGCACTTTGACTGATACAGATCACATCAAGTATCAATTTTATGTGAGAATAATTCATACACATCAAAAATTAATTTTTAATCAATTTTATAAATAATCAAGAAAATAAAAGTGTGTTTTCTTATTTTTCAATGAGTGAAATTTTTTGAACTAAAGTATTGATTTTAAACTGATAACAGACACATTGAGTCATACTGGACACATCATGTATCATATTGAGGTGTGGATGATTAATACATGTCAAAAATGACTTATAGATGGTTTCCATAAAAGTATAAAAACAATTTGAATGGGTTTTCTTGGTTTTTAGTTGGTCAGTTGTCCTTTTTATTAAAATTGATGTCATTTTTAAATGAAAATATGCATTTGGAGTCATACTGATCATACCATGCTTCGGATTGAGTTGTGGATGATTCACACATGTCTAAAATGACTTATGGATAATTTTCCTAAAGTATCAAAATAATATGAATTTTTTTACTCAGTTTTGAGTGGGTTAGCCATCCTTTTTATTAAAATTGATTTCATTTTTAAATAAAAAGACTCACTTGGAGTCATACTAGTCACAACGTGCATTGGATTGAGGTATATATGATTAAAACACATCTCAAATTAATTATGGATCATTTTACTAAAGTATCAATACAATATGAATGTGTTTTCTTGGTTTTGAGTACGTCACTTATTTTTTTACTAAAATGTAATTTTAAATTGGAAACGTGCACTTTGAACTATAATGATCACATCGTGTATCAGTTTGACATGAGACCAATTCTTACATGTCAAAAATGACATATTAATCAATTTCCTAAATTATCAAGAAAATATGAGTGTGTTTTCTTTGTTTTTAGTGAGTGACATTTTTTAAACTAAACTGTCGATTTTAAACTAATAACGGACACATTGAGTCATAGATGCGTCGAATTGAGGTGTGACTGATTCATAAACATCTAAAATGACTTATGAATAATTTACCTAAAGTATAAAAAACAATTAGAATATGTTTTCTTGGTTTTCAGTATGTCATTTTACCTTTTTACTAAAATTAATGTCAATTTTAAATAAAAAGGACTTAGAGTCATACAGGTCATATCGCGTGTCGGATTAAGGTGTGGCTAATTTCTACAAATCCCAAAGTCTCAAAAAAATCCTAAATACCAATTTTACCATATTTCCATTGTATTTTCAGGTCTAACTTACAACACTGCATATTGAATCGATGTTCTTAGCTAAAAAACCTTGTTGTTGAAAGTCAGAAGAGCAAAGGATTTCAATAATGAGAAAGGTTTTTCAGATAATAACAAAAAATCAATATGAAATGTTGGTAGTTCAATAAATAAAGGAAATGAAAATAGAAAACATGGTAGCATTTACAGAAATAATAATTTTATCTCTTTTTTGGCTTTTTGAATATAGTTGAATGAAAAATATGACTTCCCAAAAGATCTGTGAAAAAAAAATAAGTTTTAGATAAAAAGGGAAATTAACTTACAAATAGTAGATAAAATAATGAAAAAATTAATTAAATAAGTATTATGAATTCACATTTTCCTTATAGTTTAATGAATTATTAATGAATTTCCTTATTTTTATTATCTCAGTTACAGGCTCGAAGTACAATCCCTCATGAGCATGAGCATCTTTGAATAAACCACCCCAACTCAAACAAAAGAATCCACTTGTACAAGAAAAAAATTATTATATGAGTAATATTTAAAATAAATAAATTAAACATAAATATGAAACAATACATTAATTATATGGATAATTATTTTTCTGTGAAAACATTGTTAATAATAGGGATATGTCGATAGTAAATTAAGAATGATGATAAAAATGCAAATAGATCTCTCCAAACAATCAATAAATGAGTGATGAGGATTAGGAGAAAATAAGATACATTAGATTGAAGCTTAGAATCATCTTATAAAAAGTAAATATATCCTATTAGTTTCATAAAATATTCATTTTTTATAATAAATAAATAAATACACATAAGATATTCATTATCAAAGGAAAATGTCTCCCATTTATAAGAATTACATGGATGGTAATCGAAGATTCCTAAGGGTGGAACCAAAATGCAGTATTAAATAATGATATATTTTTATATAGATTAAATTAAAACATACATAGTGTTTAACATATGTGTGATGAAATAAATGTAGTGATTTTTAAGAAGTATTAATAGGTGGGTTATCATTTCAAATATGTCTATATTTTTATCAACTGAAAGAAATAAAAGCAAGGCTGAAATCAATGAATAAAATTCCACTGGTGATTGGAAGTTTTGGTGAAAAATAAAAGGAGTAAGACTCTATAAAAAGCCTCATTTATTTCCCAAGTAGAGCCTAAATCATCTGAAGAGTCTAACAAGGATGATAATTGGATCAAATCTATGTATGAGGAGCATGATTTGAATAAGAAAATTGTGACATAAGGAGCTTGATCCAAATAAGAACAATGAAGGCTTCTTATGGATCAAGTTTTTACATATATTGTTCCAAAAAATGTTAATTAGTTTAAAAATACATGAGTTTTTTAGTTAATTTTTTTTTCAAATTCTATAAAACTCTTAACATAAAAGTTCATGTTAGTGTATTGTAATGAAACATTTTTTTCTGTTATGTAATTAATATGGTCACATATGTGGGGCATTATATTACCACTAGGACATAAAAAATGGATTTAAGTTTAGGTTAGTAAACCAAAAAATTCAATATAATTAATAATATATAGTGAACATACCATATCATTAAATTATTAAATCCAATCTAATAAATTTGACTTGAAGTGGGATTCTAAAGGTGTAATGATTTTATACATGAAAAATAATTTTTATTTCAACAAAATAGATTCTATTAAAACTTATTTATAAAATTTACATTAATAAATGTTAATATTTTATTTTATAAAAATTAGTTAAATCTAGTGGTATAATATTTATTCTTGAATGATTTAAAATATTATTTAAAATTTAAATAATATAAAAAAATTATCATTAAATAAGTTACTTTTCAAAGAAAATATCAAATTTAGAAAAAAAAATTGGTCAATCCCAAAGGATTGATAACAATAAATTCTATCAGAAATGTACTCTTCTTATGCACCATATAATGAAACAGTATTTTTTTTCTTCAAACACCATGATGTTGAGGTATTTCTAAGAAAATAACACATTCCAATTTCTGATTTTATTACTATATTTCAACAACCAAAATAAAAATATCAATTACATTTTATCTCAAAATAAATTTTTCCTATATAATATAGTCCAAGGATTATAGAACCTTAAAACTATTTGATTTTCCTTTTTATATCATTTAAGTCATATTATTTAAATTCAAATTGAAATATTTCAAAAATAAAAACTAAAAACATTATATTTTTCAAGAATTAGTAAAATAAATAAGACAACAAATAAAACATATATAATTTTTTTTCTCATGTGATTTTATATATTCATCAGAATCATTTGATTGTTACTTTTCATAAGTGACCCCTAAATCTATCCCAATCCACCTAAAATATTTCACAGTCATCCTAAATAAATCCATTAATTTTACACCATTTTTCAGTGCTCATTATCCTAACAAAAAAATTCATTAAAAATCATTATATAGTTGTTCCCATGTGTCAGATATTTCATCATCCATATTTTAGAAACAACTTCTAGAATTACCTTTCAAATATAAGGGGATAACCCTATATTTCAGTTCCTCCTCACTCAACCCTATCAGTGCTAATTATTGCAAGACATAATATAATACCCCAATGATGTCAAATATTTCATCATCCAAATGATTTTCAATGTAATATTCCAAACCAACGACAACACTAACTGCTATATGGATGAATTTTTCAAAAGTTGATGGTTGTAAAGAGGTAGATGTCATAGAATATACATATTGTGAGCCTATTATACCTCATAGAAACATGACTCAACATTGGGTTTGATATATTTCAAGTCACACAGTACCAATGTTATCCCAAGGATACCCACATGATATTGGAGAAGGCGATGCTTCAATATATCTAAAAAACATTGAATTTTTTGTTGTTTTATTATAGTATGGTACAACTAGACTTGTTGGGATACACAAATTTGGGATGAGAATGTTTAGTAGATAATCGATTGAAATTAGAAATATCAAACAACCTAGATTTCGTTCAAGTTGTGGTTTCATTAAACCCTTGAATCACTCAAGACTTGGATTCAAGACTTGGAATATTTAGATCCATGATTATAGCATAGATTTGAGCTTGGATTCGACAATGAGGAGCACCAGTAGTAGGTTGATTCTACAGAGAGCTTTGGATATCGCGAACTGGTTCGTGATGGCTAGGGTTCTTAAAATAGATTGTGACACTTTTATCAGTGCTTCAAAAAAAGTGATGATAAAGATACCTTTTATCAGTGCTAATTTAATAAACACCAATAAAATGAATCTTTATCAGTGCTAAAAAGTGATGATAAAATCAATATTTATCAGTGTTAATGTTTTAGCATTGATAAAGATTAATTTTATCAGTGCTTTTTTAGCACTGATAAATCTCTATTTTTATCAACGCTAAAAAAGAACTAATAAATACTTATAATACTTTTTTTAAAAAAGTATAATTATTATATATAATTATAGTACTTATAATAATAATTTTAATAAAATAATAATTTTATAATTATTTTAATGTATGATTATTTATTTATAATTATATAAATAATTTAAAAAAAAATATACTTATATCATTATATATTTTTGTATAATTATATATATATATAAACATAGAAAATATATTCATTATTTAAATAAATTTAGTATAATTTTATAATTATTTATTTATAATTATATAAATACTTTTTAAACAAATATTATTTATTAATTTATAATTATAAATGTATAAAAACAGTAAATATATATTTATAATTATATTTTTTTATAAATATTTTTTATAAATGTATTTTTAACATTATTAATGAATATTTAATCTTAAGTTCATGCATGTTAAAAATGAGTACAATATTAAAAATTTGGAAAATTTTGATTAGTAGAAATCATTAAAAAAATGGACATATATTGAAATAAAGATGAATACATATTAGAAATATTAAAACATGGTAAATAAATATATATATATATATAATAAATAATATAAATTGATTAAATTCCAAAAAAAATATATGTATTTGTGCGTATGTATATAAAAATTCCTTAATTACGTATATGTGAAATCAATATAATACATTTGATCTATTTTATAAATTGAAAAATCAAACAACATTCAATTATGTTCATTACTCGATGCAATTAGTCAGTATTTTTAATTCATATTAATTTTTAATTATAAACCATTATTCACTAAATATATTACTTTTTAATGTAAAGCATAAATTATATTTTCTATTTTATAAATCATATTTATATATGTTAATATATATCTATATATTTAATATATATTATTTATTAACATTATCAATAATTATCTAATTAATAAAATGTTTCATATTTTCCTCAATTTACTTATTTTTAATTTTAATTTGTTTAATTATTATTTTTCATATATCTATATATTTAATAGATAATATTTATTAGTATTTATAATTTATATATAGTATAATCAATTTATTCATTTTATCAATAATTATTTAATTAATAAAATTTATAATATTTCTTTTAATAAACTCATTTTTTATTTTTTATTTATTTAATTATTTCATTTTATTTATTCAGACCTTTATCAATACTAAAAAAGTGATGATAAAGGATTCCTTTATGAGCGCTAAAAATATAGCATTGATAAAGGGTACACTTTATCAGTGCTTTCTTTAGCATTGATAAAGATGCCATTTATTAGTGCTTTTTTTAGCACTGATAAATACTGGTGTTGTTAAATGCCTGTTTTTTAGTAGTGATGAGATTATGCCCTTAGGATTTGTAGTATTCTTATGAGGTTTCGAGTTGATGTTTTCCATCCATCATTCCATTTTCATTTGGTGAATTTTAAAGCTTCAAATCAAGGTAGTGGATTCAAAAAAATCATGTTTATTTAAGTGTAAATGTGTATTAATAATGTTATGGTTACTAAAGGGTAAATAATTGGAATTTTCCTAAAGAAGATAATAATCTGAAATTTAAAGAATTAAAGGATTGGTTTTTTCATTTTTCAAGTGATTGCAATTATTCCTCATGATTATATGACGTGTTATTTTCTAGATAGTGAGAAAGTTAATAATATGGTTAATTATGCTTCAATTCATCATTTGACATGCCTAAAATTGATTAAAAACTTAAATATGGTAAGAATAGTAAGATAATGAATGATGAATTCATGGTTTTTATCATTCTTCCTTGGAATTTCTTTTCATAATAAAGATATTCTTTAAGCATATTACTTGAGTGACTATTTTTGTTATTGATTTCTATTTGGAGTTTTATAGTCTACTAAAACTTACTCCTAATAAATAGATTAATAAAGTTGGTAAAGGATAATAATGTTTGCTGGAATTAATATAAGTGACCTTCCTTGTTCGGTTCTTGTTTGTTACATGATTTCATGCATTGATTGAAGAATTTTTGTTTACTCGTTGATAATGTTTGATACTATAATTAATATTTTCTACCATGTATCTATATTAGGAGATAGGTCCCTTTCTAGGTTTTAAATAGAAACCCGGTATGGTTGGTTGATATGATGAGGGTCGATCTGTGTTGATGTTGTTGTGGTGCCAGGTTAATTTGGTTGATGGTGGAATGATATGGATGGTGTGGAAAGGAATTGGGAATGATATTTATACTTTTTTATCAAATTGGGAGAGTTTCTAGGATACGGTGTGCCTATTTTTTTCTTCTTAGTTTCTATATGTTTGTTTTATGTTGATTGATTATCACAGTTTAGGTATCTTCTTCTTTATAGTAGGCTTACATGTGTCTTAGTGACCGGAATCATGGAAGGTATAGATTAACAAAGTAAATAATGGGGAAAAGTTTTGGAAGATCCTAATTTTGGTAAATGGAATATGAATAAACATTTTTAGTTTATTAATGATGAATATAATAAAATTTTGTTATGTTAGATAATGGAAGTTATGGGTTTAATGATTAAATGGATTGGATTGGTAAACTGGAATTATAATGTTAAATTATAACATCTTGGATTAAAATGATTTTTGGGGATGTTAACTTATATTTTATGATGAGGAATTAATCAAATAATGGTAATAAATTTATAATAAGTAATTAATGCTAGTAATGAGCCTTGAAGGTTGTGTGCTTAGTAATTGTTAGGTTTCTAGTCCTTAGAGTCGGTTGTTGGGATGTTATGCATGATGTTAGTTATGGATTGAGTCTTGGATATGGTAGATTCCATTAGATTGGTTATGTGATTTATATTCTTTATATTATATTTTTATTATGTTCCACCACTTGATCCAGTAGGGATATTCGATGTCCATATTTGTCCTTGAGTTCTGAGTGTTTCCCAAAATATCAGTTATAGAGGTTACGAATGGATTACTACTCCCCCTAACCTATTGTCTCTTATATAAGTAGGGTGTATGTTGGAATATCTAGGCTATGGTGGCTTCCAGTTATAGGATATGTTCTCATATGGGTATAATTTCTCTCCATTATTATATACATGTATATATGGGCTATGAAATCTTAAGGTGATAATATATATATGAAACCAAACTATATTGGATTATGATTATTATATGCATACATACACATAAGTTTGGATGGATTGAAGTATAGTTTGTATTTACAAGGGCTATAATGGATCCCAAACTCACTATATAATGGTGATGTGGTTGTGATTATAATTTTTTGTTGTGATTATATGGATATAACTATGGTGTTTTGGAGAAAATATTCATTATGACCTATAGAGTGGATGGGAGCACCAGGACATATGACTTTAGGGTTGAGGGTGACTAGTTTAATGGGAAAGTGGTAGTGGGGTACCCCTATTATATACATATTTCATAATTATGTTGCTTACTTATGTGTGTTACTTTGTGATAAAGCCTTTGTGGGGATGGGAAAATAGTTTACCTGATTTAGTTGATGGGTTAATTTAATTATTTATTCATTGGGGTGTTAGTATGCTTCTTCCATAATTACACGAGAGGTTTAAAGGATTATCCTTTTGAGTATTCTTGTATTTTAACCCCTATATATATATCTATTTTTTAGGATTGTTGATAGGATTTGGTGATTGAGTTGAGTGTTACTAGCTCATGTAGTTTGTTCATGAGATGTTGGTGATCATGTTCACTACTGTAGGTTTTGTTGTGGTATATTTCCATTTTGGGTTTGTATAGTATAACACTTCATGTATTAGGATTTGTTTTATATATTATTATGGATTTTATGGGTGGTTCTTTTATTATATCCTAGGAATTATGAGGGTAATTCCTCACATATGTGTGTGTTATATACCCTCAATGTCAGTCTCCAACCTATGGCCTATTGGAGGTAGTATTCATGAGTCACTTCTATCTCCACTACTGACCTGGGAGGGGTACTGGTGGGGGTGGGTCATTATATTATGATTCATAAGATTCTATAACATGTTTTGAGAATAATATAAGGATAAAAATATTTTATCCAGTATAATAATTTTTATCTATATTATTGTTAAAATATTAGGGATTTTATCCAACCACCTTCAGTGGAATATTTTAAAGAATAAAGTCTTCTTCTCAAAATAATACTCCAAACACATATAATAGAATATTTGATATGAAATCAACAATTTTTTTATTAAATATTCCTATGAAGAGGAAATAAGTGATTATTTTCTAACACAAGGGAATTTTTTTATCTTAGTATAAAATTATGTAAACAATATAGTATCTAAGAGGCTAGTGTAAGTATGTTTGGACTTAAAGAATATCAAATTTTACAAATAAAGGATTATACCAGTCAAGACTTAAAGTGAAATATCACTTTCAAGGAAAAAGTATGATGGAAATGGTTCCAAGAATGATGATGATGTCCTTAGAAAGAGTTATAGGTAGATAAAAAAGTTATTAACATCATAACATTGTATTTTGTGTATTTAAAGAGTTTTAATGTGTTGTGGATGAAGGTTTTTGTTTGTATTTATTTTTAATCAGGTTTTCCAATTAAGTCTTGTCAATGTAATAATGCAAAGGATATGATTCGGGTGATGGATTCGAGTATCCACCCATGAAATGAGATGAAAGAGTTGACCATTGTATATAAACTGGAAATACAATCTATAATCAACTACTTATTAGGTCTATGGTTTGTGAAGGAAAAAGTGGAGCTAAGTTGAATAGAGATGTCTTGGGATTGATTGAAGAAGAGTTGCACTTGAGATGGAAAAACAATTCCCTAAAATACTCTAATATGAGTTTCCTTTATGTAGAAACACCTCAGATGTGTGCATGAAGGAGTTTGTAAATATTTTAATAATTATAATAATCATTTTATGGAGTTATGAGATTATTTGAAGAGGTTTTAGAGGCCTTAGAGAAAATCTAAAGTCCACTCAAATCCATCTATGGAAATATATATTTTTGAACTCACTGAAAAATGGATATGTCCAGAATGAATAACTTTTCCTACTAGATTTTAAGTATTCAAGTTCTAATCATAAGTCTTCTACTAACCATAATACATCATCATGTGTCTTTCTTTCTCATTGTATGACTTTGGTATCTTCTAAAAATTGACAAAGGCATGATCGTAATACTTTAGTCATAGCATATATCTTGATCATAATACATCACCATATTTCTTTGAGCTCATTGTATGACTTTTTTAGAATATATGACTTTAAAATTAAGTGGAAAATGGATAAGGAATTGTCTATAATCCTTTTTTCACTGAGTATAAGTCTTCATCGTGGGAATTGGAGAGCATAAGACTTAGAAGTTATTGTTGTAAGAATTCAACACTTAGAAAAAATTCAGAACACTCCTATATGAAAAGGGAGATGTGTAAGGGTATCCATGACCTATGTAAGGGTGACTTAGAAATTTTTAAGGCTATGTAAAGTTAATCTCGAGCAATATAAAGTTTATTAGTATCTTGGTAAAGGTTATCCTGAATTATGTAAAGGTATTTCCTAGTTTCTTCTAGATACATAAAAGTTACTGTAACCTGTGAAAGGGTAAAAATAAGAAACCAAAGGCTATGTAATGGTAATTTGAGTTTCTAAAATTTATATATTCTGAAGAAATGAAAATATTAAGATGTTATTAATGTGCTTTCGAGTTCTTATAACATCATGAAGCTTGTTAAAGTCATGATAAAATATTGTATTGAGAAATATTGAAGGAGTTTGATCAAACATGTTTTTTAAAATATTTTTTTATAATAATTCATATAATTTCCCACATTTATCCTTATTTTGAGATTTAATGTAAATTTTGATGTTGATATTAAATTTGAAAATTCCATGAAAATTCTATTTTTTCCCTTTTAATTTCACTCTAGTAATTTTATCCTAAAATTTTGTGTGATTGTGATTTTGAATTTAAATTTTATATACATATTATAACCTAATTGGAATTATTTTTTTACATAAACCTTGTAAGTTGTATCTCGTATATAGGGGGACAGAAATGGTCATTAATGCAGAAATGGGATGGATTCGATGTATTGGACCTTTCCTCATTATTTAGGCCATAAATTTTACATAATAAATTTTATTGGAATGAAAGTTTTAAAGATGTTATAGGAATCAATTTCATGCATTTTATTAAATATTAGTGAAGGTTGGTTCATGTGAGAACTCATTCAAAAAAATTTCTTAGTATCGAGTAAATTTTGGGGATATAATAACGCATGTTCCCATATTGCCATTTAAAACCATATCCCTATACAACTATATTTAATTGAGTTTTTCACAATTTATAAGAGTTTTTATAAAGTTTAGGAAGGTTTTTATAAAGTTTTGGTTCCATGGAACCTATATAAGAATTTGGAATAAGTGAGTCTTTATGCCAATATATCTTCCAAGAAAGCACTCCTCCCCCACATCTACTTTGTGTTTATTATCTTTTTTTATTTTAAGGTCACTTTATATTCAATAAATCTTATATTTTTAACTCTTTTTGTATTTTTATTTTTATTCTTGGTGATGGAATATAAGAGTGGAGATTATATTTGTTCATACCCATTCAAACCATTGCTTATTCACATCGTCTCCATGATAAAAAAAATCCACCCATGGAATCTTAATTATTTTTATGGTTGATATAATTCTTACCTCCTTAGTTTTTTGTTTTGAATCCATGTAATCACTGAAATTATTAAAAATTTTAATTAATTTATTAATTTTGTAAAGTTTAAATAAATTTAATGATTGGCACATTGACCACGAGGTTGGGCTTTTGTGAATCGTGATATCCACACTTTAATTTTCAAATATAATCAACTCGAGGATGATTTTAGGGTTTAAATCTGATCCCCATGCTCAATAAATTCATATTTATAGATTTTGAGTTTTTTCCTAATTTTCCACTAATCATAAGTTATACTTGGGATGAAAATCAACATATGGTTCCATAATTGTAAATCTCGAAGTTAGCTTAGGGTTTACGGTCATGTTTTATTTCATAGGGTTCAGGGTTAAAAAGTTTGGGATTCATAATTAGATGAATTTAATCAAAATGGATAATTTTTAATGATTAATTAAGGGGTAGGTTATATCAATCATAATCATTGATATTTTTTATTTCAAAATTAATTATTTTATTATGTGTTCATTTCACTCTAAAATCACTCAAACAAAACCCCCCATCTTTTGATCCCATTTTCCTTTATTTTATTTGTTTATTAAAATCTTTAGGGGTTTTTTAAATAACTTAATCCCCAATATAATGACCTATTTTAACCCCTATTCTGAAATTAGTTAAAATTATAAACATTTTGAGAGTGTTCACAATAACACCATTCAAATTAGCATCATTGTCAAGGAGGCATGTAAGTTCCCATATTTTTAAATCTCTTTCCTTTACATTTCCCAGATCTTGGAGGTTTCATGAGGAATTTTGGAAAAGTTTTAGAGATTATAAAGGAGTTTTATTCTATTTTAGGATCATTACATTATGGTGGTAGGTGTGGTGATAACTTTTTTGAATCTTCTTGGAGTCTTGAGCATGGGGTAGGCTATTTTGGACTCGGAATTTTTGATTTTGGTCATGGTATTGGCCGTTTGGTACTAGAGTGAATTAAAGTGAGTTGAATGAATTTTTTGGCCATTTTACAAGGTTTTTTCCCCTAGGGTTTGGACTGTGAGAAATGAGGATGAGGAAAATCTCTTTAGAGGATATTTTGAGAAAGGCTGGCTAGGCACGATGCTTAGTGAATTCTGTTGTCAAAAATGGGTAGCATGCAGCTTGCCTCACCATAATGATGGTCATACTCATGGTAAAATAGATTAATTATTTGGGTTATTTCATAGTGTAGGCTTTGGTGGTGGTCAAATAGGTTTGGCAGGGGATTTTAGGGGTGTATTATATCAAGCTTCAAACACTATGATAAATGTATTGTGCTTTGATTGGAGGAACCATAGGTTTTTGGGGAATTCGACATGTCGTCTTGGAGGATTTTGGGATTCCACCATAAATAGAAATCTCAGTATATCTTGGTTTATATTTTGGATCCTTCTATCGATCCCTAGCCAACCTCTACACCCCTCACCACTCTTCAGTCATGCCTTCAAGAGTCTAAACCCCTTTGATTGGTTGATCAAATTTTGGATCAAGGTTTCTTTACTTTTCTCCCATCATACTCATTTCCCATATTCTTATTATTTTTAGAAATCCATTTTTGAAGAATTATTATATTTTAGATTGAGGATTCAAGATAGTATTGATAGTGGTTTTCATGCTTAGGTTTTTGTGGCATTTCCTTTATTTTTGGTATTGTTTTCTTTGGTTATGGTTGTTTCTCATTATTCATTCTTGATCAAATAATGTGGGTCCTATAATCATTATAGGGGATCTATTAATTATTCTTTATTCATGTGAAAGTTTGAAATAATCATGCATTAGCTCCCTGTCTAAATGAGTTTTATTGGCCTTAATAATATAATAATAAAGAAAGGAAATCACATGTTTAATGGTTAATAAATAAATAGGGATTTATAGTAGAAGAAGAATTTTTGCATGATTTTGTTTAATTTTTTCATTAGAACTTCAATCATTTATCATAAATTAAAGGGATGGTATTCATTAAATTCTAAAAATAAAATAATAAATATGTTATTTCATGTTGTAGTAAAAACTAATTTTTTCATATAATAAGAATTATTTTACAATTATATAAATTAAAGTATTGAAATTTCAATTATCACATGGTTTAGATAATTAATATTTCCCATGGGGAATTAAATGAATGGTTGGGGTTTGAGATCATATTGGTTTTTTTTATGATACCTCTTGATGTTTACTAAGATTTTTTTATTTATGTTTGGAATTTTTGTTGTTCTTTTCTTAGCATGGTTAATTTCTTGAAATTATAAACAACGTAAATCCAAATGATGATAAGTAATGGAATATGCATGATCATAATGATTACTACTCTTATTGGATTTGAATTAATATGGTAAATGATTCTTTAAAGCGTGTTTACTTTTTTGAGTATCTATAGTTGGTTGTTCCCTAAGGTTTCTATGTGTGGATAACCTATTCATAATGAAATGGTTAATTAAATATTTAATTAAAATAGTTATTTGATAAAGAATAAATGTTTGGGTATGAATGATCTTGTTCCTTGTTATAGGAAGCTTTAATTCCACAATTCCATATCATTATTACCTTCACCTCTATAAGGAAAATATATTTAAATGTTAGTGTACTCTAGGGATTTAAATCCATGTTTGTTTTTACTAAATATTTTTTTGTGGTCGGGAACCTTGAAAATAAATGGGATAGAGGATCGGGGATATATTTTTTGATAATTTATTCGATTAATGGTGGTCTAGGAGCTTGATATGTTGATAAGGTTGATGTATATAATAGTGAGATGGATTATGTCATGTAAAATAGTGTGGGAAATTAGGTAATCATGATAATTTTTTAGTATGGATTTATCATCGGCATGTTTAATCTTTATTGATGGTTTCTCAATTCATGTTTTATGGCTATATGGTTAGGTAATTTTTACTTTATTGGTATCCAACTACTTTATGTAGTTTATTTTTATACACTATGAGTGCATTTTTGAAGAGATGTATTAGGTCAAGTCATATAGTACTCGAATGATTTGTAAAATGATAAATAAACTAATAAATGAATGGGTTTAGTTTATGGTGTTTAGAAATTATGATGATATACTTGAGAATATAATAAAGATAATTAAAAGTGTTGTTAGAAATTTTCTTAAAAATATTAAAATTTCAATAATGGAAAATGTTAATATGAATTAACTAGTAGTTATTTAATTAATTAATAATGAACATGATTGAAACATCCCTTTACCACTTTTAGGTATTTCTCATCACTTTTTTCATTTCCCCTCTTTATTTAGGTGCGTGTTGAGATTCTCAAGGATAGAGAGAATTTTTTGGGGTAAATGACATAAATTTTGTGGATGTATGTTTTTTTTAATTAATGGAGTCCAGTTATCAATGTGATATTAGATTTTTGGGGCTCTCCCCAAGTTCAGAGAATGTCTGGGGTGGTTTGGATTTTTCTACTGAAAACTAGAATTTTCACAGTATGAAAGGGAAATACAAACCATGTAATGGGATTACACACCATGTAATATTTGTTAATTATAATCCAAGATTCCATTATATAGAATGAAAGTATTACACACCATGTATTTTTTTCACATCATGTAATGGATAAATTTGGGGTTTTATAAAAAGGCAATGGGTTTTTCAGTGTATGAGAGCTTCATGGATTACACGACATGTAAATTGGTTACACACTGTTTAATTATCATGGGTTTTGATTTTAGATAGTGACATGACTGACATGTTTTTCATTCAGTTTTAGGTATTTTTTCCCTCAACCTAGAGGCTCTCCTAGGAAATTTTGGGGAACTTTATTCCATTTGAATTGATTCATTTAGCGATTTATATCTATTGTGTTTGGGTTGAATCTATTTGGGTAAGAATTAATTTCTAACTCATCATTACCTTTGATTATGGTATCATCATTTCATTTCATTATTGTATTTTTTGATCTGTGATGATGATTCTTCTTGATTCTTTCTAGATCCACTGTGTGATCTTCCTCTGAAGGCTAACCTTTGTGTTGGTTATGGTGCAGTATCAAAGTTCCATGAGGTATGGTTTTTTCCTTCCTCATAATACACACTTTGTCTAAATTATATCAATTATGATATGTTTTTATTGATTCTAGGTACTTTGTTGTTGTCATCCTATTCTCCCTTGTTGGTGAATCTCATTGTGGGTGTGTGCGGCCCAAGTTGAGGTAGGTGGTTCTATCTCTAGCCTATATTAGATGAAATTTATTTCTCGGGTTTTGATAAATTATTTTATAAATGAAATGGAATGATTGACTAGTGGATCTGGTGTGTGGAAAATGGATTTTTGATAAAATATGGTTTCTTCATTATTTTGGTAAAATAAAAAAGATATTTTCAAAGCATTGATAAATGGATTTATAAAATGGTTTTCAAAGTATGGTTTTGATGAAATGGTTTGGAAAATAGAGCACATAGGAAGCCTTGGGTACTTATATGGAAGGTTTATCTTAGGTTCATCATACATGTATTGTTGATGGGTTCACTCAGGGGGTGTTCCTCTATTCCCTAGGTCCATTGTTCTAGGGAATTAATATTGTTATTTTCAGGGGATTCACTCATGGGGTGTTTCTCTACCCCTTGGGCCTATTTTCTAAGCACTTGATTGTGTACTAGTCATTTATTATGGTATGATTAGTCTGCTATCATGACCTATAGTGATACTTGGAATGAAGTTACCTATGATTTTGGGCTTGTATTATTCTATCTTGTACTTCCACAGATTTGATATGATATGTGATACATGATTTTAATGATCTGATATGACTACTTTATATATGTGAAATGATTTGAAGCTATTTTACCATATTTATTTGGAAATGTTGAAAAAGGGAAAACTAAATGTTTTTTCATTCCTTTGATACCAAACTATAATGAACTCGAATCGGATACCCTCTCAAACTGGAAAACCTAAAAAAGTTGGGTTTGATATATGTTGGATATTTTGAGGTCACTGAGTGGCTTGGGTAGGTTGCTTATTAGTTAGCATTATTAGTTTAGTTGATATACATTCATGATTTTTTTTCCACATATCATAGCTCAGGAAATATCATCCTAATCCCTCTCATGTTTTGAGTTTGCAATATATTGAGTTAGAGATGGAAGTTTCTATTGTGGCACATCCAGTGGATATTTTTGACTCTCAAGTGAAAGTATTTCATAGGAAGTTGATTTCATTGTTCAAAGTGTTATGTAATCATGGATCAAATTCTCATGAGACTTGGGAGTGTGAGTCGTTGATAATGTAGTAGAGGCCTCACCTATTTTTTAGACATCATTCTTCCACATGACTTCCTAAGGATGGAAAGTTTTATGGTGGGGAGTTTGAAACATCCTATTACCACTTTCAGGTATTTATCTTCTATTTTTTCATTTCCTATCTATATTTGGTTGTGTGTTGAGACTCCTAAGGATAGATAGCATTTAATGAGGAAAATGACCTAAAGTTCAGGGATGCATGTTTTTTTAAATTAATGGAGTCCAGGTATAAATTTGTTAATGGATTTGTATGGTTCTTCTCAATTCTAGAGAACATATGGGGTGGTTTAGAGTTTTCTGCATAAAAAATGACTTTTTGTAGTCTGTAGTAGAAATATACACTGTGTAATTAGATTAAAAGTCATTTAATGTTTTCCGAATAGAATCCATGAGTCTGGTGCACTGTGGGAAAGGATTACACACCATGTATTTAGTTTACATCATATAATGGCTAAAGTCAGGTTTTTATAAAAAAGAAATGGGTTTTTTAGTGTATGAAGGATTCATATATTACATGACATGTAATGGGGTTACATGTTGTGTAAGTCTTGTAGGTTTTGATTTTAGGGTGTTCCACAAATTATATGATTTTCATACAGTCACAGGTCTTTTTTCTCTTGACCTAGATATTGTCCCAAGTGATTTTGTTGACCTATGATTTTTTTGAATCACTTCATTCAACGATTTATCCCTATTTCAGTTGGGTTTCATCTCTATGAGTGAGTAATACTTTCTGTATCATCATTGCCTTTGTCATGGTACCGCTGTTGTGTTTCGTTATTGGATCATTTGGTCTATGATGATGATTCTTCTTGATTCTTTCAAGATTCATTGTAGGGTCTTCCTCCATAGGCTAACCTTTGTGTTGGTTGTGGGGCAGTGTGTGAGTTCCTTTAGGTATGGGTTGTTTATTCCTCTTCATTGATCCATTGTCTAAATTGGATCGATTTTGAGATATGTGGGTTTATTCTAGGACCTTCATTGTTGTTGTTATGTTCTTCCTTGTTGGTGGATATCATTGTGGGCATGTGCAACCTAATTTGAGGTAGGTTGTTCCATCTCTAGCCTATGTTGGATGAACTGTATTTCTATGGTTTTTATAAAAAAATAAATGAAATGGCATTGTTGAGTGATGGATTTGTGTGTGTGGAAAATAGGTTTTTGATAAAAGATGATTTTTCCTTTTTTTGGTAAAATAAAAAGGTATTTTCAAATCATTGAGAAATGGATTTATGAAATGGTTTTAAAATCATGGTTTTGATGAAATGGTTTGGAAAATATAGCATATAAGAAGCCTTGGGAACTTAGGTGGAAGGTTTATCTTAGGGAAATCATTTGTGTATTTTCAGTGGGTTCACTAATGGGGTGTTCCTCTATTCCCTAGCCACATTGTTCTAGGGAATTGATATTGACATTGTCAAGGGATTCACTCATGGGGTGTTTCTCTTCTCCTTAGTCTAGTTTTATAAGGACTTGATTGAGCACTAGTCATTGATTGTGGTACAAGTAGTCTTCTATCCAGACCTATAGTGATCCTTATCATGATATTACCTATGTTTTTGGGCTTGTACTAATTTATCTTATACTGCCACAGATTTGATATGATATGTGATACATGATTTGATTGATATGATATAAATGATTTATATATATAATGCTTTGAAACCATTTTACCTATTTTATTTAGATTTGTAGAAAAAGGGAAAATTAAATGTTTTTTCATGTTTTTATATAAAAACTATTAAATTGTTTATCATGCCTTGTTTTCTTTAAATTTGGTCATTGTTCATTTTTTTGTACAGATACCTATACTGAAATACCTGGGTGAGATCTTATTGAGCCTGTTATCTCACACCCTACATACCCCTTTGGTAGTGTGTAGACCTTTGTATGTATTTCAATACAAGGAAAGGAAAGGCACCATAGTGAGGCGGTGAGGTTTCTATCAGTTAAGTCTGGGTAGCTGGTGGTGATATAGTGGGAGGTTGCCCATGCTGTCACATAGAGTAGCAGTTTCGGTTTTTTTTTCTTTGTTGTTGGACTTGTTTCTTGGAGATTTTTTATACTTTTGAATAGTATTGTTTCCACTATCTTCTTTCAGTTATGGAATATATTTATATGTTACACTATTTCTATATGATATATATATATATATTCTATATTATTACTTTAGTTTGGGAAAAACCATTCCCTATGATTTTTTTTTGATGCCCGAATGCTAGTCACCAGCCCGTGGGGATCGGGAATTCTATTTGGGTATGTGTAAATTCAGGTCAGGTGCCAGTTTGAGAGGGTATCTAGGTCAAGTTCATCACAGTGATGCTTGTATTCTTTTTTGATATATATTCCTTGGAAATGGCAGTTGAGGGTTTGGTTTGATGATAGCAGAAAATGAGTCTAAGTCTATATAGTTTCCCTTGGTGTGGTGTGTATGATATTATTCTATATTTTCTGATTTCATACGCTACCCCACCCATGTTAGTAGTTTAACCAAAACCCAAATGTTTTGGGGGTGTTTCCTCCATCATCCAATATGGAAAGGGAATGTTTGGATGACTTATACCTCTCCCCTGCTCCCCCTCTAGACATAGATGAGTAGGCATAACTTGGATTATAATGGCTTACGGTATAGGGTGTGTTTCTATTAGGGATATGATGGCTCGTGATTTACTATAAATTTATTTTTGGGATAAGATGGCTTGATTTATAGAGAATACTTATATCTATTCATAGTGACTCCAACTTCCCATTGGTGTATGTCCATGGGTTGTTCTGGCTTGAGGTATAATGAATTTACACTAGTTATAGTGGCTTATGAACATACACTTGGTTACATAAGGGATGAAGTTGATGATGAGGTAGATATGTGTACTGACTCCAGTATGAGATATTAGGCCCTATGTTGGATTTAGTTAGGTAGGGTTGATGTATGAAACACATTATGTTGACTTGTTTATAAAAGGGATGAGCACGGGACATAGTCATTGGGGTGTGAGAGCGACAAGCTAATAAAGAAGTGGGAGTGGAGAACCTTTATTTATATATGTGTGTGTGTGTGTGTGTGTGTTCTTTGATATATAATTTTTAAATTTTATGCATTAATTGGTGAGAGATCCATAATGAGAATAAGAACTAGTATTTCCTACAAGGTGATGAGTTAGTTTTTTTTTTATTCATTAATCATTAGAATGCTAATTTCAAATTTTTCATGAGAGGTTTCAAGGTGGATCCTAATAATTATACATGTTATTTTCACCCTACATATATAAAAACTATTTTTCAGGTCAAAAGGAATATTTTGGTGATTGGGATGGTCATTACTAGCTCTAAGGACTTATTGAGTAGCTATTAGGTGTTATTGAACTTTATGGTCACTGTCTAGTTTTAATTTTGGTACTTTCAGTTTTCCTTTGTTTTTGTTTTGATTTATGTATGACATTACATGTATTGGTATTTATTCTTTTGTCTATGCATGTTTTTTTTGTGGTTTTCCCTTATTATATCTTATTCCTTAAATTTATAAAGGGTAATGCCTCCCATGTGTGTGATTAATATACCCTCAATGTTAGTCGCTAACCCATGGCCTATTGCAGGAAGGATTCGAGGGTTATTATCTACATTTCTTCATTGTCATCCTAGGTGGGGAACATTTATAGGGAGGTGTCTTGAAAGAGTGGTATCAAAGATTTTTTTTTTTTTTTGAGAGATAAGATGGAGTTTTTAGTTAAGCACTGGTGAGGATGTATGGATTAGTAGGCAAAAATTATCATTTGGGATTAGTAAGCA
This sequence comes from Viscum album, assembly GCA_963277665.1. Taxonomy (NCBI): domain Eukaryota; kingdom Viridiplantae; phylum Streptophyta; class Magnoliopsida; order Santalales; family Viscaceae; genus Viscum; species Viscum album. Next base: position 822,870,066 of record OY728123.1, read on the forward strand.
TTATAAATAGGGGAGAATAGCTAGGATATTGTATTTTATAAACACCTATGATCTAATAAAATGACCTTTTAGTTTACTAAATATGATAAGAAAAGTGATATTGTTTGTAGGGTGGAGACCTAGGAGGGGATCATGCGTCATGATGTCATGTGCATGTGTTTGAATCAGGTAGACGATAGTAAATAGGTTAAAATTAATTAACTATAAAATGTTATTTTGTTATAGTTTTAAGAGTACTGAGGTTTTTTATTTTATAGATATGGAACTAGGTCAATGTCCCTGTCAGTTTCATGTAGAAGACATTCAGCGGGATATTTTAGTGGATCACCACAGAACGGATATCAACAATGATGACACTTGGAGGGGGCACTTTGAGAGTTTTAGTATCAAGGTATGCATAAGTATGAGGGCTCTATTATGGTTCAGAAGATATAATATTTTCTAGAGTAGGTGGAGATAGCCTTTAGTTTGACCATTCTTGGATGGAGCACTGGGTTTCTTTAGCTATGATGATGTTGTGTGGGTCAGATTGGTAGTGATTGCTTTTTTTCCTCGTGGATCATGAGGAGTCGGTTTTTTCATGGGAAAATATCAAGGATCAGTTTTAGTATGAGTTTATATCTTTGAGCACTAATTTTTCTTCTTTACAGGAGATCTTAACCATTAATAAGGGGATTTGTAGTGTTTGAGAGTTCAATACCCACTATAAGAACCTTATATGTTATGCTTTGGACCTTTTCCAGGTAAAGGGGACATGTTGAGGCATTTTGAGGAGGATTTTCACCCAAAGATCCAACACTACCTTATCTTGTTTATGTTAAATTCATATGTTGAGGTAATGTAAAGGGTGAATTTCATTTAGAGGACATTTCCTAGGACTGTTTCATTATAATAAGGGAGTCTCCAAGACATTCCATGTAGTAGGGTTGTGACCGAGATTTCTCAATTTCCTAGATAGAAGAAGAAGTTTTAATCAATGGGGAGTAGGTTTTATCCTTCTTCAACTCATTTCACTTGAGCTAGCAGTTCTCAAACCCATTCCAATGGGTCGAGTATTTTTTTCTCACATTGAGGTTGTTTCCATCAGAATTGAGAGTGACTATCCTTTCTCAGTAGTCAGCATGAGGTTAGTGGCCCATTTTAGTACTATCCTTTGTAGTAGTTTCATCCAAGGCGGAAATAATAGTAGGGAATTTTAGATTTTGAGAAAAAGACAAAATATGGGGTAGAAAATCGATATCCTTTTGATATTCCTCATCCTTAGGGACAGTGGGTAGAGCACAGTCATAAGGGTAGTCACTATTAGGGATTGAGAGGTCATGGAGAGGGATATGCTTAGATGCATGCATTAGCACTTCCAATTTCTGGAGATCTAGAAGTAAAATGAGGTACTATCTACCTATTTTATACTTGGTTTTATTCCTTGATTAATTCTAGATCTATACACTCATTTATTTCACTTGATTTAGTTTGTTGTTTGGTACATTAGGTGGAGATTCTTCCAGTTCCCTTAGCATTGACAATGCTAATTAGAGGTTTATCTAGCATGTTTGATGCATGAAAAGACTGTGAGTTAGTGATGGGGTTGCACCATTCTTGGGGATATTTCCAATTTTTTATGCATCCATATGATATCTTCCTTTACATGGATTTTTTTATTCTATTTAGGCTATCATGGATTTATTTAGCAGGTGTGTCGTATTCTTTGATGTTAACAGAGACTAGGTGGCATTCATTGGTGAGTAAAACCCCTAGATGGGTTAGAGACATATTGAGTCTCAATATTATTTAATAGTATATTTGATGTTGATTTTTGTGGAAGTTTAGTTGGTAGTATTTCCTAGAGTAGTTGAAGAGTACCTTGATATATTCGCTGAATAGATTTTGATGCTACAACCTAGATGAGAGATCAAGTTTGGGATAGACTTAAAACTATTTGTTTCTATGATATTGATGTATTTTATCAAACAACCCCTTCTGAGTTGCAGAATCTCTATATTCAAGTTGATGATCTCTTATAGAGATGATTCATTTGGCCTAAAGTGTCTCCTTGGGGTGATATAATTCTATTTGTGAAGAAAAAAAATTATTGTTTTCAATTGTGTGTTTATTATCATTATTTGAATCAAGTAATGGTTAAGAAATACTACCCACTCCAATGGATTAGTTATATATTAGATTATTTAAATGAAGCTAGCTGGTTCTTGAAGATTTAATTGTGGTCTGAGTATCAACATATGGTATTAAAGGATGAGGATATCATGAAGTCTAATTTCTAATGTCATTATGGTCATAATAAGTTAATTTTTATGTTTTTTGGTGTAACACCCCAATATTTCACGGTACGCTTCTCTTTTAATAACACAGTAGCATGTGTTGTACGCAACTTTGAGTTCTAACACACCACAACCAATCAAACTAGCCGTTATGAATAGTAATACCCACCTTTTGAAATTTTATAAATTTTATCTTTAAAAATAGAATTTATTTTTGGATTTAGAATATATAAATTACCTTAGGATGAATTTTGTTACTTTTCTGATAACTTTCATATTTTGATGAATAGTGAAAATTATGAAATTTTAATTAAAAATAACTTTTTTAATCGAAATAATTAATAGTGATAAATTATTAATTTGAGTGATTTTAAAGTATAATTAGATTATATTTTTGCCATTTAATCCAATTTTGTTCATTGGACATAATTTCACATTTAAGCTGGACATAAGCAAGTGTCAATCTTTTGATAGTTATTATTTCTTAAAAACACGCTTTTTGTTTTGACAACGGGAATTAATTTTAAATTAATTTCTGCCACTTCTGTGTTTCGAATTTAGAAAAATGGATTTCATATTTAGAATCAAGAGTTACAAATTGTGTAAATAGGTAACTTTTATTTTTAGACATTTTGAATAATTACTTCGGTAAATATTTTATTTACCATGGTTAAAGGGTAAATCCGGTAAATAAGGGTAAAAAATAATATTATAATAATATTAAAATTACCCTAAAACGTGTCCTAACCCTATTAGTTGATACATGTCCGACCATGGTCATCTTTGGGTCGATTTTGGGACCCCATGGATCCACTTGTAAGTGATAATGACACTTTTTATTAATTAAGTTAAAGTAAATACAAAAATGACATAAGCATATATCTTTTCGAAAAACAATTTTTACATAGGGTAATATATGTTATATTTTCTACTATAAATATTCATTAGAAATATAAAAATATTTCCTACATAATGGTATTTTATTTATAATTTTTATACATTGAATAATTAAATTTACTTATGACACAATAATGATGCAGTATTTTCGTTATTAATGAAAGAATCAAATAATTGTTATTATACATGTTAAAATAAATATAATTTGAAATTTTTGACGACATAAAAAAAATTATTGGTTAATATGACATGTTATTATTTCTTAAATGAATTTTTTTTGGAATTAATAAAGTTTCTAAGAATTTAAAAAATCAATTATTAAATAGTGCCAAAATTGACATAAAGGAGTTTTTAAAACAAATATTATATTATAAATTGATATAATATTCCTAAAAATATAATGTTTGGAAAAATGACTTATATAATTATATTTTTGTCATTAATGAACCACTTGGGGGTCTCTTGGAAGTTTATAGTAATTTTATTAACCATATAATATAAAAATACAAAGAGACATGGTAAATGTCAAACTAATTAACTAAGAGTTAAAACTAAACGATAAGGTTAATAAGTGACCCAAACCTATCTAAAACCTATTTGTTGTGTTTTTTTAGACCCATACTCACATTATACTCGAAATAAATTAGTTTGTAGCCATTATAAACTGAATATGAATTTATTATAAAATAATATTTCTATCTTTTCCTAAGGTGCCCCTCACCCCTCTTATAAAAGGGCACTCCCCCTTCTCTCTAATTCACACCTTCAAATCCCTTTGGATCGGACAAACCCTGCCCAAATATCCTCTACAATTCCCTCACTTCATTCTATAGGCCCTAATTTGGTCAAAAATCCAACTTAAGGATCAGTTTTGATCAAATCTAAAGGAAGAACCCGAAGAAGTGGTAATGATTTCACCACCCTCTTTCAAGTTCCTTTCTTCTTCCACTTCTTCTTTATTTGTTATTTATATTCTAAAATAATAACTCCAGTATCTTCTATATACTGTTATTTTATTATAAATATGTTACAACCATATTCAGTATTCTATCCATCCTTTGAATGACATGTCACCATACGTGCGTACGTACGGCCTACCGTCTCCACGTCGTGGTGTAATTGTTATTCAATATATTATTATTTGGATGGGTATAATAATGATGTTTAATTCATGTAAATAATAAATATAACATTATAATTATTATTTATATATGATATACCATCCAATTATATATTATTTTAATATCCAAATAATGATATTGTCGCTCGTGCATACATACGGATTACCATCTCCACGAACGTGATGAGATTCATTCCCCATCATATCCATTAAAGACTAAATTTAATTTTATGATTAAAAATAATTTTTAAAGACATGATATAATTCTGGATATAAATAAGATACATCCCATACATAACAAATATGTCTCACATAACAAATAATATAAAGGAAAATGAATCTATTAACACCCGAAACGACGATAATACTAAGATATTATTAACAAATCAATGTTAAAAGATCATATATGATATCATATTAATGTATATAATTCTTGAATAATTCAATAACAATTATTTCACCATTTTACAGGAGTTTAACCTACCCTCTACCAAGGAAAAAAGTATAATTTAAGGGGTTTCTTATCACACATTTAATTCTGTGATATTTCCATTGTTCACTACTTATTTATTGCATGTGGTGTGTGTACTGCCCATGATTGTATTAATTGTGTAATATACTTTAATTTATGGATTTTTACATCATCATTGTTTGATCCTTCTTTCATGGGTGTATTTTTCTTAAGTTACCAAATCGATAAGGGAATTTGAAATTTCAATCTCCACTCATTCGGCTTTACGCATACTTAATTGATTATTTTACTCCAAGATTATGTGTGGAATCGCTATTCATTTGCTTATGTCACAATTTCCACTCCAATTTTTGTGGATATACTTTTGATACACATAATCACTCCATTTATAAATTCTCAAGTCATCGATATGAACTTGATATGAGTAATTTTAACTCAATCTCCATTTTTTGAGTCAAATATCCAATTCATTGGTGTTGTTTTTACAAGAATATGTGTGAATGTCCTCTGATTTATTTATAATGAATATCCAATAATATTGAGTGTATTTATATTTGCACACATAATTATTTAATAGATTTATCCTTAACCAAAGGATACGGTCTTTATAAGAGATTTCATATCAATTTACATTTCATTGAGACTTCTTTATTGTTATACACCAAATCACTTTTATATGGTGTATATAATGTACTTTGACATAATATATCATGAATCCCTTTATTCTCATGATATTAAAAAGTTTTTATTACCTCAATTATTTGTATTCAAGTGTCTCTCTTTTGGTTAGGATCTCTAACTAAAATATCATTTTAAAATGTTTTAAAGATTTATTTTTCTAAATCTTTCTCATTAATGTCCATGTTTTAAAAATGGTTTTAAGGATTTATTTATATGGACATTAAAGTTTTCAAATTAAAATTCCTTTTAAAAAGTTTCAAAGTGGTATGGGACACTTTGATTCAAATATCTATTTTAAACGGCTTCTTGATAAATAGTGAGACTTTTAAATGTTTTCATAAAAAAGGGGGATATTTCTCTCTATTAGTTTTGATGATTATTTTCATCTATGTCAATATCCTTCATTATTCTTGATTGAGATTAATCTGATACAATAAAATATTACATATTTTATCGAATGAGTTATGTTTGAATATGGATTTTCTATTTTTATACCATTCATGGTTTGTGGATAAAGTATTGACACTTTGTATGCTAGTTTTAATATGAATGTTTATGTTATGTTTCAAACTTTTCATATGAGGAATGCATTGGACTTAGTAAGTGATGGGTGGAGCCCTCTATAGATCCTTGATGCATCGGTAGCTCTCATGAGACAAACTAGTGTCTTGGCACAAGGCCTTGACAAAATCTTATTTGTAGTCTTGGCACAAGGCCTTGACTATGTGGTTATGATAGTCTGGAATTATGCATTCCATTATTATAAAAGTGGTTATTGATATTGTATATGATTATTCGACTAGTAGAATATCCATTTGAATAAGTATATGGCATTATTAAATTTTATCTTTTCCATATTAGTTTTAAGTTCAAGTTTAAAAGGAATTTGTTTTAGTTATACATTGCTTTAAATGTTTATTCCTATTTATGAAAGTTTCCGTTATATTATTATCCTTACTGGGCATCTAAGCTCACCCCTTTCTATGCTTTATTTTTTCCAAGATGTGAAGAAGTATTTTATAAATGACCTGCAGGGATATTAAGAAGATATGAGTGTGGTCTATGGAGACAAGATGTTGTTGTAGTTTTTCACTTTATCATGTAATGTAAGACTTATAAATGTATCTAGTGTTTCCAGGGTTATTAAACTAATCGGTCTTTCAAGACTTGGTCTTTTGTGATTATTCCAATGTTATGTAATAATGCACCGACTCTGGGTAACTGGGGTCGGGGTGTTACAGTTGGTATCAGTGGAAGTTTAGTAAAAACCTTGGAAACTAGATTTAGATAAACTCTGATTAGAGCACATAGTCCTAAGATAGACTTTGAGGATTAGTATAGAAGAACTTCCTAGAATTTTTGTATTGTACAGATTTTTGAGTTTTCCAAGAAATACATCCCTATCTATATACGAGCAGGTAGAGGTGGCTCTGGCACAGATGTACCTAGGGGTAAAACCCGAAAACACCGCTTTGAGCTAGACTCGAACGGGAACTGGTGCACGACAACGGGACTTGTTGCACTCTTGGTTACGACACTCCTGGGGGATATTCTTAGGATAATTTACATTTTCTTTACAAACTGATTTGAATTATTTTAATATAAGATGAGAATAAATGACCTTGGTTAATCCTAAGGTGTTTAAAATTGAAAATATGGTGTCATGAAATTCTCTAAATGATTTTATGACTACTGTTACTCACACAATGATTTCTGGTTTTATTCAATGGATGGATTCCAAGGAAGTCATAGTAACTTTGAGAATGATGTACAAGGTGGGAACGGTGGTTGAAATGAGCAAAAAAATGGAATGTTGATAGGCGTAAAAGATATCATGTTCATGCCAAATTAGTTTTCCAAAAATATGATCAACAACATATATATTAACGAACTCTCGGACTCAACAAAGAAGAGAAAGGTGATGAATGATAAGAGCTCCAGTAGTGGAGACCATGGAGAAAAGAATCCTCAATTTCCATCATGCAAGAAATGTGGAAGGAGACACCCAGGAAAGTGTCTCAATAGAACAAATAAATGCTTTACGTGTGGGAAATAAAGACATTAAGTGAATAATTTTCGAGGAAAAATGAAGAGTACTATGGAAGAAAATAAAAATGGTCCCAAGAATCCATTTACATTCATTTACCATAAATGTAGGGGACCTAGACATTACCTGAGTGAATTCCCTATTCTATAGGATATTTTCCGGGTCAAAGAAGAAGCTATGTGGAAATAAATGGTTAGAGAAATGTTTAAAAGTATTAGTTCTCCTTGTTGATGGGATTACTTTGGAATAATTTTCTCTTATATTTGTAACCTTGCAGTTTCTCATGTGAAAATAATATTTGAGGAAGACTTATCTTTTCTCTTGTGGATATAGTTATAAATAACCATTTGGTTTTATATGATCATTGGGTTTGAGGCAATTACAAGTTATTATATTTTGGGATGAAGATGAAAGGTATGAGATAACATTTGTGGTTGAATTATGTTATAGTTATTTTGAGGAATTTATCTCATTTTGGTAATGTTATAAAATATAGTATTTGAAAAAGGACAACATGCAGATCATGTGACAACCCATCGCATTGGACAAAGCTATGGGAATCGAACCCACAACCAAAGTGCGATTGGGATTTATCGCCTACCACTGGACTACGTGAAGTCCCTGGTTAGTGTGACTAATTATTTTTAGTTAAATGATTTTATTGATCAATAATAAGTTGATTTGGGATCTTATGTCTTATCAAATGAATACCATTAGTATAATAAAATGATTTGGTGATTAAGTGATAAATGTTATTTTGGAAGACGTTCGATTTGTTGGGAACACTATATGCCCAAGGAAAATAGAATACTATGGGATTTAATTTGAGGAGTAATGGTGGATTTTTATCTATTTTTTATTGTGGATTAATAGTGATTTGGGTTATTTATAGAAATAATTAACCTATAATAGAGAATATGTGATTAGGTTAATTACTTTTAAGTATGTGACTTTAAGAGTAGTTGATGTCATTTGGAGATACAATTTATCTTGGAAGACTACATAACCAAATTCTTCTAAGTTTTGGGTTTCAATATTATTTTGTATTATATTTAAGGATTTTAAGGACAATTATTTATTTAATGGTATTTATTTAACTTTGGGGTATTGTTGGTTTAATTTTAGAAATTAAGATTAGTGTTTCTTTCTCTAAAGGAATATCCTTTTGGGGGATCATCAGATCTTGTACTAACTGTTTTGGTTTTATTTAATCTCTAATGACAGGGTAAATATATATATTATCCTTTTTGGATCATGTGATTCTCTAGAAGTTTATTCTAGCTCTTCCGGTGTGACCAAGTCTTCTTGCATACTCATCGTTTAAAAAAATGAGTTAGTGGTAGAAATTTATTAAATAATGAAACTCTACTTAAAAATTAAGTGTATATCTTTATTTTATTATTCAATATCATAAATAAATTCCTCATCTTTATGAAATTTAACTTAAAACAAAAAAAAATCCGTTTACTTTTCCTATTGGGAAACTAATGATCGTTTGTCCCATCACAAGTTTGTGGTTTTCTTGTTGTTAAATTTAGCCTGATAATTTTTTATATCCCTCTTCATAATAACTTGACACTTATATTATCTTCCATATCCATGTTTTTTTACACGGAATCCTAGTATGGGTTATCTTGGGTGACCTTTGTACTTCTCTTTTTTTCTCTTAAAGTGATAGTTCTATTGACTCTTTTTCCGATGTGGGACTTTCTATTATATTCCTAAGACCAATTTTAAAAATTGTGAGGAAACAATTCATTGAATTTGGGTAGAATTTAACACCCCAAGATTCCACGGTATGCTTCTCTTTGAATAATACAGTAGCGTGTGTTGTACGCAACTTCAAGTTCTAACACACCAAAACTAATCAAACTAGCTGTTATGAATATTAATACCCACATTTTGAAATTTTATAAATTTTATCTTTCAAAATAGACTTCATTTTTAGATTCATAATATAAAAATTAGCTTAGGGTTAATTTTTTGTACTTTTCTGATAACTTTCATATTTTGATTAATAGTGAAAATTACGAAATTCTAATTAAAAACAACTTTTTAAATCGAAATAATTAATAGTTATACATTATGAATTTGAGTTATTTTAAAGAATAATTATATTATGTTTTTACCATTTAATCCAATGTTGGTAATTTTACATAATTTCACATTTAAACTGGACATAAGCAAGTGCCAATCTTTTGATAGTTATTATTTCTTAAAAATGCGCTTTTTGTTTTGACAACGGGAATTAATTTTAAATTAATTTCTGCCACTTCTGTGTTTTGAATTTAGAAAAATGGATTCCATATTTAGAATAATGAGGTACAAATTTTTTAAATAGGTAACTTTTATTTTTATACATTTTGAATAATTACTTCGGTAAATATTTTAATTACCATGGTTAATGGATAAATCCGGTAAATAAGGGTAAAAAATAATATTATAATATTATTAAAATTACCTTAAAAAGTGGCTTACCCCTATTGGTTGATACATTTACGACCATGGTAATCTTTGGGTCGATTTTGGGACCCCATGGAGCCACTTGTAAGTGATAATGACACTTTATATTAATTAAGTTAAAGTAAATACAAAACTGACAAAAGTATATATCTTTTATAAAAACAATTTTTACATAGGGTTATATATGTTATATTTTCTACTATAAATATTCATTAGAAAGGTAAAAATATTTCCTATATAATGGTATTTTATTTATAATTTTTAGACATTGAATAATTAAATTTATTTATGACACAATAATGATGCACTATTTTCCTTATTAATAAAAGAATCAATTAATTTTTATTATAAATGTTAAAATAAATATAATTTGAAAGTTTTGATGACTTAAAAGAATTTTATTGGTTAAAATGACATGTTATTATTTCTTAAATGAATTTTTTTCTAATTAATAAAGTTTTTAAGACTTTAAAAAAAATCAATCATTAAATAGTGTCAAAATTGACATAAAGGAGTTTTTAAAACAAATATTATATTATAAATTGATATAATATTCCTAAAAATATAAGGTTTATCCAAAATACTTATATAATGATACTTGTATCATTAATGAACCACTTGGGTTCTCTTGAAAGTTTATAGTAAGTTTATTAACCCTATAATATAAAAATACAAAGAGACATGGTAAATGTCAAACTAATTAACTAAGAGTTAAAACTAAAAGATATGGTTAATAAGTGATCCAAACCTGTCTAAAACCTATTGTTTGAGTTGTTTTTGACCCATAACCACCTTATCCTAGAAATAAATCAGTTTTTAGCCACTAGGAACCGAATATGAATTTATTATAAAATAATATTTCTATCTTTTCCTAAGGTGCCCCTCACCCCTCTTACAAAAGGGAACTCCCCCTTCTCTCTAATTCACACCTTCAAAGCCATTTTTCTCAGCCAAACCCAGCCCAAATATCCTATAAAATTACCTCAACTCATCCTATAGTCCCTCCTTTGGTTATAAAGATAACTTAAGGAGCCCTTTTGATCAAATCAAAAGGAAGAACCCGAAGAAGAGGTAATGATTTCACCACCCTCTTTCAAGTTCCTTTCTTCTTACACTTCTTCTTTCTTTGTTATTTCCATTATAAAATAATAACTCCAGTATATTATATATAATTTGATGTAATTATAAATATGGTACAACCATATTCAGTATTCTATCCATCCTTTGAATGACATGTCGCCATACGTGCGTACGTACGGCCTACCATCTCCACGTCGTGGTGTAATTGTTATTCAATATATTATTATTTGAATGGGTATAATAATGATGTTTAATTCATTTAAATAATAAATATAACATGATAATTATTCTGTATATATGATATACCATCCAATTATATATTATTTTAATATCCAAAGAATGATATTGTCGCTCACGAGTACGTACGGATTACCGTCTCCACGAACGCGATAAGATTCATTCCCCATCATATCCATTCAAGACTAAATTTCATTTTATGATTAAAAATAATGTTTTGATACATGATATCATTCTGGATATGAATAAGATACATCCCATCCATAACAAATATGGCTCACATAACAAAGAATATAAAGGAAAACGAATCTGTTAACACCCGAAACGACGATAATACTAAGATATTATTAACAAATCAATGTTAAAAGATCATATATGATATAATATTAATGTATATGATTATTGAATAATTAAATAACAATTATTTCAACATTATACAGTAGGTTAACCTACCCTCGACCAAGGAAAAAATTACAATGTAAGGGGTTTCTTATCTCACATTTAATTCCGTGAGATTTCCATTGTTCGCCACTTATTTATTGCATGTGGTGTGTGTACTACCCATGATTGTATTCATTGTGTAATATACTTTAATTTATGGATGTTTAAATCATCATTGTATGATCCTTCTTTCATGGGTGTATTTTTCATAAGTTACCAAATCGATAAGTGAATTTGAAATTTCAATCTTCACTCATTCGGCTTTACGCATACTTCATTGATTATTTTACTCCAAGATTATGTGTGGAATCACTATTCATTTGCTTATATCATAATTTCCACTCCCATTTCTGTGTATATACTTTTTATACACATAATTACTCCATTGATAAATTCTCAAGTCATCGATATGAACTTGATAAGATTAATTTTAACTCAATCTTCATTTGTTGAGTCAAATATCCAATTCATTGGTGTTGTTTTTACAAGAATATGTGTCAATTTTCTCTGATTGATTTACACTGAATATCCAATAATATTGAGTGTATTTATATTTTCACACATAATTATGTCGTAGATTTATCCTTAACCTAAGGATATGGTCTTTATAAGAGATTTCATCTCAATTTACATTTCATTGAGACTTCTTTTTTATTATACACCAAATCACTTTTATATGGTGTATATAATGTAATTTGACATAATATATCATGAATCCCTTTATTCTCATGATATTACAAAGTTTTTTTTACCTCAATTATTTGTATTCAAGTGTCTCTCTTTTTGTTAGGAGCTCTAACTAAAATATCATTTTAAAATGTTTTAAAGATTTATTATTCTAAATATTTATCATTAATGTCCATGTTTTAAAAATGGTTTTAAGGATTTATTTATATAGACATTAAAGTTTTCAAATTAAAATTCCTTTTAAAATGTTTCAAAGTGGTATAGGACACTTTGATTCAAAAATCTATTTTAAACGGCTTCTTGATAAATAGTGATACTTTTAAATGTTTTGATAAAAAAGGGGGATATTTCTCTCTAATAGTTTTGATGATTATTTTCATCTATGTCAATATCCTTAATTATTCTTGATTGAGGTTAATCTGATACAATACAATATTCCATATTGTATTGAATGAGTTATGTTTGACTATGGATGTGATATTTTTATACCATTCATGGTTTGTGAATAAAGTATTGACACTTCGTATGCTAGTTTTAATACGAATGTTTATGTTATGTTTCAAACTTTTCATATGAGTAATGCATTGGACTTAGTAAGTGACAGGTGGAGCGTGCTATAGTTCCTCGATGCATCGGTAGGTCTCATGATACAAACTAGTGTCTTGGAACAAGGCCTTGAAAAAATATTATTTGTAGTCTTAGCACAAGGCCTTGACTATGTGGTTATGATAGGCTGGCATTATGCATTCCATTATTATGAAAGTGGTTATTGATATTGCATGTGATTATTCGAATAGTAGAATATCCATGTGAATAATTATATGGTATTATTTCATTTTATCTTTGCCATATTATGATGAAGTTCAAGTTTAAAAGGCATTTTTTTAGTTATACATTGCCTTAAATGTTTATGCTTATTTATAAAAGTTTTTGCTATATTGTTATCCTTACTGAGCATCTGATCTCACCCCTTTCTATGCTTTATTTTTTCCAGGATGTGAAGAAGTATTTTATGAATGACCTGTAGGGATAGTATGAAGATATGAGTGTGGTCTATGGAGACAAGATGTTGTTGTAGTTTTTCACTTTATCATGTAATGTAAGACTTATGAATGTATCTAGTGTTTCCAGGGCTACTAAACTAATCGGTCTTTCGAGACTTGGTCTTTTGTGATTAATCCAATGTTATCTAATAATGCACCGACTCTGGGTAACTGGGGTTGGGGCATTACATTTGGAGTCATGAATTCTCCAACCGTATTCATGGGTATAATTAATACTATTTTCTATGAGTTTATAGACCGTTTTTTGTGGTATTCATTAATGATACCCTTGTGTATACAACATCATAGGAGGAGCATGTAGAGAATTTGTGGACCATATTGGGAGTTCTTTGGTTTTATCAACTATTCAAAAATTTATCAAAGTGTAATTTTTTAGCTCATGAAGTTTGTTTCTTAGGGAATTTCATATCTCAATGTGGAGTTGTAATGGATCCTTCTATGGTTGAGGTAGTGGTTTCTTCATTATCCCCAATAATGTTACATAAGTGTCGAGTTTTATAGGTATTTCTAGTTATTATAGGAGGTTCATACCCAACTTCTCTCAGATTATGAATATTATAAAAACATTGAATATAAAGGATCATGTATTCATGTGGATTGATCAATTATAATATGATTTTAAGAATTTAAAGGAAAGACTACTAAGTTCTATGGTTCTTCATTTTCCAGAGGATGGAGTTACATTCAAGGTTTGTTGCAACACTTCATGTCTTGGTTTGGGATATGTGTTGATATAGTAGATAGAGGTTATCTATTATTTCTCTCAGTAGTTATGACCTCGTGAATATAACTATGCCACCCATGATCATGATATCACTACATTAGTACTTTACTTTAAGTTTTTATGGAACTATATTCTCATTGAACATTTTTTGGTCTTCACGGATCACAAATTCCTGAAGGATGTCTTCTACCAGCACAACATAAATTTTTTATAGTGGTGGTGGATGGATTTATTTCAGGACTAAAACTTTGAGATTTAATTTACACCTAGTAAATAGAATGTTGTGGTGTATTCCTTGAGTATGAAGTCTCTTGGTGGTGTTTTGCATGATTTTGGAGACTCTTAGAGGGTGATGGAAGAGTTACTAATGATTCACCTTGAAATAAGAATAGTGGATGGTAGAGGTTGTCTTTATCAAATTATAGTGTATTAATCCTTAGTGAATTAGGTGGAGGAATAGAATCTTGGGGATTAAAAATTAAATGTTTGGAATAATCATGTTGTTTTTTGTGATGCTCCTAAGGGATGGTCTGAGGATGGGTAGCATCAGGTGTTGTTTCAAGGGAAGATTTTCATTCCTTCGATGATGCATGAGGTGGTTATCTGTGAGTTCCATAGTTCACCCTTAGTGGTACATATTGTTTTTTAAAATATGTATTGTGCTCTAAGATTATATTTTTAGTAGTTTGGTTTTAAGAATTTGTTTACAGAATTTAACTATCGGTGTTTGGTTTTCCAGACGGTGAAGGATAAGCATTTTGTTCTTGGTGGTTTACTTCAACTACTTTCTATTACCTAGTGGAAGTGGGATAACATTTTAATGGACTTTATCACAAGTTTTCCCAAATCTTGGGGTGTTTATGACTCCATATGGGTAATTTTGGACCTCTATGAAGTCATATCACTTCTTAGAGGTCAAGGATTTGAGATTAGTAGAGGTGTTTTCCAAGCAGTATCTGGAGGATATGGTGAGGCTTCATAGGGTTTTGAAGATGATCATATCTAATCATGATCCCCATTTCACATCTAAGGTGTGGATAGATCTCTAGCTTTCTTTTGTCTATAATTTATTCATTAGTACTACTTTTCATCTATAGATATAAGGTTAGATAGAGTAGACTATACAAACTCTAGAGGACATGTTGTGTGTGTGCATTCTGGGATTTAGGGGTCCATGGGTGATGCACTTTCCCATAGTGTATTTTTTCTATAATAAAAATTATCACTCCATGATTTTCATGTCTCCATTTGAAGCTATGTATGATCACCTTTATAGTCTTTGTTTTTTTTGTACTAAGGTAGGATATTCAACTATATATGGAATGGAATTGATGTAGACTATGATAGAGAAGGTATAGGTTATCTGAGATTGAATGAAGGTAGTGTGGGATCATCATAATTTATTTGTTGGTCATAGGTGGAGGCCACTAGAATTTGACATAGAAGGTCACATTTTCTTGACAGTGTCTCCTCATCATGGGAAGAAAAGGTTTGGTCATGGGAGTAAGTTTTCTCCTAGATTAATTGGGCCTTTTTAGGTGTTGTATCATGTTGGAGATATGAAGTATCGGTTTACACTACCCCTATAGATGAGTCAGATTCATGAATTCTTATAGGTATCAAATCATTTCCGATATCTTCATAATGATTATCACATCATCAATTGGGGTGATATGGATGCTAAATTCAATGTGATCTTCAAGGAATGACCTATTTATATTTAGGCTCATCATGAGAAGGTGATGTGTGGGCATGTTATACCTTCGGTTCATGTCATGTAGTGAAATGGTGGCTTGTAAGATATCACTTGGGAGTGGGAGTCGTAGATTCATACTCAATACCCCAAGTTTTTCTAATGCCTTGTTTGTTTTCACTTTTTTTGGGACAATGTGTTTTGATCTTGTGTTGATATATAAGTTTTTTTATTACTTTTTTTATGATGTTTCTTGTTTTCACACTCTTACCTCATGTTGTGTTAACAGTGTTCCTATTGTATAAATATCCTTGGGAGGCATCTCATGGGGTAGTTTCCTGAATACCTTTTTTCTATTACTTATGTTTTTTGTTTGAAATTATCAAGGATAATAATTTATTAAGTGGTATCTGATGTAATGGCCCAGATTTATAAAGATCGTTCCTTTGTGTTTTCTAAGGGAGTTCCAAGAGTTCTAGTGGTTAGAAAGTAGTTTTGGCCTTTTTTAGGGTCACCACACCATGGTGGTGTGCATGGTGTTGTTTGTTTTGAAGCTTATTGGAGGCTTGAGTGTGGTGTGGGTTGTTTTGTCCTTGGGGGTTTTGTTTTTAGCTTTGGGGTTCTCCCTTTGGTGTTAGAGTGCAACATAGTAAGAAAAATGGCTCGTATAGCCATTTTAAAAGGTGTTATTCCTTAGGACTAAACCTGTGAGAAGTTGGGATGATGAAAATGTTTGGAGATGATATTTTTAGTGAGGTGGGATGGGCATGGCACTCAGTGAATCCTACTATTGAAAACAGGTAGCATAGAGCTTTCCATGCCATAGTGTTGGGAGTGGTCAAGGTAAAATGGATTGGATTTTAGAACTATGTTGTAGTTGAGGACATGAAAATCATTAAATAATTTTGGAGATGGTTTTTATGGATGTCTGATATGTGGGTTTAAAAGCCTTAAAAATTGGATTGTACTTTTACTAGAGTCACTACAGAAATTTTGAGAGTTCATCATGTCATGGTGAGGGCTTTTGGGGTTACTTTAAAAATATAAGTCTTGATCTCCTTGGATTGGAGTTTTTCTCCTTATATAAAACCCTATTTTAACTATATTCCTCTCAGTACTCTTTATCTATGACATGAAGAGTTTAAACCCCTTGGATTGAAAAATATAATTCTCGGATCAAGGTAGCTTCCCCCTTTTACCTTTATCCTCATTTAACCTCTTTTAATCTTTATGGAAATATGTTTTGGGAGTATTCCTCTATGTTTGGTTGTGTATTTGATTTAGTGTTTATGGTGGTTTTGTTCTTAGGTTATGGTGGCATTTCCTTTGGTTTTGGTATCATTTCCTTTGATGGTGGTTGTTTCTCATTTTTTTTCTTTCTACTAGAACGTTGAGCTTCTAATAAAGGTAGGGGATATGTTACTTATCCTTTATTTACATGTATGTTTGAATTAATAAAATTTTATATCCTTTTCTAAATGGTTGTGACTGTCCTTAATAAGATAATAATTTAGAAATGAAATCATATATTGAGCGATTAATCAAAAATCAATAATTGGTAAGATAAAATGAATTTTTAAATGCTTTTTTTAATTTGTTAATTTGAACTTGAATCTATAGTCACCTATTAAATAGTTAATATTATTTAAATAAAATAATAAATAATAAATATTTTATTTCACTCTATAGTAATAACTTCCTTTTCTTCATATAATAATAATTTTTTTACAATTCTATAAATTAAAGTATTAAAATGGGAATTATCACATGATTAAGATAATTAATATTTTCTGAGGGGAATTATAGGAATGGTTGGGTTTTGAGATCGCGTGAGGATCTTGTTTTTATAATGAATCGATATTTTTACTAAGATAGAGTGATTTATGTTTAAATTTTTTATTCTTGTTTTCTTAGCATGGATAATTACTTAAAATTATAAAAAATATAAATCCAAATGGTGATAAGTAATGGAAGAGGCAAAAAAAGAGTTATTAAAACTCATATTGGGTTTGATTAAACATGTTAAATGTTTCTTGGAAGTTTGTTTACTATTATGGGTACCTATTTTTTTCCTTAGGTTTCCTTGTGCGGATAAACTATACATAATGAACTAGTAAATTCGAGATAGAATTAAAATGATTGTTTGATCCAGAATAAATGTTTGGGGATAAATGAGGTTGTTCCTTTTTGCAGGATTTTTTAATGTTAACACCCCAATATTTTATAAAATAAAAATATGTTATATAGAATACAAAATATGCAACATAAAACTTAAATGAACCACACAATATTATTATTTAAATATGACTATTATAACATAGCTATTAAATTAACGGTTATGAATAGTGTTAAATAACTTATGAGATATATATATATATATACTACTCAATATAAATTTATTGATAAATTCTTAGTAAATAATCAATCAATTTTTTGTAAAGTGATTTTATTTTTGAAAAATATGTTTTCATCAAAAATGATTTTTATTTCTTTTGTGAAAAAATATTATAACTAATTTCTAGAGATTTTAGATAATTTATTTCATAAAACGAACTTATTTTTTTAAATAATCATATCAAAATTAACTTAGGGTGAAATTTTGGTATTTTTCTCAAAATATTAGCTTTTCGGTGAATAGTGACAAATACCAGTTTTTCAAATTTGGTCATTTCTTTTCAATATATTAATTAATTTAAAAGTATCATTATGATTTGAGTTTTATTTCATGTAACATAGGTATTATTTAGTTATATTTAATCCAATTAATTACATTTGTCTCATCTTTATACTATATTTTATTATAAGTTTATTTTTTGGTTTAAAAATGGATTTTTTCTGAAACTATTTTGAAGGGAATGATGTTTCTCCATTTTAATTAATTAAAACAAAAAATAATTATAAATTATTTAAATTAAATGTTTATATTATATATATTTATATTAATTTAAATTTATATAACGAAAATTATTAGTCATAGAGTTAAAATAAAATCATCTTATGCTTGAAAAATACATCTACTGAAAAAGAACTTTTTCATCACGACTGTGGGTTTAATTTTAAATTAAATTATTCTACTTATGTGAATTGAATTTTTTAAAATGGATTCCATATTTTGAATCAAAATAATTTATATTATATAATAATTTCAACTTAAATTTTTTACTTAATGAATAGTAAAAATATTTTACCATGGTTTTAGTAAAAAAGATTTATCAAGGAGGTTAAAATAAAAAGATAAGGGTTTAAATTACCTAAAAATTGTATAAATTATATTTTCTAGAAATATTTAGAGCTTATATCATTTAATTATCAATAATGGTTCACTTTTTATCCTTTTATCATGTGAAAATCATGGGTATCACTTTTCTTTTAAAAATTACAAGTGTGTCACCTCCCCCACTTATAAAAGGTCACCCCCTCTCCTCACCTCTTCACACCTCCAGAGCATTTTTTTTTAGATATGACCTAAAAAAATACCTCACTCAATTAAATAAAAATTTACTATAAGAATTTTTTTTATTATAAAACCCTCATAGGATGGATTTTGGTGTAAATATTAAGAGGTTTTCTAAAGAAGAGGTTTCGTTCTTAACCGAGCGTTTTTATTTTATTTCTTCTTCCACCTCCTTCAAATATTATTAAATTATAATGATATAATAAAACCAATATATACAATATAATTGTATTTTATTCTGTTAATGGGATAACATAAATATATCTCCTATTCTATCAAATTGTAAACTAAACAATCATTCATGTTTACAATGAACTACCGCCTCACGAACTGATGTAATTCGTTTTTCATGATCACCTATCACGGATTGTTATAATGATGTATTTAAAGTAAATATATTATATTTGAAACATAATTATACTTATTTAACTATTATATCACATATAAATTCTTACTTTCCATTCCGTGGGGGATACGGTGACGTCACTCATGTGTACGGAGGACTACCGCCTCGCGAATCGATATGATGTGTTTTTCACTAATTCGTTAAATGGAATGTAATAAGGATAAAGTTAATGAATATATGTGATATAAATGGAATAATTATTATATAAATTAAAAAACATATAATTATTAAAATATAATATATCATTTTATTTCTTGCACTAAAAAATGATAATTTTGTTCATGAGTATGTGTGGACTACCATCTCCATGAAAAGATGTGATTCTTTTTTCATCACCAAATCACATGGATGGTGTGTGTGTGTATATATATATATATATATTTAAAAAAAATATGTTATTTATGAAATTATTATCATTCTGTAAATATAAAATAATACTTTCCTTCTTTCCAAAATGATTGTTCGAAAATGGAAACGTTACTCATGCATATGTATGACCTATTGTCCCCATGATTATAATGTAGTTTATTTTTCATAACCATATTTAATGATTGGTTTAAAAGTATAATTAATGTATAAAAATGGTAATATGACATTATTATTATTCTATATATGTTTAAATAATGACCTCTTTGACCATAGTCAGCCTACCGAAGTCATTTTTGATATAAAATCTAAATATCACCAAAATATTCGATACAAACTTAATTGATTAAGTAATTTTATATAACATGGTAATAATTTAAATAAAATTAATAATAAACATTAAAAAGGTTATTAATCAAGTAAATAATTAACATAATTTTATTATTCAGGAATATAAATAATGTACATGATGGATCAGACTCGAGGTATGGGACACCCTTTTAGTTAAAACCTCGTTTTAAAATGTTTAAAGATTTAATTTATAAATATTTTTATTCTATATTCTTATAAATGTTACAAGAAAATTATTATTTATGTTTAAATGGATGATAAAGGTCATTTTTACCATATTTTACTTTCTTTAAAATTTTAGAAAATGAATCTTTTTAAGGTTTTACGTAAGGGGAACTTTACTTTAAAAACCTTATTTTAAAATGTTTTAAAGATTTATTTTATAAGTCTTTTTATTCCATATCTATATTCTTGAAATTATTTTATGGGTTTATTTATATGGATATAAAATAATTATAAAGTAAATTTTATGTCTCTTTTGACTTTATTTCAAAGGTTTTAAAAAGGAATGGTTTTACATGTTTTATATAGAATGTTTTGACAAAAAGATAAAAAGAATGTTCTATTTTAACATATACAACGAAAACAACTTTTACCACCACCATAACCATTATTTTATTTTTAGATTACTTTACAATATTTTGTGTTTTGTTCAAATAAAACCCATATTTCCCCTTTTCTAGGTATTTTGGTATTGAAATTGGTTTTTTAAAAGAAAATGTTTTTTTGATATTTGAAAGAGTTTTTCATACATATTTAAAGATTTTTTCATGATTTCATGATGCAAATTTGAAATATTAAATTATTTTATTCATTTTATGGTCCTAGTGAATTATTCATATGATGGGTTTAGCCCTATTATAGCACACAGTAGATCCCAGTCTAGATTATATGATGGGTGCTCCCAGATATATCTCCAATTCATTAGGTAATGATTATATTATCTAAAGAATTATATTGGAAGTCAGTCAAATGGTTATTATAATTTGTAAGGGTTATTATAAAGGTTATATAAGGGTTTTATAATGATGATGTACCAAGGAACCTACATGAATTATCTATGATTGATAATGAGTTTTCATGGAAATCTTCAATTACAAATGGTAGGATAAATATTTTTTTAAAGAAAAAATGATACTCTTTTTAGATAAAAAAGTATATTTTTTAAAAAAAATGTTTTTTCATGGGTTTTCATGTTTTTCACTAGACTAATAGATTTTTTTATAACCCTTAATAATATTTTTTTCTCATCCTGTGTTTTAAAATTTTTTCACATGTTTTAAGGATGGGTAAGGGAAAGGAATAAGTCAAGTTGAAAGTCCTGAATATTTTTCATGAAAAGAAACCATGTTTTATTTTAAAAAAATATATATTATAGGGAAAATAGATATGGATTAGAAGTGTCCACTTTGTATATATATGGTATTTTTATGTAATATTTATTACCTAACTCTAAAACTCTAAAACTAAAAGATCTTTAGGAATGTATGAAAGTGAATTATAGTTTAAAGTCACTAGTTATGTAATTTTTAATTCCAAGTCCTTATAGTTGGTATCAGAGCAAGGTTTAGATGAATTTAGAAATTAGGATTTACTTCGATCTTAAGTTAAAAATAGTTTATAACCAAAATGTTCATTATGCTAAGGATAATTATGGTTATTTATGATAAATAGAAAAAGTCAAATAGGGAATTTCATGGTTAAGGATATTTTAGTATTTATCCTCTATATAATATGGTTTATTAAGGTTTATTTGATATAATTACACTAACATTTTTTGTTTTAGTAAATGGATGGATCCAGTCAAAACCAAATTAATAATGGATTTGAAGGGAAATTAGGTGGTTGTCTGAATGGCCAACTGAATGGAATGGGAGATAAAGTAAAAACTCTTATGGTTATTATTGACCAGCTATCACGGGTTATGATTCACAGCATAAACCTTGGTGAGTTTCCTAATAAACCAAATAAGAGATAAATGAAGCTCTATGGAAGTTTTAGTGATAATCATAAAAGTAAAAAAATCAATGACCAATGTGCAAATAATGTGGGAATAATCACCCAGAAAAAATTCTTAAAAGGATGGGAAGATGTTTTGTATGTGGTAAAGGAGAAAATAAAGTAATAATCATCTAAGGAAAAAATTAAGAGTTTGGTTAATTCCATGAAGTGGAATAAAAATCTTCCCAAGGTTTCAATTGAATGTTTTAAATGTGTGAACTATGGTCATTATGAAAATAGATGTCCTGGGGGGAATCTCAAAAATAGGATCAGCAAGACTGTACAGATAAATGTATAGTAATTCCTAATGCCGTTACAATTGAAGATGAGGAAAATTAAAATGACATATGAAAGGCATGGATTATATCTTGGATTATATTTTGAAATTATTGAATCTTAGTATATGATTCATGTTTTTTTATAGGAAGTATTAAGGAATAAAATAGAAAATCATGGTTAATGGATTATGAAGAACATTGAGTGATTAGGCGTATACATATAGGGATTTAAGAGATATTATATAGTAATAGATTTAAGGATTATCATAAGTTTAAATGAATTAATACTCTTTCAATGTTTTATGTGGTGGGGGTACTTTTGGAGATATTTATTGAGTTTTGATATATGATTAAGGTATATATAACCCTAAGTTTAACATGTGAAAATATTATTCACGGTAGAATTCTATTTTAATTTTGTGGAAATAAGTTTTAAGGTATTGATAACCATTAGGGTTTATTTGATATTTGATGATTAAGATTATTTTTTATGATTTTAATCATATTTTTTGGAAAATTATAAGAATTATATTTGTATAGTTTTAGAAAAATGACAATTTGTCACATCTAGAAAGTTCATGAGGCTTGAAACCACAACTGAAAGGCAATAAGGGTACAACACCTACCATTTTCCTATGTGATGTCTTGGTTATTATGACATCATTTTTTTAATTAAATGGTTTGAAATATAGTTATTAAGTTGATTTTCAAAAAATATTTTTATCATATAGATAACCATGGGATTGAAAAGTGATTTGGTGACTAGGTGATTAATATTATTTCAGAAGAAGTTTGAGATTTTATAAACCTTATATGATTAAGGTAGACAGAACATGATGGTATTTTATTTGTGGAATAAAGGTTGAATTATCTTTTTAATGTGGATTTGTGGTAATTCAAGTTATTTATGGAAATTATTAGTATATCTTAGAGATTATATGATTAAGGCATATATATTTTTGGTATGGGACTTTAAAAGTGGTTTGTTTTATTTGGAGATAAATATTAAATCAATATCATAAGAATATGTGATAAAAATCGTATAATTTTTGGGTTTCAATCTTATTTGGAAATATATTGGAGAATATTAAAGATAGTTATTTATCGAATGATCTAATCTAAAATTTGGGTGTTATTGTTGAGGCCTTTTAGATTAATGTGGTATTTCATCATATGAAGGTTTATTCATTTTAGGAATTATCTTTCCTTTTGATAAAAGTTTTGGTTTTTGTTGATGTATAAATATATAAGTAATATATTATTATCCTTTTATGGTTATGTGATCCTTTAAAATTTTATTTTAGTGATTTGATCATGAAAAAATCTTCTTGAATACTCATCGTTTGGAGAAAAAGATGAGATTTTAGTAGAAATTGATTAAAGGATGAGATTCAACTTATCAAGTATATTTCCTTATGTACTACTGTTATAATTGGTAAGGAATTCATCAAAACTATGAAAAGGATATTGAAAATAAAAATTTTATCCTATTACATTCATTTTTGATGAATCAATGGTCTTTTTCACACCTCTTTAATTTATAGTTTTTTGGAGTTGGCTTTCTCATGATCATTCGCTTTCTTGTGATCAATGATTTATGTCTATGTCTATAATTATTTGGGTATTAAACTTTTCTCCATTTCTATATTTCTACTTCCCACTAATTTTTTCCTACTTTTAAACCTATTTATGTGTGATTCTAGTGACCTTTGTATTTTCTTTTCTCACTTATCAAGAGGAAGTTTCATTAACTGTTTTTATGATATGCTATTTCAAGAATGGTAACTTAAAATGTAAAACCATTGATTACCGAGATCAAGTTAAAATTTAGAGCTATAAATTTAATAGGGGGGATGTAACACCCTGAAAATTTAGTAAATAAAACTATGTTAGATAGAATACAAGATACGCAACACCGAACTTAAAATAGCCACGTAATATTATTATTTAAATATGACTATTATAACTTAGCTATTAAATTTGTGGGTATGAATAGTATTAAATAAATTATCAAATATATATATATATATATATTTCCTACTCAATATAAATTTATTGATAAATTCTTAGTAAATAATCAATCAATTTTTTGTAAAGTAATTTCATTCTTGAAAAATGTTTTTTCTTAAAAAATAATTTTTATTTATTTTTGTGAGCAAATATTATAATTAATTTATAGATATTTTAGAAATTTTATTTTATAAAATAAATTTTATTTTCTAAATCATCAAATCAAAATTAAAATTGTTTTAAATTTTGTGATTTTTCAGAAAATATTGGTTTTTTAGTGAATAGTGAAAAAAATCGATTTTTCAAATATGGTCATTTCAATTCAGTAAATTATGTAATTTAAAATTACCATTATGATTTGATTTTGATTTAAAGTAACATAATTATTCTTTAGTTATATTTAATCCAATTAATTACATTTGGACCATATTTATACTATATCTTAGTATAAATTTATTTTTTGGTTTAAAAACTGGTTTTTTCTAAAAAGTGTTTTAAAGTGAATAATGTTTATCCATTTTAATTAATTAAAACAACCCCTAATATGGGATTATTTAAATTAAATTTAAATATTATATATATATATTAATTTAAATTCATATAATTATTATTACTAGTCATAGAGATAATATAAAATCATCTTATGCCGAAAAAAATGCATCTCTTGAAAAAACAATTTTTCATCACGTCTACGGGTTTAATTTTAAATTAAAATATTTAAACTATTTGAATTTATTTTGTTAAATGGATTAAATATTTTTAATAAAAATAATTCATATTATATAATATGGTTAACTATATTTTTGATCTTAATTAATAGTGAAAATAGTAAAAATATTTTACCACGGTTAAGGTAAAAACTAATTTACGAGGGTTTAAACTAAAAATATAAGGGTTAAAATGACTTAAAAACTTATATAAATTATTTTTTATATACCTATTTAGACATTATATCATATAATTATATATAATGGTCTATTGTTTAGCCTTTTCATGTGAAAAATGTGGGTATCACTTTTTCTTTTCAAAAATTACAAGTGCGTCCTCTCCCCCGCTTATAAAAGGCCACCCCCTCTCTTCTCCTCTTAACACCTAAAAATAATTTTGGTTAAAAAAATAAATATCCAAATACCTTCCTCACTTAAATTCCCATTTCCTATAATCCTTTGTTTTATTATACGACCCTCTTAGGAAGAATTGTGACATAAACCTTAAGAGGTTGTTCGAAGAAGAGGTATCGTTTTTAACTAGGTGTTTTTTATTTCTTCTTCCACATCCTTAAAATAATATTAAATTATTATAATATAATAAAACTAGTATATGAAATATATTTATATATAAATATGTTAATTTTATAACCAAAATAAAACTACTCTTCTATAAAATTGGAAATGAAACAATCATTTATGTGTACGACAGACTACTGCCTCGCGAACTGATGTAATTCATTTTTCATCATCACCTCACAAAACTTGTTATAATGATATATTTAAAATATATATATGATATTTTTAACATAATTATACTTATTTAATTATTATATCAAATATACCTTCTTATTTTCCATTCTGTTTGGGATACGATAATGTTGTTCGTGTGTATGGCGGAATATCGCCTCGCAAAGCGATGTGATTTGTTTTTCACTAACACTTTACATGGAAGGTAATAAGGATAAAGTTAATGAATATATGTTATATACATGAAATAATTATTATATTAATTACATATTTATCATTCTTAAAATTTAATATATCATTTTATTTCTTACACTGAAAAATGATAACTATATTCATGCGTACGTGTGGACTACCGCCTCCATGAAGTGATGTGATTCTTTTTTCATCATTGAATCACATGGATGATATATATCAGTATATTTAAAGAAATAATATGTTATCTGTGATAGTATTATAATTATGTAAATATAAAATAATATTTTCCTTCTTTCCACAATGATAAAAGGGTTAGAGGCCTATGGCTATATTTTTTTATGATTTATTTGATGAGATATGGGCTAGGATTCTGGACTGTAGAGATGGTCCATGCAGATGAAAGTGTAATGTGTTATGTTATGTTAAATAGTGTGGGACACCAGGAAAATAGGACGAGTTCTAATTCGGACTTTCTCATCGACATGTTTATTCTTTCTTAATGCTTTCTTGATTCTTACTTGATAGTTAGATGGCCAAATGATGTTTACTCGACTAGTATCCAACTAATTGATGCAGTTTTTTCTATACACTATGAATGAATTTTTAAAGAGGAATCTTAAGAAGAGTTCTAGAGTACCCAGATTATTCCTAAAACAATAATTTAACTAATAAAAAAATGAGGTTGGTTTATAGTGTTCACAAATAATGATGACATACTCGAAAATATAACCAATAGAATTAATAGCATCATCATCACTTGGATTAAAAAGATTAAAATTTCAATCATGGAAAATGTTGATGGAATTAATTAATAATGAACCTAATGCTTGTATGATTGTTTAATATTAAATCCTTAGTAGTGGAATTCATGGTTAAAATGTGACGACGATGGTTAATGAGTCTAAAGCTGGGTAATTTTCCTTGGAGTGGTGTGTGTGATATTTTTCTATATTTTTTTATTTCATATGCCACCCCACCCATGTTGGTAGGGAAACCAACACCCAAATTTTTTAGGGTGTATTTTCTCTAACATATCGTATAGAGAGGGAATGGATTGTTGGATTATCCATCTCCCCCACTCTCCCTTTATATGTAGATGAGTAAGTGTATTCTGGGTTATAATGGATTATGATATAGGGAAAATTCTTACTATGGTTGTGATGGATCATGATTTATTATAAATTTATGTGCATGATGTAATGGATTTAGGTATATCATATACTTTTATCTAGTCATTGCTACTTTGGATTCCCATGGGTGTATGTGCATGGGAAGTAATGTCTTGATGTCTAATTCATTTACATAGGATTTAGTGGATTTCGATCAAACACTTGGTTATAGATCGGATGATGTTGATGATGATATTGATATGTGAACTGATGAAAACACAAGATATTAGTCCCTATATGGGACTAATGTGGCTATGGAAGGGGGTATAATCACATCATAGATGACTTATTTATATTAGTGATGAGCACAAGACATAGCTTTTGGGGTGTGATAGTGAAAAACCAGTAGATAAGTGGAAGTGGGGTGCCTTAATTTATATGTGTGTGTGTGTGTGTTTGTATATTTTTTTCTTTAATATATAATGGTTTGATTCTATGCATTACTTGGTGAGAGAGCTATTATGATAATGGTAACTAGTGTTACCTGATAGTTGATGAATTAGTTTACTTTGTTTATTCACTATCCTTTAGTATGATTCTTACACATTTTACATGAGAATTTTAAGGGAGGATCCTACTAAGTATATATGTTATACTCACCCTACTTATATATAATTTTTTTAGGTCTGAAAAAATAAGTTAGTGATAAAGTTGGATGTTACTTTCTCATAGGAGTTGTTGAGTGGCTATCAGGTGATACTAGAGTTCATGGTCACCACTTAGTTTTTACTTTTGGAACTTTCAGTTTGTATTTTCAACTATTTTGGTTTAGTTATGACATTTCATGTATTGGGATTTCTTATTATACTTATGCATTCCATTGTTTAGTTGTTTTCCATTATTATATTTTCTTACTTAAATTTATAGAGGGTAATGTCTTACATGTGTGTGATTGATATATCCTCAGTGTTAATCACCTACCCAAGGCCTATTGGAGGTGGGATTTGGGGGTTATTATATCCATTTCTTTATTTTTAGTTTTATTGGTGTACCTTTGGAGGGAGGAGTCATGACAAGGCAAGTTATTTCTTGAAACTCTTTTAGGTATGTTTTTTTCATTCTTCTTTTTTTCCTTTTTCTTCTCCTGCCACTTCTTTTCTATTATTCTTTCCCAACCTCTTATTTTTCAGACCTTCAATAAAAAAATAATTTGATGATATTATAGTCCAATATTTTTATTTATTTTTATATATCTAATTTATAACATAATGAAACCTTGATGTTCATTTTAAACTAAACCCCGAGGTTAAATAAAGATTTTGGGATCAAATCAGACAATCTCAAAATTTAGCAAGTGTCAGAATTCCATCATTTCATTTTTACATCATTCTGATAGTAGTAATCATGGTATCTAGTCTCAAAAAAATATAATTCTCTCATAATGGATGAAATCAAAAATGAACTTTAATGAACCATTAAATATTTGGTCACACCTTATGTTAATTATCAACCAACATGTATTATATATCTAACTCTCAAATTAGACTTTGAGCTCAAATCTGGGTTAATCAACCCTCTTCTAAGATTTCATATCCTCACTAATTAGGATTTAAATAAAAACTAAAATAATTCATTGTGGTTTTATTAACCTGTAAACTAAGTAATGTCACTGAATACTAAATAAAATTAAGATCATTCCAATTCACACTTGATAGAACTAAAAAAAGACTAGATGTATTACCTACAACCTAAATATGTTACATCTTGGAATGATTTGAAGATTATTTTCTTATAAGTAATATTTATAGAATCAAGGACCACCATAATTCTAAAAGAGATATCAGGAATCAATAGTGTAAGGAGAGTCAATGTATGAGTATTGGGAGTGGTCCAAGAAGTTATGTGAAAGATAACCATATTAGAAAATAATTGAGAAAATCTTATCCAATACTTCAATTAAGGTCTCACTAATATAGAGAGGAACATAGTGGATTTTGTGTTTGGAGGATCATTGGTTAAAAAAAATCATGGTCACTCAGGTATTGATTGAAAAGATGGCACAAAACTCCAAACAATTCAGTGATTGAGGTATAATGACTATAAGGGGAGTACATTGGGTAATTCATTCTCATCTTGAAACTTGTTTAATTAATACTAAGTTGGATGAATTAACCAATATTATGAGACATATAGCCTTTTATCAAAAATCCTTTCCACCCACTATATTAAATCTATGTGGAATTTTTATGGCACCAGGCCATACAACTGATTGTTTCCCATAATTACAAGAGATAGAGGATTGTGAATCTATTACCAAGGAGACCATTTAATTATTAGCAAAAACCACCCCCACAAAAGGTGTATGATTACTTTACACTAACATACAACCAAGGAATTAAATATCACTTAGATATGCGGTATGGATTTGGACAACAATAAAGGGTTCCTTTTCAAAAATACTTCCAATAACCTCCACCTTACCAGTAGGGTTTTCAATAACCCCAAAAGTGATTTAAAGCTCAAGAATTAATAAGTTTAAAATAATATAATTCCCAACCAAAGTTAGGTTATAACAATGATGATCTTTTTAAAATATTATTCTTAATCAATAGAATGTTATGAAGATTAAAGGTATAAAGATGAGGGAGATAAAAATGTAAATGAGCCAAATTTCCACCACCCTTCATGAAATGTTAAACAAGAACTATGGTAATATTCCCTCACAACACACTCTAAATCTCAATTGGAGTGTTAGTTACATCACATTGAGGAGTGTGAAGAAAATAGGTGAGAAATTTGTTCCTAGTAATCCCCTAGGATTCACCCAACCTGGGGAGAATCCATTATCACCTCAAGTCATTGAGAAACTAAAGGATAAAGTAAAAGTTAAGAATGAGATTGATGATATTAATCCTAAACCCCTTTAATTTCCAAATATATTTATATAAAACAATAATGTGGAAAATTGGTGATTTAAAAATAGTTTTTGATATATTCTAGAGATTTTATACAAACATCCAACTTCTTGAGGCCATTAAGGGAATATCAAGGTATACTAAATTCTTAAACGAACTTTTTACCAACCAAAGTGGTCTCTAGATAAATTATTTGATAAATCTTTGAAGTAATGTATCATCACTAATTACACCAACTCAAGCAATTCCTACAAAGTTCAACGATCCTCGTATATTCACCATCTCGTGCGCCATAGTGTAGTTGCAATTTTTTTATGCTTTATGTTATTTGAGATCTTCTATAAATTTAATTCCTCACTATGTTTTCTCATCTTTACAGGTTGGTAATTTGAAGCTGAAAAGAGTAGGGGTGAAATTAGAAAATAGATATATATCATATTCAGTGGGATTCTATGAGGATTCACTTTTATGGGTAAGATACATGATCTTTCCTGCATATTTATACATTATTGACATGGATTATGATCAGATAAATTATTATACTCCCATTATATTAGTTATTCCCTTCCTTAAAATTTAAAAAAAAGATTATAAATGTCCATAAGGTTCCCTTTCCATGGATTTTGGAGATGAATTTGTGAGAGTTAATGTTATGGAATCCATGAAGTACCCCTTGTAGGATCCTTCTTCTTTTTTTATATCCCATTTTGATCCATATTGTAAAAACCACTTATATTTTTAGTTTACTATGTTTAAAGATATAATGATAATTGTAATAGTTTTATATCTAAGATTATTTCCACAAATATTTTCCATGATCACACCTATCTTGGTTCTGATTTTAATTTGTATTCATTTTCTAATTTTGAGTATGTTATTTCTCATTATGGCATGGTTGTTGAGTATGCTGATGGATTTGATGCATTATTCTCTAATTTTGATTATATTTATTTTGATATTGATTTTCACTATACACATATTCCATTTCATTTTGTTTCTCTATCAATAAACTACCCACCCACATTGGAACTCAATACATTTCCACCAAATCTAAAATACTAATACTTATTGAGTGGTGATAGATTACCTATTATCATTGGTAATAATATTCCTATTGAACATAAAGGAAAATTTTAAAAAAAATTAAGGGGAAAATCAGGGTAATTAGGTTGAACTTGGATGAAATATCATGTATCAGCCCCTCCATTTTCATGCATAGGATTATTTTGTAGGATGAGGCTAAATTGGTAAGGCAGCCACAAAATTGAATTAATCCCACTCTTTTAGAATTTGTTAAAAAAATAAGTTTAAAATTTTCTTAAGGTGGGTATGATTTACCCCATTTTTTATTCTTTGTGGGTTATTCTTGTTTAGGTTGTAATTAAGAATACTAGTTTTACTATTTTTATAAATGAGTTGGAGTTAATTTTGATGATGGAGAAAAACAATTGGAAAGTTTTTATTGATTATAGGAAACTAAATCAACCAACACACAAGGAGCATTTTCACCCTCTCATTCATTGATCAGATGCTTGGGATGCTTACTCATAGGACACACTATTATTCCTTAGATGTATTATATGGTTATTTTCAGGTTCCTATTACTCTATAGGATAAGGAGAATATTATATTCACTTACCTATTCGGTGCGTTTTCTTACTAAAGGATGAAGTTTGGAATTTGTAATACCCCAAGTACCCTCTAGAGATACATGTTGATTTCTTTTTATGATTTTATTGATACATTCATAGAGGTATTTATGGATTATTTTACTATTTGGGTATCTTAATTAATGAATGTATTTTTATTTTGGGTAAGTTGATGCATCATTTCATTGAGAAAAAACTAGTTTTGAAATTTGAGAAATGTCATTTCATGGTTGAGTGTGGCATTGTCTTAGGGAATGAAGTGTCAAAACATGGAATAGAGGTTGATATATCAAGGTTTTATATTATATAATCCTTTATATATCTTAAATGTGTTCATGATGTTAGATAATTCCCAGGAAATACAAGTTTTTATCAATGCTTCATAAGAGATTTTATCAAGATTACTCTACCCATGTTGAGGTTACATCAAAAGGATTATGATTTTGTGTCTAATTATTATAGGGTTTTATTTGATGAGATAAATAAAATTACCACCACACCACCAATCATACAACCCCCATGGTAGGATCTCCCATTTGAGCTTATGTGTAATGCATCAAACCTTACAGATGGAGTAGTCTTATCATGTGTAAAGGAATTCCCATGTGATTGTCTATGCTATAAGGAAATTGGATTTAGCATAATCAAGCTACACAAGAATGGAAAATTATTTTATTATTGTTATATTTTTTTAGATAAATTTTTTTCTTATTTATTATGATCTAAAATGGTTGTTTTCTCTGATCATGAAACTTTTAGGTACCTTCTAAAGAACCCAGATGCAAATGGATTATTCATTAGAGTAATACCCTATAACATAATAAATAATTACATAATATATAACAAGGGTTTCACTTTATTAAATTTCTATGATCTTTTCATTTTATAGTTTTAGATAATTAAATAAAACATTACATAAAAAAGTGAAAATTTCATACATTGTATATTTTTTCTAAAAAAATAGAGCTTTAAGTTTAAACCCATGTTTCATTCAATATAATTTTCCTTCGTTTAAAATGAGTCATTCTAGCATAAATATTGAAATTTATAAAAAAATAATCATCCTTAGAAACTATTAATGACATTTAAAAACATGGGATGAGAAAACAAATCTTGTTAAGGGATATCAAAATAAATGAATCTTGTTAGGCCAGTAAAAAACATGAAACCCCATGAAGATGTTTACCTTTTTCTTAATAAAACTTGAGAACATAAATAAAAAATTTCAACATATTAAAATTAACCTTTTATAAAATAAAACATTTGAAATCCATTATTAATTATAGGAAATCCATGAAGGAATATTGAGGCAAATGGGAACTCGTGAAATCTTTTCTTTGAAAAAAAAACTTTCGCTATTAAAAGTTCATAAACATTCCTTACCTCATGAAATCAAAAAAATTCCATAAAACCCCTTTTGAAAAAATAAAATATGAATCTTGGAGAATCATATTCATAACTCATGTTCAATATTGTTTAACCCATATCATAATAACAAAATCCCAGTTAATTCCTTAAGAGTAAAATACCCAATTATCTCCCTCATTTTTTGCCTTTGAAGACTAATTCATTACCCAATGCATTTGAGAGATATATCGGGATCACCCATAATTATAAGATATATAAATATAACCCCTAATAATATATAATTATAAATTATATATAATGAAAAAATATTTTTAATCTTTCACTTTTTCATCATAAAATATCATTTGAACCCATAAGAAAAACACTTAACTTTTTCACACAATCATAATGAGAAATATCATTTTTCTTTAAAAGAACTTAAAAATGAAAAATTATCAAAAGAGTGGGTATATGATATACTTTATAAAACCACATTAAATTATATAGTAATCATGATAATTGATATCGTCTAAGATAGTGGGAAAAATTGGTCAATCCATATAAGTTAAAAAATATTATTTTTTCAATTTTGTAAAGAAAGTCAAAAATAACTCATATAGAAAACATTTAAAGGATTCATTTTAAAAATTTTGTAAAGAAAGTAAAATATAGGGAAATATTCCTTTATAAACCTTTTAATAATAAATATTAACTTTCATGAAATATTTTAAAGAACATGGATATGGAAGAGAAATATTTTAAAACATTAAAAATAATGTTTTAAAGGAAAATCTCTTACCTTGAGTCACGACTCATTTCGTTCATATGTATACCTTCCTAATTAATAAAATTATATTAGTTTTATACTTTATTAATAACTTTTTTCATGTTCATTCAATTTTCATTATTACCTTTATTTAATTATTTCCATTTTTTATTTAGTTATTAAAATGATTAAGTTTACATTGGATGTTTTTAGGACATTCGGTTTATAACCTCAAAATAACTTTGGTGTGTTGAACATGGTCAAAGGGGTTATGGTTACATTAACTCCATAATAATAATAAAAAATATAATTATGATATTTATAAATTAAATATACTTTTAAAACCAACCATGTAAGGTGGTCATGAAAAATAAACAACATCGTTTCATGGAGATGGTATTTCGTACGTACACATGAACTACATTTTCATTTTTCTACTAGGAGTAATAGAAATAAAGTATATAATATTTTAATTTTATAAAATCATAAATTTTTCATAAATTTCACATTTATTCATTGTTTCCATCCTTATGACCAACCTTGTAAGGTGGAAATGAAAAATGGAACATATTGCTTCATGGAGGTGGTAGTCCACACATATGCATGAGTGACGTTATCATTTCCAATGGATGTAAGGGTAATAAGGTAAGTGATATATTATATTTAAGGAATAATAATTATATCATAAATATCATATATATTTATTTGATCCACCATTTTAACCATTCATATGATCTGGTGATGAAAAATGAAACACACGGCTTTGTGGATGTGGTAGTTAACTCGTATGCACGAGCAATGTTTTCATTTTTTATAGGATGGAAAAGTAAATTAAAAATGGTTTCACCATAATCATAATAAAAAAATTTATATTTAAGATAATTATTTTATTATTTCATAATGGTTAAATAATATTTTAAGGAGGAATAAGAATAAATAAACATGAAACACTCTGTTAAGAATTATACCTCTTCTTTGGAAAACCTCTCTTGAATTACACCTTAAGCCTTCTTAGGTTGGTATTTTGGTGAGAAAAAGGCCTATGGGAAATTGGGAGGATATTTTTTATAGTATTTGGGTAGGCAATGGTTGATATAAATGGCTCAAATAATTTTAATAATTAAGGATAAGAGGTTCCCTTTTATAAGTGAGGGGAGTGGCACTCTTATAAATACTTTAAACTTTTAAATATAATATATGTATTTATTAAAGTCAAGTGGAACCAAATAGAAAAATTTATAATAAAATACAGATTAAGGTCTAAATGTACTCAAAAAATCATATTTATCCATTTTTATGGATATTGGATTCCTTATCACTTAGTTAACCCCCCCCCCCCCCATTAACCCTTTGAACCTTTACCAGGGTGATAAAGTTTTACCAAGGTTACTATTCATAATGACTAAAAATGAAATTGGTATTATTAACAAATTTTAACATCAAGATTCCAAATATGAAGTATATTTTACCATATTAAATTTCAAGAATTTTTTAAAATAAATATTAATATAAATATGAAAACCGCAAGGAAAATGTTTTTTATAAAAATGCCCGTTTTAAATATAAAAATAATTTTATACCAAAATAAAGTATAATACTGATTACTATGGAATTAATTGAATTGTTTTTAGTAAAATGGGACTAATTTATCTTTAAAACCAATTAAAAATACACTGGGAATTTTTAAATACTTGAAAATAAATGACAATTATAATAAAAATCAGTATTTTTCACATTCACCCAAAAAACAATCTTTTAAACAAATAACTCAAAAATTAACCCTAATATATATTTTATATGATAATATAAAAAGTTCATTCTATTTTATAAAATTAAATTTATAAAATTGTCAAATTTAACTTTAAATAAAACCATTTAATATATGGAAAAACAATTTAGTTAAATAAAACTATTCCTTTTTTGATTGAAAAATTACATAAAGTCATTTATAAAACTATTATGAATATAAATACACAAAAATGAATACTTATAAATCATAATGTTGATTTATTTAAATTATTATATGGGTTTTCACATTCTTCCCCCTTTAATAAATTGTATCCTCTCAATTTTATTGATTACTTAAACAAGTGAGGGTATTTTTTTCTCATAGCTTTTTCTGATTCCCATGTTGCTTCTTCCATTATGTAATTATTGCATAAAATATTAACCTATTAAATCACCTTATTTCATAGTAATTTCTCTTTATTATCTATAATCTGAACTTTATTTTCTTAATTTGAGATATTATCCTCTAACTATAGCACTTTAGGGCTCAAAATATGAGATACATCAGGTTTGTACTTACTTATAAAAGAAATATGAAACACATCATGTACCTAAGATAAACTCATAGTTAAGTCTATTTGGTAAGAAACTATCCCCGCTTTCAAAGTTTATAATGAATTGTAGGCTCAAAATTCCTTTTTTTACCAAATCACATTACACTTTTCCAAGGAAATAATTTAATAAAAAGATGATCACCTACCTTAAACAAGAGATAATTCCTATAATTATCTAAAAAAACTTTTCTACATGCTTTGAGATACCCTCATATGGTGATGAATTGCCTTTAACTTCTTAAACATTTCTTCCACCAACTCTGGTCCCAATAACTTCCTTTCACCAACTTCATCCCAACATGATAGAGTTTGAGACCAATTTTCATATAATTCCTCTGAAGTTTTTATCTATATGCTGGAATGAAAAATGTTATTATAGTTTAATTCAACTAATGAAATATATCAATAAAAAATTACCTAATAATCCAAAGAGATATCCTAAATCATGCATTCTAAAGTCTAAAATGTTTTATTTGATTGTCCATCATATTATGGATGAAAAGATATATTGAAATTTAATTCAATACCAAACAACTATTGAAGTCATTTACAAAAATGAGAGGTAAATTTGAGATCATGGTCAAATATAATAGATAGAGGGAATCTAAGTAATTTGACTATATCTTTAATATAAAGTATAGAAAGATTATCCAAAGACATAGTATCTCAATTAGGAATAAAATGAATAGATTTAGTAAATCAATCAATAATAACCCAAAACACATTTTTCCATCAATATTTCTTTGGTAATACCTCCATGAAATCTATAGATATATTCTCCCATTTTTATTCAGGAATTAGAAATGGATAAAGCATCCCCTTTGGTAGTTTTCACTCAGTTTTAACCTATTGAAAAATCAAACATTTCATGGTAAAATCAGAAATATCAATCTTTATTCCACCCCACTAATAATATTCCTAGAGGTCTCTATACATCTTAGTGATACCAGGATGAACGAAAAATACAGAGTTATGAGATTCATTCAACAATTATTTATTCAATTGGGAATCACTTGGAAGACATAGCCTCTTTCAAAATATCATAACTACTTCTTTTCCCATGTTAAATTTAGGAAACATACCCTTCTTAACCAATTCCACCATTTCTTGCAAATCACAATCTTTTTTTTAGCATGGATAATTTTGTCTGATAAAAAAGACTCCACTAACACTTGAACGAAAAGATATGGAGTTTATATATGCACAATTTTTAGACCAATATTCATTAAATCATTAAATAAAGGATTATGTTCAAAATGTAACATGCTTAATGGTGCATTATATTTTCGACTCAAGGCATCAACTACCTTGTTTTCTTTTCCAAGATGATAGTGAATCATGAAATCATAATTTTTTATCAGTTCTAACCATCTTCTATACCTCATGTTTAATTATTTTTTACTAAATATATACTTAAAAAATTTATGGTCGATACATATTTCAAATTTCACCCTATATAAAATATGTATCTAAATTTTTAAAGAAAAAAATCACCACTGAAATCTCAAGATCATGTGTAGGGTAATTCTATTCATGGATTTTTAATTGATGTGAATCATATGAAATTACCTGATCATCTTGCATTAGGACATAACCAAGTCCCTTCAAATAATAATAACTATAAATAAAAAAACACCATTTCTTATTATAAAGTATAAAAGAGGATAATTAACCAATATTCTTTTTAATTCCTGAAAAAATTCATCACATTCCTTTATCTGGGTTAATTTAACTCCTTTTCTCGTTAACTTAGTTAGTGGGATAGATAACTGAGCAAATTTTTCAAAAAAAATTAGTAGTAACCTACTAATCCAAGAAAACATCAATTCTTAGTGACATTTGTGGGTCTTGGCCACTCTTCCACCACTTTTGTTTTAACAGGATCAATAGTTATGCCATGTTTACAAATAAAATACCCAAGGAAATAAATTTATTATAACCAAAATTCAAATTTACTAAATTTCCCAAAAAACTTCTTTACTTTTAAATTCTAAAAAATGATCCTTAAATATTTCTCATGTTCCTCATAACTTTTAGAATAAGCCATAATGTCATCAATGAAAAAAAATAAAAAAAATTGTCTAAATACTCATGAAAAATCTATTTCTAATATCCATAAATACATTATGGGCATTCCTCAACCTAAAAGGCATAACCAAAAAACTCATAATGCCCATACCTAGTTTGGAATTCCATCCTTAGAATGTATTTATCATTCACTTTCATCTTGTGATACCCGAACCTAAGATCAATCTTCTAAAAATATTGTGCAACCTGGAGCTAATCAAACAAGTCATTGATATTAATCAATGGATACTTGTTATTAATAGTGATATTATTGAGTGCTCTATAATCAATGAATAATCTCATAGAACCATCCTTATGTTTAACAAACAGAATAGGAGACCCCAAGGTAAAGTCCTAGTACAGATGAAACCCTTATCAAGAAACTCTTATAACATCTCTTTTAATTATAAAAATTCTACTGGAGCCATTTGACAAGGAGGTTTTGAAATTTTCATAGCACTTGGAACTAGTTCAATGATAAATTCAGCCTCCTCTTCATGAATAACACTAGGAAAATCATTAGTAAATACATCCATATATTCATTTAAAAGTGGAACATCACTAATTTGAAAAATTATTTTCTTTTTAAAAAATATGTGAAAGATAACTTTCACTTCTATTTTTTATCTATTTCCTAGTTTCTTGATATGTTATCAATGGTATAAATTCATTATTATATACAAAAAAACCTCATTCTTGAAAATAAATTCATTTTCTCTACAATCTATCTTATCATGATAAACTAAAAATCAATTTATACCCATAATAACATCAAACTCTATAATGTGAAGGAAAACAATGTTTATAGTAAAAATCATTCCAAATATGACAACAAGAATATTTTTATAAATTCTTATTTCCCTTATACTACCCCTTAGGAGTTTTTACCAAAAATTTATGAATTAATTTCATGAGATAGTATTTCTATTTTACTTGAAAATTTCTCAAATATAAAATAATGTGTAGATCCTGAATCAAACAAGGCATTGGTATAATATGAATAAACAAATAATGTACCTATCATCACTTCATTTTAGGTTCTTGCATCTACCATAGTAATAGAAAAATACTTTTATGCACATTTTTGTTTTCAATCTTGATAATTTCCACATTGAGTAACTAAATTTTAACTTTTATTAACGTAATAACCCAACTCATTGCAATTAAAACATATTACTACTAGCTGAATATCAACTTTCCCATTACTTTTCTGATCGGAACTCTTTTCCTTGTAGTCACAATCCAAATGACCAATATTAACACATTGGAAAAACTTTACTGACCCTATCAAACACTATTTAAAATTACTTTTACCACATTTAAAACATTTTGGGGTTTATCTTTATATTTAGTAGTAGACTACTTCTCAATTGGTTATCACTTTGACCACTTCTTACCCTTGTTGTCAAAAAGTACATAAGTGTCAAAAAACTCCATCTAAATTTTATCGGAAAAACAAAAAACCACCTCATAAAATTTAAATTCATGAGAAGAAAATTTTGTTCATAAAATTGGTTTCATACCTGTTTAAAATCTATCAATTTTACTCTCATGGTCCATAATAAAATTCAGTGCATACCTAGATAATCTGGAAAAAAATTCTCCATAAGCGAACACTGATACTTTTTCCTTTTACTTTAACTCCATAAATTTCATTTCAATTCTAAATTAAATAACTTTAGTAAAATAATTATCAAGAAAAATATCTTTAAAGGTCTCCCTCTCTATAGAATCAATCCAATCCTTTTACTTAGTATTATTAATTAGAGACCATCATTGATCGGATTCATCTTCAAAATGATAAATATAAATAATTAAATTTTGATATTTCATACATCTCAAAAAATTGAATATTGTATCTAATGAATTTATCCATCCTTCAACTTTAATTTGGTTTAAATATACCCTAAAATCTAGAGGGAACTATTTCATGAAATGTTCCACTATATATTTGTTACTCCATAGAGAATTCGATTATTCTCTTTCATGGGTGGCATCACTAATATCCTGTGTTAATTTAGTTAACACTACCGCAAATAGTTCTATTACAATAATTCTAGGTTTCTCATTGGGAAGGTTATTATCCTCTTTATTCATTCCTACTTCAGCTATCTTGTTTACTCTACAAAAAACCATTCTAAACAGACATGGATTAGATGAAGTGAAATGGAAACACTAAAAATCTATCTCATAGTAATATAAAAATAAATATGAATCTCTGAAGAGTATCTTTTAACATTCTCTAAACATATAAAGGTGTCTAATGTTTTTATCTGATAACAACTATAATGCCTCATAACACAATCAACCCATAATTACATGATTTATAATAAGGGTTTCACTTTATTACACTTCTAGGATATTTTAGAACTAGAGTTTTAGAGAATTAGATAAAACATTACATTATAAAGAGGAAAATTTCACATAGTGTATATTTTTTTCACAAAAACATAGCTTTAAATTTACACCCACGTTTCATTCAAGACACTTTTACTTCGTTTAAGATGAGTCACCATAGTGGAAATATTAACCTTTCTAAAATTTCTACTCATCCTTATATCCTATTAAAACAATTTGAAAATGTAGAATGATGAAGAAAAGCTTATTAATGGATATAAAAACAAATTAATATTTTTAGTTCAGGGAAAACATGAAAACACATGAATAATTTACCTTTTTCTCAATAAAACTTTGAGCATGTAAATAAAATATGTCCACATGTGAAAATAAACCTTTACTCAAATAAAACAATTTAGAACCCATTACTAAGTATATGAAAACTATTAAGGAATCTTGAGGCACATGGTAACTCATGAAATCATTTCTTTTAAAAATCAATCATTCACCTTTAAAAGTTCATAAACTTTCCTTACCTCGTGAAATAAAATGATTTCCAAAAAAACATTTTTCAGGTATAAAATATGTATTTTGGAGCATAATATTCAAAAACCATGTTCACACATGTTTAAATAGTTTTATAATAACTAGATATTAGTTAATTACATAAGATTAAACTACTTGGTTATCTTCCTTATTTTTCACCTTCGAAGACTAAGTCATTATCCAATGCATTAGAGAGCTGTATTAGGATAACCCATTAGCATGAGCTATATTGGGCTCACCCATCATCATATATAATGATAAAGTACCATATAATGAATAAAAAATTTGTAATATTATACTCTTTTATCAAAAAACCCCTTTTTAACTTATCAAAAAAGAGGGAATAAGATCTAATTTTAAAAACCATTTTAACTTATATTTGAATATTGATAATGTATAATTTATATGATGGTGAGAAAAAAAAAGATCAATCTATATATATTAAAAAACATTATTTATGTACTTTTTTAAATAAAGTCAAAATTGACTCCTATAGAAAACATTAAAAATATCCTTATTTAAACCTTTGAAAAGAAAGTAAAATATTGGAAAAAATTAACATTATAAACCTTTTAAGTATAAATAATAACATTCTTAAATATTTAAAAGAACATGTATATACAGGTGAAAGAGTTTAAAACATTAAAAACATAATTTTAAAGTAAAATCTCTTACCTTGAGTCCCGAATAATTTTGTTCATATATCTTCCCTACTAAGTAATAAAATTATATTAGTTTTAATAGTGATTGAAAACATTTTTAATGTTCATTTAATTATCATTATTCTCATTATTTCATTTTTTTTGCCATGTTTTATTTAGTTACCAAAATAGTTAAGTTCATGTTGGATGTTTTGAGGACATTTTTTTTATAGATTCAAAATAACATTAGTGCATTGACCATGGTCAAATGGGTTATGGTTACATTAATTAAAAAATATTAAACATGTTATAATTGGGCCACCTCAAGGAATTTGGGCCACCTTAAGTGCAAATACAAACAAGACGACCTACAAGGAATAAGCTTTAGAAGGAGGAGGAGCAAGGATCTTTCACCATAGCAGAAGCTAAACGGATTGCAAGAATGAGAGGGTAAGGAACCTTCCATCGGGACAAGCCTGTGCATGCACGGGAAAGCCTAGCCGAACAGCCATGCGAAGGTGGAGAGCTGATTTCACGATGAAGATGATGGGGAGGACTAGTTCCAAGTAGTTAGTCTGGGTTGTATGTAATGT
Source organism: Viscum album (assembly GCA_963277665.1). Taxonomy (NCBI): domain Eukaryota; kingdom Viridiplantae; phylum Streptophyta; class Magnoliopsida; order Santalales; family Viscaceae; genus Viscum; species Viscum album. The sequence goes on from OY728123.1 coordinate 822,912,778, forward strand.
TTGAATCCTACGGGCAATGAATTCCTCTAAGGCCTATGGACCATGTAATACTTACGTCTACGGGGCCATGTAAGGGTTTCACCTCACCCCTTGAAAGGTGGATTATCAAAAATCAATAAAAAATGAAGGCCTTCAGGCCATTGGAGGATTAAACATGTTATAATTATCATATTATATATTATATAAAATTTTAAAACTAACCATGTAAATCGATCATGAAAATTTAATCACATTATTCCATGGAGATGGTGGTCCATACATATGCATGAATGAAATTTTCATTTTTATACTGGATGGTAAATAAATAAATTATATAATATTTTACTTTTATAGAAACATGAATATGTTTTAAATGTAATATTTATTAATTATTTTCTTCCTTATAACCATCCTTGTAAGCTATAAATAAAAAATGAATCATGTCACTTCGTGGAGGTGGTAGTCCACAAGTCCGCATGAGTGATGTTATCGTTTTCAACATATGGAATGGTAAAAGGGTAAGTAATATAGTATCATTAAAGAATCATAATTATTTCATAAATATCATATATATTCATTTTATCCATTATTTTAACCATCTATATTATCCGATGATGAAAAAAACACATTAATTCATGGAGGTGGTAGTTCACACATAACCACAGGCGATGTTTTCATTTTCCATAGGATGGAAAACGAGATTAAAAGGGGTTATTACATAATCATGATAACATTTATTTATATGTGATGTACTTATGTTATTATTTTATTATGGTTAAATAATGTTTTAAGGATTTATAAGAAAAAATAATCATGAAACACTCGGTTGATAATCATACCACTTATTTGGAATACCTCCCTTGGATTACACCTTAAGCCTTATTAGGTTGGTATTTTAGTGAGACTATAACCTCTAGAATGTTGGTATGAGAGTTTTTTAGGTATTTGGGTAGGTCTCTATCAATCTAAATGGCTCAAATTTTATAAATATGTGAGGATAGGAGGTTCCCTTTTATAAATGAGGAGAGTTTTACTTTTGTAAATACTTTAAACTTTTAAATGTAATATATGTATTTCTCTAGGTCGAATGGAACCAATTGGACAAATTTAGAATCCAAGATAGGGTAAGGTAAAAATATACTCAACCAATCATATTTATATAAGTTTTATAAATATTTTATTCCTTATCTCTTATTTTAACCCCCCCCCCCCCCCCCGTTAACCCTTTTAACCTTTACCGGGGTGATAAAGATTTTCCAAGGTTACTATTAATAATGAGCAAAAATAAAATTAAACTTATTACCAAATTTTAATATAATTATTCAAAATATGAAATCCATTTTATCATAGTCAAATTATTGATGTGGTAAAACAATAATTTTAATATAAATACAAATATCGTAACAAAAACATCTTTTAGAAAATTTCCCTTTTTAAGCATAAAAATGATTTTATACCAAAATCAAGTATAATGTTGATTAATATGGAATTAATTGGATTAATTTTATTAAAATGGTAATAATTTAATTTTAAAATAAAATAAAAATATAATTTAAAAACTATATAAATTCATTTATAAAACTATGATGAATATGAATCCATAAAAATGAATACTTATAAATCTTAAGGTTGATTTTTTTTCTAGGATTACCTGGGTTTTCATAGTTGGATGATCCTTCCTTAATAATTTGGAATCAATATAAGGAAAAATAAGGGGTTAGATAACTTAGTGGATAACCACATGAGTAGGATCACTCACATTTTAGAGCATACCCTACACCAGGTACCACTTTGTGACACTTTTCCTGGTGAGCATCTCTTTTTTTTATCAGGTACACATCCTTAGTATACTTATCTAGTGAATTAAATTTTTTATTTTTAAACTACCACAAACATAAATAAATGACAATTTGAAAAGTTAAAGAGACAATCTAGGTTTTTTTTGTAGGATAATCCATACCTTTGGTGAATTTGTAGTGATCAAGTCATTCGATGACACATGCCCAATCATGAGTTTGAGTATATTTTAAACTTTTTCTATACACTTTCTTGTAGTGGAAACTTTGGACCCTAAAGTATAGTTATGATTGTTAGACTCTTTATTATATTATCTTACCTTATTCTATGATTCCTATGTGATTTTTAAGTCATGCTCATGTTTCCAACACACTGGAAACATTTATAGAAGACATGAGATTCCCCAACAGCCCATATTGTTCAATAATATTTTTGATGTGTGGGTAATTTATTTTATGGGTATATTTCTAATATGATTTTTTTTTCTTATAAATTAATGTTGTTTTCAATTATTTCATTAAATGGGTGGATACTAAGGCCTCCAATAATGATGATTCTCATGTTATAGTGGATATTTTCAAGGCTCAAATTTTCTATAGGTTTGGAGTACCAAAGGATATTATCAGTGACCAAGGGTCATAAATTTGCAACTGGAATTTGGATTCCTTCTTTTAGAAGTATGGGATGACACACAAAACTTCAACACTATATCACCCCCTAAACAAATGGTCAAGATAAAGTTTCAAATTGGTAATTAGAGAAAATAATGTAGAAAATTGTGTAACTGAATAGTAAGGATTGGAGAAAGATATTGGGTCATGTGTTATAAGCTTATAGTATAGTATTCAAAACACTCATTGGCATATAGCCCTACCAGATTATTTTTTGGAAACCATGTCATCTTCCCATGGAGGTCGAGCATTAAGAATATTGAGATATAAAGAAATGCAACGTGGATTTAGATAGAGATCAAAGGAAGTTTCAAATTCTAGAGATTAAGGAGATTTGATTGTCATTGTATGAGAAATCAAGGCTCTATAAAGAAATATAAAAAGTGGATCATGATAGAATGATCCAAAAAATGAGTTTCATGTGGGAGACAAAATACTTCTCTACAGTTGTGATTGAAGTTGATGCATGGTAAGTAGCATTCTAGATGGTTTTCCCTTTATATTGTATCTCATTTCTTATTTATGGTGCAGTAGAGTTCACACAAGAGGCCAAAGGAAGGATATTTACAGTCAATAGGTAGTGGTTGAAGTAGTACTTTGAGGGATTCCCTACACATGCAATTAATGTCATCATACGGTATGAGCCCATCATCACTTCAGAATATCAAGTTATCCCCAACCCTCTCGCTTTTATGTTATTTTTCCTAATTTTAACTCTATATTTCATTTTTATATATAATTAAATAGGGAATCATTAAGGAAAATATCGCATTTTAAGTGTGGGTAAGGGAATGACATTTTGTGTTGCTTATTTAGGATTTTTCATTTTTTATTTTTTCTTTTAATTGTTTTTGTTCTTAAAAAATAAAAAAAATAAAAAAACAAAAAAAACATTCCATGGGATCATTACATTCATGTAAACTATCGAAAATTTCTGTTTTATTTTTATAATTTCAAGGGAATTGTGTTTATCATCGGAAATTTTTTATCATTGATGGTTTATTTTAGTGAAAATGTAAGTTGATCAATGATGTGATTGATTGCGTCTTAATGAAACCTTTAAAATTTTGACACCATTCATTATGGGAACTTTTTGGGAAAATTTTTCCATTTAATCTCACCACACAACATCACACACAATCATGACTTGTGAGTTTCCCTTGCCTAATTGAATGTATAATCAAGTAAATTAATTTTTTTAGTTTACATCATAGACTTTACATATGTTCATTTTTATTTTGATTAATTTCATTACTATGCCATATTGACCTATGTGTGTGTACCTAACATCTGACTATTTTAATCACTCAAAAAAATTAAAAAATAAAACAAACACATGCAAAATAATGGAGGGGAGTGATGAAATATACAACATGTGAGGATATCTAGATTGGGAGATTAATGTTTGACTTATAGGAATGCTTAAATAAGTGGGTTTTGTAATTTTATTATAAAGTATGAAGAAAATGTTTGGTGGAATATGATAATGTGAGAAGAAAATATTTTCATGACATGAATATATATGATAAAGGGTGGAGAGAAAATCTTGAAATGGTTGGCACCTATATGGGGAATTTGTGGCATAGTTGACTCATAAATTTTTTACACATGATTAGTGTCATTGATCTTGTTAGATTTAATTTTGATACAATTTATGAGATAATGAATTTTAAAAAAAATAGATTGAATTCTTTTTATGATTATTTATTTACTCGTATTTCCATCATTAATTGATAAGTGTCAACATGAATCAATTTTTTGATTATATGAAATATGATTTTTCCTGAGAATACAAAATGGTAAGTGTGGAGGAGTTGATAAACCATGTTTTTATTGAATATTTTTTTACAATAATTGATATAATTTCCCCACATTGAGTTTTATTTAATGATTTAATGGAAATTTGGTCTTTGACCTTGATTTTAAAAATTCCATGAAAATTATATTTTTTAAAAAACATTTATCATAAACTTTTTTGTGTATCTAATTTGGACGTAAAATTTTATTTATGTATTCTACCCTGATTGGGATAAATTTTTCATTTAGACCTTGAAAGATGGATCTAACATATGAAGGGTTAAAAATTACCATTAATGTAAAATGGGGTGGATTTGATAGATTGGACCTTTCCACGTCATTTGGGCCATAAAATTTTCATCATAACTTTTATTAGGATGAAATTTTGAAATATTTTAGAGAACTAAATTTCATGAATTTTATTAAACTATAGTAAAGGATAGTTAGCATGGTAACTTGTTCAAAAATGTAGCTCAAGACAGATTAAATTTTGGAGATAAAATGATTTATGTACCCTTGTTGGAATTCCAAACTCTATCCCTCCCCAAATATATTGAATTTATTTTTTCACTCATTGAGAGGATTTGGGAATTTTTGGATAAAGGGGTGATTCCATGAAACCTCTCTAACCATTTGGAATAAGTAAGGATTTATGTAAAGATATCTTCCAATAAGGTGCTCTTCTCTCACTTCTACTTTATGCTTATTTGTTTTTGTGCTTTTAATCTTGATTTATATTCAATAAATCTTTTGTGTTTAACTCTTTTCGTATTTTTATTTTGATTCTTGGTGATTTAATCTAAGGGTGGAGATGAGATTGGGTCGTACCCATTCAAACCATTTCTTATGCATATCATCTCCACAATGATAAATCTTCCCATGGGATCATAATTATTTTTGTGGTTGATATAATTTTTACTTCCTTCATTTTTTTAATCCATGTAATCACTGAAATTAATAAAAAATTATGATTAATTTTTTTTTTGAGAGGTTATGTCTTGTTCAATGACCAAGAAACAAATTATTATATTAAAAAAGGGATTACAAAAGTCTAAATGAAGGAATATTTTTAAAATAATTATCACAAATTAGAAGAAGATCATTAGGAAGGTCAACCAGCTAGGTTATGTCCTGGTTAACTCCGTTATTAGCAAGACCATCTGCCACCCTATTGGCCTCGTGGGAGGTATGAATGACAATGTTACTGAACTCCAGGAGAGAATTAAGACAGTTCATCCATTGGTTTGTAAGCATCAAAGAAATATGCACCACTCCATTCCAAATGGCTTGGAAAATAGTGGTCAAATCACTCTCAATCCAAATATTATTCCAACCCTATTTCTTAGAAAAGGAAATAGCATGGATCACACTAATAATTTTAGCTTTTAGGGATGAAGTGATTCCACAAATTCCATAAAAACAATTGAGTAATTGACCAAGGTGGTCTCTGAAGATATAACCACAACCCGAGGGACCCGGATTTCCCTTAGAGGCACCGTCCATATTCACTTTAATCTATCCTGGGAACAGGTATTTCCAAAACACTTAAAAAGTATTCCTATACTGACGATAGATTCCATCAATCCGAAGATGTCAAAGAATCTCAAAGTCTTTAACAGAGTTGTCACAGCAAGCCTTCTGAATCAAGGTAGCTTCTCGAATGGAAATGAGGATCCGCATATGACCTGAATTTAGACTAAATGAGGAATTTTTATGAGTGAGATCATTTCTATAATACCATGTCACATGGATAAGCTCAGCAATAGCAGCTAAGAAAATATTTTTGATTTGATGAGAGGTTCCAATTTCCACACAGTGCTTTAGTTGTTGGCTGATATATTCAAGAAGAATCCATTTTCTCTAAAAAAATGTCAAAAATATAGTTCTAAAGAGCAGAAAATGTAACACAATATAGGAAAATATGGCTAGTATATTCTCTATGTTGGTTACAAAATTTACATTTTGAGAAAAGTTTAATCCTAAAATATTGAAGACAAACATCATTGGGGACTCTATTGTGGACAATACACCAAACAAGAGTATACTTTGAGGGATTAATCCATGGATTATCAAAAAAAATTAACCAACTAAAATTGTTATCTGAATTTTGAAAGTTTTGATTGTAAAAAAATTTGAAGTCAAGAACACCATTATGAGTTGGTTCCCAAATAAGGAATTCATCTAAGTTTGAATAGGGATAATTATCAATGACATGAATAATGTTGTTAGGAAGGTTAGAGATCTGAGAATTTAACACCTCCCATTCTCAATAAATTCATATTTCTTGAGTTTAAGTTTTTTACTAATTTTTAACTAATCATAAGTTATCCTTAAGTTGAAAATCAATACAGGGTGCCACAATTGGAAATCTCAAAGTTTGCTTAGGGTTTGCAGTCGTGTTTTCTTTTATAGGTTTTAAAGTTAAAAAATTAGTGATACATAATTGAATGAATTTAATAATAAGGGGTAATGATTAATGATTAATTAAGGGGTATTTTAGATCAATAATAATCATTTATATCATTGTTACAAAAGTAATTTTTTTCTCATTTGTTTAATTTGTTCTAAAATCACTCAAAAAACCCCATATTTTGATACCCTTTCCTATTTATTTTCATTGTGTATTCAAACCTTTAGGGTTTTTTAACTCATTTTATCCTTAAGATAATTTCCTAGGTCATCCCTATGCTTCACTTAGTTAATATCAAAAAAAATAGATCATGTGTGATAATTCTCATTAGAATTCCACTGCATGTATTTCTTGATGTTGGAATTGAATTCATAAAATTTTAAATAATAATATAGGTATATTGAGTTAAATCTTATCTATTCAACAAGTTCTTAACTAGTTATTAATTATTCAAGATATAAGACACATAAAAACTCAAGTTATACACCAGTGTTTAAATCATCTTGATCTGAGGCTACTCAAGCATTCAAGAGGAACTGAGATGTAAGACTTGGAATCTTACTGTGAATGAGATCCACATCATAAACATGAGTGTTGTACATTATTGTAAAAATATGGATATTGAAATATGTACCCAAAACTTCATAGAAAAACTACTGCTTCTTACTCAAGATCATGGGTGGCATAGTTATTTTCATGGGGATGCAACTATCAAGACCCATAAGAAATGACTGATCTCTGCTATATTAGAATTCATCCTAACCCCAGACATGAAGCATAGCAAAAAACATCAAACTAAACTCCCTCTACTAGAATACAAAGAACTGAAGCACTAATAAACTTCTCCTTTAGATACTTGAAATATATTTGACATTGATCATTCCAATAAAATTCCTAATCCTTCCCATTCAATTCTATTAGAGGAGTTGAAACCCAAGAGAAATTGGCTACAAACATCTTATAGTAGCATGTGAGATCAAGGAAACTTCGCACCTCTACTACTATTTTGGGGGATTCATAAGACACAAATTCTTCTATCTTCGATAGATCCATAGATACTCCCTACTAGGACACCACATTCCCCAAGAAATGAACTTCGTGATCCCAAAACTCACACTTTGACAACTTTCCAAATAGCTGATGCTGACAAAAAACTCCCAAAACGGAATGCATATGCTCTACATGCTGCTCCTCAAACATAGAGTACACAAGGATGTCATCAATGAAAATCAACATAAACTTATCTAGGAACTCATGGAACACAACATGCATCAACCCCATGAACACAGATGGGGCATTAATCACACCAAATGGCATTACAACAAACTCATAATTCCCATGATGATAATGGAAATTAGTCTTCAGGATGTCCTCATCCTTCACACACATCTGATGATATCCTGACCACAAGTCGATATTAAAGAAGTTGATCGAATAAAACACCAATCCATGGAAGAGGATATAAATTCTTCACTGTCACTTTTTTCAAGCGGTGATAATTGATACACAACCGCAAACTGCTGTCAGCCTTATTCAGGAAAAAAATGGTGCACCCTACGGTGAAAAACTTGGTTGAACAAAACCACATTGTAATAGACCATAGATATGTATATGAAAATCATGTAACTTATAAGGGGTCATCCTATACGGAGACATAGAGATAGGAGACGCTCCTGGATATAGTTTGATCTAGAACTCTATCTCTCATCGAGGGGGTAATGCTACAACCTCTTCTGGAAAGACATCAGGGTACTCTTCTAAAACCCTAGGAAATGATAACTAATGAACCTCTTAAGAACTCAGCATCATCTTATCCATCAAGGGTGATAAGGACAGAACACGCCTCTGACCCATCTAATGGTCACTCTCACCAAAAAACATTGTTGGCTCTTCATCATCATCGAAGAACACCATTTGCCTCCAAAAGAAATCTACGATATCCTACACCAAATACAACTAATCCATGATGAGGATGACATCGTATGGTTGTATCCATAAACATAGGAAATATCCCCAAGAGTGGTACTTCCCCATCACTAGCTCATAGTGTCTACGTACTCCAAACAATTCAGCTCGACCTCCAACTGGTGTAGTCAACTCCAAGGGCATTGTAAGCCTCTCTACCTCAAGTACAAAAGCATGGACAAGGGCAGGTGATATGAAGGAGTGTGTGGCTCCTGAGTCAAATAAGGAATACACCTAAGTAGAAAATAAGAAAAGGGTACCTCGAATGATGTCTGGCTCACCTGGTGCTAGCAATGATAAAGCATGAAGCTGACCACGACCTGATCCATGGTCTCTCTGGCCCTGATGATGACCACCACCATAGTTTTGCTCTGCTCTCTAAGAATGGGGAGTGTCTTGGGGCTATCCTCATCCTACCACATCTGCTCTCTACTGATCCAAAGCCGATGCAACCTACTGTTGTTTCCTTGATTGGAACTACCTCAACGGAGGAACTTAGAGAGGAATACCCGGTGCACACTGACCACTCTAAAAGGTCAAGCACTATCACTTATAATGTCCTCGGCCTCCACAAGAAAAAAAGCACATGATCCCTTAGCATAGTCCTAATAGTCACTGCCCTTGAAGAAACGAGATGTTGAGGGCTAGGACCTACCCCCGACCAAACAGAAACTCTTCTGCCCTGAAAACTGGTAACCCCGGACCACAACTCTGCTTCATGAGGAATATTGACAACTCCCCTCTCATGAAAATTCAGTTCTAGATAATTTCCTCTCGATGATATCTACCCTCACCAACACCTCGAGATGTATCTTCAGCAAAAACAAGGTGACCTGGCACTGGATCTCTGGACGCAAATCCTTCTCAAAATGCCTCTCCCTAGCCTCATCATCTGGAAATAGGTCCGAAGTATATCGCAGAAGGTTTCTGAAATGGATCTCGAACTCTCTCACACTAAATCATCCCTACCGAATGGTAAGAAGATCTTGGCGACTGGACACCTTCGTGGTTGAAGAAAGAAACTCGACTCTAAACTTGTCTTGTAAATCCTCACATGAGACTGTCGAATCCTCAAGATCCCCAAGGAATAAGAACCACAACTACCTCACTTACCCACATAGAATTGTCACAACTAACAACACCCAATGCTCCTTATGATCATATATTAAACTGAAATCTATCTCAACCTCTTCCAAATAGTCCTTTATGACTGTATTTGAAATGGAGACCTCATACTTCTACAGACTCTAGCACTGAAACTCTTGGAGTGTCCTCCTCTAAGTGTCGTCATCGTCAACCTCCACTCTGTGGCGATCTGCTGAGGCAGCCTGCTAGACATCTTCTACGTGAACCTGATAAGGACATCGACCTGGATCCATACCTAAAAAATAAAAAATAGTTAGAGCTCCTGAACCTAGAATATGGAAGACTCAAAATTAATTAATTAATTATTTTATTTTAATAATTTTAGGTTAACATATCCCAAGGTCTACCCATTAAAACACGGGCATAAAAAAGAATGATGCGTAATCCTTTCATAGGTCTCTACCCTGCAACAAGTATCACCTCATTTAGTAGCCACTGTAAACTTAATGGTTCGTGTGTCAGACCATAGGGGGACTTAAATACTTATGTCTCGGTCGTTCTCCATTGTTTACAGCACTTTATAAATTTTACTGAAGTTGTTTCCCTTCCAACCCATGTAACCTCACCTATTCCTAATTCCAAACTCCATCTTATCCCTCAACCAGACCTTTGATACCACTCTGTCATGACCCCCTCCCCACAAAGTGTACCCCTCCTGGTCCAGCAATGTGAAAAGGGATATAGTGACCCCTGAGTCCCACCTCTAGTAGGCCTCGGGTTGGCGACTATCACTGAGGGTATAATAATCACATAGATGGTAGGCATTACCTCTAAGAGAACACATGTGAAAGAGAGAGATAATATAGACACCAACCAACTCCAACTCATACTATAATATAAAAAAATCCCAAGTACAAATATGTAATGTTATGAAATAACTACTACAACTGAAAAGGGAAAATTGCAAGTATCAAAAGAAAGTAACACAAAAACGACCACAAATCCCGAACAACTCCTACAACCCCCCCCCCCCAAGCTAGTAGTAACCAGCCTGATCTCCAACCTATTCCAAGTGACCTGAAAACAGTTTATATAACATAGTTTTATTATAATAGTATAATCAGTAAGATCCTCCCTGAATCCTCTCATGAAAAAGTAAATAAATCATGCTAAAGCACAGTGAAGAAAAAGTGAAACTAACTCGTCACCTAAATGGGTATACTAAGTTCCCAACCTCACCATGTCTACTCTCACCAATTATCACATATAAGATTATATAATATAATAAATAATATCAAGGGTACCCCGCTACCACTTCCCCACTGGTGTGCCTCTTTTCCCCAACGTCGCACGTCCTAAGCATATCTCTCCAAAAAGGATTTCTCGCAGACACATGGGCGAACCACCACAACATGCATCTTGTGCAACACAGCCACCACATCCATGTAACCAAAGTAACTAGGTAGTTTCCGGGAGCCACCATAGCTCACATAACGTGTATCATACATCGAGTATTATACCTTAAGCCATTATAGCCCATAAACTGAGTAAGGATCCTCAATCCATCACAGACTATACACGTTACACCTATAGTAGTCCATAGGAAACTATATCTAGAATATATGTGTGTGAATAACCACAATCCATTACATCCCTCTACACACATATATGGGGAAAACTAACTGATGTGCCTACCATCACAGTAACTACCAAGAGAAGAGAGTGGGGCCAAAGGGGGTAGTCGGTTATCCATCCTCTCATCGAGATGTTGGGGAAAACACCCCCCCCCCCCCAGGGCTCAGAATCCCCAAGGTTTTAGTCACCCTAACTGACAAGATGGGGTAGCATATAGAAACGAAAAATTACATTATACAATATAGATCATAGCCACACTATGGGAAAAACCTACTCTTAGACTCAACTGCAGCTAACATCTCTCGGACTCCCGGTTACCACTACTAAGACTAGATATCCTATAAGCACACAACCATTTAGAGAGCTTTATTAAATCATCTTGTCCCTTTTTAATAGTTTCAATTTATGTTAATTGACCAATATAATTTCCACATTACATTTCATTATCATCACAACAAAGTTCCATGCCCTTCAGGAATAACCAAACTGAGTCCACAGTTTCTCATAAGTACAACCTTATCCTTTCATCCTAGCAAGCTCCAACCCCATGAGTTCAACATCATTTATTAAAAAAATTATTAACATAATTATTACTTCCCATAATTCCAAGAATTCTAGAAAATTATTCTAAGCTACCAAACACAAGGGGCTCACATGGTGAGTAGATGAACTACCTATCATGTTTTTTCCACCTATAGAAAGAGCGTAGAATCATCCTTCCTCTAAAATCTAAACACAGAAATCACGTGGAATACCCCGCACATCTTCACCCATTTTTGAAGGAGTGTAAGAAAGACCAGCTACCTTAAATAGTGGGGAATGTAAAGTAGATAAACAACCAGCAAGATTCAAAAATCATCCAACATTCACATCTAACCCATTTCATCATCTTTGGTGTCCTCCCCGAAACCCACATGCATAAACCGATGCATCTCGCTACTCTTGGTGTCAACTGCTGCCACAAACATTGGGCCTCCCTACCCCCACATATCACAACATCCATCCAGGCTCATGAAACATCATAAGTAGCAGAAAATAAAAAAAGAAAATGGGCTCTTGGTCCTAAATAAATCATTTTTCCTTCACGTGCAACGATCTCTCATGGCTCCAAAGCAGAAGGCACTCGGCCTTAAAAGAAAGAGGGTAAATCATAAATCTACAAGGCATTAAATTTTATCGATCAACCGGATCTTTAATCCATATTGAATTATCTGGTTCATTATTAGTAGGTTCCAACTATTGGAAACCTAAATAGAAATCTATCATATCTATCAAAAATTAATTAAACATGCTTACCACATCAATTTGATAATCATAAATTTACAACAGCAACAATCATATCCATTTTCAGGCCTATTTATCTTTGAAAAATAATTTACAATTAATCCCAATTTACGTTCTTCACTAATTTTCATCAGGAACAACATTCTAAAAAAATCAAGCATAAATATCACACTATCTAGCAAAACAAGAGGAAATAACATACAATCGATACCAATTTATTTATCCAATTCAAATATTTATGATGTCAATTCTATTGTGATCTAGTGGAATAAAACATGATAACTCTATAGTTTCATGTAAAATAATAGAGAATCCAAGAATAACCTACCTCAAAAGGTTCTTGATGTTATTTATGAATAGGCCAACACAATGGATCATGATCACCTCTCCCTGCGACAACTGCATCCACCCGAGGATGTTGCAGCACAACCGCACCAACCGAAACCCAAGAAAACTCCATTATAAACATGGAGATCACATACCGTAACATGGAAAGAAGAAACAGGAGAAGAAGGATCGAAGAAAACACAAGAATAGAGGTAGGTCATACCTTCTATCAATGATGGATCGATACTTGATGCTTGCATCAAAACAGGGGGTGCACATGTAGCAAGAAGAAACTTTAAGGGGAAATGATCCAAGTATTAAGGTTCGATCACACCACTCCTATAGGAATAAATTCTTGGGGTGCCTCACATGAAGATAAAGGAGAAGGAATAACAAGGCAGAATATATCTCAGCCTTTTGAAAATCTGAACGGAGTAGCAATTTAAGATACGCTAGATTTTCCATTAAGATCAGATCTATCAAAGATCATGCATTTTGACTGAGTAAAGGCTTCCTGACCATGAGGAAAAATTAAGATAGGAGTTATGGGATTTGAATTGGCCTTAAATCCCTTAAGAAAAGTCCTTGAACATGTTTTAAATCAAAGAAAACATCAAAGGGGTGAAATTGTAGGAAGCTGGAAACACTATTCACATTTGTCTCACTGATAGCACTGTTCACATATGAGATGCCGACACCGACAGTTCAAAAATGAAACATCGACACCGAAAGTTCAAAATGACACACCAACACCAACAGTTCAAAATGAGACATCGACACTGACAGTTCAAAATGAGACACTAACACCAACAATTCAAAATGAGACGTCGACACTGACAGTTCAAAATGAGATGCCAACACCGACAGTTCAAAATGAGATGTCAACACCGACAGTTCAAAATGGGATGCTGACACCGACAGTTCAAAATGTTACATCAATGCCAATAATTCAAAATGACTCACCGATAGTACAAATATCTCATAAACAGTACTTTTCACAAAACTGGAAACATTGTTCACAGAACTAGAAATTTGGAAAAGTGTTGGGGATAAGTCACCTTAACCTCCCAAAACACCTCAAACACCATATTTTAGCAAAGGAATGGACCGTAGAGGTTTGGGACATTACACAGTAAATGAAATCTATGAATAATCTTAAATTTATCGGATTTATGTTCACCAAATTTTTATCCTGGACAACACAACTTACTAAAACAAACTTCAAGTTAAATCAAACTCATATTTAAGTGTATTTTGATTTTCAAAACAATGATGAAATGGATTCATTAACTCAACATATGATTCCTAAGTCTTATAATTATTCAAATTATCTTTCTTCATAGATTTTATTCACTAAATATTTTAGTGGGAGAGTTTTATCAAGTGATCACATAGATATGTGGCAGAAATTACATAGAAATGTAATGAGTTTAAGAAAACCCTAAAAATATAGAAAACTTAAGGCTTATTTGGAACTATATCATATATGATATTTTTGAAATGTTCTTATGTATAGTTTTATTAAAAATATTAAATGATTTTAATAATATAAAAATGTATCATGTTGTACAAAATACATCTCCACTTTATCATTATTTCACATTGGTTGCATATATGTATATCTTGATATACATTTCATGAAGTGTAATGATAATTGAACTCTCAATGCATAACTTTGAGTTATCCCTAAATGATGTTCGTAATGGATTATTATAGGTTATTATGAAATTTTAAGGTTAGTGTGAGTAATATTCTTGTATAGGGATATGAAATAGGCTCATGAGGCATAGAATGAGTTTTGTGTACTAGATGATCCACTAAGTATATGCCACATGGAGTGTTATACACTATGTCTTTGGTATACTAGGGGTTCATGGTTCATAATTGGAGTCTAAAATACCTGAGGTTAAAAAGATACCTATTATGAGAACCTTCATGTTTTGATACCTTTCTTATATAAGTTTTGGGGCTCAGCTTATTAGGGGTGGTTGAGTATTTTGTTGATTATTTCATCATTTGGAGTTTAACCGAGATAGGATTTATCCTATCATATGAAGAGTATGAAATCTGAACCCTAGATTGAGAAATATTTAGGAAGTGTTTGGTCATACCAAGATAGTAAATATGAAGTGTTTAACTATTAGAGTGAGGTTCATATGATTTGCTCATCTGTCATGACCCAACCCAAAAAAATACATCTATCTAGGTTCTGAAACGGGCTGTGAAAAGACCTGAAGGGTGTTCCCAATACCCATGGGTTGTTGACTAGAACCCAAGCATCTAACAATAATAAGATGGAAGGATTTCACCCAACCTGAAACAAGACACATGGAATATATATATATATATATATAGAAAAAGAGAACCATAATAGATATGTTCCATAAACAAAAGAGCAAAAATTGTATTACTCCAACCCAAAGTATCCACACAAAAACCCCAGAACATGTCTACAAAATAACCAAAAGGAAAACCCAAGAATATCAACAGCTACTCCATTTGATATGTGGGAATCATCCCACCATATCACCACTAGATAATTATACCCAACTAACATAAATCTCTCCACCTCAATCTAGCGTCTTTCCCTTTCTTGAATCAGATAAAACAAGGTCTACACACCCCAAAGGGGGTGAGCATGGTGTGAAATAAATAGGCTCGGTAGGATCTCACTTGAGTATTTCATATCAAGTATTTATACAAAAATTATAATATTCTCAAAACAAAATAAAACAAGGCATGATAAGTAGTTAAACATATTTATATCAAAATAATGGTAGATAGTTCCCCTTTTCCAAATATTTCACAAACCTCAGTAAAAACGTTTCAAAGTATAATTCCAATAACCATTTGAATCAATCAAAGCATGTATCATCTCATATCAAACCAAGAATTACAAATATGACATGAAAAGGAAAACACCAAAAGGATAACATATGGTCAATCTAGCTAGGTCACTCATACCATAATCTTAATCAAATACTAGTGCATACTCAAGTCCCTATAGCCCATGAATCAAAGTATAAGGAACAAGTGAACACCCTAGAAAGTGAACCCCCTACAATTTCAATCAAGTTCAAATATTCAATGTATCTATAATTTAGGAATGGAGGAGCACCCCATAAAGTAAACTCCCTTATAATACCAATAGACAAGGCCCAATAATACACCTTCCACCCAAGTACCCAAGGCTACCATGTGTGGTGTATATCAAATCAATTTCAAAGGGACTATTAAATTTCATAAACAATTCCAAAAAAAACATTTCTTCATCAAAAACATTCTTTGAAAAACCATTTCACAATCTATTTCATATTGCTTCTAAAAAAACCTTTATTTTATCAAAATAAGGGGAACCCCATATTTTCTCAAAAACTCATTTCCACACAAATAAAACAATCAAGAATCATGAAATTTTATTTATAAAACCATTTAATAAATCAATAGTATTCACAATTCATGGAATATGGGCTAGAGATGGAACCACCTACCTCAAACTTTGGTCACACACAAACCACGATGGGATTCACACACTGGAAAGGGAAGAGAACCCAAAAGAAATAAATAGAGTCCCTAACATCAATTCTCATATCTTAGAATAAAATTCCATAAACAAAAGGGTTGGTGATACCTCAAGAATATCATGCGTCGCACTACAACCAACACAAGATCCAGGATATGGAATACAATCACAAAAGGGATCTAAAAGAGATTGGAGAAGGACCATAACATGATCAATAAATCCCATAAATTAATCCCAACACCACTGATAATTCCAATAAAAACAAATAAAATGATAAGAGAATGATTATGCTTGCCAAAATAGGATAAACCAACCAACTCGGAGATCAAAACACTAATTGGGGAAGACCAGAAGATATGGATTCACCAAAAATAACATAGATAAGATATAGGGTTTAGGAAAGATAGGAGGAAGGTGAATAAGAAAGGATTTTATCACTCGACACATATAATTTGTTGAAGTATACGTAATTCACAATGTGAATTATATGCTACCACAAAACGGGGAAAGACCAGCACCACCATTTATCAGCACTAATGAAAAAGTGCTAATAAAGGGGGGTACCTTTATCAGCACTTTTTTTAGCGATGTTAAAGGGTACCCCTTTATCAGCGCTTTTTTTAGTAGCGCTGATAAAGGGGGTCTTTATCAGTGCTTTTTTTAAAAGTGCTGATAAAGGGTCTACTTCCAAAAAAATCATTAAAAAAATATATTAATATTTAAATATATAGATATAGTTATATTGATATAAATATAATATATATTTTTTAAATATAATTTTAAATATATTTTAGATAAGTATAAATATACAGTTACACTTAATATATAAGATATTTAGTGAAAATGGCTTAAAAAAAATTAAAAAAATATTTTTAATTAATAATTTTCTAATTATTATGGATTAATATTCATTTAATAACAATTTTAAGACTAAAAAAATTAAAAAAAAATTAAAAAAAAGATCCAAAATATGTTGAAAACGCAACTCGAACTTCAAACGGCCATAACTTTTGATCCGGGTGTCCGTTTGAGCTCTACCACATATCAAATCGAAGCCTGCGATGAGATCTACACCCTTATAACTAGAGGGACCCCATTAAAGGTTTTTTTGAGGCCAAAAAAGTCCCAGAAGGCCTCCAAAACTGAGTTTTTAGTCGGGGTACCCCGATTTTTTAACATTTTGTGGATTTTCAGCCTCATTTAAGGGGGTATTATTGGATTTTTTTGTGGAGACTGAATTTATTCCAAGGTATTACATTCATATTGATATTATTTCTTTGAAATTTTATCGTTTTTTATAATGCACTTCTATTTATAATCAAATATATAACAATATATACATATTTTTTATATATTCACACATAAAAATTTAATTATAAATATAAATAATAAAATATATTTACATATAAAATATATTAGCTTTATATAAATAATAACTGATATTAAGTTTATTTAAAATAAAAATATATGAATATTTATATACCTATATATAAATCTAACTATATATATATATTAATCTAACTATATATATATATTAATATAACTACATATATATATTAATATTACTATAAATATATATATTAATATCACTATAAATATATATATTAATATAAATATATATATATTAATATAACTATATATATATATATTAATATAACTATATATATATATTAATATAAATATATATTACTATACGAATAAATATAACTATATATATATAAATAGAGATATATATTAATATAACTATATATAGATATTAATATAACTATATATATATTAATATAAATATATATTACTATACGAATAAATATAACCATATATATATAGAGAGAGATATCATGAAATGGAAAACAAATCAAAATAGAGGAGTGGTAAGGGCTTAGGCGCGCAGGGGGGAGGTCTTGAGTTCAAAACCTGGTGGAGGCAGGGGCATGCGCGCATGTGGGGGATATGGGAGCTAGCGCTAATAAAGGGTGGAGGGGTGTGCACGGGCACTGGAGGGGGCGGAAAAGTGCTGTAAAAGGGGGGATAAAGTGCTATAAAAGCCCCCCCGATTGGCAAGATTTTTTTAAAAAAAAATATTTTATTTTTATTTTTTTTTTATTTTTTTTAACTTTTATCAACACTAAAAAAAGTGCTGATAAAAGTGTTCCTTTATCAGCGCTAAAAAGAAAGCACTAATAAAGGACCCTTTTATCAGTGCTTTGTTTTAGCACTGATAAAAGATCCATTTTATCAGCGCTTTTTTTTAGCGCTGATAAAGGGGACCCCCCCCCCTTATCTTTTCCAGCTTTAACACCACTTTTCTAGCACTGATAAAGGCCATTTTTAGCGCTGATAAAAGTGGTATTTGTAGTAGTCATAAATTCATATCTTTAACTTTTGGAATGGCTGATACATTGAAAAACTTGTCGCCTCAACTTAAAATCCTGAAATCCCCATTCATGAAATTAATAGCATTTCACATTGTTAACAGTTTTCATATCCTAAACCAGAATCATGGATTCTTCCCAGAAGTCATTCACATCATGAATATATATTTCATAGTGTAAATCAGCTCTTATAGCATGTATTCAGCCCAAGTCCTTTAGAAAAACCCATTGATCACCACTGACACCACTTAAACCCAAAAAAGACCTCTTAAACATGAAAGATAGCGTACCTTAACCAAGATTTTATAATTATACCCACCATAGGACTTTCTATCCCCATAAATACATGTAGAAGAAGGATGCTCTAGAAATAGGTGAGACCACTACTCCCTCAATAACTATTCACACTCCCAAGTCTTGTGAGAATATGATACGTGCCTCCATAACACTTTGACCAATGGAATAGACTTTTAACATAATTATTTCATCCAATAATCAATGATATCCACTGGTTTCTACACTAAGAACATATGGATCCAACACAATATCCTCCCAACTCAAAACATGGGATAGGTCCTGGTGGTACTTCTTAAGCTAAGATATGAGGAAAACATCATGTATACTTGTCAAATGAGCTGGTAATGCCAAACAATAAGTAAACTGACCAAGCTACTAAGTGATCTCAAATGTTCTAACATATCTCAGGGTCATCTCACCCTGTTTCCCAAGCTTTCAGTGACCCAACTAAGAAAAAACTTTCAAGAAAACCTGTCCACCAATGGAAATATCCAAACGACGACACCGATAATCCACATGTAATTTTTTCAACTATGAGCTATAACCATGTGTCAAAATATATCATAAATCCTCACTAATGTTTCCAAAACAATACTTGGTCCCATAATAGATGCCTCCTTAACCTTCGATCATTAAAGAGGTGACCTATATGGGTGACCATACAAATCCTCAAAGGGAACCATTTTGATTAACAACTGGTAACTGTTATTATATGAGAACTCAGCTAGTCCTATATGGATTCCCCATGATCCACAAAAATCTAAGATGAAAGCATGGAGAAAATCATCCATAATCTGTATAGAATGCTCCATCTTGCCATCTGTCTATGGATAGTAAGTTGTACTCAATATGACCTAAGTCCTCATCACCTATTGGAGTATCTTCCAGAATCTGAAAGTAAACCTTGGATCCCTTTCAAAGAAAATGAAAATGGGGAAACCATAAAACCTTACAATCTCTTATGTGTATAACTTACTCAGATCTTTAACCTTGGTGGTGTCCCTGATCAGAATAAAATGAGATAATTTCTTCAAATGATCAATCACCACCCAAATAGCATTATTCCCTTGAGTATTCCATGGTAATCCAATGATGAAGTCCATGGACACCTCATCCCATTTCCAAACCAACACAGTAAGAGGCTGGAGTATACCAAAAATCTTTAGGTGGTATGATTTTATATATTAGAATATGTAACAGTGGGACATATAATCAACAATGTCGTGCTTCATACCCAATCACCATAAATTTCATCTCATGTCATAATAAATCATCATAGTTCCAGGGTGAACGGTCCATGAATAATAATGGAAATCATGAAACACTAAATTCTTCATGGGTGATGGGACAAAAAACTAGTACCCAAAGTAGATAATATCATCAGATGGGAGAGACCAACTAGAAATGGTATCCCAATCATATAATATTTTCTTTATTCCTATAAACTCATCATCATATTTTTTTCCCTGTATAATATACTAAAGGAGATATGATGATAATTGAACACTAGTTAGAACCATATTCAAATCATCCTCTTATGTGTCCAAATGAAACTGAGTAAAAATATCCATAAGGTGTCACTCCTCCTTTAATTCCAAGACAACCTGTGGTGGAACTTTCCTAATAAGAGAATCATTAACAACATTCCCCTTCCCTGAGATATTGGTGATGTCGAATGTATGGATATATTCCACCCACCACCTCTTCCTAAGATTTAGTTCCTTCTGAGAAAAGATATTGCTCAGCCTCTATGATCAGAAAAGACCATCAAACTCACCTCAAAAATAAAGTGTTTCCAGCACTTAATAACATGCATAATAGCAAAAAGATCCAAATCATGAGTGGGGTAATTTTTCTCATGTGGCCAAAGATGATGAGAATCGTAGCCCACAATGTGATCATCCTGTATAAGCACACAACCCAGTCAAGTACCATATGCATCAAAGTATACCACATACCCCTTACTAGGATTAGGCAAGATCAAAATAGGTGCTGATGTCAAAAACCATTTCAATTCCTCAAAATAAGTCTGATATTTAGTGTCCCAAGTGAATTTCACCCCTTTCTTAGTAAGAAAAGTCAAAGGTGATGCTGGATTTAAGAAATCCTTGACAAACTGTCGATAGTATCTGGTCATACCTAATAATATTTGTATCTCAAAGATGTTACATGGTTCCTCTCATGACAAGATAGACTTCACCTTCTCAATATCGATTGAAATGTCATGTTCTGAAATCACATTCCCCAATATCATCACTTCCTAGATACAAAAATTTCATTTTGATAGATTCTCGTAAAGTTAGTGTATCCTCAGGATTTCCAAAACCACATTCATATGGTGCTCATGCTCACAATCAGATCTTTAATAAACCAAGATATCATCCATAAATACTATGACAAAGGTTTCTAGATGCTAATGGGATATCTTGTTCATCAAAACCATAAACATTGTAGGAGTGTTTTGTAGAAAAAAAGTCATCATAATATATTCATAATGCTCATTCATACTCTTGAAAGTGGTATTCATGATATCATACTCCCAAACACTGAGCTAATGATAACCAGACTGAAGATCAATTTTTGAAAACCACTTCACCCCCTTTAATAGATCGAACGGGTCATCCACATAGTGCAAAGGGTACTTATTATTAATAGTAATATGGTTTAACATTTATTAGTTTATAAAGATACACAAAAAATTATCATCCTTCTTGGAAAAGAGAACGAGGTCGGCCCATGGTGAAACACTAGGATAAATAAATCCCTTCTCAAGCATATTGTCCGGCTGAATCTTGATCTACTTCAGCTCAGTGGGTTTCATGCGATAAGAGGGTATTGATATTGGTTTAATACCTGACACCAAATCAATTGATAAATATACCTCCCTTTCTAGAGTAATTCTAGGAAATTAATTTGGGAAAACACCAGGAAAGTACTGAATAACCAAGGGAATATCAACAAGATGGGAAACATCATCGAGATCAACTGCAATGGAAGACAACAAACTCCCGATCTCTGGGTAAAAAGTTCTTTCATGACCAGACCTCGGGTCCCACTCTCCTTGGAACACCCAAGAGCCCCCATTGGTAGTAAATGATATGATACATCAATGATAACAATCAATCTCATCATGATGAGAAACTAGACATTCTATAACAACCCTTATCTTTATTACACATAAATTCATGATTTATTACTTAAGAGTACACATAATACAACCCAAAAGATCAATAATTCTAGTGTATTTGGGAACTAGGTACATTACATAACAACTTAAAATAGGGAATACATCATCTTCATTGAAAACTTCCTCAACATGATCATAATATTCCTTTGTACTAAAAACTGCATGGGATAACCTAGGGACATACATAAAAAAGAGGTGAGATATAAAGCCCAGTAAGAGAGTAAACATGGCATAATATGAAGAAATTAATACTGTTGGTCAAAAATCCCTCAAGGCATCATTGAAGTATTTTTGAGGTGATTGTGTTTGTTGACAAAGTGAACATCTTTGTTGTGATTGTTGACAATGCAAACCATGACATACAAATTTGTTGACAAAGGGGGTTTCATGGTGAAATGTCAAGTTCAAGAGCCGTGGTCAATGATCCATGATTGATTCAAGAACGTCGATAATGGAATGGATGATCTGGAGGCGGTATAAAAAGAACAGATACAAGGTGGCTCCGTTTTCTAGTGTTTGCCAAATTTTTGGGCCTGAAAATTGACAAATGAAGAAAAGTGTTTTTGGAAAAGGGACTTGCATGACGAGGACTTGGATTATATGAAACTTGTGTGCCATATGTTTTTCAAGATCAGAAGATCAAAATATGTCAAAGGAAACAGGTTCGTGCAAGTTTGGGAGTTGGTCGCGCAAGTATCTAGGAGGACAGAAGACTTGCACGCCGAGACTGGGTCGCGCAGGTGACTTGCGCGCTGTCGCACAGGGTGGTCAATTTGCCTATAAATACTAGACCACCCCTCTTCATTATTTACCAGATTTCAACACTTTGAGAAATCAGATCTCCCTTCGCGTAGGTGTGGTGGTCGCGCAGGTGGTGTGTGGTTGCATAGGTGGAGTTGCGCGCCAGTGTGAGGAGTTGCGCGCCAGTGTGAGAAGTTGCGCTCCGGTTGGCAGTTGTGTGCCAATGTTGGTTTGGGCATAAAAGGAAGTGTGTCGCGCAAGTTTGGAGTTGAGGAAGCTTGTGTTGCGCAAGTGTCTGAGGTGGACTTCTGCGCCCGTTGTGACTTGCGCGCCGATACTTGTGCGCCGAGTTAGACTTGTGCACCAAGTATGGTTTATTTACAGTAGTGATTTTCGGGCTGCGTGGAAGCTAGAAGTTTTCCCGATACCTTCGGTGCAAAGAGAGATTCATCTACGGGTGAAAATTGGGCTTCAACAGAGCATCTACTTACAGATGAAAATGCATTCCTTCATGCAAATGAAGAGACCTACAGTTCTATAAACTGTGAGTGGATCCTTTCCAGAGCAGTGAGCGAAGGAAGAGGAAGAAGGTGATCCTCTCCACCGGCAGTGAGCCAGAGAGAGAGAAACAGGGAGTGACCCTTGGGAAAGTAGTGAGCTGGCCCTAAACTTTGTAAAGGCAGTGAGCCTGGGCATAGAAGTGATCTAGCCCGAACCATTGTATCCACATCTAGTGAAGAATAGTTGAATTAGGTACGACCAGAAACTTGTCGGCATATGCTCCTTGGACGTAGCCCAGTGAGGGTGAACCAAGTAAAAATCTCGGTGTCTGCCTGCTTACTTCCCTGCGTTGCATTTAAAGCATCATCATCAGATAAAGAAGAAAATAAGTTATCATAATAAACAAAACAGTGCAAATTAAGTGGCCCTTTTAATAAAGAGGTCAAGATCCAGTGGGGCAGGAAGAACTTTGAAAAATAATATTCATACCCTGATTCATCCCCTCTCTCAGGGTATATAGGCCCCTATTGGTCCTAACAATTGGTATTAGAGGGAAAGGTTGATATTTGTTCTTCTCTCAATGGAGGTCACCAATCATAAAGGGATTCCGATCTTCGATGGGAACAACTTTCAGCTATGGAAGAATCGGATGCAACACTACTTCCAATCTTTGGGAATGGATGTATTTACAGTAGAAATACATGGCATAATAGCTGATATTAATAGTGGTGCATTATCAGAAGCTGAACGTAGAGAGTTGGATGCAGATGACAAAGCAATTAATGCCTTAGGGGGAGCTCTATCCAATTATATCTATACAAAGGTGATGTCATGCAAAACGTCACGTGCCATGTGGGAAAAGGTATTGAATATATATGAAGGAGATACAAAGGTCAGAGTGGCAAAGCTGCAAGTGTTGTGGAATAAGTATGAAGATCTTAAGATGAACCCGAATGAGTCTGTTGATGCATTTTTTGACAGGTTAAATATTGTTGTGGAAGATATGTGAGGTCTAGGTGAAGTCATTGAATACATAAAGATCGTAAAGCGCATCTTAAGGAAGCTTCCACCTCGGTTCAATCCGAAAGTTTCTATACTAGAAGATAAAGATCCCAAAGAGCTGACACTGGACAACCTGTATAGTACCTTGGTTGCATATGAGATGAGGAATTATGACAACGAGGCTGTGGAAAAAGGGGAAATCCAAAGAAGTGGCATTCAAGGGCATGAAGAAGCTCGCAATTGAAGATTCTCAAGAAGAAGAAGAGACAGATGAAGTGATGTCATTTCGTTCTTCAAATCTGCAAAGCATAAGAGGAAAGTTTAAAGGGAAACTTCCACTAGCATGATTTCGATGTGGAAAGGTTAGTCATCTTGCAACAAGATTCCCCAAGAAGTTTCAAGATAACGATAATGATGATGATGAAGTTGAAATTCCCAAGTAGAAGACGTCAGCGTTTGTGAAAGGGAAGAAACAATTCAAGAGAAATTTCTTCAAGAAGAAGAATCTTCTTTCACAAGAATTTGAAAGTTCAGATGAGTATGAGGATGAAGAGGTTGAGGAGATATAAAATTGTAGAGATCGTGGGGTAAATGCCCTGGTGGAAATTGTTGGTAGTTCTTAGAAAAAGGAAGAAGTCGATGCTGAAGAAGAAGAATAAATTGAAGGGATAGTTGATATGGAAGCCGAATTGGAAGCAGCTCTTGAGGAGATAGATGTTTGGAGATCCAAAATGAAGAAATCCAATAAAGTGGTTCGTGATGCCAAACTCTATATGCAACAATAGGATGAAGAAAAGTCAGATCTGTTAGAAGAAATTGAAAGACTAAAATCCTCAACACCAGAGAGCTCAGAAAATATTGTTGAGCATAAGCTTAAAATTTAGGAACAAAAGAAGGAAATTGATTGTTTGACTAACACATGAGAGGATCAGGTAAGACGTATCAAATATCTTGAAGAAGAAGTGGTCAGTCTATGAAAAAAAATGAAGGATCAAGAAAAACTCTTGACCCCTAATGTGATATCAGAAAATCTGGCCATTCAGAAGAAAGAAAAGATGAAAGAGGAGGCTCGTAGTTCAGCAGGAGTAAAGCAACAAGAAATCTCAAATGCTGAGGTTGATTCAGGTCTTGATAAGAAACAAAAATCAGTGGCAGTTAATGTCAGACCACAAGCACCCGTCCCGAAATTGAAGGTTGATTTGGGCACAAAACAGAATCAGAATATTCAGAGATACCAAAGGGAAACTCGGAGTGCTGAAGTGTCATGAAGGAATGCACCATATATCATGTGTTATTGTTGTGGGAAGATGGGACATTCACAGTATGTGTGTTCCATAGCCAAGAGATATCAAAGGGAACAAGAACAGTGTTGGCATCCAAACAGAGAACGGTTTTCCAGAACATATTTTGAAGGACACTGTTTTTGGTGCGGAGGATTTGGGCACATGGCGAGGTACTGTACTTCGACCATTCATAGAAATGTGCCAAAGAAGAATCAAAATGTTCGCAAGCAGCAGATCAATAAACCGAAAGGTGAGTTAAAAATGCAGAATAGATTTGCGGCTTTTCAAGATGAAGCTGGTCCATCATACTCTGATAAAGAACAGAAGTCTCAATCCATGATGAGTGTGAAAGAAAAAGTATGGACCAAGAAGAAGAAAAATGAGAAGGTTGTGGTGGCGGAGATTGCCCTTAAAGCATCAGATCGTTTTGGTGTATGGATCCTTGATAGTGGTTGCACATCACACATGACAGGCAATAAGGATCTTGTTACAGGCTTAAAATATGACAAAGAAGGAGTTGTCAAATTTGGAAACGATGAAGGCCTGAAGTTTGTTGGCTCAGGGAAAGCCAAGTTTGGGGGAAAAGAAATGAAACGTGTTGATGTCTTGGTAGTAGAGGGTCTTAGTCATAACTTGCTCAGTGTCAGTCAACTATGTGACTCTGGGCATTCTATCTGATTTACCAAGAAGATGTGTGTTGTGAAAGGAAAATTTGGAGCAGTTGTTCTGCAGGGAAAAAGGACAAAGGGAAATCTCTACCTTGTAGGTGGGGAAGAAGATATGTGTCTTTTATCCAGAGAAGAAGAAAACTATTTATGGAATAAGCGACTTGGTCATCTATGCCAACCATCCATGGAAGATCTGGTGAAGTGTGATGCTTCTAGAGACCTTCCCAAACTATCACGTGATCACACTCATACATGTAATGCTTGCCAACAAGGGAAAATCATCAGAAAAAAATACAGGCCAAAGGAACAGAAATCAACTAGAGTGCTCGAATTGGTGCATGATGATGTATGTGGACCTATTTCACCACGAGCTATAAATGGGAAAAGATACTATGTCCTTTTCATTGATGATTATAGCAGAATGGACTGGGTATTAATCATTACCCATAAGACAGAGGTGTTCAGTTGCATAAAGCAGTATAGGAGGGAATCAGAAAAGATGCTTGGGCAGAAAATTTTGAAGTTTCGTACTGATAACGATACGGAATTCAAAAACATTCAAGTCGAAGACTATCTCAAGAAACATGGGATAAGGCATCAAGTTTCATCAGTGAGAACTCCCCAACAGAATGGAGTGGTTGAAAGGAGGAATCGGATCATCAACAACATGGCCAGAACGATGCTTATTGATAAAGACCTACCAGATAAATTTTGGAAGGAAGCAGTTTTGACATCGGTTTATGTTTCGAACAGGTCTTTCTTGTGTCCAAAGAAAGGTAAGACTCTGTATGAACTGTGGTACGGAAAGAATCCAACATTGAAATACTTTCGAATCTTTGGAAGTAAGTGTTTCATTCTCAATAAAGAAAATCACAGGAAGTTTGAGGCACGAGGAGATGAGGGGATATTCCTTGGATACTCGGGGAAAATCAAAGCATATAAATGCTTCAATAAGAGGCTGGGAAAAATTGTTGAGAGCAATGATGTCACTATAGTTAAAAATGAACAGAATACTCAACGATCCAGTGAACAATTCCTGGATGAAAGTGATGATGAGGTAAGAAACACAGGGGGAGCATAAGTGGAAGAGGCTGACTCAGAAGAAGATACTGATGATGAACAAGAAAGTGTCAAGTCTGTGTCTGCAAGGAAGCCAAAGAGTCAAGCTGAAATTGATAGGCAGAATATCATTGGTGATCAGACGGCTTCAGTTCAGACTTGAAGAATGAAGTCATTACAGCAAACATCATTTTTATCTCAGGTGGATCCGAAATGTTTTTCTGATGCAGCTGAAGATGAAAACTGGGTTCAGGCTATGAATGAAGAGCTTGATCAGATTGAGAAGAACCAGACATGGGAGATTGTCTCGAGGCCAGCAGACAAGAATGTCATCGGGACTAAATGGGTCTATCGCAACAAGATGAATGAAGATGGCGCAGTGATTCAGAACAAAGAACGGCTAGTGTGCAAGGGATACTCCCAGATTGAGGGTATAGATGTTGATGAGACATTTGCACTGGTTGCAAGGCTGGAGAAAATCAGATTATTTTTTTCCATAGCAGTGCAAAGAAAGTTCAAAGTGTTCCAGATGGATGTCAAATCCTCATTCTTGAATGGTGTTCTGGAATAGGAGGTGTATATTGAACAGCCAGATGGTTTTCTCATTCATGAGGATGAGAACAAAGTTTTCAGGCTAAAGAAGGCATTGTATGGGCTGAAACAAGCACCAAGATCATGGTACTCAAGACTTGATCAATACTTGAAGAAGCTTGGTTTCCAGGGTGGGGGAGTTGATTACAATCTTTATTTCAGCAACGACAGTAATCAAAGGATGATGGTGTTGGTCTATGTCGATGAAATAATATTTGGTGGATCAGATGAAGCTCAGTGCAGACAGTTTTCCGAATTCATGAAAAATGAGTTTGAAATGTCAATGATTGGAGAGATAACGTTTTTCCTTGGTCTACAGGTGACACAAGGAAGTAATGGAACATTCATTTCTCAATCTAAATATGCCAAGGAGGTTATGAGAAGGTTTGGAATGGAGAATTCCAAGGAGATGAAGACTCTGGTTGCTACCCGGATGAAATTATCAAAAGATGAGGATGGCAAGGCAGTTAATATCACAGAATACAGGCAAATTATTGGAAGTCTATTGTACTTAACTGCAATAAGGCCTGATATTGTTTTCGCCACATGACAAGCAGTGAGATATCAAAGTAATCCCAAGTAAAGTCACATGATTGCAGTGAAAAGAATACTTCGGTATATCCAGGGCACAGTGGATTTTGGCTTGACATATACTGACAAATCTCAGACAGAGTTATTGGGATATACTGATGCAGACTGGGCCGGTTCAGCAGATGATAGAAAATCAACGTCAGGTGGTGCATTCTATCTTGGTGGATTGTGTATTTCTTGGCTAAGCAAGAATCAAGATTGCATTTCATTGAGCACCGCAGAAGCTGAGTATATTGCGGCCACTCAAGAATGCACACAGTTATTGTGGATGAAGCAGCAGCTTGAAGATATGGGAGTTGAGGTGAAGTCTCCGATCGGAATCCAGTGTGAAAACTCAAGTGCTATAAATCTTAGAAAAAATCCCATCCATCACTCAAGGACAAATCACATTGAGATAAAGTATCATTTTATCAAAGAGAAAGTTGAGCAGGGAATCGTGAAGTTGGAGTATGTGCCTAGAGAGCTACAGGTTTCAGACATTCTGGCAAAGGCCTTACCCAAGGAAGCTTTTGAGAAGCATCGACTGGCTCTAGGAGTTTAGTCGATTCCCCGCACTTGAAATAGTGTGGATGTGGAACACCCCCCCCCCCTCCCCGAGGTATGATGTGTTTTCCCTAATTTGCTCATATGTGTTCTCTACTCTGTTACAGACTGCAAAGGAGTGACCTTTGGGTTCATTGACAAAGGGGGAGAAAATAGTGATTGTTCAAGGGGGAGACAGTGTGGATATTTGAGAAATCATGACAGATATGGGGAGAATCTGACCAGTGGAGCAGCCAGATAGGGGGAGAAATGAGAAAGGGGGAGATTTTTAAATCTGACGATGCTAGACGTGATCGATCAAAGAATAGATATCATGACAGTTGTGGATCGTGATAAAAGCAGAAGAGTGGTGTTGGAGAGTGGTAAGAATATTTACAAACCAAACATTGGTCTTCCAACAAGTCCTTCAACAATTGGTATCAGTTTAGTACAAATTGGTATCAGTTTGGTGTCAATAGTGGGAGTTAGAGATGAAGTGATTCATTGATGAAATTTTGATTTACTCTTGTTTCTCACACCGAGCATTGCTCATGTGGGCTTAGGGTATATGTTGAGTAAATCCTTGATCGCTATCATAATCGCAAAAGGTGAATGGTGGCTGAAGAATTAATGATGCATATTTTTATGGAAGAGTTGTCAACAAACCCAAAGAGGGAGATTGTTGGGAAAAAATCTCTCAAGGCACCATTGAATTATTTTTGAGGTGATTGTGTTTATTGACAAAGTGAACATCTGTGTTGTGATTGTTGACAATGCAAACCATGACATAAAAATTTGTTGACAAAGGGGGTTTCATGGTGGAATGTCGAGTTCAAGAGTTGTGGTCAACGATCCATGATTGATTCAAGAACGTCGATAATGGAATGGACGATCTGGAGGCGGTACAAAAAAACAGATACAAGGTGGTGCCATTTTCCAGTGTTTGCCAAATTTTTGGGCCTGAAAATCGACAAATGAAGAAAACTGTTTTTGGCAAAGGGACTTGCGCACCAAGGACTTGTATTATAGGAAACTTGCGCGCCATATGTTTTTCAATATCATAATATCAAAATATGGCAAATGAAACAGGTTCGCACAAGTTTGGGAGTTGGTTGTGCAAGTGTCTAGGAGGGCAGAAGACTTGCACGTCGAGACTGGGTCGCGCAGGTGACTTGCATGCCGTCGCACAGGGTGGTCAATTTGCCTATAAATACTGGACTAACCCTCTTCATTCTTTACCGGAGTTCAACACTTTGAGAAATCAGAGATCCTGTCATGTAGGTGTGGTGGTCGTCCAGGTGGTGTGTGGTTGCGTAGGTGGAGTTGCGTGCCAGTGTGAGGAGTTGCACGCCAGTGTGAGAAGTTGCGCGCCAGTTGGTAGTTGCACACCAATGTTGGTTTGGGCATAAAAGGAAGTGTGTCGCGCAAGTTTGGAGTTGAGGAAGCTTGTGTCGCGCAAGTGTCTGAGGTGGACTTGCGTGCCCTTTGTGACTTGTGCGCCGATACTTGCGCGTCGAGTTAGACATGCGCGCCAAGTAAGGTTTATTTCCAGCAGTGATTTTCGGGCTGCGTGGAATCTGGAAGTTTTCCCGATACCTTTGGTGCAAAGAGAGATTCATCTACGGATGAAAATTGGGCTTCAACAGAGCATCTACTTACATAGGAAGATGCATTCCTTCATTCAAATGAAGAGACCTACAGGTCTATAAACTGTGAGTGGATACTTTCCAGAGCAGTGAGTGAAGGAAGAGGAAGAAGGTGATCCTCTCCACCGGCAGTGATCCAGAGAGAGAGAATCAGGGAGTGACCCTTGGGAAAGCAGTGAGCTGACCCTAAACTTTGTAAAGGCAGTGAGCCTGGGCATAGAAGTGATCTAGCCTGAACCATTGTATCCACATCTAGTGAAGAATAATGGAATTAGGTACGACCGGCAACTTATCGGCGTATGCTCCTTGGACGTAGCCTAGTGAGGGTGAACCAAGTAAAAATCTTTGTGTCTGTCTTCTTACTTCCATGCGTTGCATTTAAAGCATCATCATCAGATAAAGAAGAAAATAAGTGATCATAATAAACACAAAAGTGCAAATGAAGTGTCCCTTGTAATAAAGAGGTCAAGATCCAGTGGGGCAGGAAGAACTTTGAAAAAGAATATCCATACCCTGATTCACCCCCCCCCCCCTCTCAGGGTATATAGGCCCCTATTGGTCCTAACAAATACATGTTATAAAATAAGTATATCAATGGGGCATAAAAGGGGTGAGAATCATAAACATGAACAATGAGGCATGATATAGCATGATAATAAAAAAGGAAACATGGTAAATGTGGAAACAACTTAAAACACTGCATCTTAACATAGGTCAAGGATAACTACCAAGATATAATGATGGAAAAATTTCTGTGATGGATTAGGTTAACTCCCTAATATATTTCATGAAATATCATCATACTAAAACGTTACCAAGTGTATTAGAGTG
The DNA here is from genome assembly GCA_963277665.1 of Viscum album. NCBI lineage: Eukaryota > Viridiplantae > Streptophyta > Magnoliopsida > Santalales > Viscaceae > Viscum > Viscum album. Next base: position 822,944,543 of record OY728123.1, read on the forward strand.
CTATATATTTTCAATTTCACCTTTCACTTTCATTTCATTCTCATACTTAAGTGGGCCACATAGATCATACAGCATGGATTCATTCAACATCATATTTTATTCCACAATAAAGGAGTGTGAAATAAATACATAAAAGTACCCAATAAAAGAATTATAAGTGAATAAAGGTGAAAACCCTTTATAGTAAATTGGTACAGGTATTCATTACACAATTGTTTGGCATGGAAAATCACGGTGGAATTTCAGCAGTATAACGGGGGTATATAAATGTTCATGGAAGGGCTTGATGAGAGTGAAAGGGTTATATCGTCATTTAGGAATAATAAGGGTGGTAAGGAGGATATGTAATAACATATCCCAACATTAGGAATTGGAGAAAGGGGAATAATATAATAAAGATACTTGAATAAAGAGGAGAAAGAAAAGAACCCTTACCTTGAGAGTGTGACACTAAATGCTTGGGAGGAGCTTCTTAAGAGCATGGAGGCACCTTGAGAGGACTCTAGAGAAGGGAGGGAATAGTATGGATGTGATACAAGGTTTTTGAGTGAATATAAATGGGAGATTTTGTGTGTTTATATAGGAAAATATATGAGAGTTCTTTATTATTTCTCAAACATGGTTTTTTTACTCTATAAAAATAATAATCAAAACCAAAAACCTTAGCAAGGTTTTTTCCAATGGTTTCTAACAAATGGGAGTGGTTTTAATTATTTTATTAGAACAAGAGTATAAATTATTAAAATATTATACTTGGTGATGTGGAAGTGAGTCATGTCCTTAAAGAAATGATTTTAAAATATTAAAATATATTATAGGTTTTGGAGGATTCATAAAGGCTTTATAAAATTGATAAAATAAAATTAAAATCACATCATTTTAAATTGAAAATATATATTGGGTCATGGATAACCTTTATAGTATTTATTACATCATTTTTTGGGTTATTATGATGTCATAATACACACCGTATATTTATACCGTATTTAATTTTTAGCCAAAAAATTGACTATCTCAGAAAATTATGAAAAATTCACCGTTAGATAATTTTTATGTGATGATTCCAGAAATAACATTAATTTTATAAAAATAATTTTCTAAACATATGAATTTTCATTTTTTAAAATAGAATCTATGTTTATTGAGAAATGTTGGGGTTTTTACAATTACAGTTTTCAAACCCTTATAAAAAATACATTTGACTTCATAAAAATTATATTATCAATTAAATTTATCAATAATAATTTTTATTAAAAAATAATTTATTAAAAAATCTATTTATTCATAAAAATTAATTTCTTAATTGAAATTGCATATTACTCAAAAATACAATTTGTGTTTTATCTTATCAAAATATAATTTTTATCAAACTGATTACTTAATCATTTATTAAGTAAAAACAATAATGAATAAATATAATTATCCTTTCAATGAAAATTAAAAATAAATATTCATAATATTGGGGTTACTTTTTTTCTAGTCTTTTTGAAATTATTTTTACTCATAATTAACCTATTTTCCTTTTACCATGGTAATAAATATTTACTGCAGTTACTATTCATATTGTTCAAAAATTAAGTTAAACATATTACCATATATTAATTATAATGATTAAAAATATGGAATAAATTTTATAAAAATCAATTCACATAGGTTGAGGGATTTAATTTAATATAAAACTCACAAGCATGATGGAAAGCAGTTTTTTTTTAAATACATTTTTCAAGGAAAAAATGATTTCACTTTAACTATATAACTAGTAATCTTCATTATATGAATTTAAATTCATAAATATAGATATTTAATATAAAAAATTTAATTTAAATCATTTATAATTAGGGGTTATTTTAATTAAATATAATGTATAGACATTATGCATTTTAAAATAATTGTTTAGAAAAATGCATTTTTAATCCTAAAAATAAACTTATACTAAAATTCGGTATAAATGTGATTTAAATGAAATTAATTGAATTAAATATAACTAAATAATATTTATGTTACCTTTAAATTAAATTAAAATAATAATTATACTTTTAAATTAATTAATTTATCGAAAGAAAAGATAATTTTATATAAAAGTTGTATTTTCACTATTCATTGAAAATTCTGTATTTTTTGAAATATCCCAAATTTTCACCATAAGATAATTTTGATATGATGATATCAAAAATAGATTTAGTTTTATAAAATACATTTTCTAAATGTTCTAGAAAATAATTATAATATTTTTTCATAAAAAGAAATAAAAAATCGTATTCTAAGAAAACATATTTTAAAGAACAAAAAAACATTACCAAAAAATTGATTAATTATTTACTAAGAATTTATCAATATATTTCAAATATATATATGTATATATATATATATATCATAAGTTATTTAATCTTACTCGTATCTGCAAATTTAATATAATGGTTAAAATGGTCATATTTAAATAATCGTTGTTTGTTTGGGTCTGGTGTTGTGTATCACATACGCTATCGAACATAGTTTTCTATTTTAAAAACTCAGGATGTTACATTCTTCACCCCTTTATTAAATTGCATCTTCATAATTAAAACATGAACTCGGTAAGAAATTTTTTGACACTTGAAAATATCTTTATTGAAAACTCACATCATAAAAATGGTTAATAAAACAACCTCTTGAAAAGAGAGGAAGGGAAGTATGAAGGTCATCACATAACTAGGTTTCAAAGTAGAATATAACATTATTGGGAAGTGAAAACATATACATGGAAGAGAAAACTAACATCAAATAACTAATTGAGTGTGATAGAGAACATCCTCAGGAGAAAGTCAATGACCACAAAACCATAAATCTGTGATGGATAAAATGACCATCAATTCATATAAAATGATCATAATATGAAAACATTTTTTTATTAAATATTATTTTCCAAGAGTTAAGGAATTCCATTATCATCTAGACTAGGAACATAAGTAAATATACTTTCTTGACAAGTATAATTTCATCATTTAATCAATTCCCACTATAATCTCATCTTTTCTCCAAATGATGAGTACTTTTAAACTATTAAACTCACAAATGAGGAGCCAATTAATATTAAAGGGATAAATTATAAATTAAATTTATTTAATTAACTTATGAATTTCTAGGCTTTAATCTAATTTATCCATTATTTATTTCCTAACATAGAATATTATCGGAATTCTTATTCCCTTAATAATGGTTCGTAATGATCTTGTGAATTTACCGAAGCATATATCCTAGGAGTTTCAAACCAAGTGTGCAGCAAGACCTATTTTTTGCACTACTTCTAAATCGAGTCTATACCAATGTGGTGTTTTTGGGTTTTACTCATAGGTACATCTGTGTCGGAGCCACATCCACTTGTAGTATCCAAACAGAGATGTATTTTCTTGGAAACCAATTACTTTATACTTTTCCAAAATTTAGGGATGTATTATTGTGTTTATTTTTATCCCTAAGGATTTTACTGGAGTTTTCTAATCCTAATCCCAAAAATAACTTAACTTTACTTTGATACCAAATATAACAACCCCACGCTTTATTACACATAAATTCATGATTATTACAAAAGAGTACACATAATACAACCTGGAAGGTCGATAAGTTTAGTGTATTTGAGAATTAGGTACATTACATAATAACTTAAAATGGGGAATACATCATCTTTATTGAAAACTTCCTTAACATGAACATAATATCCCTTTGTACTTAAAACTGCATAGGATAAATTAGGGACATACATAAGAAAGGGGTGAGCTATAAAGCCCAATAAGGGAGTAAACATATCACAACATGAATAAAGTAATACATGTTAGACAATAGGCGTATCAATGGGGCATAAAAGGGGCGAGAATCATAAACATCAACAATGAGGCATGATATAGCATGATAATCATAAAGGCAACATGGGAAATGTGGAAACAACTTAAAACACTGCATCATAAACATAGTTCAAGGCTAACTACCAATAATCATGATAGAAAAAGTCTTGTGGTGGATTATATTCACTCCCTGATCCATTTCATGATATCTCATGAGACTAAAACATTACCCAATGCATTGGAGCACTATATAAATTTGGGCGTACCTGACACTTTCATTTCATTATCATGCTTAAGTGTGCCACATAGGTCATACAACATGGATTCATTCATCATCATATCTTATTCCATAATCAATGAGTTTGGAATACATACATGTAAGTCCCCAATCAAAGAATTATAAGTTCATAATGGTAAACACCCTTGATAGGAAATGGGTACGGGTATTCACTACACAATTGTTTGGCGTGGAAAATCGTGGTGGAATTTCGACAGCATAATGGGGGCGTATAAATGTTCATAGAAGGGCTTGATGAGAGTTAAAGGGGTCTCTCATCATTTAGTAATCATAGGGTCTATAAGGGGTATATGTAATAACATATTCCAACATTAGTAATTGGAGAAAAAGGGCATAAGATAATGAAGATACTTGAATAATGAGGAGAAAGAAAAGAATTCTTACCTTGAGAGTGTGACTTCAAATGCTTGGGAGGGGCTTCTTGAGAGCTTGGGGCACCTTGGGAGGACTCTATAGAGGGGATGATAGATTATGGACATGATCCAAATTTTTTTAGTGAATATAAATGTTATATTGTGTGGTTTTATATTGGAAAAGAGAGGAGAGTTCTTTATTATTTATCAAACTTAGGTTTTGGACTCTATATAAAAATAATAATCAAACCACAAACCTTCCCAAGGTTTTTGCCAATGTTTTCTACCTAAGGGGAGTGGTTTTCATTATTTTATTAGACCAAGGTCCAAAATTATTAAAATATTATCCTTGGTGATGTGGAAGTGAGTCATGTCCTTAAAGAAATGATTTTAAAATATTAAAATATTTTATGGGTTTTGAAGGATTCATAAAGGCTTTATAAAATTAATAAAATAAACTTAAAATCACATTTTTTTTTAAATTGTAAATATATATTTGGACGTGGATACCCTTTATAGTATTTATTACATAATTTTTGGGTCATTATGATGTCATAATACACACTGTATATTTATACCGTATTTAATTTTTGCTCGAAAATTCGACTCTCCGAAAATTATAAAAAAATCACTGTTGGATAATTTTGACATGATGATTCAAAAAATAATATTCATTTTATCAAAATAATTTTATAAACATCTGAATTATCACTTTTAAAAATAGAATAGACATTTATTGAGAAATGTTAGGGGGTTTTACAATAACTATTTTTGAAACCATATAAAAAAATACATTTGACTTCATAAAAATTATATTATCAACTACATTTATCAATCATAATTTAATAATAATATTTTATTAAAATATCATTTATTACAAAATCCATTAATTCGTCAAAAGTAATTTCTTAATTGAAGTTTCATATTACTCAAAAATACAATTTGTGTTTTATCTTATCAAAATATAATTTTTATCAAATTGATTACTTAATCATTTATAAAGTAAACATAATAATGAATAAATATAATTATACTTTAAATGAAAAGGAAAAATAAATATTCATACTATTAGGGTTACTTTTTTCTAGTCTTTGTGAAATTATTTTTACCCATAATTAACATATTTTCTTTTTACCATGGTAATAAATATTTACTACAGTTATTATTCATATTATTCAAAAATTAAGTTGGTATTATTACATTATATTAATTATGATGATTCCAAATATGGAATAAATTTTATCAAAATAAATTCACATAGTTTGGGGAATTTAATTTAATATAAAACCCGCAAGCTGATGGAAAGCGGTTTTCTGAAAAATACATTTTTCAAGGAAAAGATGATTTCATTTTAACTGTATAACTAATAATCTTTATTATATGAATTTAAATTAATAAATATATATATATATGTAATATAAACATTTGATTTAAATCATTTATAATTATGGTTTATTTTAATTAAATATAATGGAGACACATTATGCATTTTAAAACAGTTTCCAGATAAATGTGTTTTAATCTTAAAAATAAACTTATACTGAAATCTGGTATAAAGTTGATTTAAATATAATTAATTGAATTAAATATAACAAAATAATACTTATGTTTCCTTGAAATCAAATTAAAATAATAATTATACTTTTAAATTAATTAATTAATCAAAAGAAAAGACAATTTTATATAAAAGTGGTATTTTTCACTATTCACTGAAAAATCTATATTTTCCAGAAAATCCCAAATTTTCACCATAAGTTAATTTTGATATGTTGATTTTAAAAATGGATTTAGTTTTATTAAATATATTTTCTAAATTTTCTAAAAAATAATTATAATATTTTTTCATAAAAAGAAATAAAAAATCATATTCTAAGAAAACATATTTTGAAGAAAAAAACATTGCCAAAAAAATGATTGATTATTTACTAAGAATTTATCAATATATTTAGGACATATATATATATATATATATATATCATAAGGTAGTTAATCCTACTCATTTCCACAAATTTAATGTAACTGTTAAAACAATCATATTTAAATAATCATTGTTTGTTTGAGTTTGGTGTTGTGTATCGCATACACTATCAAACATAGTTTTCTCTTTTAAAAACTCGAGGCATTACATAGTCCATCCTGATGATGATGTCAAACAGATCCAGATCGAGAACCATGAAATCCCAGACTAACTCTGCATCAACTATTGAAAGTGAACAGGATGAACAATGAAACCCATTCTCTTTCTACTTTCCAAGAGGTGTCGCTAACTCCATAAAAAAGGACATGAGATCCATTATAAATTTTATCATATCAAAAAAATGGGAAGATATAAACAAGTTTGAGTCACCAATATCAAATAAAGAAGTTTCTAAATAAGATTCAACAAAGATGGTACCTCTCACTGTAATCAGGCCCGCATCAACATCCACTGAAAAATCATACACTGCATGAAGGTGCTTCACTCTTAAGGCCTATGGTTAGATCTTTGTGGACTTTGAAGCTTCTAATTACACTGTAGTGGCCTTTAGATATGAATATCCCTTACCATAATGGGGCATAGACAAAGCCTGGCATAACCTTAGCAGATGGTCTTAGCGGCCACAGGCACTACAAATTTTCACAGGTGTGGGACAAAAATGTTGGGTGTTCCCTACCTTTCCACACTTATATAAAGTTAGGGACACACTATTGGATTTTGTTAATGGTGCAGAGGAGTCCAGCTACTGAGAACCACCTACATTTCCCTTGTGATTATCGTGTCACTTCCTTTTATTTCCCAATGTGCCACTAAAACTATCACCGGGTGGAAGAGAAGAGCCAGAGAAGCCAATCTTGATTGTTATATCCATTTCCAACATTATAACCATGTCGACTATCTTAGTATATGTGGTAATATTTAGCATGTATACCTACGATTAGATGTTTAGTCACAATCCTTGATGGTATTTCTGAGCCTTCATCTGATTGTTCATTACCACCTTCAAAACAAAATGAACCAACTTCACAAAATGGTTGGTGTACTCAGACACCGAGCGTTATCCCTACTGCGAGCAGAGGAACTCTATATAATTTTTTTATCATCATAGATTCTGGGTAGAGCTGTTGAAAGAAAAGGGTCTCAAATCCCTTCCACTCCAAACCCACATGTTGGTTCGCCTGTACTATGGAATTCCACCACTGCTTATTGGGACCCTCAAGCTTGAACGTTGCGCATTTCTCCTTGATAGCCTTAGTTGTATCCAGGAAGTCTAAGACCAAGTATATCTTTTTTAGTCATTATTCACCTCTTGGGGTTCATTCATACCCTTAAAGGATATGGGTTTCTAACATAGGAACTCTCAAGTTCGATCTATGTCTCTCTTAGCTCCTAGTTGCACCTCAACAGCTTGGTTCTGAATCTGTAATACATTTTGGTTCATGGCACAAACTGCTTGTATGATAGCCTCTAAAAGATTGTGATCTAGAGGGGGTTCCCTTGAGGAGCATCTCCCACTACACCCTCTTGAGGAAACCATGGAATACATCTCGAAGGCATGTTTCTACATACCATAAATAGAACAAAATGATCAGACAATAGGATAATATAAGTTTAAACCAAAAGGTCATAAATAGAAACTGAGATAAAGGTCAAAACCCAACACAAGAGACACACATCCCAACATCCCATGGTAACTTGAGGCTCGTCGCGGCAAGAGCTGGCTTGGAACTCACCGCAACCTACCTCTCAAGTTTCAAAAATCATATCTCATGTCTTCTAGACGTCCCAAGACAAGGAAACTTAAGGAAAAACCTCCTCTGATACCAAATTGTCATGACATGACCCAAAAAACTCATCCATCAAGGCTCTAAATCGGACCACAGTAAGACCCGAAGGGAATTCCCGATCCTCGTAGGTTGGAAACTAGCACCCGGACATCAAACAACAACAAGATGGAACGATTTTTCCCAACCTGAAACAAGACACATTGTATATATATAAAGAGAACCATAAGATAAATATTTCATAAACAAAATAGCGAAAATGGTAGTGATATAACCCAAAGTAACTAGACAAAAACCCAAGAACATGTCTACAAAATAACCAAAAGGACAACCTAAAGTTGCCAACAACTACTCTATGTGATATGTGGACATAGTCCCACCATCTCACCACTAGCTAACTGTACCCAGCTGACATAAACCTCGTTGTCTCACTGTAGTGTCTTTCCCTTTCCTGCATCAGATAAAACAAGGTTTACACATGACCAAAGGAGTGTGTAGAGTGTGAGCTAAATAGGATCGGTAGGATCCCACTTAGGTGTTTCATATCAAATCTCTGTAAAAAAATACCAATATGCTCAAATTGAAAGAAAACAATGCATGATAAGCAGTTAGACAGTTTAATATCAAAAGCATGGTAAATAGTTCCCCTTTTCCAAATCTTTTACAAAAATAGGTAAAACAGTTTCAAAGAATAATTCTAATAACCATTTACATCAATCGAAGAATGTATCATCCCATATCAAACCAATCAATACAAAGCCAACACACAAAGGAAAACCTCCCAAGGATAACATAAGGTCAGGCTAGCGAGGTCACTCGTACCTCAATCTCAATCAAAGACTAGTGCACACTCAAGTCCCTAGAGCTCGTGCATCAAAGTCTAGGGAACATAAGAACACACCATAAAGTAAACCCCCTATAATGTTAATCAAGTTCTAAGAGATAGTGTATCTATGATCTAGGAACGGAGGAGCACCCCAAAAAATGAACCCCCTTACAATACCAATGGACGACGCCCAATACTACACCTTCCACCCAAGTACTCATGGTTCCCATGTGTGGCATATTTCAAATCAATTTCAAAGGGCTCATCACATTTCACAAACAATTCCAAACAACCCTTTATTCATCAAAAATGTGCCTTGAAAACTCATTTCACAATGCTTTAAAAAATACCTTTCTTTTACCAAAACAAGTGGAAAAAGCATCTTTTCTCAAAAACCATTTTACTCACGCAAATAAATCAATCAAGAATCATGTCAATTCATTTATAAAACCATTTAATAAATCAAGAGCATTCACGGTTCATGGAACATAGGCTAGAGATGAAATCACCTAACTCAAACTCGGGTCGCACACCAACCATGACGAGATCCACACACCGGAAAGGGAAGAGAACGCAAGAGTAACAAACGGAGGCCCTAACATCCATTCTCACATCTTAAGAATCAAATTCCATAAACAAAAGGGTCTGTGGATAAAGTAGATCAACATATACCTCGAGAATCTCATGTGCTGCACCACAGCCAACACAAGATCCGACCTCCAGAAGATAATCGCACAAGGGATCTAGAAGAGATCGGATAAGGACCATAACATGATCAATAGATCTGAGAAACGCAGCCCAACACCGTTGTCAATTCCAAGATAAATGAAGAAAACAAGAATAGAATGATCAAACTTATAAAAGAGGAGCAACCAACCAACCCAGAGATCAAAGTGTTAATTGTGAAAGCCCAGAAGAGCTAGATTCGCCCAAAATCACCTAGAGCAGACTTAAGGTTCAGAGAAGAGAAGAGGAAGGCGAATGAGAAAGGAATCAGGCACTCAACACATATAATTCACTGGAACATACATAATTCATGGCGTGAATTAAAAATTCATGATGTGAACTTTCAGAATGGTTGATGCACCAAAAAACGCGTCGCCTCAACTTAAAATCATGAAAGCCCCATTCATGGCGTGAATAACATTTCATGTCATTGACGGTTTTCACATCTTGAACCAAAATCATGGATTCTGCCTAAAATCCATTCACGTCATGAATATATATTTCATGGCATGAATTGGCTCGTGTTGCCAACATTCAGCCCAAGTCCTTTAGAAAAACCCCTAGATTGCCTCTAACACCACTCGAACCCGAAAAACAACCTATTAAACATAAAAGAGATTGTGCCTTAATGAGAAAATTACATCATCCATAAAGGTGAATGACATGTGATGTATTCATCAACCTAGTCGATCTATACTCGGAGAATCGAGAATGTATGAGTAGTTATGTGGGATTTACATGCTTCGTTCCCCGTGGTTACTCGATGTCTTGGAAGAAGGGATCATATGAAAATACATGCTTGTGTATGATGCAGCTATTAGACATAGGTATAGAGATACATGTGTTTGATGATGATCATGTTAGATCTCTTTGTAACTTAAGTGGCACTGATGTTTTTCTAGAGGTTGTTTTCTGTATACGTTTATAAATTTGGGAATTCATATTTGTTGTCAACGCTACAAAGGCCTATGGGGTCACACTTTGTAGTTGACTGAATGAGGATTGAGTTTGACTTAGAGAGATACTCTTAGAGTGTTTTAGAGTTTATCCAAAAAAGGTTTCGGATGGATATTCACGAGGTATTATATATGATGTGATAAAAGGTAAATAAATGATAGCTTTTCAAAAGTGTTTTGAAAGATAACCAAAAGAGGTTTTGGATATGGTTTCCCAATTTATTATATACGATAAAATATAAGATGAAATGACACCGAGTCTAAGAATCTTTAATGCAAGTGAAAGATTGATGGAGATATGCTCTAAACCCTCTTGCATGCGGGCCATATTGTGTAGGTTCCGGGCGCAGCGGAAGCGCGTTGGTGGGTATACCCAACTTTAATTTTAGCGTTAACAACGATCAATCCGAGATCCGTCACGATAATAAAACGCCGGATCTTTATAATAGAATGAAGAATGAAAAAAAGAAAGAGGGGAGTCCTGGAACCATAGATAGGATCATCATATGTTGGTTATAATTAATTTAATTAATTGACAAGAATTGCCTTGATGGAATTCTTTCTTCGTTGATATTTCTGGTCACGATCCGATGTGATCCGTCGTTGTGTCGTAAAATCCAAGTGTAGGATTTCTCTAGCGGTGATCCACACGTGTTCCACGTATCTCTGGACGACGCCGAAGGGATCTCTGGGTGCTAGCGCAGAAGCGCCTTCACTTGTGATGTCCGCATTCGATCGCCTTGATCCGGTGGAAGTGGATCTCTCTCTCGTAGCTTGAGAGCGTTCTTGGTGGAAAAGGAATTCTCTCTTGCCTTGAGAGTTTTTCCAAATCCGTTGTGCACAACCACCGAAAATGGTTAAGCTAATGAGAATTATATAATTGGGGTTTTAATTACTTAGAATAATAAAATGAATTAATTACCCGAAATCATTTATTCATTTCATTTAATTCTTAGCAATACCTCGTGTCTAATAATAACAGTTGACTATTATTATTACTTGACATGCGCCCAACGAATTACACCTAAAATTATTTAATTAAATAAATATTATTATTTCTCATAAATTCCCAGAAAAAATACACGGTGTGTATATTAATATACACAGCGTGCACTTTTGTTTTTCCATTCTCTTTATTTCCTCCACATTTATTAGACCTTGAATAATGGCTATTTATTTATAAAATAAATATCACTGCATTACTCGCAAATAAATATATTATTTCACCCACAATATATTCTCTCGAATAACTAGTGTCGAAATAAATGCGATCAGACATCCTTAAATAATTATTAAACCACAATCGAGAATAATCTTTATTTAGCTTGTTAAATTAATATTTAACTGGGATACTTGGACACACTTAGTGTGTGACCCTCTAGGCCTCTTGCTCAGTGGCATTAGGCGAAACCTGCCTAAAGTCCAAGTTTAGCGTCTAGCAACATGCCAAGACACCTATAGAAAAAGAAGTTAACGCCGCAATGACGTGTCACCTCCTACGAACGTTTACCGTGTAATGTAATCACTTAGTCACGATATCTCAAATCAAGCGGGTTGCATTCTAGTGTCATCAACTCATGTGCTCGATTATTCTTTTTTTGACTTTTCGGAATTGAATTTGCTCATTCCTTACCATAGTCATTGATTTATTTAGGATATATCAATTCCATCAAAGGGTCTGAGATATCTATTTTCGTTATGGAACAGAATGGACAAATCTTTTCTCGCATTATCTATTAATGCAGTATTACTCGTGACGCACCCAACATATCCTACATCATTGCGAACAGTGTGTCGTCACAATTTTCGTCAATACATCTAAGTGCGCGAGTTGTAATACCCATTAATAATAATCTTAAAGTCTAAGGACCAATACACACGCTCATAAATAGGAACATCCAATGACACTATAAAATGTGAATTTCCTATTGGTGGGTCTTGTTCTCATAATATCCTCATGGATATTACCAAGGGCGCACATCATGAGAAGGTGTCTCAAAGTTTTATGAGTCCTCACCCCTAATGGCATGTATTATCTGTGTCCCTCAAGTAACATCATCCGGCCATAGAACATATGTTCAAGAACAGTATTATGGCACTTCCGGGTTCTCATCATAGTAGGGATCCGCTATGACCCTTTAATGCAACAGCTATCCTTAGAACATTATCACATGCATTGTCACGCATAAGAGCAATCAAGATGTGATAAGATATTTATTAATGAATAAAGTACAAAGTAGTTGGTTCTAGGCCACCAACTCCAACATATTGTAGTGTACGATATGTGCATGTTGTATAGTACGACATGTGTGATAACAAGTCATATTGTATGCACTGTTGAGGGTGTGTTGTAAAGCATGTTTATACTTATATCTTGCAACTACCACATAAGATGTCATTGAACAAGGAGAGATTTAACATTGCATTTTTATGATAAATTCATGTACACATTCAACCGATGGGTTACAAGTTGTTGGAACCATATGCTATTTACCTTATGTAACATGCGAATAAATACATAGGGTTTGGGGAAAATCTCTGAAGGCTTTTATAAAGGGCCGTTGTCGTTGAGTTTATAGGTATTCAAACCTGTAAAACTCTAGTTGATCTTGTCTCGAGCTCTCTACTCTCTTTACTATTTGAGACACTAGCATGTCGTGATAAGAAGAGGAATCACGCTCATGCAATAAATGATTCGGTTCCAGTCCGTGGATACACCCTATAGCATCCATCAAGCATTGAAGACAAAAACAGCAAAAATCTTCAATGAATGATACAAAATTTCTTCATTTTATGTCTAGCTTAGTTTCGATTATCAAAGCATTGTGATCTTTGGAATTTGGATTTCTAATCGGTTCCACTGCTTTGATTAAGTATTAATCAATCCTTCGAAACCTAACCTAACAGCGATATCAATCCTTAGAAACCTAACCTAACACCGATACCTTTACTTTTGCAAATAGATGTCTTATGTAATATTAATAACAATCGAGCCTCCCAGGTCAGTGCCTGAATATTTGAATCATACCACATATGCAAGGTTCAATGCGCATCATGACATAACAATGGCGCATCATGTCATAAGACAACATGAAAGATCAACCACAATCGAAGTCCCTTGAAAGAATACAAATGAAATTGGCAAAACAATGCAACAAGCAAATTGTCAACTCTAATTCATAAGACAGCCCATGAGGGAACGTAAGATTGTTACTAAACGTCACCAACCAGGCATTCCCACAGCAAAGCAATAAAAAATAAAGCAAGGAATCAACATAGCAACAGAGCTTTCAGCAACACAGTAATCAAAGAACAGCTTAGCAATAACATCGGATTGCAACAAAAGCCAAGGATGAGTTGCCCATCTCGCCCCAAACCCTCACCGAACCACGGGAGCACGGTTCGGGGCACCACCATGAACTCCGAGCCGCCCACTGCTGCTACCCTGCATGGCTCCATCCATGTGGGTGGGAACAAGGGGGTACCTGTTGCCGTCCAGGAAGCTGGGCATGGGGCAGTAGGGGGTGTTGGAGGCCATGTGTTCGCCAGTTTCGGAATGATGGTGGCTCCCAAACTGTGGGTTTGGTGTTTGTGCAGCAGTGGAGGTGGGGCCGCCCTCGGGTCGGTGAAGTTTCTTTGTGCTGAGGAATCGCCCACCACTCCCTCTGACACGCTTCATCGCATGCTGATGCCGTGATTCATGCAGATACGGCTGCATTGGATTGGGAATTTGGATCGAGGATCAAAACTTACACTCGCACTTGCACTTCAATTCTAGAAGAATACCCACTTAAAGAAGGGGCTGAAAAACACTCATTCAATCTGGAAACACTAGTACAGAAGAACTTATCATAAAAGGTGATTGCTTGAACCAGAGTTTTCAATGCATGTCAAACTGAGGCTAAGTAGTTAAGTATTTTTAAATTGATTATTAAAAATGTGACCCAATGCAAGAAGTTTTACTATAAAATTTAAGGGTTTGTTTGACAGCACTTTGAAAACCGCTTATAGCGCATTGATTAGTGAAAATGTGATCCAATGCAAGAAGTTTTACTATAAATGGAAGGGTTTGTTTGACAGCACATTGAAAACCGCTTATAGCACTTATCACTTCTGTCCAAGTGTTTTCAGACTGCTTATTGAAAAAAGTACTTTTCTGACACTTATTTAAGTGGATTTCTTTTGGAATTGAAGTTTTAAGTGTTTCAGAAACAAAGCAAACACCAACGGCTTATCATAAGTGATGGGTGTTGAAAAGAGTTTTCAATAAGCAGCCCCCAAGTATGAGTATTTTCAAAAACAACCAAGTATGAGTATTTTCAAAAACAAAATAAATGTCATTTAATTTTCAACACACTCAACTGATAAGGGCTATAGGGCTGCATTTTATGACACTTGGCAGAAAAATATCTACCGCACTTACCACACACGATAAGTGGTTTTAAAAAGTGATGCTTGATTTCTTTTTTAAAAAAACACACACTTCAATTTCAAAAGAAAGTCACTTATATGTGTCAAAAAAATCAATAAATAATTGAAAAACGCTTATACGAAAAACATTTTTATAAGCGAAAAATCTATATTATTTTAATAACAGTCGCCCAATGCGCTTCATAACAGTTGGAAAACGTTTGATAGCACTTACTGAAAAGTGCTCGCAGCACTTATCGCTTATAATAAACAATTCAGAAAAATAAGTGGTTCTTGTTCTGTGTTTCTAAAATAAAACACTTACCCTTAATTTCCTGAAAAAATTATTTAAAAAATGACATAAAAATATTTTTTCCAATAAACAATCTAAGGACACATTTGAATAGAAGCACTCACCTCAAGTGATAATTGTTATAAGCACTTTTCAGAAAGCACTGATGAATGACAAGTGTTGAAAAAATAAGTGATGGTTTTATTTTTAAAAATACACACTTATATTAAAAAAAATAGATGCAAGAAAAAAAAATATTTTTTAATAAGTAATCACGAATCACTTTTTCAAAAGTACTTAAATGATAATTATTATAATCATTTATGTGCGTAAATGCTGTCAAACATGGTCTGAGCCCACTTTGTCTCAGTAGCAGCCAAGACAAGGGAACAAAAATAAAAGAACAAAGTGAACAAGCTGAAAATTTTCAACTCTGCACAAATGGCTGTATGAAACACAGAAATGAAAAAAGCATCTAAATTCTCACCCAAGAAAACTGGCAGAGTAATAAATAAATAAATAAATAAAGATGTGAACATTCTTTAACGCTAACCGTGCCCAAATCTTAATATGTAATCATTCCATTTCATACCTACTCTCATTTCATCGTAAGAATTTGCTGGAGAAAGTGAAAGACGATAAAGAAACTCAACAAAGTAGATTATACATACATACATACCTTTCGGCGTTTGATAATCTTGTTTTGGGCCTCCAACTTTGCCCGGGACTGTCGCCTTCTCAGAATTCCATGGTATTGTTTTGCATTTACATATATCGGTCCATCATCGGCAAGATCGTGTGGAAGTGGGACCCGAGAAGTTGATATCCCCAGCGTATGAGGCTGAATCTGCTGAAGTTTTTTAAGCAGTTACATCATCAACAAAACATTGATCGCGATATATCTCTGAACCTAAAATGGAATATGTAACAATTAAGTGGGCAAATCAAATTAACACTTTTCGCGGTTTAGGCTCCGTTTGACAGTAATTAATTTTAGTAGTTTTCTTTTAGAATTTAACTGCAATTGTTTTTCTCAGAAACAGAACAATCACAGCTTATTTTTTCAAACTACTCATCATAACCAGTTTTCACGAGTGTTGTCAAATAGAGACTTAATGGCTATAATATTAGTGATGGCATCAGAAGCGCGAGTGGATTAGAGCAATCAACAATGTTGAAGTGAGACTTCACCAGAGAAAGACAGGGCTAACAGGGTAAAGAAAAATTGTAAAAAAAAGCAAATTAATTTCAGACAGAAGTTACTATTGCCTGCGGACCATATGCAGTGACTAACCCACTGCCAAAGTACAGATCAGCATAGGAGCAGGGAGCACATGCCTGTAATACAAGGACATAAGAGCTTGAATTAAAAAAAAAACATTAAAGAGTAAATCAATGACATCATTTCAAATTACCATTGCATGGCTGCAATCAGCCTGTGAGGTATTAAAAACAAGATCTGGATTGGCCATATAGAACAGTGGCTTCATTTGACCATCCAAACGCTTTTCGTAACTTTCATCTTGACCTATGAAAGAAAAACAATCAACACCACCCATTATATATACATATATTTCTATATTTCAGTCAAGAAATCTTTAGCAGGCATTAGTATAGCTTCAATAGGTCATTATGATTGAATTAACTATGAGATAAGAAAATACAGAATACTAACAGAAGGATACTAGCACCCAATGCCTTTAAACAACTATGAGCAGTGCATGGATTAGCATTCCTTCAATGTGTAATTCAAACACTCCGTCAATGAGCTTTGCTCGTATGTCAAATATAATATGAACAATTTTTTGAGCAAATCATGACCCCGGACTTGACACCATATCAGGATTCAATAAAAAATCAATAAATAATGTGAGGAAAACTAAACATGATATTCCATGGATTGAATAATTTAATTTTCATACAATGTGTAAAACTCCGACCAACTGAAAATGCAATAACAAAAATGAAAATGCAAGTCACTCTGATTTCAGTTAATAAATCTTAATCATTATTCCGGGACACGATCAACCAACGGGTGCATGTCATAGTTGTTCACTTTCTAGTTTCATTGCATTTAAAAAAAACAGCACAAACTATAAAAGTGAGGATATCTTCATCGAAAATGAGAAATTCCAGGTGAAATAATAAAGTACCAGATTCAGATGAAACACATTGATCTTGGGTACTACTCCCCCCAGTGGCAGCCGCTTCATGGTTTGAATGACCAGTTGAATGAATTGATGATGAGTCTTGCTCTTGAAATTGAAGACTCAATTGTTTTGCACTTAGACCAATCTGGGCTGCAGAATCGTCTTTTAAACTCAAGTTCATGGATAAAGATTGATGACTCGGCCATTCGGTTGTGGTCTTCCGTGATGGACAGTTAATACTGAGATGGGACATTGAACCAAGAGCCGATGGACAAATAGTTTTAGTAAATTCGAATATGTTTTAAATTCGTGGTTCCTTCTAACTTAATCAACACACCCCAAATTGCAATACTGATTTCAAAACATTGAAGAAAATTACTTCCTGCACATGCAACAGTATTATCTGCAAAGATACAGCAAGAAATATAATCAGGAACACTGCAATAACCATACCACTGGCATCATAGCTGAAGAGTTTAACTAGAAGATAGATTTAAACATAACCTTTCCCCATTTACCCTTACCCTTACCCTATGCCGAGTAAACCAAATCGGACCATGCATAAAATCAACCAAAACAACCAAGGAAGAATATACGAAACAAGGAACATCAGTCGCTGTGTTTGTAGACTCAGGCTAATTAACAAATAGACTGCGTTCATCCCGCGGAGTAAAGTTAAGCTTGCTCGTTCTTACAAATTGGGGAAATATTATCACCCGTACGCGATAAATTAATCTTCGAAGAAAACAAGATGGAGGCGGGGAGTAGAATCGCGGTCGCAACCAGTAACAGCTCTTCCCCAAAGCTCCGCTCATCAGCGAAAAGAGCCGACAAGCATGATTTTCAACCATATGAAGGGAAGCGGAGACGGGGAAGGGGAGAGGGGGAGACATGGGACGAGAAAAAAAGAGATCGCGGGAGCAAAAAGAAAGACAAAAAGGATGAAGTAGAAGAAGCAACTACAGCGATAGGAAGCTCAGGAGCATAGATAAAACAACAGGTGAGGACCAGAGACCTTGAGGATCTGGTTGGGGGCGCAGCGAATGAGAGATGTGTTGGGATGAACTCGGGCATGTCTCCCAAACAGAAACCCACCACTCTTCTCCTCTCACTCTCTTCCAAACAAACACTCACTCCCCACCCCTCCCTGTCGCTCACCGTCTGCCTCCCTGACGCGTTAATTCTGCTGAGACCACAGCGTCGGGGAAAAATTAGAAAAAGAAAAATCATGCCCCAATAAAAACACCCCCACCTGCCATCACCCACCCATCTTCCCCTTCGTCGTTTTGCCGGTATTTAATATTATTCTAAAATTCTAAATTTACGGGGTGATAATTTATTTACATATTTAAATGTTTTAGAGAAAATTTTATCCATTTTCTAATTAACCATGTAAATAAATTTTTTATGGTAAGCCACCCATCGTATCGCGGGGCGCGCAGCCACTCCACCGCCACCCAATCGCAGGTTACTGTCTGACTCCACGCGCTAGCACGTGGCGTGCGGAGGGCTCTCCGAGGCCGATCGTGCTTCTCACGCGTAAGCCGCACGTTGGAAAAAGGCATCCGGGCTGTTTGGATTTTCGTTCGTGGCGAGGGCCGCCCAATCGTTTTTTCCAAAAATACCCTGGTGGGTCACTGTCACCGATGTTGCTTGTATTACGAAAATGGCCCTACATATTTTTTTATTTAATTTAAATAATTACTTTCCATTAGTAGATAGAATGAGGATCACCCGGCCAGATAATGACACATGCTTTTCATAATTGGAAAGATGAGATATAAATTTCTGCCGTAACGGATCGGATTCTGGCAGCTGCATCCCGTTTTTACTTTTTCATCCCTTCCATAGTGATAAGTAAATAATGTTTATAATTTCACGAAAAACGTTTATTATGCAAAAATCTAAAATGGAAAAATTATTTTCATGTTTTCAGACGGATAAAAAAGTTTTGATAACAAACTTGTTGATGGAAATTCATGATCATGAAGACAATTAAAACTATGGATTATTTCGAAATTGAGAGCACAATATTGAGTGGGGGGTGATTGTAGTGGGGAATTGAAGTTCTAATTCACTGTTACGGATCACGTTTTAGTCAGGCGTGGGTTTTATCACCACTAAACATAAATTAATCATAGACTATCTTTTATCATCAATTTTATTAGTGGTGATAAAAAAAATTAATAAAAAATATTATTAATATATATATATAATTATATAATTATTATATTTATATTCAAAAATTATATGATTATTTATATATATTAATTAAAAAATGCATTATACAATTAATATAAATATGATTATAAATGATGCATTGTTAATATGTGATATTTGAACTTATATATTTATATCAATGTTCATGTGCATATATGTGTATATTATATTGTTTGTGTGTTTGTTTTATGTATGTGCGTATGTATATATATGTTGTACGTGTACAAATGTATGTATGTGTATGTATATATATGTGCGCATGCGATTGAGATGTACATATATATATATATATAACATGTGTACATGTGTATTTATGGTATGGTATGCACTTAAATAGTTAATTATAAAATTATAAATACATATAATGTTATAAAAAAATTATCTATAAATATATATATATATATATTTGAATAATTATAAAATTATAATAAATACTTTTAAATAATAAATATATTTATTATATTTATAATTATTTGTATCTATATATTGATAAATCAATATATATATATATATATATAATTATATAAATATATAATATTATATAAATATATTTATAATTATATACAAATATTTATAAATATATTTACTTATAATTAGAACTATCAATAAATAATATATATTTAAATAATTATAAAATTATAATTAATATGCTTAAATAATAAATATATTTATTACATTTATAATTATATAGATTTATATATTAATGAATATATATATATATAATTATAAAAATATATTTATAATTATATATCAATACTTTTTAAATATATTTATTTATAATTATAATTATAAATAAACATATATATTTAAGTAATTATAAAATTATAATAAATATAATTAAAAAATTAATATATATTTTAAAAAAAAACTTTACAACGCACACAGCAGAAAAACACGTTCGGGGATTCGACCCCGCGACGCATGCCACAAACCCCTCCTACCCCAACCACCCCACTGGCCTGCAGGGGCAAATAATAAATATATTTATTATATCTATAATTATATATATATTAATATATATATTAGGTACTTAGGGGTACAATTACACCGAAACACATACACGCTTTCAACCCCGATTGGTAGGTCATACCCCCCCCCCGGAGAGAAAACCCACCCATTGACGCCCCGAAGACCCTTACAAATTATGCCCCAAAAGACCCATAATAACATTCCATAATCATCAGTAGTGCTGCATTGCCCCTGCATCTAATCCGCTGAGTGGGGGTTCACTAGTTTTATTCACCCTTGGACACACATTCACCGAGGACCACCTCGCCTATACCGCCATTTATCACGTTGTCGTCCTCTTTGCACCTTCGTCATCGTTGAAGATCCCTCCCGCCATCGAGCTCGTCCTCTGAGGAGGATCATCAACCTCTAATCACTGTCGGAGGCCAACACAGGTCATTATTGCCCCGCCAATCACTTGCCTACCTTCATGTTGGGATTTTTTAATTTAAAATTTAAATGGTGAGGAGTGAAAAAATTATTAATGGAAGGATTTATCTCAACATCAATGAAAGATTTTCTCCCAACATTAATGGAGAGTTACTCTCAATATTAATTGATGGAATAATGAATGTTGACTGGATTAATTGGAGATATGAGCTCGGTGTCTATATAAGAGGATGCAGTAGCATGTTTTGGAATGTAGAGTTAACAAGATGTAGCCAGTGTGAGAGAGAACCGGGAGGGAGTATCAGCATGATGTAGCCGACAAGAGAGAGAACCGAGAAGGGGTTGCCGCATTTGTGGCAACTGGTGCGAAGCGAAGACGGTGATTACGACAACGATGGCGTGTCGACGGTGATGATTGAAAGCGGTGAAGATAGCGTACGATGATGACGGTGCCATGTATCGAAAACCCTCTTGGTTGCGGAGATCAAGCGGCGTGTCCCGATTGTGATGATCGTCGGTACAACAAAAAATGGTATGTTCATGGGTGTCGGTGTGTTGAGAGAGAAATCATTCAGGTGAGTTGTAAAAGGCCTTCGGGTGATGTTAAAAATCTTTCGGGTGATGTAAATTTCCTTTGGGTGATAAAATGTGTTCGGGTAATGAAAGGTCTTCGGGTGAATCTTCTCTTATGTGTTTCTGCAGCTGCTTCCGCTGCGGCGCCGAGCTTTGATCCCCAACACTTCATTCCAAGGAGTACCATCAGCCTCCGCCTTGCCGTCGGACGACTAGCGTCAGTCGCTGTCACCCCGCCAATCACCGTCAACAACCTCCGTAGAGGTCAACCCACACCTGAACGCCGCCACACTCCGTCCCGCCTATTACCATCGCCTACCTCCATGGAGTCTGCCCGCACCTGAACTTCGCCGCACTCCAGATATCAGTCAGTCCACATATTGCTACTGCCCCACCAATCCAATGAAAGAATGTCGACCCCCCCCCCCTGAAAGGGGCCACCAAGGGTCAAACACGAGACCCCCGAAGAAGTGATGTCGTAGTCAGGTGTTGGTCACCACTTGACCCGCACCCCATTGGCGGGGGTGGGCCACCCACCCCCACCAACCACCCTCCCCTACCTTGGTGCATTGCCTATAAATGGCAGTGCAATTGCCCTAGATGGTTGATGACTGCCAATAGAAGGGAAACTCTGAAATCAACAATAAAATACCTGCCTTTCTTTTTTGCTCATCTTTCTCTACTATTCTAATTTTACTCGTTTCATTTTTTGTTTTCACAACACGTTATCAACACGAATGCTCAAGGATGGAGAAAGATATGTTTTTTATTTTAAACCTTATTTTCACCGTCTGGTTGGATGGTTCTAATTATCTATTCTTTTCATCTTAAACCCTATTTTCACTATCTGGTTGGATGGTTCTAATTATTTATATAATATTATTTATTTACCGCCGAATTGGATGATTTATGTGGTTTATTTAATTACCGCCATAAAGGTGGGGTTGCCGCCTGTTCAGACAGTTTTAATTTATTTATTTCGCACTATCTGATTGGACGGTCTAATTAATAAACCAGTACACACAAGAAAGTTTTAAATGAGTAATGCGATATATTGATTTATTTATTTCAAACCCCAACGTGAAAGATTTATTAACCGATTAAGGTGACACACACATATATAATATTGAATGACAATATTAACTTGATTTTAATATTTTTCATACCGTTTTTTTTCTTTAACCCAAATGTAAATTATTGTTATATTCTTATTCTGAATAATAATAAAGTTTTTTCTCTCTCTCTCTCTTAGTCATTATCATGTCAAATATTGCGAAACTTAAATTCACCACTCTTGATATTACCAGAAGTAATTACATGTCGTGGACGATGGATATTAAAATGCATCTCAAATCGATGGATCTCACAGAAACAATTAAAGAAAATAATTCACAAACCCTCCAAAATAAAGCAAAAGTGATGATTTCCCTCAAAAGACATCCTGTTGAGGGTTTGAAATGTGAATATTTTACGGAAATAGATCCATGTAAGCTTTAGAAGAGTTTGAAAGAGATGTACGATCATCAAAAGGAGATTGTTCTTCTAGCGATTCGTGATGAATGAAATGCTTTACGCTTCTAAGACTTTAAAAGGGCCAGTGATTACAATTCTGTCATGTATAGAATTGCATCACAATTAAAGTACTATGATATTGGAATTACGGATGCCGATATGCTTGAAAAGACATATTTGACATTTCATGCATCTTACATCACCCTACAACAACAATATCGCTTGCGAGGGTATAGAAAATATTCCGATCTTATATCATCATTACTTATAGCAAGAAGAACAGTGAACTTTTGATTACAAATCATCAGCCTCGTCCTACTGGTTCAACAGTAGCATTTCTTGAAGCAAATGTTATATTTCATGAAAATAATCATGAAAGAATTCGAGGACATGATTCTCACGGTGAACATGGTTTTGGCGGCAGGTGTGGTCGAGGACGTGGGCGCAATCATGGGCCTACTCGAAATGAATACCATAATCAAAGAAATTCCAGCTCAAGCACTCCAAGGATTCTTGAAGATTCCTATTATAGGTGTGATTCTTAGGGACATTGGTCTTGAGTTTGCTGAATCCCAGAGCATCTTTGTAAGCTCTATAAAGCATCTCACGAAGCAAAGAAGAATGAACCACACTTTGGTGAGACGTCCTATAAAGGGAAAGAAAAAAATGTGAATTTTACTGAGAATTACGAGTCATCAAATGATGATTTCACTTACCTCGAAGCGGGTGATTTTACTTGTGAATTTGATGAGATGAAAGCTGAAAATCATTCAGAAAAATTACAGTAGTTATGATATATGATATGTTGTTTTATCGCGTATTCTTTATATTTTGGATGTTGTATTATTTTGAATTTCCCAAGGTGTTTCTTATAATATTATTGTCTTTATTTTGAAGTATTAAAATGGATGGTGTAAACGAGACAAATATTTGCATACCGAATAGTGGAACAACACACACAATTCTTAAGAATAAAAAATATTTTTCTGATCTTAAACCAACAAGACCAATTGTCAACACTATATTAGGTCCTGCAGATCTGATAGAAGGTATTTGTAAAGAGAGTTTTTCTTTATCTAATGGGACACAATTCTTTATAAGAGATGCATTGTTTTCCCCAAATTTCAAAAGAAACTTATTAAGTTTCAATGATATATACCACCATGGGTATGATACTCAAACTATATCTAAGAGAAATGAAAAGTACATGTGCATTACCATTAATAAATCTGATAAGAGTCATATACTAGAAAAACTATCAAAATTATCATTTGGATTGCATTATACATATATAAGTGAAATCAAAACAAATATGGTAGTAAAAAATGGACAAAAAAACGTTAATTTGTGGCATGAATGATTAAGTCATCCTAGTTCAGAAATGATGAAAAAAATAATTGGAAGTTCTCATGGAAATTCAATAAAGATTTAGAAGATCTCTCCACTAAGAAAAATTCCATGCGAGACTTGTTTGCTTGGAAAACTGATTATGATACCATCTCCAGCTAAAATTAATGCTAAAATGCCAACCTTTATTGAATGAATTCAAGGGGATATATGTGAACCAATTCATCCATCATGTGATCCATTTAAATATTTTATGGTATTAATTGATGCATCTAGTAGATGGCCACACATATGTTTGCTCTCAACACGTAATGTAGTTTTTTCACAATTTCTTGCTCAAATAATTAAATTGAGATCACAATTCCCTGATTATGTCATCAAGAAAGTAAGGCTCGATAATGTTAGAGAATTTAACTCTCAAGCTTTTAATGATTATTGTATGGAAATGAGGATTACTGTGGAGCATCCAGTTGTCCATGTGCATTCACAAATGATTTGGCTAAATCACCGATAAAACGCCTCCAACTTATTTCTAGACCATTAATAATGAGAACGAAACTTCCATGCTTCATATGGGGTCATGCAATATTTCATGGCTCAGTATTAACTCACATCAAACCAAGTGCATATCATAACCACTCTCCACTCCAATTGGCTTTTGACCAAGTGCTTGACTTCTCCCACTTAAGAATCTTTGGTTCTGCAATATATATACCAATTGCTCCCCCACAACAAACAAAGATGGGACCTCAAAGGATGTTGAGAATATATGCAGGATATGAATCCTCATCCATCATCAGATATATTGAACCACAAACCAATGATGTGTTTACATCATGTTTTGCTGATTGTCACTTCAATAAAGAAGTATTCCCAACATTAGAGGGAGAAAAGAAACAAAGGGAGGAGATTTCTAGGAATGTGCAAACATTATCTTTTCTTGATCCTCCCACCCAACAACGTGAGATGGAAATGAAAAAGATTTTACATTTTCAAGAACTAGAAAATCAATTTCCCGATGAATTTACTAATTCAGAGGGCATGAATAAATCACATGTACCAGCTGTAAATGCGTCGATTAGAATTGATGTCCCAAAGACATAATTACACAATGATGTTATAGAAATCTCAAAAGAACGCCTGAAGTGTGGAGGAACAATTGACTCTAAGGATAGAAATCCTCAAAAAATAAAATGAACGAGTATAATTGAAAACCCCATTATGGAAGCGTGTGTTCCAAAAGAAACATGTAATTTAAGCATTCTTAAAGAAACACATGATGACAATCATAAAGAGAATTCCCAAGATATAGAAAACCCTGAAGGTTTTGAAAATAATGAAATCTCACTTAATTATTCCACTACCGGTGATATGTGGAATCAAAGTAATGTGGAAAATATTGATGAAATATTTTCATATTCTATGTCACATGATATAGAAAATGAAGACCCTAAACCAAAGTCTATTATGGAATGTAAAAAACAACCCGATTGGAATAAATAGAAAGACACAATGCAAGTTGAAATAAATTCACTTAATAGGCAAAGATTTTTTGGACATATCATGCTCACACCAGAAGCTGTGAAGCCTATTGGATATAAATGGGTTTTTGTGCGTAAGCGTAATGGAAAAAAATGATATATTAAGATAAAAATCATATCTTATCGCACATGGTTTTTCTCAGAGACCAGGAATTGATTATGAAGAGACATATTATCCTATTATGGATGCTATTACTTTTCGATATCTAATCAGCCTTGCAGTAGCTGAGAAGGCTAATATGCGTCTTATGGATGTTTTTATAACTTATTTATATGGGTCACTTGATAGTAGTATATATATGAGAATCTCAAAAGGATTCAAAATACCCAAAGTATTGAAATCAAAACCCAAAGACCTATATTCAATTAAATTGCAGAAATCCCTGTATGGATTAAAACAATCTGGGCACATGTGGTATAATCGTTTGAGCGAATATTTGTTAAATAAAGGGTATGTAAATAACCCCATATGCCCATATGTTTTTATTAATTAAACAACATATGTATATGCAATCATTGGTGTTTATGTCACTGATTTAAATATCATCAGAACTTTAGAATAGATCAAAAAAGCAATGAGAAACTTAAAGGATGAATTTGAAATGAAAGACCTTAGAGAAACCAAGTATTGTCTTGGATTACAAATCATGCATATACTAAGTGGTATATTTTTTTCATCAGTCAAATTACACTGAAAATGTCTTTAAACACTTTAATATGAATAAAGTGAATCCTTTAAGTACTCCAATGGTTGTTTGGTCTTTAAATACTAAGAAAGATTAATTTCGATCTTGTGAAGAAAATGAGGAGTTGCTTGGTCCAAAAGTACCATACCTTATTGCTACCGGAGCACTAAGTATCTTGTAAATTTTACTCATCTTGATATGTATTTTTCTACTAATTTATTGACAAGATT
Organism: Viscum album; assembly: GCA_963277665.1. Taxonomy (NCBI): domain Eukaryota; kingdom Viridiplantae; phylum Streptophyta; class Magnoliopsida; order Santalales; family Viscaceae; genus Viscum; species Viscum album. The sequence continues at coordinate 822,971,641 of OY728123.1, forward strand.
TAGTTCAACCCCTACATAAAGACACTGAAATGGAATTAAACATATTTTTCATTATCTTTATGGCACTAGTGATTTGGATTTATTCTATTCTAACAAATTAGAAAGGAGGATGACCAGTTTTGAAAATGTAGGTTATTTATTTGATCTGAATAACGTGCGATCACAAATTGGTTATGTGTTCACAGTTGGTGGTACTACCATATCATGGAGATCACAAAAGCAGACACTCATCGCAACATCTTCAAATCATGCAAAAGTGATAACATTACATGAAGCATGTAGAAAATGTGTTTGGTTATGGTCTATGACTCAACACATTCAAGCAAAAAGTGGATTACCTATAGATAACAACCCAACAATTTTATTCAAAGATAATACTGCATGAATCACACAATTGAAGGAAGGATTCATCAAGAATGATCAGACAAAACACATACCACTGAAATTTTCCCCTTCACGCAAGAGTTAATGAGGAATGAAGATATCAACATGCAATATGTTCGATCCAACAACAACGTTGTAGATTTATTTACAAAGACACTACCAATCATTATCTTTAGAAATCCTGTACATAATATAGGGATGCGTAGATTGGAAAATTTGTAATGTAATGTAACTTTCAGGGGGAGTCTACGTGACTGTACTCTTTTTCTTATTCTAGTTTTTATCCCATTGGGTTTTTCCGGAAAAGGTTTTTAATGAGGCAGTATCAAAACATGTATGACATTGGTAGGGATGTGCATCCCAAGGGGGAGTGTTAGGCAGCTGCTGATGGTGACTGCAGTGTTCAATAGGGGTGGACTGCCCACCCGCACCAATCCCCCTTCCCTACCCTAGTACACTACCTATAAAAGGTAGTGCAACCTCCCAGATGGTTGATGACAACTGACAGAAGGGAAACTCTAGAATCATCAATAAAATAACCATCTTTCTTTTTTGCGCATCTTTCTCCGCTATTCTAATTTTACTCATTTCCATTTTTGTTTTCACGACAATTTATAATTATATAAAAATATTTATAAAAATATTTATTTATAATTATAATTATAAATACATATATATTTATTTAATATATATTTAAAAAATTATAAATCCATAACAAATATATTTATTTTATTTATAATTATATATAGTTATATATTAATATATATATATATATATAATTATATAAATATATATAAATAATTTTAAAATATATTTATTTATAATTATAATTATAATTAAATAAATATATATTTAAATAATTATAAAGTTATAAAAAATATATTTAAATAATAAATATATTTATTATATTTATAATTATATATATATATTTATATATTAATATATATATATAATTATATAAATATATATAATTATATAAACATATTTATAAATATATTTAGTTATAATTATAATTATAATTAAATAAATATATATTTAAATAATTATAAAATTATAATAAATATAATTAAATAATAAATATATTTATTTATAATTATATTTATAAATACATATTTTCAATTATTTAAATATTTATTTACAATTATATGCATTTAGACACAAATGGAAGATGGGGTGCGACTTAGAAATTCGCGACAATGATGGGAGTTCACCGGAGGGAATCGGGCTGTGCTCGACAAGGGAGACTCCAGATCCTTCAATGTGCACATGGAAGGGAAGACTGAAGACTCTCGGGTGTAGCCTTCAAATGGAGCTATACAGATGCTCGCATCGTTTAGGGATACAACCACAAGATGAAATATAAAGAATGGTTTGCTGGCCCTCGCAAAGAAAATGTCGATGTGGTCTCAGAAAGGCTTTCTAAGGGTAAGATTTCAATTATTGCAAGACTTTTCCTTCGTAAGGGGGATAAACCGTGGATGTTGGAAGTTTGATTCATAGGGTTTCTAAAATTTGGAGGTTTTCTAATTGGAAGTGTGTGTCAATTGGCCGTGGGTTTTTCCATTGCCTTTTTTTCCTTTTAATGAACTCAAGCAATGAACATGGAGTTTTGGATCTTTATTTCTAAAGCCGGACACTCTCTGTCTTCATGATTGGAACATAGATTTTGATTTTTCTGATGTCAAGAATGCTTTTTCATAGGCCTAGGTGAGTATTCATGGGTTGAACTAGATTTTATGTCATCCCAAAATTTTACATGACATCACCACTGCCCTTGGAGTCCTAATTAGACTGGGCAGGGAGACAGAACATGTGAGATTTGGCCACTTCACATAGATTTTGGTGGAGGTAGACCTTAGCACCACACTCATTGACAATGTAACTCTTTATACGCCTAATAATGACATTAATATGATAATTTAGAATGAAAAGTTTCCTCCCTAGCGTATGGCGTGAAATTCTGTTGGGCACTCAATGGAGGAATGTCATCATAATGCTTTCTATTGCAAATGAAATGCCAAAGGGCATATGGAGAAGGACTATAGAAGGGCAGTGGTGGTGGACAATGTCTCACATGTCTCAAAGACACAGGAGATTTGGATGGGGGTTTCTCTAGTGACGCAGGATGAAAAGGCTCACCTCCATCCATGAGGTGTTTCACCTAGATGTTACTAGGGGTTGCAAGTTGTGAAGAGAAATCTATATTTTAAAGAGGATTTGTGTAGGATAAAGGAAGATGTAATGGAAATTACTCCAGAACAATCTGACCATGAGGATTGTGTCCAGGATAAAAATGATTGTGACCAATGATGGGAACCTATCACTACCAAAAGAAAAGGGAAAGAGAAGGTGTTGGACGATGAGGGATTTCAGATGATCACTTCTAGGAAATCCAGCGCACCCATTCTTGTGTCTAGACAGGCCCTACATCCAATTGAAGTTGAGAAGAAGCAGAATGAACCCCAAGTGAAGAATGGGGCTGATTTATCTTTGCTTGTTTCTGAACCTTCTATGCATGTTGATGCACTTACTCCGCAGGTTGGTATGGAAGGTGAAACAGGTGGTGTAATTGGTGAAACACTGGCAGGAATTACAAAATCAGTGGAGCGAGTCAATTCACCACAAGACCCTGGACCTGACACAAACAAACTTACTATGCTTTACATCTTTAACAGGTCTCTCTGTAGGGAATAATTCCACAAGGAATTTGTCAACCCTCGTGCTGTAGATCAATTCTTAGAAATTGGAGAGAATATACCGAATAGGGATTATGCTGACATGAAGGATGATTCTACTGGAGGCATTGAACCTCATGGAGAGGATGGTGTTTCATTAGGTATGAATGATCAAGATACTTGAAAGACTCCCAAATAATGGAAGAGAGGAAAGAATCTTATAAGTCTAGGTGGCTTGCAAGAAAGAGGCGACATACACAACAAAAAGTGATTGTTGTTTGATCATGCTGTGTGTGGTCCTTTTTGGTGCCATTTTTTTTATTTTGAACCCCCTTCTATCTATGTTCCATACTTTATTTTTTTAATAATATTTTTTGGGACCATGGATAATAATTCATGGTTCACACCATTTTGAGTAATTATATACATGTAAATTTGTTATTTATATTTATTATACTATTAAAATCAGGTCTTTATTAGCGCTAAAAAGCACTGATAAAATACATCTTTATCAGTGCTATAATTTTAGCGTTAATAAAACTACTCTTTATCTGCTCTTTTTTGAAAGTGTTCATAAAATCCTTATCCAATCTTTTAAAAATAACCCTAACAATGTCTCCTCGTTCGTGCTCTTCAAGCTCTCGTGGAACCTGATTGATGCCACTTCTCTCACTCTTCATCGATCTTCTCGACGAATTAATCCTCTCAAAATCTACGATATGTACCGATTTATTTTATTAGTTCCTGAAGATCCATTGCTTTCTGGTTGACACCACCCTACTCCCATCACAACACAAGCACGCCGACCTTTCCTCAATAATCCATGGTTAATTCTCAAAACACACCCATCACATTCCAAACTAGCTGATCCGGGTGTTGTGAACTATTACTCCTAAACTTCGAGTTTTCATGAGAAGTTGTGTCAAGTCTTGATTTTTCCTTATCTGCTATTGGTGTACTTGAATTTATATTGATGTTTCATTCTATTCGGTTAAAGATTATTTTTGGTGTTTATAAATCTTTTCATGTTTGGGGGTGAAGTGGGAGTTGAACCGACGACACATGGTGAGATCATAGAGTTTGGAAAACCTTATGGAGCTCCTATACACAGTTCCGAGTGGCTCCTTGTGACACCAATGTGATTGGAACATGACTTTCCAATAATGTGACCTAGTCAATTGTGATAACTAATTATCCTTGGATTTTGTTTCAAATTTTCATTGTTTTCAAACTATCTTGATTATATAATGCTAATTTTATTTAGGTGATGCATGATTTTAAAAGTTTGAAATCTTGATTCAAAATGGAAAGAGTTTGGTTTTGAAAATGGCGAGTGAGTTTTCTAAGGTAGTTTGAAAATAAATTCGCTATTTAATTTTCCAAAAAATGTTTTTAATGGGTAAACATTTTATTAAGAAGTGATTTTAAATAAAGGGTGACATGATTTTTAGCGGTGAAAATCATTTTAAAAAACTAATAAAAGTGTCCCAATGATTTATTAGGATAAGATTCATCAGGTTTTTATAATGTAAATATGATTTTAAGGGTAAATGATTGGTTTTAAATTAATAATTTTGAATTAATAATTTTGAATTAATAACTATTTTGAATTAATAATTTTGAATTATTTTTTTGATTATCTTGAATTAATACTTTTAAATTAATAAATTATATAAATAATTTATAAATAATTTTGATTACCTTGAATTGATAATTTTGATTATGTGTATATAAATAATTTTGATCATGTGTGTATAAATAATTTTGATTAGAAATAATTATGTGTATATAAATAATTTTGAATATGTGTATATAAATATTTTGTTCAACATAATTTATAAATAATAATGAAAAAAAATTCTAAATCTATTTTTAAATATATATATTTAATATATTAAAAAAATATATTTATATAATTATAAATTTATTTTATAAATATATATATTTATGAACGCATATTTATATAATTATATATATATACATATATATATATATATAAAATTATATAAATATATTTATAAATATATATATTTATTTAAAAATTAAAGATAAAATTTAAAATTATAATATTTTTTTAATTGGAATAATTGAGTATTGGAAAACTATATTTTTAATAAGAGTTACTTTTGTCATAATTCCAAAACATTTCTTTTCTTTTCTTTTACAAATTATCACCAAATAAGATGGAGATAAATTACAATCATTTCTTTTCTTTTACTAAATTTCACATCAAAAAACAATGAAGATAAATTAAAACTACAATCATTGCTTTGCTTAAACATTTTTTTAAATTTTAAATTTTATATTAATATATTTGTCTTATTTTAAATTTTATCTATTTTTATTGTCTTGAAATTATAATGATATATTAAAATCAAGGTATGTGATCACTTGAGATCCATTGCTCCCACTCAAACATCTTTGTTTGTTTTTAATTTTCCCAAATGGTTTGAACAACGTGCACATAAGTGATCTTATTTGTCCTTGATCAACCTCGTTGATTCTCTACTCAATCTCTCTTTCCCTAAGCCATTGTTGGTTCACCCTCTCCCTCATATTCAAATTCATTTTCACTCATTCATCATTATTTCTCACTTCAATTGCATGGAGCTCCTAACTGTGCACCACAAAAACCTTTCCCACTTATCATGTAAGGTGGTGACTGCAAATGATAAGTAGACAGAGTTTTTTGTGGCACACAATGGGCAATCGACTCCAAGTTCCAAATATCCCTCCCATTCCCATGTTCCATATAATCTCTCTTTCCTCGATCCATTATTGGTTCACACTCCCCCTCACCTTCACATTCATTTTCACTCATTCATCATTATTTCTCACTTTGATTGCAAGGAGCTCCTAGTTGTACAATGAAAAAACACTGCCCATTTATCATGTAATGTGGTGACTAAAAATGACAAATAGATAGTGTTTTTGTGGTGTACAAATAGTATTCGACTCTAAGTTCCAAGTATCCCTTTTGCTCCCATGGATTAAAATCAAACAATTCTACCCATTTGTTTCCAAGTATCCTTCCTAATCCCATGAATTAAAACCAAAATGTCTTTTTTAAACATGTCATTACCTTGTGTATTTTATTTTTAGTGACCATTAGAGTATCATCTTTCAATATTGTTTTTTTTCTTTAGGAAACCAAAATATGAAAAGTATTTTATGCCAAATGTTGAGAGATAAAATTTTAAATCTGACCAATTGTAATTTTTATATAAAAATAGTTATCAAGGATTAATATAGATAGCTGGTTTTAAAGCTTTGTATTAAAGTCCATATGCTGATCACCTATATGTAGAGTTCTGATAGGGGAGTGATCTCTCCCAGGACCCGAATTGGTGCAAGAGATGATATATTTGGTTCATATAATATAGAAAATATTAATTATAACTCACGTTAGTAAAATCATAACCATTAATAAACCAATTTATGTCTTTAAAATCATAACCATTAATAATCTTACCTTACACTAATATTTTAATCATAAGATGAACTTTTTCTATGAAATAGTTTTTACACTTTATTTATTTTGTTCAATATTAATATTACCAAATAAAATAGGATAGCTATGAATCAAAAATTGATGGATGCCAATCGTATGACAAAAGATTATGAGGACAGGGTGAAAGAGTTCATCAAGTTTGAAAAAGATCATGCATATGACCCTTCTCAAATCATTTTTTTGTGTTTACGCTGTTGTTATTCAAGACTAATTAGTCCAAAGGAGTTGGAAGAACACTTGATCCATCATGAAATAGATCAAAGTTATAAATGTTGGACTAAACATGGGAAAAAACTAAATATAGCTAGTGACTAAGATAAGAATTTGTTTTATGGATCATATGATATGATTAAAATTGTGGACAACGATGAAGACCATATTGAGGATGTAATTACAAGTGTGAATGATGATGAAGATTTTATTTAAGAAATGGAAAATAAAGTTGAAGATGAACTTTGTGATTGTCCAAAATTATTTGAGAAGTTAAATAGTTGTGAAAAGATTCCATTAAATGCTGGTTGTACTAAATATACAACATTTTAAACCATACTGAAGCTATATAATTTAAAAGATGGAAATGGATGGGGTGATGTCGGTTTTATTGAACTACTAATGATATGATCCCAGAATATAATAAGCTTCCTTGTCAAATACATAATGCTAGAAGAATGAAACATTCAGTGAGTATGATCTCTGAAAGAATGCATGCCTATCCAAATGACTTTATATTGTTTCACAAGGACCAAAAATCACTTAAAAATGACCAAAGTGTGGTTCTTCTCGATATAAGAATGATTAATCAGGTCCTATGAAAGTTGTATGAGACTTTACAATCATTCCAAGGTTTAGGTCCCTATATGGAAGTGAGGAGACTGCAAGATAATTGACATGACACATAGATACAAGAAATAAAAATGGGGGGCTTCGTCGCCCGACATACTCTCCTTAGTGGAAAATAATTGATCACGAGTATCATAAAGTTGGAAATGATCCAATAAACCTTTGTCTTGTTCTATCTACAGATGAATTAAATCCTTTTTATTTTCAAAGCAACACTCACAATACATGGTCGATTATGTTGGTCAATTATAAATTTCCATCGTGGTTATGCATAAAATGAAAATACATTATGTTATCTTTGCTTATATTAGGACCAAAACAACTGAGTAATGATATTGATGTTTATTTGTCTCCATTGATCGAAGATTTGAAATTATTATGGGATTTAGGTGTTACATTGTATGATTCTTATAGAAATAATTATTTCACATTGAGAGCCATGTTGTACAGGATGATAAATAACTTTCCTACTTATGGAAATTTGCCAGGATACAGAATTAAATGAACTCAAGGGTATCCCATTTGTGAAAAGGTACAAAATCAATTAGGTTGAAACATTCATTAAAGACTGCGTTTCTAGGAGATCGTAGATTTCTACCCCATCAACATAAATACTGATCTAGGATGACATCATTCGATGAGAGTTCATAAGAACATACAACACCATATCCACTAACAGGTGATTAACTATTTGAGAAAGTAAAAGATATGGACACTTCTTTTGGAAAAACTTTTTTGAAAAACCTTACAAAAAACGATCGGAAAAAGTGATCAGTTTTTTTGAAGTACCATACTAGAATTGTTTGCACCCTAAAAATTTTATTGATGTCATGCATATGGAAAAAATGTATGTGATAGTGTCATTGGGACATTACTAAATGCACATGAAAAAACGAATGATGAAATTGAGGCTAGGTTGGAAATGATTGAAATGAGAATACACGAAGAGTTATAGTGAAAGGTGAAAAATATAATTTTCTTCCTCCTGCTACTTACACTTTTTACATACAAGAGAGATAACAGTTTTTCAACTTCCTAAATTATGTAAAGGTTCGAGATGGGTATTCTTTGAATATCAAGAATATCATGTAAATTAATGATTTAAAGTTATAAAGGGTCTGAAATCATATGACTATCGTGTTTTGATGCAAGATCTAATGCCTAAAACTTTACGTTGAATCTTTCCCAAAAAATTACATCATACATTAAACAAACTCTTTTTCTTTTTCAAAGTTAAATGCGGTAAAGTTATAGACTTGATGGAATTTTAAACTATGGAAAATGAAATTGCTACCATATTATATGATTTGGAGACATTCTTACAGCCACAATTCTTTGATATGATGGTTCAATTAATGGTTCACTTGGTAAGAGAGATTCAACTATGTGGTCCTATACATTATAGATGGATGTACCCCATTAAATAAAATATGAATATTTTGAAAGGGTATGTCAAAAATCAAATTCGTCCAGTAGGTTTTATTATGGAGTGATATGTTGTTGAGGAATTCATTGAATTATATACCGACTACCTATCTGGTGTGGAAAGCATTGGTCTACCAAAATCTTGTCACATCGAGTGGGTTGTGGGTGAAGGAATTTATGGAATAGATAATATCACAATTACTATTATAGATCGAGGAAAGGACCACCTTTACCTTTTTTATAATAATTTAGAGGTTTCCCTATATTTTGAAACTCAAAAAAAAAATTATTAGGAATTTTAATCCATCAAGGGATGAAATTTGGGTACCAAATACACATAATCAATAGTTTATAGGATGGTTTCAAGGCCATATTTTTAAGAAGTTAGCTAAAAATACAGATTCAATTTCAAAATGACTTCAATGGCTAGCTAGAGGACCATGTGTGCTTGTATTATCTTATAATGGTTATGTAATTAATGGATATACATTCTATAGAAATAAACATGATGAACATATTACCATGAAAAATAGTGGAGTTACACTTGTGGATGAAGTGATGCATGTATCTGGTACCAAGGAAAAAAATAAAATTTATGTGAATATTTCATACTTTGGAATCATCAAACAAATATGTGAGTTGGATTATACAACATTCCAAGTGCCAATTTTTTGATGTAAGTGGTTTGATAATAGGAGTGCTATTAAAATAGACGAATTGAGATTTATGAAAGTGATTTTTAGTAAGGAAGGGTACAAAGATAAATCATTTATAATGACATCACATGTAGTACAAGTATTTTATGTTCCAGATCCCATAAATTAAAAGTGGTTAATTGTTATTTTATCGAACAAAACCACTGAAGGGTCAGATGTCAATTCAACTGAGGATGAACCTTTTATTAGAACATTGCAATCATTTCTTAGCGGTCCCAATGTAGATAGGGTCTTGTATATTAAAGGATAACATAATGAAGGGTTTTGGATACTCAATAAAGGGTTCAAATCCCTTCAACCTTTAAAAAAGACAATTTAATAATCAGATCATATTTTTTTATAATATACATTGTGTTACCTCATATTATTATCTATTCACTATTGCATTTACATAACCTAAATTAAATTTTCAACCAATTCTGAAGATAATGACTTCTGCATATGCCAATGCTTCCAATCATAAGAAACAATACGTTTCTCAAAATGCTAGTGCTCTAAAAGCAGGGGAACAACAACCTTTAGCACATGCCGATGCTACTAATCTAGAGGAATAATATATTGACGATGTTGAAGCTGAGGAAATTATAGACAGTGAACAACTGGTGTCTTATAAAAAATAGGATCACCATAGAGTGATGATGTTAATAAAAATTGATAATGTGAGAAACAACAACATCAAATTTGAGGTTGGATGGAATGCATGCATCCTACCTGTTAACCCCAACAAAGCAATGTTCAGTAGTTACATTGGGCTCACTACTTGCATGCACATGATGATTGATTTAGACTTGTGGAAAAATTTTATGCATGTTCTTAAGACATTGATTTGGGAAGAGATTAGGGTAACATTATGATATAATTTATTTATTTTACTAAAAAACAAAATAATAAAGCACTGAATTACTCTTCATTATCCCATGCAGAGTTCATTTATAGTAGATGAAGCCCAAATGAAATTTGTATCAATGATTGCTAGAAAGGCTTATAGAGTCTTTCACACAATTATTACTAAGTTTCATCTCAGTGATGTTGAAGGGAAAATAAACCTGCACCTACCATAGATGTATGCACACCTAATAAACTAATAAGAACGAGATGTGTTTATTGGTTTTCGTGAGGAGAAATATTTTTAAGTACATTGTGTCTGATAATACATTGATTGAAAATATGTGTATTAATCACGTTGATTAAGAATTATTAATTTATGAAACAACAACTGAGTGTTGAAAATAAGAAATGGGCAGTAAAACCAATGTACCCCTACTATAAAGCAAGGATGGGGTATGATCCACTTATAAAAAATTAGTACTTATTTTAAATATAATGTAATAATTTTATGTGACATAAAACAAAAACATAATTATGTTACTTTGTTTATATACAGATTTATGAATCAAAATCAAAATCCACTTCCATCCCATGTCACGTGCTATAGAAGGAGGCACGCGCAAATAAATAAGGGATACTAATATATAAAAACACATAAAAATTGTGGGAAGAATGTGTAAGTATGAAATAATAAAAATTTGTTTTTCTTTAAATCGATATTACATAATAATGATTACTATTTTCATATATTTTTAATTTGAATTAGGCACAAGAATCATCATCAGCTGTACTTGATAAAAAACTACTATCAGTGTCCTTGAAGCATCCAGAACAATATAGATGCATCAGAGATGTGGGTTTTGGGGTGTCACCCAGAACATATTTTTAGAAAAGAAATGAACAGGGGGATAAGGACAAGAAAATGAAAAAGTTGAAGGCATGATTAGATGATCTAGAAGAAAAATTTAATTGGTAGTCAGAGTTGCTAGTAAATGTTATGGGAAGGAATCAAAGATAAGAAAAAACACAAGAACAACCACTACATGAAGATCCCCCAACCCCACCAGCTTTGAGGTGAACCATTCCCCTCAAAGAGTTATCTTAAAAGAGGCAATCAATATTTTCATAATTTTTTCTATGAAATGTGAATTAGATAAACATTGATACCTTTTCTATACTAATATTTTATAAGGTGAAAACGATTATGATTTATATCTATCAAATCCCACCCATCATCTTGTTGCGAGGGGTACCATGTCTAATATCCAGGGAGACATTCTATATAAAAGACAACTTCCAATAGTTCACATGAGAGTGGCGATTAACACAACTCAAGAGCTGAGCACCGAGCTACCTGTTCCACTTGATGATGCATATATTCATATGGCCAAGAAATCTATTGGAAAATTCATATCATAGTAGTTAGTTCTTGTAAAAAAACATGTCGACAAGGAGGTATTCATTTCCAATTTATTTTTCATTAAAAAACTTTAACAATTAATTAAAAAAGGTCTGAACTAATGAATGTTTTTACAGATAGAAAAAGGAAAGGGGGTGAAATAGAAGGTTGAATCAAAACAATATAAAGGATCAACCAACCAATTGAAAATATCTTCATAAAGTACCTTTACCCCGCTTGTTCAACTTCCACATTTACTAACATTAAAGGATCATATAGATACAATGATAACAAATAGTGATACAACCACATTGATTATAAAGAATAGATATACAGAGAGGCCACTATAGACTATATTGGTCTTGAGAATGTAAATGAAATCCTCAAGCATGAATGTCTAGGAGTCACAATTGTAAATACATACATGAGGTGTGTTTTTATGATTTGTTTTTCCAATAGCTGATCTACTATGTTAATTGTGACTAAATACTATTCATAATATTTGCAGGCATATATATGAATACTATTTGAAGGGAAAACCTTGTGAATAGAAATTTGGAATCATTAGTCCTCAAATCACTTTTACACAAGAATTCAAATCTAAACCAAATAAAATTTAATTAATAGAAGAAAAACTTGGCCATAATGTTTGAAAGCAAACTTATAGATGATATAATCTTCTTAACACTCATGATTTAGAGGTAAAACTCTACAATTTAATCATATAAAATATATTTTTATTAATTTCATTGATTATTCTTTTTTATTTTTTAGGTAGCATTGATTACTCACTGCATTCAATTGTTAATATATACATGAGGTGTGTTTTTATGATTTGTTTTTCCAATATCTGATCTACTATGTTAATTATGACTGAATACTATTCATATTTTTTGTAGGCATATATATGAATACTATTTGAAGGGAGAACCTTGTGAATAAAAATTTGGACTCATTAGTCCTCACATCACTTTTACACAAGAATTCAAATCGGAACCAAATAAAATTTAAGTAATAGAAGGAAAAATTGGCCACAATGTTTGAAAGAAAACTTATAGATGATATAATCTTCTTAACACCCATGATGTAGGGGTAAAAATCTAAAATTTAATCATATCAAATATATTTTCATTAATTTCATTATTTATTCTTTTTTATTTTTTAGGCAGCATTGATTACTCACTATAATCAATTTGGATACTCCAAAGATCTTTTTTCTAGATTCAATACATGGATACCCAAAAAACTAACCACATGTGATGAAATTTATCAATTTTTAATACATTGCATGTAATTTTTTACAACTAAACTTAAAGTTATACATTTTATATTGTGTTTTAATGAAAATTATGTTATGATAGAGAGGTGTTTAAATATCATCAAAATGATGGCATGAGGACAATCTATGAATACAATGAGCCTATCGACTTCTATAAGTGGATAAGTATTAGGGTGCATATAATAATAATTCACCATAAAAACATATATAAAAAATTACTTATTTTTATCAATGTTTCTGTAGTGTCTAAAAAAACAAAAAACAAATATTATAGTTATTATGTTTGAAAATTTATGAAAGATATCATATGCCATCAACAAACTAGCATCTCCAAAAAGGTATTTTAAAAGATAATTACAATTTCATTTAAAATATTTATTAATCATTTGTTTATTTATATTTTTCTATTACTACCAGGACTATTGACAATCCTTGAATTCACAAGAGGAAATATATTTTTTTAGAAATTAATGGGTAACATATATGGAGTTAGAACATATACAGACATCATGAAAAGGTAACTATCTACAAATTATTCAGTTGATTTTTATCATCATTTTATCCACTTTTTTAGTTAATTTAATTATCATTTTTATCTAATACTTTATTACAAAAATACATAATTAATTTTTGACATATAGGAATCAACCATAACTTAATTTGATACACGATGTGTCCGATATGACTCAAATTGTGTGTTTTTAGTTTAAAATTGACATTTTAGTTGAAAATACATGTCACATACTCAAAACTAAGCAAACAAATTCATATTATTTTGATACTTTATAAAAATAATCCATAAGTCATTTTTGATGTGTAGGAATCATTCAAACCTAAATTAGACACACGATGTGGCTGGTATGACTCAAAGTTTATGTTTTTAGTTTAAAATGAAATTTTAGTTCAAAGCACGCGTCACTCACTGAAAACTAAGAAAACATGTTTTTATTTTTTTTGATAATTGAGGAAAAATATTCATAATTCATTTGTGATGTGTAGGAATCAGTCTCATATCAAACCAATACATGATGTGACTGGTATGACTCAAAGTGCATGTTTTCAGTTTAAATTGGTATTTTAGTAAAAAATACACATGACATACTCAAAACCAAGAAAACAAATTTTTATTTATTTGATACTTTAATAAATGATTATTAAGTCATTTTTGACATGTAGTAATCAACTTCACATCAATCCGATGCATGGTGTGACCTATCTGATTCGAAGTGTGTGTTTTTAGTTTAAAATGAAATTTTAGTAAAAACCACAAGTGACATACTCAAAACTAATAAAACACATTAATATTGTTTTGATACTTTAGAAAAACAATCCATAATTCATTTTTTATGTGTAGGAGTCAACCTAACATCAATATGACACTTGATGTGACCGGTATGAATCCAAGTGTATCTTTTTTTTTAAAATTGACATTTTAGTAAAAAATACAAATGAGATACTAAAAAATAATAAAATACATTAAAATTGTTTTTATAATTTATAAAAATGATACATAATTCATTTGTGACATATAGGAATTATCCACACCTCAATATGAACACGGTGTACCCTGTATGACTCAAAGTGTTCATTATTAGTTTAAAATTGACATTTTAGTTCAAAACATGTATCACGCATTGTAAAATAATAAAATATGCTCAAATTGTCTTGATAATTTATAAAAATGATTCATAAGTAATTTTTTATGTGTATAAATCAATATCACATAAAACCAACACACAATGTGACCGGTATGAATCAAAGTGCGTGCTTTCAATTTAAAATGAAATTTTAGTAAAGAACACAAGTGATATACTAAAACCAATAAAACACATTCATATTATTTTTATAATTTAGGAAAATGATTCATAATTCATTTTTTGTTGTGAAAAAATTAGCCTCACCTCAATATGACACACGGTGTGTCCGGTATGACTCCAAGTGTGCCCTTTTATTTAAAATTGAAATTTTAGTAAAAAAGTAATGTGATATACTAAAAACAAAGAAAACAAATTTGGATTGTTTTGATACATTAGGAAGATGATAAATAAGTCATTTTTTACATGTAAGAATCATTCACACCTCAATCTAATACACAATGTTTCCGATACGACTCAAAGTGTCTGTTATTAGTTTAAAATTGAAAATTTAGTTCAAAACGCGTACCATTCACTGAAAAACAAGAAAATAATTGTCTTGATAATTTAAGAAAATGATTTATAAGTAATTTTTTATGTGTAGGAAACATTCTCATGTCAAAATAACACACTATGTGACCGATATAACTTAAAGTGAGTGTTTTCAGTTTAAAATGACATTTTAGTAAAAAACAAGTGACATGCTCAAAACAAAACGAGTGAATTTATATTGTTTTTATACTTTAGTAAAATAATACATATATCCTTTGTGACATATAGGAACCAACCTCACCTCAATCTGATGCATAGTGTTACCAATATGACTCCAAGTGTGTCTTTTTATTTAAATTTGACATTTTAGTAAAAAAGAAAAGCGACATACTTGAAATGAAGAAAACACATTAATATTGTTTTAATACTTTAGTAAAACTATCTATAAGTAAATTTTGAT
Source organism: Viscum album (assembly GCA_963277665.1). Classification (NCBI taxonomy): domain Eukaryota; kingdom Viridiplantae; phylum Streptophyta; class Magnoliopsida; order Santalales; family Viscaceae; genus Viscum; species Viscum album. The sequence goes on from OY728123.1 coordinate 822,987,284, forward strand.
GTTTAAGAATCATCCACACCTTAATCCGACACATAATGTGTCTGGTATAACTCATAGTGCGCATTTTTAGTTTAAAATTGAAATTTTAGTTGAAAACACATGTCACATAATCAAAACCAAGAAAACACATTCATACTATTTTGATAATTTAATAAAATGTTCCATAAGCCATTTTTGACATGTAGAAATCATCCTCACATCAATTTGATACACGATATGCTCGATATGACCTAATATGTCCATTATTAGTTTAAAATTGACAATTTAGTTCAAAATGTGTACCACTCAATAAAAACTAAAAAACACACTTTTATTGTCTTTATAATTTAGGAAAACAATTCATAAGTCATTTGTGACATATAAGAATCATCTCACATCAAACCGACACAAGATGTGATTGGTATGACTCAAAGTGCGTGTTTTAAGTTTAAAATGATGTTTTAGTAAAAAAAACAACTAACATACTCAAAACCAAGAAAATGAATTCATTTTTTTGATACTTTAGGAAAATGATCCATAATTAATTTTTTATTTTTAGGAATAAACCACACCTCAATCCATGATATTATCGGTAATACTCCAAGTGTGTATTTTTATTTAAAATTGACATTTTAGTAAAAAAGAAAAATGACATACTCAAAATGAAGAAAACACATTTGGATTGTTTTGATACTTTAGGAAAATGATAAATAAGTAATTTGGGACATGTAGGAATCATACACACCTCAATATGATATATGGTGTGCCTGATATGGCTCAAAGAGTTCGTTATCTATTTAAAATCGTCATTTTAGTTCAAAATGCATGTCACTCACTAAAAACTAAGAAAACACACTCAAATTGTCTTGATACTTTAGTAAAATGTTTCATAAGTCAGTTTTAACATGCAGGAATCAGTCTCATGTCAAAATGACACGCGATGTGACCGGTATGATTCAAAGTGTGTGTTTTTATTTTAAAATGGTATTTTAGTAAAAACACTAGTGACATACTCAAAACTGAGAAAACACATTTATATTGTTTTGGTACTTTAGGAAAATGATCCATAAGTCATTTGTGACATGTAGGAATCAACCTTACCTCAATCCAATGCACACTATGACTAGTATGACTCAAAGTGTTCCATTTTATTTAAAATTGATAATTTAATAAAAAAGACAAGTGACATACTCAACAAAAAAAAGAAAACACATTTAGATTATTATAATATTTCAGAAAAAAATCCATAAGTCATTTGTGACATGTAGGAATTATAAGCGCCTCAATACAACACACAGTGTGTTTGGTATGACTCAAAGTGCGTGTTTTCAGTTTAAAATTGTCATTTTAGTTGAAAACACACATCACATACTCAAAACTGAGAAAACACATTCAAATTGTTTTTATACTTTAGGAAAATGATCTATAATTCATTTGTGATGTGTATGAATAATCCAATCCTCAATCAAAATACACAGTGTTACCGGTATGACTCAAAGTGTCCGTTATCAGTTTAAAATTGACAATTTAGTTCAAAATGCATTTCACTCACTAAAAACTGAGAAAACACGCTCAAATTGTCTTGATAATTTAGGAAAATGATTCATAAGTCATTTGTGATGTATAGGAATCAGTATCACATCAAAAATGAAACACGATGTTACTAGTATAACTCAAAGTGAACGTTTTCAGTTTAAAATGACATTTTAGTAAAAAACACAACTAACATACTCAAAACTGAGCAAATACATTTGGATTATTTTGATACTTTAAAAAAATGATCCATAAGTCATTTGTGATGTGTATGAGTTGGCCTCAACTCAATCCAATGCACGGTGTGACTGGTAAGATACAAAGTGTCTGTTATCAGTTTAAAATTGACATTTTATTAATGTATTCTTTCATATTTATGTTTAATTTATTTCTTTATAGTATTACTAACATAAGATTTTTTTCCTTATATAGGTGGATTATTTTGCTTGAGGTGGGGTGTTTTTTTCATCAATTGATACCATGATTGGGATTTTTGAAAGGGGGTTGGGTGCCAAAGATAATGAAACCATTGATGTTTTTGAATGTTTGTGATAAATTTTACTTTCTAATGTAATTGTAAATTTTTTTTTTAAATTTCTATAATATAGTGTTTTTTCTTTTATTTGTGATGTAATTTTTATTTTAATTAAATTATTAATTTTCCATATCCTGTATTTATTACTACTATTTACATTTGGTGCTTTAGTGTGCATCAACATGGCCTTTATCAGTATTATAAGTAGTATTTATAAAGGGGTACCTTTATTAGTGGTAGACTAGCACTGATAAAAGGGCCCCCATTTTAACAGTGATTATATCAACAACTATTTTTTAGTGCTATTGATGAATTTTTTTAGTGCTGTTAAAATCTTTTTCTCTAGTAGTTATGAAATATTTAATATTTTATCTATTTTTAACACATGATATTAGTTGAACCATCACATATGAGTCGAAGAACAAATTAGATGATGAGCTTAAGAGGATACAAAAGGAGATGTTAGATGAATTTTTGAGAATAAGTTGATTCCAAATAGTGAGTATCTTTAGAAAATATCCATATAACATGAACACACAAAAAATTTGAGTAAACCTCTTAAATGAAGGTTGATGAAACATTTTGAAGTTTATGGAATCATATAAAATGATATTTTAAAGTTTTAAATAAGTTTGAGAAGTCTTTAGTTTCATCGAAGAACATGTGTTGTGCATACCATCACTAGTACAACATGTATTTTAGATGAAATTTTTTTCACATCAGTTATTTTATAACCGACATGAAAAATATGAGAAGAATTTTTTCACATCAATTATTTGATAATCGATATAAAAAATTCATTTTTCTCAGGACAGTTATCAAATAAACGATGTGAAAATCCATTTTTTCATGTCGGTTATCACATAGATGACATGAAAAGCTTTTAAAACTTTTATAAAATGTTAGGAAGAGTCATTTTGTATTCATTCATTCACGCAGAAGCTGTCAATTCTATCTAATGCAGTGAACCCTAACCCTTCTTTCTATGATCTGTTGGCCTTGACACTCTTTCAGTGTGCATTAACCACCGTAATCCACCCTCACCTATCTTCGACCACCGGTTTCAATCTCTATATGCTGTCATACTATTTTCATAATTGTATCAATTTTCCCCCTTTAGATATCATTTTACAGTTTATTTTTATTGTTTTTATTTTTCATGGTTCTAAGGTATTTTAATTTTTAGTTTCAGTTCAAATTTTCCATTTTATTTTTCATTACCACTCCTTCTATTCTATATTTATATTTATAGTTTATATTATTCACACTTCTAGGGTATTTTTCAATTGATTAATTATTTTTTTAGATTTAAGTTTAATTAAATGATTATTTTATTAATTTGTATTGTAAATAATGATGTGTGTCTATGGTTTTTTTTGCATTGTAAACAAATTTTTTGAAGGTATAGTGGATTATGAAGTTTGAATTCAGAGTATTTATAATATATATTTATGCGATTATGCTGATTTCACAATACATTTTGATTTTTTATGAAAGAATGATAATTAAATATGTTCAAAGTGATATTTTTATCATATATGTTATTTTTCTTTTATTTGTGAAAAATTTTATGATATTTATTATTATTATTTATAAAAGTAATTTTGAAATAAAATTTTAAAATATAAAAACTTATTTTCAAATCATGATATTTGTTATATGTAATAATGAGTCATAGTTATATTACTGCACCATGAACAAGTGATGAATATGAGGAAGGTGTTGATGCTTTTTTTGGAATTTTCTAAATGAAATGTTTCAGATGACGACTTGTTATTTTGTCCATGCTTGAAATGTTTAAATATGAAGAAGTTAAAAATTAGATAAATCAAATATCATTTAATTTTTCATGGTTTTAATCCAAGTTACAACTCTTGTATTTGATATGGTGAAACTGGGAAGATTCCAGATTTATTGATGATGATGATTTTCAAGATGAAAAGTCAAATCAAATTGAATAAATTATTTGTGTTATTGAAGTGTAAGAAATTGGGAAAGAATTGATAATTGACATCTATATGGTGATGCTGGAAAACCATTGTATCTATATTTTATGAAATTTATAGTTTTATCAACAGTGTTAAGATTGATTAACTTGAAGGTGAAAAATAGATGGAGTGATAAGAGTTTTACAGAATTTCTACAACTATTGAAAGACATACTTCCTAAAGAAAACGATCTTACAGATTCACATTATAATTTGAAGAAAATATTATGTCTAATGGGTTTGGGGTATAAGAAGATACATGTCTTCCCAAATGACCATGTTCTATATAGAAAATAATATGAAGGTATGTCAGAGTGTCCTAAACTTGATACATCACAGTATAAGTCAAAAGAAAAATCACAGTTTTATTTAACATTTACAAAGAATTTTGATAAGAAAATTTGATATCTTCCTATAATCACTCATTTGAAATGTTTATTTTTAAATTAAAATGATGTAAAAATGTTAAGATGGCATGTAGATGAGAATATATCTGATGTAAAATTACATCATCTAGATGATTGTGCACAATGGAAGAAATTTAATCAATGCTATTATTTGGAAATGAAGTTATAATTCTCAAACTTAGACTGTTGATAGATGAAATGAATCCATATTAAATCCTTAGTAGAAAACAAGTTCATGGCCTATTTTATTGATAATTTATAACTTATCTCCTAATTTATTATGACATGGAAATATATAATGTTGATTTTAATGATTTATGAAAAAAAAGCTGCAACATCTCCTAATCGGATACTCTCTCATGTGGCCAAAAGGGTTGGTTATGAGACCTCAAGTGCGACTCCCCATATTCCAGAGGATTCTGAATAATAGTGAGGGTGTAATGATATAGTGGGGATACTATACCCCCTGGTATAGAGTTACATAGTAGAAAAAATAAGAAACATAAATAGATATAATTAGAGTAATAAACATAGAGGAAACCATATATAACATAACTTGGAAAGAAAAGGAAGAACCAACAAACCAATAATAAGGAATCATGTAATGACAAGCCGAGATGTATCTAAATTTCAAAATAAAAAAATACAAATAAAATAATTAGATGAAACCAAATAAACTCAAAAGACCCCGGTCCTGAACCCCAGGTTAGTCCCATCTCCAAACACTATCCCAACCAATAAATTAATAACTTAGCAACAAGGTCCCTTGCCCTTGTCCAAACCTGCATCCATGAAATCTTCTTAAGTACCAAATGCTGGCCTGAATAGGGTGTGAGTAAAAATAAGTAGGTCGACACCACCATTTCTAAATATAACAAGTCTGATAATAAGTGTATTCAATAAAGTGATAAAAAAATGTATTAATTAATCAGTTAATATAATATAACAAGCAACCTGTTTCGACACTACTCTAGGATATCTTTGAGCATGTAGCACAACCATGCCAACCAACAAACATATATCCATGGAAAAATCAAAAAAATTTGGTCCAAGACCTCTATATAAGAATTTTAATATGTGACTAGGTAGAGCCCAATCAATATAAGCATTACATCATGAAACTGGGTAGAACCCTCTCAATATATGCATTACAGTATGGGACTTGGCTGAGCCCACTCAATATAAGAATTACAACATGTGACTGAGTTAAGCCCACTCAATATAAGCATTACAAAATGGGACTTGGCTGAGACCACTCAATATAATTATTACAACATTTCAACATAACAAGTCATAACAACAAGGATATCACAATATCACATCATAAGCCTCAATGGTTAATTGTGAAAATTATCATTTGTCTTTCAATTGCACTTTCATTTATATCTCAAATGATCAATAGTCATATAAATATGAAATATTCCATTACCTAGGGATTATATATCAAGAAATCACCTAAGGTCTCATTTCATCCTAAAAACACTTTGAACCATTATCCATGTTCTTATTACTCAAAGGTTTTCTCACCCAATGGGTATCCATAAGCTTGGTCACATCAATAACTAAATATAAGGAATCCAACCAATATTAAAACCCATGATTTACCATTAATTAATGAATAAATTAATTATATCACACATCATGTTGTAGAAATATCACAATATTGCATATAATTCATAATTAAATAGACCATAGGGCTAGGTTTAGATTCCCTACCTTTAATCGATGATTAATGCAGCGATTATAATAGAAAATTCCAACAAGGATGAAGGTATAGAAGATAAAAATAAGAATCTAGATCCACCCAGGTTAAGATCAAAACCCCAAAATAAACCCACATTCATAATATTACACCACAAAAAACAAGGAATGATAGGATAGAAGGGAAACCTAAGAAGAAACAACCCACCAGAGATCAAATGTGTAATCAGGATATCCATAACAGAGGGAAGGGACCAAAAATTGCTTGGAAATCATCCTAGGTATGAGAGGGAGAGGATACACTAAATGAATTATGAAAACCATACACGCTTCCTTGCTTAAAACTATCGGGCCTGAGGAATACATGATGTATAAAACTTTCACATCACATATATCCTTATTTTTGAGTTATGATGAAAAAATAATCACCCCAGGTTAATATTTATCCCGTTTAACAATTAAAAAATGTGTATTAGGTTCACAACATGTAACCACTTCACATCAAGAACTAGTTCATGACCTGCTTCTGGTGGAAGTTACACATTGTGTAACATATACACAACGTGTAATCACCCAATGAATAATTTTCATCCTAATTTCTATGAAAGAGACCAGACCACCATCTAAGCCTTCCAAAATCACAGAAAACCCTCATAATCCAATTTAACATGTCTATACCCAGACTTTATTAATTAAAATAAAAATATAACCCTAAAATTTAAGTCATTTTCCCAACAAAGGATCTCTATCTCTGAACATGAATCAACCAAGGCTTAAAGACAAAGGAAAACCTAATGAAATACATTTAATGAAAAAACTCAAGGAGGGAAGTACCTGAAAAAATATGAGATCTTACAACCTTCCTACCATATAATAGATCAGCTCTAAGCAGCTCCAAGCATCACTATGGAGTCTTAGTGAATAAGTCTGGAAACTGTTCTCACATATCAGAATCCATCTCTTATGTCTCCTCCAAAACACACCCATTCTACCACTACAGTCGAACCAGAGGTATAATCCTACCCCAAAGATACTTTTCACTATGGTCCAAAATCTATATTAGATGCTCCTCAAATGATGAATTATCACATATCTTGATGTTCTTGATGTCTACCATATGAGAATGGTTAGAATAGTATCTTCAAAGCTATGACATGTGAAGCACATCATGCATGGAATTATAGAGATCTAGAATGGATAATTGGTACACCACTAGACTAACCCTATCCACTATATCAAATTGTCCAACAAACTTGAGCACTAACTTTCCCTATTTTCAGATATGGTGTTTCCCCAACCTAGGCGACACTTGAAGAAAAACACAATGACTAACATCAAACTCCATAGGTCATATCCAATAGTCAACGTATTATTTTTTCTTTCTTTTCAAAGTTACCAATCAACTCCTGATCAAATAAACCTACTCAAAATTCTCCTGCACAAGACTAGGCCCAACAAGCACTAACTCACCTACCTCTAACCAATAAAGAGGTAAATGACATGACTTTCAACACAAATCCTCATAAGGTTACATATGGACTGATTATTGGAAGATATTATTATATGAAAACTCCATGAGTTCCCTATGATGCTCCAATTACCCACCAAAATCCAAAACATAGGCTAGTAACATATCCTACAAAACTTGAATAGTATGTTCAGATGAAACATCAATCCTAGGATGATAGGATATGCTTAAAAGAAAACCGCGATCCAAGAGTTTTATAAAGATCCTGCCAGAACCGTGATGTGTGTAATGCCCCGAACCTAGAAGCCTAGAGTTAGTGCATTATTTTAATACATTGGCATGATTACAAGGAATCAAGTCCCGAAGGACCGATCAATTTAGTAGTATTGGAAAATAGATTACATACATGAACTTTACATTACAATTTATAACATAAAATACAACATAGATAATCCTTTGAGAATTCCATTATTCTTCTAGATTAAACCGGAATATAAATCATAATACACTTCTTGTAATCCTGGGAAAATGAAACATAATAAAGGGGTGAGATCAAACGCTCAGTAAGAGTAAACAATACAGCGGAAGATAACATAAACATTAGGCATAATGAATAATTGAAAACACATGCCTTTACAAATAATAAACACGAACACTTTATGGCAGTAATATGAGATGAGTAAATAATTCCATAATAAAACATATTCATGGGTATTCTACTAGTTGAATAACCACATGAACCTTCAATATTATTTTCATAATGAGGGAATGTATAATGCGGGACATTCTGAAACATTTTGTCAAGGCCTCGGCCAAGACGTCTAAAAATGATTAAGGCCTAGGACAAAAACATATATCAAATTGGGAAAGGCCTCAGCTAATTCCATGTCTAATTGTCTCATGAGACCTATCGATGCATCAAGGAGCTATAGCGGGCTCCACCCGTCACTTACTAAGTCCAATACATTCCTCATATGAAAAGATTGAAACAAAACATAAACATTCGTATTAAAATTAGCACATGAAATGTCAATACTTTAACCATAAAACATGAATGGTATAAAAATAACACATCCACAGTAAAAAATATCACAAAACCTTAAATATAGTATGAAATATTTGTATCATAATAAATCAACTTCAAACAAGTGTAAAATTTATCAAAGGATGTTGACATCTATGAAATCAAAACTGTTCGAGAGAAATATCTCTTTCTATTTTGAAATCATTTAAGAGTCACAGAATTATAAAAGAAAACATTTATTTTGAAAATATTCTTATAAGATTTTAAGGGAAGCTTCAAAGGTTTTATAATGGTGGAGAATAACCGCACCCACCATTTAAGTTAAAAAAACATTCTTACCTTAATTTGTCGAAAAGGTCATAAAGTACCATGTTTGGAAAATGATGGAAAGATTCATTTCAAACCATTTTATAAAAATTCAAAAAAGGGTATAAATGACTTTAAACCATGGTCTAGTAAATATTAAAAATGTTTTGAAATACATTTTTAAGAAATATGGATGTGGATGATAAAGAGGTCCCAGTAGATACTTACGTAAAAACAACCTCAGTTAATAAAGAGATCGTGAAATTAACCCTTACCTTGTAATTTTCCTTAGTAAATGGTATGTTAACCTCATGTATAATAGTTAAAAAATAGTTATTAAATTATAAAAAAACTATACACATAAATATTATATCATATATGATCCTCTAATATTGCTTTGTTAATAATATTTTAGTAGTATCATCATTTCAGGTGTTAATTGATTCATTTTCTTTTATATGATTGATTACGTAAGACATGTTTGTTATGGATAGGATGTATTTTATTAATATCCATAATGATATTAAGTTATTAAAAATTATTTTTAATCATAAAATAAAAATTATTCTTGAATGATTACGATGGGGAATGAATCTCATCGCGTTCGTGGAGACGGTAATCCGTACATACGCACGAGCGAAAATATCATTATATTGATGGTGAAATCATATGTAAATGGATGGTATATAATATATAAATAATAATTAAAATGTTATATTTATTATTTACATCAGTTATACTCATTATTATACCCATCCAAATAATTAAGTGTTTGAATAACAAACTACACCACGACGTGGAGACGGTAAGCCGTACGTACGCACGTATGGTGACTTTGTCATTTATAGGATGGATAGAATAATGAATATGGTTTTAACATATTTATAATAACATAATAGTATTCATAAGTTACTAGAGTTATTATTTTGTTATGGAAACAACAAAGAAAGAGGAAGTGGAAGAAGAAAAGAACTTGAAAGAGGGTGGGGAAATTATTACCTCTTCTTCGGGTGTTTCCTTTTGAGTTGATCAAAAGGGCTCCTTAGGTTGGATTTATGATAATGGTAAGGACTCTAGGTCTAAGTGAGGGTATTTAGGAGGATATTTGAGTATGGTTTGTCTGATCCAAATGACTTTGGAGGTGTGATTTTGAGAGAAGGGGAAGTACCCTTTTATAAGAGAGGTGAGGGTCACTTTAGGAAAAGCTTGAAATATTATTTTATTATAAAATAATTTTGGGTTTATAATGACTCAAAATGAATTTATTTAGATCCTTAGGTGGTTATGGGTAGAAATAATCTCAACCAATAGGTTTTAGACAAGTTTAGTTTACCATCTCAACCTTATCTTTTAGATTTAATTCTTAGTTAAATAGTTTAACTTTTACAATGTCTTCTTGTATTTTTATATTACATGGTTAATAAAATTACTATAAAATGCCAAGATAACCCCAAGTGGTTAATTAATGAAATATATATCATTATAATAGTCCTTTTTATGAACCTTATATTTTTAGGACTATTATATAATTTAATAATATAGTATTTGTTTTAAAAACTCATTTATGCCAATTTTGACACTATTTGGTATTTTGTTTTTGTGAAAGTCATAAAAGCATGATTATTTAAAAAAAAATAAATTTAATTAACCCTAACATGTCATATTCAACTATAAAATTCGTGGATGTCATAAAAACTTTGAAATTATATTTATTTTAATATTTATAATACCATTTATTTGATTCTTTCATTAATAAGGTAATTACTGCATCATCATTGTGTCATAAATAAATTTAATTATTTAATGTATAAACATTATAAATAAAATACCATGATGTAGTAAAGATTTTTATCTTTCTATTTAATATTTATAGTCGAATTTATCTTATGTATAACCCTATATTAAAAATGTTTTAGTTATTAAAATCTTAATTTTATACTTTTAACTCTTCTTTTAATAAAATAATAATAAATGTCCTAATCTAATCCAAGTGGAATAAAAGGATCATATTTTATTCATAAGGTTGTTTTTGGTTGAAATACACTTATCCAATAGAATTAGGACATGTGTTAGGATAATTATAATATCATTTTACCTTTAATTACCCTATTTACTTTTAACTGTGGTAAATAAAAGTGAAAAGTTACTATTCCCCAAAAATTATTTTTATCTTATTAAACCAAATTTTACTTAATTATTTCAACCGTGTCTCTCAAAGTTTTGAAATTCAATTCACAGAAGCGGTAAAATTACATTTATGCAAATTTGAAAATGTGCCTAGAAGGTGGGTAAAAGACGTTAAAAAGTTCAATAAATTTTATACATATAGTTTTATTATAAAATGACTCCAATTAATCACATTAAAATTATATAGGTATTATATATCTATTTTTACTTAAAATTAATTTAAATAAAATAAATAATTATTTAAATAAAAAGTCGGTTTTAAACAACAACGCAGTGTTTTTCACTATTCATCAAAAATTGAAAGTTTTCAAAAAAATACCAAAAATTAAACCTAAGATAATTTTGATATTACAAACTCAAAAATCAATTCTATTTTACCAAATTAAAAACATAGAATTTGAATTAATTAATTTAAAATTAATTCCTGTTGTCAAAACCAAAAAGTGGGTTTTAAAAAAGTAAAAACTATCTAAAGATTGACATGTGTTTATGTAAAATTTAAATGTGAAATTACTTATAATGAAATAAATTGTATTAAATGATAAAAATATAATCTAATTATATTTCCAAACCATTAAAATTTATAATTTAACACTACATGTTATTTTGATTAAAAAAGTTTTTTCAATTAACATTTAGTATTTTTCACTATTCACCAAAATATGGAAGTTATCAGAAAAACAATTTTTTTTTATAAAAACTAAATTTTTATGTCATGATTCTAAAGAAGAAGTTTATTTTGTCAAATTGAATATATAAAAGTATCAAATATTAGATTTTAAAAGGGTTCACCATTAAAAGGCGGTTAAATTGCATTTTCTGAAAAATACTTCCTTTATCTGAAAAATTGAATTTGTTCTTCTATTATGTCTAAGAAACACATAATATGGATTTTAAAATTATATGGAGTATATAAAATTCAAAATGCAGTTAATACTATTCATAACCATTTTTTGAATGGCTAGTTTGGTAAGTCGTGGTGCGCTCGAACTCGGTATTGCGTGTAGCGCAAGTTATTGAATTACTTTGAAGAGATAACATACTATGAAATCTTGTGGTGTTACATTCTCCCCTCCTTCAATAAATTGCGTCCTCTCAATTTGAAATTGTTCTTCGAAAATAGAAGGTTAAAAATAGAAAAATACCTTTGTGGAAAACCCACATCGGAAATTGGGTTAATAAAATTTAGTCTTAATAAGAGGGAAAGAGAAATGAAAAATTAACCACCAAATTATGATCTCAATTAAGATAAAATTGGTGGAATTTAGGGACACATAATTGGAGGAAAAACGTAAATATTTATTGGGAGTGATTGAGGTCATAAATCACAAACAATTGTAAAATTAAGGGCCTCAAATCCATCAATCTATGATGATTTAAAATATCATCGGTTCAAAAAAACATAAGGTATTAGGATAAAACATTTTTGGTTTTAAGATCTCTTCTCTAAAGTTTAAGAATTAATTTATTCATAGAATAAGAGGAAAAAAATATATACTTGACAAGTAGAGTTTCATCCTTCAACTAATTCCTACCACAAACTCATCTTTCACTCTAAAAGATAATAGAACTCAAAAATATTCTATTTATCCTAATCATATAGGGTTCCAAAAATAATGAATTTATAATTCATTTATCATACTATTTAAAAAAACTACATTATACAAACCAGGACATCACATAGGCCAGTGGTAGGTGATGCACCCTTGTTGCCCTTCGGTTATGGGTTCAAGTCTCACGACCTTGCCGGACGCGATGGGTTGTCGCCTGACCTCCGGGTTGTCCTTTTTATAACAATCCAAAAATAATCTTAAGAAATGATTTAACCTTAACAATAGTATCCAATTTTAAACTTAATCCATTCTAACCTTTAGACTTATCCAAAATACTTCTGTCCAAACTCACAGTACAAAATTTATAAAGAAGGTAAACACAATGAAGTTCTTTTTTTACACGTAATAACATGTGAATAACTTCATCATGAATTCTTTTAAAACATAGTAACACATAGAATTACCATAAAACCTTATTGATTACATTCATTCTCTCTTATTCCTTATAGAATACTAGATATATTCCTTATATCCAAAAATTTTTAATACTCCAACAATGATGGAAGAAACAAACTATTAATAAGTTCCAAGGTAGTCAAGAATATCCAATATAATTTATCTAAATAAAACATCTCTTATTCCAAAATCACTACCTCAGTATTAGGACCATATTTAGGTTTATCTTTCCTTTAACCATGTATTTTCCAAAAAGTTTAACTTGCTATTGAGTCACTTTTCTTAGTACCATATAATCTCAAATCCTCAATGAAATAGTACTGTAGTACAATCCTTATTTATTTCCATAATTCATATAACCAGTACATCATTGATACAACACTCAAATGAAATGATTCTTTAATAACAACATAAGAGCACTAGTCATTCCTCTTCATTCGTGGTAGTATCATAACTTGATTATTATCCAATAGCATCATTTGGGACATACTTTGATGATTTGGACATTGATTCACGTAGTGACCCAACTCCTTGAAGATGAAGCATTATACTTTTGAAACCTTTTTCTTACCCTTGAAATCACGTACTTGGTGTCCTTTTTCTCCACACTTATAAAAAAATCCCATTCCCTTCAAGCATTTACCAAGGTGATTCTTTCCAAAGTTATCATATATTGGAAAATCCTTCTTTCCCCTATTCCCTTTATCCATCTTTCTCTCTACCATCCTTTTCTTCTCTTGCTTCCCTTCAAATCCATAAGACTCATATAATTCTTTACTTATCTTATTAACATATGATACTATTTCTTCATATGATGAGAATACATGGGAGACTATTTCCCTTCTAAATGTTGGATTAATACCATGAAAGATATGATCATTCTTACCCTTTGGATCATGCATATTACTGGAGTTCTCATTCCTTCTACTGAGCACCATTTCTGAACAATGGCATATACTAGGTTAGTTTATGAATCGCAATGCATAATTCCAAACTTGTAAAATACCTATCGTAAATTGAAAAGATTATGCATATAATTTATAATCATAAAAAAATGTTTTCTTTGAGGAAGTATTTACTCATAAATCCTTCATAATGTATTTTAAAGAAAATGTGAATTATCCTAAGCATATCCCCCAGGACTGTCGTAACCAAGAGTGCAGCAAGGCCCGTTGTCATGTACCAGGATACCCTGAGTCAAGATCAAAACTCCTTGTCGGAGTTTTTACTCCTAGGTACATCTGTTCTAGAGTTGCCTTTACCTGCTCGTTTCTATACAGGGATGTATTTCTTAGAAAATTCACAAAATCTCTACATTACCAACATTCTAGGAAGTTCTTCTATACTAATCCTCAAAGTCTATCTTATGTAATATTCTCTAATTAGAGTTTATCTAAATATAGTTTCCAAGGTTATTGCTAAAATTATTCTGATACCAACTATAACGCCCCGACCTAGAAGCCTAGAGTTGGTGTATTATTTTAATAAATTGGCATGGTTACAAGGAATCAAGTCCCGAAGAACCGATCAATTTAACAGTCTTGGAAAATAGATTACATACATGAGCTTTACATTACAATTTCTAACATAAAATACAATATAGATAATCCTTTGATAATTCCATTATTCTTCTATCTTAAACCTGCATATAAATAATAATACACTTCTTGGCATCCTGGGAAAATGAAAAATAAGAAAGGGGTGAGCTCAAACACTCAGTAAGAGTAAGCAATACAATAGAAGATAACATAAACATCAGGCATGATGAATAATTGAAAATACATGACTTTAAAAATAATAAACATGAACACTTTGTAGTAGGAATATGAGTTGAGTAAATAATTACATAATAAAACATATTCATGGTTATTATACTAGTCTAATAACCACATGAACCATCAATATTATTTTCATAATAAGGGAATGTATAATGCAGGACATTCTAAAACATTTTGTCAAGGCCTTGGCCAAGATGTCTAAAAATGATTAAGGCCTCGGCCAAAACCATATATCAAATTGGGAAAGGCCTCAGCCAATTCCACGTCAAATTGTCTCATGAGACCTACTGATACATCGAGGAGATGTAGCGGGCTCCACCTGTCACTTACTAAGTCCAATACATTCCTCATATGAAAATATTGAAACATAACATAAACATTCGTATTAAAACTAGCATACAAAATGTCAATACTTTAACCATAAACCACAAATGGTATAAAAATAACACATCCACAATCAAACATATCATAAAACCTTAAATATAGTATGGAAGATTTGTATCATAATAAATCAACTTCAAACAAGTGTAAAATTTATCAAAGGATGTTGACATAGATGAAATCAAAACTATTTGAGATAAATATCTCTTTATATTTTGAAATCATTTAAGAGTCACATAATTATAAAAGAAAAAATTTATTTTGAAAATATTCTTATAATATTGTAAGGGAAGCTTCAAATGTGTTATAACGGTGGATAATAATCACACCCATCGTATAAGTTAAAAAAACATTCTTACCTTAATTTGTCAAAAAGGTCATAAAGTACCTTGTTTGGAAAACGACGGAAATATTCCTTTAAAACGATTTTATAAAAAGTAAAAAGGGTATAAATTACTTTAATCCATAGTCTATTAAATAGTAAAAATGTTTTGAAATACATTTTTAAGAAACACAGATGTGAATGATAAAGAGGTCCCAGTAGATACTTACATAAAAACAACCTCGGATAATAAAGAGATTGTGAAATTAACCCTTACCTTATACTTTTCCTTAGTCGATGGTATGTTAAACTTCTGTATAATAGTTAAAAAATTGTTATTAAATTATAAAAGAACTATATACATAAATATGATATCATATATGATCCTATAATATTGCTTTATTAATAATATTTTAGTAGTATAATCGTTTTGGGTGTTAATTGATTCGTTTTCCTTTATATGCTTGGTTACTGTTTCCGATGATTTTGCTGGGGCGCGCACATCCGTCTATGGAGGACGCACAACTGTTTCCCCACATTACTGCTTTTCAAAGGCGGGCGACATCCGTTCCTTATTCAGGGACGTTTTCTCTTTGATCGAAACAGGATGATGGGATGTCAGTTCTTCCTTCAATGGATTCCTCCTTGGAACTCATCACCTAGTCCGGGTCTCCCTTATAGAGTTAAGGAATTGTTCGTGAAACTCTTCCTGGTGTCATATCTTCATGGACACTAGTTAATTACACTGCTTCTGTCAGGACATTCCAAGAGGTCCGGTCAGGGTAGCAACCTTCGGTTAGGGGAGTAGTCACGTTGGGCATCACTGGCATGTCTGGATGCTGGGGGATTGGCTTGTCAGTCTTCTGTCCCTTATTACAGGGCTTCTCAAGGGCGCGGAAGCCCGAGTCTTCCCACATCGAACATGGGGAATCATATTCTATGGGCCTTTATCTGAGGTTTTCCTCATCTTCCCATGTTTAACACAGGGTATACCGCAAGTTTAATGTCCAGCGAAGACAGATCGAGCTGGTCAGAACACTGATGAGAGTGGATCAGATGGACAAACCCCCTGGAGGGAACACTGATTCTGGGGCCATCTTGTGGGTGGCCTCCCAAATGATGTTAGTTGGAATGGGGAATGGGGTGGCATGATCCCATCGGGATGTGGTGGACCGAGTTAGAATCAGGATGGATGATGGAAGGTTTCGTGAGGGGGTGGTGAATGGGATGGAACCGTCATGAAGATGACGATGGTTTTGGGATTGAGCCTCGAAGAGGCTTCCTATGTATCCCCATGGAAGGGAATCAAATTCCACGTAGTTTGTCTGATGGCGGCTTGCCTCTGAACAGGGTCACAACGGCTTACCATTGGATGGAGTCACAAAGGCTTACCACTGGATGGGGTCCACAGTTTAATGTCATGCATGACGGGGGGGGGGGGGGACCGACGTGAAGTGGGTCAGAACTGCTGGATGTTGTGCTTGAACCTTGTGGAGGCTTCCTACATACCTTACCTTAGCAAGGATCAAAGTCCATGTAGTTCAAAATATGGGGGCCTTTGGGGCTTATGCTCGGAGGCAGCCCAAGGTGTTGGTGGACCGACGTGAAGGTGGACCTAGGGTCTAATGGATGATGGTGGGCTTGAACCTCAGGGAGACTTCCTACATACCTTGTCTTGGTAAAGATCAAAGTCCTCGTAGTTCGGGTATAGGTCATGGAATCGAATGGTTAGAACCAATGGGTGTTGAGATTGAACCTCGTGGAGGCTTCCTATGTACCCTACCTTGGCCGGGATCAAAGTCCACGTAGTTAGGGATTGGGTCTTGGTACACCGATGTGAATATGGTCGGGACCAATGGTTATTGGGCTTGAACCTCAGGAAGGCTTCCTACGTACCATGCCTTGGCATGAATCAAAGTCCACGTAGTTTGGGATTGGTGGATACAGTTTAACGTCATGCGGGATGAAGGTGAACCGACGTGAAGGGGTCGGGACAAGTAGGTTTTGGGCTTGAACCTTAGGGAGGCTTCCTACATACCCTGCCTTAGTAAGAATCAAAGACCTCGTAGTTCATGGGGGGGCGTCGGTGAACTGGCGTGAAGGAGGACCTAGGGTCCAATGGGTGGTGGGCTTGGACCTAATGGAGGATTCCTATGTACCTTGCCTTAACAAGGATCAAAGACCACGTAGTTCAGGTATGGGGAATGGGGATTAAACTCTAGGCTTCTCAGGGTGGATGTCATGGCCGGTGCTTACTCTAAGCCCATGTAAGTCATGCTCGGTGTGAGAAACAAGATACAACAGAGACCTGACGATCACGTCGCGAAAGGTGTGTCCGTGGGAAGTGGAGTGGGGATTACACGTGATCACAACCCAAAGAGGAAACAGGGGCTTATGCATGGTTAGCATCCCGAATAGGTTGGGACTTACTCCAGGAGGGAGGCCTGATGGTGACAAAGCGCAACGGGAGAGGGATTTGGGATCGAAGAAAGGAGGAGCATCGTTCCCCATCACGCCCTTTGCTGGCCCTGGGGACCAAAGAAGAAAGGAGGAGCAGGGATGCTGCCTCCTACAAGAAAGCCGGGGGCTTACATCGAGATGGTTGCCCTTTCCCCGTGGACAAACGCCACTCCCATAATAAGGATATCATCCCCTGTAGAGACAAGTGGGCATAGAGAATGTCCAAGGTGGGGGTACCCTGTGTGCGAGGCATGAGGAAAGGTCACAGTTTAACATCATGTGCTGAGGACGAAGGTGCTTGACAGTTTAACGTCCTGCAGCTCGGATGCGGTGGGTTTGCTCCACACCCCTAGGACTTACATAACTGGTACCCTCTGCTCCTTGGTGTAGAGAGGGGATAGGCAAAGCCGTGGATATGGGGTGTCATGGAGCGAACCATCGGGGGGTCCACGTTAGCGTGGCTATATGAAGAAGAAATAGCTGTTAGCGTGCCTATGCGGAGAAGCATGAGGCGAAACAACGCAACGGGCAGTATCATCCAGGGGACTTTGAAGTTACTTCGTGTGAACCTAGGAGGTTTCACGGGAAATGAGTATATGGAGAAGGTGCTGTGGGCATGGGAGACGCCCGAAAATGATTCCCAGAAGAGGGACATCATGGTTGGACAAGGCGGGATGCTTGCGCGCAAAAGGGACCGTTGCACGAAAGAGGGGCTGGGTTAGTGCACAAAAGGAATTGCGCACGCGAAAAAGTCTGGGATGGAACGCAATTGAGTGCTGAGCGAGAAAAAGAGCGGGCCGACGCGCAAAAGGAATTGCACGCCGAAGCCCTAATTGCATGCAATTGGAAGGAATTGCGCGCGGGGGAAGGGGCTCGAGGGGATTTGGACAAGGATCAAGCCCGAGCAGTCGTGCGCAAAGGCGGACACCCAGGAGACATGGTGTGAAAATTTTTGTACATGAGATCCATATTTTTGCGCGTTCAGAAGATGAATTTTGCGCGGGTGAGATGGTTCAGATTCTTCAGCCTAGAAGTTGACGGGGTGGCCTTCTATTTATAGGCTCTCGGGATCACGGGTCCACACGAAAAATACTTCGGTGTGAAATATTGCGCGCCCCGATGTCGGCAGCTCGGAAATCAACCGTGCAGAGTGGGGGTGCAAAATAGTTCCGTTCCCATGTGGAAAACTCTCGTGAATCCCATAGTTTTTCGCATAGGACATATTTTTTTCGCACGGCTCCGTATTTTTTTCACGCCGCACCTTCGGGACCCCCGTAATGGATTTTTGGTTCCAAATATGGATTTGATTTGTCATGCCCAAACCTTCCTTATCCCTGGAGCACTTTTTGGAATCTACAAATTCCCCCCCTTAGAATCGGATCAGCGAGGGGCTGCAAAGATCGGATTCCGAGGGAAACACCGTGATACAGGACTCCCTGGGGCTGCCGCGCGCTTAAAACCGGAGCGGCGTGAAAAACCGGCATGGAGTTCGCAATCCGCTTTTCGCGCACGCTTGGAAACCACTCATCACGCCTATAAAAGGCCCCGCGGGTCCCCCAGTCCGTACGTATTTTCTCTCACGATAAGCTCGGAGATCTCGTGCGTGAAAAAATTTCCTCCGCCTGCGCGAAAAATGCTTTAGTTGCGCGTAATTCACCATGACCAGTCGTCTGTTTACACGCCAACCCGGGATTTTCCATGCCAGTCCTGATTTTTTCACACCGGTCGCTAATCTTTCATGCTGGCTCCTATTTTTTTGTGCCAACTTTTGCTTTTTCGTGCTGACTCCTTAAAATCTCACCGGCAGGATATGGATGCCAATCGGGCTGACAGTGAGAGGGAAGCCGCGTCTGCTGCTCGAAGGGCTGAGATGGTCACCAACTCTGAGGTTTATGGCACCTGAAGGATCATATCCAACAACCATACTCTCTTTAACATGTTGACCATTGCACAGAAGGAGTATGCACTATCTTCCAACCTTCTGATCTGGGACTTCAGAATCTTGGAGGAGGTACCTGTGCTAAGGTTTGAGGCCAACACACCATGGTCATGAGTGACCCATGAGGATAACCTACCCCGATATAACATCACCTACAATGGACATCCTTCTATAGAAACCAGACACCTGGATGTTTACGTCCTGAATCCCAAGACCAGGACCATCTCAGGGAGTGACCCTATTGTGGAGAGTTCTCCGACCCTTTACTCAAGCACCTTTCGTCAGAGTGTTACCGACGAGACCAAAGGCTGGCTGCAATATTGGGATCTACGGTTTGGAGGAAATTTCACTAGTGAATGGGCCTGAGCATATTGGGTTTACTAGACATGCAACCAGTTTGGGGCCGAACTACGGCACATCAGTTTGTTCGAGGCGGTGTGGACATTGCAGTTTCATTTCTATCGCCAGCTTGAGCTCGGTTCAGAGCTGTTTACTCGATGGTATCCCAACACCAATACTTTACACCTTCATCATGGGGAAGTCGGCATCAGCCTGTGGGAAATCCATTGCATCAGGGGTATCCCTCTGGACGAGCATCAGTACGATGAATTCCTCCCAACGAGGAACACTTGGGGTGAAGGATCACGAACTCCTATACTGACATGGCACCTGCTGGAGCTGGCCAAGGAGAGGCTGGGGGTTAAGGATTTTCTGAAGGACATTTCTTACCAGAAATGGTTCAGCTTGTTCCTGTAAAGAGATCCAGACGTCAAAATGCTGAGGCGAGGGAGACGGTGTCCGACCGTGGCACAGAGAAGCAAGAGCGGGTCGTACTGGAGGATCCTGGAGGTGGGGGACTATCGGTCAGGGAGATTCAGCATAAATGAGAGCCAGGACCCGAACGTCCGATATGCCGGGTTCCTTGACACATTTCTGAGTGGGTGGCTCCTTCCGGTGAGGGGCGTAAGGATGGGAGTTCACCCAGCGACCCTGGTGATGGATGGCATCATGGCCGCCAATCAAAGATTCAATTTGGGAGTCCCCATGTTGGCTCGTTTATATGCCATTTTGGGACGCATTTTGAGAGGAGGGTCACTGAGGAGGATCTGTGGCCCCTTCCAGATATTTTATGGCTAGGTCGTGGCCCATTGTGGTGGGTATACCTTCCCGAACTCCATTCATCCTTCAGGTAATGGACTGTGACCTTCCTTGATGAACATTGCCGGGGTCATGCCGTTGACGCTCAATGAGGAGGGAGTAAGGATCAGAATTGAAAATCACGCCAACTTCACTTTCAGCACATTCCACACCCCGACAGGACAAATGATAGATAAAATACAAGGCTCACTGTAGCAGAGGGAATACTTCCAGAGCATCAGAGGTGGGGTGCTCATGGCCCGGATTGACAGGAAGATATTTTTTGAGCCCTATTTTCCATCCAGGTTTTCCAGGAAGTTTGGATGCCTTCAGTGGATGCCAAATAAGGTTTACATAGATGTTTGAGAAGAGATTAACCCCTGCATCCTTCTCCAAAGGTGGCTGATATTCACAGCCCAGGGCTCTGGAGATGTCATTACCTTTCCCCCCACTAGAGTTGACGCTGGCCTCTCAATAGAATATGATGAACATTGGGATATAGCGTACCTTGAGGGACTATTGCGGAAGCGATTCCGGAAACTCAAGGTAGACAGTGTAGAACCTGGGCGGCGAGAGAGAATACAGGGTGATGTTGATGGGGGAAGGTCAGAAGCGCGTCAGGCAACTGGGCCCGTACAAGCCGGGACTTCAGTAGCGGGGACATCACATGGCACGGCCGGGCCCTCATCGCCTAGGGGGAGAGGGGCTCATGTAGTGGCTGGGGAACTCCCAAGGAAGCAGATAAGGTATCTGCTCCAATCCTCTAGTGACACAATCTTCTCGGATTTGTGGTCAGCCTGGATGAGCCTGTGACAGTCGATGAGTATTGAATCTCTTTGGAAAAAGATAGTGCGAGATGGAATCCAGCTGCCAGAGGTCAGATTTATCCGGGTTTTCGACTGGGTGAACTTTAATCATCTTCATGCGTATCTAATGACCATGGACATGTATGCACGCCAACAAGGTCAGTGTGAGGAGCTATCTTTCTTGGTGAAAGTTATGCTCGACCAGGAGCATGATCCAGAAAATATGCCATCATAGGATGGAGACAACGACGATGAGCCGGAGGGCGCCGAGACAGAAGAGGAGAAAGAAGGAGAAGGTGAAGGATGGGGTAAAGAATATGAGGAGCCTGTAGGTGGAGGATATCAGGGGGAATCACAACAAGGGAGTCTCTGGGAGAGTGGTGAGATCATCGGCTCTGATGTTGATATAACTGAGCTTCTTGAGGTACATCTCATCCCTTATCCATGCTTTCCCCTCATCCTGTTTTGTAGCCCTTAATTAGATCTCCTTATCCTATTCAGGATCATATGGGTTCCGACCAAGGGTCTCCATTCGAAGGGAAGGAGGCGCCGGTAGAATAAGGTGGGGAGCCGACGCCCATTATTGAGCTGACTAGCGCTGAAGAATCCCCTGTAATGGCAGCTCCTGTAGCGGCCAGAACACCGAAGGCTGATGCTTTGGGATCTTGTAAGTTCA
The DNA here is from genome assembly GCA_963277665.1 of Viscum album. Taxonomy (NCBI): domain Eukaryota; kingdom Viridiplantae; phylum Streptophyta; class Magnoliopsida; order Santalales; family Viscaceae; genus Viscum; species Viscum album. Next base: position 823,009,919 of record OY728123.1, read on the forward strand.
TTACTTCAACGCTGGTTAATCACCATTGGAAATCTCAATTGATCAGGGTGTTCCTTGTTTGTGCAGTAATCACAGCCTTGGAGGCTCTTCGGGCTGCCGTTGGGTTGTCCGCAATTGATTCAGCTGCAAATGTGCCATCCCATTCAGGGCACACTTCTCAAACCGAAACAGCCCCGGCGCATGGTGAGCAGAGAGCGGTGGACATCAGCGGTACTCATGTTGGGGTAGGGCCGGAAGTCGGTGAGGGAGCTACTGAGACTGAGGTGAGATGGGATGGTCACCCAGGCATTGAAGAGCCCAACCCCTTGGGAGGGGCACCTGAATAAGACCCCACTACTGGTCTGTTGGATGCTTTCCTCGACTATCGGCCCACAGACCCTGAGGAGATTGATGATTTAGACTTGGAGGTGGCCTAGGAGAGCCAAATTATGTGGCGCAAAGGGTGGAAGTGCATCAAGTGCTTTCTCAGTCATCCCCATATAGAATGGCTGAAATGGATGGGATCACTCCAAACTTAGTTGTGCTTTCTCTGTGATGGAGGGGTGGATGCTCAGTGCCTTCATTTGATGGTCCGTGACTACATGGTCGAGAAGCTGTGTGAGAGCAGCCAACGCTCCGACATTTCCTAGTGTTAGGAGGAGTTAGGGAGTACCCAAGCGTTCATCCAGGCAGAACAAGAGGCCCAACTCCTTGATGAACAGGTGAAAGAAAATGAGATATTCATCTCAAACTGTTATGAGATTGTGGGGAATTTGAGGGCCCAACTGGTAGATTCCCAAGAGCAACTAATGGAGGCGGGTCACCAAATATCCGCACTTCAAACTAAACAGGGAAAGCACGGGCTAGAGTCAGTGGACTGCGCTCTATGGCTGCTGATGAAGAGAGAGTCCTCAGGGGCAGAAAGCAATCCTGGAGGCCACCAGCCAAAAGGTAGCAGCACTGGAACGATCCATCCAAGAAGCTGACCCTTAAGGGCCCTGTTTTGGCCAAACCCATAAACTCATTTCTCCTTAATGATTCTTATTCTGGACTTCATGTATGGATAAATTTATTTACTTTTCCATTTGTTTTAATGCATTCAACCACAATCTTGGCATAAATAGCAATCCATTCCTAAGCTCACATGGGTCACACCAATGTGAGAAATAAGGGATGTTCATACTATTACTTCTCTTGATCATGGGAGTGTCAACCAAGTCTCGGGCATCCAGGGTTTGAATAACCAGCCCGGATTTCTGGGAGGAAATGGGAGATACCTGACTAGAGAATGAAGCTCTCGGAATAGCCGAATTACATTTCTCCCAGTGTGATTCTGTGCATGAATGGGATAATGCCAAGGGAACTAGAATCAATCCGTACAGATGGGAATGGAAGGTGTGAATCATGATACCCAGGATTTGGAACACTGTGGGGGTGGCATGACAATGAAGAATAAATGTTGACCACATTCAAAACATAGTATCCTTATTGTGTTAGCCTAGAATGGGGATAGAAAATGAGGGCCAACCGCTGACCATGTTTGAAACGTGGGGCTTGACTCAAAATGTCATCCATTATCCTTCCAGAACATTGGTCCGGGACAATAGGCGGGCCATAGGCCGAGCATCCATACTTTTAGGGGGTTCCCTTAGACATGGAAGAAGAAGAGGGTACGAATAAGGGGCACACAAAGTGTGGAATATAGAGTGATGGTTTGTTTGAACAGAATCCAACACTATTGAAATTATTCCACCATGGTGGAAGCTCATTAGATGGGCACATCGGTCTGATCATGGATCATTCCTTCTTTAAGACAGGACCTCTCTGAAAAGGGAACTGTCACTTCCCAATGTCATCATGGGGAATCCCGAACTTGTTCAGGGCAAATCTATAGTTACATGGTTCCCCACAAGGGGGCAGGCTAGGGGTTCGGAACTGAGGAGGAATAGGATTTATGATTCTTGGGGATGGACCCAAGGAGAAATGCCTGGGGGTCTCTACGTATCCCATGAGGATGAGAATAAATCCATACGTAGTTCTGGAAGATGTCATGTAGTTTAACATCTTGCAGAAAGGATGCAAAGTGGCCTTAGTTTACGGTCATAGAGCTCAGACTATGGATCGATAAGGAGTGCAGGGGACACATGGTAAAGTGATTATGAACCCAACGTGAATGAGGACCCAGAGTCTAGATTACCACGTGTTCCTTGGTATGGTTTTAGGTTGAGGGACCAAAAATGAGAGTTAAGCTGGGCCCATGGGGGAATCACTTGGGCATTCCTACATATCTCATGAGAATGAGAATCAAGATATACATAGTTATAAGAGATGGAATAGTGAGGTACCAGTGCTAGGGATAAAAGGGGCGTGCAGGTGTGGCCCTTGCACCAAAATAAGCGATATTTGATGTATCTTGTTTGTCCTTTAAGGTGAATGGTTTTTTTTGTGAAGCGACAGGCCAGGATAGAAAGCCCTGGTATCGCCAAAAGAATCAAGCCATATGTAGGCGTTGAAAAATGGTATGGCGTGTGACCAATACCAAACATGGTGTCCCTTTGATTGAGGACATCACGATGCAGTTCCGTTTTTCATCATGCGACCAAGACGATAATTTCACAGTTTAGGGTCATGTGATGGGACCAGACGTACATTTTAACATCATATGGCATAGATGTAGTAGAGACGAGGCTAAAGGAGGAATGTACATGGTGCAATAAAACATACCCGACGTGAATGAGGACATAATCCCATACCACACCGTATGAAATTCTGTGAAAGAAACCTCAGGACAAGGGGCCAAGATAGATGTAAGAGGGTAAGGGGAAGAAGAAACTAGCTCCCAATTTAGATGGACTAAAAAACGAGACGTCTGGGTGTTCCTACATATCCCATGAAGATGGGAATCAATCCATACGTATTTCTCACAAAGGGGCAATATGAAGAGATCTTAGTTTAAGGTCTTAAAACTCGGGCCATGGATAATTAGGAATATCCCAAGTAAAGGTGGACCTTAACCCAATCCCTAAGCCTATGTGAGTCAAACTCAGTGTAGGAAACAAGGTCGTATAGGGTATCTGAAATACGTGAAATATATGAAAAAAGGGGAATTGGTGGAGCCCCGAATGATCGCCTTATCATGGTTTTTTCCTCCTAACGTGTGGATGCACACTGAGGAATAGTACCAAGAGTTTCGAAGTTCTACTCGGACATGATGAGGTAGAGAGGGATGTGAATCATGTAACTGACATTTTGGGCTTAATGGGGTTGGTGTGACGATAGAGGATGACTGTTGACCGTGTTCAAAACACAACATCCATACCATGTTAGCATGAAATGGGGACAATTAAATGAGCATCGACCGCTGAACATATTCAAAATGTGGGATTTTTATCGATTTGTTGTCTGAAACCCTCGAGGACGTTGGCCCGTAATGGTAGGAGGGCCCTTGGGCTGAGCATCCATGCCAATCGGGGGTCCCTTTGGATGTGAAAGGTGATAGAATCCCTAATGAGGGAGGACACGAATCCTGAAAAAGGGGTAGAGGCATGTTCGAGTTGAGTCCGACATTCCGAGTACTAGACCAGAGTACCCTTGGGCACATTAGCGAATCACCGAAGAGGGTCTAAGAGGGTTCTCAACTTGAGAGTCACCGATTTTAAGGGATGAGTATAGAATACAGGGATAGATAACTCCCATGAGGGAGAGGCACATGGCGTGGTTGTTACAAACCCGACGTGAATGAGGGCATAGTCCCATACCACACCATATACTCCCCTCCCCAGGAAAGGGTAGGCCAAGGGGCCATGGTGAAAGGTAAATTTCTGAGAGATGGGGATGGACCCAAATTCTAGACATTCAGGCGGTCCTACGTATCCCATGAGGATGGGAATCAAGCCACACGTAGTTCTTGAAGGCACATAGGGGTAAGATACCCTAACGAGGGGGTGTATGGAACAGTGAGTAACCTGACGTGAGTGAAGACATAATCCCATACCACACCGTACAACCCTAAATAGGAACTTAGGATGGGGGCCTGAAAAGGCCAAGGGTCCTGAGGCTGGGCCTCGGACGGGAATGCCCGACCAGTCTGCAGTTTAATGTCTTGCAATGAGGCCGAAAGAGGGTAAGATACCCCACATACAGGATGTGTACGGCGTGGCAAGTAACACGATGTGAATGAGGTAATAATCCCATGACACACCATAAAATCCTAAATAGGAACTTGGGTTGGGGCCCCGAAAAGGCCAAGGAGCCTGAAAAGACCAGGGGCCTGAGGCTGGGCCTCAGACGGGAAGGCCCGACCAGTCTGCAGTTTAATGTCTTGAAGTGAGGAAGAAGAGAGGATAAGGTACCTCATCCAGGGACGTGTACAACACGGTGAGTAACCCGACGTGAATGAGGACATAATCCCATGACACACCATACAATCCTGAGTGAGAACTTGAGTCAGGGGCCCGAAAAGGCCAAGGGGCCTGAGGTTGGGCCTCAGATGGGATTCCATATGTCCTCTTGTGCGGTTAACACCTCATCATATCTCCTAATCCCATGTGATCAGTGCTCAGTGTGGGAAACAAGGAGCCGGTCACGGCTCTCCCCATCATATGGGGTCTAATAGCTGGAATTTTCTAAAGGGAGTTTGTCACTTGGATACATAACGAGGCAGAATGAACCACTACACTCAATGTTTGGGACATCTTGGGGGTGGTTTTAACAATGCAGGATAGCTATTGACTATGTTCGAAATACAACATCCCCATAGTGACCTGGAATGGGAATAACAAATGAGCATCGACTGCTGACCATATTCACAATACAGGACTTGTATCGGCTTGTTTCACAACATCCTTGAGGGCGTTGGCCCAAAGCGGTAGGAGAGCCCTTAGGCCTGGCATCCATGCCATTCGGGAGCCCTTTTGGATGGGAAGGATGATGGAGTCCCAATCAAAGGAGTGGGTGAAGCATAGCTGTACCCATACATTTTAAAGTCAAGCAGGGTGGTGAAAGAGGCGGACAACTCTGGGGAGTGGGACGTATGGCCGGATCGAGATGAGCTCGATGTAAATTACGGAAAAAGTCTACACCCCACCATATTTCTTGTCCCGAGGGGAAGATTATGGCTTTTGGGCTAGCCCAACAGATGAAATGTCCGAGTGTTCCTATGTATCCCATAATGATGGGAATCAAGCCATAAGTAGTTCTTGAAGGCTATGCAGTTTAATGTCATGTGGTTAGGATGTGGGAGGATATAAGAATGGGGAGTGGGCACCTGGTGAGACCATTATAATCCTATCATGGGTGGGGATAAGGAATCCTACACCATATCATGCATGGACCCTCCGAGCGAAATATACCCAGGGGGGATAGTCAAAGGGAAGAGTTTGGGGCTGGGCTCAAGATGAGGCATCTGAGTATTCCTATGTATCCCATGAGGATGGGAATCAAGCCACACGTAGTTCTCATGATGCAGTTTAATGTCATGTGGGATGATGCACAGTTTAAAGTCATGTAGGACTGAACAATTTAAGGTCATGCTTGACCGACGTGCAGTTTAGGGTCATGCCGGACCATCCAGTTTAAGGTCGTGCAGGACCGGCATGCAGTTTAGGGTCATGCTGAACTAGATAGGTTTGGATCGTGCTAGACCGACGTGCGGTTTAGGGTCATGCTGGACCAGACAATTTAGGGTCGTGCCAGACCTTCTGGCTCAGGCAAAGTATTACTTGAGGAATTTGGCATTAGTGGGAGGAGTGATACACTCACCACCCATGGTCACCAGAGAGTATGCTCAATTGGGGTAAATCCTGTGAATTATGTAAGTTTCTTCCCATTTGGGCTCCAACTTGGGTGGTTTCCTTCCAGGTATCATTGGTGCCTTGAGGGTCAATACCAAGTCGCCTATTAGGAAAGAGTGAAGGAAAACCTTCTTGTTGAAGGCCCTAGCTATCTTATTTTGATTCCTTTCCAGATTGTGTAGGGCATGAAGCCTATTCTCGTCAAGCGCTTCTAATTAAGCCAGAGGAATTTCAGCTACCTTATCCGGCACCTACTATTCATAGACCATTGTGCGTAATGAAGGCAGTTGGATCTCTATGGGTAGGACGACCTCATCTCTGTACACCAGGGAATATGGGGTCACCTAGGTGGAATTATGAGTCATCGTCCGATAAGCCCAGAGGGCATTAGGGAGCTTCTCTGGCCAACTCTTCTTGTTCGGACCAACCATTTTCTGCAAAATGTTAGAGAGAGTTTTGTTGAACGCCTCGATCTGTCCATTTGCCTGCGCGTGGTAGCGGGAGGTATGGTTCGAACAGATGTTGTACTTGGCGTACAATTTCTTCATCTCGGCTACTCGAAAGTTGGTTCCATTATCAGTGAGGACAGCGTGAGGGACTCCAAACTAGTAAATGATGTTGGAGCTCACGAAGTCAATGATAGAACGAGCCTTGACCTCCTTGAGCGGAACTGCCTCTGCCCACTTAGAAAAGAAATCTGTGGTGGTCAGGATGAACCTGCACTAGCAAGCTGTTGCCAGTGGATATGGTCCCATGACATCAAGTCCCCATAATGCGAATGGCCAAGAGTAATTGGTGGAGTGGAGAGGTTCTGGCAGCCGATGCAAGAAGTTAGCATGAATTTGGCACGCGTGACATCTCTTGGAGAACTCGATGTAGTCATGGATCATGGAGGGCCAAAAGTATCCTAATCTTCAGATCTTATGGGACAGATTTGGATCAGTCTGGTGGGAGCCGCAGGAACCGGAATGAAACTCGTGAATGACCTAAGAAATATCAACTCCTTGGATGAAACAGAGGAAAACACCATCAAACCTGTGCTTGTAGAGGATTTGCTCAAGACTAGGACCACTATGGAGGGTAAACTGCAGTGCGTGGTGTCCAATCCACTCATGCTCGGCCCGATCAGCTGGGAGGCAACCATTTTGGAGATACTTGACAAAATGGGATCTCCAGTCGGGAGTCGCTTCAACCAATACATTTGAGGGACCTGGGGGTCCTACCATGGAGGCTACAGTGGTAAGATGTCTTACTCGTAGGCCATCGTCGTCATCCAGGGTGACGAGAGCAATGAATCTTTGATGTGCCACATGTATAATCAGATCATCCTACTTGAGTTCTGCAAGTGATGCAGCTAGGACAGCCAGGGCATCGGCTCGACTATTCTGAGATCGAGGGACATGAGTAACTTCCGGCTGAGATGGAAACTGGTCCATTAGCTAGAGGGTGCACTCCAACAATGGTGAAATCTCTAGATTTCTGATGATGTAGTCACTGTTTATTTGCTTGATGACTAGTTTGGAATCCTATTTCACATGTAAATGGTGAACATCGATCTCGAGGGCTGGCTCGAGGCTAGTAATGAGGGCCTGATACTCTGCTTAATTGTTGGTGCAACCCTATGACAATAGGAATGAGTATGGCAGAATGGATTGTGCTGGGGTGATGAAGATGATAACCAAGCCTACTCTGTTGAGCCTAGGATCATTGAGTCTCCTGCAGGTGGGGCTCCGGGAGGCACCATCGAAGTGCATCTTCCAACATAGGATGGCAAGATCTACCGAGAGTATTGCCTCTTCAGGAAAATCCAGGTCCAGGGACTGGTCCACAGGGGTTTGATGGGAAGCTAGAAAATCTTCCAATTCTTGTCCCTTTACAGCCTTCTAAGGAAAAAACCTGATGTCGAACTGCTGGAGGATTACTGCCCACCATGCTAGACGGTCGGTCAACATAGGGCGGTTCAGAATGTACTTCAGCGGGTCTACCTGAGACACTAGTTGTACCTCGTGGTGCTGTAGGTAGTGTCACAACTTCTACATGACAAATAAGAGTGCGAGACAACTCTTTTTGATGGGGGAGTATCTGGTCTCTATATTGAGGAGCATGTGGCTGAGGTAGTATAGGCTGTTTTCCATCCCCTCATTATTCTTCTGGGCAAGGAGGGCGCCGAGAGATCGTTCCAAGGCAGCCAAATATAGGATCAATAGTTTTCCAGAGACGTGTGGCATCAGGACCGGAGGCTGGAGCAGATACTACTTTATTTCCTTGAACGTAGTCTGGCACTCTACGTCCCATTAGTAGGCAGAGCCTTTCTTCATGAGTCGAGAAAAGGTCTTACACTTGCCGGCCATATTCGCAATGAATCGGCGTATGTAGGCTAAGTGGTCTTGGAAACCTTGAAGCTTCCAAATATTACTCAGGGGAGGCATCTGTCTAATGGCCTTGATCTTCTCTAGGTCAATCTCAATGACCCAGTACCTAAAAACAAAGCCAAGGAATTTCATAGAGGAAACCCTGAAGGCACATTTCAATGGGTTCATCTTCAGGTGGTGGGAACGGAAGAAGCCGAACACTTTCTCAAGGTCCTTGAGATGGTCCTGGCGCTAGAAAGATTTGACCACCAGATTGTCCACATATCATTCCACCAAGGTCTTGAGGATTGTCTTGAATATGCGGTGCATGTCCCGCTGATAGGTGGCACCTGCATTCTTCAGGCCGAAGGGCATAACCTGGTAGAAAAAAAATACCTTGGGGTGCCCTAAAAGCTATGGACTCCTCACCCTTAGGGGCCATTTGGATTTTGTTGTATCCGGAGTAACCATCCATGAAGGAGAGATATTGGAACCCAGATGTAGCATTGATCAACAATTCTGTCATCGAAAGGGGAAAATCATCCTTATGACAGTGGCGGTTGAGATAGCGGAAGTCGATGCAGGCTCTGATCTATCCGTTCTTCTTCCCTAATGGCACAATGTTGGCTAGCCACTTGGGGTACTGGACCTCCTTGACGAAGTTGGAACTGATAATCTTGTCAACTTCGGCCTCAACCATGGCACCGTGGGAAGGGTGCATCTTTCTGTGAGGCTACTTGAACCCACAATGATTTGCAGGAAGGATGAGGTGTTGGAAAAATACCTGAGGATCTAGTCCTGGAATCTCGTCGTATCTCTAGGTGAATACATCACGATGCTATTTTAGGAAATCCATGTACCGCTGTTTCTCTTCGAGGGGCATGGCGGCACTGATCAATGTGGGTCTCCGATCTGCCTTGCTACCAAGGTTCACCTGTACCATTTCATCGACCATGGCATAGACGCCCTCTTCAAAGGTAGGGGGATCGTCCTCCAGATCCTCTTCTTTGCTTATGGATAAAGGATTCCCAGTGGGAGAAGCTTTATCTAGGTCGGAAGGTCCTAACGGGAGGCTAGCACTAGCCTGGATAGCAGTGGATAACATATCGGGAGATTCACGTGCTGTTGAGACCATAACAATGAAGGCAGTTGATCTGATCCCATCTAGTCTTTGGCCCAAGGGGCCATGCTTAATGATATCAAAGAAGTAATGGTGTGTCGGCTTGAGCCAGTTAATTCAAGCCCGGTGAAACAGACACGTATGACATACTTCCATTGCCATGGGGCAGACATCTCGATACCATACGGGGGTAGGAGGATTCGGGATCACCTGATCCTGGTTTGTGTAGGATTATGAGGTGATTTTCCGTCATCGCTTGGACTTGGGAACATGCTTTCCTCTTGTACGAGAGACAACAAAACATTGACCCATGTCAACTGTTGTGTCCTCCAATCAATGGATTGGGAAGACATAGGCGTCGTCCAGACCTACCCAGGGGTCAGTTGCGACCGTGATAGGCTCAACCTTACTTGCCTGAATCTGTTTATCCTTGCTCTTGTAATAGTCAGCATCCAGGTAACGGGCTTCAAAAGAGGCGAAAGGAGATGCATCACCTTGGATTATGCCTACTCGACCATTAAGGGAGTACTTGATGTACCAGTGATAGGATGAGGGGACCACCGCGTGTAGGTGGAGACATGGCCTACCCATCAATGCATTGTACACGGTGTCCTGGGAGAAAACCATAAACTCGATGCTGGCAACTAGGCCGCCGAACTGGGTCTTCAAATGGATCTTACTGACTGGGTTCTACTCTGTCCTGTCGTATCCTTGGATCCTTAAATCAGATGGAGTCAGGTCATCTTCAGATAACCCTAGCTTCCGCATCATCCGTGTCGGGATATGGTTGATCCCGAAGTTGGTGTCAACGAGACAGCGGTGAATATCCATGCCATTAAATTGGTCGGTGACGTACAATGGGCGAATTTTCCCCTGTATGGGAGAGCCTTAATCTTCTCTAGATAATGAAATGATGGCCTGACATTCAACATTCTCGACCGCTTCATCATGAAAGGCTTCTGTAACTAATATCTCCGTCTCAAACTAGAGGGGGCTTATTAAAGCCTCAGTGAGGGCCTCACACATATCTGGCGACAAGAGAAGGGCTTCGAGGATGGAAAAACTTGTTGGGATACTGGAGAGGTTCTTGAGAACATCATACTTCCATGCCAGACACAAAATTATGCTTGCAGGAGGCCACTCTATGATAGGAGGCATGGCGGGCCCTGCCGGCTGGACCGTCGGCTAGTTGGTGCTGGGTATATCCTGATGCTCACTAGTTGAAGCCCGAAGAGTAGCTACCAGATGAGGACCGAACGAATGAGATCGGCCTGTAGCAGGGTGAGGCTGGTCGCAGCCTGGTCGAGGTAGTTCTGTCTAATCCAGTAGCACAAACGGTGGTGGAGGCGGGCTTGGAGACACCGGATAAAGATGTTGTGCGTGCTGAGTTCTGCACTGGTCCTACTGTCTCATCTCAATGGCATGAATGACCTACCTGAAGGTGCCAACTGATGTGCCCTGATGACCCATATGGACACGGCTCCACCGATGTTGGAGTCGGGTAGGGACATTGGGGAGGTTCGCCAGGAGCTCCTCGTTGTCAGGAGTCATATAGGGGTTTACCAACTCCACAGTATTAACCGAAGTGTACCCTCAACTATCACTTGAAGATTCATCCACTAATGGGCGGATTCTGGGAGGAATCCCCATCTCAGGGGGCATGAAGTCGTTGAGAGTGCGGGACGACGATGGCATTGGCAGGGCGTGTTGCTTTCCCTTGTGCCGCCGATGCTTGCTCCTCTGGGAAGAGGCCGGCTGAGATGATGATGTAGAAGTGGTGGCCGCAGATTCTAAAGGATCTGGCTGATTCAGGCATGCCTAAATGATTCCATGGGCACATGCGACCATTTTGCGAGCCATCTAGTCATCATACTTCTGGTAATCATGGTTAGAAACCTGCTGCCACTCACCTTCGCTGTCGCTACTGCTGTCTGAACTTACAAAGACACCCGCCACTTATGCCGGGGATGGGCCCAACCTGACTATGTTATTATCGACCTGGTCTTGAAGCTAGTCTTTGAACACATAGCACTGCTTGAGGGTGTTCCCCAGAATCCGATGATAGGGGCAGTAGTTGGGGAAATCAGTGAGATTCACCTCTTCCGGCCTTCTGCACTCAGGAAAGCGTACAATCCCCTAATCTAAGGCACTACGAAAGTAACCAGGGACCTGATTCTCATTGAACGAGTAGGTCCGGTTTCTTCTGTTTAGAAAGGGGTCCCTTGGAGCTTAGCCTTGACGAGGTGCTGGAGGCGCCTGTCGAAGAGGCGCACCCTGATTGTCCCACCTGGGCAGTGGCGGTGCATTCTGCGGGGGCACCTGCCAATTTTGAGGAGGACACTGCTAAGCTGGAGGATGCTCCTAAGGTGGAGGGCCTCTTTGAGGCTATGGGGCTGGCGCCACTGGTAGTAATTATAGTTTCCTGGGGGCTTCTATTTGGGCCACCGTGGCGGTCTCGGCTCTGGCAGACCTCCTCGCTGGAATTACAAGGGGCAACGGGCGTGCCTAGCTGGCCTGTTGCAGGGATTCCTCCAGGCACTGTGCCTTATCGGAGAAGTCTTGGAATCCTCCAAGGTAGTTTTGGGTGATCAGGGAGGGAACCAGTTCTGTCTTGACATTCCCTACGCAAATCATCAGTAATTTCTCCTAAGTCAGTGGCATGTCAAGGAAGTATGTGAGCCCCTTCCACTGGGTGACAAAGTCCGCGACTCTCTCATAAAACCTTTGTTTGCACTTGAAGAGGTCTGTGATGCTCATTTTCCAGGTGGTAGAGCTGAACTAGTAGAGGAATTGCCTGTGAAGGTCCTCCCAGCTGGTTACGGATCCGACGGGGAGCTAGTTATACCAGATGAATGCCGACCCCTCCAATGTATGAACAAAATAGCAGAGCTTGGTAGCCTCCTACTGCGTTGGAGTCCCTAACATGGGCCCACACCTTGAGTTGAAGTGGGACATGTGCTGCGGCGGGTCCCCCGTCCCATTAAAGGGGGAGAATGTGGGATTCCCAAAACCCAGAGGCGCCGACATATCATCCACCCATGCTGGATATGGCTTGCCATTAGGTGGGATTTCCACCTGTCACGTTTCCAACACCTCAAGGTGGTAAATGAGTGTTTCCATTGAATCATCTGGGCAGGGGTCCCTATCTTGACGGGGGGATCCCTGACTACGAGCACATTGCTGGGTTCTTCAACGCGGTAAACAGGCTCATCGGCTTGTAGAGAGGCTGGTGGAGCGGCCTACGGGGCAGCTGGGGGAACCCGGGCTAGATTCTTTGTATTGTCGTGCCCTTCAGGAGGGTTTGGCGAGACATACAACACCCTTTTTCCATGAGCTCCGGCTTCAACCCTGTCTGCGGGGGAAAGATGATCAGGGTTGCCTGGGGGAAGCTCGGCAAGGGGAAGTTGTTCCTACCCCTGCTGTACTGGCCTAGGATCACCGTAGTTGGGCCATCACTCTGCAACGTGTTCATCCAAGAGGTCATTGACCAACCTCTTCTGCTTAGAAAGTTTTTGGCGCAACGTGACCTTCTCGGGGTCCTCCTCCATCTTCTGTACTGAGGTGGACGGGTCAGAGTGTTTGACAGCTCCGACGTGCTCTTTGCCTTTACCAGAATTCCTGCTGAGTACCAATGCCTCGGTGGGCATAGGGAGACCAAGTAGGTTTCTATGATGATGAGTAATCCTCCCCGATGGGTCCAATAGTGGTGGCACGCCCTTGGGGGGTAAGTCCCCATCGAGAAGCTCCATCTCATCCTCCTCGTCCACTATGTCGGCCATGTTGACCGTGACCCTTCCTGGGGGGATGTCTTCAATGTCGCCCAGTAAGTCAGGCTGCCACTAAATAGGGCTAAATAGGAGGGCGGCATACTACCCCCAGCCACGGATTTTCACATGGGGGGTAGCATCCTTGATAATTTTGTGGAGTACCTTGATACTCTGAACACACTACTGCTGGAGGGTCTCATGATGACCTGTTGACTCGGGGCGCTGAGCCACAAGGAGTGCGGCCAGATCAACCAGACATCATTATTAGCTGATGTCTTCAAAATGCACTTGGATCCTAGGATAGACCACACGTAGATGATGAAGACTGAAATGCGTCACCCAGAGGTTGTAGTGGAAACACTCAACTTCCTCCAGGGTGAGGGATTCCAGTATGTGGAAATTAGGTGATGCCACGGGCCAGAACTTCTCGGGGAAGTGGTCCGTTGTGAGGATGTTACAGAAGCTCATTGGCTCAGATTCAGGGTCTGGCCCTTCATTACCCCACTCGTCAACTGGTGGTGGCTGAGGAACTGGCAGCAATATAGAGGTGGACCATTGGGATGACAGGCTGGCCGGTGGAGAGTACGACGAGCGGGCTGACTGGCCTTCGAATCTCGGGATGTCATCTGAAGAGTGTAGTGACCTGGCCGCCACGTCACGATAAGATGGTCTAATGGCCGTCGTTCCTGGCTCAGGGGCTAGGGATGCTAGTGATAGGCCGCAATGCTTCTCACCTGCCATTGGTCCCCAGAATAGTTCTTCTTGATCTCTTATGGAGGTTGAGAGCACTTCCGGTGATGATGGTGGTGATTGCACAATCGTAACCTGCAAGGTCGCCAGATTTTCATCCTCTTGGATATACCTGTGGAGGGAGGCAATAATCCTATGGACCTCACATTTCGGGAGCACCAGGTTGATGCACCTTGTTCCTGACCCGACCCTTGACTCAGATGAGCGAGGGGAGGATTCCCGAGCTGAGTCGTACTTCGTTTCAGAGTCTGAGAAGCGGACCAGTTTGACCTCGGTCCGGGAATTCTTTTAATTTCTCTTATGGAGGAAACAAACCGCCTTCCTGCCCCTGGGTGGCTCCTTGGGATAGGGCTAATTTCTGACACAAGGTCCTTTGACTGCACTGGTGCTGGGGCAGAGAGGGTTTCTACCCGAGAAAGCCGGGGTGTGAGGAGAACCAGGATAGATGTCAAAGGGGACATGGGGAGGAACTCCATGGGTAGCACTGGAGTGGGAAATACCTCTGATGGAACTGGCATAATCATGGGGAGGACCTCCATGCTGGGTGCGGGTGGAGCAAGGCTGATCCTCACCCCTATGGTTGCTGAGGTGAGGAGGACCTTCACCAGCTGCTGAAAGGACATCGGGAGGGTCCCCATGTGGAAGAGAGACCAGATAGGAGATGTACCTGCACCAGATGTCGGTGGCAGGAGGAATGACTCCGTACCTGGTGTAGTGGGCATGGGAGAGGCTTCCGTACTGAGTGGAACCATCACGGGGAAGACCCTCACTCGGATTGAGGGTGGCACGGGGCAAACCTCCATGCTGAGCCTTGAAGTGGGGAAGGCCCATGCTTTCCATGGTAGTGGTACGGAGAGGACCTTCGTACTGGGTGGAATCACTGTGGGTTGGTTCGTAGCAGCCACTGCTTGTGCCAGTGACCAAGTGAGTCGACCCAGCCTGCCCATGGGGTGGTAGGGGCCTCGATCCTAGTCGGGCATATAAGTTCCCCTACTCAGTGTATGTAGGGAACCGATAATGTGTGTCGGTAGTGGCTCGGGCCACAATAGCCATCGACGTTGACGCCCCCTGGTAGGCATCCTCAGCTTGCGCCCAACACTGGCGTCGGGTCAGACGAACCGGGGCCGGTGGTGCAGGTACGTGGCTTACCTGCTATTCATCCAGTAAAATCGGGCGGCGTCACTAATGCGGCTAGGTGGGAGCCCATGCTGGGAGCCCCTAGAATATGACTCTTACCAGGCTGGCTCAGGACTCACCTACCTCATCAGAGTAATGCAGGGATTCATCAAGGCACTCCGGGGACAGGCTCCTGAAGCGGTTGTATATTGGGGTGGGGAGCATGGCTCCCTGTGCGGCCCTCGGGGGTGGCGTTGACGGTGAGGCGTGGACGCCTCCAGATCCAGACATGCCATATCCTGGGTTGGGATTATGACCTCCTCCTCGTAGCGACACACGAGGTCATTGATCACCCTTCATTGGATAACCTCAGATAGGGAGAGGGGGTGTGGACACCCTAGGGACATAAGAGTAGAGGCCGTCGCAGAAGTGGTGGAACCACATGGGACTGCCATGTTAGTGCTGCCCCTACCCCGGCGTCGGTGTGCAGGAGTTGATCGCATTCCAGATGCAACAACCTGATTCCTGAGAACAGGGAGATTAACTCATCAGTACTGACAGAAAAAGGAATCGAAAACCAATGCCCCAGCGCCATCCTGTCTTCCACGACTGATAAGAGGGATCCACGCTGACAACGTCGCAGAACGGGATGTCCAACGTTCTACTGCCCCAAATTCTGGTGAGTTTCACGCTAGGCCCACTATTTTCTTGTAGGGACCCGATGCTGGATATTTGGATATGGTGACATATAAATACATTGATGCCCCGAGAACTACTAATCTCAATATTGAGGAGAATAAATTCATGTTGGGTTCACCATTTCTATTTCTGACGCTTTCACTGGGGCGTGCACATCCTTCTATGGAGGACACGCAGTTGTTTCCCCGCATTCCCACTTTCCAAAGGCGAGCAATATCCGTTCCTTATTCAGGGACATTTGATCCTTGATTGAAATAGGATGATGGGATGTTGGTTCTTCCTTATGTAGATTACTCCTTGGAACTCGTCACCTAGTTTGGGTATACCTTATATAATTAAGACGTTGTTCGTGAAACTCTTCCTGGTTCCATATCTTCATGAACGCCAGTTAATTACACTGCTTCTGTCAGGACATTACAAGGGGTCTGGTCAGGGCAGAAACCTTCAGTTAGGGGAGTAGTCACTTTGGGCATCACTGGCGTGTCTGGATGTTGGGGGATTGGCATGTCAGTCTTATATCCCTTATTATAGGGCTTCTCGAGGGTGCGGAAGCCTGAGGAATCCCAGATCAGGCGTGGGGAATCATATGCCATGGTCATGTATCTGAGGTTTTCCTCAGCTTCCCATGTTTAACACAGGGTATGCCACAAGTTTAACGTCCAGCGGAGATGGATCGGGCTAATTAGAACACTGACGAGAGTGGATCAGATGGAGGAACCCCCTGGAGGGAACACCAATACTGGGGCCATTGTGTGGGTGGCCTTCTGAATGTTGTTAGTTGGAACGGGGAATGGGGTGGCATGATCTTACCGGGATGTGGAAGTCTGGGTAAGAATCATTATGGATGATGGAAGGTTTAATGAGGGGGGTGTTGAATGGGATGGAACCATCATGAATATGACGATGGTTTTGGGCTTGAGCCTCAAAGAGGCTTCCTACGTATCCCCGTGGCAGGGAATAAAAGTCCACGTAGTTTGTCTAATGGCGGCTTTCCGCTGAACGGGGTCACAACGGTTTACCATTAGATGAAGTCACAATGGCTTACCACTGGATGGGGTCCATAGTTTAACGTCATGCAGGATGGGGGGGGGGGACATGAAGTGGGTCAGAATTGCTGGATGTTGGGCTTGAACCTCGTGGAGGCTTCCTACATACCTTACCTTAGCAAGGATCAAATTACACGTAGTTCGGAATATGGGGGAATTTGGGGATTATGCTTAGAGGTAGCCTAAGGTGTTGGTGGACCAATGTGAAGGTGGACCTGGGGTCCAATGAAGGATGGTGGGCTCGAACCTCTAGGAGGCTTCCTACGTACCTTGCCTTGGAAAAGATCAAATTCCTCATAGTTCAGGTATGGGGCATGAAACCGAATGGTCGAAACCAATGGGTGTTGGGCTTGAATCTTGTGGAGGATTCCTACGTACCCTATCTTGGTTGGGATCAAAGTCCACGTAGTTTGGGAATGGGTCTTGGTACACCGACGTGAAGATGGTCAGGACCAATGGTTGTTGGGCTTGAACCTCAGGGAGGCTTCCTACATACCATGCCTTGGAATGGATCAAAGTCCACGTAGTTCGGGATTGGTGGATACAGTTTAACATCATCCGGGATGAAGGTGAAATGACGTGAAGGGGTTGGGACAAGTAGGCATTGGGCTTGAACCTCAAGGAGGCTTCCTATGTACCCTACCTTAGCAAGGATCAAAAACCTTGTAGTTCATGGGGGGCGTCGGTGAACCGACGTGAAGGAGGACCTGAGGTCCAATGGGTGGTGGGCTTGGACCTCGTGGAGGCTTCCTACATACCTTTCCTTAACAAGGATCAAATACAATGTAGTTTAGGTATGGGGCATGGGGCTTACACTCTAGGCTGCCCAGGGTGGATGTCATGGTCAGTGCTTGCTCTAAGCCCACGTGAGTTGTGCTCGGTGTGAGAAACAAGAGACATCAGAGACCTGACGATCACGTCATGAAAGGTATGTTTGTGGGAAGTGGAGTGGGGGTTACACATGATCACAACCCAAAGAGGAAACAGGGGCTTATGCATGGTTAGCAGCCCGAAGAGGTTGGGACTTACTACAGGAGGGAGGCCTGATGGTGACAAAGCGAAACATGAGAGGGATTTGGGACCGAAGAAAGGAGGAGAACCGTTCCCCATCACACCCTTTTCTGGCCCTGGGGACCGAAGAAGAAAGGAGGAGCAGGGATGCTGCCTCCTACAGAAAATCTAGGGGCTCACACCGATATGGTTTCCCTTTTCCCATGGACAAACACCACTCCCATTAGGAGGATATCATCCCCTATGGAGACCAGTGGGCATGGAGAATGTCCAAGGTGGGGGTACCCCATGTACGATGCACGGGGCGAGGTCACATTTTAATGTCATGTGCTGAGGATGAAGGTTCTTGGCAGTTTAACATCCTGCAGCTCGGATGAGGTGGGTTTGCTTTGCACCCCTAGGACTTACATAACTGGTACCCTCTTCTCCTTGGTGCAGAGAGGGGACAAGAAAAGTTGTGGATAGGGGGTGTCATGGAGCGAACCATTGGGGGGTACACATTAGTGTGGCTATGCAAAGAAGCAATAGCCGTTAGTGTGCCTATGCGGAGAATCATGAGGCGAAGCAACACAACGGGCAGTATCGTCCAGGGGACTTTGAAGTTACTTTGTGTGAACCTAGGAGGTTGCATGGGAAATGAGTATATGAAGAAGGTGCTGTGGGCATGGGAGGTGACAAAAAATGATGCCCGGAAGAGGGAAATAATGCTCTCACAAGGTGGGAGGCTTGCACACAAAAGGGACCATTGTGTGAAAGAGGGACCGGGTCGGCGCGCAAAAGGAATTGCGCGCGTGAAAAAGTCAGGGTCGGCGCACAATTGAGCGCTGGGCGTAAAAAAGAGTGGGCCGACATGCAAAAGGAATTGCATGACAAATCCCTAATTGCGTGCAATCGAAAGGAATTGCACACAGGGGAAGGGGCTCTAGGGGATTTGGACAAGGATCAAGCCCGAGTAGTCACGCGCAAAGGCGGACCCCCGGGCGACCTGGTGCGAAAAATTTAGTACCTGAGAGCCATATTTTTGCACGCGTGGGAGAGGAATTTCGCATGGGGGAGATGGTTCAGATTCTTCGACCTAGAAGTTGAAGGGGTGGAATTCTATTTATAGGCACTCAGGATTGTGGGTCCGTGGGAAAAACACTTTGGCATGAAATATTGCGCGCCCCAATGTCGGCAGTGCGGAGATCAACCGCGCGGAGTGGGGGTGTGGAATAGTTCCGTGCCCACGTGGAAAACTCTTGCGAATCCTGAAGTTTTTTACACGGTACATATTTTTTTTCATGGATCCGTATTTTTTTCACACCGCCCCTCAGGGACCCCCGGAATGTATTGCCGGTTCCAAATATGGCTTCGCTTTGTCGTGCCCAAACATTCCTTAGCCCTGGAGTGCTTTTCGGCGTCTACAGTTACGTAAGCCATGTTTGTTATGGATATGATGCATTTAATTAATATAAAAAATGATATTAAGTTATCAAAAATTATTTTTAATCATAAAATGAAAATTATTCTTGAATGATTATGATGGGGAATGAATCTCATCGTGTTCGTGGAGACGGTAATCCGTACGTACGCACGAGCGACAATATCATTATATTGATGGTGAAATCATATATAATTGGATGGTATATCATATATAAAGAATAATTAACATGTTATATTTATTATTTACATTAGTTATACTCATTATTATACCCATCCAAATAATGAAGTGTTTGAATAACAAACTACACCACGACGTGGAGATGATTAGCCGTACGTATGCACGTATGGTAACTTTGTCATTTATAGGATGGATAGAATAACGAATATGGTTGTACCATATTTATAATAACATAATAGTATATAGAAGTTACTAGAGTTATTATTTTGGTATGGGAACAACAAAGAAAGAGGAAGTGGAAGAAGAAAAGAACTTGAAATAGGGTGGTGAAATTATTACCTCTTCTTCAGGTGTTTCCTTTTGAGTTGATCAAAAGGGATCCTTAGATTGGATTTATGATCAAGGTAAGGACTCTAGGTCTAATTGAGGGTAGTTTGGAGGATATTTGAGAAAGGTTTGGCTGAGCCAAATGTATTTGGAGGTGTGAATTTGAGAGAAGGGGAAGTACCCTTTTATAAGAGAGGTGAAGGTCACTTTTGGAAAAGCTTGAAATATTATTTTATTATAAAATAATTTTGGGTTTATAATAGATAAAAATGAATTTATTTCGATCCTTAGGTGGTTATGGGTCAAAATTCTCTCAACCAATAGGTTTTAGACAAGTTTAGGTTACCATATTAACCTTATCTTTTAGATTTAACTCTTAGTTAAATAGTTTAACTTTTACAATGTCTTCTTGTATTTTTATATTACATGGTTAATAAACTTACTATAAAATGCAAACAGAACCCCAAGTGGTTCATTAATTACATATATATCAATTTAAGAGTCCTTTTTCCGAACCTTAGTTTTTTAGGACTATTATATAATTTAATAATATAGTATTTGTTTTAAAAACTCATTTATGTCAATTTTGACACTATTTGGTATTTTTTTGTGAAAGTCATAAAAGAATGATTACTTAAAAAAATACATTTAATAAACCATAATATGTCATATTCAACTAAAAAATTAAACTTTGAAATTATATTTACTGTAATATTTATAATACCATTTATTTGATTCCTTCATTAATAAGATAATTACTGCATCATCATTGTGTCATAAATAAATTTAATTATTTAATGTATAAAAACTATAAATAAAATACCATGATGTAGGAAATATTTTTAGATTTCTAATGAATATTTATAGTTGAATTTATCTTATGTATAACCCTATATTAAAAATGTTTTAGTTATTAAAATTTGAATTTTACACTTTTAACTCTTCTTTAAATAAAATAATAATAAATGTCTTAATCTAATCCAAGTGGACCAAAAGGATCATATTTTATTCCTAAGGTTGTTTTTAGTCGAAATAAATTTATCCAATAGAATTAGGACATGTGTTAGGGTAATTATAATATCATTTTTACCTTTAATTACCCTATTTACTTTTAACCATGGTAAATAAAAGTCAAAAGTTACTATTCAACAAAAAATATTTTTATTTTATTGAACCATATTTTACTTAATTATGTCAACCGTGTCTCTTATAATTTTGAAATTCAATTCCCAGAAGCGGTAAAATTACGTTTATGCAAATTTGCTAATGTGCCTAGAAGGTGGGTAAAAGACGTTAAAAAGTTCAATAAAATTTTATACATCTATTTTTATTATAAAATGACTCCAATTAATTACATTGAACTTATATAGGTATTATATATCTATTTTTACTTAAAATAAATTAAAATAAAATAAATAATTATTTAAATACAAAGCTGGCTTTAAACAACAACGTAGTGTTTTTCACTATTCATCAAAAATTGAAAGTTTTCAGAAAAATACCAAAAATTCACCCTAAGATGATTTTGATATTAAAAATTCAAGAATAAATTATATTTTACCAAATTCAAAATATAGAATTTGAATTAATTAATTTAAAATTAATTCCCGTTGTCAAAACCAAAAAACGGGTTTTAAAAAAGTAAAAACTATCAAAACATTGACATGTGTTTATGTTAAATTTAAATGTGAAATTACTTATAATGACCTAAATTTTATTAAATTATAAATATATATTCTAATAATAATTTAAAACCATTAAAATTTATAATTTAACACTATAAATTATTTTGATTAAAAATGTTGTTTTCAATTAAAATTTAGTATTTTTCACTATTCACCAAAATATGAAATTTATCAGAAATCACAAAAATTTTATCGAAAATAAATTTTTATGTCAAGATTATAAAGAAGTTTATTTTTTCAAATTTAATATATAAAATTGTTAAATATTGGATTTAAAAAGGGTTTTCCATTAATAGGCGGTTAAATTGCATTTTCTGAAAAATACTTCCTTTATCTAAAAAATTGAATTTGTTCTTATATTATGTCTAAGAAAAAAAAATGGATGTTAAAATTATATGGAGTATATAAAATTCAAAATGAAGTTAATACTATTTATAACCGTTTTTGAATGGTTAGTTTGGTAAGTCGTGGTGCGCTCGAAATCGGTGTTGCGTGTAGTGCAAGTTATTGAATTACTTTGAAGAGATAACATACTATGAAATCTCAGGGTGTTAAAATGTGAAATGAGGATCTCCGTTTGAAACAATAATCCTCAAAACACCATGCATCTAAACTACCTCGTACATGTAAAGACTACCCAGATCATCAATAATGAAGGTCTCCCTAATGCACAAGAAGTGGGATACCTTCTTCAGTTGATCCATGATTGCCCATACTACATCATTATTATAGGTTGTCCTATGTAATCCTGTCACAAAATCCATTGTGACATCATCCCATTTCCACTTAGGAATGGGAAAAGGCTAAAGAATCCAAGATGGATTCTGATGATCGTCTTTCACCTAGTGGAAAGTGAAACATCTTTCCACAAATCCCTCTAAATACTTCCTCATTCTTGACCACAAAAACTATCTATGGATATCATGACACATCTTTTTCAAACCCGGAAGTACTTCCCATATAGAATCATGAAACTCTCTCATCATCTCCCCACACAAGCCCAAAGGAACCCATACTCATCCACAAAAAAGAAGGGAATTTCTACTTCCAAGAAACCATCCTGATGGTTTCTCCCCCCATATAAGCTATATATCAAATCTAATCCCTCTGGATTAGATAACTACTCTATCTTGATCTGGTCTAAATGCATGGTATAATAAATGTCAAAGTCAGAGATACTTTTCCCTGAGACTCTTGAACATCTAGATCTATGTCTTCAAAGAGTTTTATCATCCTCCACTCATTTTAAGACTCCCTTACTACCTCCATATACATATTATGACTCAAGGCATTAGAAATTATGTTTCCCTTTCCCGATGTATAATCCAACTTAAATTCAAAATACTATAGACACTTGAACCACCTCCTCTGCCTAAGGTTTAGGTTTCGCTAAGAAAATATGTACTTGAGTATATTTTGGTCCATGTAAACCACATACCTCTCTCCCATAAGATAATGTCTTTAGCATCTCAAAGCATGTACCATTATCGCTAACTCATGGATCATGAGTGGGGTAATTCCTCTTATGCGGTCTCAGTTGTCTGGATCCATAAGAAACCAATCGATCCTCCTACATTAGAACTACTCCAAGTCCAACTTTGGATGCATCACAGTACATGGTATATGCTTTACCTAACATAGGTAAAGTGAGGATAGGTTTTCAGTACATCCTTCCTTTCAGCTCTTGAAAATATCTCTCGCAAGAATATGACCAAACAAACTTTACTCCCTTCTTGGTCAGCCCTAACATCAGTGCTTCTAGATAAGAAAAGGCCTAGATAAAATTCCAATAATAACCTATTAAACCCTAAAAAATCTGAATATCAAAGTCATTATTTGGTCTCTCCCAAGATACCACAACTGAAACTTTCTCAAAGTCCCCTAACAATCCTTCTTATAAGATGACATGGCTCAAGAAGTGAACTATATTAACCCATAAACTACATTTAGATAGCTTGGTGTAAAGATGATACTCTCTTAATATACTCAAGATGATGTTAATATGTTGGGAATGGCTGTCTTTTGACTAGGAGTACACTAATATTTCATTGATAAAAACCGCCACAAACTGGTCCATGAAAGGATGAAATATCTAATTCATCAAAGCCATGAAACCTCTGGTGCATTAGTCAAACCAAAAAACATCACTAAAAATTCATACAAGACATACCTACTCATAAAAGAAGTATGAGGCATCTCTGATAGTCTCACTATCAATTGGTGGTATCTAGATCTTAGATTTATCTTAGAGAAGATCTCACTCTCAACTGATCGAAGAGATCATCGATGCACAGAAGGGGAGACTAGTTATTGATCATCATCTGGTTTAATTTCTGATTATCCACACATAAGCATAAGGAACCACTAGACTTCTTAGAAAAAATAACCAGAGAACCCCATGTATATGTAGTAGGATGGACATAACATTTAGCTTCCAGATCTTACAACTAAACTTTCAACTCCCAAAACTCTACTGGTGCTATTCTATATGGCAGGATAGAAACTTGATCTACTCCCAACACTAACTTGATTGTGAACTTGATCTCCTGCTCAGGTGGTAAGTCATAAAACTCATTAGGAAATACATCTGGGAAGTGTTCTACCATCAAAGGAAAACAATCCTAATACATTTCACCACAATCCAAAATAAGGATTGCTATCTGAGACATGAGACAATCTAATCTATACTGAATTGGTCCTACACAGCCAGCCTAAAGATCCTACTCACCCTAGTGAGAATAGATACCTTCTTCTGGAGATATAAATGTAAATATCCTCTGGTAACAGTCGATATGATCATGGTAAAAAACTAAACAATTCATACCAAGAATCAAATCGAAACCTGTCATTTCCACCACAAATGGTTCCCAAAAGAAATAGTGACCACTAATTTCTAGAGAAAATACCTTGGAATGTTTTATATTCTCTAATAACACTCTAAATGGTGCGTCTATGGTCAAAAAACCATCCAAAATTTCTACATACAAGCCCAAACCATTTTAAAAAAGAGTAGATAAAAAATAATTCGATGCTCTTACATCAAAAAAATGAAAACAAGGGTAGATTATGAAAGAATCACACCTTTAATGATAGATGTTCCTAAATAAAAAATAACTAGATTAGTCTACCTAATGTGTTCATGAATAGCCCCTATGACCTGAGCTTCAGCTTGACTCCCCTATGTTATTCCATATTCCTGGTACTTCCATTCCGGCACTAAGGTAACGCGTCCCCTGCCTCGACCAGAACATCCTATGAAACTCCAGCTACTTGTCTACTGAGGAGTAGCTGAGTCCTTCCCAGACTCCGGTACCTATCCTGATCCCCTTCAACTACTCTATTATTGCATTCCCCTACAAAAATTCTAAAAGTGTCCCATCCTACTACAAGAACGACACTCCAAAGCGGGGTACAAACACTAAGGCTTCTTTTGGACAAACTTGTAACTCTAAAAGCACTATAATGGAACATGATACTATAATGGATTCCCACTGCCATGACTGATCTGTTTTCTATTGACTTGGAAAAAACATCATAAAGGTTTTTTCTACTAGAAGAAGAGCTCTCGGTTCTCTCTACTGAAAAATCATGGCCACTACTCAAGGCATCTCTCACATTCCCTCCTGTGATGAGTGCCTGATTCATCACATCTAAAAATCTACTCAAGATAAAAATGTTCACCTATGACCTGATATCATAGAAAAGTCCATCCTAAAAACATCTTTCCCTGGATATCTTATCAGTAGCTAAATATGGCACAAATCCCTATAGGTTAGTGAAACATTCAACGTAGTCCATCACTAATATTCCCTATCATGTCAGATGCATGAACCCATGAACCTTCTCATCCCTCAATATATCTAAATAGAAGTTTCTCAAGAATTTTGCTTCAATGTAATTTAAAGATAACTCCTCTTACTTCCCATCCTAATCTAGAATATCCCAAAAACACTTGGTAGGTCCAAAAAGAATAAATGCATAAAGATTCACCCTATTTTCTGTAAGTGTCTCAAGATGTTGGAAGATCATTTAGAATGACTCAATCTAGAACTCAGTTGTCTAGGCTCCTCACTCGTCAATGAATGTAGGTGGATTCTATAGTTGGAACTCTCTCTTTAGCTCAGACATAGAAAGCATGGTATGAACAATCTACCTTTCCATGGAATGCATGACCCTTAGGAAGATGTCATGAAGATGAACAACCATATGATCATCAAGAGATATAGGAAGCTCCCGTTTAGCTATGTTAGGAGTGTGTTGATTTTCACTCTCTTGACTCTCAACTCAAAGACAACGAAGAATAATTTTCTCTATAAGAAAAGAACACTCCTAAGAAAATTGGATAACAAACAAATTCAACCTCAATAGGTGACAAAAACATAGAACCACTACTTTGGGTCTCTATAAACATGTCTTACAAGTGTTTTAACATGAAATATCAGTCCCGTAATTTAATTTATCATATACAACTGGTTTATCATACCACAGTTCATATAGGAAAGTATATAATACATGAAATAAATATGTCCCTATCATGAACAATTCATGTCAATATATATCCCTATGTGCCTATCATGATGCATGGATACTTATCTCGTTCCATATGAGGCCATGAGTATAAATCACAAGAAACAATATCATCATGAAATAATAACATCACACAATATGTGAATCACCCAAGGTGAAATAACAACAACTATAACAAGTGAATATCATGAACATCAATCCCATCCCAGGGCACTCAGATTTCCCCCCATACATGGGTTAACTACTCCCATGCACAATAAAATTACCAAGTCCCAACACATCCTAGTCTCCTTTTTACCTTTCCAAAATAGTAAAGTAATAGAAAAGAACAAAAAAACCTACTCCATTGATAACATTGTGTAACATCCCCTGATTTGGAACTCTCTCACATGGTCAAAAAGCGTTGGTTACGAGACCTCAAGTGCACCTCCCCATATGTCACAGGCTGCCGATTATCAGTGAGGGTGCAATGATATAGTGGGGAGACTATACCCCATAGTATGGAGTTATATATTAGTGGAAATAAGCAATGTAAATAGAGATAATAAGAGTGACAGACATAGAGGAAACTATATATAACACAATTGGGAAAGAAAAGGAGGAACCAATAAACCAATAATAAGGAATCATGTAATGACATGATGAGATGTATCAAAATGTCAAACTGAAAACAATATAATTAAAAGAATCATATGATACCAAATAAACTCAAAATACCCTGATCTTGAACCCTAGGTTGGTCCTATATCCAAACACCATCCCAACCATAAAATTAACAAATCAGCAACAAGGTCCCTTTCCCTTGTCTAAACTTCCATATATGAAATATTATTAGGTACCAAACGACAACCCGAATACAGTGTGAGTAAATATTTGTAGGTTGACACCACCATGTCTAAATATAACCAATATAATAATAAGTGTATGTAATAAAGTGATAAAAAGTGTATTAATAAATTAATACAATATAACAATCACCCTAATTCAGAACTATTCTAGGATGTCTCTGAGCATGCAGCATAACCATGACAACCAACAACTATATATCCTTGGAAAAATCACACAAATATGGGCCAATCCTGCTATATAAGAATTTCAGCATGGGACTGGGAAAAACTTGCTCAATATAAGCGTTACAACATGGGACTGGGAAGAACCCACAAAATATAATCACTGCTCTATGGGACTAGGCCAAGACCACTCAATATAAGCATTACAACATGATATTGGTCCGATCCCCTCAATATAATCATCACTCAAATGTTTGCTTACCCAAAGGGTATCCATAAGCCCATCCAAATCAATAATTGAATCTAAGGAATCCAACCAATATTCCAATCCATGATTTTCCATTAATAAATAAATAAATAAATTAAAGCGCATGTTACATCGGTGCAATCCTGCAATATTTCATATATTTGACAATTAAATAGACCATATGGTTAGTTTTAGAATCCTTACCTTTAACCGGTGATTAAAACATCATTTCCAATGGAAAACACAAATAAGTATGAAGGCATAGAAGTTCTAAAGAAAAACCTAGATCCACCCAAGTCATGATCAAAACCCCAAAAAAAACTTATAGTCAGAATATTACATTGAAATGAAAAAGTAATGATGGGAGAGAAGGGAAACCTAAAAAGAAACAACTCACCAGGGATCATATGTGTAATCAGGATGTCCAGAATGGAGGGAAGGGATCCAAAATCACATGGAAATCATCCTAGGTCTGAGAGAGAGGCTTCACCAAATGAATAATGAAAATCATATGTGCTAGCCCACTTAAAACTGCTAGCCCAAGGAATACATGGTGTGTAAACCTTTCATGTCGTGTATATCCTCATTTTTGAGTTACACCAAAAATTCCACCACCTCGGGTTAATATTTATCCTGATCAATATTTACATGACATGTATTAGGTTCATGATGTGTAACCACATCATGTTATGAACTAGTTCACGAACTATGTCTAGCGGTAGTTACATGTTGTGTAACATATACATGGTGTGTAATCACCCATCGAATAATTTTCATCCCAACTTCTATGAAGGATCCCAAACCACCTTCGAATCCTTCCAAACTCACGAAAAACCCTCTTAAGCCCATTTAAAACGTTTATACCTAGAATCCATTAATTAAAACAAATATACATCCATGAACTTTAGGTCATTTTACCGATAAAGGCTCTCCATATCCAAACAAGACTTAGCCACCAAGTCTTAAAGACAAAGGAAAACCCAATGAAAGATGTTTAATGAAAAAATCAAATAGGTACATACTAGAAAAAATAAAATATCTTAAAAAAATAGTCTAAAATTGATATTGATGTTTTCTTGTCACCATTAATTGATTATTTGAAACTTTTATGGGAAAAAGTTATTATATTATATGATTATTATAAAATAGAACATTTTCAACTATATGAAATGACTATGTTAACTATAAATGACTTCCTAGCATATGGAAATTTAATTGGATACAGTGTTAAGGGACATAAATCTCATCCAATTTATGAATAATAAATTTCATATTATCAACTAAAACATGGGAGAAAAATGGTATACATGGTTCATCAAAGTTTTTTTCTATGGATTACTCTTATTGAACATTAAAAAAAGGCATTCAACATATCATAAGAATTTGACATCACTCCAATTTTTTTACATCGATCAATATTTTGAGAGGGTGAATAACATTGATGTCACATTCAGAAAGACAAAAAATTAGGTAATGATAGAAATATTTGTAAGAAATAATCATTATTTTTTGAAATTCCATATTGGAGATATCATGAGGTCAAATATAACATTGATGTCATGTATGTGGAGAATAATATACGTGATAGCTTGATTGGAACATTATTATATATTAAAGGAAAGACTAAAGATGGGTTGAATGAAAGATTGGAATTACTCTCAATGGGAATATGTTTGGAGTTAGCTCCCTCTCCTAATAGAATATGTAACACCCTTATAATTTACGATATATTTATTTTTAAATAAATTCAATCTCTTTAATAGCTTATGATGCACACAACACCGGGTTTAAACAAAACACAATACTCTATTAAAATATTATTATTTAAACATGAATATTATAACCTAAGAGTTATGTTGGTGGGTATGAATATGAATAACTAATATATGAAAAATTATAAAATTTAAATATTTATAAAAAAATTCAACAGTTATCTACTGATTAGAAATAAAATAATAATCATTTGAAAGCAAAGAAAATGTTTTTTGAAAAACAATATTTTTCTAAAAGACGGTTTAGTCACGCTTTGTATACATAATTTTAAATTAATTTTTACTAATTATATAAAATTTATTTTTGAAATTATAATATAAAAATTATTTTAGGATCAATTTTTTGGATTTCTCTGAGAAGTTTTATTTTTCGATGATAAGTGAAAAATACTGATTTTTATTAAAAATTATGTTTTCATTTAAAGTATTTATAAGTCCGATTATATTTTATTGTGGGTTTAAAAGTAAAATTATTTCAATTATATATTTTTTAATCTGAATTATATAATTGGAATCAATTTCATAATGCATTTTGATAATTTTTTTTTTAAATTTTGAAAGTTTTTCTTTTGGAAAAACATTTTTCTACACGTTTACGGGTTTAATTTCAAATTAAATTATATAAATTCTATGAGTTTAACTTAGAAAAATAGATTATATATTTTTAATAATTATACTTTATATTATATAATATGGCCAACTTAATTTTTGACCATAATTATTAGTGAAAATGGTAAAAATTATTTATCGGGGTTAAGGTAAAAACAGGTTTACCAAGGATTAAACTAAAATATAAGGGTTAAAAATGTCCTAAAACATGTATAATTACTATTTTATGGTCATATTTAGACCCTATATCTCATAATATCTTAAAATGGTCTATTTTGGAGCCTTCTATAATGAAAAAAACTTGGGTGGAATTCTTTCTTTTCAAAAATTCCAACTGTGTCCTCTCTCACACTTATAAAAGGCCACCCCTATCCTATCCTTTCCACACTTACAAAACCCATTGGTTTGGAAAATAAATATCCAAATAACTTCATTAATTCTATCCCATCATCCTATAATCCTTTTTTTATTATAAATCCAACATAGGAAGGTGTTTGGTGTAAACCTAAAGAATTTTCCCAAATAAGAGGTAACGTCCTTAACCAAGAATTTTATTTTATTTCTTCATCCACTACCTTAAAATATTATTAATACATGATGGTGTAATAAAATAAGTATATTAAATATATTCATATGTTTTATGTTAACTTAATGACTTAAAACCATCTTCTCCACCCTTAAATGGGAAATAAAACTATTGACTGTGTGTACGACAGACTACCGCCTCGCGAATCGATGTAATTTGTTTTCTATAACCACTTATAAAAGTTGGATATAATGATGTATTTAATGTAAATATATAATATTTATAATATAATTATACTTTTATAACTATAATATCACATATACCTTCTGACTTTCCATTCCTTATAGAATACAAAAATGTTGCTTGTGTGTATGGTGGACTACTACCTCACAAAGTGATGTGATTCATTTTTCACTTACGATTTACATGGAAGGTAATAAATATTAATATGATGTTTATATATGATATTAATTACATATTAATAATTATTAAAATTTATATATCATATTATTTCTTACCTTATCTTCCATTGAATAAATGATAATGTCATTCGTGTGTATGACGTAATACCGCCTCACAAAGCGATGTGATTTGTTTTTATTACCGTATCACATGGATGGTATGTGTAAGGGTATTTAAAGAAATAATATTATATTTATGATAAAATTATCATCTTTTAAATATAAAATAACTTTTAACTCATTTCCATCACAATCTTTGAAAAATGAAAATGTTACTCATGCGTACGTACGACCTACTGTCACCATGATTGTAACATAGTTAATTTTTTATAAACATATTTAATGGTTGGTTTGATAAGTATAATTTATGAATAAAAATTATAATTATTTAATGGTTACCATTATTTATATGTTTTATTAATAATCTCTTTGACCTTAGTCAACTTATCAAAGTGATTTTGGACATATGATCCATTTATCATAAAAACACATGATGTGAAATTAATTGATTAAGAAATTGAATATGAAATGGTAATAATTAAAATAAAAGGAATAATAAACTTGGAAAATTTTATTAATCAAGTAAATAATTAACTTAATTTTATTATTCAATGAGATAAATAACGTACGTGACAAATTGGGCTCAAGGTAGGTGATCTTTATAACATACCCTTTTCTTCAGGTTATGATCATTCTTTCGCTAACCCACTTTATATATCTTTATGGTTATGGATTGATTATAAATTATGCATATATTTCTCTCAAATTTATACCTATATTATTCCACCTTTCTTTGACGGGGTAATACATGACTTATGACCATCACTCAAATGCCTTCTTTAAGTAATGTCTTTTGATTATGTTATGAGAATAGATTATAAAAACCATTTCTTTCCATGGGTAATTATTATCTTTATGCCTTATTACTGATCATGTTATGTGGCATGAATATGAATGTACATGAAATTAATGTGATGGGTGGCCCTGAAATTATATATATCTTTAATGCATTTTTTAATGTTTTAGTCACATGAGACATCATGTATGGGATTAAGGGTGAACCTAATCCATTATGGGACTCTATCCAATATGTGAGATTGTCATGATAGTTAGCCTTGATTTATGTTTATGTCATGTTTCATATCATTTCCACTTTCCCATGTTTCCATGATATAATGATACTATACTTTTTATGTTATTATTCCACTTGATCACTCATGTACCTTCTCTTTTATGATATAATGTTATACCTTTGAATCATATGTTATGATTCCTTATCATGCTTATTACCTTACTAGGATTTTATCTCACACATTTATTTCATGTATTCTCCAGGTTATCCCATGCATATTTAGAAGCTCAAATTAATTTTAAAATCTCATTATGGAGAATAAATTAAGGATTCCATGTTTTAGTTTCATTTGATTTATTAAGAACCTATTCTTCCAAATACACTAGGAATTTATGATCCTTATGTTGTATTAATGGATATTTATATTTAAGAATCATGTAATAATATTTGTAAAAAATATTGGGTCTCTATAGTTGGTATAAAAAGAAAGGTTTAGTTAACCTTTGAAAACTAGGATGAGAAAAATTTAGTGAAAACCTATGGATAATTCCAAGGATAAATTTAAGGATAATCCTAAGTATAGAAAAATATCTAGGAATTTTGGTGAAGTATAAAGTGAGTGGTTTCTAAGAAATTATATCCCTGTATGGATACTACAAGTAGACGTGGTTTGGGAATATATGTACCTATGTTTAATAACTCTGAAAAAGGAATACCAGTCTTAACTTGAGAATTACCTAGTACACAAAAATGGGCCTTACTGTATACTTGGTTTGAAACTCCCAGGGGATATGTTTTGGATATTCAAACTCTTTATGATCCATTATGAAGGGAAAAAATTCCCAAAAAATTTTATATTAGGAATTAGATCATGGATAACTTAGGTTTAAACCTAGAAATTCATAAGCCAAGGCATATAATTCATTTATGAGTTTTCCTTTTAATGTTAATATTTTTCCATGTATGTGTTTAATAGTTTAAAAATACTCATCCCTAATTCTCCTTTTATTTCATTCAAATAGATGGAAGTAGGAGAAACTGAGTTAATAACCATTATGAGGGGAAATGTGATGACTACCCAAATGAGATGCCCAACTCGATGGAAACAAGATTCATGAAATTTATGATAATAATTTCTGAGATAAATCAAGTTTTGAACTAAAACTTGAATTGGTATGAACTCCCAAATCCCCCCAATAAAGATCAAGGTGCAATCGAAATCTTTATGCGATAAATCTCTCTAATATTCGGTGGATCTTATGATCCTTTACTTGCAGAATAATGGATCAAATCCATCAAAAATATCTTCTATATCCTTTAATACTATGAGAAATAGAAGGTTGTTTTGGTTTTTTATCATATAGTGGGAGAATATAATCAATGGTGGATGTTGATAAAAAATATTAAGTATGATAATGATATCAAAGAGATGTTGTGGAAGGAATTATGTAATTTTTTTTCAACAAATATTTTCCTTGAACTATTCGATTTGAAATAGATATGTATTTCTTTATCCTCAATCAAAAGTATGATGAATACATTAGGGCACATGAAGAAAAATTCACAATACTTGAATGATATTACTTTGGATTTATCATCTCACCCAAAAGTAAATTTGAATGCTTATTTGGTGGGCTAAATTTAAGCCTGTGAAAAGATTTTGAAATTCGAGACTTTAACAGTTATGAGGAAATTTTTCGATGTGTACTCAAATTTGATATGGATATCTGTGAATCTCAAGGATTTCATAGGGATAATAAGAGGAAAATGGAGTTCAACTATGGTGGTAAGATAGATAAATCTAACAGTGATAAGAAATTAAAATATCCCAATTATCTAAAGTATGGGAAGAAACATCTTAGAAATTGTCTAAAGGGGACTAGGAAGTGTTTTAGGTACGAGAAGGAAGGTCAAATAAACAATGATTTCTAATAGGATAAACCCACAAATATGATAGAAGAAAGGAATTCTCTAGATAGCCCTCAGCCTGTTATCCAATGTTACAACTACAAGGAATAAAGACATTATGCAAACCAATGCACTAAGCCAAGGGTTGTTGGTGAAAAATAATGAAATTAACCTCCAAGTCCAAGAGAGTAAGGTAGAGCTTATTCCATCTCAACTATGAAGGTGGATCCTGACAATGAAGTGGTGACTAGTTATTCATCCAAGAATAGTGGACATACTTTTTGATTATAGTTCTATGTATTCTTTTATAACATGCAAGTTTAGTAGAACTATTTAAGAACCACCTCAAAACATGGAAGTTTAGTTATTAGTAAAGATAAAAAATGGGTTAATTATTGCATCCTAAGCATATAACTCATCCCTTATCCATATTTTTGGGATGAACTTCCTAAAAAACCTTGTGATACTTCCTTTAGTGGAATTTGATGAAATTATGGGCATGGATTAGATTTTTTTATATAGAGCCAACATAAAATGTTGAAAGAAGGAAATCACCTACTAAATCACGAATCAACCTCCAATTCTATATATGTGCAAGGAGTAGGATGAATATCCATTGGTATCATCATCTAAAGCATGAATGTGTTTCCTTCTGATCAAGCATATCTTTCTCAAATGACTGATACCAAGGAAAGGATCATGTTGGAATACATTCCATCACGTGGGATTACAATGATGTATTTATCAAAGAGTTTCCTAGCCTTCCTCATAGTTTAGAGGTTGAATTTTTAATTGATATTATATCTGGATCTTTTCTAATATCTAATACTCTATATATAATGGCCATTTTTTAACTTAAGGAGATAAAGAGGAAACTATAGGGGAATCTGTATAAAGGGTTTATACGCCCAAATTCTTCACTATGGGGTGCACCGGTCCTCTTCATTAATAAGGATGGGTCAATGTGCCTCTAAATTTATTATCACGAGTTTAAAAAAATCACGATAAAGAAAAATTATCCCATTCCATGGATATAAAACATGTTCAAGAAACTATGTGAGGCTCAGTATTTCTCTAAGGTGGACCACTAGTTATGATATCACCAATTAAGGGTGAAGAAAGAAGATATTCCCAAAACTGCCTTTCAAATAAGGTATGGACACTATGAGTTCATAGTGATACCTTTCAGACTCACTAATTATCCAATAATATTTTTATTTTTAATTAATAGAGTCTTTAGGGATTACCTCAAAAAATTTGTGGTAGGATTTATAAATGATATTATGATATACTTTAAGAGCAATAAAGAGCATGATGAGAATTTGAATACTATGATAAAGGTATTGAGAAAGGAGAAGTTATATGAAAAGTATAGTAAATATGAGTTTTTGATAGAGGAAGTATCATTATTAGGGAATATTATTATCAAAAATGGGATATTTGTGGACCCTTATAAGACAAATCCAATCGAGGACTAGCCTAGACTAGCACATGTAATGGAGAAACATAGTTTCCTTGGACTAGTTGTGTATTACCGATGATTTATGATTTTTTTTTCACAATTTTAAAACCCAATAACCAAGATAACATGAAATGGAGTTAAGTTTTTCTAGACCAGTGAATGCAAAGAGAGCTTTATGGAGTTGAAATAGATGATTATCACTGCATCAGTACTTATATTTCCCTTAAGTGGGGAAATTTTTGTGGTATATAGTTATACTTCAAACAATGGTTTTGGCTGCAATGATCTTTGCATTGAAGATTTAAAGAAATTATCTCTATGGGGATAAGTGTGAAATATATATGGATCACAAGAGCCTAAAATATATATTCACAAAGAAGGAACTTAAAATGCACAAAAAATATGGTTATATATTATTAAGGACTACGAATGTTCAATCCATTACCATACAGGGAATGAAAACAAGGTGGAAGATTCTCTTAGTATAAAGGATCTGAAAATTTTATAAATGATAAGAATGGATAAGTATCCAATCTTCTCAGATTTGAAAAGTATAGATATGGGAATATTAAAATGATATTTATCCTACCTTGATCAAATAAATTCTCAACCATTCATTCTTGATAGAATCAAGGAGGCCTAGAAAGATGATTAGGTGCTACAAAAAATATAGCGAATATTCTAAAGTTAAACTTTGCTGAAAATAGGGTTATAGGGTTTGGAACCCAAATATGCGTCCCATAAAAACTAAAGCTGAAGAGGGAGATTTTGGATGATGTTAATAGCTCATACTTCTCCATTCATCTAAGAATCACTAAGATGTATAGATATCTAAAAAAAATTTCTAGTGTGATAACATGAAGAGGGAGATTGCAGAATTTGTATCTTGATGCTTGGTATGATAACAATTCAAGGCTTAATTACATAATTCTAAGGTTATGATGCAACCATTTAACACACCCTTATGGAAATTAGAAAAAATAACCATGGATTTCATCATAGGACTCTCCTGGACACCTAAAGGCAATAACACCATCTGGGTGGTAATCGATTATCTTACAAAACTGACACATTTCATTGCTATCAAGGAATATTTATCTCTTGAACAAATTTCTAAGAGATATATATAAGGTAAGTGGTAATATTTCATGGATTTACACTCTCCATTACATCTGATCAAGATCTGAGGTTTACCTCACGGTTTTAGATAATCCTTCAGCAAGCATTGGATATGGAACTGAGCTTCAGTATTGCTTATCACCCTCAGATGGATGGTTAGTCTGAGAGAACCATCTAAACTCTAGAGGAAATTCTATGGTATTGTTAAATGGATTTAAAATTATGTTAGGATCAAAACCTTACCATAGTATATTTCTTATTAAAAAATATCTTATATTTTAGTATTCAAATGGAACCTTATGAGGTTTTGTATATGAAGCGGTGTTAGACTCTGATATACTGGGATGAAGTTGGAGAGAGGAAGTTTATGGGAACCAATCTTGTCCAAGATTTGTCTAATAAGGTTCAATCAATTCAAAATAATTTTAAATCCACAAAAATTCAACAAAAAATCTATATAGACAATCATCGATGAGACTTGGAGTTTTAGGTCAAAGATAAGGTGTTCCTTCATATTTTACCATGAAAGAAAGTCATGAGGTTTGGGAAGAAGGGAAATATTAGTCCAAGATACATCATCCCATTTGAGATCCTTGATTTTATCAGAGTTGTGTCCTATTTACTAGCACTCCCACTTAACCTATCTCAAGTAAATGATCTGTTCCATGTATCCCTATTGAGGAAGTATATACTAGAACCCTAACATGTAATGAATCCAGAGGTGAAACTATTGGAGAAATACATTTAATAATAGGATTAGTTGGTGATGATCTAGGATCATAGATAAAAATTTCAATGAAATAATAAAACTCACCTAGTTAAAGTGTAGTGAAAAAACCACAAGTTTGAGGAAGAAACTTGGGAACCAAAAGAGGAAATGAAGTAAAAGTACCCTCACCTATTTTCACCTTAGTACATAATATAAAATTTCAAGGGAGAAATTATTTAAGTGGAGAATAATGTAACACCTTGTTAATTTATGATATATTTATTTTTAAATAAATTCAATCTCTTTAATAGCTTGTGATGCACGCAACACTGTGTTTAAACAAAACGTGATACTCTATTAAAATATTATTATTTAAACATGGCCATTATAACCTAACTGTTAAGTTGGTGGGTATGAATAGGACTAAATAAATTATAAAAAATTATATGGTTTAAACATGTATAAAATAAATTTAATGGTTATCTACTAATTATAAATAAAATAAGAACTATTTGAAATAAAAAAAAATGTTTTCTAAAAAACAATATTTTTCTAAAAGGAGGTTTAGTCACGCTTTGTACACATAATTTAAAATTATTTTTTAGTAATTTTAGAAAATTTATTTTAAAAAATGAACTTAATTTTTAAATAATAATATAAAAATTATCTTAGGGTAAATTTTTGGGATTTCTTTTGAAAAGTTTCATTTTTCGATGAACAATTAAAAATATTTTTTTTATAAAAAAAGATTTTTATTTTAAAACATTTACTAGAACCATTTTATTTTAATTAGGGTTTAAAAATAAAATAATTTCAATTATATATTTATTAATTGAAATTAGGTTATTTGAATCGATTTCATACTGAATTTTTATATAAAAACTTTTTAAACTTTTTAAACTTTTTCTTTTAGAAAACCATTTTTTCAACACATTTATAGGTTTAATTTTAAATTAAATTCTTAAAATTATGTGTGTTTAATTTGAGAAAAATTATTATATATTTTTAATAATAATAATTAATATTATATAATATGGTCAACTTAATTTTTTACCATAATGAATAGTGAAAATAGTAAAAATTATTTACCATAGTTAAGGTAAAAACAGGTTTATCTGGGGGTTAATATAAAAAGATAAGGGTTAAAGATGAAAAAAATTGTATAATTATGATTATATGGTCATATTTTAACTCTATATCTTGTAATGTTCTAAAATGGACCATTTTGGATCCATGTTTCATGATAAAAACATGGGTGGAATTCTTTCTTTTCAAAAACCCCAAGTGTGTCCTCTCCCCCACTTATAAAAGGCCACCCTCTCCTCTCCTTTCCACATTTCCAAAAACAATTTGTTTGTCCAATAACTTACCAAATAACTTACTTAACTCCATCTCCTCATATCATAATCCATTTTTATTAAAAATCCTACCTAGGAAGGCTTTTGATGAAAACCTAAAGAAGTTTTTCAAATAAGAGGTAACTTCCTTAACCGAGCATTTTATTTTATTTCTTCTTATACCTACTTAAAATATTATTAAACTATTATAGTGTAATAAAATAAATATATTACATATAATAATATGTTTTAATATTAATTTAATTACCTACAACCACCTCCTCCTCCCTCAAATGGTAAATTAAACTGCTGATCATGTGTACAACGGACTACCACCTTGCGAATTAATGTGATTAATTTTCCATAACCATTTATCATGGATGGATATAATGATGTATTTAAAGTAATTATATTATATTTATAATATAATTATACTAATTTAATTATAATATCACACAAACCTTCTTAATTCCCATTTTGTAGAGAATATGATAATGTCGCTCGTGTATACGACAGATTACCGCCACGTGAAGTGATGTGATTCGTTTTTCATTTTAACTTTACATGGAAGGTAATAAGGATTAATTTTATATTTAAATATGATATTAATGACATATTAATAAATTTTGGAAATAAATATATCATATTATTTCTTACCTTATCATCTATTGAATAAATAATAACGTTGGTCGTGTGTATGGCAGACTATCGCCCTGCGAAGAAATGTGATTCGTTTTTATTACCACATCCCATGGATTGTATATGTAAGGTTATTTAAAGAAGTAATATTATATTTATTATATAATTATAATCTTATAAATATAAAATAACACTTACCATATTTTCATCATGATATTCGAAAAATGGAAATGTTACTCATGCGTACGTACGACCTACCATCTCTATGATTGTAACACAATTCATCTTTCATAACTTTATTTCATGGTTGGTTTAACAAATATATAAAATATATAAATATGATAATTATGTAATTTTTACCATTATATATATTATTAATTAACAATCTCTTTGACCTTAGTCAACTTATCAAAGTGATTTTGGACATATAAAACGTTTATAGTTAAAACATCCGATGTGAAATTAATTGCTTAAGTAATTGAATATGGCATGGTAAAAAGTAAAATAAAAGGAATAATCAACATTAAAAATGTTATTAACTTAATTTTATTATTTAAGGATATAAACATTCATGTGAAAAATCAGGCGGGATCTTTCTAACCCATCCTTTTCTTCAGGTTATGACCATTCTATCTCTAACCCACTTTATATCTTTTTAAAGTTATGTAATTATTATAAATTATGTATATATGTATCTCACATGTATAACTATATTATTCTACCTCTATTGGATAGGGTAATACATTCCTTATGACCGTATCTCAAATTCCTTCTTTAAGGAATCTCTTTTATTATGTTATGAGATAAGATTATGCAACCCATTTCTTTCCATGGGTAATTATTATGTTTATGCCTTATGATTGATATCATTATTTGGAACATATATTAATGTACATGAAATGAATGTGATGGGTGGGACTATAATTATATATCCCTCCAATTCATTGGGTAATGTTTTAGTCTCATGATATGTCATGTATGGAATTAGGTAGTGAACTTAATCCATTATGGGACTCTGTCCACCATGTGATGTTGTCTTGGAAGTTAAAATTGATTTATGTTTATGTAATTTTTTATGTATTTTACACTTTACATGTTTATATGATATTATTATACTATGATCTTATGTTATGATTCCACTTGATTACTCATGTACCTTTTCTTTTATAATATCATGTTATACTGTTGACCCACATGTTATGCTTCTTTATCATGATTAATCCCTTACTAGGATTTTTAGATCACCCCTTTATTTCATATATTACCAAGGTTATCCTATGAATATTTAGGATCTCAAATGGATTTCAGAATCTCACTATAGAGAATAAATTAAGGATTTCATGTTTTAGTTTTGTTTGATGTATTAAGAACTTAATATTCTAAAGACACTAGGACTTTAAGATACTTGTGTTGTATTAATGGATATTTATGTTTAATAATAATGTAATAATATGTGTAAAAGGATTGGTTCACTATAAAAGGCGAGCATACCTACCTCCATATTTTCATACATTATCCAAGAGGGATAAAATTAGCTTTTTTCAGTGTTTTCATGGTATCAAAGCACCACATGCTTATTCTTTAAATGTAATTTTTTTCATCACTGAAATATTTGAAGTTGATGGTTATGAAATATCATAATTATCAAATCATCATGAAACTAATCCTACCAAATTCATTGTATGAAATATTTCCCATCTGTGTCAAAATTACTATCACGAAGGTGTGTTATTTTTTCAACTCAATTTACAATAAGGTGATTTATTTTAATTAATTGAAAAATTTAGAGAATGATGTAGTTTCTATACTTTATAAATTGTAAATGTATTTTTATTAATTTTTTTGATATCATGGTGAATTTAATGGTTAATTTAGTGCGATATATAAAGATTTTCAGACCTGTATATCTACATTGGATGTATCCTTTTGAAAGATATATGAAGGTATTGAAGGGATATATTAAGAATCCATATGGGCCTAACACATACATTATTGAGAAGTATATTTTTGAGGAGGTTTTAGAGTTTTTTACAAGATACTTTTCTATAGTGGAGCACATAGGTTTTCCTATATCTCACCATGAACGAGTCAATTACAAGGGAAAGGGGATTCATGGTTTGGAAGTAAAATCATTGAAAGGTGAACAAATAAAGCGGATAAATTTATACATATTGAATAACATAGATGATGCTAATACATATATAACATGTCATATTAATGTGTTAAAACAATATTATCCAAAGATGAAATATATGTGGATTTTGAATGAGAATAATTTTTTTCCATAGTTTAAAGAGACTGTTCATGGTAGATCTAATGTATCAGAAACATTGAGATGGTTAGAGTGTATTCCAAGTTTACATTTAATAACATGGTTCAGGTATGAAATTAATATAAATACATCTCATATGAAATATCAGGATAATAAAACTATGGTTTAAAATAGTTGTGTATTGGTGTTTGTATAAGAAATGTATTTTTTGAGTGCCAAAGAAAAAAACCCAATCTATACAAGTGTATATTATAGAGTTATTGAAGAAATATGGGATTTTTATTAGATTAAATATTGAGTTATAGTGTTTAACTATAAATGGATTATCGGAAAAAAAGTGGCATACATGATGAATTCAGTATGATAGTAGTTAATTTAATAGATTGGAATACATAGCTAATCCTTTTATCATGGAACCACCTGATTTTTTTCTATGTTCTTGATCCATTCCATATGAATTGGTCTATCATTTTATAAAGAAAAAATAGTATGTTAGTGATGAAAAAATTGATGAATATGTTTATTTATGTGAGATCCCTTCTTCCATGGAAAGATTAATAGAGAATATTTATGAGAATTCTATAGACATGGTTTGTGCCATATAAAATGATCAAGAGGAAGGAATATGAAAAAAAAATCCATTTGTAATTTCTTAATATTATAGGTAACACATATTTATTTCTTGTTTACTTTTTAAAATTTCATAAAATGTTAGATATATTAGTTTTTTTATAAAAACAAATTATAAATAATAATTCAGATTGTTTGTTTAAAACAGTTTAGTTTAGTTTACTTTACCCTTACTTAACTTATGTTTACCCTTACATAACATTTGTATTTGTTGATTTTATAGAAAAAAATTAATTCTAATTTAATATATTTAATTTTTTTATAAAAGAGTATATTCAAATAATATTATTTTTAGTGTAAAAATGATGTCATAAATTGGAGCATTTTTACTATTCATGCACCATTTTTGGAGCAACTCTACTCCATAATGTGTATTACATTAGAGATACTCTATGAATATGATAAATAATGGTTTGTTTAGTATTGTTTTTTTTGTTTTATCATTTTAAAATTGTTATTTAAATTTTTATATAATATTTTTATTTGTTTTCATGTGTTTATTTCATTTAATCTCTCATTAATGCTGTTATCATTTTAGTTACGTACTTTAACAAATATGAATAAAAATGTGTTTAGTTTAGTTTAATTTTTACTAGATCATTATTATTATTTATTTAATTTTATATACAATAGTTGGATTTTTATATATGTGTACTAATTGTTTGTTAATTTTATTTTTAGGAGAATAGAATATGAAACATCTGATTCAACATGTCCTTTTGGGGAGGATCGTACACGTACTTACGGGGTGGACCACATAAATACTCATGTTGAGGATCTTCCTCACCCTTATTCATAGGATACATCTACTTATATAGGGGGATAGAAGAATTAGAGTATTGATAAACATAGAAACACACATTTACAAAAATTATCAGTTTCCCATATTTGAGAAAAGAGGATACTGGTTGACTTTGATGATAATGATATTCCCAGGGGTCCAAATTCAAAACAATTTAAGACTTTTATTATAGTGAAAGATAAAGGTAAAGTTAGTATTTTTATTTCTAATTGGATAAGTGTTAACAAATTGAAAATATATCAATTATGGGAGATAATTTTGGTAAAACCATTTGTTATTATTTTAATTATCAAGAAATGTTTTTACTAATATGGGTTTTCCCCTTATTATCAAATGACATATGATATACCTGAAATTGGAGGATTAAAAAAGAAATGTTTAGGATTATTTACTAGGATATGGAGGGATTTTAAAACAACCCTTACATCAGATTTCATTTTTGGGGATAGAAAATATCAAAATCTATGTGATATATATCCATTTCTAGATAAAGATATATGGAAGTAGTTTGTTAAAAGTAGGTGATAAGATGAATTTTTTGTAAGTTTAATGTTAGATTTTAGAATTTTTTATTTTAATGATCATATTAATGATCTATTTATTCTTAATTTATAGAATACAAAGAGATCTCATCAAGAGGTCCAATCAAAAAATGTATACCATCATACTTTATCTCATGGAGGGTATACTTTATTGTAAGAACATATGATAGCTGAAATTTTTCAAAAAGTGAGAGTTGAGTCTTCAGACTTCATAGAGGTTGATCCTCCCTCCAATTATACATGAAAAATAGAAGAGCGTACAGATGGGAAAAAGGACAATATCTTATGGAAGATTCAAGGGTTGTATTTGAGAGGATTTTAAGAAGATATTTAATTTATTTATGTTATTTATGTTAAATAAGATCTTTATATATTGTGATTCACTACTGATTTTTTCAAATATTCTATATAGGAATCCCTTGAGAAGTAGATCACACAGGGGACCTTAATAGATGAGGGTTGGAATAATATTTTATCTATTACATTAAGAAATCCCAAACAATCGGTTTGTGCATGAGGATACCCAACATGTGTACTGATAAAAAAAGTGTTTCATCATCCTAAAACTTATTCAATAGAGGATGTTTATAAAAGAAAAATAAAATCTTTAGAAGCTAAAATTTAGGGTTTGGGTGAGATTATAGAGGATATGATCAAAGATTCAATACAAGCAATGTTTTCATATATGAAAAGACAATTTTAGGCTACTGATCCCACTCCTCCACTTCCGCCTGTAGATCCCACCCCCTTCCTACTCCTACTAATCCAAATCCTACACCTCCACCTCTAGAACAACCCATTTATTGCGAGTTATATGTTGAGGATACACAACATCATAATGTTTCATATGGGATTATATATTATATTGGGGATACCGTTCAATATAAAAAGATAGAGATGAAGAAGCTTAGGGTCACTATATAGGATATTATAGATAGTTTAAAAAGAATACTATTTTATACATAGGAGGTTACTATAGTTGGACAAATCATCAATGATATTTTAGTTTTAAAATCTAAACTTGTTTAACAAATTACTATTGAGTTATGTATAGATTTTATCCTTTATTTAATATTGGTGTTAAATATGTTTTAAAATTTTAAAATTTATATATTTATCTATTTTTTTACAGAAATAATTTAAAGGTATTGGCATACTGTATAGACAAAAAAGTATAGGCTATTATGAATTTAGATATAACTTCTTCTAGGCTTGATAAATTATCAACATATTTAATTTTTTTATTGGAATTTTATGACATTACAATGGATGATAACATTTTTGGGTGTGTAATGACTATGTTGATTTTAAAGAAATATATCATGAAGATTATAAATATAGACGAGTTGGGAATTAACACGATGTAAGTATTTTTCATGTAAGTCGATTATCATATACCATTTAGTTATTTTAATTTATTGAAACATAATACTTATATTTTTTTGTATTAGGTTTCTTTATAGAATTTGGATATATCTTTATACTATATCAATATATGGATTTATGGACCCACAATTTATTTCACCTATAATAATGATAATGAGTGACACAAAAAGAACAATTTATATTTCTGAAAGATTTCAAAATAATGTAATTCAGTGTTAGATGCTTCTTTATCCACAAGAGTATGGAACATATATTTCATAAAGTGTTATATCTCTTAAATTAATAACCACTATCATTATTATTTTTTTATATTAGTTTCCATTGGATATTGGGTGTTTTTTTGTCCAATAGA
Source organism: Viscum album (assembly GCA_963277665.1). Classification (NCBI taxonomy): domain Eukaryota; kingdom Viridiplantae; phylum Streptophyta; class Magnoliopsida; order Santalales; family Viscaceae; genus Viscum; species Viscum album. The sequence goes on from OY728123.1 coordinate 823,054,544, forward strand.
GAAGATATCTTATTGTCCATGCTCTATCCATGGTGATGTGTGAGATAATTTTAAGAATATATTGAACACATAATTTTGAATATTTGAATACTTGTATATATTATAATGATGTTTAAATTTATTTTATAAATATTAATTTCAAATATGTAATGAGATTACTTTAGATAGAAAACTTCAAATAAGAGTGCAAAGATCAAATATATAAAATCAAAGGTGACTTCTCATTTATAATTACTACATTTTGGTTGTAAGTACTTAAAATGTTATTTTGAATTGAAAAATTATTTTTAAATAAAGGTTTCATCTTAAATAAGTATTAAATTAATGTGGACACTATGTTTTAGTATTTATGTTTAATATAATTTCAATCGGTATAATTATAAAATTCCATAAGGTTAGATTTTTTTATAAACCTTTCCTTTAATTTTTTATTTGTTATATTAAAAATACCTGTTAAATAATTTATTTTTAATTTTTTTCTTTATGATGACCCTATAAATTATACTGGATAAGATATAATATAATTAAAAAATTAATGGGTATATTATTTCACAAGTTTGATTGGGTTTTAGTTTATTTATAATATACATTGTAAAGTTTAAATTTAAATTTTGTAAAGTTAAAATGAATTGATTTTGTGATGCTGTGTTCTAGTTGTTTTACTGTTGTTAATATATTTATGGAATGATTATATAATAAAGGGATGATAATTTTATTTATTTTAATTAAAAAATTAATTTTCTCATTAGTTATTTTGTAACCGATGTAAAAAAGTTTAAAATAAGATTTGTCATGTTAGTTTTTAAATAGCCGACTTGACAAATACATTCTCATGCCATTTTTTTTGTAAAAAATGATGTGATGAATGGTTTTACACATAATTTTTTATAACCAACGTGTAAAACCACCTCTAAATATGTATTTTTATACTAGTTTATTTTACATATTTTAGAAAAACAACATAAATAATCACCTATAATCAGATTTATCACATCAGTTATTTTGAAATTGATGTGATAAATTGTTTTCCATGTCATTTTTCTTATAAATGAAATGGAAAAACATCTCCAAATATAGAACATTTATAATGTCATTTAATAATTACTGACATTAAAAAACTATTTACAATATATCTTATAATAACACCGTGAGGCAACCGATGTTAAAAACCCAAAAAAACCAACATGAAAAACCCTTTTTTACACTATTTCATGATGAATATACAAAAAAAATTTTCTAGTAAACCCATAAAAATAAATTCAAATGGTTTAAAAATTGCATATATCTTGAGTTAACCATGTCTTAAAAAAATATTGAGGTGGTGGAAGTATGAAGGACTCATCACGTTGAGTTAGAAAACATAAAACATAAACTCTCCACCACAATTTGGAGAATGCACTGGAAAATGCTATGTAAGGAAAAAAACACATAGTTTTACACCATGTATCTAAATTAAAATTGATCAAAGAGGATTATGGTATATATTATAAGATTAATGGATGATTTTAGGGTGTATTGAGGGGTGAAAAACATGGTTCAATGCTCAAAATATAAGAACAAAATTTATGTTAAGTCATAGTTTTTTGAATATAATAAATTTGATTTTAAACTATATTGAACTAAAAAAACCTAAATTTAATGATGATTATTATTTAAGGTGGTGGAGAACACTATATTATATAAAATATTACATTGACAAATAGAGATAAAAACACATCTTGACAAATCACAATACAAAATAGAAGAAAACCAAAAACAATTATCTTGATAAGCATTGGAAATTTTCTATATGAACTATTTTTGAATGAGTTTATGAAGTAAAATAGTAAATGCATGTTTTAATATGTGTTTATAAAATTTATTTAATAATTAATTTAAAATAGTATACTGAAGATCACTTTCATTATACATAAAACATATGGATTAGGCATGCACAACATATCCCTTTATGAACGAAATTTAAACATGTTTTTGTTGTTATATGAGCTATTAATAATGATTACTAAAGAAACTGGTTAAATATAAAGGTTGAAGATATCTTTTGTGAGCGGTATTCCTGATACAGGGTGCATCAAATTAGAAAATTGTATTTTATCATAATTTGAATAATTATATAAATCGTGGTAGTAGGGGTCAATCTTATAGAGAAGATATAATAACAACTATAAATGTGAATTTGACCAATTATTTAAGAGATAAATAAAATTATATGAGAAGTATAATTGAATAAAATCTATAATATATTAGTGATATGAGAGGAAAGTTATGATTTGGATGAAATACCAAAGTTTATATAAATTTTATAATTATATTTGGATCCTAACAATTCAATTAATTTTAAATAATGATTCAATTATTTTGGGATTCGATTATATGAGTGATTCATTTTTCCAATACTAACACAATCACCTTATCTAAACAAAATCATCATTATGGTATTGGATTTAAACATGATTTTATGAATTTCTAACCCAATTATAAAATATAGGGAATCCAATGGGCATGATATTACATATTCATTTTTGTATCACTTCAAGTACCTTGGTCTGATATTATAAAGAAAACGAACCTAGTAGTATAGAGTCGGTGGTTACTTTATTATATTAGTATCAGAAAAAATCAACAAAATCCTAAATAATCAAATTGTTTAGTAGTCTTAGAAAACAAGATCTACACTTGAATATCACATTATATTTGAAAACTTAAAATACAACACAATATTTTAATTAAGAACACCATTATTACCTTTATAACATCCCTATATATCAATAATAATACACTTCCTAGCATCTTGGAGGAAGGAAAATAAGAAGGGGGTGAGATCAGATGCTCAGTCTGGGTATGTATGCAGTGGAATCTAATAAGGCATGGATAATATGGAGAAAATAAATGATAATCAAATAATTCCATATAAATAATCACACAAGCTTGAAAATTATCCATGAATATCATAACTAATCAAATAATCTTATGGACATCACTAATTTATTTCATAAAAATGAAATTAATAATGAAATTAATATGAAATTTACCATCGAATCCTTATTCCAAGACATCTAACATAAATGGGTAAGGCCTTGGCTAAATACCCAATCTTATTTGTCTCATAATACCTACTAATGCATCGAGGGACTACGTAATTCTGATCCCCACCCATCACTTAATAATCACAATGCATTCATCATATAAATAAATAACATAACTTAATCAACATGCCTTAAAAATCAATAACTATTCCTATTAAAAGAACTAGAATAAAAATTATATCAATACTTTCCCTAATCAATATGATTAAAAAACATCTATATAAATATGGTGGATGGTATCATTATATTATATACTCAATAAAACATAATATTAAATAAAGTATATTTACATAGATTAAAATACTTTCAAAAGTACACTGGAAAATTTCTTGATGAAAATATAGTTTTTCACTTTGAAATCACTTATTTAAAATCTAAAAATTTCCCAAATATTAAGGAAATTTTTTTATTTAAAAATAAAATTGTAAGCTTTTAAATAAATATTCAAATCAATAAGATTTCATGATGGTGACCAAGTAAATATATATTTATTATATATCTATTATATAATAATAATAATTTATATAATATATTATATGATTTACTTATAATATTTTATCACCATTTTATTAATAATTTTTTGTTAAAATCACTCTTCTGGGTAATAACTGCTTTGTTTTTCATGTATGTTTTGTTTCAATAGTTTCAATAATTGTACTTTGATCATGGTTACATAATAAAAATAATTTTAATCATGATATAAATATCATATATATTCATTATATATTTATTTATATTAATTCATAAAATTTATAGATAGAAAAATGAATTACATCATTCATGGAGACGGTAGGCTGTACGTACGCATGAACACTATTTTCATTTTATGATGGATGGAACAAAATAAAGGTAAATATTAATTCACCTTTAAATAATAATTATTATATCATATATATCATATATATATATATATTCATTAAATCTTTCCTCATTACCATCCATGTTAAAATAAAATTGAAAATGAATCACATCACTTCGTGGAGGTGGTAGTCTGCATGTATGCACGAGTGACACTATTGTTTTCTAACAGATTGGAAGGTAATAAGGTATATGTGATATAATAATTATTGAATAATAATTATGTAATAAATATAATATATATACATTTAATTTATCATTATATCCAGCCTTGAGAACCGGTTATGGAAAACTAATTACATCAGTTCACGAGGCGATAGTCCACCGTACACACGATCGATAATTTCATTTCACATTTGATGGAAGAGGAGATGGATATTGTTTATTAAATTAACATAATAACATATAATTATATATAATATATTGGTGTTATTATTTCATAGTAATTTCATTATATTTTAAGGAGTTTGAATAAGAAATAAAATGAAAATTCATGGATAAGAACTATACCTCTTCATTGAAAAACCTCTTCAGGTTTATACCTAAAGCCTTCATAGGATGGATTTATAATAAAACCATGTACTATAAGCCATGGGGAATTAATTTAATTAAGGTATTTGGGTTTGTATTGGAAAAACCAAAAGTATCTTGATGTGTAGAGAGGAGAGGAGAGGGGGTTCCCTTTTATAAGTGGGGGAGAGGACACACTTGGAATTATTAAAAATAATGAAATATATTAATATCTTATTCACACCAAATTGATCCAAAATGGAACATTACAAAATATTATATGATAAAGGGTCTAAATATGGACAAAAAATATATTTTAGAAAACATTTAAGGTTATTTTAACCCTTATCTGTTTAGTTTAACCCCCTATAAATCTGTTTTAACCTCAACCATGGTAACATATTTTTATTGTTTTTACTATTCATTATAACCAAATATTAAGTTGAAATTATTAACTAATATTAATTATGCTGATTAAAAATATAAAATAATTTTCTATAAAATTTAATTCACATAAATGAAACAATTTAATTTAAAACTTAACCCACAAATGTGATGAAAATTGTTTTTTCAAAGAAAACATTTTCTTAAGTATGAAAAGTTTTTATATAAAATTTAAACATAAAATTGATTCTAATAACCTAAATTAGATTAATAATAATATAATTTAACTAATTTTACTTATAAAACTATCTTAAAATAAAATTTAACTTTTTAAATACTTTAAATGAAAAGATAATTTTTAATAAAAATTAGTATTTTCACTATTCATCGAAAAAATAATCTTTTCAGAAAATTTACAAAAAATTACTCTAAGATAATTTTGATAGGTTTATTTCAAAAATTAAGTTCATTTTGTCAAATAATTTTCTAAAATTGGAAAAAATTAATTATATTTTTTTCTTTCAAAAAGAAATTAAAACTATTTTAAGGGAAAAATATTTTTTTGATACATAGAAAGAATTTACTAAAAATATATTTTCTTTATATAAAACCTTTATAAATATTTTTGAAATGTTTTTATTACTATCCATACTACCAATTTAATGGCTATGTTGTAATGATATACTATATTATAGTTCATTTAGACTCAAGGTTGCGTGTACTACAAGCTATCGAAGAGATTAAATTTATTTAAAAAGAAATATTTCATAAATTCATGAGGTGTTACATTATAACAAATTAAAATGAATTGAGACCTCAAAATTATATCACTCTAATACAATTAAATGAGGATATATCTATTTCATCACATCCTCAAGTTCCCAGATAGCTTCTTCAAATTTCTGATTCCTCCATAGAACTTTAACTAGATGAGTATTCTTGTTTTGTAGCACTTTATCTGTACAATACAAGATTTATAATGGAAATTATTTATATGAAAGGTCCTGATCTAGTTCTATGAACTATATTTTTGTTAGATACGATATATCCCGTATGTAATTCCTAAATAGAGATATATGGAACACATCGTGAACTTGTGAGAGGTTTAGTAGAAGTGCCAATCAATAAGATACTATCTCTACTTGATCAAGAATATTGAAGGGAACAATATACCCAGGGATCATATTTTACTTTATTATGAATCTCATAACCTTATTCCATGGATAAATTCATAGAAACACCTTCTCACTAAATTTTAACTCTAGATCTCATCGATGATTATTAATATAATTTTTTTATTGACTATAAGCTGGCTTGATGTGCTATTAAATAGATCTAACCATATATGTCATTTCCTCAGCTAGCTAGGTACAAAAATATTTCTTTCTCCAACCTTATACCAACAAATTGGAGCTTTACTATAGCATCCCGACCCAAAATCCACTAATCAGTTCCTCAAGCCGGTTGGCCACATGACCTCAAGTGCGCCTCCCCATATTCCAGAGGCTTCCAACTAAAAATAAGGGCCTAGTATGTGTACATGGGGAGAATAGGCCCTCTTGATCAAAGTGTAGTACAATGGTAAATAATAATGATAAGTAGAGGAAATAGTAATAATTAAGTAGTAGTGGAAAGATAAATCATCCAAATAATAAACAGGCAGAATCTAAATCAATATCTGATACAAAAATTATGATTATCTTATGATGCTATACAAAAAGGGAAGTAAATAGGATACAAGGGTAAAAGTATATAAAAAATTCTAAAAAAAATACAAAAATATAAAATGATTCCTCCACTAGAATCACAAGCAGAGGCTCAGTCCTCTGCTCTTGTACTCTATCCTAGTACCGAGAATCAAACATTGAAAGTTGGGAACTTCCCTTTGTCTATACTTGAAGTCATGAAGTATGTTCAGGTACCATGGATGACCTAAAAAGGGTGTGATATATACTCAATATTCCACCACTAACGGTATCTATAAATATCTAGAATATTCATATAAAATGAACAGTGTGCAGGTAATGCTAAGGGTAAATAAATAAATAAATAAAACACATCGGTACTTGTTCCTCATGGGGTACCCAACCGACACTACCTGCTTCAACCAAAGCTGGATATCTCTAAACCATGGTCAAACCATACAGATTTAGTATATATGTGATATATATATATATATATATAAGTCTATTGGCACACATGTAGGTAAAACATAACTGGTCCGTTAGAAAGTTAAGCGTAAACATGGACTAAAACCAAGAATGTTATTTGTCTTGGTGGATGCATCCTTAAAATTAGTAAAAAGGCATACTTAGTTATTAATAAAAATTAATATTGGGCCCATATAAGGTGATCTATAAAGAGGAACCTGAGTATAACTCCATAATAACTATAAGTATCCATCACCATAAGAGTTTGTCTAAGGCGATCCGTAAGTGGAACCCAAGTATCACTCTTGGAATGGACTAAAGGCATAATCCACTGAGCCAATCCATGGTATACCACATAGGGGTTTTAGTATCTCTCATGTAATAATATATTAGAATATTCTCACCAATCCCATTCAAGTAAATCCACTAGGGAACCAGGTATCACTCATGGGTAAAGTGCAACATCCACCCGGTGAGCCCATCTAAGGTTTCTATAAAAGAATACAAGTATCACTCCCATAATTTTGAGATTCACTTAAAATATCTAATTATAAAGATAAACGGGCCTATCAAAGGTTTCCTTAAGTTGATACCCTTGTATCTCCCTTAGCTTGATTCAAGGGTATGTGTTTGGCTAATACAAACTCACCATTTTAATCAAAGAAATATAATAATTTCGAGTGACATTTCTCACAGCTCTATTAGTGGTTTAATTAAATTTAAGGCATGAGGATATTAGGAATTTAATGAAGGAACACCCATAATGGTGGATTACATCAAAATGGTTATCCTACGATGCTAATTTGTGGGTTTCTAGGACTGCACTAAACATGGGTTTATCATCTAATTTAATTTATTAAACATATAGGAGGTGTCATCAGAGGAGTCTGGAACATGACACAACAACACATGATAAATACATTGATAATTTTAGAAAAAATAACCATACCACCTACTTTTGGTTAGTATAAATCTCCCCATCCATTATCGACTTCATATTTGAAGTACAATAGGAGAAAATGACAAAAATAGAAAAATTACATGAAAATATGACATATTAGATCACACAAAAATAGCATAGAATATGGAGATATAAAATAAGAATAAAAGGAAAAATATCAATGTTATTACCAATAGGAATCAAATGAGATGAACAATGGTTGATTCCAAGATTGGATGAATGAATAATAAAAAATCATAGCTTAGGTATGGAGAGATCCAAGTGAAGGGGGAGCTACTGCACATGGAAGGGAAAAGAAATAGGGATGGAGTTAAAAATAGAGGATAAAATCATCATTTTACCCAAGTTTAAAGGTCACATGGTTTGGATGAATAATTTTACGAACCGTGTGATAACTGTGATATAGACACTGTATATGGACACCCCCTCACATGGGCTCGACTCATAGTTTGACTAACAGTGCATATCCCATGAAAAATGCCTCCGCCATTGGGTCTGTAGAACTTGAACAACTATGAAGCCTAGTTTGCATGATTTGGATAAACCATGAAGCCCTAGGTAGAGCACTAGACCACCCTGAATAGTTGAGTCACAAGGTTATCACTAACCATGAACTAACCATTCATCTCAATCTACCTCTCCAAATTTTAGAGATTTGGGCTCTAAACAAGCCTTAGACGCTTCTGAATCGATCCTCAGACCCTTGAGCACATTATTAGCATAAAAAAAGGTATTGAAAATTATTTTATTTATTCATACCTCATCTAAAATATAGGAAGTTACAACCTAACTACCTTAAAAAAACTCATTCTTGAGTTTCCCTTCTAAGGGTGGTAAAACATCATCTGAGAAAAGTTCCTGCCACTGAGCACATACATCGACCTCTCACTTTTAGGTCTTGTCCTGTACACGAATGTGATTTCATATCACATATACGAAAAGAAATGACCTTCCTATAAGATACTTAATGCTCCGATCAATGATATATATAGGATTCTATTCAACATATGCATCTACCTCTAGCTTAATATCCTCAGGATCAAACGAATGAGACATGTTAGAATGATAACAAAAATGTTGGGATATATGGAAGAAATATTTTATGGCCTGGTACCTCTAAGGTAAGTCTAACCAATAGGTTACTAGCCCAAATATATCCATGATCTCAAAATTATTGACATAATGAGTTGATAAATTTCCTTTTCTCTAAATCTGTTTATGACCCAGTCTAGGTGAAACTCACAGAAATACTCGATGTCTCACCTTGAACTATAGAGGTTGGAGATAAAGATTTGTATAAGGCTTCTAATTGGACTGGATATATCTATATTCTTTTAAATAATTTTTACCTACTACAAAACCTACTAAATATTAAAGGGTCCCATTAGTGATACCTCACTTGCCTTTAACCAACATAGGGGTGAATGAAATGACCTACCATATAGGGCCTCACAGGGTGCCATCTGGATAGTTTCATGAAAACTATTATTGTAGGAATACTCAATGAGTAGTAAGTATTTCTCCCAAGAACATCCAAAATTAAGAACACATTCCCATATCATATCCTCTAACACTCATATCTTACACTTGGACTAACCATCATTTAGAGGGTGATATAATGTACTCAGAAGAACTTGTAAACCCAATGCTTTTTACAACCCTTTCTAGAACTGTGATGTAAAATGGGAATCTCTATCAAATATGATATGATGGGGAACACCATAAAGGTTCAAAATATATTGAATATAAATCTAGCCAATATTATCAAATGATAAGGTCTCCTAGATGGTAATAAAGTGTGCTAAATTGGTCAACCTATCGACAATCACCCATACTTCATTGCTGCCTTGAGGGGATCCTGGATATCCCATCAAAAAATACATGGTGATGTCTCCATTTCCACTCCAAAATAGAAAAAGGCTATTAAAGACCAGTAGGACACTGGTTCTTAGCCTTCACCTACTGACAAGTCGAGCACCATGTGATTAAACATGCAATCTACCTCTTCATACCTGGACACCAATATTAACAATGTACATCTCAATACATGTTGGTAAGCCTAGGGTGCAATACTAAAATAGAGGCATGAGATTCCCACACAAATTCTTCCTGTATGTTTGCAGGCACCCAGATAAATCTATGAAAGTGTAGTATATCATCCTTATCAATAACCAAACTAGGCAATGGATCCTCTCCGGAGACACTCCCTCAGGACTAAGCCCTTGGGATCTAAAATGTGTCCCATCCTTACCCATTCTATAAGGAAATATGTCACTACCAAAGATGCTAAAACAAGTTGTCTATGATATTCTTGAACCTCCATGTGCACATCAAAAAATAGATCCATCAACATCCACTAACAACTGGCCTCCTGGATGTCCTGTTTATGAGTCTTCTAGCTCAGGGAATTGACTAATGCATTCCCCTTTCTTAGTTTTATAAGTGAGCTTGAAGTAGAATGATTGGAGGTACTCTACCCACCTGTGCTACTTGAGATTAAATTCATGATGTGTGGAAATATATTTGAGACTCTTTTGGTCTTTTTAAATGAAGAAACACTCCCCAAATATATAATTCCTATAATAACACAAATCATGAACCAAAATTGCTAGCTCGAGTCATGTATAGGTTAATTCCTCTCATGAGGTCTGTAACACCATAAATTTTTGTGAATTATTTTTTTAATAAATTAAATTTATTTTATTGATTGATTCACATGAAAAACCAAGTTAATATTATGCTCCATGAAACACTAGGTTATATTTGATTACACACGACACTAATTTTTAAAAAAACTTGGATATACTATTAATATTATTATTCAAACACGACCGTTATAAACTAGATGCTAAACATAACAATATAAATTGTAATAACTATTTTTTGAATATTATGTATAATGGTTTTATATAAAGAAAAAACATTGATAGAAAATAATATATGGTATGATATATAAATATGATTTTGTAATAGATTCATAATAAACTTATATTTATTATATAGGAGGTTTGAATGTGTGTGATGGAATTTATGCCTTAAGGTAAGGGATTTTTGTCTCCATTTTCCTTTTTTGAGATGTACGTTATGTTATGCACCTATATTATTTCATGAGGTGTATATACAACCCATTTGACATGTAATATCATGAATTTATTTATCCTCATGATATTTTAAGTTCCATTTTATGTTACTCCTTCATGGGGATTATGATTCAAATATTCCAAAGTGGTAATGATTTTACATTACAATCTCATCGTTTATCGGGATTGTTTATAATTATGTTCCGGTGATAAAATCTTATGATCAATATCACAATAAACTCATAAATTTTCTTATCCTCTAGTTATTCATGATATTTTCAATTAATAGTACCATATTCCTACTCTTTGGTAATTAAAATAATTGAGAAAATGTTTTTAATAAAATGCAAATTTATTTATCACTTCGATCAGAAATCCATTTTCTACCAAAAAAATGTTTTCTAAAAATGTTATATTATTATCCTATGATTTTAAGTTAAATTTTTATCCATGTTTTACTTTTTACAAAAAATATTTTAAAGGAATATTTATGTTATTTTCCAAAAAAATCCCATTTGGATTTTTACTGAAAACATGAAATAAATATTTTTTTTAACATATAAAACATAACAGAAACTTCCCATCATCATGACCCTTATTTTCCTTGAATATTATTATATAAGTTTTCAAGGTTATTTACAAATAAAAATATTTTCAAAATGTTTTATGTTTTAATTTTTTTTTCCAAATTGGGAAGTATATTTTCCTGAAGAAAATTTTTAAATGATCAATCAAAATCATTTTCCATCTAAGATGAAATATATTGATGTTACCTTTGCCTTAATGGGGATATGATACAAGGATAACATTATTATTATTTCTATTAATGATTTATGTTCATGATGACATGATGTTTATGAAACCTGTTTCTCTTCCATGGGTTATACGATGATAAAATTCTTATGAAACCCACTTCTTTTTCCACAGGTTATGCTGTGATGAAATGATGAAATGATTATAAAACCTACCACTTTCTATAGGTTATGATATGATGAAATGTTTATGAATCCTATTTTAGTTCATGGGATATGATATGATGGATTTTTTATGATCTTGTGGAACACATAAATATAGTTTTCATTATGATATGGATGGGACTCTTATCTCAATCCAATGCATCAGGTAAAGATTTATATCTCGTGAGATAAACAGGACTGGAATAGGGAGTGAACTCAGTTTAGTAAGGGACTTTATATACTATGATGATATTGGGAGTGAACCTTGACTAATATGTCAGCTTATGGAGTGAACCCATTCTAATATGATATCCTTGGAAATGATCCTTGACTAATATGGAAATGGTTTTCTATGCTTGTGTGTATACCGAAAATCTATGTCTTATTCCAATGTTATGATCTCATGGGTCATGTTCTTTGATTTCCCTTATGATTCATGTCTTATGAACTGAAAATATTTATTCCATGACTCAAGATTATGATCTTTGATATATAGGGTATGGTTTTCAAATGTCATGCTCATGTTCTCATAACCTTATGTTAATATTTTTTTACATATATCCCCTGTTTACCCTTACTAAGCATATGATTTTAACATTTATTATGTTTCCTTTCCCTAGGTTATGAAGAAATATATTACATATGATATGTCTAAGAAGGGTGCTAGTTATGAAGACCATATTGGGAGATTATGTAGTTTACCTAAGGACTAATTGTTTATATTTACATGTTTCCAAATACACTAAATAATTATGGCCCTTAGGTATGTATTTGTGTAATGTAATGAATATTCATCCAAAATGATGTAATATCTATGTATTATATTCCTGGGTTATTATGGTTGGTATCATAGGATAGGTTTAGTTAACCTTTGAAAACTAGTATGAGAAAACCATACATAGATCCCTAAGAACATGTCTAAGGATAAGTCTATAAATGAGTCAAAGAATAAATTTTTTTATTGGAATCTTAGTAAAGGTTAGAGCAAGTGGTTTCCAATAAATTACATCCCTATCTAGATACTACAAGCATATGTGAATCTAGTATAGAGGTACCTAGGGGTAATAACCTGGAAAATTTTGCATTAAGATATACTCGATTGTCACCTGGTACACAACAACGAGCCTTATTGCACTCATGATTTGACACCCTTGGGGGATACACTTTGGAAATCCAAAAATTCTTTATGAACCATTATTAATGGTTTAAATAGAAGATGACTATGAATGAACTAGGATAAACCTAAGGTGTCATAGATTAAAAATAATTTTTCACAATTTAGACATTCTATAGTTATTTTTCATGATTATATGGTTCTATATTATGATTATTGTTTCTTACACAATTATTTTTGGTTTTAATAAATGGTAGGAACTTGAAGGAACCATTTTAATGTTGAGTGTGATGCACTATGAAATGATTTTACTCTTGATAATCCAAACATTATGGTACTTGGAATAAAAAATCTTATTTCTATGCTCACATGACTTTCTCAATATATGAATCCTTTAGTGGAACCATTGATATTATAGTTTTTGAGAAATGGATTAGTACCAATAAAAAGATATTTTCCATTCTCTAGTGTTTAGAACATGGAAAATTTATTTTGGATGTATGTCATTTGGAAGGAAAAGTGGATCTATGGTGGAATATTATCAAGAATATAAGGAAACAAGATGAAATTTAATCCATGGATTGGGATGAGTTCAAGAACTTATTTTTCAATAAGTACTTTATTTATATTCTTCGTATGAATATGGAGAATTTCCTTGAGCTAAATTAAAAGGATGATGAATCCATTGGTACCTATGAGGAGAATTTTATAAGACTTGTGAGGTACACTTATGGTATTATCATCCAACCAAAATGTAAGGTTGATTGATTCTTCAGTGGATTAAAACCAAGTCTCCAAAGGGCACTAGCCATAAGAGACTTCAATAGCTATGAATATATTATACGATGTTCTATCAAGGTGGAAATGGAGGTTGGAGTTAAATATCAATCTCATGGTTTTGATAAGAAGAGAAAATGGAATTCAAAGAAAAATCTAAGAACCATGGATAGAAGAATATAATATTTCATTTATGCTCAAAGTGTGGGAAGAATCACGGTAGAGTTTTTTTTAATGGGACTAGTAAATGTTTTAAGTGTGGAAGGGAAGGTCATTAGGAAATTGATTACCTTAGCAATGGTAATAAGTTAGCTAATGATGAAAATGAAGGGAAAGCTACACAAAATGAACCACCAACACTCCAATGTTTCAAATTAAAGGAGTAAGGGAACTATGCTAACCGATGACCAAATACAAAGGTTAATGATGATGATCTATGTCAGAAATATCTTAAGATAAAAGAAAAATATAAATCTCATGCAATCACTATTTCTAATGATGGTTGTGATAATGACGTGGTGAAAGGTACACTTACCACCCACTTTATAACTTCTAATGTCTTATTTTAATTTGGATATACCAATTATTTCATATTTTAATAATTTTCTAAGGGTTTCAAGATTCTACCCAAATGATTATATATATAATTAGAAGTAAAAACCCCTAATGGTATGATGATAACACCTTAATTATATAATTACTCTTGGGTTGATGTTGGTGGTAATGTGCTTCATATAAATATTTTTATTCTTCCTCAAGTTTAATTTGATGTTATTTTAGGCATGAATTATCTTTCTCTACATAAATCACAAATCAATTTTCGAGAAAGAGAAGTCATGTTTGATATTCAAAATGATCATATGATCGTCTATCAATGCGATTATAATTACAAACTTCTGATTGAGATCACATCCATTTTATGGGTATTAAATCCCATTTAGAAGGGGTGTTTATCTTATATGATTGGGTAGAAGCTTGAAATTAATGATATTCCTATTATGTGGGAATTTATTGATGTCTTTCTTATAGAGTTACCCAAACTTACTCCAAAACATGAAGTTGAGTTCTTAATAGAACTCATACTTGGTGGTACACTAATTTAAAATACTCCCTATATAATAAACCTAATTGATTTGTAGGGATTGAAGAATAAAATCTAGAAAAACCTTGAAAATGGATTCATTTGGCTAAGTGTGTCACCTTGAGGTGAACATTTTATTTTTGTAAAAAATAAATATGGATCAATGTGACTCTACATTGATTGTCAGGAGCTGAACAATTTCACAATTAAGAACAAGTATCCTCTTCCACATATTGATGAATTGTTTGATCAAATACACAAAGATCAATACTTTTCCAAGATTGACCTTCATTCTGGATATCACCAATTTAGGGTCAAGAAAGAGGATATACACAAGACAACATTCCATTCAATGTATGGGCACTATGAATATATAGTGATTCCATTCGGTCATACTCATTACCCCAATATCTTCATGAATTTAATGAATAGAGTCTTTAGAGACTACCTTAATTGGTTTGTGGTATTATTTATAGATGATATTCCTATCTACTCAAAGAGAAATTAAGAGTATGAAGATCACTTGAGAATTGTACTAAATACCGTAGGGAAGGAGAAAATATATTCAAAATTTAAAAAGTGTGAATTTTAGATACAAAAGGTTTCATTTTTGGGTCATATAATCTCAATAGAGGGTATATTAATAGATCTATCAAAGAAAGAGGCTGTTAAATGTTGTCTCACACCAACCACGGTGATTGAGATTCATATTTTTCTTGGTTTATCTAGATATTATCAATAGTTTGTGGATAATTTCTCATGACTATCTAATCCTATAACCAAGTTAACTCATATGAGAGCCAATCTCCTATGGATAGAAGAATATGAGGAACATTTAAAGGAAATGAAAGAAAGATTAGTCAGCTCACATATGCTTACATTACCTTAGAGTAGAGAAGGGTTTATAATCTATAGATATGCATCCATGAAGGGATTGGGATGTATTATTATGTAGAATAACATGATTATAACTTATGCCTCATGATAATTTAAATTCATGAGAAAAATTACCCAACTCATTATTGGGAGTTAGCTTCGGTAATTTTTGCATTAAAGATATAAAGACATTATATTTATAGAGAAAATTGTTATATATATACCAATAATAAAATTTTAAAGTATATATTAACATAGAAGGACACTACTACAAAATAAGTCTATAGCCACAGTTTTAAACTGTGGCTATAGGCCCAAAAACTGTGGCTATAGGTTATAGACATGGTTTGCTCAACTGTGGCTAGTATTGGCATGGCTATAGGGTAAATCCTATAGCCATGGTTTAAACCATGGAATAGGATAAAATCACTCAATGTCTATAGCCATGGTTTTGAACCATGGCTATATGACTTCAGATTTCCTAAAAAAACCCCAGCACCGTTCAACCGGTGCTGGCCCCTTGAATCCTCCCAATCACCCCCCAAAAATCCCCCCACTCTCCCTCTTGCACCCCACCTACACCTTAAAACCCCCCATGCACCCCTCCCCCCCATGCACCCCACCCCACCACTCCCCCTACAACCCCCTTCCCACCCTACAAATCCCCCCCTCCACCCCCTGAATAGACCCCCTCCAAAGCACCCCCACCCCTGGACAGACCCCACCCACCCCTAGATAGAACCCCCCTCCTGGATACCCCCTAGATAGACCCCAACCCCCATAGACAGACCCCCCTCTTAGACAAAACTCCCAACCCTCCTAGATAGCACCCCCAGGGCCCTATGTATAGACACCCCCTGGACAGACCCCCCCTTCCTGGACCCCCCTAGACAGCACCCCCCTCCTGGACAGACCCCCCCTCCTAGAAACCCCCTTATTCCTGAACACCCCCTCCCCCTGAACAACCCCCCTCAGATAGAATCCCCCTCGTACAAACACCCCCTTGCACCCCCTGCACACCCATTCCCCCCCACATCCCCCTTGTACCCCCATGCACACCCTACTTTCACTCCCTGTCCCCTTGCACACACCCCTTGCACACCTTCACACCCCCCTGCACACCGCTTGCACCACCCCTACTAGACACTGTTTGTACCACCCCTACTGAACACCCCTTGCACCACCCCTGCTGGAAACCCCCACTGTACCCCCCGGACAGACCCCCCCACCACCCTAGATAGACATCCCCCACCCCCTGGATAACACCCCCCCTAGATAGACACCCCCTTGCACCCCTTCACACCCATGCCCCCTTGCATCCCCCCATGTACATCCACCTGACACCCCCTTACACACCCCATTCACCCCCTTTCACCCCCTTGCACCCACTTGTCCCCTTGCACACCCCCTTGCACACCCCCTTGCACCCCCACTACACCACCCCTACTGGACACCCCTTGCACCACCCCTGCTGGACAACCCCACTACACACCCCCTCCTGGAAAGACACCCCTCCCCCTAAACAGACCCCCTCCCCCCTAGGCAGACACCCCCTTGGACAATATCCACCCCTGTATAGACACCCCCCTGCACACCCATGCCCCCACACACCCCCCCGGGACAGACCCCCCTCCCCCCGGACAGCCCCCACCCACCCCCTGGATATACACCCCACCCCATGGATAGTATCCCCCCTCGAAAAGATGCCCCCTTGCAACCCCATTACACACCCCTTACACCCCCACTACACACCCCCTCCTAGACCCCATGGATAGCACCCCCTCCTAGACAAACCCCCTCCCGAAACCCCTACCTCCTGGACACCCCCTGGACAAACAACCCCCCTTGCACCCCCCTTACACACCCCTTTCACCCCTACACAACCCCTACACAACCCCTGCACAACCCCTACACAACCCCCTGCACCCCCATTGCACCCCATGTCCCCTTGCACACACCCCCTTGCACACCCCCTACACCCCCACTACACCACCCCTACTGGAAATCCCTTGAACCACCCCTGTTAGACACCCCCACTACACCCCCTCCTGGACAGACACCCCCTCCCCCTGGACAGACCCCCCCCCTGGACAGACACCCCCTGCACACCCATTCCCCCTTGAACCCCCTGGACAGACCCCCCTCCCCCTGGATAGCAGCCCCCCACCCCCCAGACAGCAGCCCCCCATCCCCCCAGACAGACACCCCCACCCTTAGACAACAACCCCCCAGGCCAGACCCCCCCTTACACACCCCTTTCACCCCTCTCCCCTTGCACACACCCCCTTGCACACCCCCTTCACACCCCCACTGCACCACCCCTACTAGAAACCCCCACTGCACCCCCCTCCTGGACAGACCCCCTTGGATAGACACACCTCCCCCCTAGATAGACACCCCCTGCACCCCCTTATACCCCTTTGCACCCCCTGTCCCCTTGCACACCCCCCTTTCACACCCCCTGCAAACCCCCACTACACCACCCCTACTGGATACCCCTTGCACCACCCCTTCTGGACACCCCCACCACACCCCCTCCTAGACAGACCCCCTTGGACAGACACCCCCTTGCACCCCCCTACACAGCCCCCTTACACCCCACCATGCACAACCCCCTTTTACACCTACACACCCCCCTTTCACACCCCCTGCACACCCCCACTGCACATCCCTGCACATCCCCCCTGCAACACCCCTCCCCCCACCCCCGCATACCCCTTGCACCACCCCTACAACTTGCACCACCCCCTTTAAACCCCCCTTCACACCCCTTTCAGGTGGAATTTTGGAATGGAACTAAAGCAGGAATGATCGGGTGTTGTGTTTTCCTGGTTAACACATAGAGACCTCAGGTGTAGGGAGTCATAGTGGCCTAGGTGTTCATGAATGCCTTATTGTTTTATTTTAGTTTCATATTGATATGTACATACCAATACTAAATAACATGATCATTAATAAAGTTTTTTTGTTCAAATGATATCCAATTCCATCCAATACATACACCAAAAAGTAGTATCATGAATCACTAGATAACACAAACCACAACATGATGGATTTTACTACATCATGACATATACTTTGGTGCATATTTACAATAATCTACAGATTTCATGTATGCATAATAGGTTTTATTCAAATCATTGAAAATAATTGTGAAATGATACCAAGACTTTTGGGTATGATATTCATATAAACACCCACAAACATTGGGAGAAAACATTGTACCAAAATTGTGAGAAACTAGAGGCCCTCTATGGGCGTTTTGGTATACATATTAGAGTTGTGAAAGATGAGAATATATGTTTAGGAGGTGGATGAATAAATAGTGATGTGGCCATGGAGATGGTTGTTTTTCTTGATGATTAACTACTCAATGCTACAATGTCAAGAAGAAGGGTATTTCATTGGGAGTGAAGTCCTTAGAATCACTCGAAATGATATAGAAATTGTGGTTATGTTGTACATCATTGATGATCGTATGAATTATAATATCATATGAAAATTTTGTGCATAAGTCTTTCCTAAAAGTATTCAAATATCTAAAATATGACTTTTTTTTACTATGTGATCAAAGAATATATGACAATATAGTCTCATAGGTGAGATTAACACTACCCCCCTGCACACCCCATTCCCCCTACACACCCCCCTGCACACCCCTTGCACCCTCCCCCCCACCCCTTTCACCTTCCCCATTCCCCTTGAAACATAACCCAACACACCCACCTCCCCCTACCCCCAGCACACCCCCTACCCCTACCCCTACCCCTACCCCTCCCCTGCCCCCAGCACACCCCCTGCCCCCTGCCCCCTCCCCTGCATACCCCCTACCCAACCCCTTCACACCCCTTTCCCACCCCTTGCACCCCATGCAGTGGAGGTTTTTGGTTATAATTGGGAATTTACCACTTCTCCTTAAGACATTTCAAAAGTGGAGTGCAAGTCACCATGAATAAGCCACTCTATTTATTTCATGACATCCAATTAAAATTTATAAAGGAGGCATAACCGTTACATAATTAACTACATGAGTCAATACCGATCATGTGCCAAGTTAACCATGTTCAATTCCATTTAACTCATTCAATTCATTAAAACATGGAAATTCCATTTATTATATCAAAGGGGGTCACTTAGTGGCGACTTGGTCATTACAACACTTGCTTACTTGGGAAATTACATCTTAAAAGTCTAATAGCACTTAAAGGGTGTTTTGGTTCAAACAACTGTTTTAATAAAAAGATGGAAACCCCCCCTACATGGATATAAAAAGGGTCAAGTATGATGTGTGATTTATGACTAACAATGACATCAAGTATAAGGAAAAAATTAATGCAATAATGTCAAGTAAGGTATACCATTGTGAGTTTTTGCAGACATCGCACCTCTGTTGGAGGGGTTTTATTATAAAACCATGACTTGTTTATCAACAAAATAATTATCTTAACTAACACTTATTCAAGAATTTCAATTTAATATAAACAAGAATAATTAAGAAGAAAAATAAATGCAATTTAAAACATTCTTGAATTAAAGAGGCTAGGAGAAGGACCCTACCTCAAATGAGCCAAGCCACACTTGACGCTTGACACTTTTATCAGTGACAACTCTAAGCTACTTCATCCATCCTCCAAGAATATACAACTTTTCATATACATAAGGATTCCATAACCCCTATGTACATGTCTAAATGGAATTGAACATGCACAAGAGGATCCTTGTATATATGCTCACATGCATAAGCCCGTTATCACCCACACACATATGAATTTTCCATATATATACATAAGCACACATAGCCCCTTATATGTAATCGCACTACCATGAAAGGATATACATTTATTGGGAGAACTTATTATATATATTCTTACCTATGCATATGCTGTGAGTCACCTTTGACTCTGGTTTCCGTAACACACACGAACGAGTCTCGATAGACTTTAAAAAAATTCTAGTGATATGATGAATCATTATTAATTGAACCTAAAAATTGAAGTGGGAGGAACATATTAGTGAAAAAGGAAATAATAGAACAAGTGATGATGATAACAACATCAACATGCAACATTATCAACAAGATTATGACATCGGGAAAACAATATACTGTTGAAGTAAACATAGTTTCACGCGAACGCATGGGTGAAATGATAGACTAACATAAAATAATATAACCAAAGAATAAATCATTCAATGTTTTCAGTAACTAATGCCCCAATTACATTTTCTTACAATTTGAATATTTATCATGAATGATTTATTTTAAATAGTAGAAATAATAACCATTTCAATATCTCTTGATATTTGAAGGAAATATTTGTAGAATTAACAGTGTAAGATTTATAAGAAAGAAAATAAGTGATTGTATGAGAAACTAATAGTTCCATTGAAAAATGATAAACATAATGACACCATGTCATAGGCTATACTGTAGTTATGATTTTAGAGAAGTACATTCCACAAAATGCCTTTCTATGTGAAACCCCTACCCCCTCCTCACTATACACCCCACTTGAACCCCCTCCACCCTCACCTTCCCCGTAAACACCCTCCCCCATCCCCCTGCCCCTACACCCTCCCACCTTGCACTCCACCTGCACCCCCTTCCCCTGTAGACCCCCTACATCCTCCCCCTTGCACCCCACCTGCTCCCGCCCCCCTCCTCCTCCCCCTACCCCTACAGACCCCACCCTGCACCAAAACCCCCACCCCCTACACTCCCCCCTACCCAACATGCACCCCTCCCCATCCCCCTCCCCTACCCCTTGCCCCTACAAACCCTCCACCACCCCTGCCCCTCCTCCCTCACCCTGCCCCCTCTACACCCTCCCCCTCCCCCCCTGCCCCTACACCCTCCCACCTTGCACCCCACCTGTACCTTCCACCTACCCCTGCCCCTCCCCTTCCCCTAAAGACCCCCTTAACCATCCCCCCTTGCAGCCCACCTGCACCCTCCCCCTCCACCACCCCTGCCCCTCCCCCCTCACCCTGCCCCCCTCCACACCCTCCCCCTCCCCCTGCCCCTACACCCTCCCACATTGCACCCCACCTGCACCCTCCCCTGCCCCTAAAGACCCCCCCTGCACCCTCCCCCCTTGCACCCCACCTGCACCCTCCCCCTCTCCCCTACCCCTGTAGACCCCCACCCTATACTAGCACCCCCACCCCCTACATACCCACTGCCCCACTTGCACCCTTTCCCCCCCTTGAACCCCCTCCCCCCCACCCTGCCCCTGCACACCCTCCACCACCCTCACCCTTCCCCCTGCACACCCTACCCCTCCCCTCCCCCTTCCCCTGCACCCTCCCACCTTGCACCCCACCTACACCCTCCCCCTTCCCCTATAGACCCCCTGCACCCTCCCCACTCCCCTACCCCTAAAACCCCCCCTAAACCCTCCCCCTTCCACCCCATATGCACCCTACACCCTCCCCCTTACCATACCCCTGTAGATCCCCTGCACCCTCCTCATTGCTCCAGGGATATGATTTATCTCACTTCGCCCAGCTCCATGGTTTTCTACTATTCCTTTCCTTCATGAAATGACATAATGATCAATTTGAGTAGCCATGTATAAAATTTTATGAAGTAGTTGATATCTAACTAAGGATTATTCATGCAATATAGGTTCATGAATGGTGGAGGAAATTGCATTAAAAAATTCCAAAATATAAAAAATTACCACCCATCTTCCATTTCAAATAGAGAAAACATACATTCGAAAATGTAGAAAGTGTTACATGCTTAATAGGTGAAAAAAATCCTTGTATTGAGGCACTCATGAATTCCATCCTAGTAATCATAAAGTACATTGAAACCTAATATGTTAAAGCTAATTAAAACACTACATAATTACCTTTTAAGGACACATCATCCATCTTTAATTTTAATGATCAACAAAAGCATGACCACATGATGCACCTAACACTGCAAACAGGTGTAGGAAATTACAATAAAACATCCCAAAAGAAAAAAATTACTACCCAATTGATCCATATGTCACTGAAAATAGAAAAAACATAAGGTCAAAAATGTAGAATGTATAACATGATAAAAATGACTAAGAAGAATGAAAAAATCCAAAGAGTAAAAAAATACCTGTGGATAATCATATGTTGTTAATTGTGACATGTTTTCTCACTATCAGGATATTGGGGAAAACACACCTCAAAACATTTTAGTACTGATACATAGTTATTGATGCAGATGGGGTGTTTATAAAAGAAACATGAAAATACAAGCACACACACACACACACATATACAACACACAAGCCTGACCTACAAGTTTCACATTAAAAATCATAATATATATCTTATCATCAACACTATACTATTTTTACCATACTTTACCATAACTAAATACAACTCACCTCACAAAACCAACACACACAACCCATAATTTCCTTTATTTCAATTACAGATCCATCTATTTTTCTTGATTATTACATCACTAAAAAACTATTCATTATTTAATCCATTTGGACCCATATATAAAGACAACCTATTATATATAATTTCTAATATTAATTACCATTAAATTTCAACCCATTAATAATTTTTAAATTCATCAAACTAGTTACCATATATAAAATCTAACCCATTTTTATTAATTTCCATCCCACACCATTACCCATTCATCATTATCTAATTCATATTCTATTGCTACCAGGATACTAAAACAAGACATGACACAATAACCCAACTACCTCAAAATAATAACTATAACATATCCTTCTAAATCCAAAAACTAAACCCAACCATCTCACCAAAACCACATATTAATCACCATACTTCCACTACCCAGAACACATCCTACACCTAAACTGTTCATGACCATCATTGCACAAACCCCACAAAGGCCACCCAAACATAAGGATAAAAATAAACATACTAGTTGTGAACAAAAAAAATATTCCAAACTACATAATTCCATAATTCACTTAAAGGGAGAGTTTTATCATTAATTCAACATCACTTTTACAAGTATTTTCACAAAAATTCCAGGTTCACACACAAGCATTTATTAGTCTTATATAAGTAATTATCCTTTTATGAGTGCTGGTTTAAAAAAAATGAAAATAAGGACTCTAAATCAACTATAGGGTTTAACTATTTCACAACAGTCAAAACATGCAAATAATAAAACCTTCAAATTCAGAGAAATAATCATCACTTAGAAATAATAATAAACTAGTAAAACATGTAAAAACACTACACCCCCTTAAATTTCATTTAAATCTATATCATTTACTTCATTAGTTAATACTTCCATCCACCTAAAGGAAAAATAAAATATTCTAGTTGCAAAGATGAAAAAAAAATAATAGAGAATAAGAATCCCATAACTGGATGTAAGCTTTAAATAAAACTAAACAAAAAATAGGGGTATATATGAACAATTTTCACTACCTCAAAATGCTGCACAATGTTGTAGAAAATAAAGGAAGAATGGGGGATGTGAACATGCCTAGAATCATGAAAAGGAAGGATTTTGGTAGAATAAGGAGACTATCAAAGCTCAAGAATGAATTCCACTTGGAAATGATTTAGAGGTGACATGTTATCACAAAGTTTACGAGGTTGCCTCATTAAGTGGTAGCGATAGGAAGCTTCATGAGGGGGATGAGGATGAGGCAGTGTCACGAAGGCCATCCAAGAACCGTCGGGGGATGAGGATCGGGTAGGGGAGAGGTCACGAAGGCCATCAGGGAAGAATGGTCATCACCAAGAGGAGAGATCGCCACTGAGAGGAGAGGTCTCCACTGATAGAGGAGAAGTCATGAGGGTGGAGGATGGCAGACAAGAGGAGAAGTTGTCGCCAAGAAGAGAGGGACACCAAGAGAGAAGAGGTTGCAGGTAAGGTGGGTCGCGAGGGGTCAGGGAGATGAGAGAGCTGTGGAGGGTTTAACAACCATATAGCTAAGATTTTTAATTAAAACCGTGGCTATAAACTGACCTATAGCCACAAATCACAAAACTATGGCTATAGATATGTGGCTATAGGTCATTTTTCTAGTAGTGGAATTTGAATATGTGCCAAAGAAGATGGTTAGATCTAATTAAATATTATGACTGCTCAATAAATTACCACCCTAAGAAAGAAAACAAGGTTTTTAATTCTTTGATTCAAAAGGATCATGATAGCTTATCCCTAATGAGGATTAAAAAAGATCCAATATTTTTGGATTTAAAAAGGATAGAATGAAAATCTTTAAGGAAGGGGAAAAATCATATCTTGATCAATTGAATATTCAACCATCTATCAAAGTGAAGATTAAAGAGGTGTAGAAGGAAGATGAAGATATGTAAAAAAGGTTATAAATGTTCTTGAGTTTAACCGTTAACACAATGGAAAGATATGGTTCAAGAATTATGTATGAATTCCATCCATACCATATTTAAAGGAGTAGTTATAGGAAGATCATAGTTTTGAAGGTCCCAGGAGTAGCAGAAGATCGTGGGTGGATGTGCCCACTTGGATTTTTGTCATTAGCAATGATAAATCTAGGATCAATATGACGATAAATACCAGACTCCACAGATCAAATCACAAAAATAGACAAAGAAGAAGAAGAGTCATAGAACCATAGAAGGAGGATCTTCACATGTTGATTATAATTAATTTAATTAATTGAAAAGAAGTACCTTTTATGGCTTTCTTTATTTGTTGATATTTCTGATCACGTTCTGATGTGATTCGTCATTGTGTCGCAGAAGCCAAGTGTAGACTTCCTCTAGCTGTGATCCACACATGCACCCCGTATCTCTGGACGTCACCAAAGGAATCTATGGGTGCTAGAATGGATAAGACTTTGCTTGTGTTATCCGCCTTAGATTGCCTTGATCCAATGGAGGAGGATCTCTCTCAGTCTTGAGAGTGTTCTTGGAGGAAGGAGTTTTTTCAGGCTTGAGAGAATTCTCCAGATTTGTTGTGCATAATGATTAGGGAAAAGTGTTGGGGTTGTGAGGATATTTATAATCAGTTTTGAGGTTATAGAGTTATGAAAATAAATAAACACATTTCACATTTTATTTATTTCATAAAATCTTATTGAAAACTCCCATGTTGAATCATTAATTCCTTGACATGCATTATATAGTTATGACAATAAATAAATGCGTTACGTGTTTTATTTATTTTATTAACTCTTATTGAAAACCACCATGTCAAATCATTAATTCCTTGACATGCGCCCACGCTGATTATAATAAATATAATTTAACAAAACAATATTATTTCCTCAAAATCCCGACTGGAAAACTACACGGTGTGTAATAATTAATACACGACGTGTACTTGTTTTTCATTTCCTTTCCAAAATGAAAACTGCATGGCGTGTACATTCAATGTACACGGCGTGCACATCTTGTTTTCATTTTATTCTTCCTCCAACATTAAAATGATTTAGTCTTCCTTGAATAATTATTAAACCACATTCGAGAATACTCTTTATTCTTCTTGAGATACTTGGATACACTTAGTGTGTGACCCTCTAGGCCTCTTTCTCGTTGGCATTAGGCGGGCTTGCCTAAAGTCTATGATTTTTGTCTAGCGGCGGGTCAAGGAACCCAAGAGAAAGAAGTTGACGTCGCATTGACATGTCACCTCATATAAATTCTTACCGTGTAATTTAATCCCTTTGCCTAAATATCTCTTCAAATAGGCTTCATGGAAGTGTCATAAAGCTATATGCTTGATCTGTCATTCTTTGAATTCCAGAAATAAACTCGTCGTAACACCATGGCCATGGAATTTGGGCGACAGTTCTATTTCAATCAAAGGTACCGAGATATCTACTTCCATAAATATGGAAGGGATAAATTCTTCCTCGACTTATCCATTAACAACTTGTCATTCATGATGCACCCAACATTCCCTACTTCCCACCAACTATCTTCGTGATTGTTTTCGTCAGAAAATCTAAGTGTGCGATTCATGACATGATTTAATGATAATATTCCAGTATAAGGACCATTAAACATGCTCATAGATAGCAATGTACGATGACACCAAGACATGCGGAATTACTACTGGTGGGTCTGTTCTCATAATCTCCCATACTGGAGATTACCAAGTGGGAAATCTATGAGAGAGAGTCTCATCTTCTTATGTGTACTCGCACATGATGGTCTGTATACTATGTGTCCTATCATAGTATGTCATCCAACTGTAGAACTTTATTTAAGAATATTGTTATATAATTTCAAGGTTCTCATCATAGTGGGGATCTATCATGACCTTATTAATGCAACAAATATTCCAGAACATTATTATATTATAGTAATGCAGAACAATGAACAATATATAATAAGTGCAAATTAATTTAATCAAAGTATAAACAGTTTTTTTTCAGGACACCAACTCTAACAAACTCCCACTTGGACTAGATCCAACTACCTACAAATTTTAGTTCGCTAGACCTCACATGATGATCATGTTTCTACTGAGTCAAGGATTTAGTCAAGGGGTCCACCATGTTGTATTTTGTGGAAATATTTCTCACTACAACTTCTCCTCTTTGAGAAAAATCCCTCAAGAGATGATACTTCTAAAGTATGTGATTTGTCCACTGATGTGACCTTGGATCTTTTGCAAGTTCCACCACTACAGTATTATCACAATAGAGTGTGATAGGATCTTTACTGCTAGGTAGTACATCCAGATCTTGGATGAAGCTTTGCATCCATACTGCTTCTTTAGCTACCTCATAAGCTATGATATATTCGGACTCTACTGTAGAATCTGTGACCACACTTTTCTTTGAGCTCTTCCAGCTCACTGCACCTCTATTCAAACTGAAGATGTATCCAGTCTGTGACTTCATGTCATCTTGATCAGTCTGGAAACTATAATCTACATTTCCTATGATGACTAGTTCCTCATATCCTCCATAAAATAGGAAGATATCCTTAATACGCCTCAGATACTTAAGAATAGTCTTGACTACCATCCAATGGCGGTCTCCTAGATCAAATTGATATTTTCCTACCGCACTTAATGCATAAGCAACATCTAGCCTTGTAAATAGCATAACATACATGATTGACCCAATCACGAATGCGTAAGGGATCCTTGCCATTTTATTTCTTTCCTCATGTGTCTGAGGACACATTTTCTTGGAATGATGAATGCCATGTGACACTGGAAATGATCCCCTCTTGGACTGTTCCATACTGAATCTCTTCAGTATCTTGTCAATGTATGTACTTTGACTCAGGACCAGCATTCTCTTGGATCTATCACGATGGATATTGATCCCAAGAATATATGCTACCTCACCCAAGTCTTTCATAGAGAAGAATTTATCCAACCATGCCTTAATTGACTGTAATATAGGTACTTCATTTCCAATTAATAATATGTCTTCAACATATACTATTAGGAAAACGACTGCACTTCCTCTAAACCTTTTTTAGACACAAGGCTCACATTCATTCTTAATAAATCCAAATTTAATTATGTCTTCATCAAAATGAATGTTCCATGACCTTGATGCTTGCTTTAATCCATAAATAGATTTTTTTTAAACTTTCATACCTTGTTGGCATCCTTTGGAGTTAGAAACCCTTCAGGTTGTGTCATGTAGACATCTTCCTGGAGGTTCCCATTAAGGAATGATATTTTGAAATCCATTTTAAAAATTTCATAGTCATGGTAAGCGACAATGGCCAATAGGATTCTGATGGATTTCACCATCAAAACTAGTGAAAAGGTTTCATCATAGTAAATTCCTTGACGCTTTCTAAAACCTTTTACAATAAGTCATTCCTTATAGGTGATGACTTGTCCCTCCATGTACAGTTTCTTCTTAAATAACCATTTATTACCAACATTATTTACATCAACTAGAGGATCTACAAAAATCTAGACTTGGTTTTGGTACATGGAATCCATTTCAAAATTCATGGCTTCTTGCCACTTGGCAACGTCTGTGCCTTTAACTGCTTCCTTGTAGGTAAGAGGATCATCATTGTCAACCAATAACGAGTCACCATCCTCGGTGACAAGAAAACCATATCATTCTGGTCCTCTCACCTCTCTCGCGATCCTATGCAGTTCTTGTGTCTCTGGAACAGATTGTTCTTCCACGGGGCTTTGTGGAATCTGTTCTTGTACCAACTCCTATATATCTTGAGCCTTGACTTCATTTAAGTCTATCTCGCTCCCACTAATTCTTTTGGAGATATTCTCCCTATCAAGGAATATGGCATGTCTTGCTACTATAACCCTTTTATCTGAGGGGTTTTGTAACACCCCATGATTCTACGGTACACTTCTCTTTGAATAATACATTGAATAATGCAGTAGCGTGTGTTGTATGCAACTTCGACTTCTAACACACCACAACCAATTAAACCAACCGTTATGAATAGTAATACCCACTTTTTGAAATTTTATAAATTTTATATTTCAAAATGGACTTCATTTTTGGATTTTTAGTATTGAAATTAGCTTAGGGTGAATTTTTGGTATTTTTTTTGAAAACATTAAGTTTTTGATGAATAGTGAAATATACTAAATTTTAATTAAATTTTTTTTTAATAAAAATAATTTATAGTGATAAATTATAATATTGAGTGTTTTTAAAGTATAATTAGATTATATTTTTACCATTTAATACAATGTTGTTCATTAGACATAATTTCACATTTAAACTGGACATGAGCAAGTGTCAATCTTTTGATAATTATTATTTCTTAAAAACATGCTTTTTGTTTTCACAACGAGAATTAATTTTAAATTAATTTCTGCCACTTATATATTTTGAATATAGAAAAATGGATTCCATATTTATAATCATGAGGTACAAATTGTTTAAATAGATAACTTTTATTTTTAGACATTTTGAATAATTACTTCGGTAAATATTTTATTTACCATGGTTAAAGGGTAAATCCGGTAAATAAGGGTAAACAAATAATATTATAATAATATTAAATTACCCTAACACATGTCATAACCCTATTGGATGATACATTTCCACCCATGGGCATATTTGGGTCGATTTTGGGACCCCATGGAGCCACTTGTAAGTGATAATGACACTTTATATTAATTAAGTTAAAGTAAATACAAAAATGACATAAGCATATATCTTTTAGTAAAACAATTTTTACATAGGGTTATACATGATATCTATTAAACTATAAATATTCATTATAAATATAAAAATATTTTATACATAATGGTATTTTTTTTATGATTTTTAGACATTTAATAATTAAATTTATTTTTGACACAATGATGATGCAATATTTTCCTTATCAATGAAAGAATCAAATAAATGGTATTATAAATGTTAAAATAAATATAATTTGAAATTTTTTATGAATTAAAATAATTTTATAGGTTAATATGACATGTTAGGGTTGTTTAGATAATTTTTTTTCTAAGTAATGATGCTTTTATAAATTTAGAAAAAACAAAATACCAAATAGTGTCAAAATTAACATAAAAGAGTTTTTAAAACAAATATTATATTATTAATTGATATTCTATTCCTAAAAATATAAGGTTTGAAAAAAGGACTTATATAATGATATTTTTATCATTAAATAACCACTTGGGGTTATCTTGGAAGTATATAGTAAGTTTATTAACAATATAATATAAAAATATAAAGAGACATGGTAAATGTCAAACTATTTAACTAAGAGTTAAATATAAAATATAAAGTTAATATAGTGACCCATACCTGTCCAAAACCTATTGGTTGAGTGTTTTTCGACCCATACCCACCTTATAATTTAAATAATCCACTTTGGAGCCATTATAAACCGAAAATGATTTTATCATAAAATAATATTTCAAGCTTTTCCTAAGGTGCCCCTCACTCCTCTTATAAAAGGGCACTCCACCTTCTCTCTAATTCACACCATCAAAGCCATTTGGATCAGACAAACCCTGCCCAAATACCCTATAAACTGTCCTAACTTCATCCTATAAACCTTAATTTTGTCAAAAAGCTAACCTAAGGAGCCCTTTTGATCAAATAAAAAGGAAGAACCCAAAGAAGAGGTAAATATTTCATCACCTCTTTCAAGTTCCTTTCTTCTTTCACTTCGTCTTTCTTTGTTGTTTCCATTATAAAACAATAAATCCAGTATCTCCTATGTACTGTGATGTTATTATAAATATGGTACAACCAAATTCATTATTCTATCCATCCTCTGAATGACATGTCACCATACGTGCATACGTACGACTCACCATCTCCACGTCGTGGTGTAATTGTTATTCAATACATTATTATTTAGATGGGTATAATAATGACGTGTAATTGATGTAAATAATAAATATAACATGATAATTATTCTTTATATATGATATACCATCCAATTATATATTATTTTAATAACAAAATAACGATATTGTCGCTCGTGCATACGTATGGATTACCGTCTCCACGAACACGGAGATTCATTCCCCATCGCATCCATTCAAGACTAATTTTCATTAGATGATTAAAAATAATGTTTAAAGACTTGATATAATTCTAGATATAAATAATATAAATTCTATCTATAACAAATATGACTTACGTAACAAATCATATAAAGGAAAACAAATCAGTTAACATCCGAAACGATGATAATACTAAGATATTATTAACAAAGAATTGATAAAAGATTATATATGATATCATATTAATGTATATGATTCTTGTATAATTTAATAACAATTATTTAACCATTATACAGGAGTTTAACCTACCCTCGACCAAGGAAAAGTACAAGGTAAGGGTTAATTCTACAATCTCTTAATTATCTGAGGTTGTTTATATGTAATTATCTACCGGAACCTCTTTATCATCCAGATCCATGTTTCTTAAAAATGTATTCCAAAACATTCTTAATATTTTATAGAATATGGGTTAAAGTCATTTATACTCTTGTTTGACTCTTTATAAGATGTTTATAAAGTAATCTTTTCGTCATTTTCCAAACAAGGTCCTTTTTAACCTTTTCGACAAAATTAAGGCAAGAATGTCTTTTTTAACTTATACGGTGGGTGCAGCTATTTTCTGCCATTATAAAATCATCGAAGCTTCCCTTACAAGATTACAAGATTATTTTTAAAACAAATGTTTTCTTTATAGTTATGTGAGTCTTAAATGATTTCAAAATATAAATAGATATTTCTCTAAAAAAGGTTTTGATTTCATCTATGTCAACATCCTTTGATGGATTTTAAGTTTATTTGAAGTTGATTTATTATGATACAAAACTTCCATATTGTAATGAAGGTTTTGTGATATGTTTGACTGTGGATGTGCTATTTTTATACCATTCATGGTTTATGGTTAAAGTATTGACATTTCGTATGCTATTTTTAATACGAATGTTTATGTTATATTTCAAGCTTTTCATATGAGGAATGTATTGGACTTAGTAAGTGATGGGTGGAGCCCACTATAGCACCTCGATGCATCGGTAGGTCTCATGAGACAACTAGATGTGGAATTGGCCGAGGCCTTTCCCAATTTGATATATGGTTTTGGCTGAGGCCTTAATCATTTTTTGACGTCTTGGCCGAGGCCTTGAAAAAATGTTTCAGAATATCTGGCATTATACATTCCCTCATTATGGAAATAATATTGATGGTTCATGTGGTTATTCGACTAGTATAATACCCATGATTATGTTTTATTATGGCATTATTTACTCAGCTCATATTCCTACCATAAAAGTATTCATGTTTATTATTGGTAAAGGCATGATGTTTCAATTATTCATAATGCTTAATATTTATGTTATCTTCTGCTGTATTGCTTACCCTTACTGAGAATTTGAGCTCACCCATTTCAAATGTTTCATTTTCCCAGGATTTGAAGAAGTTAGTTATGAGTGACTTGCATGCATTATCTAGGATGCTTGGATGTTTCCAATGGAATAAATTCGTGTTGTATTTCTTTTCAAGTTGTAAAGTTGAACTTATGTATGAATCTTGTTTCCAATAATACTAAACTGATCGGTCTTTCGAGACATGATTTCCTTGTGATCATGCCAATGTTATGTAATAATGAACCGACTCTGGGTAACTAGGTTTGGGGCATTAAATTTGGTATCACATGAAGTTTAGTACAAACCTTGGAAGCTAGATTTAGATAAACTATGATTAGAGCACATATCCCTATGATAGAATTTGAGGATTAGTATATAAGAACTTCCTAGAATATTGGTATTGTAGAGATTTTGTGATTTTTTCCAAGAAATATATCCCTGTCTAGATACGAGAAGGTAGAGGCTGCTCTGGCATATATGTACCTAGGGGTAAAACCCAAAAACACCG
The DNA here is from genome assembly GCA_963277665.1 of Viscum album. Classification (NCBI taxonomy): domain Eukaryota; kingdom Viridiplantae; phylum Streptophyta; class Magnoliopsida; order Santalales; family Viscaceae; genus Viscum; species Viscum album. Next base: position 823,087,670 of record OY728123.1, read on the forward strand.
CTTTGAGTTAGGCTCGAACGGGAACTAGTGCATGACAACGGGCCTTGCTGCACTCTTGGTTACGACACTCATGGGGGATATGCTTAGGATAATTCTCATTTTCTTTACAAACCATTATGAAGGGTTTATGAGTATATACTTCCTCAAAGAAAACATTTTTTTGATTATGGATTATATCCATAAACTTTTCAATTTATTTTAAGTGTTTTACATGTTTGGAATTATGTATTTAGATTCATAAACTAATCTAGTTTATGAAATTGATTAGAAATGGAGCCTAGTGGAAGGAATAGAAACTATATCAATGCCCAAACTCCATGTAGGGATTTCCCTCCTACTCAAGATAATTATAATAGAGCTGGTGATGCAACTGGTGTTGATCAGCTTCTCACTATACTGGGACAACTCACTCAGGTTATGAATAATAACCTTACCCGTATGGAGCACCCAGATCCACAGCATGGAGGATCAATGTTAGACCACTTCATGAGGCAAAAACCACCAAAATTAAATGCGAATACAAATCCATTGGTATCTGAGCAATGGATAAGTTCCCTAGAGAAAATATTTCAGGATTTGGGGAGTAGTGAAAGGGAGAAAGTTGTCATGGCAGTTTATAACCTCACTGGAGATGCTGATCAATGGTGGTCATTGATTCAAAACACAAAGGAGGATGAAGAAGTATCAAGTATGGAATAGAGGGAGTTTAAAGATATTTTCTTAGAAAAATACTTTCCTCATGACCATCGAGTGGATAGGGAAAGATAATTTCTTAATCTGAGGCAAAAGGAGGATGGGAATGTTTCAAAGTATGAGGCTAACTTTACAAGGTTATCAAGGAATGATGCAGATTATATACATAACCCAAGAAGTAAGATTGATCGTTTATTTTATGGGTTAAAACCATTTCTCCATTGAGATTTAGTATCACAATCCTTCTCGTCATACGAAGATATTGTATCATGTGATATCAAGACAGAAAAGGAATTCTCTAAGTCTTATAACTTTAAAGAAAAGCAAGAGAATAAGAGATCTACTGAACACTATGGGAAAGGAAATAAGGAAAAAGGGAAAAAGGGAAGAGTTGAATTTCCACCATGTGATAATTGTGGAAGGAAGCACCCTGGTGCCTGTCTAAAAGGAAAAGGTGTATGCTACAAATGTGGATATAAAGGCCATCTTGCTGGTGATTGTAAGGGAAAGAAAGATGATACCAATGTTCAATGCTACAATTTGCAGGGAAATGGGTCATTATGAAAATGAATTTCCTAAGAGTCAGGGAAAATTATCTCAGAAAAGGCCAAGGGATAAAGGCTAAGCTTATGCGATCACTACTGCTGAGGTTGAAGCTCCGAAAGACGTAGTGGAAGGTAATTTAACGGTTTCCTCAAGTTTAGCCAATGATTTATTTGATTATGGATCATCGCATTGTTTCATATATTCCCAGTTTTCCAAGAAAATTAGATATTTCCAATTTGATTTAATAAGGGAGTTGTCAGTTAAAACTCCTAAGGGAAGTATCATTGCTACAAAGTTCTGTGAATCAGTTCCCATTAGGGAATATAAATGTTCTTTATCTGCTGATCTCATCGTCATACCCATGATTGAATTTGATATAATCCTCTGTATGGATTGGCTTTCAGACCATGATGAAAAAATTTATTGTAAGAAGAAGGAGGTTACTATTTTTGATGACGATGATAAGGAACACATTATATTTAGAGCAGAATCGTCACCACCTAAAACTTATCTAGATCCACCCCCAGTAGCTCAACTAAATTCAATTATTGGGTAGGAAGAGAATGAAATAACTGTGGGTGAGGAAAAGAATGTTCAAATAGAGGATTTACCTTTTGTGCAAGAGTATGTTGATGTATTTCCAGAGTATTTACCTGGACATCCTCCAGAATGAGAAATTGAGTTCTCCATTGATTTAATTCCTAGATCAAGGCCCATATTGAAGACCCATTATAGAATGGCCACTTTGGAATTAGTGAAACTAAAGAAACAACTAGAGGAATTGGGTAACAAGGGATTTATTCTCCCTAGTGTTTCTCCATGGTAATCCCCTATCCTTTTTGTTAAGAAGAAAGATAGATCTATGAGGCTGTGCATTGACTACAGGGAGATCAATGCTATAACAATAAAGAACAAGTATCCCCTACCTCGCATTGATGATTTATTTGACCAAATTAATGAATCTCAATACTTTTCAAAGATTTAACTTCGATCTGGATATCATTAGTTGTTTGTGAAGAAGGAAGATATTCTGAAAACAACATTTCGAACTAGGTATGAGAATTATGAGTTTACAGTAATGCCTTTTGGGCTGAATAATGCACCCTCTGTTTTCATGGATCTAATGAACAGAGTTTTCAAGGAGTATCTTGATGACTTTTTAGTGTTATTTATTGATGATATCTTGGTATACTACAAAATCTATTAATATCATGAAAATCAATTGCGCAGTATTCTAAAGACTCTTAGAAGACATGAATTATATGGGAAGTTTAGCAAGTGTGAATTCTAGATTTAGGAGATTTATTTTCTTGGCCATATTGTCTCTAAGGATGGAATCTATGTTGATCCTTCTAAGACAAGAGCAATCCAAGAATGGCCAGCACCGACGAGTATAACTGAGGTATGCAGATTTATTGGTTTAACAGGTTATTATCGATATTTCGTCCAGAATTTTTCCTGATTGGCTAACCCATTGACAAATATCACACGAAAATGGGTTAAATTCGTTTGAAAAAAAGAGTGTGAAGAATTTTTTGAAGAACTAAAGAGAATATTAGTCAATGCTCCTATATTGAATCTACCATCAGGGAATAATGGGTTTGTTATTTATAGTGACGCTTCAAAGAAAGGACTTGGTTGTGTCCTTATGCAGAATGATAGGGTTATTGCCTATGCATCATGACAACTAAAAATTCATGAGAAAAACTATCCTACTCATGATCTTGAGTTAGCAACTGTAATCTTTTCTTTGAATATAAGGAGACATTATCTCTATGGTGAAAAATGTGATATTTATACTGATCACAAGAGTTTGAAGTATATTTTCTCACAAAAAGAACTCAACATGAGGAAAAGGTGATGGCTTGAACTAATCAAGTATTATGATTTCACGATACACTACCACCTGGAGAAGGTAAATAAGGTGGCAGATGCTTTGAGTAGAAAGGATCATGGATTTTTGAACAAGATGAGAGTTGAAAAGGATCCTATATACATGGATATAGTAAAGATGGATATGGGAATAACCATGGAAGGTGAAACATCAATACTTTTTCAAATGGTTTCCAAACCATCTTTACTAGAAAGGATAAAGAGTTCTCAGACCGGTGATGAAGAGTTTCAAAAGTAGATTAAAGATGTGAATGATGGGTGATTGAGTGACTTTGTGTATGAAGATGGAATTTTGAAATTTGGGAAGAGTCTTTGTGTTCCCGATATACCTGATCTAAAAAAGGGAATTGTTGGATGATGATCATAATTCCAATTTCTCTATACACCCTGGTAGCACCAAAATGTATAGAGATTCGAAGGAACATTTTTGGTGGGAAAACATGAAGAGGGAGATTGTTGATTTTTTGTCAAGATGTATGGTTTGTCAACAAGTGAAAGCTGGAAGGAAACAGCCTGGAGGAGTCTTGAAACCTCTTCCCATACCAAAGTGGAAATGGGATAATATTACGATGGACTTTGTCATGGGGCTACCAAATACTCCTAGAAAGAACGATGCAATATGGGTCATTGTTGATCGTCCTACCAATTCATCACATTTTCATTCTATAAGAGAAGATTTACCACTTGAACGTCTAGCAAGACTCTATATTAATGAAGTTGTGAGACTTCATGGAGTACCACTATCTATTATTTTTGATCGCGATCCACATTTTACATCATGATTTTGGAAAAGTCTTTAGAAATCCATGGATACTGAACTTCATTTGAGCACTTCCTACCACCCTCAAACTGATGGACAATCATAATGGACTATTCAAACCTTAGAAGATAGGTTTATATCATGCTCACTTGACTTTCAGGGTATGTGGGATCAATATTTACCTCTAGTAGAATTTTCATATAACAATAGCTTCCATTCAAGTATTCAGATGACACCATATGAAGCGTTATACGGAAAGAGATGTCGCACACCAACCTATTGGGATGATGTTGGTGAAAGAAAACTCGTAGGCCCAGAACCTGTGGAGGAAGTGATATAAAAGATGAAGGTAATCCAAACCCACATCAAAGCAGCTCAAAGTAGACAGAAGAGTTATGCTAATAACCGAAGGAAGGATTTGGAATTTTAGGTAGGAGATCATGTTTTCTTGAAGGTATCTCCATTGAAGGGTGTTATACATTTCGGTAAGAAGGGAAAATTGAGTCCCAGGTACATCAAACCTTTTGAAATTCTAAAACAAATTGGGGCTATAGATTACCGTCTGGCAATGACGCCAAGTCTTTCCAAAGTTCACGATGTATTCTACGTATCACTATTGAGAAAATACATGCCTGACCCAACGCATGTACTCACATACGAGGAATTAGAGCTGGAACCCAATCTATATTATTGCGAAGATCCTGTCAAGGTTCTTGATACAAGAGAACAAGTGTTGAGAAAATGGACGACTCGTCTGGTAAAAGTTCTATGGAGAAACCATACGATGGAAGAGGCAACGTGGGAACCTGAGGAACTTATGATGAAGAACCACCCGAGTCTTTTTACACAGTAATACTCTAGAAATTTCGAGGATGAAATTATTTGAAGTAGGGGAGAATATAACACTCCAAGCTTCCACGGTACGCTTCTCTTTGAATAATACATTGAATAATGCAGTAGTGTGTGTTGTACGCAACTTCGAGTTCTAACACACCACAACCAATCAAACTAGCCGTTATGAATAGTAATATCCAATTTTGAAATTTTATAAATTTTATATTTAAAAATGGACTTAATTTTTGGATTCGGAGTATCAAAATTAGCTTAGGGTGAATTTTTAGTATTTTTCTAAAAACATTCAGTTTTTGATGAATAGTGAAAAATACTAAATTTTAATTAGAAACAACTTTTTTTAATAAAAATAATTTATAGTACTGAATTATAATATTGAGTGGTTTTAAAGTATAATTAGATTATATTTTTACCATTTAATACAATGTTGGAAATTGGACGTAATTTCACATTTAAACTGGACATAAGTAAGTGTCAATCTTTTGATAGTTATTATTTCTTAAAAACATGATTTTTGTTTTGACAATGTGAATTAATTTTAAATTAATTTATGCCACTTCTGTGTTTTGAATATAGAAAAATGGATTCCATATTTCTAATCAGGAGGTCCAAATTGTGTAAATAGGTAACTTTTATTTTTAGACATTTTGAATAATTACTTTGGTAAATATTTTATTTACCATGGTTAAAGGGTAAATCCGGTAAATAAGGGTAAAAAAATATTATAATAATAATATTAAATTACCCTAACATGTATAATAACCCTATTTTATGATACATTTCCTACCATGGGCATATTTGGGTTAATTTTTGGACCCCATGGAGCCACTTGTAAGTGATAATGACAATTTATATTAATTAAGTTAAAGTAAATACAAAAAAGACATAAGCATATATCTTTTAGTAAAACAATTTTTACATAGGGTTATACATGTTATCTATTCAACTATAAATATTAATTATAAAGATACAAATATTTCCTTCATAATGGTATTTTATTTATAATTTTTAGACATTTTATAATTAAATTTATTTATGACACAATGATGAGGCAGTATTTTCCTTATTTATGAAATAATCAAATAAGTGGTATTATAAATGTTAAAATAAATATAATTTGAAAGTTTTAATGAATTAAACTAATTTTTTAGGTTAATATGAAATTTTAGGGTTGTTTAGATGAATTTTTTTTGAAGTAATAATGCTTTTATGAATTTAGAAAAAACAAAATACCAAATAGTGTCAAAATTGACATAAAAGAGTTTTTTTAAAAAATATTATATTATTAATTGATATTATATTCCTAAAAATCTAAGGTTCGGACAAAGGACTTATATAATTATAGTTGTATCATTAATGAACCAATTGGGGTTCTCTTGGAAGTATATAGTAAGTTTATTAACTATATAATATAAAAATACAAAGAGACATGGTAAATGTCAAACTATTTAACTAAGAGTTAAATCTAAAATATAAAGTTAATATAGTGACCCAAACCTATCAAAAACCTATTGGTTGAGTACTTTTCGACACATACCCACCTTATAATTTAAATAATCCACTTTGTAGCCATTAAAAACCTAAAATGAATTTATTATAAAATAATATTTCAAGCTGTTCCTATGGTACCCCTCACTCCTCTTATAAAAGGGAACTCCCCCTTCTCTCTAATTCACACCATCAAATCCATTTGGATCAGCCAAACCCTGCCCAAATACCCTCAAAAATGTCCTAAATTCATCATAGAAACCTTACTTTAGTAATAAAGCCAACCTAAGGAGCCATTTTGATCAAATCAAAAGGAAGAACCCGAAGAAGAGGTAAATATTTCATCACCTCTTTCAAGTTCCTTTATTATTTCACTTCCTCTTTCTTTTTTGTTTCCATTCTAAAATAATAACTCTAGTATATCCTATGTAATTTTATTTTATTATAAATATGTTACAACCAAATTCATTATTCTATCCATTCTTTGAATGACATGTCACCATACATGCGAACATACAGCTTTCTGTTTCCACGTCATGGTGTAATTATTATTCAATACATTATTATTTGGATGGGTATAATAATGATGTGTAATTGATGTAAATAATAAATATAACATGATAATTATTCTGTATATATGATATACCATCCAATTATATATTATTTTAATAACAAAAGAATGATATTGTTGCTCGTGCGTACATACGGATTACCGTCTCCACGAATGCGATGAGATTCATTCCCCATCGTATCCATTTAAGAATAATTTTCATTATATGATTAAAATTAATGTTTAAAGACTTGATATCATTATGGATATTAATAAGATACATTCTATCCATAACAAATAGGACTTACGTAACAAAGCATATAAAGGAAAACGAATCAGTTAACACCTGAAATGACGATAATACTAAGATATTATTAACAAAGCAATGATAAAATATTATATATGATATCATATTAACATATATGATTATTTTATAATTTAATAACAATTATTTCACCATTATATAGGAGGTTAATCGACCCTCGACCAAGGAAAAGTACAAGGTGAGGGTTAATTCTACAATCTCTTAATTATTCGAGGTTGTTTATACGTAATTATCTACTGGGACCTCTTTATCATCCACATCCATGTTTCTTAAAAATGTATTCCAAAACATTCTTACTATTTTATAGACTATGGTTTAAATTCATTTATACCCTTGTTTGACTTTTTATAATATGTTTATAAAGGAATCTTTCTATCGTTTTCCAAACAAGGTCCTTTTTAACCTTTTCGACAAAATTAAGGTAAGAATGTCTTTTTTAACTTATACAGAGGGTGCGGCTATTTTCCATAATTATAAAATCATCAAATATTACCTTAAAATCTTATAAGAATATTTTAAAAATAAATGTTTTCTTTATATTTATGTGAGTCTTAAATGATTTCAAAATATAAAGAGATATTTCTCTAAAAAAGGTTTTGATTTCATCTATGTCAACATTCTTTAATGGATTTTAAGTTTATTTGAATTTGATTAATTATGATACAAAACTTCCATATTGTATTGAAGGTTTTTTGATATGTTTGACTGTGGATGTGCTATTTTTATACCATTCATGGTTTATGGTTAAAGTATTGATATTTTGTATGCTAGTTTTAATACGAATGTCTATGTTATATTTCAACATTTTCATATGAGGAATGTATTGGACTTAGTAAGTGACGGGTGGAGCCCGCTATAGCTCCTCGATGCATCGGTAGGTCTCATGAGACAACTAGACATGGAATTGTCCAATGCCTTTCCCAATTTGATATATGGTTTTGGCCGAGGCCTTAATCATTTTTAGACGTCTTGGCTGAGGCCTTGGAAAAATGTTTCAAAATGTACAGCATTATACATTCCCTCATTATGGAAATAATATTGATGGTTCATGTGGTCATTCGACTAGTAGAATACCCATGATTATGTTTTATTATGACATTATTTACTCAGATCATATTATTTCCATAAAAGTATTCATGTTTATTATTGGTAAAGGGATGAGGTTTCAATTATTCATCTTGCATAATATTTATGTTATATTCCACTGTATTACTTACCATTACTGAGCGTTTGAGATCAACCCCTTCAAATGTTTCATTTCCCCAGTATATAAAGAAGTTATTTATGAGTGACTTGCGGGAATTATCTAGGACTCTTGGATGTTTCCAATGGAATAAATTCATGTTGTATTTTTTTCAAGTTATAAAGTTGAACTTATGTATGAATCTTGTTTCCAATAATACTAAACTGATCAGTCTTTCGAGACATGATTTCCTTGTGATCATGCCAATGTTATGTAATAATGCACCGACTCTGGGTAACTAGGGTTGGGGCGTTAAAGGTTTTAGAGGTTATATCCCCTTATTTCCTTATGATATCCTATAAAGGTACACTTTGTGCCTCGGGGTGAAAGCTTGTTACCTAAAGAGGCCTTAACAAATGCTTCACTACCCCACACATGTAAATTTGATAACATGGCTTTGCATCCACTCCATAATTCATATGGAATACCATTTATCGATTTAGTTGGTACTTGGTTTAGTATGTGTGCTTCTATTTGTAATGAATATCCCCAAAAGGATAATGGAATAATTGCATGACTCATCATTGATCTCACCATGTCCAATAGGGTGCGGTTCCTCCTTTCACTTACACCATTCCATTGAGGCGTGTAAGGTGGAGTGAGTTGAGATAGAATCCCAAACTCCCGTAAGAAATAAATGAAGTATTGATTAAGATATTATCCCCCTTTATCTGAGTGGAGTTTCTTAATCTTCTTACCAAGATGGTTCTCAACTTCATTATTGTATTCTTTGAATCAATCAAAATAATCTGACTTATACCTCATTAAGTAAATATATCTATATCTACTAAAATAATCAGTAAAAGTTATGAAGTACCAGAACCCACCCCTTACTTAAACTAGAAATGGTCCACACACATCTGTGTGTACTAATTCTATAATATATTTATCCCTTTCACCTTTCCCACTAAATGGGGCTTTGGTCATTTTTCCTTGTAGACATGCATGGCATACACCAAGTGGTTTTAGTTCAAAAGAATCTAAATACCCATCTTGATGTAATTTTTTCAAACATTTCTCATTGACATGACATAACCATTGATTCCAAAGTTGGGTGTGGTATGAGTCATGTGAATTAACTTTGTCATCAATTTCCATTACTTGGTTTGTGTAGTCTAACACATGAAGGCTGTTATATAAATGTTCCCTACCAAAACAAATGCTATCTTTATAAAAGTAGAAACATTCATTTCCAAACTTGAAGATGAATCCATAAGTATCTAATATGGATACTAAAATAATGTTTTTTGTTATAGAGGGTACATAATAACATCCTTTTAATACTAAGACCATCCCTATAGGCAATGTGAGGTGGTGGTCTCTAACAACTACAGCAGTGAGTCTGGCTCCGTTGGCTTCTCGCAGATCCACCTCACCTCGATCAATCTTTTTAAATCTACTTGGTTCCTGTATTTGGATATAGATGTGAGCACCACAAGCAGTATGTAATTACCAATTGGTAGAAATAGATAGATTTCATTTGATAACAAATGAACTTGAAGCTTCCCCTTGCTTCCTTGGCTGGATTCAGTTTTTCTTCCAGTGGCCCTTCTGGCCACATGCAAAAAACAACAACCTCCTGTTCTCTTTCCCCCCTTTGATATTATTTTTCTTGGAAGGCCTTGAAGAAGATTTGGGATTAAATCTCTTCTGCTTCCCTTTCCTTTTATTCACCATAAGGATATAAGGCTTTTCACACTTCATATCATTTTCCACTTGGTGAATGAGGATAAGAAGATCAGATAGAGACTTCTCAATGTTCATTTTGAAATTTACAACAAAGTTAGAGAATCTCTGGGGGAGTGATGCAAGAATGAGATCGGTACCCAGTGCTTCAGGAATTTTAAACCCTAGAACCTCCAAGCACTCAATGTAGCCAATGAGATTGACTACATGAGGCCCAGATGGGGCACCCTCTCCAAGATTTATATGAAATAGAGACTTGTAGATCTCAAACCTTTCCTGTATTTCTCTCTCTTGGTATAGACCATGGAGGTGATCGAGCATGCTATAGGCATCCATGTCTTCATGAGACTTCATGATATCACTAGACATTGATGACATCATCAAACATTGAATGTCGAGTGCATTGTTCAAATGTTTATCATAGACCAGGAAATCTTCATCACTCGCCCCTTGGGCAGACGAATCAGGAAGTTAGGGCTCCAGCACATAAAACTTTCGTTCATGGTGTAGGATAACCCAAAGGTGCCTAAACCATTCCTAAAAGTTACTACCATTTAGAATATTGTATTTATCCAGAATTGATCGTAGAGAAAATGTGGTTGATGGGTTTTTCATATTGATTCTACAAATTAAAAGATCTGATTTATCAGTTACTTTTGATTACATTTTATGAAAAATAATAAATGAATTTATTAATTCTCCCACTATTTTATCAAGTCCCAAGGGCCCTCACCATTGAACTCAGAATGTCCAGTTGTGATGACATTCTAGTGGAAAGGATAAATATTCTCCTTTACATAACCCCAACAAGGGTTAGTCAAGCTATTTAAAGGTATTTAGGTAGGTAGGTATTTTCCAACTATGAGCTTACAATTCCTTGATCTGTTGAGTGGACTCCCCAATCCTGAAATCCTATCTTGGATTTCCTCAACACTTGCCACCATTTTACAACAAGTCTAGCAATGGCTACTACTCTTAATGTAAAATGTTTAAGTCAACCCGAAACTTTCATAATAGATTCTTTTATAAAATCAGGAGTCCCAACAAGGGTTGGTCAAACACATAGTTTTATTGAGTCTTTCCCTTAATAAATTAATGGAAGGATTGTTCTGATATAATATGGTATTTGAGGGATTTTAATCCTTTAGGCGTTGTTTCACATTATCACATGCTTGTTAATATTAAGTGATGCTTTCTTAAGTGATTAACCATGTTCTGAAAATGTTTACGCATAGTCCGGTTTTTATTTTATTCTATATTTTCATGCTTGTCTATTAATTATGTGAATGCGACAACACATAAATAATAAATAAACCATGAAACCAGATAGAAATAAAATAAGATGGCATGATCATGAGCTTCTATTGGATATCTTATCTAGTAGTTTTGATAAGATAAACCTAACCTAGGGAAAAACACCTTGAACCTGATGGTTCGTGTTTTTGCTGCTCCCACCTGTCCACCTTTGTATCTTCTTGGGTTGGTTTTGCCTCAGATTCAGATTTTGAACCATCTCCTTTGGCTTGGGAGATCCTTCATTATATGGGGTTTACATTAAAGAAACCATGGGCACAAATTCCCTACATTTTATTGGAAGAAGGCTTGGAGGCCAATGATTTTAAATTAAATAAATTTAAATGAAACCATACACACACAAAGGGTCTTTGATCTAGATCATGATCATCCATAGCATGCAATGACATTTACACATATTTAGTATTCAAATTATTTTAATCGTTATTTTATTCAAGATAATACATGTTTGAATTCAATTATTTACGATCTTATAATTAATCAATTCATTATCTGAAATTCCTTTATGAATTTCCATGAGATTCTTCTCATCCATATTCCTTGTACAGGTCTTTGTACTTTGGAGGAAACCTGGTGAAATTCCATTTCTAGAAAGTACCCAATGTGTAGGCTATATTACACGATGTGTATTTGTTTTCACCCTTTATCCAAAGTACACGCTGGGGGCTTTGGTGTGTTTTCTGTAATTTGGAAATTTTGGAGTACACATCATGTAGATTAATCAAACATGGCGTGTATTTCCTTATTATGCAGTTACCAGCCTGGAAATCTCGTGTACGCGGTACATGGCTTCTCCTTGTACACGGTTTTACCTAGGCCGGATCGGATTACACGGCGTGTTGATTCAACATACACGCCATGTATTCCGGTTTCCACGTGCCATTCAGTTTTGGTCAACATGGTGTAATAAAAACTTAGGTATTCTCAATTTACACGACGTGGGTTTGGCAGACCAGTACTGGTTCGTTGAACCTAAGTACACAATGTATAGTTTTTACTACATGTCGTGTATTCTTGTGTTGTATAGACATAATGATAGGCTCCTTCGGATGAATTCCTCATTTTTGTTTTAATCAAAATTAAAATTAAAAGGTCATTTTTGTGATGTGAATCGAGAAACAAAGAAGGAAGAACATATCTCGTTCATTCAATTTTATAGAATGATTTATCTTGAATTGAATCAAATATAAATGCGTAAATTATGAATGAAAATTAAATAAATATAATCAACATTGTAACCTCATCTGATACCAATTGAAGGTCCTAGGTGTAGCGGAAGCTCGTGGGTGGATGTGCCCACTTGGGTTTTGTCATTAGCAATGATCAATCTAGGATCAATATGATGATAAATGCCAAACTCCATAGATTGAATCATAGAAATAGACAAATAAGAATAATAGTCCTAGAACCAAAAAAGGAGGATCGTCACAGGTTGATTATAATTAATTTAATTAATTGACAAGAAGTAATTTTATGGCGTTCTTTCTTCATTGATATTTCTGATCACGTTCCGATGTGATTCGTCGTTGCGTCGCAGAAGCCAAGTGTAGAATTTCTCTAGCAGTGATCCACATGTGCATCCAGTATCTCTGTAGGTCACCAAAGGAATCTTCAGGTGCTAGCGAGGAGAAGCCTTTCCTTGTGTTGTCCACCTTAGATCGCCTTGATCCGATGGAGGAGGATCTCTCTCGGTCTTGAGAGCGTTCTTGGAGGAAGGAGTTCTTTCGGCCTTGAGAGAATTCACCAGATTTGTTGTGCACAACAATTAGGGGAAAGTGTTGGGGTTGTGAGAATATTTATAATCAGGTTTGAGGTTATAGAGTTATGACAATAAATAAAAACGCTACACATTTTATTTATTTCATAAACTCTTATTGAAAACTCCCATGTCGAATCATTAATTCCTTGATATGCGTTATAGAGTTATGAAAATAAATAAACGCGTTATGCGTTTTATTTATTTCATTAACTCTTATTAAAAACCCCATGTTGAATCATTAATTCCTTGACATGTGCCCATGCTGATTATAATAAATATCATTTAATAAAATAATATTATTCCCTCAAAATCCCGACTAGAAAACTACAAGACATGTAATCATTAATACACGACGTGTACTTGTTTTTCATTTTCTTTCGAAAATAAAAACTACATGGCATGTACATTCAATGTACATGGCATGTATATATTGTTTTAATTTTATTCTTCCTCCAAAATTAAAATTATTTAGGCTTCCTTGAATAATTCTTAAACCACATGTGAGAATAATCTTTATTCTAATTGAGATACTTGGATACACTTAGTGTGTGACCCTCTAGGCCTCTTTCTCATTGGCATTGGGTGGGCTTGCCTAAAGTCCAAGATTACTGTCTAGTAGCAGGTCAAGGCACCCAAGAGAAATAAGTTGACACCACATTGATGTGTCACCTCATAAGAACACTTTCCGTGTAATTTAATCCCTTTGTCTCAATATCTCATTAAACAGGTTTCATGGCAGTGTCATAAATCTATATGCTTGATCCATCATTATTTGACTTCTAGAAATAAACTCGTCGTAACACCATGGCCATGGAATTTGGGAAATAGTTATATTTCAATCAAAGGGCCTGAGATATCTACTTCTATAAATATGGAAGGGACAAAGTCTTCCTCGACTTATCCATTAAAAACATGTCATTCATGACGCACCCAATGTACCCTACCTCCCGCCAACTGTCTTCATAACGGTTTTTGTCAGCAAATCTAAGTGCGTGAGTCATGAAATGATTTAATGATAATCTTCCAGTATAAGGACCATTACACACACTCATAGATAGAAATGTACGTTGACACCAAGACATGCGAAATTACTACTGGCGGGTCTGTTCTCATAATCTCCCATCTTGGAGATTACCAAGTGCGAACTCCATGAGAGAGAGTCTCATCTTCTTACGGGTACTCACACATGATGGTCTGTATACTATGTGTCCTATCATAGTATGTCATCCAACCATATAACTTTATTTAAGAATATTGTTATATCATTTCAAGGTTATCATCATAGCGGGGATCTGCCATGACCTTATTAATACAACAAATATTCCAGAACATTATTATATTATAGTCATACAGAACATTAAACAATATATAATAAGTGTACATTCATGTAATCAAAGTATAAACAGTTGGTTCTCAGGACACCAACTATGAAAAGTTATTCATTCATCCAAGAAGTATGAAGATTTATAGATACTTTAAAGAGTTTTTCTAATGGGATGGCATGAAGAAAGATATAATAGAGTTTCTATCCTGGTGATCCGTATTCCAGAAAGTTATGGCTGAGATAAAAAAGTCTAAGGGGATGTTACATCCATTGACTATATTAAAATGAAAATGGGAAAACATCACCATGAATTTTATCATTGGACTCCCCAAAACATCTAAAGGGTATAATTATATATGGGTGGTATTTGATCAACTTACTAAATCAACACATTTTATTACTATCAGATAAGACTTCTGTCAGGATCAACATTCTAGGATATACATTAAGGAAGTGGTAAGGTTTCATGGGGTACCAAATTCCATTATTTAGGACTGGGATTTGAGGTTTACCTCAAAGTTATGGTGAAGTCTTAAATAATCCCTAGATATAGAGTTGAGCTTCAACACTTCATATCATCCTTAGACTAATGGTTAGTCTAAGAAAATAATTCAAATTCCATAAGATATATTAATATCTTTTTATATGGATTTTAAAGGTAGTTGGGATCAACACCTTCCTTTAGTTGAGTTTTATTATAACAATATATTTCACTTAAGAATTGAAATGGCTCCTTATGAAGCCCAATATGGAAAAAAATATATATCTACAATGTGATGTAATAAAGTGAGAGAAAGAAATCTATTGGGATATAAGATAGATAAGGAAATGGAAGAGAATTTTAGAACCATTCAACAATACATTAAGGCAGATCAGAGTCATAAAAAAATTTATACAGATAATCACCGGTGTAATCTTGAATTAGATATTATTGACAAGGTGTTTTCAAGAATTTCTCCATGGAAGAAGGTTATGATATTTGGGAAGAAAGGGAAACTAATCCCTAGCTATATCAGTCCCCTTGAAATTATTGATCATATCGAGATGGTAGCTTATCACTTGGTGCTTACACCAAACCTCACTCAATTCCATGATGTGTTTCATGCATATCTCATGATGAAGTACATAACCAACCCTTAACATGTACTAAACTCATAGGTTAAACAACTGGAGAAAGATATTTCTTATGAGGAACAATCAGTGGAGATTCTGGAACACACAGATAAATTTCTAAGAAACAAGAACACTCACCTAGTCAAATTTTTGTGGAAACACCAACAATTTTAAGAATCTATGTGGGAACTTAAGGATATTATGAGGAATAAGTATCCTCATTTGTTTATATCAAAGTGAAATTTTTTTAGGAAAAATTTTATTTTAAGGGCGGTTGAATGTAACACCATGAGTTTTTATAAATTATTATTTTTAATAAATTAAATTTCTTTGAAAACTTTCATTTCACATAATACCAAGTTAATCTTGCACTACATGCAACATTGGGTTAGATTGCGTTACACATGACACTATTTTTTTTACAAAATCATGATATACTATTAATATTTTTATTCAAATGCGACTATTATAACATAGCCATTAAACATAGTGATATGAATAGTAATAAATAATTTTTAAATATTATGTACAATGGTTTTATATAAAGAAAATACATTGATATAAAAATACTTAATTTTTCAATAACATCTTTATATGTTATGAAAATACTATTTTCACAAAAATTGATTTTTATTTATTTTTTTAAACATTAATAAAATTAAATTTTGAAAATTTTAGAAAATGAATTTGATAAAATAAAATTCATTTTTTAAATAATTATATTTAAATTATATTAGGGTATTTTTTTAGGATTTTTCTAAAAAGTTTTATTTTTCGATGAATAGTGAAAAATATAGATTTTTAATTGAAAATTTCCTTTTCATTTAATTTATCTATAAAGTTAAATTATATTTAAAATTATTTTTAAAGTATAATTAGTTCAATTATACATCCATTAATACATTTTAAGTCATTTAAATAATTTTATATTAAATTTTGATATAAATACATTTTAAACACTTGAAAAATTTCTCTTTAAAAACCTGCTTTCTCATCCCGTCTATGAGATTAATTTTAAATTAAATTTTCCAATTATGTGAATGAAATTTGGAAAAATGAATTTCATATTTGGAATCAAAATAATTTATGTTATCTAATAAGTTCAACTTAATTTTTGAGAAAAAATTAATGGTAAAAACAATAAAAATTATTTACAATGCTTAGGGTAAAAATGGTTTTACTAGGGGTTAAAATAAAAAGATAAGGGTAAAAAAATGACCCAAAAACTTATACAACACCCATTGGTTGACCATATTTCTACCTTATCCCTTTTAGGCTCGATAATGGTCCATTATTGGAGCATTGTGACATGAAAAAAACATGGGTGAAATTATTTCTTTAAAAAATTACAAGTGTTCCCTCCTCTCATCCTATAAACCTTAGTTTAGAAATAAAGCCAACCAAGGAAGGATTTTAGTATAAACCTAAGGAGGATACCCGAAGAAGAGACAATGTTCATTAATGATCACTACTACAAATATGGGTTTATCTAGCATTAGGCTTTATCAGTGATAAAAAAAGCATTGATAAAGGGGGTCATTTATCAGTGCTAATAAAAAATCACTAGTAAACGGGGTCCCTTTATCAGTGCTTTTTTTATAGCATTAATAAAGGGTATATTTCATAAAATAAAATACATTTCATTAAAAATAATATATTAATATATAAATATATTTATATTGATATAAATATAACATAATTTTTAAAATATGATTTAGATAAGACTAAAGATGCATTTACACTTAATATATAAGGTATTTTGTGAAAATGGTTTACAAAATAAATATTTTTTATTAATTAAAAATTTTCAAATTATTATCAAGTAAAATTAATTTAATAAAAAATGTATAATATAAAAATTAAATGAATTAATAAATGGTAAAAAATAAGTTAAAAACATGACTTGAATTTCAAACGGTCATAAATTTTGATCTGAGTGTTCATTTAGGCTCTACCACATATAAAATTGAAGCATGCAAAGATATCTATGCAATGATTGCCAAAGGAACCTTTTTCATCATTTTTTAGATGTTAGAAAATGCCCATAAGGCCTCCCAAACCAAGTTTTTAGTTGGTATACCATAATTTGTTCATATTTGATAATATTTTATCTTTTTTTAAGAGAGTCTTATTGCCCCTTTTTAGTGGCAACTAAATTTATTCCCAGATATTTCATTCATATAGATATTATGTTTTTGAAATTTTATCATTTTTCATAATGTTGTTTTTTTATAATTAAATATATGGAAATTTTCTTATCTTTACTTATAATAAATCAATTTTATAAATACATATTTACATAAAAATGTATTTTTAAATATATAAACCATATGGAAATAAATATTTATTATTCATTTCATTTAAAATAATTAATTATCCATTTTATTTACCTTATAAAAATATATTAATATTTATATTTATACCTATACAAGAAAATGTTTATATATAAACATGTATGTGTCAATAAAAATATATATATTTATGTATATATTTTAATATATGTAAATAAATAGATATATATGTAAATATTTGTGTGTGATAAATATAAATGTGTACTTTTTTGCGTAAATATGTATGTATGTGTGTGTGTCAATATTGTGTGTATACATCATATTTAAATTTATTTTTATATAAATATATGTTTATCATTAAATATAGTATATAAATGAATTTATAGTAAAACTATATGAACACACACACCCACACAAATATATATATATATATATAATGTTTATATTTATATATGTGTGTGTATTGATAAATAGATATACATTTATATTTATATTGTAATATATGTAAATGAATATTAATATATAATATATTTAAATAAATTTAAGGATATATATATCATACACACATGCACACTCACACAAATAAATATTTTATAAATGTATTTAAAAATAATTATATATATATGAATAATAAAGATGTATGTAAATATATATAAATAAATTTAAATATAATAATACACAATAAAATAATTTAGGATAGTGGTAAAGAGGTTCTCTTGGCACATGGAGGTCACATGATCAAATCCAGTCGTGTACGGGTGGGTGAGCAACTATATATCACTAAGGAAGGGGGTCGCGATCACTGAGGAAGGGGTGGTTTCATGGAAGTTGGTTGGAGCTCTAAGAAAGGGGTTCTCAAGCTCTGAGAAAGTGTATATTTTTTTCAATTTTTATTAGTGTTAGAAAAAAGAGTAAATAAAGGCACCCTTTATTAGTGCTAGAAAAAAGCACTGATAAAGGGTGCCGTTATCAGCACTTTTTTAGCACTAATAAATTCCCCATTTATCAGCACTAAAAAAGCACTAATAAAGGAACCCTTTATCATTGATAAATAAAAGTTCTAGTAAAGTTCAGATTTTTACCTTGCTTTGGTAGTTTGTGCCTTTTAAGTGCTGATAAATCATATAACTAGCATTGTTAAAAGTGTGTTTTATAGCAGTAAAGAGTTTTTGTTTTAATTATTTATCCACATAATTAAATTATTATTATATCATTATAATATAATAACCTCAGTATATTCCATATACTGAGATGTTGTTATGTTAAGGGCATTAAATACACCCATCTCCACTTTCGTCAAATGGGTTAAAAAATCATCATTCGTGCATATAACAGACCTCCACCTCTTGAACTGATGTCATTCATGTTTCCATTACCACCTATCGCAGTTGGAAATAATGATGGATTTATTATTTATATATGATATATATTATATATATGATATTATTATTTTTATGTAATTATAATATCACACATACCTCTATGCTTTCCATTTTGTGGGAATATGATAACGTTGCTCGTGTGTACAACAGACTACTGCCTTGCGAAGTGATGTGATTTGTTCACACTTTACATGGATGGTATTAATGATGGGTTTAATTAAAATACGTGATATATATGACATAAAAACAATTCTTTAATGATAATATATCATTTACCATTCTTTCAATCTGACAAGAAAATGGAAACACTGTTCATGCGCACGTACGACCTACCATATTTATGAACAATGTATTTCATTTTCTACTAATAAATTTTATAGATTACTCTAAATAAATATATAATGAATATATATGATATTTATATCATGATTTATATTCTTGATATTATGAAATCATGATCAAATTAAGTGTACCAAAAATAAAAAATCAAAACATATACGAAAAACAAAGTGGTTATTGCTAAAAAGTGACTTTAACATATAATTGTTAATAAAAAGATAAAAAAGGTAATAAGAAAATCATACATGGTGTTATATATATAAATATTATTATTTAATTTATGTATAATTAACTTATATTTATTATATAGGAGGTTTGAACATGTGTGATGGAAGTCAAGATTTAAGGTAAGGTATTTTTGACTCAATCTTCCTTCTTTGAGACATACATTATATTATGAACCAATATTATTTCACAAGGTTTATATACTTCCCCTTTGACATTAAATATCATTAATTTAATTATAAAAATGATATTCTAAGTTTCATTTTATGTTATTCCTTCATGTGTCTTATGATTCAAAGACACCAAAATGGTAATGATTTTAAGTTATAATCTCATCATTTATCGGGATTGTTTATGATTATGTTATGATGATAAAATATTATAATAAATCTCTCAATAAACTCATTAATTTTATTCTCCTATAGTTATTCATGATATTTTCAATTAATAGTACCATTTTCCACTCTTTGGTAATTATACTATTTGAGAAAGTGTTTTTAAGAAAATCCAACTTTATTTTTCTCTTCGGTTGGAAATCTGTTTTCTACCAAAACCATGTTTTATAAAAATGTTTTCAAAAATATTTTATTATTATCATATTATTTTTAAAATAAATTTTTACCCATGTTTTAATTTGTTTTAAAATGTTTTGAAAGGAATCTTTATGTTGTTTTCCAAATAATGCTCGTTTGTCTTTTACTGAAAATGTAAAAGGAATATTTGTTTTCACATGTATGACTTGAATGAAAAATCCTGTAATCATGAACATTATTTTATTTTATGCTTACTTTATAATTTTTTAGGTTTATTTAAAAATAAAAAAAATTTCAAAAATGTTTTATGTTTT
Source organism: Viscum album (assembly GCA_963277665.1). Classification (NCBI taxonomy): domain Eukaryota; kingdom Viridiplantae; phylum Streptophyta; class Magnoliopsida; order Santalales; family Viscaceae; genus Viscum; species Viscum album. The sequence goes on from OY728123.1 coordinate 823,108,300, forward strand.
AATTTTTTTTCAAAGTGGAAAGTATATTTTCCTCAAGAAATGTTTTAAATGATCGATCAAAAGTAATTTTACATCTAAGATGAAATCCATTGATGTTAAATATGACTTACTAGGGATATTACCCAAGGATAACATTCTTATTATTTCTATAAATGGTTTATATTTATGATGACATGATTTTTATGAAACCCATTTCTCTTCCACAAGTTATACCATGATAAAATTATTATGAAACCCACTTCTTTTTCCACAGGTTATGCTATGATGAAATGGTGAAATGATTATAAAACCTATATATTTTCCATAGATTATGATATGATGAAATGTTTATGAAACCCATGTCATTTCATTGATTATTATATTATGAATGTTTTATTATCTTGTGGAACACATAAATATGTTTTTCATTTTGAGATGGGTGGGACCTATATCTCCCTCCAATGCACTGGGTAATGATTTATATTTCATGAGATATACAAGACTAGAATGGAGAGTTAACCTGGTTCAGTAATTGAATTTTTTCTCTATGATAGTCTTTGGAGTTAATCTTGAATACTATGATGGTTTTGGGAGTGAACCCATTCCAATATGACAGCTTTGGAAATGAGCCTTGATTAATATGAAAAATATTTTCTATGCTTATGTGTATGAAAAAAATCTATATATTATGTTAATGCTATGATCTGGATCATTTTCTTTGATTTATCTTATGATTCATGTCATATGAAATTCCAGTATTTATTTAATTACTTAATATTATGATAATTGATATTTAGGGTATCGTTTTTAAATGTTATTATCATGTTATCATACTCTTATGTTCACATTGTGCTTATGTATCTCCCTTGTTTACCCTTATCATCTAAGATCACCCTATCTTATGCTTATTTTCTCTAGATTATAAAGAAATTAATTACATATATTATGTCTAATAAAGATTATATTTATAAAGACCATAGTGTGAGATGATGTATTTTACCTATGGACCAACTGTTTATGTTTATAAATTTCCAAGGACACTAAAATATTATGTTCCATAGACATGTGTTTGTGTAATGTAATGAATATTCATAAAAAAATTTATAATATATATGCATGATAAGCTTGGTTAATTATAAGGTCTCAATTGGCAGGACCCATATCCCAAAACTCAATCTCTCTATATCAGAACTTCTCCTAGCCTAATTCTTGAGGCATCACAATAAACTATATAGATTTTTACCAGATTTGGAAGAATCAGAATTAGTGATGAATTTTTTCTTCCTTTCAACTCCTAAAAGGCTGCATTGTAGGATTTTGACCATAATAACTTAAAACCCTTGTTATTCAAGCCTGTGTGAGGTGTTTCTAGGCATGATAAGTCCTAAATAAAATGTTTTTAATATCCATCAAACCCTAAGAAATTGTGTATATCTAATACATTCTTGGGATTCTTCCAAGAAACCACAACTCTCATCTTCTTTTGGTCAACAGATACTCTTTCCTCTAAGATTATGTGACCCAGGAAGTGAACATTGTCGATCCAAAAGTGTCATTTGGTGAGATTAACATGAAAATGGTTATCTATTATTGTATTCATCATGATCTCAATATGTTTTACATGGTCATGTTGAGTGTGAGAATACACCAAGATATAGTCCATAAAGACCACAAAAAATAAATCTAGATATGTGTGAAAAAAAATCCATCAGGTCCATGAAAACTATTGGAACATTTATAAGGCCCAATGACATAACTAGATACTTGTACAAGCTATATCTACTATAGAACATTGTACATTATATGTATGATGGGATCATATGCACCTAATGTTAGCCCGACCTCAAATTGATCTTAGAGAAAACCATCAATCCTCAAAGATGGTCGAAGATGTCATCTATTTGAGGCAGTGGATATCGATTTTTAACTATAAGCTGGTTCAACTAATGGTAATCTATATAAAATCTAAGGGTACTATTTTCATTCTTGGAGAAAAGGATAGGTACACCCCATGGTGAATACTGGGTCATATAAAACCCTTAGATTCTAAGTCTTATAATTTATTTCTAAGTTCCCAAAGATTTATAGGTGCCATTATATAGGGATGAATGGACATTGGTATCATTCCTGTAACTATCTCAATGGTGAAATCCACCTATATTACTAGAGGTAATCCATAGAAGTCATTTGGGAAAACTTCCTTGAAATAATCCACCACAGGAGGGTATTCTGTATGATTTATTTCTTAATCAATCATAAAGATACCATCTATCTAGGCTATCACTCTGCCAATCCCATGATGCTCAGGTCTATCTCGACTTTCTTGGAAATCCCATTCACCCTTATGAACATAGGTACTACTCTCAGATGATGTAAATGAAACCCTCCAGTGATATAAATAAACATGGGTGTGATATATAACCAACCAATCCATCCCAAGAATGATGTCAAATATTTTCATCTCAAGTAAAAAAAGATTCCAAAGGAATAGATATCTGAACACCTCAAGAGGAAAATTCATACACTGGTATATACTCTTTGATTGTGCTCCCAAAGGAGTATCTAAGGTCATAACACCATAAAAGTTCTATATTTCTAGCCCAAGGATATCCAAAATTTCTGAAAATAAAAATGAGTGTAAAGAACTTATATCAAACAAGGTAGAAACTAAAGTAGAGGCTACTAGAATAGTACATATAACTGTAGATTCCCCCATACTCTTCTCTTTAGGAGTATCCTACACTACATGCATATGGCCATATCTATGGCCCTGAGATGAAACCTAACTAACCTAGGTAGGTCTGCTCTATTAGCACTATACCTCTAAATTTTTTGTACCTCATTCATATCCACCTCCTTGGCTTGATTGGATGGTAGTAGAACAACTCCTTTTATGAAACGAGGCTACATATCCTATACCTGAATGTGGTGTTGGTACAAATCCCTTCTCACTAGAAACCTAAGGGAAAGTTCAGAAAAAATGATGAAGGTGACCCATCCCTTTTTAAGCTTGACACTCAATTGGGTCCCTCGTACACTGGGGATTCTTATGGCATGCCTTACCATACTGGTGACACACCACATAACTATCGGTGCATACCATATGGCTGGTGTTTCCCCCATAAAATGACTCAAAATGATGCTTACTTATACTAGAAGAACCATATCCCTATCTCAATGATGATTTTCCCTGGATCACACTGCCAACTTCCCTCAGTTTCTGCTCAGTGATGAGGACCTATTTTACTATATCTGAAATGATGATCAGCCGAAAAACATTAACCTATGATCGGATGGCATATATAAGCCCATCCTCAAACCGAATCACAGTCGCCAAATCATCACTAGTTAGTGTCATTGAAAAATGATAAAGTTTAGTGAAACAATATGAATAATACATCATTGAAATAACACCCTGTATTAGGTGAATAATCTCTCTAGCATTGTCCACTCTCAACGTATGTAGAAATAAGTAGTCATAGAAGGATGTCTAGAATTTCACCCAAACCATAACCTAATGATGGTCAGCTCGAGTGATGAAATCTCACCAATGTTTAGTAGAGTCACAAAGCATATAAGTGGTGAGATTGACCATCCTCTTTAGAGGCATCTTAAAATGATAAGATATAGATAACATGGCATCTATCTAAGGTTATGTAGCCTAAGGACCTCCATCCCTCGAGAAGGTAGGAGGATGTTGATTCTAGAATTATCACATAAACTATGCCATAGTAGAGGTAGGTCATGGAGCTCCCTGTAGAGACTGCGTGAATAATAAGAATATCTCTCAAAACCAAGCATTAGTGCCCAGTGAAGGAAGAACATGATGTGCCTCTAGTGGTATTGTGATAGGTATTACTGGCGGATCAAGGCCCACCACCTCTAGAGCATGGTCATCACCACCCTCCTAGAATACGAATTAAGGATGTCATGGTTTCATAGATCTAAAAGTACCAAATTCACTCCTTATATAAGATTTAATAATATATAGGATCAAGATAACATGAAAGGATATGTACAAAAGCTTCCTATAAATGAGTCACACCTGACTACCTTCTCATCAATCTAGGTCTAGGGGATAAGAAATGTCACAAAGGATCATAAGATACACTTCCTACTACCCAATACTAAAGTCATCCCAAGTTCAAGGTATCATATAAAACCATAGAGGTTCTGGCATATGTAGTTTTAATTGAAAGGTATATAAGAAAAAACCCTTTACTTTGTAATTGGAATCCTCATTTAATAGTAACCATTTTATTTAAAATTTTACATGTATTTATGTTCATAATGGTTTATAGCACAATCCAATTAGATGCATCACCGTTCCCAATTTATAAAGGCCCATACTCTTTAAAAAATTCAATTGGTACATTATGTAACTATGACTTGACTCTTACATTTGGTATCAGGATATAATAGGTCATGTAAAATTATTTGATTAAATGAATTAAAATTCTAAATTTATAGATGTAATTACTTCATAAATTAAAATTATAATCCAAGAAATCAAATCAACTTATGTTTCAACACATGGAACCAATGGTTCATGACTCAAACATGGAATAATTGGGTAATTAAGGTGACATAATAAATCTATATGGGAAAAACTATTTAGATTTATGCAGAAACTTTAATTAATCCAATAATTTTTTTATCCTAGTAAGAAGTGTTAACACCTTTCTATATATAACAATCAAGGAACTCACAAGAATCATAAGCCATACAATCAATGCAACAACAAGATATACCTATATAGAATGACATAATGCATGACATGTGAATCCTCAAGTTTTTATAACGATGCATGAGATGATACCCCTTTTCCATACCAGGATGAGGAAAAATAATTCCATAATAATAATATTAACAATAATAACATTAAAAAACAAGTGCATCACCCAATGGTGAAATTAGTACAACTATAATAGGCATAAAAAAAATAGTAATAACCAATGCTAGTTAATTTGGATTTCCCCCTATATGTGGGTTAAATACTCCTAGGAATAGACTCATTAACAAATACCAATACATTACTAGTCTCTTATCTAATACCCAAATAGTAAGATAAAAGGAAAAATAAGATCTGATAACACTTTGTAGTATCCTAAAATGGAAGCCACTAATCAGGGCCCCAAACCGGTTGGCCACATAACCTCAAGCATACCTCCCCGTACACTAGAGGCTTATGAATAGTAGTGAGAGACTAGGATGTATTCATGGGGAGATAATAAAATATTTATCAGAGTGTAGAGTAATGGTAAATAATAAAAAAAATAGCATGGACAATAATAATGAACTAGCAGTGGAAAGATAAATAATTTAGATAATAAATAGGGGGAATCTAAATCAAAATCAAATACAAAAATTATGATCATGTCATGATTCTATAAACAAAGGGAAGTAAACATGATATAGGGGCCCATATATATATAAAATTCTAAAAAAATACAAAAAGTCCAAAATCTTCCTTCAATAGCATCACAAGCATATGCTCAATCCTCTTCTCATATACTACATCCTCATACTGAGAATCAAATACTGGAAGGTGCACACTTCTATTTGTCTATACCTATAGTTATGAAGTCTATTTGAGTACCATGGAAAGATAAAATAGGGTGTGATATATACTCAGTAGGCCACCACCAATGGTGTTTACAACTATCTAGTCTGTGCATAAAAAATGAGCAGTGTGTAGGTAATGATATGGGTAAATAAATAAATAAATAAAACACATCGATTTGGGTTCCTCATAGGGTACTTGACCGACACTACCTACTTTGACCTAAGATGAATGTCTATGAACCAAGTTCAACTTATAAAGTTATAGTATATATGTGAATGTAGATATATATATATATATTTTAAGTGTTATAGACCATCTAGGATTAATGCATCACTGATAGGGGGATGGGGTGAACCAATGATATCTTTTTCTTTTAAGTTTCCTTTCTTTTGAAATAATATTCACCTTCTGTTAAATATTTATCACTTTTCTAAAAAAAACAATCACACATCCATAGGTTCATAAGTATTTACAAGGTTCACTACTCAAAAATAGTATCTACATCCTTGACATGGTTTGTAAACAATCCAATACCACACAATCTACTAGAAAACAATCCTTTTGTGTGGATAAAATATGTAGAATATACCCTTATAATTTTGTATCACTGTGATCAATACAATAGTGCATGTTATTCTTATGTCATTAATGATGTAATAAAATTTTGTGTAATAATTAATTAAACCTTCACCAGTTGGTTCAAAACAAGTTACAGTATTTCCTTATCAACTTCCATTAGAATAGATTAAAAACAAAATTCTCCAATTTCCTACCAAGAAGTAGGTAAGAACTTCAATTTTGGAATTTTTATGAAAAATCAGTTTTATAGATTAGTTTGTTTCTTCTATCTGATACCTTATTCTATAAAATCGATAAGAAATAATACTCTGGAAACAATTTTTAACCCCTTCAAACATTCCATAGAAACCTACATCTTATTTCTCAATCATATCTAGTAACTCTTTATACTTCTTCTTTCTAGTAGACTTCCACAGGAATGCTCAGTCCAAAAACTTATTGTCTCTACAAAAACTCTTAAAACTTTATCTCTTTCTTTGTATGTGAACAGTAAAATTGTCAGAAAGTACAATGTACTTCCTACTATTTATAGGTGCACAAAAAGTGGTATGGGTGGGAAACTATCTCACTTTTCTTCTTAACCAAATTTCCCAAAACTTTAATTTCATTTACATGCTGAATTCATCTTTTAATCTTTCAACACTTCTTAACTCTTATTTATTCTTATCAAACCATCTCAAATCTTCTCACAAATCCAGCCCTGTTCAAACTTATTAACCATTTTCAGTCCAATACCAAGGTCATTCCAATACAGTTATTTATTATGATTCAAATATATGGTCACTCTACTTATATTTAACCACTTGTAAATTTCATAAGAACTAAAGACTTCTCATTATGATGACCACTTGTAACAACTGAAATCCTACTCATACCGATGCTCCGTACCAACTGAAAAAACACTTGTTAAAAAAATTGGCACCATTCTTCCATAAAAATTGTGGAAATTTTGTTATACTTCTATTGATTTTATTTTTTCATAAACATCATTTCAAATTCTAAATATATGGGAACCCTTTGAAAACACTTCAGCACAATATTTAGAACTTTCTTGATAACTATTTGACAAAAAATTTAAAAACCTCTTTGATAAAAACATTGATAGTCCTATTAAAAAAAATAAATTATCCATAACTTCCTAAGTTTGTGTCTAGTGAAATACAATGTTATATGACTTATGAGTGTCAGAATGCATCTGATTGATTGGTCTCTGTCTCAGTCTGATTGGTCCACTTGGAAAACAAATATCAGTACATTTGTTGTTTTTCTCTTGAACCAATTGTTATAAAAAAAAACATTTGTTTTATAAAAATGGTTGACTACACTGTTGATCATATTCATATTGATCAATATATAACTCTTATGAAGCATCAGTTCCAATAGTGTCAACTTATTAACTGTCATAAAAAAACTTCTCTACCTATGATAAAATTATGCATCTAATTTTATTTTTATACCAACACAACGTCGAATTGATCTGTGTTACACCGAGTCTAATAGACCAGTGTCAATATAACTTCTTTCTTCCAGACTTCCCAAAGGATGATTGATCCTATGAACTATTTCATTATGAGAATCATAAAATCTGATGGATCAGACAATCCAATGGATTAGTCGATCAATACTTTAGAAAAACTTCAACTTTAGAAACTTCAAACTCTCCAGCCTTTCTTGTTCTAGAAACTCTTGCAGGTATCATGGATTATTAATGAATTTGAGAACATAAGGATCATCAAATAATCGTATGATTTCAATTGGAAGGTTCTATGACTTCCAAGAATCCTGACACTTTCCTCAAAACGATTGGCACCACTTAGAAACACATCTTCTCCCCCTTTATTTCATAAGGATTTCATCACAAGTGTCTTAGAAAACTTACGATATATGAGAAATAATTGAACATCATAGCATCATCTGATTTAGTATAGAGACATTTATACTCAGATATAATTCCTTATACCGAGTGAAACATTCTTTCTAGACACAAGGTGAGTATGAAAAATGACTTCTTCCAAAAACATTCTTTAGGATATAAAACTGAAACAGATTAAATTTCTAATCAAAAATGCTTCAGAAATTATGATAAAAATGACACATTTAATTCCTATCATCAGATCACCAAAACTTACAAAGTGAATTTATTTTTTCGTAATGAAAAAAATACAAAAAAATCAACACAAACTTCTTTCTACATTCAAAAAAAATTTCCATCCATCTTGGTCCCAACAATCTACCCCTTTGGATTTTGTTTTCATATAAATAAATTAACTTTTTAACCTAAATCCATGGATAAATAATCAATAATTATAAGACTATGTGAGATAAATAATTATAGGAAAAATAATTATTAACAACAAAACCATGTCGTCCAAAAATTAGTGATTTAAAAAACTTTTTCTATTGAAACTTCAATACCTTTAAAACTTTATTTAACACTTCAAAACATCTTCCTATTTCCTATAAAAATTTTCCTACAAAAATATAAACAATAAGAACTTGAAAACATATTCCTATTTCCTATAACAAGTTTCCTATAAATATCTCAACAAACTATTAAAATATTTCACACACTTATATGTTGAGATCACATATTACCCACAACTCCACCTAAATCATGCTTCCTTAAAAGGTTTAGAACATATCAATGGATAAATTTATGGCACATACTCCCCCTTTTAAAACACTATCCAAATAATAGATGAGAGAGGGGACAAAAACACATACCTCAACCTTGGATAGAAAGAGGTTGGACACCCATATTTAACTTCATCTTGAAAAATACTTCCTTAGATAAAGGTTTTTTGAATATGTCAACAACTTATTCTGATGTAGGAACATAATCCAACTACAATTAATTCTAATCCACATTCTTGTTGATGAAGTGATATTTGATATCAATATGTTTTGAATGGTAATGTTGTACCATATTTCTTGTAAAGTTAATGGAACTATGATTATCAGAACCCAAGAGTAAGGGTAACTTCACTTCAATAAGTAAGTATTCCAACTGTGTCTTCATCCACATAAGTTGTGTTGACGATTGATTGGTTGAAATGTACTAAACTTTATCCATTATAAGAGTTACTGAATTTTTTTTCTTAGTATACCAACTTACACAACTTTTCCCTAGAAAGAAAACTCTACCAGATGTGGATATCTATCATCAATACTTCCTACCCAATCAATATCTGTATAACCAAACAATTCAATACTTTCTAAGATATCATAACCAATTCCAAAATCTTCTATTCCTTTGACATATTTGAGTATTATTTTTTCCATCCAATAGACGTGATTATTTTAGAGCACTTTGGAATCTTTCATATAAGGTAATAGCATAAACAATGACTGGTCTTGAGGAAGTCAGATACAAAAAATCCCAATAAGTTTCCAAAACCCTTTGGAGTAAAATTTCTTACCTTCTAAATCTTTATTAAACTTGGTTCCCACTAAAATTGGTGTGGAAATAGGTTTAAATTTTTACATGGAAAGCTTCTTAAAAATTTCCTTAGCATATATTTTTTGAGAAAGAAATACGTGTTTCTTATTTTGTGAGATTTGTAACCCAATAAAGTATCTCATTTCACCCAGTATGGACATATCAAACAAAATTTTAATTTCTCTAGAGAATCATTCACATTTTATTTCACCATTACCAGCAAAGATAATTTTATCAACATATATAATAACAATGAGGGAAATCTCCTTATTTTATTCGATGTACATATTACCATCGACTCTTCTTTTCTTGAAGTTCAACTTTCTTAGGAAATTATCCAATCTAGAATACCATAATATTGGATATTTCTTTAGACCATTAAAGGATTTATTCACCTTTCACACATAACTTTAATCCTTCCCAATAAAAAATCCACATGGTTTTTCAATATAAACTTCTTCATCAAGTTCTCCCTTCAGAAATTCTGATTTCACATCCATCTGAAATATTTTATAACTTTGTTGTGAAATAATAGAAATAAAGATTATAATTAGTTCTAACCATTCCATTGAAGAAAAAGTTTCATCAAAATAAATGCCTTAAATTTCTGAGTAACCTTTTCAAACTAACATTACTTTGTTTCTTATCACTTCACCATCTTCATTAAAATTTTTTCTGGAACACCCACTTTATACCAATAACATTTTTGTCATTTGGATTAGATATGAGTTCCCAATTATCATTCTTCTCAATTTGATCCAACTCTTCATTCATATCCCGAATCCATTATAGATTCTCAAAATCTTTATTAACCTATTTTAGCTCAACTTTTCAATACAAAGAAGTATGTGTAATGAATTTTGATGTTTTTATTATTTGAGCATTTTTATATTGATCACCCATTATGTTTTTAGCTTCCAATTTATTCCTCATCATAGGATGAGATGTACAAAAATCTTCCACATAACTAGAAATAGATGAGACTTATTCTTCCATATGTATGGTATCACAATGTATGACATCCTTCTTATGTTTCTTAACAAAAATTATTTCATCCACTTCATATTCCTCACCTACATAAGTCTGTAAAGTGTATTCCGAATATTTTTCAATAACTTTTACATCAAAAGAATAAAAAATTCTTCCCATTTATTTATTGAAGCATCTATATCCTCTTCCATATGAAGCATGGCTAATAAAAAATCCATCTTCACCTCTCTGATCAAACTTTACAAGGTTTCCACCTTTTTTCTTTATGTTGCAGGGACTCCCAAACACTCTTAAGTGTTTCAAACTTGAAGTTTTTTCATAAAACACTTCATAAGGATTCATATCCGAACTTGGCCTATAGAACCACTGGTTCTGAATGTAAACATCCATACTCATAGCTTTCCTCTAGAAGTAATGAGAAAGATCATGTTTAAGTAACATAACATTCCCCATTTCAACCAAACTTATATTCTTACTTTCAGAAAAACCATTTTATTGTGGTGTGTATGGTGCAATGAACTCATGACGAATTGCATGTTTTTCAAGATAAATTTTGAAATATTAATTCTTATACTCACCATAATTATCAATTCTCAACTTCTTCACAGAATACCCAAATTCCTTCTCATCTCTTCTCCTGAAACTTTAAACATATTCAGAGCATCTGACTTATGTTTTAAATACATAACACAAGTAATGTGAGTAAAATCATCAATAAAATAAATGAAGTAATTATCTATGAAATTTTATTATTTTCTCATCAGAATAAAGACACCATAATGTATTAGTTTTAGGGTCAAGTTGAATTAATATCAACATTCTTATTCACAGAGTTTGTAATATTTCCTTTCTGAAAAATTATGCAACACTAATCTCTTATTCATGACATATCAGGAATACCAAAGTCACTATATCTCTTTGATAACTTGCTCATGTTTCTATGACACATATACCCCAACCTTTTATGCCACAACTGATTTTATTCCATTATGCTTAAGTAACATGAGTTCTAAACTTCACCAACTTGAAATAAGTTTCCTTGTATGCATTGTACTTTTGTAACAACTTTTCCATATTCCCCTCTTTTCACAAAAAAACCATATTTTTTGAAAAAAAATTATTTACTTCATCACAAAGTTATTAAACACTCAAAAATTTGTGTTTCTACCTATTAAAATATAAATATTTATTAGATTTAAAATTTTTCCCCAATAATAGTGGATTTAACATATTTAATTATGAGGGATTCATCATTTCCAAATGTCTTAATTCCTTCTTTGAATTAAAATTCTTCAAAAATTTAAATTTTTTTATCATGTGAGAATAGCACCCACTATCCAAGATCTAGGGATATTTTACTCTTATAGATTTCAGAGCAGTTTCAACAATAAGAGATTTTTCCTTACCTTTATCTTTCTTCACTTTTGCCTTTTGAGAATTTTTATAAACATGTTGTTGTGTTGGTAGAAAAACAAGTCATTCTTTTACAATATGTTTAGGTTGTTCACATCTTTCAAAAAATATTTTCCAAATGTTGGAACCTATTCTAAAATTTAACACCAACCTTATCAGGTTTCTTCCATTAAGAGGATTGACCCCCTTAATATTTTCCTTTTATAACTCATGAAAAAATTGTAATATTATTGATTGAACCAACATATATTTTATGTATGCCAAAATCCACCACAATACCACCAACACCCATAGAAAAAAAATACTTTCCTATGTAACTTCTATACTTTCTGGAATTGTGAACATGTTTTTTAGAACATTTATTGTCTTTCACATAAGATATTTGTTGAGTTTTAAACATTATGTCATCAGTTGAAATCTTCTTCTTAAATTCATATTTCTTCCCAAACTTATTATAAAGAGAAATAATTTTTTTTGGACTTATAATTTTTAGAAACTTCTAAATTTTCAGATTTTTTTGGTTTTGGCCACATACAAGACTTTTCCAGATTTATTCTTCTTAGGAACAACTTTAACTTTCTTTTCATCCTTTGAAGGTAACTTTTGATCTTTTTCATGTTTCCCTTTCCTAAAATTTCAGCAAATTTAAATACATAGTTCTTGAAACTTGTAACTCTTTTCTCATATTTATAATTTTTTTTTGTATAAGACAACTATTCTTCATTTTCCTTCAACTTTACTTAAATATGTTCATTATGATTCTTTTCTTTATCAAGATAATTCTTTAGAAAATAAAATTCATTAATAAACTTCCCTTTATATTTAGGAAAAATTATTTATTGTTTTCTGTAGGAATTTACTTCTTCAACTTATTGATTTATCTTCCTATTATTACAATATTTCTCAAACATTATTTCAATTATCTTTTTAGATAAAATTAAATCTCGATATCTTCTTCTTCTTTAGAGCTACTTCTTTCAAACTCTCAATCATTAACTATTTAAATTAAATTATTGTATCTAGTAATATTAATTAACTATTCTTCCTTAACTTCTCTATCTTCATCTTCATCATCTTTGGACAAAAACCTTCTCCTTTTGGATTTGGAGAAATTTTTATCCTTTTACTTTGAAAATTATTTCGACTTATCACTATGTTTCTTCCAAGTTCTTATTCTCCTTCTATTATGTTCACCACTATCTTATTCATTATTTATTTGAGTACAATTAGAAGAAAATTTTCCAATGGATCCATATTAAAAACATTTCAAGAGAATTTTCCCTTTATAATTTCCTATACCTATTTTCATATTTTTAGAAAACAAGGATAAAAATTCATTAATATTGTTACATACCTCATTTTTAGATTTATATTCAATAACTTCTTCTTCTTTAGGAACCATTTTATAATTTCATTTCTTGGAATCCTTGAAGGACACTTCTCAATATTTTTTTTTATATTCATAACTTTCTCCCTTATCATTTATAAGTAATGAGAGTACTATGATGATCATGCAAAGATCACCTTTTAGGATCTATATCTTCCAAAGATGAAACTTTAGAATCAAAATTATTATGAATACTTCTCAAGATATTTTTAACAAAATTTGAGTCTTACAACTTCTCACCAAGACATATTAGGGTGCTAAAATTATCATTAACTCTTGTAAATAAGTCACCAACAGACTCATACTCACCCATTTTCAGATATTCATACTTCAACCTATAGATTTGTAACTTTTCTTTCTTCAACATTGTATTTAATTCTTAAATGTTATTTAAATTTTATCAGATACCTTTGGTAGTTTCAACTCCCTTCACTCTTAGAAACTCACTTTTGGAAATTAATGAGAGTAAGGAATTATTTTATCTTCCATCATTCTCAAGATTATTCTTATCCACAAATGTGAGAGGAAATTTTTCATCAATAGGAGGAAATGCATCAGTAGCATATTCCAAAACATCATACCTAAGAAACATAAGATAAGTCAACATTCCATATTTTTTGATATGATATTTATTACCAATGAAGACTAGAATCCTTTTACTATTCATACAATTCAAATTCTCTATAAAAAAGTATCTTAAAAAACTTCCGCAAAGCATAAATGAAGGGAACCTTACCTCTGATAAAACTTTTTATAGACCATTCAGGTTCAATGTATCACTAAGTGGGGGAGGGGTGAATTGGTGATATATTCTTCTTTTAAGTTTCTTTTATTTTGAAACAACCTTCCTCTCCTATTAAAGTTTTATCACTTTTATAAAAATAAAACAATCACACATCCACTGAAACACAAGTATTTATAAGGTTCACTAATCCACAAGAGTATCTACATCGTTGGCATGGTATGGAAACATTATAATACCACACAATCCACTATAAAAAAAATCCTTTTGTGTGAATACAACAAGTATGATATACCCTCACACTTGTGTAGAACTATGATAAATATAACAGTTCATGTGCTTCTTCTAGCATGAATGATGCAATACAAGTTTGTGTAATAAGTAATGAAACCTTCACCAGTTGGTTGAAAACAAGTTACTATACTACTATATCAATTTCCATTAGAATAGTTTCAAAACAAAATTCTAGACTTTCCTACCAAGAAGAAGGTATGAAATTCAGGTTTGTACTTCATTATGAAAACTCAGTCTGATGGCTCAGTCTGTTTCCTCTATCCGATACCTCAGTCTATAAAACAGATAAGAAATAATACTCTAGAAATAATTTTAACCCATTTAAACTTTTCATAGAAACCTGTGTACGATTGTTTAGTCCGATCCAGTAACTCTTTCTAATTTTTTTTCTATCCAGTAGACTTCCTAAAGAATGATGAGTGTAAAAAATTCTTCTCTATACCAAAACTCTAATCACTTTCTCTCTTTCTTTATACATGAATAGTATAAGTGTCACAAAGTAAAATGTACTTACTAATATTTATAAGTGAACCAAAAGTGGTATGGACATGAAACTATTTTACTTTCCTACTTAACCTAATTTCCTAAAACTGGAATTTCATTTAAATGTCGACTTAATCTTTGACTTTTTTAGCACTTATTAACTCTTCTTAATCCTTATCAAACCTTCTCATATCTTCTCAGAACTCTATCCTTCTTCGAACTTCCTAACCATTCTTCAGTTTGATACAAAGGTCATTCCGATACAATTCTTCATTACGATGCAAACATATGGTCACTCTAATTTTCTTGACCGACTTGTAAATTTCATAAGAACTAAAGACTTATCATTATGATGAACACTTTTAAAAATGGAAATCCAACTCATACAGATGCTTTGTACCAACTAAAAAAACAATTTTTAGAAACATTGACACTATTATGCCATAAACATTAGAGAAACTTCATTATAATTATGTTGATTTTATTTTTCCATAAACACCATTTTAACTTATAAAGACAAGAGAACCCCTTGAAAAGACTTCAGGACCGACTTCAAAACTTCCTCAACAAATCTTTGTTAATATCTTCAAAAACACCTTTGACAAAAACTTCATTAGACCTATTCAAAATAAATCAAATTTCCACCATATCCTCTGACTGAGTACTATGTGGAATTTATAATCTATCCATTAAACTTAATTTTCCCACTTCTATGTTTTGAATTTCAAAAATATGATATACACGGTTGCGATCAGTAAGATGTTTGGAGTCCGATAGGATAAACATAATTTTTGGTGAATAGTAACATACCCTTATTAATAGTAACCTACCCTTATGAATATTAAACCACCCATACGAATAGTAACTTACCCTTATGAATAGTAATATGACCCTTATAATATTAAATCATCCCAGATAATAGTAACCTCACCCCTGAACGATTAAATGAAATTTAGGCATCTTATAAGTGAAAATTTGACTATAGTAAAAGTATTGGTATTTTTGTAAGTCATAAATAATTAATTATAATTAATTAATTAAATAGAAAAATTATTCTCCTAAAATGTGTTCATAAATTAGAAATTATATGTATTTTGGGTTTTAAGATAACTTTATAAGAACTTATGTAATTTTTGGAAGCATTATTAAATCAGTTTTACTTTTAAAATATGTATTTTTCATGTAGATTATGATTTTAATTAAAAATTAAATTTATAATATTTATAAAATTATTTTTGAAAAATTGAATTCATTTTTGGATTCTACACGTCAAAAAATTGTTAGGGTGATTTTTTTTGGATTTTTCTAAAATACTTCAATTTTCTAGTGAATAGTAAAAATACAGTTTTTTCACATAATCAGTGTATCTTAAATTGCATAATTCATGATGTAATGATGAAATTAACTTTATAGAAATTTATATTTGTCCATGTTATATTTAATTTCATAAAGTTTTCCTTAAAATACAATAAACTCGATTTCCAAACCTAAAAAGAACTTTCCAAAGCCTAAATCAAAAGGTGATTCCTTAAAGTATCTTTTTCTCTTTCTTTCACTTTCCTTTTAATAAATTAATGAATTAAAATTATAAAGGTGATTTAAAGTATAAAACTAATTATATTATATTAATATATGATTTATGATTTCAAAAAACTACTATTACAATTCTAACATTTGACATATTATTTTATTTAATATTTTATTCTAAAAACACTCCCTCCTCATGTATAAATAAAACCCCTCCCTTCCCTTGCCAAACCACACCTCTAAAGCTTAAATACTTGTCTAAAATATGTCCAAACATCTTACTTATCCCCTACCCCACTTAAAAGAGCTTCTGGTCTCATAAAAATACCAATTTTAGGTTTCTTAAGGAGGATCTCAAGAGGAGGATTCAAGAGGTAATCCCCCCTCTTTTCAATTAATTTCCTTTCAATTTCAAGTTGTTTTCTTAATATATCCCAACCTGTCCTCATCCAAATGGTATGTTAAATACAATATATCAAATATAATGGAATTTTATGATACTAATGGGATAATATATCATCCATAACCCTTCTCATCTTCTTTTTATTTTGGAAAAGAAAACGTTGTTTGTGAGGTGTTAAATTATCACCATAAAAAATGACATGTTTTCATTTTTTCTTTACCACCATCAAATCTATTCATAAAACCATTTTTGTGGTTAAAATAGATTATTTTATAGGTATTATATCCTATTAAGTGTTTTTTAACAAACTTATGTACATATTACTAAATTATTAAACAAAATAAGTTCGTTGTGGTCGAAAAACACCCCAAATTAACCCAAATGATCATCATTAAATTCTTATCTAATGATTCATCCACATGGTATATAACATAATTAATTATAATATCATTTAAACTCATAAAATATCATTAATAAAATGCAAGATAATTTATGGATGTTTATCCATGTTCTACACGAACTTCCATTTATGAATACAAGTGAACCGCTCAAGAAAACCATAAAATTGAACATTCCCGAACAATGTATTTAAACTCTATAACTCATAAAAAGGCACATAAAATAACTTAACAAGACCATAATTAACCATATTAATGTAAAAAGGTTCTATAATTGTTATTTAATGAATATAATTTAGTTATACAGGACATTAAAGTGAAGAAATTGTTCGGATATAAGGTAAGGAGAAATTCTCGAACCCAACTTTCTTTCTTTGGGTTATCCCTCTTTCACTCCATTTTTGGTATGGTCTATAACACCCCGAGATTTTATGAAAAATATTCATTTTAATTTCATTAATGTCTTGTGTTGTACGCTACAACAAAAGAATCTTGCACAACATGCATCCTTGACTTGCCTTGCATTACACGCAATCACGACCTTCCTCGATAGCGTGTGTAGTACGCAATACCGAGTTTCACAAAACAACGATATGCTATTAAAATATTATTAAAACTAGCCATTATGAATAGTAATAACCACTTTTTGAAATTTTGTAAATTTTACTTTCAAAATGGACTTCATTTTTGGATTCGGAATATCGAAATTAGCTTAGGGTGAAATTTTGGTACTTTTCGGATAACTTTCATTTTCTGATGAATAGTGAAAATTACTAAATTTTAATTAAAAACAACCTTTTTAATAGAAATAATTAGTAGTGATAAATTATTAATTTGAGTGGTTTTAAACTATATTTAGAATATATTTTTATAATTTAATACAATGTTCGTTATTGGAGGTAATTTCACATTTAAACCAGACATAAACAACTGTCAATCTTTTGATAGTTATTATCTCTTAAGAACACGCTATTTGTTTTGACGACAGGAATTAATTTTTTAAATTAATTAATGAAACTGATATGTTTTGAATTTGGTAAAATAGACATCATTTTTGAATTTATAATATCAAATATATCTTAGGCCTAATTTTTGGTATTTTTCTGGAAACTTTCATTTTTTGATGAATAGTGAAACCACTAAGTGGTAGTTAAAAAAATGAATTTTTCATAAAACTTAATTTTACCACTTCTGTGAGTGGAATTTAAAAAATCCGAGAGACACGGTTGATGTCAGTAAGTAAAATGTGGTTCAATGAGATGAAAATAATTTTTGATGAATAGTAACTTTTTACTTTTTTTACCACGGTTAGAAGTAAATAGGGTAATTAAGGGTAAAAATGATATTATTATTACCCTAACACATGTCCTAATTCTATTGGATAAGTGTAATTCGACCAAAAACAACTTTAGGAATAAAATATGACCATTTAGGCCCACTTGTATTAGATTAAGACATTTATTATTAATTTATTTAAAGAAGGGTTAAAATAGTTAAAATCAAAGTTTAATAAGAAAATAATTTTTAATATAGGGTTATACATAGGATAAATTCAACTATAAATATTAATTAGAAAGATAAAAAGATTTCCTACATAATGGTATTTTATTTGTAATTTTTATACATTAAATAATTTAATTTATTTATGACACAAAGATGATGCAATAATTATCTTATTAATGAAATATTGACATAATTGATGTTATAAATACCCAAATAAATGTAATTTGAGACTTTTTATGAATTAAACTAATTTTATAGGTTAATATGACATGTTAGTATTTATTTAATTAACTTTTTTCGAACTAATCATTCTGTTATGATTTTCACAAAAATCAATTACTAAATATTGTCAAAATTGACATAAAATAGTTTTTAAAACAAATATTATATTATTAATTGTAATTTTATTCCTAAAAATATAAGGTTCGGCAAAATGACTTAGATAAGGTTATATATATTAATAAAAAACAACTTGGGGTTCTTTTGTCTTGATATAGTAAGTTTATTAACCTTATAGTGTAAGAAAACAAGAAGACACGGTAAAAGTAAAATTATCTAACTTAAAGTTAAATATAAATGATAAGGTTAAAATAGGAACCTAAACTTGTCTAAATTCTATTGGATGAGAGGATTTCTACGCATACCCACCTTAGATTCGAAATAAATCAATTAGGAGCTATTTAAAACCGAATTTGGCTTTATAATAAAATAATATTTTTAGTTATTCCAAAGTTGCCCCTCTCCTCCCATATAAAAGGGAACCCCCTCCCTCTCTTCCTCACACCACTTTGAGCCTTCAAGCTCGTCCAACCCCTGCCAAATTATCTTCTCCACTTCCCTAGAAACATCCTAGAGGTTCCGGTCTTCCTCAAAGACCAATTTTAGTGCCCTAAAAGTAGATCTCAAAGAGGCGCTTCAAAGAAGAGGAGGTTCGGACACTTACGAAGCAAATCAGACCTAAGGATATAAAGAAAGGTTTTAGGTAAGAAATAAAAGGGAATATCTTTATGGGATATGTTGAAGATCTTTCACCATGATTATAAGATTACGTTCCGAGTTTCCAAAGACACTAAACTATTACGGTCCTTATGTGTGTGTTTTTGTTATGTAATAAGTATTCCGCAAAAGTAATGTAATGTCCATGTACGTCGGACTTAGGGTCTCTATAGTTGGTATCAGAGGAAAGGTTTAGTCAACCTTTGGAAACTAGGATGTGAGAACTTTAGTGATATCCCTAGAGATATTTCTAAGGTATGTCTAGATATGTCCCTAAGGTTAAGTATAAGTATAGGTTATAGTCCTAGAATTGCGCTAAAGATCTTATAATTAAACCTAAGATGTTAGATATTGAAGGTACTCCACCTTTATTATGTTGTTTTCCCTAGCATGATTTTTGCCTCTCACACTATTATTTTTGGGTTTTAGATGATGGATGGAACCCGAAGGAACCGTGTTGATCAATGCAATGGAAAATGCAATGATTGTCCTCCTGAACAAACAAATGTTATGGGAGATGGAGTGCAAAATATTATTGCTATACTTACACAAGCTATGAATCATTCTGGACTTCCAAATGAGCAGAGAAGGGAACAATATTCTATTGAGTCCTTCATGAGGAAACATCCACCTTCTTTCAGTGGGTCTTCTGATCCACTTGTTGCTGAACAATGGATCAGTACCACTGAAAAGATATTTTCAGTTCTTCAATGTTCTGAACATGATAAAGTCATCTTAGCAGTATATCGTTTGGAAGGTGAAGCTGATCAATGGTGGAATCTTATCAAGAATACGAGGCAAAGAGATGAAATTGAGTCCATGGAATGAGACGAGTTCAAGAACTTATTTTTCAATAAGTACTTCCCTCGTATTCTTTGAACAAAGATGGAGAAGGAGTTTCTTGAACTAAAGAAAAAGGATGATGAATCTGTTGGTATATACGAAGTGAATTTTACAAGGCTTGCAAGGTATGCATCTGGATTTATCAGCCAACCTGAAAGTAAAGTTGATCGATTCTTCAGTGGCTTAAAACCAAATCTTCGAAGGGAATTAGCTATAAGAAACTTCAGTAGCTATGAAGAAATTGTGCGTTGTGCTATCAAGGTAGAAATGGAAGTTGGTGTTACTTATCTATCTCATAGTTTTGACAAGAAACGAAAGATGGAGTTCAAGGAGAAATCTCAAAATAATGGTGAAAAGAAGATGAATGTTTTCTTATGATCAAAGTGTAGAAAGAATCATGGTGGAGATTGTCTTAAAGGGACAAGTAAATGTTTCAAATGTGGAAAGGAAGGTCATCGGGCATTTGAATGCCGCAATGATGGGAAGAAGATGTCTAACGATGAAAACAAAGGAAGGGATACACAGAATGAACCTAATACACTTCAATGCTTCAAGTGCAAGGAAATGGGGCATTATTCTAATAAATTCCCTAATCCAAGGGTTAGCGATGATCGACATGAGAAACCACTTAAGGCAAAAGACAAAGGGAAGTCACATGCGATCACCATTGGCGATGTTGAATATGATAACGATGTGGTGGAATGATTAAGTGTTTATGTAATGGGATTCCAAAAATAATGTTTTATATAGTATCATGGAATATTGGAATATTTATGTATTGGTCTATTGTGGTTTTCAATAATTTTATGGTACCGGTAACCATGGAAAGTGATTGAGATATTTTTGGAAAAAAGATGATATGTGCATAATGAAGGGAAAATGAGAAAATGAAATATTTGACAGTATTCATGAGCTCATGATTGATATAAGGACTAAGTGGTATCATGGTTTGAGTATATAGAATTTTGAGGATTTTGGTATGTGGAAAGTGTTAACTTTTAACTGCATTCATGTTGTAACACCCCAAGATTTCATAGTGTGTTATTTCTTCAAAATAATTCAATAACTTGCACTACACGCAACACCGAGTTCAATCACACCTTGACTTACAAAAAAAAATCCATTAAAAGAGGTCATTAATAGTATTAACTAAATTTTAAACTTTATATAATCCTTATAATTTTAGAATCCATATTATGAGTTTCTTAGTCATAATGCAAGAAAAAATTCATTTTCAGTATTGCACTTTTATCAACTTTTAATAGTGAAGACTTTTTAAATACAATATTTTAAACTTTTTGACTAAATGGAGACATCAAAAAAATTTAAAATGAAACATCCCAAGCTTCCACGGTATGCTTTCCTTTGAATAAAACAGTAGCGTGTGTTGTACGCAACTTCGAGTTTTAACACACACCACAACCGATCAAACTAGCCGTTATGAATAGTAATACCTAATTTTTAAAATTATATATATTTTATATTTCAAAATGGACTTCATTTTTGGATTCGGAATATCTAATTTAGCCTAAGGTGAAATTTTGGTACTTTTTGGATAACTTTAATATTTTGATGAATAGTGAAAATTACTAAATTTTAATTAAAAACAACTTTTTTAATCAAAATAATTAATAGTGATAAATTATGAATTTTAGTAGTTTTAAAGTATATTTATAATATATTTTTACCATTTAATATAATGTTGGTAATTGGACATAATTTTACAATTAAACCGAACATAAACAAGTGTCAATCTTTTGATAGTTATTATCTCTTAAAAACACGCTTTTTGTTTTGACAGCGGGAATTAATTTTAAATTAATTTCTGCCACTTCTGTGTTTTGAATTTAGGAAAATGGATTCAATATTTGGAATCAGGATGTTCAAATTGTGTAAATAGGTAACTTTTATTTTTAGACATTTTGAATAATTACTGCGGTAAATATTTTATTTACCATGGTTAAGGGTAAATCTGGTAAATAAGGGTTAAAAAATAATATTATAATAATACTAAATTACCCTAAAACGTGTCTTAACCCTATTGGTTGATACATAGTCGACCATGGGCATATTTGGGTCGATTTTGGGACCCCATGGATCCACTTGTAAGTGATAATGACACTTTATTTTAATTAAGTTAAAATGAATACAAAAATGACACAAGCATATATCTTTTAGAAAAACAATTTTTACATAGGGTTATATATGTTGGATTTTCGATTATAAATATTCATTAGAAATATAAAAAGATTTCCTACATAATGATATTTTATTTTTAATTTTTAGACATTAAATAATTTATTTTATTTATGACACAATGATGATGCAGTAATTACTATAATAGTGAAAAATTAAAATAATTGATATTATAAATACCCAAATAAATATAATATGAAACTTTTAATGAATTAAACTAATTTTCTAGGATAATATGATATATTAGGATTGATTTAATTTACTTTGTTCGAAGTAATCAATCTGTTATGAGTTTTACAAAAATCAACTATTGAATAGTGTCAAAATTGACATAAAAGAGTTCTTAAAATAAATATTATATTATTAATTGATATTAAATTCCTAAAAATCTAAGGTTCGGCCAAGAGACTTATATCATGATAGGTTCATCATTAATGGACCACTTGGGGGTCTCGTGGATGTATATAGTAAGTTTATTAACCATATTATATAAAAATACAAAGAGACATTGTAAAAGTGAAACTAATTAACTTAGAGTTAATACTTAAAGATAAGGTTAATATAAGTACCCAAACCTATCTAAATTCTATTGGTTGAGTGGTTTTCGACCTATCCCTACCTTAACCTTTGAATAGTCAACTTTGGAGCCATTAGAAACTGAATATGAATTTATTATAAATTAATATTTCTAGCTTTTCCAAAGGTGCCCCTCACCCCTCTTATAAAAAGGCACTCCTCCTTCTCATTTCTTCACACCTTCAAAGCCTTTTGGTTCGGCCAAACGCTGCCCAAATACTCTCCCAACTTCCCTCACTACAACCTATAGGCCTTATTTTGATCAGAAAGCCAACCTAAGGATCCCTTTTGATCAAATCAAAAGGAAGAACCCGAAGAAGAGGTAATGTTTTCACCACCCCTTTTTAAGTTCCTTTCTTCTTCCACTTCCTCTTTATTTGTTATTACCATTATAAAATAATAACTCTAGTATCATATATATACTGTGATGTTATTATAAATATGGTACAACCATATTCAGTATTCTATCCATCCTTTGAATAACATGTCACCATACGTGCGTACGTACGGCTTACCGTCTCCACGTCGTGGTGTAATTGTTATTCAATATATTATTATTTGGATGGGTATAATAATGATGTTTAACTCATGTAAATAATAAATATAACATGATAATGATTCTGTATATATGATATAAAATCCAATTATATATTATTTTAATATCAAAAGAATGATATTGTCGCTCGTGCGTATGTACGGACTACCGTCTCCACGAACGCGATGAGATTCATTGTCCATCATATCCATTCAAGTATAATTATAATTTGATGATTTAAAAATAGTATCTAAGGACTTGATATCATTCTGGGTATGAATAATATACATCCCATTAATAACGAATATGGCTCACATAACAAAGAATATAAAGTAAAATGAACCCGTTAACACCCGAAATAACGATAATTCTAAGATATTATTAACAAATCAATGTTAAAAGATCATATATGATATCATATTAAAGTAAATAATTCTTGTATTATTCAATAACAATTATTTCACCATTATACAGGAGGTAAACCTACCATCGACCAAGGAAAAAGTACAAGTAAGGGATTTTCTTATCTCACTTTCAATTCCGTGAGATTTCCATTGTTCGCCACTAAATTATTGAAAGTGGTGTATTGTGTACTGCCATTTGATATATATTATCATGATTATCTTTATATTCATGTTATTCTGTAAATCATTTGGTGGTTATTAACTTTTGTCCATACGACTCAGTTGATTAACGTGGTAAGGAGTTTCTTATCTCGCTCTTAATTTCGTGAGAATTCCATTGTTCACCACTTAATTATTACATGTGGTGTATGTGTACTGCCCATGATTGTATTCATTGTGTAATATAATTTAATTTATGGGTATTTACATAGTCATGGTATGATCCTTATTTCATGGTTGTTTGTTTCGTAAGTTACCAAATCGATAAGGGAATTTGATATTTCAATTTCCACTCATTCGGCTTTACGCATATTTCATTGATTATATTACTCCAAGATTATGTGTGGAATCACTATTCATTTGATTATGTCATAATTTCCACTCCCCTTCCTGTGGATATACTTTTGATACAAATAATCACTCCATTGATAATTCTCAAGTCATTAATATGAATTTGATAAGAGTAATTTTAACTCTTTCACCATTTGTTGAGTTAAACATCCAATTCGTTGGTGTTGTTTCTACAAGAATATGTGTGAATATCCTTTTATTGTTTTACACTGAATATTCAATCATATTTAGTGTATTTATATTTTTCACACATAATTATGTCGTTGATTTATCCTTAACCTAAGGATACGGCCTTTATGAGAGATTTCATCTCAATTTACATTCAACTGAGACTTCTTTGTTGATATACACCAAATCACTTTTATGTGGTGTATATAATGTACTTTGACATAGTATATCATGAATCCCTTTATTCTCATGATATTAAAAAGTTTTGATTACCTCAATTATTTGTATTCAAGTGTCTCTCTTTTGGTTAGAATCTCTAACCAAAATACCATTTTAAAATGTTTTAAAGACTTATTCTTCTATATCTTGCTCATTAATGTCCATGTTTTAAAAATGGTTTTAAGGATTTATTTATATGGACATTAAAGTTTTAAAATTAAAACTCCTTTTAAAAGTTTCAAAGTGGTATGGGACACTTTGATTCAAAAAAATCTATTTTTAAATGGCTTCTTGACAAATAGTGTGACTTCAAGAAAAGGGGGATATTTCCCTCAAATAGTTTTGATGATTATTTTCATCTATGTCAACATCCTTCATTATTCATGATTGAGGTTAATGTGATACAATACAATCTTCCATATTGTATCAGATGAGTTATGTTTGACTGTGGATGTTCTATTTTTATACCATTCATGGTTTGTGGTTAAAGTATTGACATTTCATATGCTAGTTTTAATACGAATGTTTATTTTATGTTTAAACCTATTCATATGAGGAATGCATTGGACTTAATAAGTGACGGGTGGAGCCCGCTATAGCTCCTCGATGCATCGGTTGGTCTCATGAGACAAACTAGTGTCTTGGCACAAGGCCTTGGCAAAATCTTATTTGTAGTCTTGGCACGAGGCCTTGGCTATGTGGTTATGATAGTCTGGCATTATGCATTCCATCATTATGAAAGTGGTTATTGATATTTCATGTGATAATTCGACTAGTAGAATATCCATGTGAGTAAGTAAATGGCATTATTTCATTTTACCTTTACCATTTTATGCTGAAGTTCAAGTTTAAAAGGCTTTTGTTTTAGTTATAAATTTCCTTAAGTGTTTATGCTTATTTATGAAAGCTTCTGCTATAATGTTATCCTTACTGAGCATCTGAGCTCACCCCTTTCAATGTTTTATTTTTTTCCCAGGATTATGAAGAAGTAATTTATGAATGACCTGCAGGGATAATATGAGGGGATATGAAGACAAGATGTTTTTTTATGATGTAATGTAAAATTTATGGATGTATCTAGTTATTCCAAGGCTACTAAACTAATCGGTCTTTCGAGACTTGATCTTTCTCGTGATCATGCCAATGTTATGTAATAATGCACCGACTCTAGGTAATTAGGGTCAGGCCGTTACACATGTTTTCACTAAGGTTCAATGGGTATTCAAGAGAATACATGATTAAGGCCTTTGAATGTTTGGAATGTGACCAACAAGGCATATCTTATGATATATGGGGATCAACGATGGTATTAAATATCTGGTAATCATTTTCACTATATTATGAGAGTGGACTGTAGTATTATGGATAAGCCTAAATATTGGAATGGATTATGTTGGACATAAGTTAGGATAGAACTTTTTTCGATATTATTGATGAGATGTTATAGTAATATAGTTTTAGAAAAAGGACAACCTGTAGGATGGGAACAACCCATCACGTCGGACAAGGCTGTGGGAATCAAACCCACAACCAAAGTGAGACTGACCTTTATTACCTACCACTGGCCTACAGGAAGTCCCTGGTTAGTAGAAACTAGTTTTATTTTATTAAGCGGTATGATATATGAAGTATAAGTTCATTTTTGGAACCATATACGATTAATCTAACCATAAGATGGACTTATAACTTTTGCTAACCTTTTGTTTGAAAGAGATTGAATAACCCATCATTCTATCACAAGATCTGCTAACACATCACGAATAACAAATTCAACTTCATTTCTTTAAGGGATGATGTGGAAATTGTTCAATTCACGAACAACAGTGATATTGTACCAAAATCAAGCAAGTATTTCTTCTAATTCAAAATTTTCAACTTTAGGGAAATGATATTGAAAACCAAAAATGTTGTCCTAGTGCCCTTATATCCGATGAATCAGATGGTACCCTAGATCATCACAAATTTATGGCTTCGTGATTGCTGTCTTTTCCATAGCCATGTTCTCTACCACTCTCCATCAGAACATGATGATTAGATTTCTCTTCCATATCCATATTTTCACCTATGTGGAAACCCAGTGATTAGTTTATCTGGGTAACCGTTACGTTTCATACTTTTGTTTTTAAAGATTGGTTTTGGTATTCCTTTTTACGATGTGGGTTTCTATTAAAGAAAAACTTTCGAGTAGTAAACCATTTATAACCCCGACGAATTTTGAGGGAGAAATTCATTTTAAGGGGGGTAGAATGTAACACCCCGAGATTTTATGAAAAATATACTTTTTAATTTCATTAATGTATTGTGTTGTACGCTACACCAAAAGAAGCTTGCACAACACGCATCCTTGACTTGCCTTGCATTACATGCAATCACAACCTTCCTCGATAGCGTGTGTAGTACGCAATACTGAGTTTCACAAAACAACGATATGCTATTAAAATATTATTAAAACTAGCCGTTATGAATAGTAATAACCACTTTTTGAAATTTTGTAAATTTTATTTTCAAAATGGACTTCATTTTTGGATTTGGAATATCGAAATTAGCTTAGGGTGAAATTTTGGTACTTTTCGGATAACTTTCATTTTCTGATGAATAGTGAAAATTACTAAATTTTAATTAAAAACAACCTTTTTAATAGAAATAATTAGTAGTGATAAATTATTAATTTGAGTGGTTTTAAAGTATATTTAGAATATATTTTTACAATTTAATACAATGTTGGTTATTGGAGGTAATTTCACATTTAAACCATACATAAACAACTGTCAATCTTTTGATAGTTATTATCTCTTAAGAACACGCTATTTGTTTTGACGACGGGAATTAATTTTTTAAATTAATTAATGAAATTGATATGTTTTGAATTTGGTAAAATAGACATCATTTTTGAATTTATAATATCAAATATATCTTAGGCCTAATTTTTGGTATTTTTCTGGAAACTTTCATTTTTTGATGAATAGTGAAACCACTAAGTGGTAGTTAAAAAAATGAATTTTTCATAAAACTTAATTTTACCGCTTCTGTGAGTGGAATTTCAAAAATCCAAGAGACACGGTTGATGTCAGTAAGTAAAATGTGGTTCAATGAGATGAAAATAATTTTTGGTGAATAGTAACTTTTTACTTTTTTTACCACGGTTAAAAGTAAATAGGGTAATTAAGGGTAAAAATGATATTATTATTACCCTAACACATGTCCTAATTCTATTGGATAAGTGTAATTCGACCAAAAACAACTTTAGGAATAAAATATGACCATTTAGGCCCACTTGGATTAGATTAGGACATTTATTATTAATTTATTTAAAGAAGGGTTAAAATAGTTAAAATCAAATTTTAATAAGAAAATAATTTTTAATATAGTGTTATACATAGGATAAATTAGACTATAAATATTCATTAGAAAGATAAAAAGCTTTCCTACGTAATGGTAATTTATTTGTAATTTTTAGACATTAAATAATTTAATTTATTTATGACACAAAGATGATGCAGTAATTATCTTATTAATGAAATATTGACATAATTGATGTTATAAATACCCAAATAAATGTAATTTGAGACTTTTTATGAATTCCACTAATTTTATAGGTTAATATGACATGTTAGTATTGATTTAATTAACTTTGTTCGAACTAGTCATTCTGTTATGATTTTCACAAAAATCAATTACTAAATAGTGTCAAAATTGACATAAAATAGTTTTTAAAACAAATATTATATTATTAATTGTTATTTTATTCCTAAAAATATAAGGTTAGGAAAAATGAATTATATAAGGTTATATATATTAATAAAAAACAACTTGAGGTTCGTTTGGCTTGATATAGTAAGTTTATTAACCTTATAGTGTAAGAAAACAAGAAGACACAGTAAAAGTAAAATTATCTAACTTATAGTTAAATATAAATGATAAGGTTAAAATAGGAACCTAAACTTGTCTAAATTCTATTGGATGAGAGGATTTATACCCATCCACACCTTATCTTATAAATAAATCAATTAGTATCTATTTAAAACTAAATTTGGATTTATAATAAAATAATTTGTTTAGTTATTCCAAAGGTGCCCCTCTCCTCCCTTATAAAAGGGCACCCCCTCCCTCTATTCCTCACACCACTTTGAGCCTTCAAGCTCATCCAAACCCTGCCAAATTCTATTCTACACTTCCCTAGAAACATCCTAGAGGTTATGGTCTTCCTCAAAGACCAATTTTAGTGACCTAAAAGGAGATCTCAAAGAGGTGCTTCAAAGAAGAGGAGGTTCGGACACTTACGAAGCAAATCGGACCGAAGGATATAAAGAAAGGTTTTAGGTAAGAAAAAAAGGGAAGATCTTTATGGGAGATGTTGAAGATCTTTCACCATTATTATAAGATTATGTTCCGAGTTTCCAAAGACACTAAACTATTACGGTCCTTGTGTGTGTGTTTTTGTTATGTAATAAGTATTCCGCAAAAGTAATGTAATGTCCATGTACGTCAGACTTAGGGTCTCTACATGGTCACTCCTTAAAAATATTTTTTTCATCATTATATTACCTTTTATGGGATATAAATGTTTTCCAACAGAGTTTATGTCAAGCAAATGTTTTCCAAAAGAACTCTTCTTTCAAAATCACACCTTTTACTTCTCACTCAAGGTTGATGGTTCTTGGATCAAGTAAGTTATTCCCTCTTTCTTTTGGGAATCCAAAGTTTATGAATGTGTTATTATGTGATGAAAAACATTCCTTTCCTTTGGTTATTTGTGTTAATTTTTTATATATGTTCTATGTGGAATGCATGATAATGATAATGTTATGATGTGACGGGTGAACCCAGAATTATATAGTGCAAAATGAATGTTATGATGTGATGGGTGCACCTAGAATTATATAGTGCAAAATGAATGTTATGATGTGACGGGTGCACCCAGAATTATACAGCACTCCAATGAATTGGGTAAAGTGATGAATCTCATGAGTTAAAGTGAAATGATGTGTGAACATGATTCTATCATTTTTCACAACTATGTGTGGTTATTAACCACTAAGACATGATGTTTCATTCTTTTTGCATTGCCACATTTCAAGTCTTTTATTAATGCTTCATCTCATGATCCATTGCCTATGTTATGATTGTACTCAACCCATGCTATATTGTTCTTATCTATCCTATTATTGTGATTTTATCTCACACTTTTTGATGTATATCTTCAGGTGACTACGTGTACTAAGGAGAGGTCAAGTGCCAATAAGAAGCTAGAGAAGAATGAATTAAATAACTGTGTATGTC
Organism: Viscum album; assembly: GCA_963277665.1. Classification (NCBI taxonomy): domain Eukaryota; kingdom Viridiplantae; phylum Streptophyta; class Magnoliopsida; order Santalales; family Viscaceae; genus Viscum; species Viscum album. Next base: position 823,138,790 of record OY728123.1, read on the forward strand.
TTGTGTTGTAAAAGTTATGTATGGTTTTTTATAATCCTCCAAAACCTAGAATTAAAAGGTCCTTGAATGTATAATATACTATGTATTTTTCTCATATCTTTTATAAAAATGAAATACACATCATGTGTTAGTACTGAATCTGGAAATGCAGGTTTAGGGCATTACAGTTGGTATCAGAGGAATGGTCTAGACAACTTTGGAGATTAGACATTGTCATTCTAAAATTTACTTTTAAACCTCTAGTTAATTAATTACACTTAATATAATAGTTTTTCTTAATTATAAATATATAAATTCACAATTATAAGTACAATGAATGAATTGAGAGGGCGCAATTCATTTAAGGGGGGAGAATGTAACATTCCAAGATTTTAAAAGGAAAAACTATGTGCTTAAACGAACTACTGAGTACTATGTGGAATTTATAATATATCCATTAAACTTAATTTTCCCACTTATATGTTTTGAATTTCAAAAATATGATATACACAGTTGAGATCAGTATGATGTTTGGATTCTGATAGAACAAAATTAATTTTTGGTTAATAGTAACATACCCTTATGAATAGTAACATACACTTATGAATAGTAACCGACCCTTATGAATAGTAAAATAGAATTATGAATAGTAATATAAACCTTAAGAATAGTAAATCATCCAAAATAATAGTAGACTCACCCATGAATGATTAAATAAAATTAGGCATCTTATAAGTGACAATTTGACTATAGTAAAATTATTGGTATTTTTGTAAGTCATAAATAATTAATTATAATTAATTAATTAAATAGAAAAATTATTCTCATAAAATGTGTTAATAAATTATAAATTCTATGTATTTTAGATTTTAAGATAATTTTATAAGAACTTATGTATTTTTTGGAAGCATTTTGAAATCAGTTTTAATTTTAAAATATGTATTTTTCAAGTAGATTATGATTTTAATTAAAAATTAAATCAATCATATTTAGAAAATTATTTTTGAAAAATTTAATTCATTTCTGGATCCTACACGTCGAAAAATGGTTAGGGTGATTTTTTGTAATTTTTCTGAAATACTTCAATTTTTGGGTGAATAGTAAAAATACATTTTTTCACATAACTGGTGTATCTTAAATTACATCATTAATGATGTAATGATGACATAAACTTTAGAGAACATTATATTCGGCCATGTTATATTAAATTTCATAAATGGTTTCTTAAAATACAATAAACTCAATTTATAAACCTAAAAAGAACTTTCCAAAGCCTAAAGTCAAAAGGTGATTCCTTAAAGTATATTTTTCTCTTTCTTTCACTTTACTTTTAATAAATTAATTAATTCAAATTATAAAGATGGTTTAAAGTCTAAAACTAATTATATTATATTAATATATGATTTATGATGTTAAAAAACTACTATTACAAGTCTAACATTTGATATATTATTTTATTTAATATTTTATTCTAAAACACCCCCTCCACATGTATAAATAACTCCTCTCCCTCTCTTTCCAAACCACACCTCTTAAGCTTCAAGAATTATCTAAACTCTGTCCAAACATATTTCTTAGCCCCTCTCCAATGTCCAAGATCTTTTGGTCTCATAAAAATATCAATCATAGGTTTCTTAAGGAGGATCTCAAGAGGAGGATTCAAGAGGTAATTCCCCCTCTCTCTTTTCCATTAATTTCCTTTCAATTTCAAGTTCTTTTCTTAATATCTCCCCACATATACTAATACACATGGTTTGGTAACTCTGTTATCTCACATATTCTGTAATGTTATGATACTAATGGGATAATATATCATCCATACCCCTTCTCCTCTTCTTTTTATTTTGGAAAAGAAAACTTTGTTCGTGAGGTGTTAAACTATCACCATAAAAACGACATGTTTTCATTTTTTCTTTACCACCTTCAGATCTGATCATGAAAACATTTTTATGGTTGAACCGGATTATGTTATAGGTATTATATCCTATTTAGTGTTATGTAACTAACTTATGTACATATTACTAAATGATTAAATAAAATAAGTTTGTTGTGGTCGAAAAACTGCCCGAATTAACCCAAACGTTCATCATTAAATTCTTATCTAATGATTTATCCACATGGTATATAACATAATTCATTATAATATCATTTAAACTCCTATAATATCATTAATAACATGAAATATTAGTTCTGGATGTTTATCCATGTTCAACACGAACTTCCATTTATGAATACAAGTGAACCGCTCAAGAAAACCATAAAAATGAACATTACCGACAATGTATTTAAACAGTATAAATCATAAAAATGCCCATAAAATAATTTAATGAGACCATAATTAACCATATTTATGTACACAAGGTTATTAAATTTTTAATTAATTAATCTAATGTGGTTATACAGGACATTAAATCGAAGAAAGCATTCAGATACAAGGTAAGCAGAAATTCTCAAATTAAACTTTATTTCTTTGGGTTATCCCTCATTCACTCAATTTTTGGTAATTTAACTCCTTAAAAATAATTTTTTCATCATTATCTTACCTTTTATTTTATATAAATGTTTTCCACTTGAGTTTATGTCAAAAAAATATTTTCAAAAAGAACTCTTCTTTCCAAATCACACCTTTTACTTCTCACTCAAGGTTGATGGTTCTTGGATAAAGTATATTATTCCCTCTTTATTTTGGGAATCCAAGGTTTATGAACGTGCTCTTATGTGATGAAACCCATTACTTTACATGGGTTATTTATGTTTATTTTTTATATATGTTCTATGTGTCATTCTTGATAATGATAATGTTATGATGTGACGAGTGCGCCCATAATTATATAGCGCAAAATGAATGTTATGATGTGACGGGTGCACCTGGAATTATACAGTGCTCCAATGCATTGGGTAAAGTGATGAATCTAATGAGTTAATGTGAAATGATGTGTAAACATGATGCTAGATTTTTTCACAACTATGTGTGGTGTTTAACCACTAAGACATGCTGTTTCATTATTCATGCATTGACACATTTCAAGTCTTTTATTAATGCTTCCTCTTATGATCCATTGCCTATGTTATGATTGTGTTCACCACATGCTATATTTTTCTTATCTATCCTCTTACCAGGATTTTATCTCAACCCTTTTTTATGTATATCCTTATGTGACTACATGTACTAAGGAGAGGTCAAGTGCCAATAAGAATCTAGAAAAGAATGAATTAAATAACTGTGTATGTTTTATATTGTAAAAGTTATGTATGGTTTTTTCTAATCCTCTAAAACCTAGACCAGAAAAGGTCCTCAAATTTATAATATAATATTTATTTTTCTTTTATCCTTTATAAAAATGTAATACACATCATGTTTTATTTTTGAATCTAGAAGTGTGAGTTCAAGGCTTTACATGGTGTTTGACTATGTCTAATGGATCAATCACTATCTCAGTTTGATTGGTACACTTAGAAAGAAAACATCAATACTTTTTTATTTTTCTCTTGACCCAATTTTTAGACAACACAAAAAATTTGTTTTATAAAAATGGTTGAATAAATTATTGAGCTTTATCAGATTGATTAGTCATTAAATCTTCTAATGCATCAATCCCAACGATCTCAACTTACATATTTTTTTTCAACAAACTTCTTTATCTTCGATAAAATTCCATATTCAATTATCCTTTCATACAAACAAAACATATGATTGATCAGTGGTATGCTGAGTCTGATGGACTAGTGCTAATACAACTTATTTCTTCCAAACTTACCAACTGAAGATTGATCCTATGAACTATTTCATTATGAGAATTGGGAAATCTAATGTATCAAAAAATTCAATAGATTGGTTGATTAATGCTTTAGAAAAACTTAAAATTCAACAACTTCAAAGTATATAGGATTTCTTCTTCCAAAAAAACTTTCTATTATTATCAATTCTTCATGAATTTGATAGCATAAGGATAAAAAAATTATCATATGAATTCAATTGGAAATTTTTATGACATCCAAGAATTCTAGAACTTTCCTCAAACTAATTAGAACCACTTAGAAACACATATTATCCCCATTTATTTCATAAGGTTTTCATCACAAGTGTCTAAAGAAACTTATGATATATGAGAAAATAATCAAACAAAAAACCATCATATGATTTAGTATGGAGACATTCAAACTCTGATAAAATTACTCATACTGATTGAAACATTATTTTCGGACACATAGTGAGTCCTAAAAACGAATTCTTCTAAAAAACCTCTTCATAATAGAAAACCAAACCTAATGAACTTTATTATAAAAATTGCATCCAATATTCTAATAATGATTCCCCCTTTAATTCCTATCATCCAGTCACTAAAACTTATAAAGTGAATTGATTTTTTCATAATGAAAAAAAAATCAGAAAGAACTTCTTTCAGCATATAAAATCAACTTCTATCCACCATAGTCCCAATAATAAGTCTGTTGGTACACATATATGGAAAACATAACAAGGTCATCTGAAATTCAAGTGCAAACATGGATCAAATACAAGAATGTTCTTTGGTTTCATGGAAACATCCTTAAACTTTGTAAAACGGTAACCTTAGTTATTAATAAAATGGAATCTCATGCCTATATAAGGTGATCCATAAATAGGAACCCAAGTATTTCTCAAGATGCACTATAAGTATCCATCACCGTAAGAGTTTGTCCAAGGAGATCTACAAGTAGAACCCAAGTATCACTCTTAGTATGTCCTAAAGGAATAACCCACTAAGATAATCAATGTTATAACACATAGGGGAACAAGTATCACTCATTTTATAGCACATTTTCATCCACCCACTGAGCTCCTCCAAGTAAATCCACTATAGAACTAGGTATTACTCATGGGTAAAGTGCAATATCTACCCAGTAATCCCATATAAGGTTTCTATAAAATAATCCAAGTATCAGTCCCAAATTATTTTGATTCAATTAAAAAAATATAATTAAAAATATCAATAATCCAATCCAAGGCTTCCTTAAGTTTGAACCCTTGTATCTCCCTAGACTTGATGTAATGACATGGGTTTGGCTAACACAAACTCACCATTTAAGTCAAGTAGTATAATCATTATGAGGGGAATTTCACACAACTATTTTGGTGGTTTAATTAAATTCAAGGCATGATTCTCATAGTAATTTAATGAAGGAACACCCATAAGGTTGGATCATGTAGATATGGCCATCCTACGATTCTAATTCATAAGTTTCTAGTATTGCACTAAACATGGGTTTACCATATAATTTAATTTATTAGGCATTTATGAGGAATCACCAGAGGAGTCTAGCAGATGAAAAAACATCACATGATAAATATAATTATAATTTTAGGGAAAATAAACATACCACCTACCTTAGGTTGGTATAAATCTCCTCATCTATTATCGGATTTAGATTCTAAGTAGAATGGGAGAAAATATAAAAATAGAAAATTGATCTAAAAATAGGGAATGATAGATCACACCAAAATATCAGATAATATAGTGAGAGAAACTAATAAAATAAGGAAATATATTTAAGCTCTTAATGAGAGGAATTTAATTATATTAATGGTGGTTTATTCTAAGCTTAGACGGATGAGTAAACACAAAGCCTATCTTAGGCATAGAGAGCTCCAATGGAAGGGGGAGCTGCTGCGCGTGAAAGGGAAAAGAAAAAGGGGGAGGAGTTAAAATTAAAGTAGGGAATAAAATAATAATCTTAACAAATTTTAAAGGATTCATAGTTTGGTTTCATAGTTTTCCAAATCATACGCTAGACGTGCGACAACCACTGTCCATAGACACCCCCTTGCATGGGCTTAACACACAGTTTGACTAACTGTGATAAGCCTATGAAAAGTGCCTCTTCCATAGGGTCTACAACATTTTCATGGTATTTTGACCTATAAATCATGATTAGGACAAATCTTAAATCCCTATGAAGATAATTTTACCACCCCACATGGTTGATTCAAATAGTTAACACTAACAATGCACTAACCGCATGGCTTAGTCCGCCTCTTTAAATTTTGGATCTCTAGGCTCTGAATGATCCCCAGACCCTCCCTAACCACTCCTTACCCCCTGAGAACATTACTAGCATAAAATTATAGGTTTTGAACAATATTTTATGTATCATTACCTTATAAAAATTTTAGTACATTACATATTCACTCCCTTCCATAGAGGGATTCATAAGGAGCCATATGAATTCTTGAGTAAAAGACATTGTTATAATAAAATTACAAAAAAGTAATGTGTTTATGCCAACCATATTTAAAATACATAGAAAAATTGCTCATCATATCTTCTAGGTTTTTAATTTTTCTCTCAAACTAACCATTTTTTTGAGGATGATAAGTAGTACTAAAACTTAAATTTATATTCAGAGCTCACTAAATACTTTTCCATAAATTTGAGGTAAACCTTAGATCCTGATCAGATACAATAGAATGTGGTACTCCATGAAACCTTAACACTTCCTTAATGTATATTTAGGAAATATTATACAGAGAGAAATATTATTTTATATCAATGAAGTGTGATTACTTCATAAGATGATCAACTATAACCAAAATAACATTATTGTATTTTGAATTTTTGGGGAGACCGATGAAAAAATATATGGGGATGTTTTAAAATTTCTATTCTAGTATGGAAGTTTTTTGTAATATACCCTTATATTGTAGTCTCTCATCCATAACTTACTAACATACCATGAACCAAGATATACACTCTGGAAAATTTCTCTTCATGTTGTCCCACTAGAAATACTCTTTCTTATCTCTATACATCTTTTTTACCTCTAGGATTAATAGAGAATGATGAACTATGAGATTCATCCAAAAATTCTATCTTAGAGTTTGGTATAGATGGGAAACATACCCTATTCTTAAACCATATTATTCCATCATTATTTATATGGGAAAAGAGTGCAACCTGGAACCCCCATCGAGGTGGATTCGGCTTGACCTGATGGTTGGTTTTGAGGGGTTCAGTTCTTGTAAAAATAACGAAATTAGGTTATAATTTCCATTCTTTAATGGAAAAACCCAATGGTTCCCTCATCATTTACTAGTTACATAACTTCTTTCCAAATTATGGTTTTCAATTGGGGTTTTAGACCCAATGAAACCTGGGGACTCACATTGGTCGAGAGGATGAGAGGCTGGTCTCATCACACCCTTTTTTGGGGGAATTGTTGCATAATAAAAGAATCTCTTATAGATTTAATATATGTTCATGAATCTATTAATAATCCCAATACAGGATTAGTTACCCTAAAAAATGATTTATAGGTTAAGTCTCTTTTATGCGTATAAGATGAGGATCTCATTAGTGAATCCATATGTATGCATCTGAGGTTCTTCATCCATTTCCATTATAATGGGTAGATACTTATGTGTTAAAACCATATAACCAATAGCTTCAAAATTTTCTGCCATGAAGGGATGTGGTTAATATTTCTATGATGGGATTGAGCCATTATGATTCATCCCATATATCCTGGTTATTTTAAGAATAAAAAACCACATAGTTCATTAAATCTTTGCATTTTAACATCATACAAAAAGAACATATATGAGTTCTTTGGGGAACCATATATTCAAGATTGAGTCATAGGGTGACGTCCTATGTATCCCAAATATGTAGAGAATCAAATCTTTTATAGTTCATTTTTTTATCAGTCCACTTACGAATGAGGTAGGATGATTAGCCCATGGGAATGATTGTGTCCCGATGCTTAAGATGTTGGAGACATGATAGGACTTACACCAAAGTGGGTGCCTATTTAAGCTCAAGACTTTGAAAGTAATCCTATGTATCCTAGTCATTTTAGTAATTAGAGTTCTCATATTTCATTCACACCCTTGGAACTGGCCCCAAGGTAGATTCCCACACATGGGGGTGTTTTATATCATGCCACTTATCAAGGATTACATACTGGAATTCCCTAGATGATGGAGATTCATGATGCCAATGATGTGTTCATCGTGACTCCTTAATCCCATGCGAGCTATGCGTAGTGTGAGAAACAAGGGGTAAAAAGTGATCATCCTAATTTCATATGGGTGTGTGGGATTATGTATTGGGACCACCCTTTGGTGATTAATATAGGACTTGGGCCTCAGAGAGGCCTCCTACGCATCCTGGTTATGGTGGGAATTAGAGTCCTCATAGTTCCCTGGATTTATCAGTCTTTTGAGGGATGAGGTAAGATGATCAACCCATGGGAATGATTGTGTCCTTACGGTTGAAATATTGGAAACATGATGGTGATTATACTAAGGTAAATACCCATTTGTGTTTTGGGATTAGGCCTTAGGAATGGTGTCCTACGTATTATCATTATGGTGGGAATTAGATTCCTCATAGTTCAATTGTTTGGGGCTTACACACTGAATTTTCCCTATTCTTGGTAGAGGTTTATGATGAAAATGATACAATTATAAAAAATCCCAAATCCAACATGATCTATGCTCAGTGTGGGAAACAAGGGATAGAAAATGATTAGTCTCACTATTTATGGATACATGAATCATGTACTAGGAAAACCCTTTGGATGATTAATATAAGGATGGAGAATTAGAGAGGATTCCTACATAATGGTTATGGTGGAAATCAAATTCCTCATAGTCACCTAGATTAGGGATTACACACTAACATTTCCCTTTGATCTAGGCTTACAAACCAAGGGTGAACAAAGTTATCAAACCTTAAAATACCCTTATGACATGGCCTTCTTTCCACCTGACATGTGTTGATTATTATCTTGAAATGCCTTGATTATCTTCTTTGACATGTAAGAGGATGTTTTCTTGACATATATTAAGGAAAATGTATGATCCAGTTGACTTTTCTGATGGATATAGCATATATTGGATGGCTTGTCTTAGGGTTGTCACATGATCAAGGATGACCCGTCTAGAGGAAATCACAAGACACAGTTGATCCTATAACCCATCGTATGACCCTCTATATCTTATCTAGAGGGTGACACATGATCTAGCTTACTTTCCTTGGTTCCATAATGAGTGCTAGCTAACACCCTTGGAGGGAGTCACGAGAGTCGATGCGATATGTCTCAGATGGTGTCGCATGTACTGTTTGACATGTACTGAGGGAATTGTGGGACCTGGATGATGTTCTTGGAGGGCATCATGAGATCCAATTGAAACACCCAAGTACCACCGTGAGACTCAACTAATATGTGATGGTGCTATTATATGAGTCAGATGACACATCTGAAGGACATCATGATTCTTAAAGGGTGAACCCAGAGGGTTTCATGAGACTTGGGCGGCATGCCTAAGGGGAACCATGTGACTTACTTTGACATGTCTAAAGGACTTTGCATGACCCAAATAGTATACTAAAGGAGCATCGTGAGATCTAGGGGACATGTCCTTGTGTTGTTGCATGTCCTGAGTGGTTCAAATGAAGCACATGAGGGTCAGTGTGTGTGTCCTTCATGTACTTATCCCAACTTTAGTTTTTGTCTGGACTTATATTGAGAATTCCTTAGATTTGCTCAGTGTTAGTTTATTTTAGGTCTCACATGATCTAGTAGATATGTATGATGTTCTTTACATGTCTTTATAGAGGTCCTTCACATGATATATAGTGATCACATGAAGTTATTATGAATGTAGTATGATCACTCTGGCTGTTCTTCGGTATCATACATGATGAGAAACTTACCAGTCATGGGATCAGTCGTTCTGAGAAATCCTCTCTGGTGCTTGGATGAAAAAGGAAAAAATTATCATCCTAAGAGCCTTGGTCATACCACTTTTTTTTTTCATGCTTGGGTGGGGGATTCATAGGCCTCTCCACCTCAGTTTTTCATTGTTTTTAATGGTGTATATCATGCTAATCTATACCGTTGTTGGTGAAGGAATTCAACATCACAAATCTTCACAAGTCCTTGTCATGGATCACTCCAAGGGTGTCACCTGATTTTTAGTAACTGTGAATCTATCCTATAAATTCCACTTTTAATGGATTATTTAAAATTAATTGGGACTTTTTGAATCATGAAGTCATGCTGAAGGATTTCTATATTATCATATTGACATGTTGAAGTGCCTTCGCGAGATTTGGGTTCCTGTCAAAAGGATTTCACATGATATCAGGTGACCTGTTTGGGACTTTCTATGATACAAGGATGGATTATTAGGGGGACTTTTCTAGATCATGGTGACTTTTCAATGTGTCTTATGAGACTATGTTATGGACAACCTTAGTGCATCACAAGAGTTTTATGACCGTGGGAGGCTCCCGCATCCTCCATATTTTTATTTCCTTTTTTTATTTTACAAAGGTTGTGGAGATCATGAGTTTTTTTGGGTGTTGTAGAGGACAATAACTTAACCTATTGGTGATGTATCGTGTGACCAAAAAAGGTCTTATGAAGTTGCACGATAATTTCATAGAAAATTCCATTTTCTTATCCAAAAGGGGAGTACGTGGTTTTATAAGCATACTTGAGGCCCTTCGCTTGATGAGGATGACAAGCCAGTGGGATTTAATGAGATGAGGAGAACATGTTTATAGGGGATTATGATGTCTTTTAGACCAACAGGTTCACTTCGTGTGACTTTTATAACCGCAAGAGTCTCCCATATCTTCCCTATTTATTTCCTTTTTTTATTTTACAAAGGTCGGGGAGTTTGTGATTTTGTTTGAATATTTTAAAGGACAATCATTCTCCTCATATATGATGCATCATTTTATATTTACTAGAACAAGAGGTTACACCTTTTGGATATTTTCTTCCCATTTTCAAAGGACCTTTGGATGGGTTTTTGAGCATCAGTCAACTAAAAAATCACATGTCTTGGGGGATATTTTCCTAGAAGCTACCGTATGATCATTGATTGTATGGGGAACCTTCACAAGAGTATAAGGACTTCATCAAAGGGAATTCATAGGATATTTTATAGGCTATGTGCTGCAAATGGTTCCTTCACATGAACTTATTATGGTCACATTATCACATGTATCTTAGAGGCTTATGAAATCTGCGAGTCCCATACTCCTTCTAATTCCTTTGATTTTGTGAGTAAAATAATACCAATATCTAGGTATTTATTCCTTTGTGTATTTTATGATTCTCATTTGGTGAACGTCAAAACATTACCCCCTTAGGAGCAATGTATGCAGGGATAATGGATTAGTTTTGAGGAAAGTGAATTCCTGTATGAGTCTTTGGTGTTATCACAAACCAATGTCTTGGGAGATGTTTGGTCAACCAGGTGACGCTTGGTATTCTAAACAATTCACTATATATTGGGGAGAATAGATCAAAATCACTCACCGACTACTCGATCTTCAGAGCTATCTTCACCATGCATCCATCATGTGTCCTTCTCACAAGACCTTTCTGCAAGACCTGATCATGAGACCCCATCATGAACTCATTTCCTGATATCTGCTCAGCAAGAACACTTTTTCGCAAGTGCCTATTCGAACTAACTATGAACTATACTTTGGTAATTTTATAAAACTTTATCCATGGGGATTAAATTGTATTGAGGGTTTCACAAGATATACAAGATTGATCATATGATATTTTTGACTATTATACAGGTCGCGTGACTATATCCAGGGCACGCGATTGCAAGTCCTTGAGGGGTCAAGTGGTCATGTGATTCTCTGTGGGTTCATGAAACTCAAGAAACCTTATAGAGTTAAGAAATTCATGAATTCATTAAATTATTCCTGAATCCCTTTTTAATTCATATTATCCACATGATGCTTCCAGTTTATGCCTTTGATTTGATAAGCTTTTATTTTATCTATCTAACATGAGACCCTTAATTTTGTTCAGATGGATTCTAGTTCTTGTAAAGGTTTCTCTAATGTAGCCAATAAATAGTCCATGATTTCAAAAAATTGTAATACAGACCCTTGATATCGCGTGTATTCTAGTAACAAGATTCTGAAGAGCTTCCTCTCATCTGAGTATTAGGATTATCCTCTATATCACCAGTTTCCTCTATATGGGTTCAGTTTTCTAGACGATGTTTTCATTCCTTCTTCAGAATTTAATCTACCATCTTTATGGGTGTAAACTTCTTTTCAATATTATCACAGACCAGATATGGTCACCACTAATACCAGCATTAAATACAGCCCATGACAAGGCCCAAAGGGAGTTCCTTATCTCTAGAATCTGGAACAAGTTCCTGAGTATCAATATATTAGGTTTGGGAATGATTTACCTGAGTATTAAAGCATAAAAAATTAAAAACAATCAATAAAAAGAATCTAAAATTTTCATGCCAAACAAGTTTTAACAAAAACAGATCTGAATACATGGATTAAAATATAGTACAGGAGGTCCAAATACAAATAAAGACAACAGAAAGACATCCACAAAGACTCCACATGACAAGGGGTTATCACCCCCGAGTCGTCTCCACAACACCACACTGTATGAGGGGTATAACAACCCGAACCACCATCACCTGAGGCGTTTCCTTTAACTAAGTCAAACATAACCAAGTCTAATTATACCCAAGGGGTGTAAGTAGGGTGTGAGACTAATCCCAATAGTATACCACCAAAATATTCCAAATAGTATGCAATACAAGGTGAAAAATCAACCAGTTTTAATATGTAAAGAAAAGTGGTGATAAATTCCAAGAAATGAAACTTTCAATTGAAAACATTTTTTAAACTAAAAATATTAGAATGTTAACAAAATTAAACATGAAATGCTAGCTACTATAAATTACATCCAAACACACCCTAATACAAGGGTAAAAACCACAAATAAGATGAGCATGAAAACCAAGAACACCCCTAGGCAACTAGATAGTATCAGGTCCTATGTACCACGTACCTCAGTGTAAAGTATCCAAGTCACAATACTTTTCTATGCACGGGCCACTAGTAGGGAACATAACCATAACCTATTGGTCCCTAAACATTATCCACATAGTTTAGTTAGAGTTGTATTTATCCGTTTGCTCAGTGAAATAGGGATGAAACCCATCTGGTTCACTAGCCGTACTAGCAGATATCCACCCACCTAGATACCCGGGATTCCCCTTTTGTGTTCATAAAATTTTAGAAATCAACACACATTAATTTTAATATAAAAAAACTACTAATTTAAGGACCCAACCTTAGAAATTTCATAAAAGAGGACCTTATTCCGGTCTAGGTTCTGGAAATAGATACATGCTTACAAAAAAGCATCAGAGTTACAACGAAAAACTAAACAAACTACAAGATCATCACTGATTCCGCGTGCTACAACAACGATGACCAATTCTAGAAAACTGTGAAAAAATATTTCAAAAACTAGGGGTGAGCACAAAAGATGCTCATTAAGGGGTTTTTAAATAACTATTAAAACTTTTGAAAACATTCTTTAAACCATTTCACAAAGTATTCGTCTTAAATACATGTTGTAACACATGTTCACTTCATAAAGGTGTTCAATTAAAGACGCGCTGATAGAATATATGGATACACCATTCAAATAGAGGCATGATGAATAAAAGAAAATTATATACATTTGTGACATGAGAATATGTAATCAAAAATTAAACAGTTAAGGGTAATTAATAATCAGAGTTGCACATAAAATAATAACTTCAATTTCATACACCAAATACTAAATCACCGAGTGATGAACGTATGTCATTCCATAAATACACAAGACATTCTGAAACATAATGTCAATGCCTTGGCCAAGACATCTAATGATTTAAGACCTTGTCCAAAAATACATAAAATCTTTAACCAAATATTATACTAGTCGAATATTTTTCTAGTTAATTAAATTACATAGTCATAATAAGGTAAGTGCATATGCTGGACCGTGTCAAGGCCTTGTGCCAAGACCTAGGGGGCTAACTGTAACCGGACCCCAACCCGGAGAGCCTATGTAACTGGACTCCAACCCGGAGTGCCTCTAATAACCAGACATCAACCCGGAGTGCCTCTATAACCAGACACCAACCCGGAGGGTCTGCTGTAACCGGACCCCAACCAGGAGGGCTTACTTTTACCGGTCCCCACCCCGGAACATACTAGGTCCAATGAATTTCTCATATCTCATAAATCAAAGTGCACATACCACTTTGATTTATTTAAATAACTTATCACTTACAAATTACTTGGTTTCTTAATTCAATTTTCATTCTGTTCAAGGTGTATCATACCACTTTGAATATTTAACTTTTACTTCATATTACCCAAGGTGTCACATACCACTTTGGGTAATTTAATTCTTTGTTCATTATCAAGATATGTTATATTCAGGAAGTATGTATAATAATAAATAAAATGAATAATGAAACCATTATACATTTAGTCTGAAAATACTTGACCTAACTTTGAAAATATGGCAATAATTAATCAAAGGCATACATAGTATAGTAAATATTCTTTGCACATAGGATAACACATAAAACGATGGATGATTAGGGTTTTCCACATGAGGTGATAAATGAAGTCTCTTTATAATTATTATATCATGGAACTGAAATATTTAAAGAAAACACTTTCCATTAATTATTGCGATAAACATGTCATCTAACATGAAAATAAATTAAACCATAGCTTGATTAACTACTAACATACACCACAGTAGGTTTATCATAAAACAATAAATGAATACAACATGACAACATGATCCCATAAATCCCTAATCCTCTAATATATCTTAATCAAGCCAAAATACATCTTTTTAATTCATAAAACACAATGGGTAAAAGTCAATATAACTTCTTTGATTAAACAAGATCATTAGTGTATAATTATATACAAAATACATGTTGGTTTAGTGAACACCAAAATAATCTTTTATTAAAATCTTACATGTATTACTTACACTAAAGGATGAATTAAGTCTAGGTAATTATTACTTGAAAATAGTATTTTGGAAATCATACTTATAAATACATACACACATTACCATATATACACAAAGTGAATATATGGTTTTCTACACAACTTTAAGCAAGGTCCATTAATTCCTATGAACTTAAAATTTCAAACCATTAATCAATTACTTGACTGAAAACTAAATCCATATAAGGCTTATTGCATATGTAACCATACGTACATACATATATAAAAATTAAGGTTTTGTACTATAAACGTAATTCCATTTAAGCCCAAAACTTAGTTCTCATCTAAAACATTATTGAAAGATGGGTGTTCATTTCTTAAAAATAATAATTTGATTTGTATTTAATTACATATATATATATATAAGTATATAATTTCATATACCAAGTTTAGAAAAAAGGTTTAGCATGATGAACAGATTCAAAATAACCTTTATAAATATATAATTCTTGGTAAAACATACCTAATCATTTTTGGAAACCTTTAAAATGGATTGGACTTGGGTTATATATTTAAATATATACTTTTATACCCGAATATAGATAAGTATATAATGGGTTTTTCTTAATGAATATAATGGGGTTTTCTTAATGAAAACCTTTCAAGATAAACATTTACATAGATTAATTGAATACATAAAACGTAAATGATCTTCTTTAAAAACCTTTAAACATGGAGTATTTGAAGTATACATATATATATTTATATATATATCATAAAACTATATATACAGAATGTGTAATGAAGGTTGTAAAATAAAAACCGATTATAAACAAACCCTTATACCATTTAAACAACCCAAACTACTGTAATTTTTAAAAGGAACAAGGGTCGATCTAGTAATGAAATATATATAAACATATATAGTATATCCGATTATACACAGTTCATGTATAACTATTTTTTTTTCATTAAAAAAATAAGTGGAAACAACCCCTTACATGAATTATATGAATAAATAATATCATTTAAATACAAATGTTCATCATTCAGAAAACTTAAAACAGAATAAGATTTGTATTTATATATAAATGTATATATAAATACATGTATATATGGGTTTTAAAAACAAAAAACTAAATAAAACCTTACATTAGTGGATTTAGACTGCATGTTAAGGCTTGAATGCACCAGACATGGGCATAGAAAACACTACGGGTGGTGCAGTGCTCAAGCAGGGTATGCAATACCCCATACAACATGTGTGTAACATTTTAGGGAGATGGAGGACTCAAAAAGAAAAAATGAATTGAGTGTCATTTGACACAATTATTTATAACCCTAAACTTATAAGATGTTGTAATCTTCTTAGAGAAGCTTACTTATAATATAATATATTTATTCATTTTTTCCCTCTTTTTTTAACCTTCACGGGTCACCATTTTCCTATTATAATATGTCATTATTATATATTTTTTGCTTTATATACCAACCCATGAATACCCCTTTTCCACATTACTTTGGTTCAAGTCAAACAACCCTCATATTTTTTTATTAATATTTCAATCATGACCTTCCATGAACTCACTCCCAAATTGGCTTTTCCAGGTCATGCCTCAGGCCTCCCACTAAATATTTGTCTTTATTTTTTTATCAAATTATTTTATCATGTTTTTTTAACCCTAACGTAATTGTTTTTTTTATAAAACTGATATTTGACATTGTTTTGAAAAAAATCAAAAAAAAAACGTTTTGAATAAAATATATATGATATATGTTGGAAACACTTATATATATATAAAAGGTGTGTTTTTTAATAATAAATATACACATATATATAATTTGTTTTATTGAAATAAATATTTCAAAGTACACATTTTTTTATTTACACATAATAACACATTAACCATACATCATGTATATATATATAGTGCAAACAAAATGTATAAATAATATCCATATAAGGTTAGTGAAACCAATGCATACGACATTTTCATTAATAAAAATAATGGTTATTACCTATTTGACCTTTATGAGTTAATTATAACACAATGAGTGTCGATGATGAACATAATAGCATGGCCATGTATCTATGTAAATGCGACGCACATAATATCGATAAAACATGTTGACATTTTATGTGCATTTTTTTCCGAAAACATGACGATAAACTGAAATAAAATTGTAAAAATGATAATCATCATTTCATTCATAAACATATATATATATATACCTATATATGAACATGTATAACCATTTAAAATAACATAATTTGAATAATAAGAATAAAATAATAAATTAAAATAACATTTTCACCCTTTTAAAATTCTGCATAATAAAAGAAAACCAAAACTTGTGAGTGAAATTAATATGAAACTTAGAACAGAAAATCCCGAGCCCATGGTTCTCTCAATTCACAGAGGTGTTTATCAAAAATAATTTCATAATTAAAAAGGATTGGATAAAGTAATAAAATTCCTTACTTAAAACCAGATTGGAACATAATTTTAAAATATATACAAGCTTAGAAATAATTCTAGAAATCCATTAAAAGAATATAAGTTTTAAAATAAAACAGTGTTTTATAAAATCACCCTTACACAAAGCCTTAAATAATAGAACGCAAGCTGTAAAATAATAGGTAGTATATCCCTTACCTGAATTTCTTGGAATCAAACATGAGATGAGGTGGACTCAAGCAAAATGGATTGCAAGAAAGTGTGAATATAGTGAAAGAAAACACAAGAAGACTGCTAATATTTATAACCTCTAAAAACTTAGAAGGTTTGCTGTGCAAGCTGTGAGCACGATAGAAAAATAAAAATAACTATGACTCAAAAAATATATTCATAGATCAACACTGTTTACCAAAGAACAAGGACAAAAGTTTATGAAACGGGTCTTCCGCAGACAAAAGCAAACATCCAAACAGTAAACAAAATGCTGGAAGAAAATAATGTATCAAATTGTTTAAAAATTGACAAAAACGGATTAAAATTTGTCAATCAAAATAGTATGAAATGGACCCAAGACAAGATTTAAAAACAAAAAATTAAAAACTAATGTGTAGATCCAAAGATCTAATCCTTCCTAAGATCTTGACAAAGAAAAAACCCTAATCGATTCTCTATGACCTTCTCCCGATGAACCCCTTCATCCTTGATGGCTACTCGCGATGCGCACGGCCTCAGACCACCTTTGACGTGCGACCATGGAAGCACATACCTCGCCTCCATGTGCTTAGCTTCAACATACCACACCATCCCCCGTCACGCCTCCCCGACCTCAGATGACCTCAGACCACCCTCTACACGCGCCCCTCATGGCACAGACTCACCTTCGCCCGCGGCGCCCTCTCGGCCGAAACCTCCTGTAGGCCGCGGTTTCCCAAAAAACCCCAAAGCCAACCCCAATTCACCCGTGTTTTCCTTAAAACCCTATTAGTTTTATTTTAATTATTTTATATATTATTTTTTATTAATTATCTTTATATTATTATTTTATCTTTACCATTTTTTATCCAAACCCGTGACTACCTCCCAAAACATCTCTGAAACCCATATCTATTTCTTATTATTTTATTTTATATCATTATCTGATAAATTATTATTTATATCAATTACCTTATAATTTATTATATTCTAAAATGTCAAAAGTTATGATAAATAATAATAAGATTATTTTAACAATACTTTTAAAAAGTAAAAGTTTAATACTTTTATTAAATTATAAATTTTTTAAGTATATTTCTAAATCATAATATAATTTTTAAAGATAAAAATTCTAATTAAACTAATTTGAAACAAATAAAATGTATTTATTATTATTTATAAAACATTTAAATTATGTATCATATCATTAAATTTTATAAAACATAATATTAATAATTTTATAAAAATGAAACTAATCATATATATGAATATATACATATACATTTATAAAATCTGAAAATATATTTATTCAATTATTATTATCAAGTTTATTTATAAAAAATATATATATACATCATATTATATATTTAAAATGGTATGAATTAAATTAATAATTCAAAAATATATCAAAATATTAATTATCATAATTGGTACAAAATATTTATAAGTTTGAAACTTTAAAATTAATAATGTTAACAATATATATAATTCAATGTAGCAAAAAATCATTATACTTAAAAATAATTATAAATACATGCAATATCATTTCATTTGAAAAAAAAATTAATATATTACTCATAAAAATATTATTTGACAATAAATTTAATTTACACTAAAAAGTGTCATTTTTTGAAAACTAATAAATCAAATTTTCATTTTGCTTAAATGACATCTTATGCAACTTTAATTATTTAAATTATAATTCGTTTAATTATTTTATGGGCTGTTACAACTAATGGTCACATAAAAACAATAAATTATCTGTACACATTTTATACCACGTAAAACACACCACAAAACATTTTGATTTTCTATAGAACATCTTCTCAAAATCTCACATTGTTTTACACCCAATTTTTTTTGAAATATCCACTTTGAACACTATATGCACACTTTTAAGTCACCAAAACAAAACTTTCAGTTCAATAGAATTCAATTAAACAAAAAATTCAGTTATGGGGTAGCCCCATATGAACCAAGAATTTATTTCTTTTAAAAACCCCCATTTTCACACAAACATGGCACTTAAAGTCCATTGGCTTCACAAACACCATTTAACCAAACTTTTTCAGGAACAAACAAAGAGGATAAATAGTCAAAACATTATTTTAATCCCTAATACAGTTCAATAAAATCAACTAGGTAATTATAGGGCGGCCCCAAATGAGCCAATAAAATATTTATATGAAAAACCCCAATTTCACCAAAAATTGGCACTTAAAATTTACTTGCATTACAAACACCACTAAAACCAAATTTTGTAGCAATAATAAAATGTAATAAACATGAAAATATCATAAAAAATTATCTAGTTCACAAATATTTCATAAACAATTGAATCACCTACCAAAATAATGAAAACCCTTGAATATTTGTGTGAAAATCAAACCGCACCACCACCGCACCACTAGGGACTTATATCAAGCCTAAAACAAAAAGAATAGACCAATAAATTCAGAATCAAATTCTATGTTCAAAACCCTAGTTTCTTTCCATTAGTAACCTCAAAAATAAGGGAAGAAACCCTAGGAAAATCGAATGAAAGCCTAAGAAAATTGAAATAAGAATGAAAGAGACCCACTTACTTGAGGGATCTTGAAGAAATCTTCCAAAATACACTAGTATCGGAATTTTCAAACTTCAAAAAATGAAATTGAGGTTCGAATAAGGAAGATAAGGTCATTTAGGAACTAGAATGGGGAAAAAGAGTAATAATTGAAAGAGTTATGAAGGAAAGATGTTACCTTTTAAAATATGGATGATTTGAGAAATCTTATAAAGTTCTGCCCTAATTCATGGTGCGTACAAGCTCCCGAGGGGGGGGGGGATAATGGGAACTAACCTGAGTTTAGTTGGCTCGGGTGAGAGGTAGAATCACCAATAAATCATTAAAATTGAATTAGATATTAAATATTTTTTTTAGAACTGGAAATGGGCTTCCGGGCTGGCCCAGAAGTTTGAGTCCATGAATATGTGATGGGGAAGACGTGTTGGGGATGACCAGTAACACTCTAAGGTGCCAAGTTCTGACATGGTGTTTCTATAGATCACAAGGATTAAATATCCTTTATTACAAAGAGGATATTTCCTCAGTTAGTGGGTGAATTCCCTTATGCATTAGTACCATGTTCATGAAAAATATGATCTCCACCCATTTCTGAGGTCCATGAAATATTTTTGAAGAGTCAAACGTCCAGATGATGGGGTTGGTTATGGGAGGAAAGCTACCCAGGAAGTATTTTGGTACCCTAGGGAAATTTGGATATTATATTGTAAATATCAAGCCCTATTCCCTATGGTTTCATGTCACAAGTCATGGGACATTAAATGTTAGGGAATGGAGTGTCACATTTCTTCTTTGAGAAAGGGTACAAAATATGATGATGTAGCATTGAGGATGTCAAATCCACTTGGATAGTTTGGTATAGAGATTATAAATCATGGTCCAAAGTGCTTGGGTTTGGAGAATGATATGGGAAAATTATATCAGGAGTATTTTAGATCAAATTGAGGTGTTTTGTTATTCTTTAGTGATTTTTGGTCTCAAAAGGACCAGAAATCCATTTTTGTAGAGTTGCACATTTGGTTGACAACCATAGGTGAATATGCAGGTGATATATGCATACATGAATAGTCAAAAAAGGGTCCCTTGAAGCCTAGTATCCTTTATAGGGGCCTTAGAAGGTTTTGGTGATCTGAGACACTAAGATAATGAAGTGTTACTTGTGGAAAGTGTAATATCCATGAAAGATTTGAGCACCCTAAAAGTTGTGTCACTACCTAGAGAACATATTTTGATGGTGAGAAGATGTGAAAAATAATTACTCTAAATTTTTCCTAAACTATGGAGTCTAGAGACCATAGATTGGATTTTAATAGGGATAAAAAGTAGACCTTATAAGATTTATACCTTATTAATTCATGCCCTAATTTTTTCCTAAAATCTAGAGAGGAAGAGTTTATCGGGAAAGACTTGAATCTTTCTCAGGACTCCCTTTGCGAGTTTTCAACCTAAAGAGTTTTGTGTCTCTTTTTCTAGCAGTTTAAGATATTTATATTTGGGAAATTATAGGCTCGAGTTTAAGGTCATATAGATTTGACCAAACTATAGGCAGTTTAAGGTTATGACACGTGTGAGCCTAATATGGAGGATGATACACAAGAGCCCAATTAGGATACCCAGGGTTAAGAGTATCCCAACATCCTTATGAGTGGGATATGAAAATATTATAAATCATGGATCGAGGTCCCCAGGTCAAGAGTAATGATATGGTACAATCATACCATGATTATTTTAGATAATAATATGGTGCTGAGTTCTGCCATGGTGATGTCAGGGCTCACAAGGATCAGAAAGTTTTTTTTATAGAGTGAAACATTTGGTTGAAGAAAATAGGTGCATATGTAGAGCCATAAGCATACTTTCATAGTACAAAAAAGGGTCACTTGAAGCTTGTTGGGACCACTTTGTGTATGAAGATTGTATTTGTTGTCAACAGTTGTCAATGCTGGTCAAAATGAAGAAAGAAATGAAGAAGGACTCCAAAGTTAATAGAGATCGAATGAAGTGAGGTTTCCTGGATAATTATTATGGAATAATAGCATTGGATTTCATACTTGATAAATTCTCTATGAAGTTAATTCAGACGATTGTTGAGATGATCCTAAGTTCAAAGAACTTGTGTCAAAGGTGACACATTGTTTACAACAATGAAGAATGTATAAGTATCATCCATTTGAGGATGATTGGATCAGAATGGGGAAGTATCATCCATCTAAGGATGATTGAAGAAGAATGAGGATTTGAAGAATACCATGAAATTATTCATGATAGAAATCCATGCAAGATATTACTTGAAGAATAAAATCATATGATTTTCATGAAGTGTAGAATGATGGTTGAATAAGAAGAGAGAATGTGGAAGGGCATGACATTCTAAGGTATCCAAGCATTTCACATTATATCCAAACCAGACGATGCTTTTCCGATTTGTATTTCACAAATATCATAAGTTAGGAGAACTTGTGATGCATGCCTTATAAAGGAAAGGGGGAGAAATGATGATTCCAATCATATACAATTTTGATTGGAAGGAATGATGCTGCTGGAAGATGGGATGTTTTAGTACTTCTTATTGTAATTCTGACGATGCTAGATCTGGTCTATCAAAGGATACATATCACGATAGTGAAATTCATGATAAAAGCTGAAGAATGGTTATGGGAAGAAGTGAATAGAGAAATGACAAAGCAATGCACAATATGGGGGTGACATAAAAGAAAAGTTTAAGGTGGCGCTGTTTTCCAGTGTTTACCAAATTTTAGGGCCTGAAAATCAGGAGATGAAGATGTGATTTTGGAAATGGATGTAGCGTGAAAGATTGAAGATGGTTTAGATTTTTGCGCTAAAGGCATGATTCAAGTTCAGAAAATCGAAAAATGCCAAAGGCATGGAGTGCACGGAAATTTAGGTAGGTTGCGTGAAAAAATAAAGTGGTGCACGAAATAGTAGCGGGTTGCGTGAAATATCAACAGGATGCGTGAAATAGAGGAATGAAGTTTTTCGCGCAAAAGGTGTTTCAAGATCAGAAGTTTGAAAATTTTCAAAGGCATGACGTGCGTGAAAAATTGGATCATTGCACGAAATACGATGTCGTGTGAAAGGCTGGGTTTACGCGCAATATGGAAAGCTGTGTAGAATTTTGCGCGCAATTGGTGATTCATGCTTAGAATGTTGAAAAATGGAAAATTCATGAGGTGTGTGAAAAATCCAGGTGGTGCGCGAAAATAAAGGAAGGTGCACGTAATTAAAGAAGTGAGAGACAGTTTTACACGTTGGAAGGAGTTTTACGCGCAGGAAAGGGTTTTACGCGCGGGGTCAAAAATGCCTATAAATATGAGGTGACTCCCTCTCATTTTTAGAGACTCAACACTTAGACAAATCCCGATCTCTGACGAGCGGAAAAATTGAAGTATATAGTATTGCGTGAAAAGAAGAAGTGCAGCATGAAAAGGAAGTACTGCGCGAAAAAGGGGAGTTCTGTGCGAAAAAGAAGAGTTGCGCGAAAAGGTTTTTTCGCACCAAAAGGTGTTTTTACGCACAAGTCTTGAATTTTAAGCGCAAGCCCCCTAGAAGGTTGCGTGAAAAATTTGAGGGTGCTGCAGGCCATCAACAGGTTTATAGCACTCTCGAAGAGACTTTGTGAAAAAGGAAGTACCGTGAAACATTCGGTATCACGAAGAGAAGTAGAACCACACTCACACGACTGGTGTTTAACACTCCTATTGTGCTTTGCGAAGTGAAGAAGAACTAGTTGTGCAACTGAATTCATATCTGCACAAAGGAAGAAGGTTGTATACCGACACACTTATGTGTTGGTATTTAGAACTAAATAAAGAGATTAAGACACTGCAGTACTATTCTATATTCTACCGTGTCAAAGGAAAAGGAGAGAAGAAGAAGAATAACAGAGTATGCCCAATTGAATCCTGACAATTGTTCAGGTCAGTTAGATTCAGATGATGCCAAGTGAACCAATCTTCACTGCCTGATTAATCACATTGGTATATGTGATTCTTGCTAAGAAAGAAGAAGAAATGTAAGTGCATTCTGTCATTTCATTGAAGAAGAAGAAGAAGTCCTAGTGCAGCTGGTTTTGCACTAGTGAAGAAGAAAAGAAGAAGGCAAGAAGAATTGATTGCCTTCTGATTTGCAAGTAATCAAGTTAAGAGCACTAAAGAAGGCTAAGAGCAGAATCTACCTTTTGAAGAAGGAAGAATACTGTCTCCATAGGCAGTATAAAGAACCAACTAAAGGCTGCAAGTTGGACTAGGTCATCACCAGTCCAGGGAAGAGGATTGTTTCCCACCCCTCTCTAAAGTGTAGGGACTCACACTGGATAGAGGATTGCTTTCCTAGCCACTTTATTGTAATTTCATATCACATCATAGTGGATAATCCATGCACTGGTCATATCCATGCATGGCAAGGAAGTAGCTACTCTTATTGAGTGGTGAACCTTGTAAAAATATCATGTGCATATTTTTACTGCTTTCTATTATTGCATGCGACAGGGAAAAGAGAATAAGAGAATCAAGATCCTAACCGGTCAAGAGGTACAGGGATAAAACTTGGAATTGGTTTAAAAAAGTCCCTGACACTGATTCACCCCCCTCTCAGTGTTAGGTATATCCCAAACTGGTCCTCTCAATTAGCATCAGAGAAGGTTCACCTCTGTTGGATTCTCTACAGTGAAGTTATTATCTTTTGAAAACTTGAGCTCCTTTCCAAAGTCAACAATGAGGAGAAATGTTTGTAAATATCCATCTCTCTCTTAGCATAATGAAATATCTACCAATACCATGATGAACATGAAAAAGAAAGAGAAGAGAAAATTGAAGAAGAATTCCCTCTTATCTAAAGAAGAGGAAGAATCTGGTTCTCCATATCTGGCTGACATTGAAGACACACCAGACTTGGAAAGTAATGAGAAGGTGGATCAAGTCCCCACCAAGATGATGGACAACCTTCCTACCTCAAATGATAAGGAGGTATGTGTTAGTACATTTAGAAATTATCCTCATGATGAAAATTTTGGCACAAGTTGTGATGATCAATCTACAACATCTCAAGAAATATCAGTTGACATATTAAGAATGATTCTGCATGGTATTCCTGAAGAAAGTGTATCTCTTGTTTGTGGAGTATTTCAATGCATGTAGGAAAATATCACTCAACTGGAAGAAGAAACTGATGCTTTGGATAAAGGCTTACAAGCAAAAATTGTCGAATGTTTAAAGCTCTCCAGACAGGTTGGAGACTTTGAAGCAACAAATAGGGGATTTGAAGTAAGTTCTTCAAAGTGGTTAAAAGATGTTGAAGAGAAAGAGGGAGTCAAAAAGACTATGGAAGAGAAGATCCATGCACTTGAAGATGAGCTGAAAAGGGGCATTGAAATCAATAAGTTATATTTGGAAGATAACTCCAAGAAGATCAATGAACTTGACTCTTTGTTACAAAACAAAGTAAATATGCATGAAGATGAATCTGAAATATTGAAGAAGGATTATGAAGATAAGATGACTATGATTGAAGACCAAAAGGTCATCCTCAATATGAGATGTCTAGAGTTGGAAGATCAGTTAATGAATCTTGAGAAGGTACATATTGAGTCTTTACAGAATAAGAAAACAGTGGATTCTAGTACCCAATGTTCACTGGAGGATTATACTATCAAAATTCCTAAAAAATGTGATAAGAATATCATGACTTCACTCATTGATCCATCATAAGTATCTAAGAAAGTAAATATATCATCCATACCAACCTGTATTAATGTTTCTAAAATTACTTCTACAAAAAGTGCTGGTTGGAAGAAAAATTCTAAACAAGTTTGGATGAAGAAAAGTGAGATGAAACCTATCACCATGGATAGGATGGATATGGTAAAGAGTGTGAAAGATAGATCCCCACATAAAGCACAACATACCAAGAATATGACTCAAAAACCTTATCAAGAAGATGACAAGAAGTTAAGGTTTTTTGGTCAATGATGGTGCTGCAATAGGTTTGGGCATTGTGCACAGGATTGTTGGTACAAACCCTTAAATATAAAAGCACAGAGAAAGTCAATATCAAGGGGGAGAAAGCCATAGACGAAGAAGAAACATCCACAGATCCAAAATCATCTGTATATTGCAAACAGATTTGGAATATTAGATAACATCTATGATGTATGAAATAGGAGTGGTCACATGAATGGTGCATGTTCACCTCAACAGGTACCCAAAGCTGATAAGAAAAGAATATCACAACAGCTAGCTAAGAATGAAGAATCATCCTTGAGAAGAAATCAGAACAATGTTGTAAAAACAGATTCTCCCAATAAGATCCCAAGAATAAAAGCTGAGAAGCCCTTAGATTATATGTCCAAGGAGGTGAAGGGTGGTGCATCCAAAAGAACCACTAATAAGGAAGCCACTCAGAAGAATCCATGTCGAAGATCCAATCACGATGCCTTAGTCCCTAATGATATTTTGGTGGTTTGGCCAGAAGATCTGGAAAGGATGAGAAAAATGGAAGATGAACATGCTAATACTTGTGCTAAAAGCACAAAGAAGATTCTACATGAAGAAAAGGAAGTTCTGTGTGTGAGGTGAAACAAGGCTGGTCATACTGTTAAAAGATGCTTTGAATTAACTCCTGCCCAACAAGAATTTCTCAAAAAGATGAAAGTTGCACCGAGAGATTCTAGTGCTTTGAAATCCCTTGAAGAAAGAAGATTCACACACAAAGAGATGGAAGAATTAGTGAGGTCCACACAATCACAGTCAGCATTGAAGACTAGTTGTGAAAGTGTAAAGAATGGAGCATCTGGGTTGATAAAATCATCTCAACCTTGTTGTTCACATTGATAGAGAAAATATGATCCACCTTATTCCCTTAAGTCTTTGTGCATTGTATTTGTTTTTTAAATACAGGGAATTTAAGGTGATGCAAGATCTCAGGGGGAGAACCTGAGATTTACTGAAGAGAAGTGTTCTCTTTAGAGGGAGACACATGAAGAAGCTTCTAGAGTCATTATCTCAATAAGTATCAACTCTAGTTGGTACTAAATTCAACTACTCTGAATATTTTTTAAGGACTATGTTATTGGAAAAGGTATTTCATTTCTTAATCTCTCATCCCTGGTTACTCAAAATAAATATATTTTTACAAAGGGGGAGTAACTAAGTTAATCAGTGACATGAGAATAATGAAATTTCCCCAAGGACACTTATCCTGCTAATTGCACCGAAATGTTTTTGATCCTTTTGTTGAAGTGAGTGCAGGAATTTCAGGATTGATTATTTCCTATCACATTCAATATCTTTTTCCTAGAATGAAAGTGGAAAACCCTTGAAGACAAGTGTAGGAGATCTCATCTCATGAGGTATCATGATCAGTGGATAATGGACAAATTTGTTTTCTAAATCAAATTCTATTATTTTCTACATCGAGCTTTACTCAAGTAGACTTAGAGTGAAATGATTGATGGCACATTGCTTAAGTAAGGACTGATACCCTCTCAACCATGAACTTTGTATTTCTTGTCAATAAGGGGGAGAGAAAGTGAAATGAAAGTTTGAAATGAAAGGGGAAGAGAAACAAGTAAAGGGGAGATATAAGATTCTTGTTTTGACATTAACTCATTCATTTGAGGAGACTTTGTGGTATTGACAAAAAAATACAAAGGGGGAGATTGTTGGGACCACTTTGTGTATGAAGATTGTATTTGTTGTCAACAATTGTCAATGCTGGTCAAAATGAAGAAGGATATGAAGAAGGACTCCAAAGTTAATAGAGATCGACTGAAGTGAGGTTTCCTGGATAATTGTTATGGAATAATAGCATTGGATGTCATACTTGATCAATTCTCTATGAAGTCAATTCAGATGTTTTTTGAGCTGATCCTAAGTTCAAAGAACTTGTGTCAAAGGTGACACATTGTTTACAACAATGAATAATGGAGAAGTATCATCCATTTGAGGATGATTAGATCAGAATGGAGAAGTATAATCCATCTGAGGATGATTGAAGAAGAATGAGGATTTGAAGAAGACCATGAAATTCTTCATGATAGAAATCCATGCAAGAGATTACTTGAAGAATAAAATCACATTATTTTCATGAAGTGTAGAATGATGGTTGAATAAGAATAGAGAATGTGGAAGGGATTGGCATTCTAAGGTATCCAAGCATTTCGCATTATATCCAAACCAAACGATGCTTTGCTGTTTTTTATTTCACAAATATCATAAGTTAGGAGAACTTGTGATGCAAGCATTATAAAGGAAAGGTGGAGAAATGATGATTCCAATCATATACAATTTTGATTGGAAGGAATGATGATGCTGGAAGATGGGATGTTTTAGTACTTCTTATTATAATTCTGACGATGCTAGATCTGGTCTATCAAAGGATACATATCACGATAGTGAAATTCGTGATAAAATCTTAAGAATGTTTATGGTAAGAAGTAAAGAGAGAAATGAAAAAGCAATGAACAATCTAGGGGCGACATAAAAGCACAGTTTAAGGTGGCTCTATTTTCCAGTGTTTGCCAAATTTTAGGGCCTAAAAATCGGGAGATGAAGATGTGATTTTGGCAATGGATGTAGCGTGCAAGATTGAAGATGGTTTAGATTTTTGCGCTAAAGGCATGATTCAAGGTCAGAACATCGAAAAATACCAAAGGCATGGAGTGCATGGAAATTTAGGTAGGTTGTGCGAAAAAATAAAGTGGTGCGTGAAATAGTAGCGGGTTGCGTGAAATATCAGCGAGATGCGTGAAATAGAGGAATGAAGTTTTTCATGTAAAAGGTGTTTCGAGATCAGAAGTTCGAAAATTTGCAAAGGCATGACGTGCATGAAAAATTGGATCATTGCACGAAATACGATGTCGTATGAAAGGCTGGGTTTGCGCGCAATATGGAACACGGTGTGGAATTTTGTGCGCAATTGGTGCTTCATGCTTAGAATGTTGAAAAATGGAAAAGTTACGAGGTTTGTGAAAAATCCAGGTGGTGCATGAAAATAAATGAAGGTGCACATAATTAAAGAAGTGAGAGATAGTTTTACATGCTGGAAGGAGTTTTATGCGTAGGAAGGGGTTTTACGCGTAGGGTAAAAAATGCCTATAAATATGAGGTGACTCCCTCTCATTTTCAGAGACTCAACACTTAGACAAATCCTGAGCTCTGACGAGCAGAAAAATTGAAGTATAGAGTATTGTGCGAAAATAATAAGTGCAGCGCGAAAAGGAAGTGCTGCGTGAAAAAGGGGAGTTCTACGCGAAAAAGAAGAGTTGCGCGAAAAGGTTTTTTCGCGCCAAAAGGTGCTTTTACAAGCAAGGCTTTAATTTTAAGCGCAATCCACCTAGAAGGCTATGCGAAAAATTTGAGGGTACCATAGGCCTTTGGCAGGTTCATAGAACTCTCGAAGAGACTTTGTGAAGAAGGAAGTACCGTGAAACATTCGGTATCACGAAGAGAAGTAGAACCGCACTCACACAACTGATGTTTAACACTCCTGTTGTGCTTTGCGAAGTGAAGAAGAACTAGTTGTACAACTGAATTCATATCTGTGCAAAGGAAGAAGGTTGTATACCGACACACTTATGTGTTGGTATTGAGAATTGAAGAAAGAGATTAAGACACTGCAGTACCATTCTATATTCTACCGTGTCAAAGAAAAAGGATAGAAGAAGAAGAATAAAAGAGTATGCCCAATTGAATGCTGACAATTGTTCAGGCCAGTTAGATTTATATAATTCCAAGTGAACCGGTATTCACTGCCTGATTAATCACATTAGTATATGTGATTCTTGCTAAGAAAGAAGAAGAAATGTAAGTGCATTCTGTCATTGCATTGAAGAAGAAGAATAAGTCCTAGTGCAGTTGGTGTTGCACTAGTGAAGAAGAAAAGAAGAAGACAGGAAGAATTGCTTGCCTACTGCTTTTCAAGCAATCAAGTGAAGAGCACTAAAGAATACCAAGAGCAGAATCTACCTTTTGAATAAGGAAGAAGACTATCTCCATAGGTAGTATAAAGAACCAGCTAAAGGCTGTAGGTTGGACTAGGTCATCACCAGTCCAGGGAAGAGGAATGTTTCCCACCCCCCTCTAAAGTGTAGGGACTCACACTGGATAGAGGATTGCTTTCCTAGCCACTCCACTATAATTGCATATCACATCATTGTGGAGAATCCATGCACTGGTCATATCCATTCATGGCAAGGACGTAGCTACTCTTATTGAGTGGTGAACCTTGTAAAAATATCGTGTGCATATTTTTACTGCTTTCTATTATTGCATGCGATAGGGAAAAGAGAATAAGAGAATCAAGATCCTAATAGGTCAAGAGGTATAGGGATAAAAGTTGGAATTGGTTTAAAAAAGTCCCCAACACTGATTCACCCCCCTCTCAGTGTTCGGTATATCCCAAACTGGTCCTCTCAAAGCTGAGTATTCTTCTATGGAAGATTTTGGTACCCCAAATCACTCGAGACACAAAGTGTGGTTTATGGATTGAGGTTAATTTAAAGGATGACGAAAGAACCCCATACTCTAGTCGACTGGGGTAAGGAACTTATGGTCCCCTAATAGGGGATGAAAAATGGGTTATGGCTTGAAATTTTTTTCATCATGCAGTGGGGACATTTTCCAGGCCATTTAACATCAAGTGGTAAGGAGATACACTGTGTAGTTTATCATCATGTGGTGAGGATGTTCCTATTGTGATGTTTTAATTTTATCTAACCAAGACATTTTCTTTGTAGTCTAACTTCATGTGGTAAGTATGTGGGAATATAAATGATATTTTTCATGATATATTGCATGTAAAAGAATTACATACATAGATTTGGATTATATGTAGGCAAAAATAAGCTGGTGTGACTCAACCCCTTTATAGTTGGGGAGAATTTATTATCTGTTATTATAGTTGGGCCCATGGTTGGAGATCTGGACATCACTATGAATCCTATGATGACAAGAATCAAGACACACATAGTTTTTGAATGAGAAACTCTCTTTGCAAGTCTGACCCATACATAGATGTGGGCATTGTTTCTGCTAATTGTTATAGATGATCCTAGGATTGGAGATCGAGACATTTCTATATATCATGTGAGGATAAGAATCAAGCCACTTGTATTTATTAAGGAACCTTTAAATTCAACATCATGTGGAAAGGATGTGAGATTCATGACATGAAAAGGGGAAATGTGGTTGGAATTGAAGATGGAAATATGGGTGTCACTATGTATCCTATGGCAATAAGAATCAAGACAAACATAGTTATTGAAGAATTAATTCCCTAATAAAGTATGAACAATATAAAGAGATGAGGCATTTCAATATTTTTCATGAATAGACCTAGGATTAAAGATCTAGGTGTCACTACATATCTTGTGATTTCAGGAATCAAGTCACACATAGTTCTTGAAATCCCATGCATTTTAAGATCATGTGGTGTGGACAAAGATGTACTGATGTGAAAGAATAGAAATGTTCCAATAGGGCCTAAAGGTTTAAGTCTAGGTGTCACTAAGTATCTCATTGGAATGAGAATCAAGACACATGTAGTTCTTTATGAATGACCTTCCTGCGCAAGTCTGTACTATACATAGAGAGGGGGGATTTTTATATTTTTCATGACTAGACCTTGGATTAGAGATCCAGGCATAACTATGTATCCTATGATATCAAGAATCAAGTCACACATAGTTATTGAATGTAGGTGTGGTAGGATACGAAAACCTGTAATGGTGGTCCTCTTGGGTGAGGTCCATGAGAATATATAGTTTTCTATCATGAAAGGGACATCAACCGTGCAGTTTCACATCATGCAGTGAGGACTCATGGTATGCCTTTTATGGTCTTGTATTCAAGACCATGATGAGCCTATCACAAACTTCTATGCCTTGTATGTGTGGAGAATCCCTTACTGAAATTCCTAATCTCACGTAAGCTATGATCGGTGTGACAAACAAGGAATGAGAAGGGTACCTCTTACTACGCAAAGTTAATTAAGGATAAGATAGGGGTATTTTCCATCACGTGGTGGATGTAACAAGATATAGGATTGAGGCTTCCCTATGTATCTCATTGAAAATGAGAATCAAGTCATACATAGTTCTAGAAAAACCATGTAGTTTAATGTCATGCGGAAAGGGCATTAGCCAGGTAGTTTAACATCTTATAGTAAGGACATGGATCATAAGATGTGAAGGAAAATGGAGGGTTTGGATGGGCCCAAAACTAGAGGTTTGGGCATCACTACATATCCTACAATGGCCAAAATCAAACCATACATAGTTCTTATGGAACTGTGTAGTTTGACGTCATGTGGTGAGGAATTCTACCATGCTGTTTAACATCATACAGTAAGGATGTTATCCATGTAGTTTATCTTTATGCGGTAAGGATTTCTCTATATAGTATAATTCCATGTGGTCTGGACGTGAGACACCGTGCAATTTAAAGTCTTGCTTTTAGGACTTGAGGTGCTGCGCAATTTATAATCTTACTGTTGGAATGATCTTGTGTAGTTTAACAACATGTAGCAGGTATGACACATTGTATAATTTAACATCATATAAATAGGATGACACTTTTACAGTTTAACATCATATAATTAGGATAACACTTGTAAAGTTTAACTTCATATAACCATGAAGGATAGAGGGACTTACACTAATGTAGATAACCATAAGATGATAGATATGAAAAATATTTCTTGAGAAAAACCTCATTGGTTGGGGGTGTAACACGCTCCCCATCCATAGTGGCCAATTAGTAAGCTTCATTATGATAGACCTTATGTATGATGTAAGGCCATTCCCATTTGGGTTCTAGTTTCGGGGGCTTCTTTCCTAGTATCATTGGGGTCCTAAGAGTCAACATTGGTTCTTGTTGGAGGAATTAATTAAGGAGAACCTTATTATTAAATTATCATGTGATCATATTCTAATAGAATACAAGGCTGTGTAGTGTACACAACCTATTCTCATCAATCCACTCCAATCCGTCCAACGACTTTTTTGATTTCTCATCATCTGAGAGCTATTCGAAATTGGCTATTCAGAGTGAAGGAAGCCGAAATTCTATGGGTAACACTAACTTGGTCCCGTACACCAATGAGAATGGAATTTCTTGTGTAGAAGTGCACATGGTGGTATGGTAGGCACATAAATCATTAAATAGATTTTTTGGCTAGAACTTATTATCCTTGTTCACCATCTTCTAGAGTATATTTTACAGAGTCTTATTAAAAGACTCTATCTATCCATTTTCCACTGTATGATAGTGGGATGAGTGATTGGACTGGATATTATACTCTTGGTACAACTTCTTAAACTCTGTAGAAAAGAAGTTGGTGCCATTGTTCATCAATATTGTTTTAGGGACCCCAAACAGGGTGATGATATGAGACCTCATGAAGTTGATGATATTCTTTATACTGACTTATTTTTGGGTTATATCCTCATCCCATTTGGATAATAATTCAGTATAAGTAAGGATGTACTTAAAATGCTTATTTGTGACTAAAAGATATGGCCCCATAACATCCATTCACTAAATGGAAAATGTACAGAAATAATTATTTATATGCAGGAATTATGGGGGCTTATGGATGGAGTTTTCATTGATCTGGAACACATGAAATTTCTTGGTGAATTTCAAATAGTCCTGTATCATGGTTTTCTAGTAATATCCCAATCTCCAGATTTGGTGGGAGATCCTGGTCCCATATTGATGGGAACCACAAGATCCCACATGGACTTCCTCCATGATAGAGAAAATCTCTTTTTCTACTATGTATCTGAGGAGTATTCAATCAAAAACTTTTTTATAGAGGTATTTTTTTTCATTTTGACCATATTGTAGGTTGAATTTTTCTATATGGCACCGAATGTATTCCCTTCTGGCTCGATCTGTTAGTAGAATCCTATTTTGGAGATAGTTGATTATGGGATCCTTCTATCCAGGGGTGGATACTGGTTCATTGCACTCTAGGGTGACATTGACTTGATAGATTTATTCCATATCATAGATGATGATCAACGAGACCATTCTTTGGTGTGTGATACCAAATATTGCTTCTTTCTAATCAGGATCATCCAAGATGGTGTCTACATTATGTAATGAAATGAAACAAGAATTCTATGATCAGGAAATATGATGCAATGTGGGTTTTAAAGGGAACTCTTCCATCAATTCCTGGAAATAGATTGTGATAGGGTCCATTTATTCTTTTTTGATGGCATATTCACCATTTATATTATTTATCACTAGTTTCAGATCACCTTTGATATTCAGGTAATCTATGTTTAGCTGCAAGGATAGTCCCAACACAATAATGAGGGCTTGATATTATGCCTAATTGTTTGTGAAGCCTTCAAATAGTGAGAAAGAGTGGGGAAAAATGTTTTATTTGGAGAGAAAAATACAATCCCTAGACAAACCCGATCGAGCCTCAGGTGTTCCATCCTTTTTCCAATATGACTTAGAGAAGTAACATAAAATTACATCTCCCAAATTTGGGGAGTGTCATGAGCATAAAATACTTCCTTATATAGAAGATCAGTGTCCAATGATGTATTTTATGGGTTAGTATGTTCTATAAGGAAATCAGCCAGAGCTTTCCCTTTCATTGACTTTTGTGATACAAAATGAATCTCATGTTTCTATAGAATGACTTCCCATCAATCCAAGCACCCTGTCAACATAGGGAGGCCAAGGATGTACCTGAGTAGATCGACATGAGAGACTAGACGGACTTCGTGGTGATGCAAGTAATTCCTTATCTTTTTCAATGTGTAAATGAGTGCATGGAAATTATTCTTGACATCATAGTATCTAGTAACTGTACCTAGCATTTTCCTTTTGAGGTATTAGAGATAGTTCTCACTCCCTACATAATTTTTCTATGTGAGGAGGGTGCCCAATGAGCATTCCATGGTGGAAACATATAAGATTAGTGGCCTCCATTCCATTGGAGGCATCCAAAATGGAGGGTGTAACAAGTACTACTTGAGACTCTAGAAGGATTATTGGAAGTCATCGTCCCATTGATAGGTAATTCCATTCATCATTATCCTGGTGAAGGGGAGAGCTTTTCCAAACATGTTGTCTATGAATCACTGAATGTAGGAAAGCTTACCTTGGATCCCCCTAACTTCTTTGAGATTTATGGGGGGTGGCATTGATAAAATATCACGAATATTCTCTTGGTCAGCCTCGATGACACAATGGTATAAGGAAAATCCAAGGAACTTCCATGATGTTACCCTGAAATCAAATTTTAGCATATTCATGTTTAGACTGCGCTATCATAGCTTATTGAAGACTATTTAGAGGTACATGAAATGATCACATCGCTGTCAGTATTTAACAACCAGATATTTGAAATAACATTACTCTATCCTTCCTATGAATGGTTTAAAGATATGATGCATGGAACATTGGTATATGGAACTAGTTTTATTTAACCCAAAGGAAATGACTTGATAGAAAAAGATACCCTGAGATTCTATAAAGGATTTGGATTCTTCATCTTTAGGGGACATATTTTTTTGATTGTAACCTGAATTGAAATCCATGAAGTAAAGGTCTTGGAAGCTAGCAGTTTCATTGACAAAGAGTTTTGTGATCAACAATGGGAAGTTGTACTTTGGAAAATGCTGATTATGGTCTCTAAAATCGATATAGACCCTAATTTTACCATTCTTTTTCTTGACAGGGATCATGTTAGAAATTCTTCTCAAGTATTTTACTTCTTGAAAAAAGTTTTATTTGATAAAATTTTCAACTTACACCTCTACACTTGTGGCATGAGAGGGTTGTATCCTCCTGGTCTCCAGCTTGAAGTCTCGATTCTCATTAAGCAATTTGAGATGGTGTGTAGCCACATATGAATTCAGTCTAAACATTTATGTATAATTCCAAGTGAACACATATCGATGGTTATTTAGAAATGTGATGTACATGTCTTTCTCTTTGAGGTGCATGGAAACACTAATCATCATAGGCTATGGGTATTCTTCTATTCCTAGATTTATTTTCCTGAGCTCATTAATGGTAGTGAAGATACCTTCCTCGAATGCATGAGGAGTATTTCTGAGGTCATCGTCATCTTCCTATAATTCCATGTCTATGGAGACATTCTTCGACAAATATGGAAATATGGGGGATTCTACATCACTATAGGGGTGAGGGAGTCCCTGATAAGAGACATTATTGTCCCCTACTACCTAAGTCATTGTATTGATATGTCATAGATGATTCTATTTTACACTGTTATTGGGGAATAGAGGGTCTTGGACCTATGGGGTCAAATCTATTACCTCGACTATATTTATGGGGAGTATATAGTTATTATTGAGCATACTCCATGGATTTTTAGGGGATGTCCCCAAGCCATTGGGAGCTATAACATGTATATAATTATCCACTATTGGTTCTTTTCCTCCCTTTTTTAGAAATATGCTTTAGCATATGTGGCTCTACAAGTCTCAAAGGGGGTGCTATCACCATACAGTATGCCAAATTTTCCATCAATGGGGTATTTTAGACATTGATGGAATGTTGAAGGTACTACCAAGTGGATATGGAGCTAGGGACTTACAAGGAGAAAATTTTATATAATGTCGTACTGGATAACTATAAACTCAGAATTGGATGTGATATCGCCAAACAAAGCTTTGAGTTTGATCTTCTCGAGATGTCTTTTCTCATGCTTATCATACCCTTGAATGTTCAGATTTTTGGGAGATAAGTTTCCTTTTCTATATCTGAAAAATCGGAGGGTTTGAAGTGGAATGAGGTTTATCCTAGAACCATTATTAATCAGGTCCCTTTGGATGTCGAAATTATCAAGTCTATCCAAAACATATAGGGGTATGATGTGCCCTTGGATGACCTTCTCTTGGTTATACTCTATGAATGAGATGGTGAAATGACACTCTACTAACATGGTCTCTATTTGATAGACCTAGAATGAAGAAACTTATGTCTCAAATTATTTTGGTATTTGGATGGATTTAACAAGTACCTCTATGAGTTCTTTTGAAAGATAAAGTTCATCAAGTAATGAGAGCTTAGTTAGAAGAATTTACAGCTGCTTTAGAATGTCATAATTTTGTGACATAGGTTGGTGACTCCCAAGGTGAGGTTTATCCTAGACATGTGGCTCAAGAACCGAGGTATTTTAGGTAGATGGGTCTGGTGCTTGTGCATAGGTTGAGGGGGAATATGATACTAGTGGTAGGAGTCATGACAGACTTCCCGTTACCTGGGCTGATCAAATAATCAAACCCCCAATAGGCGGTCATGTAAGAAAACCAGATGTGGATGATCATTGGAGGGTTTAGAGACACCTCCAGGTCTATTTTGGTCCTGATGGATCAATTTACCACGATTCTCAGCTGCATATATATTCTCCATGGGGATATGACTGAAATATTGGGTTTGTACACATCCGTACTATCCCCTGTATCCTTAGTTTCGATGCATGAAACATCCCATTCCCTAGTTATGTGTGGGAAACTCATATTATAAGGAATATTCATCACCAGATAAGGGTTATTCCAAGCATATCATGTTTAAGAAACCAAATATGAGCTCCTAATTTGGTGAGGGTTCCATTTGGTGGGGCGGTGTCCATGCTGTGGATGTTGCAGGGAGAAAATATGTAAGATTTAGAGCTTGATTTGGCAAAAAATATGAATCATCCTATTATATTTTTCCTAATTCTAGTGTTCGTGTCCACATTTGGGAGACATAGTTGATGTTTCCTACTTGGGTGGTGGAGCTATTGTGGGTCTGCGTAGTTGTGATCTCAAGGTGGCATGTGCTCGGTCAACTATTTTCAAGTCATCTAGTTGTTGAAATTTTTTACACACCTAGCTAGAAATTTCTTCTAATCACCCTATTATTATAAATGGGAAATGGTTATATTGAAAACCTACTCTGAGAAGTTATCTAACAGCACCTGTCTAGAGTTGACCATGCCTTGAAGGACATCTTTGAAGATGAAGTAGTTCTAGATACTATGACCCAACCTTCAATGAAAAGGGAATTAGTTATGACAGTCAGTGAGGTTAACCTTATAGGGATTCCTAGGATACAGTAGAATGAATATGTTATTGTTCATGGATACCAAGAAATAACTGGGGATTTTTTCTTTTCAAAAGTAGTATTCTTTATTCATCCATTCCTCAAATCCCGAGTGACCTTGATTTCTCTATGATTCTGGTCGAGAGAGATTTTGTGGTTGTATCCAATTGATATGAGGTATTTGGTGGTTTGGGAACTTCTTAGGTGCTTGGATGGGCACTGTTGTAGGTTTGAATGTGACAACTAAATATTTTGTTTTTACTATACTTTTTCCTTGTATTGAGGGCATGAGTCAATATTTGGAGCGGGTTTTCTGAATGGAATCTTCAAGATGTTGTTCCATTTATGAGAACTCACAGAACCCACCTAGATACTTCATTAGGATCAGAGGTGTCTATAACTAATCCCGTATATTTTTAGCATAGAGTTTCAATAGTTTCTCTTATGATATAGGGATGCTGAGTGAATAGTTTAAACCTTTCCTTTTGACTATAAAGTAAGACACCCTTTCATTTTCATGTTGTTTATAGTTTGTTAGGTATTTTTTTTTTCATTTTCTTAACTTTAGAGATGAACTAATAAAAGAATTGATTACTAAGGTCTTCCAATCCTACAACAGAACCTGCTGGCATACTGCTATATCGGAAAAAGGCTTACCGTATCAGAGTCTATACAAAACACCTCAACTTTTTTTCCTCCAATTGATCTCGAGGGACCATCATCGACCCACATTAGGATAAAAAGTGTGTGAGAATATGTTTAGGGTCTCTTTTAGTATAAAAAATGGATAAGGTAGGATTTATAAAATTGGGTGGAGGTAAAGTTTCATCCATCCAATCCGGATATGGTTTCTTCTCAGGCTATACAGGTGAGCTTCGCCCTTCCATAGCTTCCATTCGAGTATCCAAAGACTCAATAATGTTAAGAACCTCTGGGGGAACTACTTTCAAAGTCATATACCATATAAAAGGAGTGTGTGGGTCTTGATGATGTGGTACCACCTTTTTCTCCCACTGATTCTTGATTCATCCTAGGATTGAATGAAAACCTTGGTGAGGGAGAGGTTTTTGCTGCAACAGAGGGAAGTCATGATCATTTTAGACTTCCTCATATATTTAGACTATATGACTTGAACCATAGATAGTATGACACTTCAATTCCTCTTTTTATGGGGGATCATCTCTTATGGGAGGAGGGATATTCACCTTAACCTAAAGATGATACCCAAAATGAATATTTCTCTTGAGTAGCTCCTCATTGAGTTATCTAAGAGTTTGAATATCAATATCATATTATGAAAATTATTCCTCCATGGAATGATCCTCAACTCTTATAGGTGGTTATTGGGATATATCCACACATTTTCCTTTATCTTTGGTAGCATTCCTCCTTATAGGTGGAAACTCGGTATTTGGAGGTACCAGATTTTGGAGCCTTCTCTAGTTCTGGGTGCGTGGAACCTTGGTTAGTGAATCCAAATCACCCTCCTCCTAGGGTAGTTTTTTTTTCTGTGGAATAATTCTACATTTGAATCTTGATCCACCATATCTACTATATTGACGATGATGAAATTCACATAGAAATATCAGGAAATGGTCAGTGTGCCATTACTTTTGACACAACAGGATGATTATGCACTTCCATCATTAGGGTTGCTATTCAAACCCCTAGACACATTGGCAAATTTTGGAATGTAAACCCGATGGGGTATAATCGCCTTCATCATATGCTCCTCTCATCTTGGTCTATAAATAATGACTTTGAGGGATTTTCTGATCATTTTTTCTGAACAGGCCCCAACTGATAAAGTTTTTTCTTACAGTGGGAGGAACAAGTGGGATGTCGACCATTGATTTTTTCCTCCCAACCAAGAGAAGATTGATTCTATCTATGGTAATGTTGATAATGAAAATTACCCCATCCTTACA
The DNA here is from genome assembly GCA_963277665.1 of Viscum album. Lineage (NCBI taxonomy): Eukaryota > Viridiplantae > Streptophyta > Magnoliopsida > Santalales > Viscaceae > Viscum > Viscum album. The sequence goes on from OY728123.1 coordinate 823,178,816, forward strand.
ATATGTGGGTTATTTAGGGATGCAATTGTCATTTATTGGTCATGTTATTCAGGATCCAATGATTTCAGTTGGGGATTTGATGAATCCCAAGATGAGAATGAAGTTATAAATACCCCCATACCAGTGAGGTGGGGTTGATCTAGAATCACCATTGATGTCCCCAGAACCCTATCAGGGGATGATAAACCTATATATGGGGATTGAGATATAAATTCCCCCCAACCTGGTGGGCTGGGGTTTGTTTGAAGATACTTCTAGGTTGTCCTGAATCCTATCAGGAATTGATGATCTGAGAGGTGGACGTGGTGGTATATATTCCCTTGTCCTGGTGAGCTGGGTATGCTCCTAGAAGGATGATATGGAAGATGTTAATGTAGAATATTTGATGAGGCATAGTTGTGCTTGCATAAGATATGGATACGGTGGGAGCCCATGGTGGGAATCATTCTTTATGGGAAGTTATCCAATTAGTCGAAACTTCAATATCTATGTTTGAAATGAATTACTATTTCTTTGAGGGGCCCATTGTGAAGTCCCATTGGCTATCCTCTCCCTCTATTCATGATGTATGTGCATCATTGAAGCAGGGAAATTCTGTTGTAGTGATCAACTGGACCAAGCATTATCCAGTCCCCTGATTTCTATGGAGGCCATGAGATTATAGGCGGTCATATCTAAGGGGTTTTACTTTTCTAGGGGAACAAAAAAGTGTAATTCTATATACTTTCTCCATCTTATAATAAATATGCATGGTGTGTCTTTAGATATCAACTACCAAAGGGTTATAATGCAATGAGAGTAAGAGTGTTACATATTTTCACTGTGATTTTTCAGTTTTAGATCCTAGGATATAGAGATAACATCTAGGTCCATCTGAAAACATAGTATCTTTATTTTTTGAATGAAATACTCGTATCCTAGATAAGGTAGATTTCATTCCTTCAGTATTTAATTATTATACCACATATTTTGTCATAGATAATGCATGAAATTCTTTTTTAGATTATATGGGATCTCATAGTCAAAAGTGGCGATGGGATAGAAAATTATGGGGAGGTTGTTTCTGACTAGATATCTCCATATGTCAATGTAAGCCTCCTATTGATCAAACTTATAAACCTCCATCTAATTAGACCATAGAAGATTCTTCTGAGGGTCTCCTGTTGACTGGAGTGAAGTACTACTTGAAGTTGATGGGGAGCCATATGCAGTTGACCCTGATATTTCGAGTACCTCTCTATAAAAAGGTGAGAGAGTTTTAAACACCTCTCTATATAGAGGTGTCTAGGAAAGGAGATGATTTCCTTATCTATGGGAGATATCTCCATGGGGAAGGTGACCACTATGGATGTCAGGAGTAGAGTCCCTACGATCCATATCCACACTACCACTTGGAGGACTACCACATTAATGATTTTATCCTCCTTTAGTTAAAGAGTTGATGGACCCTTGGGGTGTTGAGAATGTGTATCAAATGACCTAAAGAACATTAAAATTGAGAATAATAGAAATATGTGTCACATTATACATTGTGGTTAGAATATTCCAACATTTATTTTGGAATTATTCAAGGATTTGATTATACTTTATAACGGTTTCCAAAACCTGCTTATAACCATCTAGTGCTAAAGGAACATGAACCCACTACTAAGAAGATATTGTATTATTCCATTGAGATATCATATTATTGATAGGAATATGAGCCTATCCTGAGGTATGTTCCATTCTAACTTGGTGAGCCTCAGTCAGGATGGGAATATGAGACCAATCCCGAGCCTTTGGAATATGTTGCTAGTCTTTCTTGGAATAAGTATGAGTCTGCCCCAAGGCATGTTTCACTCTCACTTAGTGATCCTTAATTGGGGTAGGAATATGAGCCTGGTCAGAATATTAATTCCTCACTAGAATATACCGATGGACCTCTGAAATCAGAGAAGGGATATGTTCCTCATCCTGTATTTCCTTGGAGTGATGTTGGTGCAATCGTTCATCGGTGGAAGTAGTAATATGTACCAGAATTCTATGATTTGTTGGAATATGCTAGGAAGATTCATTGAAAGGAGTATGAGAATATCCTGAGGCTTTTTTCCATTCTCACTTGGTTAGATCTCTCCAAAATGAAAATATATGACTGATCCTATGCCTTTGGAGTATGCAACTAAACTTCTTAGATATGAATATGAGCATGTATCAAGGCATGTTCCCCTCTCACTTGGTGAGCCCCAACCAGAATGGGGATATGAGCCTGATCCTAGGTCTTTGGAATATACCACCATACCTTTTTGACAGGCATGTTCTCTTATTCCAAGGCATGCACCGCTCTCACATGGTGACCCCTAGTTGGAACAGGGATATGAGCCCGGTCTGGTACCTTGTTCTTTACCAGAATATGATGATAATTTTCCTAGATAGGAGTAAAAATGTGATCATTCTATGAATAATCCACTTATTCACAATGATCAGAGTGTTGATCTATCCTGGATGTAGGGATAGAAGTATGTGCCTTTACCTATATCTTTCCTAGTGCCGGAATATTCCGACGGAGTTATTCTTATATTTCTAAAATATATTTCCATTTTAGTAAAGCATGTGTAGGTATATAAGCCAGAAAATTTTCTATATCCACCATATACAGGAAGAAATCTTCGATTGAATTGGGGATATGGACCCACTTCTTTAATTATTATTCCACTAGAATATGCCGATGGAATTCATGCATGGGGGTAGAGATATGTGCCTCCCCCATGCTTGCTATGGGAATATTCCCACAGAATTGTTCTGAGTGAGAAGGTATATGAACCTCCTTACTGATTATCATTGAAATATACTAGCATAATTCATCAGTGGGAGTGGGGATATGATCCCACTCACAGATATCCAAATCCTTGCCCGATGTGTCTTCCTTGCTACCTGTGCATGGGCGTCAGGGGAAGCAGTGTGTCAGGTGGTACCCTTAACAGGCCACTGATGGGTATCAGTGGGATAATGCTAGTGACGATAGTTGATAAGTTCCCTCCTCAGTGGAACCTTAACTAGAAGGGATCATTATTTGAATTTTTGGTCTACCTTCATCAGATATTGAAGGTGGCAGTTGTTTCTATCTAGGGATAAGCTCCCGAAGCAGTTGACTGTGGTGATGAGGGCCACTGGATGAGTTGTAACTTTCCCTGGGTGATGTAGACTTGTTTATTTCTATACTTGGAGACCTTCTCTGGAAACTTATAGGGTCAGTATTGTACTATGTCAATGGAACTCCCAGATAATTATGTTCTCTACCAGACATTGGAGTTGTCAAGCAGGTGAGATTGTTTTTTGACCCACAAGGGTTACTGCCATAGGTGATTTATAGGAAAGATTTCTAGATGATGAATACATGGTCTCAGATTAGGATTCCATTGATGAAATCATTATCTGTAGTCATGTAGACAACTGGGAACAAGGTTAACTATTAGCATAATATCATAGACATGATATTCTTATTAAGATATGAATGTTTAACACAATTATCCTTTTATTCTTGATTTTTCCATTCTGATCACTTGGACCTGTCAAAGTGAGGATGTAATTATTTATGGGGACCCTAGTTACAAAGGATCATCTATAAGATTCATGTCATACTTATCAGCTTTGTTTGTGTAGATTATGAAAATGAAAGTGGCCTAAATTATTATTAACCGATCATTCTGTTATTTTAGAGTTTCAAATCATATTTTACATAGTGTTAAAAAAGGTCTTGAGGGATAATAACCTAATAATTTTTTTATTTGAGAGATTCATGTTGGGTTCAACATTTTTGTTTGTTTTGTAAAAAAGTGTGACCTGGAAACCCCTTATATGTGAATTCAACTCTACCTGAAGGTTAGTTGTGAGGGGTTCAATTCTTGCACAACTAATAACACTAGGTCACCATTTTCATTCTTCAATAAAAAATCCCAAATGTTCCCTCATCTATAACTAGGTATAAAACTATTTTCTAAGGCCGGTGGTCAATTGGGGTTTTAGAACCAATGATGCTTGGGGACTCACATTGGCCAAGAGGATGGGAGTTCAGACTCATCACACCCTTTTGGGGGGAATTTTTTTCTACTCTATGATTCTCTTATAGATTTAAGATATGTTCACAAATCTCTTCCTAATACTTATATGAGACCGGTAACCCTAAAAAACAATTTATAGGTTAAGTATATTTTATACACATATTATGGGGATCACATTAGTGAATCTATATATATGTATTCGAGGTTATTTATCCATTTCCCTAGTATTAGGTAGCTGATTATGTGCTAAGGTCGTATAACCATGAGCTTCATAATTTTCTACCACACAGGGAGGTGATTAATATTTCAAGGAGGGGATTGATCCATTATGAGGTTTCTTACATATCTTGGTTATTAGAGGAATAAAAACCCACATAGTTTGTTAAACCAGTTCAATTTAATGTTGTACATAAAGGACATATATGAGTGCTCTCAGGAACTGGATATTAAATCTCGATTCCCAAGGGGATGTCCTATGAATCCTAATTATGGAGAGAATTATAGTTTTCGTAGTTCATTTAGTTTATCAGTCCACTTAAAAATGAGGTAGGATGATTAGACCATGTGAATTATTGGTCCCCAATGTTTGAGTTTTTAGAGACATGATAGGGATTACACTAAAGTGGGTTCCAATTTGGGCATGTGCCTTGGAAAGATGTTCTATATATCCTAATCATTTTAGGAATCAGAGTTCTCATAGTTCATTCAAACCCTTGGGATTTCCCCCAAAGTAGATTCCCTCATATGAGGGAGTTTTATATCATTCCACTTATTAGGGATTACATACTAGAATTTCCATAACATATATAGATTCATGATTCCAATGATGTTTTAATCGGTGTGATAAAAAATGGTTAGCAATTGATTAGCCTCATTGTATATGGGTTCAAAGGATTATGTTCTGGGACTTCCCTTTGGATGATTAATATAGGGATCATGCCTCAGAGAGGATTCCTATGTATCCCAATTATAACAATAATTAGAGTCGTCATAGTTCACTTGATTTCTCAATCCACTAAGGAAACAAAGTCCTTGTAGTTACCTTGATTTATTATTCTACTTAGGGATGAGTTAAGATGATCAACCCATGGGAATGATTGGGTTCTAATGGTTGAAATGTTAGAGAAATGACTGAGCTTATAATGAGGTGTATTCTCATTTGAGTTTTGGGATCAGGCCTTAGGAAAGGCAGTCTATGTATCCTGATTATAGTGGGAATCAGAGTCCTCATAGTTAAATTGATTAGGTCTTATACACTAAAGTTTCCCTTACCTTGATAAAGTTTTATGATGAAAATGATATAATTATGGAAAATCCCTAATCCCATGTGATCTATGCTTGGTGTGGGAAACAAGGGATGTAAAATGACCAGTCTCACTATTTATGGATGTAGGACTAATGTATTGGGACATACCTTTAAATGATTAATATAGGTATCATGCCTTAGAGAGGCGTCCTATGTATCCCAATTATGGCGGGAATTAGATTCCTTATTATTCCCTAGATTGGGGCTTGCGCATTTATATTTCCCTTTGATCAGGGCTTACAAACCAAAGGTGAACAAAGTTATCAAACCTTGGGATTCCCTTATGACCTAGATTTCTTAATACTTAACATGTGTTGATTGTTCTCTTGACATGCATTGATTTTATCTTTTGACATGTCGAAGGATTTCTGCCTGACATGTCTTAAGGAAATTGAATGATCTAGTTGACATGTCTGAGGGACATCACATATCTTGGATGGAATTTCTGAGGTTTGTCCCATGATCAAGGCTGAATCGTCTAGAGGACATTACAAGACCTGGAAGACTGGTCCTATAACACATCACATGACCTTGGATGGCTTGTTTAGAGAGTGTCGCATGATCCAGCTAACTTTTCTTGGTGTTTTCATGAGAGATGGATGAAACACTTGGAGGTCATTGCGAGAGTCGATGAAACATGTCTTAGAGGGTGTCACATGTCCTAGATGACATTTTTAAAGGGCATTGTGAGACCTAGATGATGTTCCCAAAGGGCATCACGAGAGCCGGTTGACATGACCAGGTGATACTATGAGACTCAACTAACCTATGCTGGTGCCATTATATGAGTCGGGTGACACACTTGAAGGACATAGTGAGACTTGAATGGATAACTTAGAGGGTTTAATGATACTTGGGTGGAATACCTAAGGAGAACCATGTGACTTGCTTCAAAATTTCTGGAGGACTTCTCATGACCCAAATAGTATACTAAAGTAGAATCATGAGATATGAGCAACATTTCTTAGTACTATTGTATTTCCTGGGTGGTTCATGAAAAGTAAACAAGGGTCAGTGTGTGCATATTTCATGTAAGTCTCCCACCTTTAGTATTTTTTCTAGACTTATACTGTGAATACCTTAGATTTGTTCAGTTTTTGTTTTTTAGGTCTTTCATGATCTAGAAGATGTGTGGGATGTTCTTCACATGTCCTTACATAGGTCCTTCACGTGATCTATAGGGATCATACAAATTGATTATGCATTCCGTATGATTTCTCCAACTGTTCACCAATATCTTACCTGATGGGAAACTTATCGGTCATGAGATCAGCCACTCTGAGAAATTCACTCTAGTGCTTGGATGGAAAAGGTCCAAATTCTCATCTAGAGAATCATGCTCATCCCTCATTTTTTATGCTAGGTTGGGGGATTTATATTCTTTTTTACCCCAGTTTTTCACCACTTTTCATGATGCATATTGTGTGAATATAGGTTGGAGTCGGTGAAGGGGTTCTTCATCACACGTCTTCATGAGTCCTTACCATGGACCACTCTAAGGTATTCGCCTAATTTTTAGTGCCTATGAATATATCCTATCAACACATATTTTACTGTATTATTTAAAATTAATGGGGACTTTTTGAATCATGTGGGCACGCTGAAGGATTTCCATATTAACATATTAAAATTTTGAAGAGCCTTTATGAGATCTGGGTCCCTATAGAAAGGCTTTCTCATGATCTCAGGTGACATGTTTAGGGATTTCTGTAAGATAAGGATGACTTGTCAGGGGGCCTTCATGAGATCACACTGACTTGTTAAGGGGTCTTATGAGACCATACTATAGACAACCTCAGTGCATCATAATAATTTTATGACCATAGGAGGCTCCCACATCCTTCTCATTTTCATTTCAATTGTTTATTTTACAAATGTTGGAGAGTTCATGAGGTTGTTTGGGTGTTATTGAGGACAATCACTTTACCTCTTGGTGATGTGTCTCATGACCAAAAAAGGTCCTATGGATATGTACAATCATTTCATAGACAATTCCATCTACTTTTCCAAAGGGGGATTGTGTTTTCTCCCAGACATACCCAAGGACCTTCACATGATGAGGATGACAAGCCATCAGGATTTCACAAGATGAGGAATACATGTTTCCAGGGGCTTGTAGTGTCTTGCGGACCACCAGGGGTGTGTCTCATGACTTTTATGACTACAAGAGGCTCCCTAATACTCGCTATTTATTTCCATTGTTTATTTTAAAAAGGTTGGGGAGTTCATGAGTTTTTTTGAATGTTGTAGAGGGAAATAATTACCCTTATCGATGATGCATTGTATGAGCTTTATAACTACAAGAGGCTCCCACATTTTGGATATTTCGTCTTATTTTCAAAGGAATTTTGGATGGTTTGTTAGGCATCCACTAGATGAAAATTCACATGTCTTGGGGGAACTTTTCATAGAAGCTACCATACAATCACTGATTTTATAGGGAACCTTCTCAAGAGGATCAGGACTTCACTAAAGGAACTTTATGGGATCTTTCACAGGCTATACACTGCACGTAGTTCCTTCATGTGACCTTATGATGGTCATGCTATCACATGTCTCTTAGAGGCTTATGCAATCCACGAGTCCCAAAAACCTTCTACTTCCTTTTCTTCTGTGGGGAAAATAATACCCATATCCAGGCATTTATTCCTTTATGTATTTTTTATGATCATTTGGTGGGCATCAACAAGCATGATCATGGTTAAAATTAGTAACATTCCTCGCCTTCTTCTCTAATTCCACATCTTCCTTTTGTGCCTTATTAATACTCTCATGGATTGATGGTTGAACATTCATATGATAAAGATATTACTTTCCCCTTTCCTCATGATTTCAAGATCCATATTCTATAAATCTATACATATTAGATCTATTTAAATCCTCATCATGGATAGACCAGTATGGTCTTTCCGACTGAGATCATAAGCTACCTTGTTCACTTTCCCAGGGTGGTAATTTATCGAGAATTCATAATATTTAATCAACTCCAAACATCTTATTTGGTGTATATTCAACTCCTTCAATTTAAATATATACTCCAAGATTTTATGATTAATATATATATCATAAATTTTACCATATAGATAATAACTCCATATATTCAATGAAAAATTTACCACTACCAACTCCAAATCACGAGTTAGGTAATTTTATCATGAATTTTTAATTCATGAGAGACATATGCTATCACTATGTTATTCTGTATGAGGAAATGTCCTGTTACATTCTTTGATGAATCACTAAAGATCCAAAACCCTTCTCTACTATATGTTAGTGTATGAATAGGCACACTAACAAGCCTTATCTTTAGTTATTTGAAACTCCCTTCATATTCATCTACCCATAAGAACTTAACCCCCTTATGACTCAACTTGGTGAGTGTATTAGAGAGTTATTATAAATCTCTCAAAAAATTTCAGTAGTATCCAACTAACCCAATAAAACCATGGATTTTAATTAACATGGTTGGTCTAGGACATTGCTCAATAATTTATATCTCTTAAGGATCTATTGATATACCCTCACTTGAGATTATATAACCCAAGAATGAAACTTTTTGAAGCCAAAATCCACACTTGTTAAATTTAACATACAACTTATCCTTCCTCAAGGTCTTCATCACAATTCTAAAATGTTCTTCATTTGAATTTTTAATCGAGTTAGGTAATTTTTATCTTGAATTTTTAATTAATAAGAGGCATATGCTATCACTATATAATTCTGCATGATGGCACATCCTAGTCCCTTATTTGACGCATCACTAAAGATCACATACCCTTCTCTACTATAGGGTAGTGAATGAATAAGCACACTAATAATAATTCTATTTAGTTCTTTGAAAATCTCTCCAAATTCATCTGTTTATAAGAACTTAACCCCCTTATGAGTAAACTTGGTGATTGGATTAGAGAGTCATGATAAATATCTCAAAAAGTGTCAATAGTATCTAACCAACCCAAGAAAACTATAAATTTTCATTACTGTGGTTGGCCTTGACCATTTTACAATAAATGTCACCTTTGAAGAATACAATTATATACCCTCACTTGAGATTATATAACCCAATAATGAAACCTTTTGAAGTCAAAATTCACACTTGGTAAATTTAGCATACAACTTCTCCTTCCTCGGTGTCTACATCATAATTCTTAGAAGTACTTCATGATATTCCTTGCACTATTAATATATAAAAATGTTGTCTATAAATACTACCAAAATATGGTCAAGGTAATCTCTAAAGACACTATTAATTAAATCCATGAAGATAACAAGAGAATTGGTTATTCCAAATGTAATTACTATAAATTTATAATGAACATACCTCATATGGAAGGCTGTCTTGGGTATATCCTCCTTCTTGATACTTAGTTGATGATATCCATATTAAAGATTAATGTTGGAAAAATATTGATATCCTCATAATTGATCAAAAAAATCATCAATATGAGGCATAGGACACTTGTTTTTAACAGTAATCTTATTAAGTTATCTATAATCAATGGAAAGACACAATGACCCATCATTATTCTTAATAAAAAGAACCGATGCACCCCATAGTGAAACAATAGGCCAAATAAATACCTTATCTTTATTCTCCTAGAGTTTATTTTTCAATTATTATTATTAAATCTTGGTCATTCTATATGGAGTCTTTGAAATAGGTGTAACACTAGGTATGAGTTCTATTGAAAATTCAACATTAAAATTCAGGGGAAGACTAGGAAAGTCCTCAGAAAATACATAACCATATTCCTGAATAATAGAAACATTTTCAATATTTAGTTTCTAACCAACCATTTGATATAAATATCTCTCACAAATAAGTAGAAAAACCTATATGATAAAAGTAATTTACATTGGGTTTTTAGGTTAATTATCACATAGATATATGTTAAAAGGTTGATTCATAATATCAAATGTAACTTACCTTCATCAAAAATTGATATGGGATATATACTGAGATAGAAAACGCATACCCCAAAATTACATCAAATTATTCTAGAGGAATAATAAAAATATTCATAGGAAGAATTATCCCATAAACTTCTATCAGAGTGAAATTATAGACTTGAGATGTGGTCATCCTATCATGAGGATTTTTCACCACCAACGCAATATCTAATCATTGATGTGGTGATACAATAACCTTAGAAAATTATTCAGATATAAAATAGTGGGTATATTTAGAATCAAATAAAACATTTGAAACCCTTAATTGGATGATAAGTGAAACTTTCACCATATCATTAGGAACTTCCACGTCGACTGTAGTAATGGAATAATCTTGGCCTTCTCCCCTTGGCCTTTTTTATAGTATATTCCCTTGACATTTAGGGAATTGGTTGGAACAGTGCCCCATATTCTTACATTTAAATAATTTTACTTTGATGTATTCTCCTTTACCATTGTATTCATGAGCATGATATCCATTTTATAAAAACTTGAAGCAAAATCCATTTCATTTTATTCATGTACCAAGGTGTTTCTTTTCACAAGTATCACATATCAGAAAATTCCCCTTTCTCTTATTACCCTTATCAATTTTTTTCTTCATCTTCCTTTTATTATCTTAATTCCCTTATAAGACATAATAATTAGAGAATTATTTATTTATCTTGATAACACATGATACTATATCGTCATATGATGAGAATGTTTGAGTGTCCAGTGCCCTTTGAAATATTTTCTTAATCCCATCAAATAAACAATCAATCTTTCTCTTGGGATTATTACCACAAAATGAATCTATTCCAAAACCAAATCCACTTATAGTTTCCATAAAAGGATATATTTCTAAGAGAACTATATAATCTCCACCTTACCAAAACATTATAATGTTATCCTATACTTAGACTTATCCTCAAAGTCATTCTTAGGGTTATGTTCCCTAATCTATGTTTTTATAAATCCAGTTCCCAATATTTTTACTAAACATTGATCCAATACCAAATATAAATAATCTAACCCTATTATCCTAGTATTGGTGGTAAATTATTACCTTGGTATCAGAAATAATTGATCACATCCCAAAATATTTAATATTTGAGTAGTCTTGAAAAACTAGATGAATACTTGAATATCACATTAAATTTGAAAAATTAAAGTACAACATAGTATTTTATTTGAGAACACCATTTTACATTTATAACACCACTACATATCAATCATAATACACTTCTTAACATCCTAGGATAAGTAAATATAAGAAATCAGTGAGCTCAGATGCTCAGTACGAGCATGCATACAATGAGAGATAACAAGGCATGAATAAGATGAACAAAATAAATTATAATCAAATAATGTCATATAAATAATTTAATGATCTTGAAACTTATCCATGGATATAATAACTAATAAAATAATTATATGGACATCAATAAATGATTTCATAATGATGGAATTCGTAATTTTGTACATATGAAACTTATCGTCAATGCCTCATGAAAAGATATCTTACATAAATGGGTAAGGCCTCAGCCAAATACCCAATATAGTTTGTCTCATGAGACCTACTGATGAATATATCAGATATGTAATTTTATACCCCACCTATCACTTAATAAGTCCATTGCATTCATCATATTAATAAACAACATAACTTAATCAACATGCCTCAAAAATAAAAAACTATCCATATTGGAAGAACTAGCATACATAATATCAACAGTTTCCCTAATCAAGCTGATTATAAACCATCTAGATAAATATGGTGGATGGTAACATTAGAGTACATCCTTATTTAATAATATTATTTAACAATTTATGTTTTCATAGATGAAAATACTTTCAAAAGGTCATTAGAAAATATCTTGAAGAAAATACCCTTTTTCACTTTGAAATCACCTATTTAAAATCTTAAAATTTACCAGATATTAAGGAAATAATTTTATTTGAAAATAAATTAGAAAAATTTTAAATTAAGATTCAAATAAATTAGTGTTCATGATGATTGGAAATTATTTTCATACAATACGAGTTAAGAAATATTTCTTTCACACTTTTTTAAAAAGGTAAAAATATACCTCGTTCGGAAAATGGAAAGAAGATTACTTTTAAACCATTTTTTAAAAATTAAAAAATGGGTAAAAATTTATTTAATAAACCATTTTATAATTTTAAAAACATATTTTTGTATATTTTATGGAAAATATGGACATGAAAGAGAAAGATTCTTGACCAAGTAGAAAAACAAGGGAAATTTTCCATAAATACATTATTTCGATATCTTGAGTACTTAAAGAGAGGAAAATGAAAGGAAAAATTGAAATTTATAGAAAAAACTAGATGTGAATGAAATATATTGGGTTTATTATATAAATCTCAAATAATTTCCCCAGTGAATACTTAACATAAACAATCTCGAATAATGATGAGATTGTGAAATAAACACTTACCTCAGGTTTGATTTCCTTCATATGTGTCTGAAACTCTAGTATAATAAATATATATTTATTATAAATCTACTAAGTAGCCATAATAATATATATCTTATCATATATTATTTAATTATAATATTTTATTACCATTTTATTAACAATTCTTTGTTAAAATCACTATTCTAGGTAATAACTGCTTCACTTTTGATATATGTTTTAGTTAGGTTGTTTTCATCCTTTACTTTGATAATTATTAAATAATATCAAAAAATTTAATCATATAATAATTATCATATTTATTCATTATATATTTATTTATAGTAATCCATAAATTTTATATATATAAAAATGAATAACAAAGTTCATGGAGACGGTAGGCCATATGTATGCATGAACACTAGTTTCGTTTTTCGACGGATTGAAAAAAAGAAAGGTAAATAGTAATTCATATTTTCAGAATAATTATAATATCATAGATATTATATATATTTATTAAATCAATCATTATTACCATCCATGTCAAAATAAAATGAAAAATGAATCACATCCCTTCATGGAGGTGGTAGTCTACACGTAGGCATAAGTGACGTTATCGTTTTCCTACATATTGGAAGGTAAGAAGGTATATGTGATATTATAGTTAAAAAAGTATAATTATATCATAAATATCATATATATACATTAAATTCATCATTATATCTAGTTATTATAGGTGGTGTTGGAAAATGAATTACATCGGTTCGTGAGACGGTAGTCCACCATACACACGATTGATCGCTTCACTTCCCATTTAATGGTAGAAGAGATGGATATAGTTTATTAAATTAACATAATAAAATATAATTATATTAAATATACCCATGTTATTATTTCATCATAGTTGAAGAATATTTCGAGGAGTTAGAATAATAAATAAAACAGATATGCATGGTTAAGAACTATACTGCTTCTTCACACAACCTCTTTAAGTTTATACTTAAAGCCTTACTAGGATAGTTTTATGATAAAAATATGGACCCTAGTTCACGAGGAGATATTTAAGGAAGGTATTTGGTTTGGTATTAGAAAAACCAAAAGTATCTTTAAGTGTGTTGGGTAAAGGAGAGTGGATGTCCTTTTATAAGTGGGAGAGATGACACACTTGAAATATTTGAAAAGAATAAAATATATTGACATCTTATTCACACCAAATAGTTCTAAAATGGAAAATAAACGAATAATAGATGATATAGAGTCTAATTATGGGCATAAAATATAACTTAGGCAAGTTTTTAGGTTATTTTAACCCTTATCTCTTTAGTTTAACTCCTGGTAAACCCATTTTAACCATAAGAATTATAACAAATTTTTACTATTTTTGACTATTCATTATGAAAAATTAAGTTAAACTTATTACCTAATATTAATTATTAAAATTAAAAATATAAAATCCATTTTATAAAATTCAATTCACATAAGTGACAGAATTTAATTTAAAATTAATCTACAAACATAACAAAAAGCGGGGTTTCAACGAAAATGTTTTCTCAAGTATGAAAAGTAATTATATCAAAATTAAACATAGAATTTATTCCAATGAAATAAATTGGATTAATAATAATATAATTTAACTAATTTTACTTATAAAACCATTTACAAAATTTAACTTCAAAAATTATTTAAATGGAAAGTCAATTTTTAATAAAAATTTGTATTTTTCACTATTCATCAAAAAATTAATCTTTTCAGAAAATTACCAAAAAATAACTCTATGATAATTTTGATATGTTGATTTGAAAACTTATGTTTATTTTTTTTTGAGTGGGAAAATCAAGAGGGGTGGGGGATGAATTGAGTTTCCAATAAAAAGTTCTGTTAAAAATAACGATATAAAAGCTTAAATCCCACAATTTTATAAATCACCTTGTTAATAAAAACAATAGTGATATATAATTTTACTTTTAAAATATATTCTCAAATGTGAGATCAAGGATTATTAAAAATAAATTTAAAATAAAACTTTAACTTTTGAAACTAAGTTACTTAATCAAACACTTTATATAAAACACATATTAAGATTCACTATCAAAGTGAGGTTCTATACATAAGTTTAAAAAAAAAATACATACATGTTTTGAAAATAGAATATACAAAAACAAATAAACACATGAAATAAATAAACATGGGGTTTGGTCTCAAGCCGAGACTTAATCCACTCTACTTAGAAATAACTCACTACCAAGTAGTTTATTATTAAATAAACTAATACACAACATGGATTGGGTTTTATAAACAATAGATCACAAGGATTTTTATACACAAAGCCTCTTCTATTGTTCTATCTGGGAGAAATGAAATAAATCAACTTCATGTAGGTAGTCTAGAAAAAGTATTATCTTCCACAATTCTTTATAAAATCATAGATAAGTAAGAGAGAGAGATAATATCTTTCAATCTATAGTTTAAATAAGAAGTTAGTGATTAATATTTACAAATAAAATGCACACACACAGATCAAAATTAAGTAAAAAAGAGTAAGATAAAGATATGAAATTGATTTATTAGAGTATGTTACTCTATTATTTTTTAGGTAGTTCATCTCTTCTCATTATTATATATTTATTTTTTAAATATATTCTAAGATATTTGAATGTTATTTGATACGTTGATTAAATTTTGGAATGGCATTATAGACATTAAAAACACAATAATGTTTCTTCATTTTTTCAAGAAAATTCTAATATATCTATTTTAATGTGATTATATCCATCACCACTTTTATACCTCACATCTTTAATCTTTTTAAAATTTCCTCTCAAAAAACTATCCATTAATAAATCATCATGAATATTGTTTCGTTTTTACATGAAATGTGTATTCTAGTTTTAATAATAACTGCTTCTAGGTAGTTTCCATTGGATTTATTTATGGAACCAGAAACTTCCAATAGTTCTTTATTTGAAGGGGAACTACTTTCTAGAGGTATCCGTTCATTAAGTTTGAACTTCATGATACTTAAGAACGTTCATTGTTCGTGAGGATGGGAGGTCAGACTCATTAAACCCTTTTGGGGAGAATTATTGTCTAATCCGAGACTCTCTTTGTAAATTTAAGATATTTTCATGAATCCTTATTAATTCACCAAGTATATCAAAATTATCCCTTGTAATTTTCAATCATTTTTAGCATGTGAAAATTTTAAAAATCATCCGTATGTATTCGGTGTTCTCCATCAATGGTATCCTCTCAAATACTACTTAGAGATTCTTTTAAACATCATTATGATGATACTGGATTTTATGCCACTCATCGGGGCATTGTGGAATTTATTTTCATCCAGGGAGATTAATGTTTGTTTTGATATTGGGATCGTGCCCCTAAAATGGGCTACCAACGTATCCTTGTGAAAGGAATCAGAACCATCGTAGTTCGGTGCCGTTTAATGGGACACGTCATAAATTTTAAGGTCATTTGATAAGGAACTCTAAGTGGAAGGTGCTTAGTCAAAACTTAGTGTGGGACTTATGCTGAAGCAGCCCAGGGAACATGGAAAGGATATGGGTTTCTGAGTAAGATTAGACCCTGTTAGTAATATGACCTAAGGAGAAAATGGTTGATTTGAATTATTGGGTTTGAACCTCAAGGAGGCTTTCTACGTATTCCATATGGATGGGAATCAAATCCCACGCAGTTTGACAAGTCTTATAGGAGAGTATGGTCCTTTGAGAGAGATGAGTTTGGGCTTACTTCCTGAAAAGTATGACTTGATTATTTGGGGTTTGATTTGGGGCTTATTCCTAAGGAGGATTCCCATATCAATGGAATTAGGTTTGGATTCCTAAGGAGGATATCTAGTGAGCTCAGGCCCTGAAAAGGCGTCCTATATATCCTAGTTTGAAAAATAATCAGAGTTTTTACAGTTCATTCCTTCATGAGTGTTTGTGTACATGTTGTAATCATAACGAATCTCTAATCCCACGTGAGTCATGCTCGGTTTGAGAAACAAGAGGATGTGAAAGATTAAACAATGACACTTGCACTATCAAAATTTTCCTCCTCGCTTGTGGAAGAGGGCGCACCTATGGTGGCAAGGGTGGACGAGGTCGAGGCGACTGTGTAAGAGGGAGAGGCGATGAGCCTTCCCTCTGTTCTATTTACATTGGACAAGGGTCCAATGTAAGGAGGAAGGTATGAAGGTTAGGGGCTTACACCAGGATGGATGCCCATGGTGATGAAGGCCAACGGGAGAGGGAAAGAGTAATGAAAGTCCCTGTGCCCATATCCCCTTTGGTCTTTTTTACCAAATAAGAGAGGAGGAGCAATTATGCTACCTCATGCAAGAAAAGATAGGGGCTTACCCCAATATGGTTGCCCTAAAATTTATCCTGGTAGGGGAGGGAGACTTCTACTATGCTTGCATGGAAAAGAAAATGTGAACTGTACCTTCCCTACCAGATACCTGAGGTTCTGGGCCATCTCTTCAAGAAGGGCGGGGTTAGGACCCAACCCTTCTCCAAACCAAGAACTTCCCAGCACTGTTCCTAGGATAAAATTCCATGTGACTATGGATATACAAACCCATATACATTCCATGAACCCTAACCACATTGTGAAGCAAATGTGGGAAACCTATGACTGTGGAAATACAAACCCAAATAGGAAACACACTGATGTGATTTTCCCAAAAGTTTGATAAGTCAGGAGGTTTTGGTAAAGGTCTCAATAGAATCCCTTTAAAACAAGGGATCCAAGGAATAAGAATCCTTACCATGAATGGATTTGAAGAAGGATTAATGGCTTATAGACTAAAGAGAGTAAGTGAATCAAAGAGGGTCACCCAAGTAGGTAAGGGCACCCAAGTATGGGCACGCAAGTAGTCTTGGGTGACCTAATGTTCACTAAAGTGACGAATAACCCGTATGGTAATAATTGGGCTAGACCTTGCTCAAGCCTTCAAGATTATTAACAGGTGATCCAAGAAGTGGGATGCTCAAGTTCCTATAGGAGGAATGGGAAGCGCACAATAATTTCTGATTTGGGGAGGTTGGGTGCTTTAAGAACGCAAGTATTATGGTTTTCAAACACTAAAAGGAATTAAGTCTAATGATCCTCCCTTAAATCCTCCACTCAAGGTGTTGAAAAAATACTTTGAAAGTTTCAGAAGACTGGGGTGAAGTACTAGGGCGACCATAGCAGCAATTGAGCTTCAGAGAAATTCTTCCATACAAATGAGGGCCCCAAGGGTCTATTTATAGGAAAATATTGGACCCTAGGCAAAAAAGGGAGTGGGTGTGCAAGTAGGATGTGTGACATATGGGGGGAATGCAAGTGGGTTGCGTGACATATTGGAGGCGTGCAAGTAGGCTGCGCGCCGATAGAGTTTTGGCTAGACTAAGGCGGAAAATAACTCATGCCTTTGAAAATATTGACTTTTATTTATGTATTTTCCCCTTTTTATTTCTAATGTATTCCATTTGTCATATTTTTAGACTCTTTGATAGAATGGGGTTTCAACAAAATCCCCCCCTCAATATTGGATTCGAAATGAAAAGAGGATCCTATACTGAGGTATGGTAATGAAGGACAAAGAAAAAGAGCGTTGGGTCACACAAGTTTTGGTGCTCAACTAGAATTGGGTGCACAAGTTTGCTATGAGTAAGACATCTATCTTGTAGGGTGACATGTGTCACTTTTATATAATGGCCTCACTTCCATGAAAAGTATCGCAACCTCTGAATTCTCATCTCTCGGTGTGCAATTTTTCTTCTATTCAGGCGATTCTATTTCACCGTGCTTATTCTGTACGTTTTTTAGCTACACGCTATAAGTGGGGCACTATACTTTGGAATCTACTTATACTTGCACACCAAGTTTTAAACTTTCGCACCTTAATGAATTTTCCAATTTTTTTTGTAAAACACCAAAAATGAACTTACTTTTAAAAGATGATCTCTATATTTTTGCAGGTTCAATGGATCCTAAAATAATTAGAACTGCTAATGAGCTCTCCAGCAAGAGGATTGATGACATGATCAATGTAGTTGGTCATGATTACTTTGAAGTTTTCAAAACCACCCTTCTATACTTATAAAAATATTTGAATAAGTATCATTTCAACTTTCCTTGAAGCACCTATTTTCCTTTGTGTAGCTATGGCCATTTATAGGATGCTAACATTCCAGATCCAAAGAACTATGTCCCACATTCTTGGTTTCAAGATTATACCAACTTCTCATCAACCAATGTTTCTATTAGGGGTTCATTTTATAATTCTAGGATAGTATAGAAAGTTCATATTATGCATCATAGCCCATGTGCTCCATATTTTAAGGCACATACACCCGAGATGTAGCCACACTACTATTCATCCATCTTTCAAGATTTGCAGACAGATCAGTCTAAGGGTTGGAAGAAAAGTTGGTACTTCTACCCAGGAGGAGGTGTAAAACCTACATGGATGTGGGAATACTGGGTGTGAAAGAATAGTAGGACCATTTCAAGTGTTGTGGGGATAGATTTCTACTCACTTTAGAACTTATGCTATATAAAGTGGAGTAAAAGTTTATGAAAGTTCTTTACGATCATTTGTTTAGGCCTTTTTTGGTATTTTAACCTTGTATTTGAATGCTTATGACATCAAGGCTAGATTGAGAATGCATAAGGAATTCCATTTCTTTCCTTATGGGAATCTTCCTATAGGGCGATTTGTTGATGATGGTACCGCCAGTTTGGAATTGAGGGAATATATGCTAGCTTGCAGAGATGGCCTATTGGCCACCAGAATAGAAGGAGAAATCATATGTGAGGCCTATGATACTTATAGATTTGCGCATAAATTAAAATGTCTATAACAGAATACTGTATCCCCTCCCATGGATGTCAGATTAGAGAAACACCCAATGGTTTCCCAATAACTATAATTGTTGACATCTGCAGATATGACTGGGGCAGTATTTAATTTAGCCATCACTGACACAATAAGCAGATTGACCATCTAGTATGCTGAAAACTAGGTTGCATCTTGCCCTAAAGGGGTATTAAATCAGGTCTCCCCTCGAGTGGGGATAAAGAGAAGTAGTAGGAAGGAACCCTGTCATTTAGAAGATAATTCTTCATCATCAGGGGCCGACTTGCAAGAATTAGAGGGTGGAGGGGACGATGCTCCAAATTCACCAAAGATACCTTGCGCCAGATATAATCCTCCTACTAGAATTAAAAGACCCACTCCATCAATCCCTACTGAAGTCATGTCAAGGCGACTAGTCACCATCATTCTGTAGAGCGGCGAGTTACATTTTCTAATCCTTCATCTGTGACTATGGGTGCTGGGAAGAAACTCAAGTCCAAGGTTGTAGGATCCTCCTCAAAACCCTCAGATATACATTCTGAATATATACCATTGGAGGCTATTCGAACATGGAAGAATATGTACTGTGATGCTAAAACCATGTTGATGGATCAGTGTGAAGGTCTACATATTCCAGGAGTAGGGGATTTGCGGGCTTGTTCTAAAATTATTTTTAAGGATAATCCCAATGAGGTAAGGACTTATATTCGAGAGCTATAAATGATTATATATGACATTGATGAATCAATTTCTACCACAAAGCAGGTAAAGGAAATGATAGATCATGGTACCACCAAAGAGATTAATCCTTCATTAGATGAAGAGTGGCATGACTTTGTAGATCATGAGGATGTAAGTTTCCTTTATCTCACATTCTCTTCCATTTTTAAACATGAAATTTAGTCAAAACATTGTTAATTAGGAGAAATATCATCTTAACTTCAGTTTGGTAAAGGAAAAACAACTAAAGTTCCTTCACCACAGTATAGACTTGGAGGCACTACTCTTGGAACTATTGGGTCACCCCCTGAATCAGGAGAAATATCTCAATGCCAACAGGACATAGAGGAGGAAATAGATAGGGTACTGGAATCTTCAAAACCTATCTTTATAGATGATGATGCAATCCCCCCAAAAAAGGCAAAGAAGCAAAAGCACTAAAGAAAGAAGGCCATGGTTAAGCGCTTTCTTAACAGTGGTAAGTCTCCTTGATAATCATGAATTTTAGTCTTTATTCATGATTTTTTTTAAAGTGGGTTCCCTAGACCCAAATTGTATTGTAATTTGATTACCATTACATGTATGCAATATTTTATAATACACGTGTGTTTATATTTCCATAATAGTGAAGATACTTCTGCATCCACTTTTTTTATGGCAATTTTCTTAGATTACATGTCGTATAAAGGGGGTATAGGAGATCCCAGGCTATAATGAGAACCCCGAGATACCATGAGAGTGATATTAATGTAATGTCCTATGGTCCAGTTACATCATTATGATAGGACACAGATGATGTGTGACCATCAGGTGTTTGGGGCTCATAAGCATTGAGACTTCATCTCATGAAGTTCACACTTGATGATCTCTAGTAGTTGAGATCATGAGGACAAACCCGCATAATAGGAACACTACATGTTTCAGGTATCATTGGTCATTCCTATCTACAGACATGTGTAATGGTCTCCAAACTTGAGATCATTATCAATGAATGTAGTTTAATTACATACATTTGATGCAAGGAAAAAACCATGGCGACAAAGCCATGGTGAGGTAGTTTGTATCGGGTACGTCATTAATGGTTTAACATTGATTGAATGATCGAGAAAGGATTTGTCGCTTCTGAGTTCAAGAAGAGTTATCTCGGGCCTGATTAGTTAGGATGGTTACACCTTAATTAAATCCATGGCCATGGTAGTGGAAGATAAGGCCGTCCGGACAAATCAACAAATAAAATAAAGCAAGATAAAGTATGATGACACTAGTGTGCATTCTGATTTATTGAGATATTGATGATGAAGAGATTATATTACACAGACCGTGTGCATAGGAAGGTAGTCATTTCTCTGACTTTACCTTGTCTCTATAGGGGCCTCAATGGGTTGCTATACCCCACTCTTGGTCGATGGATATTATTCACTACTATTGAGATAAGGACCTAGAGGGTCACACACAATAGCGCTTTGAGAATCTGCCCTTTTCTTTGAATAAGAATGTAGAACTTGGTGGGCCCCACCAAAGGGTCTGAGTACTATCCAATTTATATGGATCATCAAGTAATAAATAAATTATTTAATTATTCAATCTTGGAATAATATGTTTAATTTATTTATAACATGTATTTACAAGTGATTAGTAAATACAAGTATTGATATTATTCGAATGGATGTTAATATCCTAGGTTCGTTTAATATTAACAGGAGGTGTGAGTCGAGTTAAATACTCAATTTTATCACATAATATATTTAATATATATATATATATTATGAGAAAGTGATAAATTAGAAATATTATTTATGGCATAATTTTATTTGTCATAAATAATTATTTATAAAACTTATATAGCAGAAGTTTATTACATGAGGGATGGGAGAACACACCGCATGTTTTAAAAATTCCCTATATAAGTAAGAGAGATGATATTACCATGTAACTATTCATGTGTTGGGATTGATAGCTTCTCTCTCCTCTTGAAATAGAGAGAGAGAGTCTCTCAAGCGAAGGAAGATCTTCAAGTTCATCCATCTCAGATAGAATTTTCTTGCCTTGCGGTGATCGTTGCTGTGCTGAAGTGAGCATTGAAGATATGCGCTAGCACCTAGATCTCGACGAACAATGCATGAGAAGATTCGAGGGGCGTGTGTGGACGATATAGAGGGATTTAACGTCGGAGTCTTCAAGCAGCGATCACCGGTGTCCTGCGGCGGACTAGCACACATATGATCTGAACTAGGAACATGTTCAATTTAATTTTTCTGCTCTAAAAAATCAACGTGTGGCCCTCAGACTGTACCCGGATAGCTCACAGGAGTCGATGTCATAACGTCCCTCCGGTGATGCGAAAAACTTTAATTTCCCAGCCCACCAGCTTCCGCTGGGCGTCCTGGTACCTAAAAGTGTTATCAGAGGGATGTGTTATTTTTCAGAGTCAAAAGAAAAAAATTAATTGCATAAAATTTAAGTATTGGGATTAAATCAGTTCCAACGCAACTGACTGCGTGTTGATCCATTTTCAAATGGACAAGTTATGGTCATTTGAAAAATTTAATTGGATCAACTCGTCGGTTTAATTTTTCTTTGGATTAAGTTTTTGATAAGAACCCATTTTAATTTCATTAATGTGTTCTTCCAAATTACCGAAATCCAGCCATGCTTTGACAGAAATCCGGTAGCCAAAAATAATCCGAAAAGTTTAATTTTAGGAGATAAATAAAATAATATTATAATATATTTTATTTTATTTATCTCAAATTAAATTATTTTTTAAAGACTTGGGGTAAAGTCAAGTCTTCCTTTTTATTTATAAAAAAGGGAGACCAAGACCCATTTTGGGTTCAAATCTTCCTATTTATAAAAAAACAAAGGAAAGGTGGGTGTCCCTTTTTGTCAAAGGACAAAATTTTAAAAAAATAATAAAATAGAAGACCCAAGAGGGTCTTATCCTTCTTCACATGGTGCACCTGAGGGAGAAAACCCTAGCTGCGACCTCACAGCTAGACCAGCCTTGTCCCCTGCCGCCGGACCGCTGCCCCGCACCGCTCCCACTCTGGCCACCCCTCTGTCTCGTGCCGGATGAGCCTTGTACCGACCACCGCCCCGCCTCGGGTCACCGCCTCGCTCAGAACCCACCCTACGCTGCTTCCAGCAGTGCCAGACCAGCCTCCCCGAGCAGCTAGCCGGATGCTCGCCGCCTCGCCGTTGTCTCGCCGCCGCGCCGCGCCGGACCTGCCACGCCAGACCTACCGTGCCGGCCCAGCCTCCCCGAGCTGCCGGCCGGACGCCCGCCGCCTTGCTGCCTACCGGACGCCCGCCGCCTTACTTCCATCCCAATCCCGGCCGCACCGAACCAGGCTATCACCGGTCCAAGCAACACCGGACCAGGCCGCCGCCGATCCAGGTCACACCAGACCAGGCCGCCCCCCCGACAGCTGGCCGGAGCAGTGGGATGCCACCCATGCGGCTGGTCATAATGTTTCCCCACCTCCTCCTGCTCCCTTCACTCCTGGTCGAAAGATGCTGCCCCACATATGTCGCTAGACCGGGCCAACACGCCGTGGTCACACTACAGTCATGCCGTGGTCACGCCGCGGTCATGCCGTGGTCATGCCGCGGTCACGCCATGGTCACGCCGCGGTCACGCCGCGGTCACGCCGTGGTCATGCCGCGGTCATGCCACCATCACACCATGACACCACAGTCATGCCGTAGTTAGGTCGTGGTTATTCCACGGTCTCGCTGTGGTCACACTACAATTATGACGTGATTTGGCCCTGCTCTCGGACGACACCCCGCGGCGGTTCGCAGTCCTGTCGGACTCCTCCCCGGCTAGAGGTAACCGCATCTTAAATCAATTTTAATTAATTTAGTTTTTTAAATTAAA
Source organism: Viscum album (assembly GCA_963277665.1). Lineage (NCBI taxonomy): Eukaryota > Viridiplantae > Streptophyta > Magnoliopsida > Santalales > Viscaceae > Viscum > Viscum album. Next base: position 823,202,961 of record OY728123.1, read on the forward strand.
TTAATTAGAATTATTTTGGGGGTTTAAATTTATTTTAATCCAAAAAATTAATTTAATTAGAATTAAATTTAAATTAATATTTTAATTTAATTTTATAGTTAAAATTTAATTTATGGTTTAATTTAATTTTGGAATTTAAATTAAATTAAATAGTTGGAATTGATAAAAATATATTAATTGAATTTATTCAAATTCATTTAATTTATAAGGATCCCTCATACTATTTAAATTTCATTGTTGTTTAATTTTAACCGCGCTTTATAAATACCGACTGGTCTTGAGTAAGCGACCAAATTGTGTATGTCTGGTGTTTATTTTTTTATTTAATTATTTATTCAATGCATGCAATTATTGTAACATATGTTATGGTATAAAAAATATTAATAATGGTTTATATATGATGGAACTAGAGAACCCAATAATGGAAATCAATGACAAAAATAGCCAACATGACTCATATATCACCCGCTTATGGAACTCCAGGCTTGGTCTTGTAAATGAGAAGTGATTATGAAGATTGCAATAAGAAGGTTATCTAGACTCGGTACAGTTAGAACCCTTAGATGTATGTCAAGCTTGTTTACAAAGAAATATGACCAAATCACCTTTATTAGGAAAGGGAGAAAGAGCCAATGCAGTACTGGAATTAATACATACCGATGTATGTGGTCCATTTCTAGTAGAGGCAAGGGGTGATTTTCTATACTTCATTACTTTTATCGATGACTATAGTAGGTATGGCTATATCTACTTAATTCTGTATAAGTCAGATTACTTTAAGATATTTAAGGAATACTAAAATGAATTAGAAAACCAACTTGGTAAGAAGATAAAAGCACTCTGCTCAGATCGAGGCAGATAATATCTTAATCAAGATTTCATTGATCACTTGAAAGAGTGTGGGATATTATCCCAACTCACTCTTCCTTATACACCACAATGGAATGGTGTTAGTAAAAGGAGGAATATGACCTTGCTTGAAATGGTCAGATCAATGATGATTCATGAAACTCTTCCATTATCCTTTTGGGGATATACTTTGCAAACAATAGAATATACCCTTAACCGAGTACCAAATAAATCTGCAGATGGGATTCCATATTAGTTATGGTATGGAAAGAAACTCAGTCTGACACACATACATGTGTGGGGGTGCGAGACATTTTTCAAGACTTTACCAAGTGAAAAATTAGCATCCTGAAGCACCAAGTGCATCTTTATAGGTTATCCTAAAGAAACTAGAGGATATTACCTATATAACCCTTTAGATAGAAAAGTCATTGTGGAAAGATATTCCACATTTCTAGAAAGGGAACACATTTATATTGGAAATAGTGGGAGCAAGATTGACTTTGTTGAAATTAATTCTCTAGATGCACAAGAGTTTGTAGAGGAACAATCTCCACAAGAACAAGTGGAAGAAGAAGTTGTTCCTAAGACACAGATACTGCGTAGGTCTATACGAGAGGTTAGAGAACTAGAATGTTATGATTTTCTTATCACTGAGTCAGGTGACACATTATTCCTTGAGGATAATGAACCTCTAACCTAAAAGGAAGAATTAGAAGGCAAAGAAGATGCTAAATGGAAAGAAGCCATGAATTCTAAGATGAAGTCCATGTACCAAAATCAAACTTAGATTTTTGTAGACCCTCCAGCTAATGTAAAGGCCGTTGGAAGAAAATGGGTATTCAAGAAGAATCTAGACATGGATGGTGAGGTTAATAACTTTAAAGAAATAATTGTTGCAAAGGGTTTCATGCAACATCAAGGCATTGAATATGATGAAACATTCTCACCAGTAGCAATACTTAAATCCATCAGAATATTGCTTGAAATAGCAGCCTTTCATGATTATGAAATTTGGAAAATGGATGTCAAAATTGCTTTTTCTAAATGAGAAGTTGGTTGAATACATCTATATGACTCAACCCGAAGGGTTTGTCAAGTCAAAGAATGCCAATAAAGTATACAAGCTACATAGATCCATTTATGGATTGAAGCAGACATCAAGATCATGGAATGTTTGTTTTGATGAGACTATAAGAGATTTTGGTTTTTTCAAAAATGAAAGCTACCCTTGTGTCTATAAAAATGTTGAAGGGAATGCCATTGTTTTTGTAGTATTATATTTTGATGACATATTAATTACAGGAAACAAGGTTCAAGTCATACATTTAGTTAAGACTTGGTTAAATGAATGCTTCTCCATGAAAGACTTAGGTGAAGTAGCTTACATTCTAGGGATTAAGATCTATTGAGATAGATCTCAAAGCCTGCTTGGGCTAATTCAAAGTACATATATTGACAAGGTATGTAAAAGGTACAATATGGAACAATACAAGAGAGGATTGTTACCTATGTCACATGGTATAAATATCTCCTAGAAAATGTGTCCTCAAACACATGAGGAAATTGATAGAATGAGTAGAGCCCTTTATACTTCGGCAGTGGGTTCTATCATGTATGCCATGCTATGTACTATGTTTGATTCCACCTTTTCTTTAATAATGGTGGGTAAATATCAAGCCAATCCATGATAGCTGCATTGGAAAGCTGTTAAAACTATCCTAAAGTACTTGAGGTGTACTGAGGATATGTTCCTGGTGTATGGAGGAGATGAGGAAATAGTTGTGAGGGGATACACTGATGCTAATTTCCAGACAAATCATGATGATATTCAATCATAGTCAAGCTATATCTTTTTCCTGAATGGTGGTGCAGTGAGCTGGAGAAGCTCAAAGAAAGATATGGTTTCCGATTCAACAGCAGAGTCTGAATATATTGTAGCTTCCGATGCAAAAAAGGATGCAGTCTAGATACATAGTTTTATCTCATACATTGGTGTTGTGCCTAGCAGTGCAGACCCAATTCTGGTATATTGCAATAATACTACTGTAGTGGTGCTAGCCAAGGAGCCCAAGTCTCACCAGAGGACAAAGCATATTCTTTGGAAGTTTCATCTCTTGAAAGATTTTACTCAAATAGGTGATTCCATAGTAAGAAGATTAGACACAAAGGACAACATGGAAAACCCCATAACTAAATCCATTTCTCAGCAAAAGCATGATTATCATGTGAGAGATATTAGATTGAAACCTGTTAGCAGTTGGCTCTAGTTCAAGTGGGAATGTTGAAAGTGGTTTCCCTAGACCAAAATTGCATTGTACTTTGATTACCACTACATGTATGCAGTTTGTTATAATACATGTGTGCTTATATTGCCATAATAGTGAAGATACTTCTATATCCACTTTTTTTTTGGAAATTTACTTAGATTACATGTCGTATCAAGGGGGTATATCAGATCCCAGGCTATAATGAGAACCCCAAGATACCATGACAACAATCTTAAAGTAATGTCCTATGGTACTGTTACATCATTCTGATAGGACACAGATGATGTGTGACCATCAGGTGGTGGGGGCTCATAATCATTGATACTTCATCTCATGAAGTTCTCACTTGATGATCTATAGTAGTTGATATCATGAGGACAAACCTACATAATAGGAACACCACATGTTTTAGGTGTCACTGGTCTTTCCTATCTACGGACATGTGTAATGGTCTCCAGACTTGAGATCATTATCAATGAATTTCATTTAATTACGGACATTTGATGAAAGGTGAAAACCATGGAGACAAAGTCATGGAAAGGTAGTTTGTATTCGGTACATCATTAATGGAATCACATTGATTGAATTATCGAGAATAGATTTGTTGCTTTTGATTTCAGGAAGAGATATCTCAGGCCTGGTTGATTAGGATGGTTGCACCTTCATTAAATCCATGGCCATGGTAGTGTAAGGTAAGACTGTCCAGGAAATAAACAAATAAAATAAAGCAAGATAAAGTATGATGACACTAGTGTGCATTCTACTTTATTAAGATATCGATGACAAATAGATTATATTACACAGACCATGTTCGTAGGAAGGTAGTCATTTCTCTGACTTTACCTTTTCTCTATAGGGGCCTCGATGGGTTCTTAGACCCCGCTCTTGGTCAGTGGATATTATTCACTACTATTGAGATAAGGACCTAGAGGGTCACACACAATGGCGCTTTGAGAATCTACCCTATTATGTGAATAGGAATGTAGAACTTGGTGGGCCTCGCCAAAGGGTCCAAGTACTATCCAAGTTTTATGGATCACCAAGTAATAAATAAATTCTTTAATTATTCAAGCTTGGAATAATATGTTGAATTTATTTATATCATGTATTTACAAGTGATTAGTAAATACAAGTATTAATATTTTTAAAATGGATGTTAATATCCTAGGTTCCTTTAATATTAAAAGGAGGTGTGAGTCAAGTTAAAGACTCAAGTTTATCATGTAATATATTTAATATATATATATATATATATATTACGAGAAAGTGATAAATTATAAATATTATTCATGGCATAATTTTATTTGTTATAAATAATTATTTATAACACTAATATAGTATAAGTTTATTACATGGGGGCTGGGAGCGTACACCACATGTTTTAAACATTCCCTATATACGTAAGATAGAGGATCTTCCCATGTAACTATTCATGTATTGGGATTTAGATCTTCTCTCTCTTCCTGGAACTGAGAGAGAGAGAGTATCTCAAGCAAAGGAAGATCTTCAAGTTCATCCATCTCAGATCGAAGTTTCTTGCCTTGTGGAGATCATTGCTACACTGAAGTGAGCATTGAAGATCCGCCCTAGCACCCAGATCTTGATGAATGGAACACGAGTAGATTTGAGAGGCATGTGTGGATGATCTAGAGGGCTTCGACATCAGAGTCTTCGAGAAACGATTGTCGGCGTCCTGCGGTGGACTAGCACACGTCTGATATGAACTAGGTAAATGTTCAATTTACTTTTTGTGCTCTAAAAAATCAATGCATGGTCCTCAGACATTACTAGGATAGCTCACCAGAGTCGACGTCATAACGTCTCTCCAGGGATGTGAAAATTTTTAATTTCCCGGCCCACCAGCTTCCACTACGCGTCCCGATACCTAACAAAAAAGTGTTTAAACTTTTTAAGATTACAAGGGATTATTCTATTTCTTCCTTGAAAGAAACTACTGATAAGATTTAAGGATTCGTAGAAGGTGCTACTGAGTAGGCACAAATTCCTGCAAATCCAATGGTTCTTAAAGAGGAATTGAAGCCAAAGGAGCCAACATTTGTTCGCAACATTGCTCCCATTCTAGCTATGAGAGGAGAGGAACCTTCTGGTAAATTAATAATACTTCATAAGCCATCAAATGAAACAATAGATAACTTCAATTCTATGATACTTTTAGGTTTATCACATGCCCTAGAACATCTAGTAACAACTGATGTTGACCCCACAATTGTTGATGAAGAAGCTACTCGAGGTCAAAGGTTTCTAGAGGAAGGTTGTGAAGAAAACACGCCAAGTTCTCCCATGAGTGAGACTAAACTGGGATCTGAGATATCATTAGATGAAATGATGAACCTTGGAATGTATTTTGAAGAAATATTAGAACATGGTAATATATCAAATTCTTTAGAAGATTTTGGATTTCCTTATATAGAATCAACTGGAAATGATTTCTCAGTATTCGTCCTATTAATATTCTTATGATTAACTTGCTAATCATGATTTATTGAAATATGTAGTTCCATATGAAGAAACTACTGTCGCAATGGTACATAAAGGAAGTGTTGATATTAACGTCAACCCCACCATTGTGGAGACATTGACTTAGGAGGATCTTGAGATAACAGGTCTTCCTAAGATTCACTTTGAAAATCCTGAGCATATTAAAGATAACACTCCTCATCTAGAGACATCAAACAAAATTTCTGAAACTAAGAACATTGGGGAGGATTCTTCTCAAACTACTGACCTACATATAGGGCTATCAACTTCATTGGATAGGTCTGGAGGTGAAGCCTCTGCATTAGTACAAACAACATTGGAAGGTGGAGAAACTATTTTTCAAGAAGGAACAAAACATGGCACTTCTTTAAGTGCATTATTCCCAGAATATACCCCTCCTTATGATAGTGATTCGGAATCAAACCCAAAACTACAGAATGCTCTTCGTCTTGCTCATCGGAAAGCATGAAAAAACATCTGGAAGATAATATATGAGATGCCCTTTAAGGAATTGGCTTCAAATATTTCACGACTTTCATCTCTGTTTATCACACTAGGATTTGGAGGTTTTGAATATCGTGAAATTCATATTATGGTGAAAGAGATTATATAGAGGAGGGAGCAAGAGAAAAATCTTCGACAAGAATTGATAAAAGACAAACTTTCAATCAATATTGAAGATTTCCAAGAAGCACTATCCCAAACTGAGGCTAATCATAATGAAAAGTTGAAGGGACTCATGCAGACAATTAAAGAAAAGTCTATCCAGCAACTGTGCCTTCAACAGGAGTTAGAGATCATTATAGGGGAGCTTGACCAGCTTCATAGATCATTAGGATAAGTCTAGAAGGATGTTGCAAAAGCCATTGTAGATTCTAGAGAAGCACTTCATCATGTTGAAGAGAGAGAGGCTGGTCAAATAGACAAACTTCAACAAGTAGTTGATGGGTATCAAGAGGCTGTCAAAAAAATGAGGAATTATGTAGAAATCCTTTTGTAATTTCTGAGAGATAGACTCTAATTTGTGGATTCTCCTCTATGAAACCTTTTCATAAATGAAAAGTATTTTTTATTTAATCATTTGTGTTTTCACTTTCGCTAACTGCTTTTGTTTTACCTAGGCCATTGGGCCCAGTAATCATAGTTTGATTTTTTTCTGGGGTTATATGGATAAACCCACAAACTTTACATCTCTTGACTTTTTATTACTCAATATTACCTAAACCAGACAAAATGCATGTTTAGTGGGATGAGACTCGACTTTTTTTTCAGAGTTCCCTTTATGGGTTCTCAATCTAATGAGTACCAAGTCTTTCGTTGTTTGGTAGTTTAGTGTCATGCATGTTGGACTATAATGGGATAATATTTAGGGTCTAATAGCTTTGAACATAAACTTTGAATTAGATCCCAAACAAAACTCCATGGCTAATAATTGCTTTAATATTCTTTAAATATTTCCAAGGGGAATCTTGAGACATGATTTTTCTGGTCACCAAATTTAAAACCTATATAAACATAAGAGGTTTCTTTTCCAGGAATGAAGTTAACATTATTTGAAAAACCCATTATAGGGGATGTGTTATGCCGGGCCAACTAGGGCATATGCTACATAGCCAAATAGTGACATCTTTTCACTGATAGGCCTGTTATGTAGGCAACTTATGCAAGGCCGCCTAAGGGAACATGCTGCATAGTCAAACAAAAGAGCTCTTTGAAGTTTAACATTTTGCTATTGATAGATTGGGAAAAATAAGATTTGGGCGACTCAAGACCACAGTGGGTGGTTTTGCTAAGGAAAGGAATTTTAAGAATGAAAGGGATATTTTACACTGAAATATGTCATGGATAGGAAAAACATTTCTATAAAAATTTGGTTTATGAATAATGTTAAAGATTTATCAGAAAGGGGAATTTATGATATCATATTATGTAGTTTTAAGTCATGTAGTGAGGAAATTATGTGACTTTTACTCAAGGTCTTTAGCTCTGACCAAAGGTATGAGATTCTCCCAATTTCTTGATAATTTGTTTTGAAATATACTATCATGTTCAGGTATGGAAGGGAAAATGGTAAACTATGATTTGGGAATTTTTTTTGAATCCAAAGGAAGATATGGAAAAAAGGCTAAAGGCATTAGAGGAAGCCTTTACTAAGAAAAAAGTTACCATTATTTGAAAAACCAGTTATCGGGGCTATATTATATAGGGACAACTAGGGAATATGCTGCATATCCAAATAGTGGAATCTTTTGACTGAAAGACCTATTATATAGTCAACTTATGCAAGGCCGCCTAAGGGAACATGCTGCATAGTCAAACAAAAGATCTATTTTAAGTTTGACATTTTATTGATACAAGCTGAAGAAAGATTATGGAGATTCTGATTTTCTGAATCAGAAAGTTTGGTTTACTGGGAAGGGTACCTGAATATGGAGAGGGAATTTCCAACCAATATTTCCAAATAATAGAAGGAATAGGACTCCTACGAAGGTTTGACCCAAACATAGGAATTATGGTGTCTGTAGTTTTAGGTCATACAACTTAGACCAGAAATGGAAACAATATATAATATGTGTCCAAGTGATTTCAAGGTTATTTCATATTTTATTGAAAACATGGTGAGGGAAATGTGTAAAACATGGTCTTGAAGACTTTCATATTGGGGGAAAGATAATGGGACAAATATACTTAAATGACTATTTTAAAATATATATTCTTGTATATTGTCATCAAAGATTAAAGGGGACAAAGATACTATAACCAAGAATGAAGTTACCATTATTTGACAAACCCGTTATGGGGGTTGTCTTATGCAGGCCCAACTAGGGCATATGCTACATAGCCTAATAGTGGCATCTTTTGACTAACATGCCTGTTATGGAGGCAACTTATGCAAGGCCGCCTAAGGGAACATGCTGCATAGTCAAGCAAAAGAGTTCTTAAATATTGTAAACACTATCACCAGAAACCATAAGAAGGATCTAGAAATATTCAAGATTAAGAGTGTGAAATATGGAAGGGAATTTTTCTCAATGCACATGAGAAATATTTGAATAAATATTGGCCATGAGTTTGACGTCCTTTACATATATTTGACTCATATGTAAAATATATACTTTCTTTGTTTCCTCTGAATTAATATTGTGATGTGCAGTTTTAAGTCATGCAATGAGGACATTATACTATGAAGTTTTAAGTAATTCAATGAGGAAATTATACTATAAAGTTTTAAGTCATGCAATGAGTACATTATACTATGCAGTTTTAAGTCATGCAGTGAGGACATTATACTATGCAGTTTTAAGTAATGCAGTGAGGACATTATACTATGCAGTTTTAAGTCATGCAGTGAGGACATTATACTATGAAGTTTTAAGTCATGCAGTGAGGACATTGATAGCCCCATAATAAATTGAAACACCTTATTTATATAAAGAATACCTCTACCCAATTCCTAATCCCACGTGAGCTATGCTCGGTGTGAGAAACAAGGAGTAGTAAGGGTTTCTTTTACAATGAAAATGTGACGCAAGTGAAGAATAGGGGTGCTATATTTCCATGTAGTTTAACATTATGTGGTAAGGACGACAATGAAACAATGTGAAAGGAAAGAAATATTGTAACTAGATTATGGGATAAAACCCATGTTTCACTATGTGTCTTGCTCGGGAAAGAATCAAGTCATACATAGTTCTTAAAAAATTCCCTATGCAGATTTGATTCTTATAAAAGAAATAAAGGTTTTTTTTATCACAGCTGGACCCAAGATTAGAGATCTAGGCATCTATATGTATCTTAAATAGATGATAATAAAACTGCACATAGTTATTTAAACAATCATTTCCTCACGCTAATTGATTTTGACATAAAGATTGGGGGATTTTGACACATTCTGAGAGAACGGTAAATCTTAAGACATAAAATGGTATAAGGACCAAATCATATATCTTAAGGAAACACTATGTATAGATCTGATTCATATACAAGAGGAGAAAAGAAAATATAAATATTTTGTGATTGTGGCTGAGCCCAAAATTGGAGATTTAGGCGTCTCTACGTATCTCATTGGAAAATGAGAATCAAGCCATATGTAGTTCTTGAAATAAGGTCTCTATGAAGATATGAATCAGACATAGGAAAGAGAGGGACTCATGTGCCACTAAAGAGTAGCGATGATGTCAATTATGTTTGCTTATGGAAGCTTATAATGTTAAATAGATAAAATGTTAGTTGTACAAATGATGTCATGTAGTTTAACATCATGTGACAAGGACGAAGACGTTACACATTTTAACATCATGCAACATGGACACTTATGGTTGTTATTTAGTTTAATGTCTTGCAACTAGGACATGGGGGCTATGCAATTTTATGTCTTGCAGCAATGACATTTTACTGTGCAGTTTAAAGTCTTGCAGTGAAGATTAATGTGCACAACTGCACAAAGTATTTCTTCAAGAATCTCACATTGGTTGGAGTTGTAATAAGCTCTCCAAACATTGAGATTAAGGCATAAAATCCATTTTAATATACCTTATGTATGGAATAAGGTCCTTCCCACTTTGGCTCATGTTTTAGAGGTTTATTTCCTAGTATCATTGGAGTCCTAAAGAACAATACCAATTCTCCTTGAAGAATTATCTAGAGGCAAAATTTCTTGTTAAAAGATCATGCTATTCTATTCTGATAGACTTCTAGGTGATGCAAAGTATGAAATCCTTTCTCTTCTAATCGTTCTTACTCATTTAACCATTTATGAGACCTCTCATATGTAGACAACTGATCATAAATTTTAACTCTTAGTGAAGGAAATTTCATTTCAATTAGTAAAACTGATTTGGTTATATATACCAATAAATAAGGCGTTTCTTGGGTAGCAGTACAAGTAGTTGTTCGATAAGCCCCTAAAGCATTAAAAAGTTTATCAGGCCATGATTTCTTATCTTTATCAACCATATTATGGAGTATATTTGATAGGGCCTTATTGAAGGCCTCTATCTTTCCATTGGCCGCCGCATGATAGCGAGATGAATGGTTGGATTTGATATTATGTTCCTCATATAACTATTTTACCTCAGCAGAACACAAATTAGTGCCATTATCCATCAAAATGGTATGAGAGACACCAAATATGGTGATGATATTAGTTTTGACAAAACTAACAATGCTATTGGCTCCGACTTCCTTGAGAGGTATTGCCTCATCCCATTTATAGAAGAAGTCAGTAGCAGTGAGAATACACTTGAACTGCTTAGCTGTGGCTAGAGGATAAGGCCATACTACATCTATTCCCCATGTGGAAAATGGCCAGGAGTATTTAGACGTATGTAGAAACTCCGGGGGTTGATGAATGAAGTTGGAATGCACTTGGAAGGGTTGAATTTTTTTAGTGAAATCTGTACAATCCTACATCATTGAAGGACAAAAGTATCCAAGCCTTTGGATCTGATTAGAGAGTCTGTGCCCAGAATGGTGGGAACCACAAACTCCTAAATGTACTTCTTTCATGACAGCTACAGTCTCTTCTCCGTCCATACATCTGAAGAGGATTCCATAAAATCCTCGCTTGTAGAGGATATTTTGGTGGTCTGGACTATCATAAAGAGTGAAATTGGATGCTCGTCATCAGATCTATTATTTTTCAGCCCTATCTATTGGAAGTATCCCATTTTGAATATATTCCATGATGGATGTTCTCCATCCCATGGTATGACCATATGGTTCATAAATAGGGCTAATTTCATTAATCTCCTCCATTCTGGTTTGAAACAATGGTAAAACCACATGATGATGGGTTATGTGAATGATTGTCTCATCCTGATTTGGATATGCCAAGGCTATAGCTGCATTAGCCAGTGCATCTGCTTAAGCATTTTGTGATTGCGAGACATAAGATAATGTCGGATCTGAGGGAAATTCAGCCATTAACCCTATGATGTAATCACATAAAGGGACTAACTCTTCTTTTCTGATATAATATCCCCCATTAATTTGTTTGATTACCAATTATGAATCACCTTTCACCTTTAAATGATCCATTTTCACCTGAAGGGCCAATTCCAAACCTATGAGGAGAGCTTGATATTCTTCCTCATTGTTGGTACCAACTTCTGACAACAGGAAGGAATATAGAAATATTTCCTTTTCTTAGGAAATAAGGACAATTCCTAACCTAACTTTTTTGAGTTTAGGGTTTTCCATTATTTTCCCTGTTGGAATTCTAGAAGCACCATCCAAATACATTTCCCATGTTTGGAAATTATCCTGAATATAGAAGATCTCTTCATTAGGAAGTTCAGTATAAAATGATGTATCTTCTGTAGATGGATTCTATTCAAGGAAGTCAGCCAGAGCTTAGCCTTTTATTGCCTTTTAAGGCACAAACTGGATATCAAACTATTGCAAAATAACCGCCCACCATTCTAGACACCCTGTAAGCATAGGAAGAATGAGGATAAATTTGAGTAGATTATTGTGAGACACCAACTGGACTTCACAATGTTGCAGGCAGTGCCTCAATTTTTGAACTGCAAAAAATAATACTAGGCATCACTTTTCAATACTTGAATATTGAGTTTCCGTGTCAAGTATAGTTCGACTGAGATAGTAATGACTGTTTTTATTCCTAGTATCATTCTTTTGGGTGAGGAAGGAACCTAGTGATCGTTCTAAAGCTGTCACGTAGAGAATAAGTGGTCTTCCTTAAATAGGTGGCATTAATACCAGTGGACTCAAGAGATATTTCTTAAGGGTATCAAATGCTTCTTGTAAGACTTCAATCCATTGGTAGGTGATTACCTTCTTTATTAATATGGTTAGGGTAAACACTTGATTGCTAAATTGGCGATAAAGAACCAAATATAGGCCAAGTGTACTTGGATTCCTTTTAATTCTTTCAAAATTTGAGGAGGTGACATACCGAGGATTTTTTTTCTCAATATCAACTTCAATACCATGATGGCGTACAATGAAGCCATGAAAATTTCCCGAGGTTACCCCGAAATCACATTTCAAAGGGTTCATCTTCAAACTATGTTGATGAAGTTTATTGAATATAGTATCCAAATCAGCCAAGTGATTGGAACGTTGTCTGTATTTGACCACCAAATCATCCACATAACATTCAAAAAATTTCCCTAAGAAGGGTTTGAAGATATGGTGCATGGAACGCTGGTATATTGCACCTACATTCTTTAAGCCAAAGGGTATTACCTAATAGAAAAGAACACCTTGAGGGGATATAGAGGATGTAGATTCTTTATCCTCTGGGGCCATATGGATTTTATTATACCCAGAGTAGCTGTCCATGAAGGAAAGAGCTTCATAGCCAGCCGTTGCATCAATTAAAATCTCTGTAATCAGAAATGGAAAATCATCTTTAGGACAATACTGATTAAGAACTCTAAAATCAATGCAAAATCTAATTTTTACATTCTTATTTTTCACTGGGAAAATGTTGTCCAGCCATTTGGGATACTGAACTTCCCTAACAAAGTTATCCTTTATAAGCTTATCAACTTCAACTTCAATTTTAGAGGCATGAGTTGGGTGTGTTATTCTTGCTGCCCACTTGAATCCATGATTTTATTCTGTAAAACCCAAATTATGGGTGGCTACATCAAGATTAAGACCTAGAATATATGTATAATTCCAAGAAACTATATCTTGATGTTGCTCTAGAAATGAATTATACACCTATTGCTCTTTAGAGGTCATGGAAGCACTAATTAGAGTGGGGTGTGGATCTTATTCTGTACCCATATTTATTTCTCTGAGCTCATCCATAGTGGTAGAGAAACCTTACTCAAATGTCGGAGGAGAATCCCTGGGATCTTCCTCTTCTTCTTCATTATGCGTTACCTCTTCTGTTTCCACTTTCATAGTAGATGACGAGGCAAAACTTCCAGAGTTAGGGGAGGAGTCAGTATTTGAACATCCTGAAGAAGAGGCCACCATATCTGACCCTAATGATAATGAATGGTTTTCCTGTGGTAATAAAGAGGAAATGATGGATTGAGAATAAACGTATTTGTCTTATTCTAGCATTGCTACAATTTCTTCTAATATGATTAATGAAGTAAAGGCTTTATGTAATTTAGTGGATGAAATGAAGACATCTCCATTTAAGCTTCCATCACTATTTGGTGAATTAAAAATTTCTCCCATGTTGTCAGGATGAGTTTCCATAATTGACATTATGGAAGTTTCTGGATAACAGCTTGGATTTGGTTTTACCCTTTCAATTTGATCAATGGGTAGCACATAATTTATACTCAAATGCATAAATGGATTTTCTAGGATCTTTTCCAGTCCATTTGGAGCATTAACTATGGTTATTTACTTTGTCATGGATTTCATTCGTTTTGTGTGATAAAAATATTCCTTAATGTATTGAGATTCACATGTTTTGAACGGAGCCTTGTCACCATACATTGTCCTGATTTGAACATTGAAATAGTACTAAAGACATTGGTGGTATGACGAAGGTATGGATGCATGTTGATGTAGCCAAGGCCTTCCAAGAAGAATATTGAATGATGTGTCCTGATGAACAACCATGAAATATGAATTATACACAAGATATCAAAACTAAGTTCTGAGTGTAATCTCGCCCAGAGGTTCTTGTTCATTCTTATCATACCCTTGAAACATTAAAGTGGAAGGAGATAAATCAGATTTAGTCAATCCAAATTGATGAAGTGTACGAACGAGAATGAGTTTGACCCCAGAGCCATTATTAATGAAGGATCATCAGATGTCTATGTCATTAACCTTTACAGACAAATACAAAGGTCTGATATGTCCATGTACAACATCATCTTCAAATTAATCTATAAAAGATATGACTGCATGAAATTCTTCAGTATCATTCTCTATACGATAAACCTTAGCAGCAACAACTTCAGTTTCAAACTCTCGAGGACTTGACAAAGCCTCAATCAATACCTCTCAAAGATATTTTGATAGATTCAAAGCATCCAGAATTGATAACTTAGATGGTACTTGGGTCAATTGTTTCAAGAAATCATACTTTTGGTCCAAAGGTATGCTTTTTACAGCATGAAGATGTAGTTTTATATGTTCTTTGGAAGTTGATGCTTATTATGTAGCCATATTCTGTGTCAGAGAAGAATCTGGAAATACTCCTGGCTTTGGTAGATTAGATCAATTAGGTCTATTCACTTTCTGAGAAGAAGACTGTGTATCTTCTAATCAGTCTTCCAAAATAATTGTGTCTGAACCGAACTTGTCTTTCCTGGAAGAAACTACTTGTTCTTGTTGATCCCATAGAAGGTCTCTTCCATGAGTTTCTGCCGCATATATGGTTCAATCACGGGTAGAGTTAAAATGGTGATTTTTATAATTCTCACATCTTCCCCTGTATCCTTGACCTTGGTCTCTTCCTCTAGTTTCCCAATTAGTTACAAGGAATTATGGATCATTATAATCAGAATCACCATTGATATAAGGATTATTTAAATGGGTAACATTAATAGAACCAGAGATCAATTCTTCACCTGAAGAAGATTCTTCTTGACAGGTTAATTCTGGTTGATCCATTTGGTGGGGCGGTGCCCGTGCTTTTGAAATAGATGGCATAAAATCTTCCAGGGTCAAGGAAAACTTTGGCCTTGACATGAGATCATCTTCTTCTGACGACTCTTTATCCTTATAATCACTTCATTTTATTGAGGAATGACCTTTTGATGAAGGTGGTTTTACTATGGTAAGAGTGGCAGAAAACACAATCATTTGTTTCAACCATGTTTGTAAAATTTCATGATTCTGGTTGATCATTTTCCTGATCATCAAATCATCCTATTTCTACACATTCTTACTTTTGACCTCTTACCATTCATCTTCTTCCTCTGGATCAGTAGCAGTAACACATGCTACTTGATCTGATGAACTTTTCAGTTTTACTTTCCTAGAGTCTACTATCTTTTGAAAGAGGTCCTTGAAAACAAAACATTCCTAGATGGGATGGCCTAACATCTGGTGAAAGGGAAAATCATTCAGAAGAACTTTATCTCCATATTTATTTGGTTTCTTTGACCTTGGAAACTAAACCAAATTGTTTTCTAGAGTTGAGATGAATTAACCAATAACTTGTTCATTACAGGAAGAATAAGCTTTGTTCTTTAATTCCTCAAGTAGTTTCTGCATTTGATCTATTTAATCATCTTGATGCGGCAGTCATTTCTACTGATGCTTAGGAGGCAGAGTCCTTCAGTATGATGAAGGTCTGGAAGTAGAAGTAGGTACAAGTGACTTCTTGAGTGTGACTTTAGCATATTCTTCCATTCCTATCCTCCTCCTCAGAGTTGATGGAATTACATGAGTTTTAGCCTTAGTTTTTATAATAGAGTCTTCTATCTATTGAGCGATTGAAGTAAGGTATTGAAACCCTCATGTGTATTTCATAGGGATCAATGGTGTGTGTAACTCATCACATAGATTTTCCACAAAAATTGGTAGAAACTATTCTTGAGGGAGTTCTAGACTTAAGGAATATGTTAATCCTTTCCATCAAGAAATGGAATTTGAAACTCTTTCATTCTCCCATTGTTTACAATTAGCAAGATAAAAAACTATCATTTTTGGTAGCTTTGAGCTAAATTGAAGAAGAAATTTGTAACAGAGATCTTACCATCCAATAATTGATCGGGATTGTAAACTTGTATACCAGACAAAAGATGGTCCTTGTAATGACTATACAAAACACCTAAGCTTTACTGCTTCTTGTTACTGAGAAGTTCCCATCACGAGATCACAATAAGAAATAAAATGTGTTAAGTATTTTTCTGGATCTCCTGAACCATTAAATATTGGGAATGTGGTATTCCAAAAATTTGGTGGGGGAGGAATTTCATCCACCCATTTAGGGAAAAATCTCTTTTCTAGCTGAACTGATGCATGTATTTCCTCAATAGCTTCCAATCGAGTCGTTAATGCCTCAATTGTGTTCATAATCATTTGGGGAATATCCGGATGAGCTGGATTTTGTGCAGTTATACCAGCTGGATCTTGAGTTGGGGAAAAGACTAGAAAAACCACTAATGGTGGTGCTGATATCTTCCTTGGATAACCCACGGGAATAGGCCTATTAGGATGTGTTTGATCCTACCTTGATTGTGTACCCAGTGGAGGGAATTCATTATCTGCATCTGTAGTTACTACAAATCCTCTTTACTGAGGAAATCCCATATGATTTTCAAGTTGAGGACCTACCTGGGGAGTACGTCTAGCAGAAATGCTCTTTTGAAGTAACTCTATTTTGAGTATTTTCAACTCTTTCATTTCCTCTTCTTTCTATGAAAATCTCTTTTCAAGAGAAAGAGATTGACCTTCTCCAGTGGAAAAGTGATATGTGATCTAACTTTTTTACTTTACCCTTCTTAGATTCCTTTTGGAGAGGGGAAAGTTGGTTATTTGAAGGCATACCTAGATTCTGGGTAAGCCTCTGATTTCGGGTGGACACACCTTCTTAATTTTCCTTGGTGTGTACCGTATTATAGACAAGAAATTCATCTTCTAATTCCCCTAAACTGGCATTTTCTGGAGGATCTTCTGTAGTGGTGTTAATGACATTTACTGATGCATAATGCTTCGATGGTATTCTATCAGTTTTTTTGCGAGATCACATTCCTTTTTATCTTCCATGAGACTTCATTATCCTATATGATGAATTCCCTAGAACTTTTTGGCGGAAAGTAACCTGAAGGGAATCCTCAGATAGTTCAATTGTACGATCTCCTTGTAGCTTCTTTCCTAATTGGGAGAAAACTGCCTTTGGTTGAGGAGGGGATTACAGATGTGAAAAATCCTCCATCCCTATAGACTAGGGTTGTTCCGATTATTATTCTTCATCAAATCTTTGAACTTTGTTGAATGAATTTGAAGGTTGAATTAAATTATCCACTGAACTTGCAAGCTTGGGTGATTCTTGAACTGCTATGACTAAAATTCGTGTAACTACTCTTCTGATTTTTCGGATTTTGGTTCGGACATTAGGTAGGTTCATCATCCAACAACCACTTAAATCACTTGTTTCAGAAGATCACTGTTCTATTTCAGACATTTTCATTCTATGATGGCTGACATCCTCTAAACGGGATGCCTTCTCAATATTCTATAATGCTTGATGTAAAAGTAACTCAACAACTTCTTTTCTTTGGGCCTGACTTTGATGAGAACTGGTTGAGGCCTATTCTTGAGCGTGCATTTGATTACATACAAAACCTATTGATTGGGGTTGACTGTGGGTAATAACATTGCATGAGGCCACTTTTGGCATACTTTTTCTGATTTTGAAGTGCAGTGAAATGCAATTCTCTATATGCACCCCATCCTCTGATACAAACACTAAATGGGGAATCATAAATTAACTGGTGTAGACTCTTTAGATCATTGAGACATGAACGCTGAAGGGTTCTCTGCTATTTTTCAACCTTTGTATGTTAGGAAACTGAGAGACATGCCAATTCAATTTGGCGTTTCAACCCTTCTATTACCTTTACATAATTTTTATATTCATCATATGGTAATACTTTGGTTTTCAAATGATGAAGATTTTTCCATAAGTTGAGGTGGATGTCATGAATGCAATCTTCTATCATCAATTCTAAAATGTTATAGTGAGAATTTTACAAAGGCCAGAACATGACTGGTATTTCTCCTTTGGCCAATTGTTTTCTCATGTTTAACATATCTTCATCGTCTTTCACTAGAGGTTTATCCACTTGGTCTATCCAAAGTTAATGCTCTGTATTAGAAGACAAATGACTCAAGGGAGGTTCAGAGAATGACCTTTCCCTTAAGATGTCTTCTAGTTGAGAAAGTGTTTCACCTATAAATAACAATGCATCAGACATGACTGGCCTTGTGTTTGCAAGTACCCCGAGATAGGAGGGATATATCATCGCTACATTATCAATTATAAAATTGTATTGACAATGATAAATACTACTACAGATAGGACTTTCACAGTGAATGAAATCATGGGGAGGATCACCATGACGGATTACAGCGAGGGATAAATATTCTTGCTCATTGGTATTCTAGACATAGAGAGGGTTTCCATGGCTCTCATCTAGAGATAAGCACTATGGATTGCCTGAATTTTCACGAATCAAGCCTTCATGATGAAGTGTATGACGAGGAACTTCATAATTACAACTACCACTCCCAAAATTTAGTAATGAGAGGGTAGAATCTTGAGCTGCAACAGATAAATGTCTGGGGGCTTCAAGATCTCCATCATTAAGAGGATCCAAATCATAGATTGACTCTTGATTTTCCAACATTTCTTGGTGAGACTTCTTCTTGGATGTTCTCTTATACTTATTTGGGGCCACTTGCTGGGAAAAGTGGTTATCACGAGCAAGTGTATGTGCCTGCCTTGGAGTGGTTATCAGAACGGATTGATTAACTCTAATTGTAAAGGGTGTATATTCCCTATCTTGTTGTCCATATAATATGGGGTAGTATGCCCCATGTCCTTCCTAGACTAGAAAAGAGGTGTGTATCTGCTCCGGGATGGCATGCCGATGTGTCATACCATGTGTGGAGAAAAATTTATGTGTATGTTCCCCTGATACTACTAAAGTAGTTGTTATAATATCCTAGAATGCTTCCAGAATATATATGGGGAATTGCGTCTTCCCTTTAACCATTTACAAGATGTTTTTGGTGACTTCAGCAGCCAGAATGAGAATATACTTCCATTCCGTATCTGGAGTAGATGTATGTGTCTGCTTCCATCCTCCTTTTCCTATCAATGGATATTGACAGTACTCATGCATGGGGGCAGAGAGTTGGGTCTCCCAAAATTTGTCGTCGGAGCATTCCGACCGAATTCTCCAGGTGCTACCAAACGAAACTATTGGAATGCTTGATGAACATTGAAAGGTGTGTGTGCCTACTGGCTATTCTTGTCAAGTATGGTTGACGGACTTCCTTTAATACTAGAAGACGAGAATGCTGATATAATTGGTGATTGTAAATAGGTGTGTGTTCCTATTTACCAGTTGCCACCATATTAGATTGGTGAGCTTCTTTAAATGCAGTCAAACGAGCCCGCTGAGTGGCTGATAACTTGTAAACAGGTGTATGTTCCTATTCATGGTACTCCTCTGATTTTATCTAGTGGGATTGGTGGGTTGCTTCCAGATGATTTTTTTGAATAGAAAAATTAGGACGGACGGGTGTATGTGCCCGTTAATTGTTTTCCATCAAGTTAGGTTGATGAGCTTCTCCGGAAGGGGTAGTGGTATGCTCCCTATTGACTGGACATTGTCCCTAGCGGTTTGTCTTTCATGCCCTGGTCTAAGAGACCTAGGACGAACGTCGAAAGGCAACACCCCCATCATTTTGGGGGTTTACTACTACGTGATTCTGCTGGCGGCGATTGCTGGTGAGGTTCCTCAGGAAATACTCCTGCATTCTTGAATCGAGGCCTTGAGTGAACACTTGATCCACCTACCTATATTACAGGAGGGATTGATTGTTTCATTCTAGGTATAAGGACTCGAAACGGTTAAAGATGGTGGTTGACACCATCTTCTTCGTGATCATTGGTCATTGTTGTCCAGATGATCGAGGATTGTTATTGACCTGGAGGGCTTTATGGGAAGCCTCCAAAGTCAGTATTATACCATGCCAATGATATTCCTTTACCAGAACATTAGAGACCTAGCATTAAAGATGCTGGATTAGTGATGACGTCCTTACCATGGATGGATATCCAACTTGAGCAATGGTCGGGAAGTTCAAAGATGTTGTCTTGGAGAAATAAATTTTTGGAATGAAGGGAATTCTTAGAAGAAAAACTTGAAAACAACAACAGAATCCATAAAGAAAAATCTTTTTAGATGGATACATGCATGATTGATTCCTTTTTATATCCTTCCTTTATCAATTTATAGGGTCCTAACAGGTGGGTAACATTATTAACTTGGTTAAGGATTCATGTTGAGTTCACCATTTTTGTTTCGTTGTTCCTTGAAACATGTATTTTAGTTTTAAGAATCACTACTTACGGGCAGTTTCCATTAGATTTATTTATGGAACCGGAAAATTTCAACAGTTCTTTATCTGAAGGGGACCTACTTTCCAAAGGAAAGCATTAATTAAGTTTTAACTTCACTATACTTAAGAACGTGCATTGGTCGAGAGGATGGGAGGTTGGACTCATCACACCCTTTTGGGGGGAATTATTGTCTACTCTGGGACTCTCTTTGTAAATTTAAGATATTTTCATGAATCCTTATTAATTCACTAATTATATCATAAGTATCCCATGGAATTTTCAATCATTTATTTATCATGTGAAAAGTTTAAAAATCATCCATATGTATTCTAGGTTCTGCATCAATGGTTTCCTCTTATATACTACTTATAGATTATTTTAATCATTATTATGATGATACTAGTTTTTAAGCCACTCAGCGGGGCACTCTAGAATTTATTTTCATCAAGGGAGAAAAATGTTTGTTTTGATCTTGGGATTGTGCCCATAAAATGAGCTACCTATGTATCTTTGTGTAAGGAATCAGAACCCTTGTAGTTCGGTGCCGCTTAATAGGACACATCATACCTTTTAAGGTAATGTGATAAGGACCTCTAAGCAGAAGGTTCTTGGTCAAAACTTAGTATGGTACTTATTCTGAAGCAGCCCAAGGAACTTTGAAAGGATATGGGTTTCTGAGTAAGATTAGAACCTATTAGGAATATGGACCAAGGAGAACAGGGTTGATTTGAAGTAATGGGTTTGAACCTCAAGGAGGCTTCCTAGGCATCCCATATGTATGGGAATCAAATCACACTTAGTTTGATAAGTCTCATAGGAGAGTATGGACCTTTGAAGGAGATGGTTTTGGGATTACTTCCCGGAAAGGATTCCTTGATGATTTAGGGTTTAATTTGGGGGTTATTCCTAAGGAGGATGCCTAGATTAATGTAATTAGGGTTGGATTATTGAGGAGGATATCCAGTGAGCTTGGGCCCTGAAAAGGATTCCTACGTATCCTGGTTTGAACAGAAATCAGAGTTATCATAGTTCATTCCTTCATGAGTGTTTGTGTACATGTTGTAATCATCACAAATATCTAAGCCCACGTGAGTCATGCTCAATGTTTGAAACAAGAGGATGTGAAAAATTCAACAATGACACTTGCACTTTCAAATTTTTCCTCCTCTGCTGGTGGAAGAGGGTGCACCTATGGCGGTGATGGTGGACGAGGTTGAGGTGACTGTGGAAGAGGGCGAGGTGACGAGCCTTACCTATATTCTATTTACATTGGACAAGGGTCCAATGTAAGGAGGAAGGGATGGAGGTTAGGGGCTTACACCAGGATGGATTACCATGGTGACAAAGCACAACAGAATAGGAAAAGGGAAATGAAAGTCCCTGCGCCCATCTCCCTTTTGGTCTTTGGTGCTGAAGAAGAGATGAGGAGAAATGATTATACCTCCTACAAGAAAAGCTATGGGATTACGCCATGATGGTTTCCCTAAAATTGATCCTGGTAGTGGAGGAATACTTCTCCTATTCTTATGTGGAAAAGAAAAGGTGAACCGTACCTTTCACACTAGAGACCTGAGGTTCTAATCCATCTCTTCGAGAAGGGAGGGGTCAGGACCCAACCCTTCTACGAACTAAGAACTTCCCAGTACTATTCCTGGGAGAAATGTGCATGTGACTATGGATATAAAAACCCATAGACATTCCATGAACCCTAACCCCATTTTGAAACAAATGCGGGAAACCTCTGACTGTGGAAGTACAAACCCAAGTAAGAGACATGCTGATGTGCCTTTCTCAAAGGTTTAATAAGTCAAGTGGTTTTGGTAAAGGTCTCAACATAATCTATTTAAAACAAGGGATCCAAGGAAGAAGAAGCCTTTCCATGAATGTCTTTGAAGAAGGCTTGATGATTTATAGACTGAAGAGAGTAAGTGAATCAAAGATGGGCACCCAAGTAGGTAAGGGCACGCACGTATGGGAATGCAAGTAGGATTGGGCAACCTGATGTTCATTTAAGCGATGAAAAAACTATATGGTAATACTTGGGAGAGACCTTTCTCAAGCCTTCAAGATTATTCATAGGTGATCTCAAAAGTGGGGTGCTCAAGTTCCTGTAGGAGGAATGGGTGGCGTGCAAGTATTTCTGATTTGGGGAGGTTGAGCGCTTTAGGCGCGCAAGTGTTATGGTTTTCAAACACTAAAAGGACTTAAGTCCAATGATCCTCCCTTAAATACTCTTCTCAAGGTGTTGAAAAACTACCTTGAAAGTTTCAAGAGACTGAGGCGAAGTACTAGGGTGACCAGAGTAGTAATTGAGCTTCGGGGAAATTTGTCCATTAAAATGAGGGCCCCAAGGGTCTATTTATAGGAAAATATTGGACCATGGGAAAAGCAAGAAGTGGGCATGAAAGTAGGATACACGACATATATGGGGGAGCCCAACTGGGCTGTGTGACATATTGGAGGTTCACAAGTAGGCTGTGCGCCGACAGAGTTTTGGCTAGACTAAGGCGGCCAAAAACTCATGCCTTTGAAAATCATGACTTTTCTTTTTGTATTTTCCCCATTTTTCTTTATAATGGATTCCCTTTGTCATATTTTTAGACTCTTTGATGAAATGGGGTTTCAATAAATATCCTCTTATTTTGGAATAAAAATATGACTCCTTGACTATTTATGATATATACAAAATTTTGAACAAAAAAATGGGTGGTTTAGTATTTAAAATAATAATAATATAATAATTACCTTTAGTTATAGTCGATTTAAAGTTCCATGTCAGTGTTGATGGTAATTTTAGTTTTCCACATTAGTATCCACATTATAATTTATAGTTGTTTCTATACATGGGATTTTATGATATTTTGTATTTTCAATCATAGGTTCTTATGGTCATTCTATTTGTACTTGTGGCTAGTCATCTATTATTATGGTCAAAATCTCTTTATTTGTTGATAATTTTATGCTTAAGATTGATATTTTGTTCATGTGGTCAATAAAATTAGATTTTCAGTCAATATGGTCATTTTTCATTTATTCCATAGTCAATATGATGTTCGTACGACCGTTTTATGACTTTGTAAAAACCTGAGATCTTTGGTAATTGATTGGATGATAACACATGGTCTCTTGATTCTATCATATGGTCACTACAATTGATTAAATATCCTAAATCTAAGAACATGATTTTTATATGAGGTATGGATCCTTTAATTTTTGGATTAATTATTTATTTTGGGCCTATTATGGATGAATAATGAGTTCATGGATAATTTGGTGGGTGTTCAGGGATTTTTCGGCACTCAGAACCTGGACCGATTGAAGAAACTATTGGGCCGCATGGTTAGTAGAAACCATGCGGCCCAACCCGCATGGTTCCTCCTAATAGTTCAGGGAATTTCATAGGGGGAAGATGGGTGCACAATCATCCCTAACTATGTTCCCAGGGCCACACACCCATGTGAGATGGTCTGCAATATTTAAAAGATCCATATACATGGTTGGTGCATGATTTCTAAAACTGTGTGACCAAATAATATGGGGTCCCTCCTTAGTTAGTGGGAGGTTAATGGTTGGTGCATAGTTTATCCAATCACACTGCTAAACCATGCCACCCCATAATTTTTTTTGGCGATTTTACCAAAATACCCTTAAATTCTATTCTACTCCCCCTTTCTTATTTCTCTCCTATAGCAGACAAGAGGCCTTATGTTCCTCCTGGATGAGCTCCCACCTTAATTATAACCTAGTTTTATTGATTACATCACTGTTTGGACTCTAATTCAACTTTTTATCATCACATTGGATTTCTATAGGTAATCTCTTAAATCCTTAGGCTTAGTTCTTCACTTGTCTTCCTCTCAATGACAACATCTTGATGTAGAATCATATTCCCTATTTTTAGAGCATTGATTCCTTCTTCCATTCTTATGATCCAGGAAAAAATAAAGTCCTATACTGGATGAGGAGAGTTATATAGGCTCGAGGTAGGTGGTATATGACTTATCCCTCAAGTCTCACTATTCTATAAACTACCATCATTGTGCGCATGCCGATTTCAATGAGCATTTCCTATAAAATTCCCATGATATGTTAGTAATAATTATGATTATATTCTAGATCCCCTTTTATATGTTCATCACATAATTAGAGTTTATGACCTCAACATAAACCACCCCAATTAGGGTGTTTTATTGTTTATACCTTTAGTGGATTTTATATTACTATTCTCACCACCGTTTGGGTGTGATATGAATTGTCCTAAATAAAGGCAAGTGTTTTAATTAAACGAATGAATTGTGAATGTTTAGAACATGTATTGTTATCACTTGAACCTTATAAGGTAAGTGTTCTAATTAATTAATGAACCTTTAAAATGTTAAATGGAAAGTATATTTATAGATATCACTGGACCTTTTTAATATAATTTAACTGAATATGGTTTCATGTCCTCAGGACACCTTTTCATGTTTATGAAAGGTAAATGAATGAACCTAATAAATGAATATGTAATTAAAGTAATAAAAAGTTTCATGTCCTATTTATCCTTTTCACTTAGTATAAAAGGCAATGGAATGAACCAATTGACCTATATTAAATAATGAGTTATGTTTATGGTGCCTATTGTATTTGGAATTTTTATCTTTATAGTAGTAGTCAAACTTGAGCCAACCTTGGATTCCTAAGTGAATTCCTTGATCACCAAGCGGATTCCATTCTAATTTAAGGAGATAGTTTCCAAGGGAGATACCAACATTGTAACATGGTCCTTTTCTACTAGAAGATTCCTGAAATAATTATATAGGATTGCTTCACTATTTTATATATTATTAGGATGCCTTGGATACACTCATTGGATCCATCTTGATGTATTCAAACACATGGAACCATGGATTCCCCCCATTTTTCTTAGTCAAGATTAGCCTGTTTTATCTTGGATGAGATCCTTAGACTCAATTAGATACTTTTATAGTGGAATTACTTGGTAGATGGACCTTATATTACACTAAAATACTTTTATTGCAAGACTAAATGAGTTATTACTATGAGTTTCCTAACCCCAGAGGTAAAGGATACCTTGGTTATACCTTCAATTATCTTTTATTATTATCATGATATAATATAAATGCTAATTACACCTCACATGAATCATATATATAAACTGAACTTAAATTAATTAGTTAAATGATCTCATGTTCAAAGACATTACTAACTGAGGATGAAGAAGGATTGGGTTATTATTTTTATACTAATTTACATTTATATATACCTACACACTACTCAGTTTATATTCACAAACCAAATTTTATAAATGCCATTGTTGATGGCCTACTATGATTTTCTTACACCCTATCCAGTCTATTGTTGGTACCCTTGTAGATTATATGTATGAAGGTGTTGATAAGGGGAAGAAAACCTCTTTAGAAACATAACCTAGATTTCTTGAATTTGGATGGAGCTTGGTAGTAGACGACTGAGCCATTGCTCGGGAAGCTTGGGTATTTTTTGGATTCTTTTTTCTACTTTTGTATATCATGTATTTCTTGATACCATGTATACCTATATTCTAGTTTTATAGATATATGACATACATCATTATCTTTTGTATATGATATTATTCAACTTTGAGTTGATTATTATTGATGTTTTTTCATTCCTATCTCCCACTTCTAGTTTTTTTATTCATTATCATGCTTCCACTATTGTTATACATATGTTATATTATAATATATCTTCTATGATAAAATCTGATATGATGGTGTATTATTCCCATAGACACACCCTAGGCCCTCTCTTCTAGTTGACAGCCTCTGGCATATAGGGAGACATGCTTGAGGAAATGTGACCCACTAGACCGGGGAACCTTTGAGGGGAACCTGGTTCAATATTTCTCAATAAACTCATCCCGATTGATCAGATGATACTGAGGTTGATTGTTTATATAATGTGGTCATTTCTAGACATAGAAAAATTCAGTTAGAATATTTTTTATTTCTAAAAATACAAAATGAATTATAATGAACATAAACATGATTTTTGATTATTAAAACAAGGAATTTCTAGACTAATCCAATAATCTCATTCTTTTGATGATCACAAATCATGTCATAAATATCCATACAAAAAACTTAATTAGAAATTGTATTATACATATTACTAAACTTTTGAGATTATCAAATATAATTCAAAAAGGTTTAGAGATTAAAATGAAATTGAATAAAAAGTAATAATAAACTAAAAAAATAAGAAAAAAATAAATTGAAATTCCATTAAAGATATAAAAAGGTTTAAAAAAATCCATATTAGAGTCTACTAAAAATATGATCTTTTAGGAATGGTAGGGTCCTTTCCTTTTCCAATATTAGAAGCATGAGTAAATGGAAAAATAGAAGGAGACCCTAGAATGGATATATCATTAGAAACTAGAACTATGTGAGAAAGAGATTAAGAAAGTGAGAGATCAAAAGGTCATTTTGGAGGTATAGGTGAGGTCGAGTATGCATAAACTGACATGGAAGTTGTAGCTGAAATGAAATAAAAGAGAGGCACTAGAAAAGTAGGAGGTTCCAATATAGGGGTATTTGAAACATATATATAAGGTTCCAATATCCTCATGATATCAGATACCACTCTTGTGTTGTGATCCATTATTTGAATAAACTCATATTTATCTAATGTAAACTGATTTAGAAGAGGATTAATTTACAATAAATTCTCTACTATAGCTATAAAATCAACAGTTATATGTGGAATTTTTAAATTTCTAGAAAAATACAGGAACTAAGTCTTAAGATCAACCTTAGTGGAGATTTTTTATATATAATACTTAATTTAATACTTGATTATATGTTTATATTTGGTAGTCTTGGTGGTATCATCTTTAATAAAATCATATTTATTTTCACCATGAGAAAAAATTATCATATGGACTTGATTTCTTATATCATTTAGATTCTCAAGTATATTCAAAATTTATGCATGAATCAAACTTCAAATCAAGTTTTCATCAACTAAAATTGAAATAGGGGGAGGTTCTAAAATAGATGTTGAAGGTTGAGTAGGAATGTTAATCAATTAAAGATAACTTTTATCCATAGGATCCATTATATCTTACATATATTTTCTTGGAGTGCTCTTATTTGAATTTGAAAACTTTACATTTCCCTTCTAAAAGAACAGTCTTCTTGATGCGTATGATCTATTTTTAGAAACAAATTTGGATGAAGATGTGCATTAAATTTTTTAATAGTGTAAATAATATCATCCTTGTGGTCCATATTATTTGAAAAATTGATAATCAAGAAAATATGATCTAACGACTTCAAAAGGTCATTCTTAAACTCAATAAGATCTTTAAAGGTTAGAACTAGAGAAGACTCAGAAGATGGTCCAAATTCTTGAGATAGATTAGTTCTAGATAGAGTGGAAGTAACTTTATGAAAATGATCATCTCATAGATTAGATAAATGAGTAGTAAAATTTGAAGGATTTTTTATGGAGACCCTTTAGGTGAAAAAATTATTGGATATTTTTCAATCTCTCTTAATGAGGCCTCATATTCATGCATAAAATATTCCATATCAATAACTTATGTCCTTAGAGAAGAGTCATAGACAATATATTCTTGAAAGGTATATTCAAAAACATCTATCTGAGAGGGTGTAGTATACAGGAGTTTTAAAAAATACTCACTAGACATAGGCTTGACTAAAATTTTTGGAGTAGGAGTTGAGGGTTGCTCGGGCAAAACAAGTTCTTCTTTGGAAATAATAAGAGCATTGCCTCCTAGATTTGGTGAATCTCCAAAATATTATTTATAATCATCATTATTGATATTCTCATTATATTAATTAGAACCTTTATCAGATTTATACTTCTCACCACCTTATTATCTACCATTTTTCCAATAGGTTCAACACCAATTGTTTCAGCAACAACTGATGGAGCAGGAATATCTATATCAAGGAATGGATTGTATAGAGGATTTTTTTTCACTAGAAGGATAAGTTCTGAAAATTATAGATTTCCCTATCTCAAACATAGTTGAACTCTCTACTAGTTTATTATCCCCATCCTTATCACTTTTAGAGTCTAAGATAATTGGTCTAAACAACACAAATCTAGGAATTCTATCCCCCACATCAGCTACACTTGCTTCTACAATAGGTTTAACTAACATAGAAACAATAGTTTCTTTTTATAATTTAATTATAATATCAAAAGACCAAGGAATATCAATAATAATTGGAACTTATTCCCTTATGTTCTCTTATACAATAGGAACTTTAACACAAGTACTTTTTGAGGTTTCCTCAAAATAGCCTCTTTATTCATTATCTAGATTGACAATAGCTTCAGATTATACTTAATTAGAGGAGTAATTGAATTTAAATATTTCATCTATTTAAAACCAATATCAATTATATATCTTTAACTAGTGGTATTAGAAAATAATTTGAATATTTTATATAGTTTATCCTCATTTTCACCCCTATCTTTTTCTATGGATTCCAAAAAATATTCATTCTCTTACAGGTAGTCTAATTTGGATTGACACCATTTGGAACCATTTTCCTTTTAACTCTTATAGGAACTAATATCTTTGGTTCTAAAAAGACAAAAATTAACTTAGGGTATGGATGTTTATTGAACCTAGATGATGACTTGGTCAACCCTTCCATATGAATTATTAAGAAATGAGGCAAGCTAATCTGAATACCATAAAACATCTGATACAGAAAGAAAAAATATTAATATCTAATAGAATTGAAATATTCCTTCCTTGAGTAGATACAATACTAAATAAACTTTAACAAGATTCTAAAGTATGTACTTATCTCACTACCAATAGGTATTTAGTTTATTTTTTTATTCATTAGTTAATATACAGAATTTCCAATCATAAAATAGTTAAAATCTATTGGATATAAGCTCTAGAAGTCCTCATATTCTCCAATATGGGGGAATATTAGATAGTCATCCTATAAGGTTAGGGTAGACTCAAATTCTTGAACATCATTGACTATTCAAATAACATCTTTATATTCACGATATTCAAAAACTATTTTTAGATAAAACTATATGATTTGGCATAATTAGAAATTTCAATCTTCATCTAAAAATAAACCAATCCAGTTATGATGCAAAAATGATTTATAGATAAATGAATTTCTAGTTTTGAACCATTAAAAGTACCCCTATATTTCATCTATAACTTCATGAGAAAGAAGGATCAACTTCAAAATATTCTTTGACTCAGTTGAGTTGGATTTTGATCTCTTGGATAATTTGGGGGTGTCATATCCAAATGATCACTTCATCTTGATTGAGTATGATGAGAATTACAACTTGAGTTCTTGAAATTTAAATAAATAGGGTTTGAAAAGTGGATTTTGGTTCGGATTTATAATTGGTGTGATGATACAATTATGATTTTCACTTCAATCATTTTGGTATTTATTTATATAGAAATGTGTGGGAAACAACAACCATATTTTTTTTCATACGATATAATAAAATAAGTAAATAACTAAATATATGACTCATTCAAAATAAGACGTATAATATTAGATAAAATAAAAAAATATTTATAAAAAAATTTCAACTAAAATTAATTATACCTAATTCATTTTTGATATAATTTTTTCTCTCACTATTCAAAGGCCTTGTAAAAATATCAGCACATTGATGTTCTGTAATAATGAATTGTAGTGTGATATCTACTTTTTGAAATGATGTCTCATTTTTTTTTCATATATCAATATTATTTGTTCTATAATGTGATATAGGATTATTAGAAATGTTAATGGAACTTTTATTGTTAGAATTTATTGGTACATGTCAAAACTGATATCTGTAGTCTAATAATGTTTGTTTCATCCATAGAATTTGTGCACAATAACTACCTATAACTTTGTACTCAGCTTCACTAGTATATAATTAAACAAAATTTTGTTTCTTATTAAACCATGTAACTAAATATTTTCCCAAAAGGTGACCTTTTTTGTAAGTGATTTTTTTTATCTAATTTAAAACCCCCAAAATCAGCTTTTGAATAACTAAATAATCTAAACACATGCCCTTTTGGGTAAAACAATCCTAATATGGCTGTATTTTTGAGGTATTCGAAAATTATTTTCATACAAATTAAATGATATCATTTTGGGTTTGATTGAAAAGGTTCACACATTAACACACTAATCATAATATCAGGTTGGTTAATAGTTAATTATAGTAAGATTCCAATCACACCTCTATAAGTGGTTTGATCAACTGGGTTTCTAGTTTCATCAAGATCTAGTTTAAAATTTGTGTTTATGGGAGTATCACTATTTTTTATACTTTCCATACCAAAATGATGTAAAATATATTTAGCGTACTTTATTTGATTTAAAATTATTAATTCTTTATTTTGAATGATTTGAAATCAAAGAAAGAATTTTAATTCACCCATTAAACTCATTTGAAATTCATTTTTCATCATTTTTGAAAATTTAGTACATAAATAATTTTTTTAAGATATAGTGATAATATCATCAATATAAATTTGTATTACTAAAAAATATTTTGAATTTAGTTTTATAAATAGAGTAGGGTCAACTATTCCTTTTGTAAAACCTTTAAAAATTAAAAAAGAGATGAGCCTATTATAAAAATATCTAGGATCTTATTTTTAACAATATAATTTTTTTTTAATTTAAAAAAATTATTTGGAAAGAGTGGGTTTTGAAATATAGGGGTTATTCAAAAAAAATACTCAACTATGTAGCCATTTAATAATCCTCTGTTTACATCCATTTTATATAAGTTAAAATCCAAATGTTCTTTATAGGTAAGGGGTATTATAATGAATTCAAGTCTAGATACTAGTGAAAATGTTTCCTCATAGTCAATACCTTCTTCTTGACTGTATCCTTGTGAAACCAATATTTGGTTTATTCCTTATTATAGTGAATTGATCATCTAACTTTTTTATAAACACCCATTTAGTTTCAATAGATAGGTAGTTCTTGGGTCTTTCAACTAGTTAATAGAATTTATTTCTTTCAAATTTATTAAGCTCTTATTACATTTCTATTACCTAGAATTTATCATAAATTGATTTTATGATGTTATTAGGTTTAAGTTGTGACATAAAATCTTGCTGTTCAACTTGGTTTCTAATAGAATCACTAGTTTGAGTTCCTTTATAAAGGTATCCAACAACAACATTTAAGGGATGGTCATTGTGAGTCCTTACTTCTCTAGGTATTGAAGTATCTACAACCTAAATTTCATTTATTTGTTAATATTCAAACTGTTCATCAGAATTGGAAGATTTTTCTATATGTTTTATATAATCTTTATTATATTTGGTATTGATATCAATATTTTAAAGGTCCTCATCAAGGTTATCTAAAGGAGTCTTTGGTTTATGTGGTTATGCCTCATAAAACTTGACATGTACATATTCTTCCACAACATTGGTTCTTTTATTGAATAACTTGTATGAGTTACTGGATATAGAATATCCAAGGAAAATTCCTTCATCACTCTTGGTTGAAAAATTTTCAAAATTCATCTTTGTATTGAGTATAAATACATTACAACCAAAATATCTAAAGTAATTAAATTTTAACTTTATAAAATTCTATAATTCATATGGGGTTTTCTTTAAATGAAGTATAATTATAACTCTATTAATTATATAAAAATTTGTGGTCATAGCTTCTGCTAAAAAATAAACAGGTAAATAATACTCATTTAGTATGGTCCAGTAAATTTCTTGAAGAGTTATATTTCTTTTTTATTGTCACGACCCGTCCTCGGGGCCCATGCCGTGACTACCCCAAGCCCGCCTTCCATAGGCCAGGGGCTGGCGACTAGCACCAAGGCATAAATTCCTGATAAAAAGGGAAGACATTGCCTTTGTAAAGTAAAAAAACACCACAGAGCAAGCAAGAAGAAGAAGTAAACACTAAGTAAAAGCTGGTACAACAATAAGTGCGGAAAAGTAAGTGTGCCAGTATACAAACCCAAACTGAAAGTAAAGTACAACTGGAAGGGAAAACAGCAACTGAAAAGTAAAGCCGCAACGCCGAGCTATCCACTAGAAATCCCTCCTGAAGGGTGAGAACAAATAGCCTCCTATGCTCCTCGGGTCCAGCCGACCGCTCTGAGTACGTCCCGTCCAGTGGTCCACCTCCAGGTACCGTCATGCTCTGCAAGCCTCAACCACGATCAGCGCTGTCCGTCGTCGGCAACCAACACAACGTAGTGCGGGCATATCCCGTGCAGGGGTGAGTATAAGCTACTCAGTAGGGACCCCGAGACCCCCAAAGGTCTCCCAGAATCCACAAAGGATAATCCACAAAGGAAAGATACAATCACGAAGTAACATCCGACACTGCTCAGGTATATGCGCATACATATACCTAAGTCATAAATTCTTGTTCGGCTCCAACATCCGAACCCAAGTACAACCCAGTCCACACAGGAAAGAAAAACGTAAATCCACATAGGATAACACAACACAATCCACAATGGAAAGCAAACAGGATTCAATTCACACAGGTATACTTCTTCGTATGATGATAGAGATGATCAGATATATCCACTAATTCATCTAAGTCATCGGACCCACAAAGGATCGATAGGTACTAACCCCCGCAATGACCCAGAAAGGGTCTGAACCACAAAGGATCGATAGGTAACTAACCCCCGCAATGACCCAGGAAGGGTCTGAACAACACAAGATCGATAGGTAACTAACCCCCGCAAAGACCCACACAGGATCGGACCCACACAGGATCAATAGGTAACTAACCCCCACAAAGACCCACACAGGATCGGACCCACACAGGATCTGTAGGCACCGGCTCACACAGAACCGCTGAGCGCTGACCCACAGAGGATCAGACCCACACAGGATCGGTAGCACTGATCCACGTAGGATCGCTGAGTGCTGTAGTCGTCTCTGTAGAATCCACTGAGGATCTCTGTACAGTCGTCGTCGTCGTCACAGTCGCAAATGCAGCCAGCACTAGGGTTCCCGCACACAGCAAACTCGTTCGGAAGGGTCCGCTCCATGAGCCGTGAGGCGGATACATCAACTGACACATAGTCCAGAGTTGATGTATCCAAAACTTTCGTATCGTCAACAGGAACTCAATGTCGCAGATGACACGTCAATCGGACGCCCGGTCTGAGAGTTATTGGCTTTTTCGTCTCAGGGGTCCGGTTGGTTTTTAAGGCAAAACCAAGCCGACCGTACTCCACCTGCATCCAAAACTTAGGCGGAGTAAGCCAAAAGATCCGTCTCACTTAGAGGAATCCAACAAAGTTGACGGCACGTCAATCGGACGTCTGGAGCTTAAGATATGAGCGTTTCCGCTCTGATGGCCCGGTTGGTTTCGTGTACGAACCAACCCGGCCGAACCCAAGTATTCCTAAACCTTGAGTGCGATATACCGAAACGACCATCTCGATCCGAGGATCGCATCGCAACTGACGGTGCGTCGATTGGAGGCCCATAACACAAGTTATGGGCGTCTGACCGGAAAAGATTCGGTATTAAGGGGTTCGGGCCCGGTCCGACCCAGCCCGATACCCCTGGGGTCGACCCGGACCGGGTCCGGGTCCAGCCCGCATGGGCGTGGCCCGGTCCGGCAGGCGCGGCACGGCCCGACTGGCGCGGCCCGACAGGCGCGACACGACCCGGCCGGTGCGGCCAAACCCGGTTGGCGCGGCGCGGCGCGGCCCGGCCTGGGCACGGGGGGGGGGGGGGGGGGGCTGCCCCCTTGGTTGCAACCGCGACCCCCCCTTTAAAGGGAGCTGTTTTGCTGGCCGGCCGGGGGTTTGAACCCCCGGCTTCCTCATGTCCGGCCGGCCCACCCCGGCCAGCCGGTTTCTGCCACCACAGGACCGGCGACGGCCGGTCCCCTCCCTGCTCCGACACCGGCATCCCGGAACCGGCCGCCGGTCACCCTGCTCAGCCGCGGCCCAAAACCGACC
The DNA here is from genome assembly GCA_963277665.1 of Viscum album. Taxonomy (NCBI): domain Eukaryota; kingdom Viridiplantae; phylum Streptophyta; class Magnoliopsida; order Santalales; family Viscaceae; genus Viscum; species Viscum album. The sequence continues at coordinate 823,237,599 of OY728123.1, forward strand.
TTGGATTGGTTCGTCCGGCGCGGCGCGACGGCACCCCGCCCCTCCGCCGCGGCCCTGTTCTGGCCGCGGTGTGTTCGGTTCTCTTCGACGCGGCGCGACGACGTCACTTCCTTGTTCGATTTCACGGCGCGGCGCGATGGCGCCGCACATTCTTTACCGCACGATTCCACGTGGTGCGTCGGCACCACACCATTCTGTTCCAATCCACAAAAGAACCAACAAGGATAAAGGAGGTGGGTCGGCCGTGTTTGTGCGGTCTGGCCCCCCTCTCGTTAATCGATAACATTTGGTCTTATTACACGAATAACGTCAAAGTAGTATTCATGAGTCAAAAATAAAATAAACAAACCCCTACCTCATGCGAGCTTGAAAGGAGGTTCGTCGAACAAGGGTTCGTCGTGGAAAAACCGTCGCAAAAAGAGACGTCGCGGAAGGAGGAAGTCATGTCGGCGTCGCGGTACACGACGTCGCGTAATCGGTTTCTGAGAACTTGGTGTTCTTCGTTGGAGACCGATTTGTTCTTCGCGTTCTTCGTCGAAGACGAAGAAGTTCTTCAAGTCCTTAGTCTTTTCTCCCAAAAACTCCACCACAAGGTTTCAACCCCAAATAAAATAAGCTCACCTCTTATTATATTAACATAACATAACTTTTGAATTTCAAGAGTTTGAAATTCAAACATCCACACTTAACTCACTTAATTAATAACATAAGTTATTAATATTTAAGTTATCAAAAGTTAATGGTGAGTTGAGGGGGGGTTGAAGGATATGAAGGGGTGGGGTTCGTGTGGGACCCACGACCCTCTTAACCTCCCTTGGGAAGTTGGGTAGTTACCCAACTTCCACCCAAAGCTAAAAACTATCAAGAGGAAAATAAAAATTGTAGTTAAATTATGAACTAAACTTCCACAATTTTTATTATCTTCTCTCGTGAAAACGAAACTCCGGAACAGGTGTTCCTAAGCAATTAACGGCGCTGCGGTTCCATCGGTGCCCTCAGAATTCGATTACGAGAACCGGTTCAAAGGTTAGAAATTCCCACTCGTTCGTTCACTGAACGTACCTGAGCTAAATTTCGGAAAGAAATTCTGGGCACACCGGGCCTCGGAATCAAGTGCCGTCTGAAACTGCGTTCATGTAAAATCCCAAAGAAAATTAAGAAAAAATTTTCCTTGAATTTTATGGGTCTTTACATTACTCCCTCCTTAGGGATTTATGTCCCCGTAAAGATACATAATAAGCTAGGGAAACAAATGTGGGTACTGAGCACGCATATGAGCCTCCCACTCCCAAGTGCTCTCCTGGAGGTTCCCGTGCTGCCATCTGATGCGCACTAGAGGAATCGACCATCCACGTAGGACCTGCTCCTGTCAATCCTCGATCTCCACTGGGACCTCCATAAAAGTCTCCCCATCATCAACGTCTAGCTCCCCATGGTCAATGATATGCGTCGGGTCGTACACGTATCTCCACAGCTGAGATACGTGGAAGACGTCGTGCACCTGGTGCAACTGAGGTGGTAGAGCTAGGCGATAAGCCACCTCGCCGATCCTACTGAGGACCTGGAAGGGTCCGATGAAGTGTGGAGAAAACTTGCCGCCTTGGCTAAATCTTCGTAATCCACGTCGAGGTGAGACATGCAAGAAGACGTGGCCTCCATCCTCAAACTCTAGTGTCCTCCGCCTCTTGTCAGCATAAGACTTCTGCCGGCTCTGAGCTATCCTCATCCGTTCCTGGATGACCTGGACCTTCTCTGTCGTGGGCTGGACCATCTCCGGTCCCACAAGTGCTGACTCCCCAGGGTCTGTCCAGCACAGAGGAGATCTTCAAGGTCAGCCGTACAACTCCTCGTATGGTGCCATCCCGATGGTGGAGTGGTAACTGTGGTTGTACGCAAAATCCACCAAGGGTAGGTGGTCCTCCCAGCTGTGACCAAAGTCGAGGACACATGCACGGAGCATGTCCTCGAGAGTCTGAATGGTACTCTCCGTCTGACCATCCGTTTGAGGGTGAAAGGCTATGCTCAGATGTATCTGCGTCCCGAACGCCTCCTATAACCCCTTCCAAAGCCGGGAAGTAAAGAGAGCATCTCGATCGGAGACGATAGATGATGGCACACCATGAAGACACACAATCTCCTGAACGTAAAGTCATCCCAAGCTCTCCACTGAGCCATGCTCTCTGATGGGTAAGAAGTGTGATGACTTGGTGAGTCGGTCGACAATCACCCAAATGGAGTCGTGACCTCTGGAAGTGCGTGGAAGTCCAGTCACAAAGTCCATAGATATGCCGTACCACTTCCACTCTAGGACCTCCAAAGGCTGTACCAACCCTGCTGGTACCTGGTGCTCTGCCTTCACCTGCTGGCAGGTGAGACATCGAGAAACGAACTCCGCCACAACCTTCTCCATGCTCGGCCACCAGTGCTGTCATTTGAGATCCTGGTTCATCTTCGCCACTCCAGGATGTACCGCCAAAGGAGAAGTGTGAAACTTTCTCAGCACCTCCTCCCATAAGGAAACTGGTACCAAGGTACGTCCTCTGAAAAGGATGTTGTGCTCTGCTCCAAAGGAGAAACCATCAGGTGCCTGTCCTGAGGACATCTGTGCACTCCGCGTCTCACAGTCAGCGTCCCCATGCTGTGCCTCTCTGACCTGCTGCAGTAGTGGAGGGGTGACTGTGAGAGACTGAAGGAAGGATGCTCCATATCTATCCACGCCTCTAGGGGCACTGGTCAAACTCTGTCTCAGCTCCTGGAAGCTCTGATGACATCTATCTAACCACACGAAGGGTTTCCCCTTCCTCCTTAATGTTCTGAAAAGCTGCAAAGATTTCTCCTTTTCCAAAAATCGAAATCCGGTCTAATCCCCTGGATGAACCACATTCCTTGACTAATACAATCAATACTGTCATGATTAGTTAATTCATGGCATGGATGACGTCGTAAGGCCTCGACACTGCTACCAAGTGATCCAACCGTTACTCTCGCCTCCAAGGGTTGAGTCACACTATCGGCATCAGTGTGTGGTCACTGGGTCTCCTCCAGTAAGAATCTCGCAAGTGAGGGTCAAGTCAATAGTTTTTAACTAGCACCTCTTAGTATTAACAAACAAAAGACAAGAAAGAAAACATCACTATTGCAAGCGTCTTTTACTACTTCAACTCAAAGTACAAGGACACAAGGAAACACAAACAAAGAAGCCAGAGGCATTATGGTCAAGGGCCTCTATGCCTGGAGCTAGTCCCGCACTTATCCACCCGCTTCCGGAGCTCCATGATCATAGGCTTCAGCTGCCTGAAGCTATGCTCTCCCCTGAGGTCGGGGTGGACCTCCTGGTGGTGGTGGTGGTAGAGCCTCAAACCGTCGCCCACCACCTGCTGCTCGGCCAGATCCTCTGCCTCGTCCGCCTGCTCTCTGCGGACCGCCACAGTCGAACCTCTGCCGCTGCCTAGGTGGTTCCTCAACCGTCTGCTACTCCTCTGCACGGCGGGTCGGGCAGTCACGAGCCATGTGGCCCTTCCCGCCGCATGCATAGCACTGTCTTCCACTCGTAAGACTGGTTATGCTGCATGTTCCCCGCACCTCCGAGCCAGTATCCTGTGGTCGTCCGCCCGTTGGCCTGGCCCACTTGGACCTCTACGACATCTATCTACTGCCGGCTGCAGAAGACTCCACCACGTGTCGCCCTGCGGTAGGTCTCACCGCTGGTGTAGACTCAACAAGAAAGCTCTCGATGAGAAGAGCTTGCTCCAGTACTCGTGTCTGAGTTGGAATGCTGAGGGAGATCAGCGATGCCCTGATCTCATGCCTCAATCCCTGCTCAAAGGTCCGGGCCCGGAAGAATGGGTCTCGTACCATGTCAGTCGAGTAGCGCGAGAGATCGGTAAATCTCGCTGAGTACTGGGCGACTGTCAAGCTGCCCTGCCGTAGCTGAAGAAGCTCCTGGATGTGCACCGCACGGAGGGTGGCTGGGACGAACTCTGAGCGGAAGAGGCTCTCAAAGTCCATCCATAGGAGAGATGCCTCATCGTGCACCTGGAGCATCAAGCTCCACCATCTTCCTGCTGCTGTGTGCAGTAGGCTTGCTGCGAGGATCACCATGAGGTCTGCTGGTGTCCTAACTAACCTGAAAACTCTCACCACTGCCTCCAGCCAGTCCTCGGCTGCCTGGGGGTCTGTCTCCCCACGGAACCTGGGTGGTCACTAGCGCTGGAACTCATGCAGTGCACTAAGGCGACGTGCATCACTAGCGGCTGGGGCTGGAAGCATCGGTGGCCCGACGGGTAGAGCTACCGCCGGTGCCTCTGCTGACAAAGGGCCCTGTACCGAGGCCTCGTCGCTTGGTGGGATGTCATCACGCACAACTCTCGGAACCCTAGCTGGCTGCCATCGTGGGGCCATCCTGAAAAGGAAACAGGTGCGCCATAGTCTGAATAGTATACCTGGTGAGCTGACACAAAGTAATCACAAAGAAAACTTGAAACACACATGCAATCAATGTTTTCGTGTATTAAGTCGGAAATCAGAAGTCAGGGTCCTGTTGTACGGATACGTCGGCCGCCGCACCAACACTGGACTCCCTAGACTAATAACCACACCCAATACAATTAACACTGTTGCTTCACATAGAAAAAGATCAAAGTCCCAAGTTCTGTGGTAGAACCGAACTCCTCTGATAGAAATTTGTCACGACCCGTCCTTAGGGCCCGTGCCGTGACTACCCCAAGCCCGCCTTCCATAGGCCAGGGGCTGGCGACTAGCACCAAGGCGTAAATTCATGATAAAAAGGGAAGGCATTGCCTTTGTAAAGTAAACAAACACCATAGAGAAAGCAAGCAGAAGAAGTAAACACTAAGTAAAAGCTGGTACAACAGTAAATGCGAAAAAGTAAGTGGGCCAGTATACAAACCCAAACTGAAAGTAAAGTACAAATGAAAGGAAAAAAGCAACTAAAAAGTAAAGCCGCAATGCCGAGCTATCCACTAGAAATCCCTCCTGAAGGGTGAGAACATATAGCCTCCTCTGCTCCTCGGGTCCAGCCGACTGCTCCGAGTACGTCCCGTCCAGTGGTCCACCTCCAGGTACCGTCCTGCTCCACAAGCCTCAACCACGATCAGCGCTGTCCGTCATCTGCAACCAACACAACGTAGTGCGGGCATAGCCCGTGCAGGGGTGAGTATAAGCTACTCAGTAGGGACCCAGAGACCCCCGAAGGTCTCCCAGAATCCACAAAGGATAATCCACAAAGGAAAGATACAATCATGAAGTAACATCCGACACTGCTTAGGTATATGCCCATACATATACCTAAGTTATCAATTCTCGTTCGGCTCCAACATCCGAACCCAAGTACAACCCAGTCCACACAGGAAAACAAAACGTAAATTCACACAGGATGGCACAACACAATCCACAAAGGAAAGCAAACATGATTCAGTTCACACAGGTATACTTCTTTGTACGACGATAAAGATGATCAGATATATCCATTGATTCATCTAAGTCATCATACCCACAAAGGATCGATAGGTACTAACCCCCGCAATGACCCAGGAAGGGTCTGACCCACACAAGATCGATAGGTAACTAACCCCCGTAATGACCCAGGAAGGGTCTGACCCACACAGGATCGATAAGTAACTAACCCCCGCAAAGACCCACAGAGGATCGGACCCACACAGGATCGATAGGTAACTAACCCCCGCAAAGACCCACACAGGATCAGACCCACATAGGATCTGTAGGCGCTGGCTCACACAGAACCGATGAGCACTGACCCACACAGGATAAGACCCACACAGGATCGGTAGCACTGATCCACGTAGGATTGCTGAGTGCTGTAGTCGTCGCCGTCGAATCCACTGAGGATCTCTGTACAGTCGTCGTCGTCGTCACAGTCGCAAACGCAGCTAGCACTAGGGTTCCCGCACACAGCAAGCTCGTTCGGGAGGGTCCGCTCCACGATCTGTGAGGCTGATACATTAACTGACACATAGTCCAGAGTTGATGTATCCAAAAGTTTCGTTTCGTCAACAGGAACTCAACGTCGTAGACGGCACATCAATCGGACGCCCGGTCTGAGAGTTATTGGCTTTTTCATCCCAGGGGCCCGGTTGGTTTTTAAGGAACAAACAAGCCTACCGTACTCCACCTGCATCCAAACCTCGGGCGGAGTAAGCCAAAAGATCCGTCTCACTTAGAGGAATCCAACAAAGTCGACGGCACGTCAATCGGACGTCCGGAGCTTAAGATATGAGCGTTTCCGCTCCGAGGGCCCGGTTGGTTTCGTGTACGAACCAACCCGGCCGAACCCAAGTATTCTAAAACCTTGAGTGCGATATACCGAAACGACCGTCTCGATCCAAGGATCACATCGCAACTAACAGTGTGTTGATCGGAGGCCCGTAGCACAAGTTATGGGCGTCTGACAAGAAAAGATTTGGTATTAAGGGGTTTGGGCCCGGTCCGACCCGACCCAATACCCCCGGGGTCCGGGTCCGGCCCGCTTGGGCACGGCCCGGCCCGGCCGGCGCGCCACGGCCCGGCGGGCGTGGCGTGGCGCGGCCTGGCCTGGCGGACCGGCCAGGCAGCCGGCCCGGCCTGGGCACAGCGCGCCCAGCGGGCTGGCCAGGCGCTCGGCCAAACGGCCGAGCCGTTTGGCGTGGGGGGGGGGGGGGGGGGGCGCCTGCCCCTCTGGTTGTAACCGCAGCCCCCCCTTTAATGGGGGCCATTTTGCTGGCCGGACGGGGGTTTGAACCCCCGACTTCTTCATGTCCGGTGGTTTCTGCCACCACGGGACCGGCGACAGCCAGTCCCCTCCCTGGTCCGACACCGGCGGCCCAGAACTGGCCGCCGGTCAGCCTGCTCAGCCACGGCCCGGAACCGACCTAGGCTTGGTTCGTCCGGCGCGGCGCGACGACGCCGCGACCCTCCGCCGTGGCCCCGCTCCGGCCACGGTGTCTTCGGTTCTCTTCGACGCAGCGCGAAGGCGTCGCGTCCTTGTTCAATTTCAGGGCGCGGTGCGACGGCACCGCACATTCTTTACCGCACTATTCCGCGTGGTGCGTCGGCACCACACCATTCCATTCCAATCCACAAAAGAACCAACAAGGATAAAGGAGGTGGGTCGGCCGTGTTTGTGCGGTCGGGCCCCCCTCTCGTTAATCGATAGAATTTGGTCTTATTACACGAAGAACGTCAAAGTAGTATTCACGAATCAAAAATAAAATAAACAAACCCCTACCTCATGCGATCTTGAACGGAGGTTCGTCGAAAGAGGATTCGTTGTGGAAAAACCATCGTGGAAAGAGACGTCACGGAAGGAGGAAGTCACGTCTGTGTCGCGGTACACGACGTCGCGTAATCGGTTCCCGAGAACTCGGCGTTCTTCATCGGAGACCGATTTGTTCTTCACGTTCTTCGTCGAAGACGAAGAAGTTCTTCAAGTCCTTAGTCTTTTCTCCCAAAAACTCCACCACAAGGTTTCAACCCCAAATAAAATAAGCTCACCTCTTATTTTATTAACATAACATAACTTATGAATTTCAAAAGTTTGAAATTCAAACATCCACACTTAACTCACTTAATTAATAACATAAGTTATTAATATTTAAGTTATCAAAAGTTAATGGCGAGTTGAGGGGGGGGGGTTGAAGGATATGAAGGGGTGGGGTTAGTGTGGGCCCCACTACCCTCATAACCTCCCTTGGGAAGTTGGGTAGTTACCAAACTTCCACCCAAAGCTAAAAACTATCAAGAGGAAGATAAAAATTGTAGTTAAATTATTCACTAAACTTCCACAATTTTTATTATCTTCTCTCATGAAAACGCAACTCTGGAACAGGTGTTCCTAAGCAATTACCGGCGCTGCGGTTCCATCGGTGCCCTCGGAATTCGATTCCAAGCACCGGTTCAAGAGTTAGAAATTCTCGGTCGTTCGTTCACTGAACGTACCCGAGCTAAACTTCGGATAGAAATTCCGGGCACACCGGGCCTCAGAATCAAGTGCCGTCTGAAACTACGTTCATGTAAAATCCCAAAGAAAATTAAGAAAAAAATTTCCTTGAATTTTACGGGTCTTTACATTTATACTACACCATTCTCCTATGGGGTCCTAGGAGAAGAAAATTTATGAGTATAGCCTTGTTGTGAGTACAATGATTCAAAATATTAATTTTCAAACTCATGGACATAATCACTTCTTAAAGTTTTAATTATAAGTCAACTAATATTTTCTATAGATTTAACATATTTTGAAAAATAGGAAACAACTTCAATTTTTTGAGAAAGTAAAAACAACCATGTATATCTTGAAGAGTCATCAACTATAACATAAGCATAATGTTTTACTTCTAAGCTAGAAACTCTAGAAGGTAAAAAAAAATACATATGAACCAACTTTAAAGGTTGAGAGGTTGAAACTTATTTCATTGGTTTGGAATAGATTTTGTGATTCTTCTCTCTTTGATAAGGGTTACTGACTTTGTCTATTGTGAATTATAGTTTTGGATAATCCTTGAATAATCCTTTCCTAGTTATATTTTTAAGAGAGTTCATATTGAAATGTCCTAATATACTATGAAAAATCAAATATTATTTTTAAAGGCACTTAAATAATAAATATTTTGAGAAGATAAATAATTTAAATAAATAGGATATACATTGTCATTTCAGAAGGTAGTAAAAACTAAAACATGATTAGAATCATAAAATATATGAAAATTGTTTTCAAAATTTATATGATAACCATAATAACATAACTATTAGATTCTAAGAAGATTATAATTTAATCCTTTTATAAATAACACTTTATAAATTAAAATAGTACTAGCGGTACCTATTTAACTGAGTCTTAATTTTTCCATTATCATTGTCACCAAAAGTTACATGTACACCATAAAATTTTCTTATGTTCTTGAAAATGAAGTAATAAAAAGTCTTGTTTCTAGAACATCCATTATAAAGATACCATCAGTGATTACTGGTAGTCTTCAATAATATTTCCAATAACAAAATGTTAAACAAGAAATGATTTTGGTGCCCTTATTTTCTTGAGCCCAGAAGTGTTAGTAATAAGAGCTTTAGGAATCCATAAAAATTTAATTGGTTTCCTATAAGAAGATATCAAAATTTTAAAATTTAAAATTTTATTAAGTCTGTTAGAATAATTATTATTAATATAACTTACCAAACTAGATCTAGGTATAAATATGTTATTATAAATTTTCCTCTTTCCAGGTTAGTAACCAATTCCTGTAGTATATCTAAGAGTAGTTTGTTTACCAAGCATCTAGGTTATAATTTTTCTTCAATTGGTGTATCTTTCTAGATCATTCTTAAGTTTCTAATTATATAGTTTAAGATCATTGTTTTCTTTTAACAATTGAACATTATTATATTTTTCTATAGAAAAATCAATTTTAAAGTGAGTAGATAAGGCATGATACTTATTTAAACTTCTATATTTATCTTTAAGTTCATTAACTATTTCTTATAGCATATTAAAATATTCAAATAGGTCCTAATATATCATATTTTCATCATAATTTTCATTCTCATAAATATTTGGAATATTTTCAAGAGATGTAGGAAAAATATTCTATACCTCAAATGTGTTTTTCATGAAACACATATTAGCTTTATTATCTCTGTCAGAGTCAGAGTTTCTTGAAATATTTTCTAAGGTTCTACAATTTTATTTTATATCCTTTTAATAATGTTTTCCTTTGTACTCATACTTTTTCTTTTATTTTATGTTGGTAAATTTTGATTTTATGTGTCCTTTCCTCTTACACTCATAGCAGATTATTTCATTTGTGGATTCATCCATTGGACACCACTTCTCAAATTTCCATTATTATAATACTTTCTTATGTAATTTTATTTCTTGAAGAATTTATTCTTCCTTTCTAATTTATTAAAGTGTATAGATATGTGAGAAATTGATTCACCACTATTAGATCACGATTCATCATCACTTGAACTCTAAAATTTGATCTTCTCTTTTAGTTTTGAGTATAAATTCTTAATGGATAATGAATTCCTTTTTAGTTTATTGTTTTCTTCCTTATTTACTTTAAGTTCTTATTTTCACATAATTATTTTTCCAATGAGTTCCTTCAGTGGTAGTGTACTAATGTCACATGATTACCTTATGGAAATATAGCATTCTCTCCATCTTTTAATTAAGCATATGAGGAATCACATAACTTATTCTAAATTAGTAATTTTCTTTCCCAATGCATTCATCATGTTAAATATTTCATTAAACTAGAGATACATAACAGAAATGAATTAATTAGGATTCATATTAAATGTATCATATTTAATAGTATAAATATTTAAACACATTTCTTATATATTTGATGTTCCTTAACTCGTGTATCCCAAATCTCAAAAATAATTAGAGCAAGCAGATATTCAGTTAAATTTATATTCTACTAAATCAAAATACAAAGAATTAATTTATTTACAAATAAAATCATATGAATCCTTAGTGAAAATACTCTAATATATTCTAGGATCATTATTTTTCTCATATTTATCCTCAATAACAATCTAAATATAAAATCTCATGATGTTATATGAATTTTAATTTTAATATTCCATTAAACATAGTTAGTTCCATTAAATTAAAGAGGTTTATTAGTGGAATTTACTTGAATATTAGTACTATACATAAATATATAAATATATATAGAACAAAAATTAAAATATTTAGATAAAACTAGATCATAGTAAAAAAATATTTTGTAAACCCTCTGATACCAAATGTTGGTTAGAGTGGAAAAATCAAGAGGGGGGATTGAGTTTTCAATTAAAATTTATGTTGAAAATAACAATTTAAAAGATTAAATCCCCAAATTCAATAAAATTACCAGTTAATAAAAACTTTAGAGATATATAATTTTATTTTTGAAATTGATTCTCAAAAGTGAGATGGAGGATTAATTAAAATAAATTTACAAGAATACTTTAACTTTAAAAAATAAAGTACTTAATCAAAACCTTTATATAAAACACAAATTAAGATTAAATATCAAAGTATGGTTCTATAAACAAGTTTTAATAATATATATACTTTAACTTTTTGAATTTTCTTTTGTTCAATTATTAAATTCAGGAATAACATTGAAGACGTTCAAAACCTAGTAACTATTCTTCATTTTTGTTCCTGAAAAATTCTAATGTCTCTATATTCATGCAAGTATATCCATATCTACTTTTATTCCTTTATTATTTGATCTTTTTAAAAGCCTTTTCCCAAAAACTATCTTATTGATAAAAAATTACTAATATCCTCTTATTTTGGTAGAAAAATCCATATCATTGAATGATTTTAGTAGGAATTAAATTATACCAAAAAAAGTGTGTGGTTTAGTATTTAAAACAATAATAATATAATACTTAACATTAGATATAGTTAGTTTAAAGTTCCATATCATATTGGGTGGTAATTTCACTTTTACACATCAACATCCACATTTTTATTTACGGTTGTTTCCATACTTATTATTTTATGATATTCCATATGGCCGATCATAAGTTCCTATGGTCATTTAGTTTGTGCTTTCAATCCGTTATCTATTCTTACAATTTAAATCACTATAATAGTTGATAATTTTATACTTATAATCAATAGGTTGTTCATGTGGTCGATCTAACTAGCTTTATGGTTGATAATGACTTTTTTCATTTGTGCCATGGTCGATTAGATTTTTGTGTGGTCGTTTTATGCCTTTGAAAAAAGGATATCTCTTAAGTAGTTGATTAGGTGATAGAATATGTTCAATTTATTCTATCATACTATCTCTAAAATTTCTTGAATATCATAAACTCATCATAGTTGATCAAATGGTACTGAGGTCAATTATTTATATCATGTGGTCACTTCCAGACTTAAAAATGGAAAGTAAGAATACTTTTTATTTCAAAAAATACATAATGGATTATAATGAACATAAAACTAATTTGTGATTATTAAAATAAAAAATTTCTAGACTAATCCCACAATTTTTTTCAAATATATTTTCTAAAAGTGGTAAAAATTAATTATATTATTTTCTCACAAAAATAAAATAAAAACTATTTGAAGAAAAAATATTTTTTTAAAGAATATGAAGACTTTAATAAAAAAATATTTTCATTATCTAAAACCTTTATACATATATTTAAGATATGGTTATTTCTACTCACACTACAAATTTAATGGCTAGGTTATAACTATATATTATATTACGGTTAATTTAGACTTAGGGTTTCATGTATCTGAAGCTATCAATGAGATTTAGTTTTTTTAAAAAGAAATATATAATAAATTATTTGGGTTTTATTGATATTTAAGGGAGATGAAAATTACAATGATCATTCATAATGGGATATAATAAAAAATGTGATATAATAATGAATTATACAATTAAAATCATACTCACAATCACAATAAATATAATATAAAACCCGTAATAAAAAATAAATAAATCATAAAAATTAGATTTAAGCTGGAAAATAAAAATAAATTTTAAGAAAATAAAATATATAACCATAAACCAGTAAATACACATTAATAATTCCTTGTTTGGAATCACTTACTTGATTGAACAAAACTATAACCTCCATATTATCCTTACCTAGATAGCTCTTGCAATTTCAACATTAGTTATCGGGTTATCGATTACCCAAGACTTTAATTTATAGACTTAGAAAACTACAGATATTGTAAAAATTACATGGTTTATACTTGGATGACATTTCCTTCTTGTAATTTTCCATTTGGTAACCCACCAATACTTGAATTCTGATGCCCATCAATTAGTGGGTTCAAGTTACATGATGTGTAAAAAATGATAGTGGAGGTACATGGGGTTTAGTTTCATCATTTTTTGGAAACCATGTGGGGTAGGTGATACATGATGGGTTTACAACTAAAAACATAATTACACAACATGTAGATATATAGGAAGTCATCATGTGTTCCTCTTAATCCCCCATGTATTTTTAAAAAGTACAAATTATCCAAAAAAGTAAAAAATGTGTAAAAATTATAGTACATGTACTCATAAAAGTACACTATGTGTATAAAGTACAAAACATGTACCCATAAAAGTACACAACATATAAATTTATTGACCTTTAAATTTTTTTCTTCTTTTTCTATAATGATGGCACAACATATGTCTTCTTGCTTCAAAGTTAAAAATATAATCAATACACAATAATTGTTTTGAAAAATAATAAACATTTTATTTTCAAGGGTGAAATTTAATATATTTTGAATAAAATCCATATGAAAATAATGAATAAATGAGGCACATCATGAAGCATAAAAAATGTACCAAGCATGAACTAAATAGTTTAATAAAAAATGAACATATATGTAAAAAATTTGAGTTTATCCCTATAAAAACCAATATAAAGTACTGAATAAAACTCTAATTATGTGATAAAATATATTTCAAGTGTTCTATGAATTGGGAATTATTTTATATAACAATTGAAGAAAAAAAACATATATTTTTTTTCAAATTGTGAATGGCGACAAAACATTTAAGTCTCGAACTGATATATTTAAGGGATGTGATAAAAAAATTTAAGAATGATATATAGTATGTTTAAATTTATTATAAATAATTTCCATATAGAGAAGATACTTTCATTGAAGGATCTTCTTAAGAGAACATTTTAATGGTTCAATGAACATAACATTTTAATTGGAAGGTTATTATTTGAGTTTTACAATATTGTTTGGGATGAAAATTATCTTTAATAATACCATATTAATTTTTATTTAGTTTTACATAGAAATTAAAGGAAGAATAACATTGGTTCATAAAAAGAATATGAGACAAGCTGAGCATAATAAGAATATATTTTAAATCACACTCGAGAACTTATAGGTTTAGTATGTCGATCCCAAGAGGTGTTGAGATGATTTTTGTGATTATTTAGGTTTATGAATTGGAGAATATGATATTATTGAGTGTGTTTTATTTTATTTTCAATGCATAAATTTTATTCAAAGTAAAATCAGATGATACCATGTAAAGTGATATATATGTTTATAATCATCATGATTGGTTCGTCATGATTCTGACATTTCATGAAGCATTGAATGCTATTGTAATATTGGTGAATCCATACAAGGCTACACCCATAGAAGAGGGAGTTTTTTTCATGTAATTTACCAATAAGGGAAAGGACACACCCTAATGGCAGCCATGGTGAAGATGGAGAAGAGGCAAGGAAGTCCACACCCATTAAAGAATGCATTATGATAGTTATGGAGCATTTGTAATGTTACTATGGAAAACATCCAAGGCCAAAATGGATTTTGTGGTTACCGTGGTGATCTTCCATTAGACCTTTGTGAAATTAGAAAGTCGATACACCCATGATGGCGGTTGAAGCAGATCTTGTTCAACAAGTGCCTCTGTAGTTCAAAACATCCAACCAAAGTGATAGTGCCCATGGTAGAAAAATATATGGTTGACAAGTTGACTAGAAACTCAAAATAACTAGATCCAAAATGATTACTCCCATGGTGGAAGGTGTTTTAAAGGAAAAATGACCAACCATTCTACACCATGCTGTGGTGAAATATGTGTTGAGAATTTTTTTAGTTATGATAAATTTTGATGATGTGGATTCATAGGTGACTAAAGGGATCTATAACTCTATCCATGAGGCTGTTTTTATTCGAATAATCAAAGGTATCTAGGAGATCCAAAAAGATCCAATGGATCAAAATGAAGTGGGATTAGTTAATTTGGTTAAATAAAGTTACTGATTTGAATTCGAATTAAAAAATTCAAATTAACCTGTATGATTTTCTATTACTACCACGAAAAGTATGAGATGTGTGTAATAAGAAGAAAATAAGTGACAATAATAAGATTTGAAGAGATTAGAATAATAAGAGAAGTAAAAGAAGAAGGGTCCATGAAAATTGGGACATATTGAAGAGATTTTACCAAAATATATATAGGTTTATGATGAATTGGGAGACTACCACTGCATCAACAAATTAAGGCTATGTTTGGAAGGCTTTATTTTTTTGATACCAAGTTATTTATCTTTTAATCACGTGGGAAGAACTATCCTGATTGGGATACTTATTTTAATATGATTTCAATGATAAAACATGCTCGTTGTACATAGATATTGAAACTAGTGGGTCGTATGATCTCAGTGGAATCCAGATCATGGAAAGGAATAAACATCTTGTTTTAAGAGGTAAACCTTGTATATATGATTTTCCCATTACGTTTTTGTGTTAGACAATGATCAATATTCACTCTAACCAGTGAAAAGACTTGTTTCATTAAGGAAACTTAAAAATAAATTGGATCATTGATTCACCCCCTCTCGATGATTCCTTATTGATCTAGGAGGTACCTTTTAAAGTGGAATTAGAGAACATGTTCCCCTCATTAGTGATTTTCTGTTTTAGAAGGTGTTTCACTCTATTCGAAGAGTTTTTCACTGAATTTATGGATTACATCATTGAAAATCATAATTCAGTGAATAAAAAAGGGATAACTAAATTTACTGAGAAAACTATCACATATGGAAATATAATATGATTCCATACTTTTTTATCTATAATCTATGATGTATTAGAAGTCACAATTAATGGGTTTGATTACTTGGCCTAAGGTATTTATCTGAAAGAATAAAATAAGAGGAATTTGGAGAATAATGTTCATAAAAGGAATTCTATTCTATCATCCTTATCAAAAGTGAGTTTTTTAAAGTCAAAGGACTCAAGATACCTTAAGTCATCTGGGATAATTTTTTTTTAATATTTATGAAGGAAATACCAAAATAAAGTAAGATAAATTGAAATTTTGGATACATCAGTATAAATATATTAAGATGTGTGATGATGAAGTTATTGATAGTTTCTTCACAAGGGTGAATAAAGTGGTTAGTACAATCCAAGGCTATAGTTAGTAGTTAGAAACTAATGTTTTTGCTGAAAATATTTTTCATATCTTACCGAATAAGTTTGATTATAAAGTAATCACTTTAGAAGAAAAGTATCAAGGTGATATTTATTTTGATGATTTAAATACTGTTATAATATCTTATGAAATAAGGAAATATATTTCTATCAAGAATAAGGTAAAGGATAAAAAATAAATCCATTTTCAAGCCACAAAGCAAGAAAAGTTGAAGAAGAAAGTTATTGTTGAAGAAGGATCTTGTTATTCTGATTCTGATTCCGATTTAGATCAGATGTTTTATAAGATGTTTTCTATAATATCTAGAAATATTATAAGATTTAAGGGAAGGTTTAAAGGTAAGATTCAAGTAAAATACTTTATGTCTAGAGTAGTTGTACCTTTTTATATAAACTGTCTTATGTTAAAAGAAGATGGAGTTGGTGCTAAAGAACTTAAAACACCAAGAAGATTATTTAAGAAGATATTTCCTAATTTTCAAAAAACCAAGGGTTTATACTATAGGGAAGAGAAATAATTTCTCAAAATCCAAGAAGTGAAATTTATTATCTGAATGTGAAAGTGGCGATAATAGTGGCAAAGAAGAGTAAATAGAAATGTAAAGAGATGTTGATAAAAAAATTATCATCTCTAAAGTGAATGAATAAGAATTAACTATAGAAATTTCTAGTGAATTTTAGGATAATTAAAAAACTCTGATGGAATTATTTTTGAAAATAGAACTCAAGCAGTGTCTCTCAAAGACCTCTAATATTAAATAATATATAGAAAATATGAAAAAGGAAAATCAATCTTCTAGAAGTAATGAATCATTTTATATTGAATAGAAATTAAAGATTCCAAAATAAGTTTATGAATTGAATAAAATTGGTTTAGAATATAATAATTCAAGAATCAATATGCAAGAAGGATTTAAAGAGAAAAATAAGGAGTTTGAGTTTTTATAACAAAAATTGGTGAGTATGGAAAAAGGACTTGAAAAATTTAAGTTGAATTTATAGAATTGTATTCATAGAGTTGGGTAAATATTAAGTAAAGATAAGTCTCATGTAAATCAATGAAGATTTTTAAAAAATGAAGAGAAAAATATTGATATAATGTTTAACGTGTTTAAGGAGAAGAATCAAATCAATAAGAATAAGTTTGTGAAAAAACAAGTGATTTCCTAGATTCTAGAAATTCTAAGTGCATCAGATTTAATGAAAAAATGGATATAATTAGTAAAAGAAAAAAAGGCTGAAAATTATTTGAATGTAAAGAATAATGTGTTTGGATTTCAATATTTTTTTCAAAAAGGATCCAAGATTAATTTTGGGTAGAATTTTGAAAAATAGTTTTGTAGTTTAGGACAACATTATGGGTTTAATGGAAAATATAATTTCTATGGTTATTATTGGAACCATAGAGGTTTTGGGAACATGGAAAGGATTTTTTGGTTTAATTATCAATAAAATAATGATTTTATATGGTTTATAAGATATAAATTGAGGGGAAGTCACCCCACTAAAAATAAAACACTTCATATATAACCCAAGAAGCATGGATTGAAAATTAAAAATATATTTCAACCTTTGGAAGATATTGTGAATGATGTGAGAAACCTGTTACTAATGAAAAATAATTTCTTATTATGATAAAAAACAAAATATTCTCAAGAGATAGTGATGATAAGTCTCATAAAAGGAAGTAGAAAGGGAAAGATAAAGCTATGGTTTGTGAAGTTTCCTACAAGGCATCTGAAAGATAATTCCCATGTATTTTGGAAAACGGTTGTTCCTCACATATTATAAGGGATATAAATATACTCAAGGATGGTAAAAAATGTAAATAAGTCTTAGTGAACTTTTTAATTGATGGGTAAATCTAAATTAAATGTGTTGTATTAGCATTAATTTGTAAAGATCAATTTAGATCCAAGAGCACATTTTATATTGAAGGAATAAAACACAATCTTCTTATTGTGTCTTAGTTATGTGATAAAGTAAATAAAGTTATTTTTTATAAATATGAGTTTTTTTTGTGATGATATTAAAATATGGACATATCTTGAAAATAGGAAAATGGATAAGAGACAATTTGTTTTAAATTGGTTATATTGGAAATTATTTTTATTTGAGAATTAATGAAGAAAATCAAATGTGGAATCTAAGACTTGATCATATTGGAAAAAAGAATATATGTAATCTTATCTATGGTTAATTTTATGTGATTTTCCTAAGTTTAAAAGGGAAAATAATTGGATGTGTTTTTCTTATCAAAATAAAAATATTGTGAATACTCTACACAAGAAGGTAGAAATATAATATATCAATCTTTTGTATCTAATTCACTTTGATATTTTCGATCCCATGAGAAAATAATCAAAAAATGGGGATAGGTATTTTATTTAATTTATTTATGAATTTAATCACATTACATGTACTATGTTTATGAATCATATATTTGAGGTTATAAAAGGTTCAAGAGTTTCAAGATAATTGATGAAAAGGATTGTGGTTACTCTATGGAGAAGATTCAAACATATAATGGTGATGAGTAAACCATTGGAAGGCTTTAAACCTATCTTGAAAAAATAATAATCATCATGAACTCAGTATACTATACACACCTCAAAAAATGGCATTTCTGAATGAAATAATAGAATTCTTGTAGAGATAGCTCAAAATATATTGTTATAGCATGACCCCTCACATTATTTATAGAGATAAGATATTGAATTAGTGGTTTGTATCCAAAATCATTTTATTTATAGGAAAAATTATTTTATGTAATCATATGAGATGTATTATAATAAATATTCATGTTTTAAGTATCTAAGAGGGTTTGAAATCCCTTACATTATGAAAGTTAAAGGTGAAAATATGGGAAAATTTGAAAGAAAATGTGCCGATGTTACCTTCTTAGGTTATCCAAAAAATGTAAGAGGATATAATTGTTATATTAAATAAATAGGAAGTGATAAAACATGAAAATAATATGAGATAATATAAATAAGAAAGTTACAAAAGTGACGATGATGAATCCATTTTTGTGAAAGAACAAGGTGATGTTTTAGAAAATGGAGAAAATTATGAAGAAGTTCAAGTTGAATAATTTGATTCTTAAAATTAAATTGATTAATAAAAATCTTTTCAACATCATCCAAGGTATAAAAAATAAGTCCAAATTCAAAATATCATTGTAAATCATGGAAAATATATTCAAACTAGAAGAAAATTGAGTACAACCACTTGCATCTCATTATTTTCTCAACTTTAACTAAGATATGTATAAGAAATAATAAAACATCAAGAGTGGATTTATATAATAAATGAAGATCTAGATCAAATAGAAAATAATGATACTTAGAAGTTGATACCCAATACCAAAGATAAGAACATTATCAGAACTAAGTGGGTTTTACAAAACAAGATGAATAAAAAAGGTGAAGTTGTGAGAAATAAATAAATTTTGGTTTGTAAAGGATATTCATAGGTTGTATTATTTGAATTTTATGAGAAAATTTCACTGAATAAAATACTTTAAACCATAAATTTTTTCTTTCCATTACAAAACAAAAGCAATGTAAGAAATTTCATTGGATATTAAGTCAACCTTCCTCAATGGTAAGTTGGATAAGGAAGTGTATATTGAACAACCATGTGGTTTATTATGTGGTAAATATTATAATTATGTTTCTAGGTTAAATAAGGCTTTATATAGGCTAAACAAATCCCCAAGATCTTGGTATTATAATCTTGAAACCTTCTTGAATAAATTGAAATATAGGAAAGGAAAAGTTGAAAAAAAATATCTATATTAAAGAATATAATGAGATACTTATCATTTTAATTATTTATGTATATGGTATTATTTTTTTCTCTAAATGATGAATTAGTTTCTAGAGAGTTATCTGAAGAAATTGAGAATATTTTTGAAATGTATATGCTTGATGAGATGATATATTTTCTTGGCATACAAATTTATCAAGGAAAAGGTCATATTTTTGTATCTCAAGAGAAGTATGATAATAAAGTGTTGAAAAAGTTTTTAATGGAGGATTATAAGCTAGTTTCTATACCAATTTTAGTAGGAACTAAGTTTTAAAATGATTAATAAGGAAGGGATTTGGATCTAAGGTAATTTGAAAAGCTTATTTATAGTTTAATATACTTGATAGCTTTATGACTGAATATTATGTATATAGTTTCAATTTGTTCTCAGTTTCATAGTGCACCAAAAATTTCTCATTTAATTGATATAAAGAGAATAATTAGATAAATAAAATTTACATAAAACTATGGATTGAAATATTAATCCAAGGGAAAATTGATCTGTTTGGTTATTTATATGTAGATTGGGAAGAAAGTGTTGATGATATGAAGTGTACATTTGATGTAGATTTATTTATTAGAGAAATATGTGTTTTCTCGCATTCAAATAAGTAAAATTTATTCACCTTAAGAACTAATGAGTCTGAATATATAGTTACAACCCATGAATCAACATAACTTATGTCAGTGAAAACTTAGCTATAATAGTTAAAGTGAAGTTACCATTACTTTTGGGATGTGATAATAAAATTTCTATGAATATTTAAAATAATCTAGTTAAGTATCCATGATAAAATATAATTGATATTAAATATTACTTCATCAAAGAGTTAGTGGATAATAATGAGTTAAAATTAGATTTTTTCCTATAAGGGAGCAGATTGCAGATGTGTTTACTAAGCCACTCTCAAAAAAAAGTATTTCAGAATATACAATTAAAGTTAGGTGTTAAAACTCAATATTTACAAGGATAAGGTATGGGTTTTCCCCTCTCCCATTTTTTCTTTGGATTTTTTTTAAAGGGGGGTAAAATCAACAACATAAATATTTCCTTTATTCTTATCTTTCTATTTTTTATCCAAGGGGGAGTATACAATGTAGGGGGAGTATCAATTGATGTGTGTTTCCTTTAGAAGAATTATCTCTTTAAATGAATTATATATTTATATAGATTTATTAAAAGGTATAATATAAGATTTTATCATGTGTGAAATTTTTTAATATTTTTTTTGTGGTTGTCAAAATTTTCAGGTTTGACATGTTGATGAAGTTATAATTGAATTTTGTGAAGTTCATGTTAAAGAAACTACATAAAGATCACTATATTATGGAAACATATTATTATTTATTCCGTATTATTGTTTCATAAATTAATTTTACTCACGTAGACTTATAATTATCAAATGATGATCCATTTATAAGTTTTTGGAGCTTCAAATTGATTTATCTTCCTTGGTTGACAAAAAAATCCAAAGGGGGAGATTGTTGAGACCTAGAGGTGCTGAGATGGTTGTTGTGATTAGCGAGGTTTAATATTTGGTGAAGAGGATATGATTGAGTGTGTTGTATTTTTTTCAATAAATCAATCATATTCAAAGTCAAATTATACATTTCCATGTGAAATTATATTCATGTTTATAAAAATTATGATTGGTTCATCATGATTCTATCATTTTATAAAGTTTTTAAGGATCTTGAAATATTAGTGAATCCAGTGAAGGCCACACCCATAGAGGAGGTAAATTTTTGAAGTAATTTACCAACATGGTTAAAGCCACTCCCTAGTGGCGGTAGTGGTGAATATGGAGAAGAGGAAAGGAAGGACACACCCATTAAATAGGGAATTTTTGTGGTTGCAATGCGTTGGTTAATTTCCTGTATAAAATGGCCAAGGCCAAAATGGCTATGGTGACTCCTATGGTGATCCTCCATTATACCTTTTAGAAAAGGGAAAGTTGTTATGCAAATGGTGGTGGTTGAAGCAGGTTGTGGTCAATAGGTGGCTCGACAGTTCAAAATGGATAACAGAAGAGACCATTACTATGGTAGAAGAATCTGTGGTTGGAAAGTAGAGTATCAGGCTAAAATAACTTGATGTCAAAGGACTATGCCCTTGGTGTAAGGTGTTTTGAAGGCTAATTGTCCAAATATTCTGTACCATGTTGTGGTGCAAGTCATGTTGGGGATTTTTTTCAGTTACAAGCATTTTTTATGATTTGGTTTCATAGGTGACTCAAGGGATCTATAACTCAATATATGAGGTCATTTTTTGAAGCATAAATGGTATATATAATATCCAATAACTCAAAATAAAGTGGGAGTAGTTAAGTTCGTTTAAGGAAGTTATTGGTTTAGATTCAAATTGAATCTCATGATTGTTTATTGGTACTATGAAAAGTATGGGATGTGTTTAATGCGAAGAAAATAAGATATACGAATAAGAGAATAAGATAGTTTAATAATAAGTGTAGTGGAAGAAGAAGGGGCTTCACAAACTATCATAGATTGAAGAGATCATACCAGAGTATCTTGAGGTTAAAGAAGAAGAGGGAGATAATCACTACATCAATAAATTAAGGCTATGTATAAAAGCATTTATTTTTGTTGATACAAAGTTATTTTTCTTTTTAAAAGTGTGGAAAACACTATCATAGTGTTTATACTTCTTGTAACATGAGTTTAAGGATAGTCCATGCTTGTTGTTCCTACATGTTGAAACTAGTGGGTTGTACGATCTCGAAGGAATCCTGATCATGATAAGGATTGGCCATCTCATTTTGAGAGGTTAAAATTGTAAATATTATTTTACATTTATGGGTGTGTGTGTTAGAAACCAATAAATATTTACTCTAACTAGTGATGGGGGTTTTTTAATTAAGAAAATTTAAATATAAATTGAGTCCCTGATTCACCCCCTATTAAATGATTCCTTACTGATCCAAGAGGTTTCTTTTCATAGTGTATTTAGATATTAGATAAATAAAAACTTATTTTACAACAATAATAAAATTTTACATAATAAAAACAAAATTGAACTCCTTCTATTCATATCATATGTTATACTATTCTTCATAAGATGGAGAATAAAAAATATAAGAAGGGGTGAGATCAAATTCTTAGTAATGAAAAAACATATCAATGATTTTTTAAAGGTTATATAATAATCATGCGATAAAATGTATTAATAATATAAATATGTGAATAAAAGTACATGGAAACATATGATATGTCCATATGGCATGACAAAAGAACATATAACCGCAAAAAGATCATCATAAAATTTTATAATATAACATGTAATAAGAATGCGGAAATATGGTAAAATAATCATGATCCATGGTGGGAAACATAGGAATGTGTCATAATTATAAAGATAGGAAATCAAAATATTATGAATATAGACAAAAAAAATCTTTTCCACACACAAACTTGTGATAACAGAAAACAGAAATCTTATATATGAAAAAACTTCTAAACATAGCTATCCATAGTATTTTATAAACATAAAATCATTATATCATGATATATAAAACCTTAACCATTGAATTATAGGGATATAACAGAAACACTCTTCACATAATTATAAAAAATACATATATGTTCCATATGGACATGAAAACATTCATAATCCCATCATATCTTAATTAAAACATGAGAAATAAATTCATTTCATTAAAAGTTATAGAATACATGATTATAATCCATACATATAAAAAAGTTCAATGATATCATTAGATAATATCCCCAGTTAATCGTAATAAATGTTAAATTACGTTTTCATAAATGAAAAACACATTATAAAATCATTAGAAAATTACTTTTAAAAATAAGAAGAAATACCCTTAACATTTTTAGTAACTTTTATTTCAATGGAAATAATTTATAAAAAATTTGAATCAAAATTACTTTATAAAACCATTAAAACATAGAAATGAGGATTCATAAATAAAACTAAATAAGAAAATATGAAAACTCATTCATGGGGAACACATTTACGAATATATTCCTCACACATTTTGTACATAAAGTCAATGTGAACCATGTTGAAAATATTTAAAATAGATTCATTTCATAATTTTGTGAAGGAATAAAATTTTAATATAAAATTAACTTAATAAATCATATATGTATAGATAAATACATTTACAAAATAAAATAAATAATTTGAACATGGAAGAGGAATATTCTCAACTAAAAATAAGTGATAAAGTTGGCACTACTTAGCCATATATATTCATTAGAATTTTCAACCAAAGGAAGGTGAAATGGTAATTAGGATTTTAAAACCTATAAAAAAATTGATTATAAGAAAATATATAAGGTTTTAGAGATAAATTACATACAATATCTTTTAATTATAATTTATTCAAAAAAAAATCCCAATTTCAAAGTGAGTTTGAAAAGAAACCCTTATGACTTTGGTAACATTTGAATTAAAAGTCCATAAAAGATATACCCTTTGATTTATTTTTAAATAAATTTAATTGTATAAAATTATTATAAAATATATTCATGGGTATTATATACACCACCCAAAATAAAATGAGTTGTTAATATAAAGCATATCTCAATGAATGTAAAATAGAGAAGAAAAACCCTTACCTCAAACTTCTTCTTGGTAAAACATGATCTAACTAAATTTATAATAAATTCAGGTTTATTTTTCATTTATATCAGATCCATATTTATATTTATTTTAATTAATACCATTTATTTATAATTTATTATTACTCACTCATTAATCACTCTTTTTTAAAATTAATATTTAGGTGTTAATTATCTTCTTTTTTCTATGCTAGCCTCTATATGATAGTTCCAGTCCTTGATACTTGATCATGATTAAATTAGATATAGAATCTTCATGAAGATATATTATATGTGTTTTATATTTTTCCGAATTAAAATGGTCATTTTATGAAAGTTATAGGGATGGTTTGTAAAGAACTATAAAAATATCATTTTTTGTAAATTTTGATTTAGTAAAGAGAATTGATTTTATTAATGAGTATACTTAAATATAATATCATTTTATAGTTATGATAATTATTACATAATATTAATATTATTTAATTATTCTCAGTCATTCATTATGGAAATTTTATATCATCGATCATATTGGTGGTAAAATCGACCCAATCAGAACCCATTATAACTAATGACTAAGTAAGAACATTTAGTTTTTATGATAATATCATTTTAAAGATGAATAATGATATTAACATTACATGATTAGAGTTTATAATTAGATTTAGGAGGATCATAGATGATAAATTAAATTAATGGAATGAATAAGTACTCGATACTTTTATGAAATCACTCCTCTCAATGTCTTCTATGAAAATAAAGAACTTAAACACCCTTCTTGTGAATAAATAATACTACCAAATGTTGGAGATTACTTTGTGAGATATAATTTAGGTAGGTATTCAAGAGAAAAATGAAGGATATGTGTTTTTTATAATGGATGAAGTGGAACTTCTTTATAGGTGAAAATGAGGGACATTTCTTTGGAAACTTAAATTTGATGAAGTGTAAATATAGAATCACATGGGATTTAGGTGAGTTTGGTAACAAAATATTGATTATAAAAGTAGTATTAACTCCAAAAACTAATAATGGAATTATATAATGTCTAAATATCATGTTAATTACATAAAATTTGAGCCATTTTAATTTCCCACATTTACCCCCTTTTTACTTGTTTAAATATTTACCATGGTAATAATTTTTTACTAAAAACATAATATGACCCTATTACCTAATTTATAAGTTCCAATTATTTTTTTAATTTATAAATATGTGAAATTTATATTTTAAATGAAAACATAGAATTCATTTACAAAGAATATTTTTATAGAAAAATGAATTTTTTAAACATTAAGTGTTCTTCATATTATTTCATAAAAATTGAAAATTAAATGAGTGTTAATATATTAAACATTAAATTTTATTATTATCATCATTTAAATTGATAAATTTAACAAAAATAAATAACACTTATAAAAAAACAAACCTTTGATAAAAATACATTTTTTAGCATGAAATAATTTTAATAACATCCCACTATTTGTTTTATCTTATAACAATTAAATGTTATCAATACATTTATATTAGGGTCTTTATTTAAATTTTATGCACATAAAACCATTATTTAATAATAATAATTATTATATGTAATGAAAAAAATACATTTTTTATAATAAAATATTTTAAATATTTATTTTTATTTCATTCTAGAATTATTTATTATTTGTGAATTATATTAATTTCAATTTTTTTCTATCAATTTCACATATTCAATATAACTATTGAGTAACAGTATATAAAACCACCATATATCCAATGGACATATGTCCAACGACAATATGTCCAATAACTATATATATAATGACCATATTACATTTCATTATATAACTTTACATACATCTATAAAAGCATTTATCCTTTTATTTACTTCACTCTCAAAATGGTTTTTATATTTTTAATGTTTTTATTTATTTCTATATATATAATCAGAGGAACATTCTTAAAAACAAACCATGAGGATAAGGATTTCATTTTCATGGTATTTTTATTTACTTATGGTTTTATTCCTCTTGGAGTTTATCTAAGGATGTTTCATATTGTATTATAATGATATATTGATGTTTATATTGAATTGTTATATTTTATCTCAATAAAGTATACTATAGTTCATTTTAGTTTAATATTGTGAATGAACCAATATATTAAACAAAATATTTATTTAATGGAGAATACATACTAAAATCTTGAGGTGTTATATTCTACCCCCATTAAATGAAATTTCCCTCCAAATATCACAAGTGATTGTCAATGTATCTATTTTTTCAAATTTGTGGTGCTTTGATAAATCGTTGAAATATTTGAACCTCCCCATTATTTCTTGAACAAGACTAAGTCAAAAAAATTCCTCTCTCTAATTTCATTCCATTATGTCAGAGTTCTTCATCGCTTCCTATATAGGGCCTCATATGGTTCCATTTGAATGATAGAATGGAAAATATTTTTATATTTGAACTCTACGAGGGGAATATATTGATCCAAACTTAATTTTAAATACATTGAGAAATATCTTAATATATCTTCAATATTTTGAATGGTACTTTAAAATTTACCATCAATTTTAGGATGATAATTCATGAAAAGCTCAACTATATACCTAATTCTTATTGGATACTTCTATAGATTTTTTACATAAACCTAAAATGTTTATCAAATACAACCAAGAGAATTAATATATGTATAATTACCACTTAATTTTTTTATATTTTGGAAATTTGATTGCATGATAAATCTTCTTGACGAGTAATGAAATGTGCTAATATTATAAATATATTAAATAAATCCTGAATTACATTATGGAATTTAAAAATCTTGGGAAGTCTTACAGTGAAATCCATGTCGATGTTCTCCAATATCCATATAGTTATGAGTAGTGGTTTCATCATCCCATTATATTTCTAACATTCATCCTTAAATTTTTGCTAGATCAAGGATCGAGATATATTCTCTACAATCTCCCTATTTATATTTTCCCATATAGATATTATTCTTGAGATATCCATACATATTTGTGATTCTAGTATAGAAAGTTAATGGTGAGATATGTACATCATCTAGAAACTTCTATGTTAATTTTGGTATTGAATGGAAAAATATCCCTTTATGAAATCTTATAGTTCTATCATTTTCATGGATGAACTCTGGAATATTACTTACCTTCTTTTGTAGCTTCATATTCTCCTTTTTCACCTCCTTTATTTTCACATTTATGGATTAATGAGTAGTTATTTGGGAAATATAATATTTCTCCCATTACCTTATGATTTTATGGTCTATCCTTTGAAAATCCATGAGTGTTGGGCCTCTTTAAATACTCTTCATGGATAAGGTATCATGATCCTTTATACTTAGAGCATCATCCTCTTTGTTCTCCTTCCCAAGGTGGTAATGTATTGAGCAGTCATAGTCCTTGATCAACTCTAACCACCTCCTTTGCTTCATTATCAACTCCTTCTCTATGAATATGTACTTTATGAACTTATGATCAGTATATATTTCAATGTTTTCACCATAGAGATAATTCATCCATATTTTTAATTCAAATATTACCAATTGAGATACCCCATGAATGATGTAGCACCACCGGTTTGAGGTATGTGGCCTTTTTTATGCATATTTATGTGTTTAAAGTGCATGGGATGAGTTTGGAAGAGGTTGGGAGAGTTTGGAATGGTTTTGGATGATTTTGGAGGATTTTAAAGGGGTGCATGGTTTAAGCACGGTTAGTGGAAACCAGGCGGATTCCCCAAGAAACCGTGAAAGGGAGACAATAGGCTTCGCACGTCCTGTGCACAGTTTTCCAAACTGTGCGAGGAAACCGTGCAGACCCTAGCTCTCGAGGCAGTAGCGTGCGCATGGTTAGCACACGGTTCTCCAAACTGTGCGGGCTAACCGTGCGGCCACTTAAAAATAGGGTTATAAGTTCTGGGCTCCCATGGTCTTAACCTATTTCACCCCAAACTCCCTCCCACTCATGGCTCACTCGTGTTCTTAGGTTCCCAGGGGTTGGAGGAGCTTTCCCACTCATTTTGGAAGCATTTTGAATAGGGTTCTTGGTGTTTTGAAGGTGATTGCTTCTGGGTAAGTCTTCTCTCTTGGGTTCTTTGTGTTTTCCTCTAGATCTTCTCTTCCCTCTTTCTTGGTTTTCTAGATATACAGTTTTTGTGTGTAGATCTAGGGGTTTTTTGCCTTGGATAATGATTTTAAGGCTTGTTATGGTTAGGGAAGGGGATCTAGAGAGGTTTCGGTGGTGCGTTCGCTGGATTTGAGGTGCGGTTGCTTTTGGGTCAATTTCTTGGGAACCCTAAAGGTAGGTGGATTCTCTCACGACTCCACTTGGTTAGATCTAATGGTTTTCATTACAATTAATTTGTTATTCTTGAAATTAATTGTGTTTAATGTGCGAAATTGGTTAGAAATCCCTTGGGTGATGTTTTGGGATTTTTGGGAAAATGGGGTTTTGTGGTGAAATGCTATTGTTGTGGATTTTAAAATGGGATGCTATGGTTGATTTGTGAAAATTATTTATGGAATGGTTTTCAATAAAAGGGTTGTTTTATTGAAATGTTGTTTGGCATGGAAAATGATTTTCAATAAATGGGTGATTTATTGAAGTAGATTGATGTGCAATGGAATTAGTTGATTGCATGATGTTGTGACCTTGATGGGTTATATGATTGGTTGTGATTGATTGTAATGTTGTGTGGAAGTGGCGAGAATTACCAATATAAAAATGGGATGGATAATGGATGGAAGGGCCACTATTAATGGTAAGTGGATGGGAAGTGCCACTAAAGTGTGAATGGGTGAACGATTTGGACGGAAGCTCCACCGTTTGGTTGTTTGGTTACTTTATTGTGAATTGCTTTGAAAGTTTTAATTTTTTGTGTAAATGATGAAATGACTTGTGGAATGATTGGTTGGATTTACCTGGTTTGCTTGGTTTGGGTGTGATGTCTTGGGAAGGGCATGTTGGGCTTATGAAAATGGTTTCACTTGTGATTTATTTTATATAAAATGTTTTATATAAATGTGCTAACGGGTTTATCCTAGTGGCATGTGTAAGGAAGTCATTTGGGGAAATCCTACTGGGTTTTAGTACTCACCCCCTGCTTTGGCACTGTGGTGTATTTGCATATGTCGTGTACCATAACGTGGGAAATGATAAGGCATCACCCACCTTTAATGGAGTATTGTGATCCCTTGGTGGAGATTGGAGCATGGAGCTTGGCGTGGAGCTGTGGTGGTGTCATGGCTTGTGGTGTTTGGTTGTTTAGATTTTGCAGTGTACTCTAATATTGTGTGAACATGTCTAGTTGTATTGGTTTTTATTTGTGTTATGGAACAACTTGGTTGTCGTTTGGGAATACATGTTTGGGTTTGAAAGTGCATGAATCCTCAGCTGTTGGTTTGGATGGTTTTGTCTTAAGGTAAAATCATTCCCCAACTTTATCTTGAAGCCCTAAGCATTTATTTCCAGCCTTTGGTGTCTTGGGAATGTTTCTTAAGGCCAAGTAGCCCTCACTACCTCCTCAAGCCAATGAGGTAGGGGTGGGGTGTTACAAGTGGTATCAGTTTGTTCAGTCCTTTGGAGTTGATTCTCGGATTTGGTGCTGACATTCGTTGTGGTACATTCCTTGAGTCAGGATGGTAGCAAGGCATAGGAATTTCAGAACTTGGAATGTATAGCATAAAAGGACGTTGCTAACCCTTTTATGCTGAAATTCAAGTTACGAGGGAGTTGGGTACATTAGTGTTTTGGAGACACTTATAGGCATTAGATATCTCATTTTTGTGGGTGTAGCCAATGAGATAAGCATGAAATGCATGGTAGAAATTACTTCCCACTAGGATTCATATTTCATTGGGGTATAAGGATCTATGGGCTGAACTGAGAAATGGTTTTTGTGTGAAACTGTAATGTGAATAAATTTTATATTTTGAAAATGGTATGATTTTCAAAATGGTGAAACATGGGAAATGTGAACTTCTGGAAAGCCTTGTTGTGAAAGTGTTGTGTAATCTGATTTGAAATGGGATTTCATGATGTCTATGGAAGTGAGACTCATGGTTGTTTGTTTTCTGTTTATAGAAATGACACCGGGTAGGCATCGTAGAGACCAACCGGAGGAGGCTGCTGAGAATGTGGCAACACCTGAGCCTCTGGTCAACCAGCAACTAGTGAAAAGCATAGTGTAAGCTTTCCAAGCTATGGAAAGTGTAAACAAAATGGATGAACCAAGGCTTGTGGATCATGAGGTTCAGTTTCAAAAGCAGAATCCACCCATCTTCAGGGGTGATTCAGATCCGGAGAGGGAAGAAGAATGGTTGAATAGAATGAATAAGATCTTCGTGTTCTTGGGA
Organism: Viscum album; assembly: GCA_963277665.1. Taxonomy (NCBI): domain Eukaryota; kingdom Viridiplantae; phylum Streptophyta; class Magnoliopsida; order Santalales; family Viscaceae; genus Viscum; species Viscum album. Next base: position 823,268,317 of record OY728123.1, read on the forward strand.
ACACTGCTAGAGTTGAAAGTGAAGTTGGCCACATATATGTTGGAAGATATTTCCCTTCAGTGGTGGAAGTTGGTAGTCCAAGTAGGGATGGACCAGGTTTTGACATGGGAAGGATTTGAGGAATTTTTTAATAAACAATTCTACCCACATACATTCAGAAATCAGCGTATGATTGATTTCTTTAGTTTGAAGCAAGAGCTTATGTTTTTGACGGAGTATGCAACTAAGTTTATGAAATTAGTGCGGTTTTCACCCGAGGTGGCGGGTAGCACGTCATTGAAGTCAAGGATCTTCGAAGCGGGATTAAGGCATGAAATCTGTTCAAAGATAGTGGTGATGTGTATAGATGATTACACAGAGATGGTGAATAGAGCCTCGGTGGCTGAGCGGGATTTGTTGGGCGCTCTGGGCAGAGGAAGCATGGTGGTACCCATGGGGAGTAGTGGGAACTCTAACGCTGGTTTCAAGCGGAGGAGGGAAACTTATTCCCAGAGCGAAAATATGGCATATAATCCGATGACAGGATCCATAAATCTTCCTCCAAAGCCCAAGAGCAAACCGGTTTGTTTTCAGTGTGGTTCTACGAGCCACATCAAGAAGGATTGTATGACACAACCTCGAGCATGTCATAATTATAAGCAGATGGGACATCTGCAACGTTATTGTTGGAATGCTCCAAGGTCGGGTGCACATGGAACTCCTCAGGGATCACAGACGTCGTATGATTCGACTAGACGGGGACAATAGCACACCCCTCGTCAGCAGAGTAAAGTGGGTCATGGTGATTCTCAGAATACCATGACTCCTCAGCAGGGAAATAAAGAGAAGAGTGTGGCAAGAAAACATGTGTTTGGAGTTGAGCAGGTTGTGGTGGATAATCAGTCGAGACCTTCCACAGTGAAGGTACCATTGTTTTTAAATTCTACCTTGATGAAAGTTCTGTTTGATACAGGTGCTTCACACTATTTTATTGCTGCACGTGTGGTTGATTTGCTGGGTTTAAGGGTAGAAATGATGCCCTCTATTTTAATACTTAAAACTCCTCTGGGTTGAAGAGAGTGTCAAGCCTTATTGTGTAGATCATGTTGTATCGTTGTGGGCGAGGTGGAGCTAGTGTGGAATTTCTCAGTTCTTGAGATGGATGGGTATGATGTAATCCTGAGAATGGATTGGCTGGTGGCGTTTAAGGCCCACATTGATTGTGATGTGAGAACAATGGCTTTTACGACACACGATGGTGTTAGACATCTCTTTAGAGGAGAGAGGCTTGAAAGGAAGGGTGCAACGGGTTTGTTGTCACCAGGAGTGGGTACGTTATTGTATCAATTGGTGGTATTGTCGTTGGAATCAGTAGAGGGTGTTGAGAAGAGTGTTCTTCCTGCAGTGGTATATCAGTTTATGGTTGTTTTTCCTGAATAACTCTCTGGGTTACCTCCCGTAAGAGAAGTGTAGTTTACGATTGATCTTCTTCCAGGGACCAGTCCTATCTCACTTCCATCTTACCCGATGGCACTTACTAAATAATGGGAATTTAAAGTCTAGTTGGAAGAGTTAGGAAACAAAGGGTTTATCCAGCCTAGCACGTCTTCGTGGGAAGCGCCGGTGTTGTTTGTGAAAAAGGTGGATGAAACTTTGAGGCTATGTGTTGATTATGGTAGACTTTACCAAGTTACGATAAACAATAGATATCCACTTCCACAAATTGATGATTTGTTTGACCAGTTTAGGGGAGACCGGTGGTTCTCCAAGATCGACCTGAGGTCGAGATATCATCAATTGCGGGTGAGGAAGGAGGATATTCCTAAAACAGCTTTCATAAGTAGATATGGCTGTTATGAATATGTGGTTATGCCCTTTGGTCTAACGAATGATCCAGTGGTGTTTATGACATTGATGAATCGGATATTTTAGATATATATGGATTCATTTGTGGTGGTGTTTGTAGAAGATATTTTGGTGTATTCAAAGAAAAGTACAGAGCATGAACAACACATGGAGAAAGTGCTGGGGATCTTGAGGGATCATCGGTTGTATGCCAAATGGTCCAAGTGTGACTTTTGAATACAGGAAGTTCATTTTCATGGCCATCTGATTTCTGAAAGGGGTGTTTTAGTGAATCTGTAAAAGATAGAGGCCGTTATCTCGTGGCAAGCGTCAAAGAATGTGTTTGAGATACAGAGTTTTCTTGGTCTAGCTGGGTATTATCGGTGTTTTGTTCATGATATTTCATGTTTGGCTTCGCTGATGACAGCTATGACAAGGAAGAATGCTCCATTCTAGTGGAATGAACAGTGTCAGCAGTGTTTCGAAGAGCTAAAGGGTCGTCTTACATCATCACCAATCTTGGTTTTTCCAGAATTAGGAAAAGGGTACGTGGTGTATTGTGATGCATTAGGATCAGGGTTGGGGTGCGTTCTTAGGCAAGGGAATCATGTAGTTGCATATGGCTCACTGAAGTTGAGAGTGCATGAGAAGAACTACCCAACTCATGATTTGGAGTTGGCAGCAATGCTCCATGCTTTGAAAGTGTGGAATCATTATCTATTCGGTGATAAATTCATGGTATATATAGATCATAAGAGCTTGAAACACATTTTCTCACAAAGGGATTTGAACTTGAGGCAAAGGAGATGGAGGGAATATCTTCAGATGTTTGATTTTGAATTAATGTACACACCAGGTAAGGGAAATTTGGTGGAGGATTCATTAAGTAGAAAATCATATGCTCAGGTGGTGAAACATGCATCAAACCAGTGGTAGTTTATGTCAGTTATAACCGATATGTGTTTGGAATGTGAGGACCAGGGTGATAGAGCGCTCTTCTTTCCGGTTTTGTTGATTCCTGACCTGGTTGGCCTGGTTAAAGAGGCACAAATATCCGATCTTGAGTGTGTGACCATGGGGTTGAGACTCAATGGTGGGGAGACCATTGAGGGTTGTCAACTGAATGAAGATTCAGTTTTGTGTTTTTGGAATCGGATGGTTGTACCAGTTTCTTGTCAGGAGGATCTTCTCAGGCCGTATTATCATTACAGGTGGGCTATTCATCTTGGAATTCAGAAAATGTATAAAGCATTGAAAGTGCAGTTTTGGTGGGATGGTATGAAAAGAAGAGTGACTGAGTTTGTTTCGAGATGCTTGACTTGTCAGTAGGTCAAGGCAGAGCATCAGAAGCTAGTGGGAATGTTGCAGTCTTTACCAATCCTTGTTTGGAAGTGGGAGAAAATAACGATGGATTTTGTCACAGGTCTCCCAAGAATGGTCAGAAAGCATGATTCCATTTGGGTGATAGTGAATCAGCTAACAAAGTCAGCCCATTTCATCCCGATTCGTGAATCTCATATGCTGGAGAATCTGTCCAAAATCTATATCCGGGAGGTGGTAAAGAGGCATGGTGTTCCAGATTCGAATGTATCGGATAGAGATCCGAGGTTTACATCTCGTTTCTGGAAATCCTTAAAGAAATCCCTTGGGACACAGTTGATGATGAGTACGGCGTATCACCTTCATATGGATGGTCAATCCAAGAGGAAGATACAAACTCTAGAGGATATGTTGCGGGCCTGTGTAATGGATTTTGGTGGCTTGTGGGAGGAGCACTTTCTGTTGGTTGAGTTCTCGTACAATAACTGTTATCAGGAATCCATACAGATGGCTCTGTTTGATGCATTGTATGGGAATCCATGTCGTTCTCCACTATGTTGGGTGGAAACGGGTGAGTCCTAGATGTTTGGACCGAGCCTTGTCTAGGAGACGACGGAGAAGATCAATTTGATCAGGAAGAGAATGGAGATGGCTCAGAGTCGTCAGAAATCATATGCGGATCATCGTCGATGGCTGTTGTCGTTTGAGGTGAGTAATCATGTGTTCTTGAGGATCTATCCTTGGTTGGGACATCGTCAGTTTGGGAAATAGGGAAAGTTATCTCCGAGGTATATTGGGAATTTTGAGATTCTTGATCGGGTTGGTGAGGTGGCTTATCGTTTGGATTTTCCACCTAGGTTCAGTGCAGTGCACAATGTGTTTCATGTGTCGTAGTTGAAAAATTATCAGCCGGATCATGACCATGTGATTTGATGAGATCATGTTGATCTAGAACTGGATGCTTCATTGGTGCACGTGCCAGTGCGTGTTGTGGATAGGAAAGAGAAATTATTGCTTGGTAAAAGAATTAGTTTAGTTTGTGTTTTGTGGCAAATGGTCAGATTCAAGATGAGACTTAGGAGCGGGAGAAAGAGATGGTCGAGCAGTGGCCTGAGCTCTTTCGGCAAAGGGGGGGTTCACTACTTTCCGAGGATGGAAAGACCAATGGTGGGGAGAATGTAGCACCCCTAGTTTGAGGTATGTGGCCTTTGTTTATCCATTTTTATGTGTTTAAATTTCATGGGATGAGTTGGTAATAGGTTGGGAGAGTTTGGAATGGTTTTGGATGATTTTGGAGGCTTTTAAAGGGGTCTACGGTTTGAGCACGGTTAGTGGAAACCGTGCGGATTCCCCAGGAAACCGTGCAAGGGAGAAAGTAGGATTCGCACGGACTGTGCACAGTTTTCCAAACCATGCGAGGAAACCATGTGGACCCTAGATCTTGAGGTAGTAGCATGTGCACGGTTAGCGCACGATTTTCCAAACCGTGCGGGCTAACCATGCAACCACTTAAAAATAGGGTTATAAGTCCTGGGCTCCCTCAGGCTTAACCTATATCACCCCAAATTCACTCCCACTCATGGATCACTCGGGTTCTTCATTTATCAGGGGGTGGAGGAGCTTTCCCACTCATTTTGGAATCATTTTGAAGAGGGTTCTTGGTGTTTTGAAGGTGATTACTTCTGGGTAAGTCTTCTCCCTTGGGTTCTTTGTGTATTCCTCTAGATCTGCTCTTCCCTCTTTCTTGGTTTTCTAGATCTACACTTTTTGTGTGTAGATCTAGGGTTGTTTTTACCTTGGATAATGATTTTACGGCTTGTGATGGTTAGGTAATGGGATCTAGAGAGGTTTCGGTGGTGAATTCATTGGATTTGAGGTGCGGTTGCTTGTGGGTCGATTTCTCGGGAACCCTAAAGGTAAGTGGATTCTCTCTCAACTCCAACTAGTTAGAGTGATGGTTTTCATTATAATTAATTTTTTGATCTTGAAATTAATTGTGTTTAATGTGCGAAATAGTTTAGAAATCCCTTGGGTGATGTTTGGGGATTTTTGGGAAAAGGGAGTTTTGTGGTGAAATGCTATTGTTCTGGATTTTAAAATGGAGATTTTAAAATGGGATGCTATGGTTGATTTGTGAAAATTATTGATGGAATGGTTTTCAATAAAAGGGTTGTTTTATTGAAATGTTGTTTTGCATGGAAAATGATTTTCAATAAATGGGTGATTTATTGAAGTAGATTGATTCGCAATGGAAATGGTTGATTGCATGATGTTGTGACCTTGATGGGTTATATTCTTGGTTGTGATTGATTGGAATGTTGTGTGGAAGTGTTGAGATGTACCACTATAAAAAGGGGATGGATAGTGGATGGAAGGGCCACCATCAATGGTAATTGGACGGGAAGTTCCACTAAAGTGTGAATGGGTGAACAGGTTGGACGGAAGCTCTACCATTTGGTTGTTTGGTTTCTTTGTTGTTCATTGCTTTACAAGTTGTAAATTGTTGTGTAAATGATGAAATGACTTGTGGCATGATTGGTTGGCATTCCCTGGTTTTCTTGGTTTTGGTGTGATGGCTTGGTAAGGTCATGTTGGGCTTATGAAAATGGTTGCACTTGTGATTTATTTTATATAAACTGTTTTATATAAATGTGCTAATGGTTTTATCCTAGTGGCATGTGCAGGGAAGTCATTTGGGGAAATCCTACTAATCTTTAGTACTCAGCCCCTGATTTGGAACTGTGGTGTCTTTGCAGATGTCGTGTACCATGACGTGGGAACAGTTAAGGCATCACCCTCCTTTAGGGGAGTATTGTGATCCCTTAGTGGAGCTTAGAGATTGGAGCTTGGCGTGGAGCTGTGGTGGTGTCATGGCTTGTGGTGTTTGGTTGTTTAGTTTCCACAGTGTACTTTGATGTTGTGTGGACATGTCTTGTTGTATTGGTTTTGAGTTGTGTTATGGAACAACTTGGTTTTCGTTTGGGAATACATGTTTGGGTTTGAAAGTGCATGAATCATTAGCTGTTGGTTTGGTTGGTTTTGTCTTAAGGGAAAATAGTTCCCCAACTTGATCTTGAAGTCCTCAGCATTTATTGCCAGCCTTTGGCATCTTGGGAACGTCGCTTAAGGCCAAGTATCCCTCATCGCCTCCTCAAGCCAATGAGGTAGGGGCAGGGTGTTACAAATGACTTCACCATTAATAAGTGGGGGTGAATTAGTGGTGGTGGTATTTTAAAATTTATTAATCTTGAAATTAATCTTTTTAATTATTTTTTATTTAATCTTCAAAAATATTTATCTTAACCCTACTCATATGAATACATAAACAAAAACAACAAGGAACAAATTTTTTTTACAAGGTTCGGTCTCAGTGTGGGTGCCTAATCCTTACTACATCTGGTTTCTATCTCGGTCCATAAAAGTTTCACTAATAATTCATCACTAATTACTAGTATGTTGTCCAGATATCATTTTGCAGCCTTGTGTTTCCCATCACATACACAACATCCTACTGGTGTTACAACATATTTACTAATTATAATATAATCCAAATAGTTTGACTAAGATCATTAAAGAATATGGGTTCCTTCGGTAACATCTAGTGATATTCCTCTTCAAGCCTTCAAGAATATAAAAAATAATGCCCTCAAATTTTCAATATCTTCGACCTCTAATACTATTGATGATTGATTTATATTATCCAACCTTTCTCAAAACATGTGAAATCAGTTTCATGATATGATTCTCAGTATTCTTGTCACTCCCATATCACTAAAATCTCAAGTTCATGAATGTTTCTATACTATCTTTTGAAATATAGCTTCAAGATCAAATTTTTATGTCCTTTTTATCCACCTAATATATTATCAATCTCTCTAAAAAAATTACCCCTTATTTAGCGATTCTTAAAAATTAGAATTGACTTAACTTTCAGAATTTAATTTCTAACTCAGCTTCTTGAAAAATTTCATAACCGAATGGTACATTAAAATAAATGGTTTGTTTCCTTAGTCTCCTTTTCAAATGATCATGTTTAAAAGATCACTTAATATTCTATTATTCATTTGACCATTTTCTCTAGTGATATTATAGAATTAAACTTTTTTATTTATTCTCATTTCAACCAATAAATTAAATTCACTTGAGAAAATGAATCAACTAGGATCTCCATAAATAATAATTCAAAAATAAATTCATTTTAAAATTCTAGAAATACCCTATAGTGATCTCCTCATCTTTCCACTGGATCAGTATCAATTTCTAATTATCTTTAACCTGATTATAGAATAAAGTAGTTCTTCACTATGAAAAAACTCTTGATATTTTAGCAACTTGAAAATTTAAACACTTGAAACCATAACATAAATAAAAAATGATTTTTATATGAAAATGAAACTTTGTATTAGCACTCAATTTTCCTATTTTCATTCCATAATTATCTTCTAGAGATTCTCCTTCAATATAACAAGTTTTTATCACCATAGGTATTTTTTAAATAAATATATTTGAAAAACTTCAAGCAATTTTATAAATGATTAACATTATATTTTTTTACAAGAATAAGATTGAATCACAATTCATTTGTGATGTTTAATTAACCAAAGTTAATTTTAAGTATTATTAGATTTAATTTCCCATATAATTATTAATTTCTTGAATCTAAAATTCTTAAACTTAAAAAATTCTCCGAATTTCACAAAATTTGGGCCCTAGGATTACTCAGCTGAAGAATTCTGGTTACTCTTCCAATGACTCAAAGAATTTCCATTCCTTTACCCTAATTTTTAAATCACTACCCTTTTTAAGTAGGTCACTATTCTTCCAAAGTCACTCAATACTATTACAATGTCTCAAAAGAGGTTAGGGATTACTCTTTTGAATTTTTAGTTACTCTTTTAAAAGTATGTTTTTATTCATCCAAACTATTACTTTACTCTTCCGAAGTACCCGATACTCTTATGAATCCTATATTTAATATTTTAAACTCTGAATTTACTCTTATGAAGTACCAGTTACTCTTAAAAATCTTGTATTTACTTTTTTGAAGTGAGTGTTACTCTTCTGAACAACTGGGTTACCCTTTCGAAGTATATTTTCCCTCAGGGATTTTATAAATATTCAAGTCAAAAAATAGAATTCTATATTGTTAAAAATAATCATAGGATAACTTCAATTCACCCGAGGGATAATCAAATGATCTTAAAAACATTATAAAAAATTCTAAGAAATATCACAGGGTTATTCAATCTTCCTATGAATGTTTGGAAACAAATAAAACCCTTCAAAATTACAAGGGATTCTTAAATATCGTCATTTGGATTTATTTTAAAATCAATTTGACTCTAGTCAACTTCAGTCAGCTCTTTTCATAAATTATCAATTCATATCAGAATCAAAATATCACAACCTTTATCAAATGCAAAGAATTGGGAAATCACACTATCATATAAATTAATATTTCTGATATAATTCCATCTCTTAGAGACAAGAATTGTTTGAAAAAGTTATTAATATATTACCCCCTCAATTCACACTTTCATTTATCTCCCATTTAGTAATAACCATACCTTCATATTAAAAAAATATTAGAAAATAGCTCACTTTCCATTTTTTAAATAAGGGTACCAAAATATTTCCATAAGTGGGAAATACCTAATAGACAACTTGCATAAATACTCTATAGTGATCTCCTCTTCCTTCCAATAGATCATCATTAGTTTTCATCATATTTATCCTATATTGTATCATGAATACATTATTCACTGCAAAATAGCACTTGAAATCTAAATATCTTAATAATTATGACACTTGAAACCTTATCTTGAATCACAACATTATTTTCATGTGAAATATGAACTTAATATGTATAAAACATCATACCATTTACATTATAGAATATATTTTGGAGATTATCCTTTGAAATATTCATTTTTGATCACCATATGTATTTTATAAATATTTCCATAGGAGTAACAAAATATTTCCATAATATTTTTTCATTACTTAACGAACTAATTACAAAAAAAATACCATGTAGTGATCTCCTCTACTTTCCATTTGATCATCCTCAGTTATCATCGTATTTAATCGAATTGTGGTGTGCAGAAATTTTTCACTATGAAACAACACTTGATATATTTGAATCTTGATAATTTATACATTATAAACATCATCTTGAATCACAACATGATTTTCATGAAAAAATGAACTCAGTATTATTATAGAATCACCCCATTTTAATTCCATAATTGTCTTATAAGTATTCCCCTTCAATAGATTCATCTTTGATCACCATCATAAGTTCAATAGACTACTTAATAATGGAAATAATTTTTAAATTTTGGAAACATAATCTAGAATCTAGGATAATCTATTCTCCCCTTTTAAAAACATAATCCAAATCCATGTGGCTGTATTACTCCACATATCCTCAAGTGAGAGGTTAAGGCTGAACATGTAGTTTAAACCTCAATTTCTCAAACATCTCTCTTGGCATTTCCTTTGTAAAAATATATTCAATTTTAATATTTTTTGAAAATGCATTTGAGTTTCACATAAACATTTTTAAATTTCTCTTTAATTAAATTAAATATAATTTCAATGTGCTTTGATCTTGATTGTTGAACTATATTTTTTAAAATATCAATGGATCATTGATTATAATAAGAAAATTTTAGTATATTCTTAGCATTATCTTTCATATCTACCAACCATACATTCATTCATATAATATTTGTACATGCATGTGTATCTGAAATATACTCTTCCTCAACTATAGTCAATGAAACTAAATTCTTCTTCTCACTATGCCAAATCATATCACACTCACCCAGAAAGAATGCTCCACAAGATATTGACTTCCTGTCTATAAAATATTCTACCTAGACAACATCTTTGTATACCTAAAAATGAAAATCATATTTTTTTCTATATAATAGGACACATTTCAGATTTACCTCAATGTATCTTAGTATTTTTTAGTTTCCATCATATGAAACTCTTTAGGATCACTCTGAAATCTTAGACATATATTCTAAAAATAATAATATATGGTCTTGATGTTGTTATATAGAATAGGCTACCAATGATTCTTCTAAAATACTTCCAATTCACACTAATTATTGTGTCATATTTTCTCAGCTTGGTACCAATTTCAATGGTTATAGAGATCTTTTTACAATCTTACCCACCAAATTTCTTCCACAATTCTCTTGAATGTTTCTCTTGAGATAAGAAAATGAATCCATCTCTATGAATAATATTAAATCCTAGAAAGTAAATCATCTCATCCAACACATACATCTCAAAATAATCTTTTATATTATTTGAAAAATCTTTACAGAGATACTCTATAACACTGGAAAATATAATACCATCAATATATAAATTGAAAATAAGAGTTCTGATGGAAAACTCTTTCACATATAGATTAATATCAAAATTTCCATTTAAAGATTCTATATCACTCATAAAAACATTTAATTTTGAATACTAGGCTCTGGGGATCTATTTTAATTCATAAAAATATTTTTTTAACTTACACACCTTGATGTAATATTTGTCTAAATAAACCATTTGGGTTTCTCAATGAAAAATACTTATTCCAGGTCTCTATTTAGGAAGGAAGATTTTTCATTCATTTATTAAACCTTGTAATATTTGTGTGTTTCCTCTAACAAGAAAATTCTAATAGATTCTATACTTTACAATGGTGTAAATGATTATTCAAAATCTATTCCTTTCATTTTTTATTTTCCTTTGAAAAATAAACTAGATTTGTTTATTAACACTTCACCTTTATCATTCAATTTGTTTATAAAAATCCACATGGTGCTAATAACATTTTTATTTTTTGGTCTTGGCACATGTTACCAAGTGGATTTCTCCCCAGTATAATCAATCAATTCATTCATACCATTAATTCATTATTTATGATCAACTTCCATGAAAAATATTAGGGGTTTAACTTGAGAAATAATAGATACTTGGTTTTCAAGTCTTAACCTTATTCTTTTTTGGACTAGTTCCACTTGTCTGCCAATACTATTTTTAGAATCAATATGATTTTTCACTATCTGATGCCTCAAAATCTAATATCTAATAGTATCATCTTCATCACTAGTTTTTTCTAAGTCAATATCAACTAGATTATGATCATTTTGAATTTCATCTTCAACCTATTTTTTAGTAATATTAAATCTTCTAGATTCAATAGTATCATAAGCTAATTGAACTTCAACTTTTTTCTTGTATTAATTTTCAATATTTTTACCTAGAAAAATCAATAAGCTGGTGTAACCTTTTATTCCATCACTTATAACCACTACCATTGGATAAGTATCCAATTAAAATTCATTAATTTTATTTTTATTAAAAATTTACTATATTAGTGTCTTTGATATTCATGAAACACAGGTTTCCAAATACATTAGTGTATTTCACAACTGTCTTTATTTTGAACCATATTTCATATGGGGTATTGTTTGTATCAAGATTTAATACACATATCTTCTGTCCTTGGACAGTAGTGAAGACATCTCTCTTCAAAAGAATTTAATGAGTTTATGCTCAACAAAAATTATCTTTCCCATCCCAATAATACTTTTATTTTACCCCCTTGGCTACTCTATTCTAATGGATAGTGTAAGGTTCACTGAATTAGTGCTTCATTCCATTATTATATATAATTATCAAAAGCATTACTTGTTTATTTCCAACCATTATATGACCTCATATTTATAATATAAACTTCCATATCTTTATAAAATTTCCTTCTAAAAATTATAAATATGTAAACAAATTCAAACACGTGCTTAATGAACATAACTATTTTCATCCAAGTGCAATCATAAACTAAATTAATGAATTAAAAATAATAAATGGAAGGTTGATGTCTCATAAGAGAAAACAAATATTAATGTATGAGTTCTAGTGGTATTGTGGACTAAATATCCACTCTCTTATAGGTTTTTGGACTATGTACCCCTTTTGGAAAGTTTAAAAAAAGCCGATATTTCTCTTTTAAGTTAGGAAAGGTCTATCATTACTTCATAATTTGAGATTTTACTAAAGTTTTGTTGGAAACGGCTGCTAAGTCTCTTATTACATATATTATTCTAATCCTTTATACTCAAGTATCATGAATTGGATGGGTCACTAGATTGAAATAGGTTTCCAATAGTTCTCTCTCCTTTATATAAAACTCTTCCATCTTTGAAATTATTGACTATGCATGTGTTTTACTTGTATTTAAATTAATTACCATTATAACAAAAAATATATTACACTAAGTATATTGTGTTTAATCCCATACACATAGAGAACATATCAATATTTGAGATTATTTTCTTAAATATCATCATTACTAATACCTTTAATTCTTAAAGAAATTTCATTGAAAAATTTCACTTCTTATCCATCATTTCATTATATATTTTTAAAATGTTTTGTGTCTAGAAATTTTTTAGGTACAACCACTATCAAGATTTCATAGCCTTCCTTTACTACATGCATTCAAGGCCACTCTAATAATAATATATTTTTCTCCATGATTTGGTTTTTGAATAACATTGACCATTTTATTATTGTAATTTCATACATAAAGTTTGGCACTTCATTCCTCAAAATAGTGAACTTATTGGTTATATCTTCCATATATTTTATTAAAATATTCAAATTAGTTTTGTGTGAAAAAATTTGATAATTTATTGCTCATAACTTAGTTCTTTTGTGAATAATTTTTAATTTTCCTAGAAATACTCCCCTTGAATATTTATTTCTCCTAATTAGAGATATATTATATCAGTATATATATGATTTATTCCCAAAAATTCCATAACACAAGTAGTACCCACAAAATATGGGTCTTTCATAATAATAAAATTCTATCTATAGTTTTATTACTACAGTTTATCCATGAGTTGTTCTTACTTCTACTTTGGGAGGATTTTCTTTTTGATACACCTATTTCATCCTTATATTCGGAATATATTTTTTCAAAAATTTTCTTTTTCCAAATATGATTAGATTTAGAATTATAACCAGTACTATTAGTAATAAAAAATTTATTTTGAGATTTAACAAATAAAGATTAAACCCACTCTTCTAATATCACTATCTCATATGATTTTAATATTTTAGATTTTACTTCTATTGATTTATTGAAGTTATAACTCATATTAATCAATTTTGTTTCTACTTAAATACATTTGGAATATTTTAGGATGAGCTATTATTTTTTTATAATAAGTTTTTCATCAATACCATTCACCTTTTTTCCCTGCTGAATAGTTTTCAGCTTGAGTTTTTTAATTTGATCAATGTGGTCAACTTTATTCTTTATAATATCTTCCTCAAATTTATTTTTCTTTCCATATTAATTATTTAAAAGTTTTATTTCATTATTTAGATTAGTATTCTACCCAATACATGAATCCATTTCTAATTGCATCATGTGCTCTATATAAGTTATCCCACTTTCTTTTTCTTCACTACTTGAGTACTCTTTAAGATTCTCCACACAATCCATGAGATTTGTAAAATTTTCAATAACTTCTTGATATGATCATCTGCATGAAGATATTCCATCCTATTCCTCTTTACTCATAAGAATTCTTCTTTTATTTCTTGGAAACTACTTTTTATTCTCACTGAATTTTGAAACTTCTATTGAGCTCTTGCCTCATTTCTTCTTTTGAGACTTATCATCTTTTTCATCAACCTTATATCCCCCATTATATTTGTTTTTATTTTTTTGAAATGTTTCTAATTCCACCATTATTGAATCACTTAAGTAATAGTTTGCCTCTGTATTACCCCTTTCCTCTTTAGAATTTTTTTAAGATAATAGACATAACTATCTTATATTCTTCAATATCTTTCTCACATTCAGATTCACTTTAATATTCAAATTATTCTTCTTTTATTTTCAATATTCACATGGATTCAAAATACATATCTTCTTTAGCTTTCTTTTTTAATGATGGAAACTTTTTTATTTCACAAACAATGAGTATTTCGTGTAATCCATCATATTTGGGACCCTCTATATCTTCAAGGGCATAGATTTTATGATCAAATATACTAGAAATGTTCCTAATTAAATTATTTATAATTTTATAATCATCCAGATTCATATCATTTCCTACGATATTACTAATTATTTAATTCTCCCTTATAAAATAATAATTAATGATTTTTTCTTCCCCCATTTTATGTCCTTACACCTACTTCTTCAGAATTGTATTTTTTCCATTTTGACTTTGAAATTCCCTTTATAGACACTTTATAACTTGTCCCAAATAAATTTAGGAGTTTTAAGTCCCATCAATATTGGTATATATATTTTATTATAATGAAATAAAAATATCATTTTTTTAATTTTCCATCATTTTCTTGATTCTTCTTATCAGTAAAGAAAATTTGAGGACTTTTTCAATTGGTGGAAATCTCATTGTTTCATCATGAAAAACCTCTAGGATAAGAGAAAATAGATAGGATAGAATATTTTACTTATATAAACCATAATTATTTCCAATATATGTAGGAACACACCTATTATTAATTGAGTTGATGTTTTTCATGTCCATCTAAAGAATGATCTCATAGAGGGAACCAAATTCTCCGATACCACTTGATATGCTGGTGCACCACTGAGAGGGGTTAAATCAGTGGTGGATGTTGTTTATAATTTATTCCTCATGAAATTAACATCTATAATAAATTATAAATTTATATTCTCAAATATTTATCTCATACTTACTCATAATAATTCAAAAATAATAAAGAACATGGCACACAATAGTTTTTACAAGGTTTAATCTTGGTGCAGGTACCTGCTCTTTGCTACATCCAATTGTTATTATGGTTTAAAAATTTTATATTAATAATTAATTTAAAATTATAATTGGATAATATAGGTATCATCTTTTAGTATTATGATTTCCAAAACATACATAGAATCTTGTTGGTGTTACAACATCCCGTTTCTTACAATACGATCCAAGAATTTTGAGTAAAATCAATTGAGAATTTGGGTTGCTTATATAATTATTGATAATATTCCTATTCAAGCCTTAATTTTTTTATAAAATAATATTCTCACCTATTCAAGATCTTAAACCTCTGAAACTATTGATGATATATTTATATTGGTTGGCCTTACTAAAAACATGTAAAATCATTTTGATGATCTTCTTGACAACTTTCTTTTCACTATTGAATCATCAAAATCTTGGGATCATGAACGTTTATTTACTATCATTTGAACTCCAAATTTTGTATTTGTTTTTATCTCTTTATCCCACTCTTAGAAATTATCAATCTCACTCATTGAATGATCCCATTATTTGATCATTCTAAAAAATTAGAACTGATTTAAATTCAGGAATTTAATTTTTATCTTAGTTTCTGGAGAAATCATATAATCAAATGGTACAATGAGATCCTTGATCCATTTCCTCAATCTTATTTTCACATGATCATGTTCCAAAAATCATTGAATATTCAATTATTTGTTAAAATTCTATCTCAATTGTAATTCTAAAACTACCCTTATTTTATTTCTTCTTATTTCAATAAATAATTAAAGAGAACTTGAGAAAATACTCCAACTATGGTCACTATAAAAAATGGTTCACAAATAAATGAATCTGAAAATTATAGAAATACCCTAGAGTGATATCATTTTATTTTTACTAGATCAACCGTAGTTCTCATCATCTTCATCCTACTTATGGTGAAACATTTATTTAATGATAAAAAACACCTAATATCTTAGCCTCTTGATAATACAAACACCAGAAACCACATATTTAATTGAAACATGTTTTTTATTTGAAAAACGAACCTAACCTAATTAAAAAATCATCCAATTTTTATTAAACAATTATATTCTACTTTGATCACCATAGGTATTTTCCAAATAAATATATTTGAAATACTTAGAGAAATTTGAGAAATGATCACAATTTTTATTTTTCATAAGAATAAACTTGAATCAAAATTCAAGTGTGATGTTCTATCCACTAAATTTAAGTTCAATAATAATTATATTTAATTTCCCATAGAATTAATAATTCTAATAATCATATATTTTTAGAAAACATAAATTATTTTAACTTCACATACTTTTGGAATCAAAATTACTCTTCCAAAGTCTCATAGTTATTATTATAATGTATTTTTTTTGGGATTCTGAAGCCTCTAAAAGTAAAAATTTCATTTTACTAGAAGGATTAATTTTGTAATAGAATTTGGTTTTGTGAAGGCAATGATAATATGATTCATTGAGTTGGTTATGATGTGGTTAGAAGTTATGATTTCTAAATGGATGCCTACATGTGGCAGAAGAGTTAGTTCACCAGATGCACAATGATGTGAATATTATAGATCACTATAAGATGGATATTTCTTCATTTTAATAACTTCTAGTAGGATTTAAAAAAAAGTGACCTGATATTGCAATATTGATTTAATGGTGATTAGTATTTATACCATAGTGATAATATAAGAAATCAACAATCGTCTAGTGTATTGGATGGATCCTCACAAATGTGGGAGGTCAATGAAATTGGTTAACTAGTTTTAAACCACTATAAATGGTAGATTAGACCACATGCAATGGTGTTAGTTTTTGGTTGTGTGATTAATCGATTTAGTGATTTATATGGTTTCCTAGTAAAAATGACTATATTTTTTATACTTATTATAAGATAAAAATATCATTATTCTTTTCTCTATAGATGTAAGAAAAAAGTATGAACTATGAAAAAAAGTTTTTTTATTTCACATGCTTTCGTTTATTTTCTTACATTGAATGTATGTGTGAGTTGTGAGTAAACATGTTTGAGTAACTTGAACATAATTTAGTAATTTGGATGAGGTTTTGCTTCTAGGTATTGGTATACTGAATTTTGGAGGGTCCAACCAATACATGGTTCCACCGTCATGGTTCTAATGACTGATCATCTGATGTTTGAAGTTATGGATGATATTATTAACAATTGTTATTAGAGAAGAGGATTTTTTTTAAAGTCTTAGTAGTTCAATCAATGTCATATTAGGTAATATTATATCTTTCTTAGATGAATTTTTATTTCAATGGGAGTTAACATCACCAAAAGGATGGCGTCGAAGGATAACATGGTCCATATTAACATATTTGATGTAAAAAATTTTGTTTTTGGGAGGATGTGATTAGAGGGCTACCTCATCTCAATGTAATTATAAGATCCATTGAAAGGGGTTAAGATGGATTTAATAGATAAAGAAAAATGAGAAAAGATGGTTAGAAAAGAATTATTATTTTTTAGGATGTGATTATCTTGTAATGTGGCAATGGACTTCTGGGAGAATAAGATTACAACAAAGATGACGGAAAAAACTAGCATATATATATGATAAGACAAATGAAATTAACAAAGTGTGTTTAATATGATTACTTTTCAATATGAGGCTATCCTAATGGAGGTCCATAGTGTATCATGTGAATGATTTAAACTTGATTTGAATCTAGTTTGAATATGTGAAGATGAATTTAAGGAATTATGTATTGGATATATTGTTTTTATCATTTTTTTCTAGAATATTGGGATACAATGGTGGAATCATTTAGAAATTTTATCATAAAAACCAACTATATATTTTAGGATGTCTGAAACATGATTCATAATTAAAATCCTTGAAGGAGAGAGATTTAAGAAACTTTTGATGTTGCATTAAAAGTATATGGAAGGGGGTTTTGAACTCATTAAAGAATTAAAATAAATTCAAAAGAAAATTTGAGAGATATGAGTAAAGTTAAATATACTATACTCATGACAACCTATTAGATCTATGGCAAAAGGAGGAATATAAAGGAGGGGTGGTGTAATTTTAAAGTAAATTATTTAATATAAAATTCAAGAGGATTGAGCTATATAAAAACAGTAACCGAGAGTTGTACCAACCTTCTCTTGAGTGTCAAAATGCTAGTAGAATCTTGGATAATAGATTTTATTGAATATTTCCACTCCACTAGTTAAAGGGGTTGCATAAAAAATTATGTTTACAGAATCTTTGGAAGAGTTTATCTAACAAATGATAAAGATATTTACATAGTGGATAACGGGGATGTAAAAATTTGGATGAAGAATGAAAATGTACTTAAGATTAAAGGATTTAGACATATTCAAGGTCTCTAAGTGAATTTGGTTTTGGTAGGATAGTTGGATGAAGTTAGTTATGAGAAAAAATTGGAAATGGAGTGTGGAAAATCACTCAAGGTTCCTAAAGATCCTTTATGATGTTTTTGCTTCAAAAATGTTTTTTTATTGACAAATATTTTTTTTTGTAAAATAATATTTTTTAAAATCTAGTGAAAGATATGTTTATGAAAGTTTACAATTTTCTTTACTGATATGTATCTATGAATCTGAATGAGGAATGTGTTTTTTCAAAGCTGGTTATTAGATGCATTATATCAGACTTAGAACATCATAAAAATAGGATTTTGAGTTATAATTTGTTTAAAATAAATAAATTTAGAATTTGTGGAAATGAAAATGTTTACTAAAGACAACCTGTTTTCTAAAGAAAAGTTTTTTACTGAAGAAAAGTTGTTTTCTGAAGAAAACTTATTTTCTGAAGACAAATTATTTTCTAAATAAAAATGGTTTACTAAAGATTTTTTTTCTAATGATGAGTAATAGTTGTTGTGTCAAAGAGTTTGGAAAGTAGGAAATATAATAACTTTACAAAGTAATTAATTTAATTATTTTATTTTCTTTTAGGCTCCTAAAATATCATGAATAAGCCATGATACAAGATAAAGTTTGTATAAGGGAAGAGATGTGTGAATTTCTAGTGTTTCCAAAAATTTGAGGTTTTTCACCTCATAATTTCCATCAAACTGATAAGTTATAATATAATGATAATTTCTAATGGGATGAGAAGTTCCAATGTACTAAGAATTTCTATCGAAATCAAAATTTCCACCATACTAAGAATTTGTAATAGACTAATAATTTCTAATAAACTGAAAATTTCTAATGGGATGATAAGTTCTAACGAACTTAGAAGTTACATCAAACTAAGAAGTTCTGATAGACTGATAAGTTCTAAAAAACTGTGAAGTTATATTATATTGAGAAGTTTTATCATATTGAGAAAGTGGAAGAAAGATGAATCTATACAAGATGTGGTGGAATTTGTACATGATAGTGGTTAAAGTTTTTTAAAATATTTAGAAGTTGCAACCATATTGTAAACCTTTTTCAATTATAATCGATTATCATAGAAAGAAATAATATTTGTTTTTTTTTCAATTAAACCAAGAAAACCAAAATGAAAAATAGTGTTCCAGATTGAGTTTTTCGTACTATAGTTTCTAATATATTGTTTAGAATTAGAGAATATTTTCTATGGAGTTGAAAAAGTTTCAAGAAGATAGATGAAGTGATGATAATGTTTAAAGAGGTAAAATATGAAGTTCATATGGATGTTAAATTCGGGTTTTTAGAATTTAGGTGAGTGGGAAAAACATTTCAATTTACCACCTTTGATATTATAGATAACCTCTAAATATTATTGGAAAGTTAATCATACTTCAACAATATTCACCAGTGCGAAAAGGAGCTGTTACTATATAGAATTGATGTCAAAAGTGATTTTTCCAACTGAATTTGTTTGGTGTTGAAGAAGTGTTTTTGAAGAGAGTGTTCTGATCAGAAGATCAGACTGATGCATGTTTAGATTACTGGACTAGGTTTAAAGGAAGGAGAGAATCTGTTTGAGTTTTGAGAAGAAGTTTGAAAAGAATAGGTTTTGTAATCATAAAGAACAGAATTTGTTATCAAGTAAAGGTTGAGGAAAGGTGAATCATACTAAGTCTATTGAATTGATTTTATCTAAATGAGGTAATTAGACACAAGAACATTAGATTGAGATACCTTAAAAATATTTTTTGTAGCGCAAAGCTTTGATGTTAATTTTATATTGTGGATCAAATTGTTTAAGAATTTTTTTAAACTAACAGGAGCCAATATACTCATTCCTATTAGTAAATAGAAGGTGTTTAATGGTAGTTTACACATGTTGTATTCACTTCGTCATTATAGTTAATTTCTATAGACCCATGGGAGTGGCTATGATAAGGATGTAGTTTCTCACATTGAGGTTGATCCTTTTAAATCAAAATTTCCATGTTTAATTTTATATTTCTAAATTTATTTGAGTTTACTAAAAGTTTATAAGGAATAAATTATAACAAGTTGTAGGGGTTAAGTTTCCTAAAGTAAAAATTTGCAAAGAGGCAACAAATGATTAAACCCCTCCTTCTCAGTTGTTCTTCGATCCTTTGTAACTTCAATTGGTATCAGATCCAAGGATCTAATATTGAATCCTTATTAAGGATAATATCAATTCGTTCAATAATAGAGGAATTCATACTTTCAGTGGAAAAATTATTGTTATTTAAAAAATCGGATGATTATATATCTCTCTTCACTTGGCCTAGAAGTTGGTGATGCTTCTATAAATGGGTTTCCACCCATTAATAAGGATTCCCCAAATAATTTTTATGAAAATAGAAATATATAAGTTTATAGAAAAGATATAAAATACAATTCCTATGTCCTTGTCAAAAATATTTTATATATAGGTGATGGGTCTCAAAACATGGAAGAGTATGTGGGAAAATCTTGAAATTATTTTTTAAGGGAATAAAAAAGTTATAACTCCCCGACCCAAGTTACCCAGAGTCGGTGAATTATTTTAATACATTAGCATGATTACAAGGAATCAAGTCCCGAAGGAATGATCGGTTTAGCAGTCTTGGAAAATAGATTACATACATGAATGTTACATTACACTTTATAACATACAAAATAAATAAATAATCCCTTATGAATGCCATTATTCCCTTGGATTAACCCTACATATCAATCACAATACACTTCTTGGAATCCTGGAAAAAATAAAACATATAAAGGGGTGAGCTCAGATGCTCAGTAAGGATAACAATATAGCGAAAACTTTCATAAAAAGCATAAACATTTAAGGCAATCTATAACTAAAACAGAATCCTTTTAAACTTGAACTTAAAAATAATATGGTAAAAATAAAATTAAATAATTCCATTTAATTATTCACATGGATATTCTACTAGTCGAATAATCACATGAAATATCAATAACCACTTTCATAATGATGGAATGCATATTGTCGGACTATCATAACCACGTATCCAAGGCCTCGTGCCAATACCACAAATAAGATTTTGTCAAGGCCTCATGCCAAGACACTAGTTTGGCTCATGAGACCTACCGATGCATCTAGGAGCTATAGCGGGCTCCACCCATCACTTACTAAGTCTAATGCATTCCTCATATGAACAGGTTTAAACATAACATAAACATTCATATTAAAACTAGCATACAAAATGAAAATACTTTCTCTATAAACCGTGAATGGTATAAAAATAACACATCAAAAGTCAAACATATCACAAAACCTTCAATACAATATGGAAGTTATGTATCATAATAAATCAACTTCAAATAAGCCTAAAATCCGTCAAAGGATGTTGACATAGATGAAATCAAAAACTATTTGAGGGAAATATATCTTTTTTTGAAATCATTTAAAAGTCACATAATTATAAAATAAAACATTTACTTTGAAAATATTCTTATAATCTTGTAAGGGAAGCTTCGAAGATTTTACAACGCTGGAAAATAGCCACACCCGCCGTATAAGTTAAAAAAAGACATTCTTACCTTAATTTGTTGAAAATGTTAAAAAGGTCCTTATTTGGAAAATGACGTAAAGATTCCTTTATAAAATTATTTTAAAAATTCAAACAAGGATATAAATGACTTTAACCCATATTATGTAAAATAGTAAGAATGTTTTGAAATACATTTTTAAGAAACATGGATGTGGATGATAAAGAGGTCCCAGTAGATAATTACGTATAAATAACCTCGGATAATGAAGACATTGTTAAATAAACCCTTACCTTGTACTTTTACTTGGTCGAGGGTAGGTTAAACTCCTGTATAATAGTTAAATCATTTTTATTAAATTATAAAATAATCATATACATAAATATGATATCATATAACATCCTTTAATATTTCTTTGTTAATAATATTTTAGTATTTTCGTCATTTTGGGTGTTTACTTACTCGTTTTCTTTTATATGTTTCGTTACATAAGCCATGTTTGTTATCCATAGGTTGTATATAATTCATATCCAGAATGATATCAAGTCCTTAAAAATTATTTTTAATCATTAAATGAAATTATTCTTGAATGGATACGATTGGGAATGAATCCCATCGCGTTCGTGGAGACGGTAGTCCGTACGTACGCACGAACGCTACTTCCATTTCATTTTTCATTTTAAAAGGAATCAACACCAAATGATACATAGTTATATTATTATTACAGTATAATATAATATATTATATATGTTACTTAATTTTATTAACACCATCCTTTATACACTCCATGTATGGTATGAACGAGTCATATCACTTTGAGGGGGCGGTAGTCCGCACTTCCTCAAATGAAATTATCGTATATATATACAACATGAAACGAATAATGGTATGATATAAAATGGAATTACAGAAGCTTATATATAAAATAAATATCATTAATATCATATTTAATTATAGTTCCATCATAATGGCCACCATGAGAGGTGGTAGGAGATAATTGAACAATCATCGTTTCGTGAGGCGTTTGGTTGCCATCCCCAGAAACATTATGTTCTTCACCCATTAGATGGAAGTGTGTGTAAGTGTAGTTAGAATAATTATCATAACAATATCCTAGTATATATATTATACTGGTTTTTTACAAAATAAAATAATAAGAAGAGTTTAGGGGTTGGAGAAGTAAAATAAAAGAAAAGAAGCTAAGAGAAATCGTTACCTTTAATTTGGGTAACTCCCTTTGGTTTGAACCAAAAAGGACTCTTGATGTGACTTATTCCTAAGTTAAGGCTTCTAATAGGAGGAGAGAGGTGTAAGGAGATTAATTGGGTAGAGTTTGGACGATCCAGAAGGCTTGAGAGGTGTGAGGAATTGGTTAGAAGTGGTGTCCCTTTATAAGGGGGAGGAGGGGCTCTTTAGGAAAAACTTAAAGTATTAATTTATAATAAATTCATATTCGGTTTATAATGGCTCAAAAGTGGATTATTCAAAGTCTAATGTGGGTATGGGTCGAAAAACACTCAACCAACATATTTTAGACAGGTTTAGGTCACTATAGTAACCTTATCTTTTAGATTTAACTCTTAGTTAAATAGTTTGACATTTACCATGTCTCTTTATATTTTTATATTATATTGTTAATAAACTTAATATATACTTCCAAGAGACCCCAAAGTTGTTCATCAATTACATACCTATCATCATATAAGTCCTTTTTCCGAACCTTATATTTTTAGGAATATTATATCAATTAATAATATAATCCTTTTTTTAAAAACTCCTTTATGTCAATTTTGACACTATTTAATAATTGATTTTTGATAAAGTCTTAATAACTTTATTAATTAGAAAAAAATTCATTTAATCAATCCTAACATGTCATATTATCCAATAAAATTCGTGGAATTCATTAAAAGTTTCAAATTATATTTATTTGGGTATTTATAAAATCAATTATTTTAATGTTTCACTAATAAGGTAATTACTGCATCATCATTGTGTCATAAATAAATTAAATCATTTAATCTCTAAAAATTATAAATAAAATACCATTATGTGGGAAATATTTTTATATTTCTAATGAATATTTATAATCGAATTTATCTTATGTATAACGCTATATTAAAAATGTTTTATTTATTAAACTTTGATTTTAACTCTTTTAACTCTTCTTTGAATTAAATAATAATAAATGTCCTAATATAATCCAAGTGGACAAAAGAGGTTCATATTTTATTACTAATGTTGTTTTTTGTCTAATAATACTTAGAAAATAGAATTAGGACATGTGTTAGGGTAATAATAATATCATTTTTACCCTTAATTACCCTATTTACTTTTTACCGTGGCAAATAAAAGTAAAAAGTAACTATTCACCAAATTTTTTTTTATCATATTGAACCAAATTTTACTCCTTATTATTAACCATGTATCTTTTAATTTTGAAATTCCACTCACTGAAGTGGTGAAATTATGTTTTATGTGAATTTTCAAATTCCCCTAGGAGACGGGTAAAAGACGGTGAAAAGTTCAATAACATTTTTATATGTCTAAAATTATTATAAACCAAATAAAATGAACTAGATTTAACTTATATAGGTATTATGTGTCTATTTTTACCTAAAATTTATTTAAATAAAACAAATAATTATTTAAATAAAAATTCGGTTTTATACTATAACTCAATGTTTTTCACTATTCATGAAAAATTAAAAGTTTTTAGAAAAATACCAAAAATTAACCCTAAGATAATTTTGATATTCCAAATTCAGTAATTAAGACTATTTTACCAAATATAAAAAATAGAAGTTGAATTTATTAATTTAAAATTAATTCCCGCTGTCAAAACCAAAAGGCGTATTTTTAAGAAATAATAACAACCAAAAGTTTAACACTTGTTTATATCCAATTTCAAAGTGAAATTAATAACAATGACCATCATTGGATTAAATGGTAAAAAAAAAATATATTTATACTTCCAAAACATTAAAATTTAAAATTTAACAATATAAATTATTTTGATTTAAAAAGTTGTTTTCAGTTAAAATATAGTATTTTTCACTATTCAACAAAATATGAAAGTTATCATAAAAACACCAAAAATTTATTGAAAATAAATTATTATGTCCCAATTCTAAAGAATAAGTTTATTTTTTCAAATTGAATATATAAATGTTTCAAATATTGGATTCAAAAAGGCTTCGCCATTAAAAGGCGGTAAAATTGCATTTTTTGAAAAATACTTCTTTTATCTGAAAAAATGTATTTGTTCTTACATTATGTCAAAGAAACTCATAATATGGATTATAAAATTTTAAGGATTATATTAATTTAAAAATTCAGTTAATACTATTCATAACCGCTTTTGAACGGCTTGTTTGGTAAGTCATGGTGCGCTAGAACTCAGTATTGCCTGTAGTGCAAGTTATTGAATTACTTTGAAGAAATAACATACTATGAAATGTTGCAGTGTTACATTCTTCCATCCTTCAATAAATTGAGTCCTAAAAATTTGAAATTATTTTTCGATAAAAAAAGGTTGAAAATAGAAAATACCTTTGGGAAAACCCACATCAGAAACTCGGTTAATAAAATTTTGTCTTAATAAGAGGAAAAGGGAATTGAAAGGGTCACCGCCAAATTTTGACCTCCATTAGGTGAACATTGGTGGAAATTAAAGTCATATAATTGGAGGAAAAACATAAATATTTATAGGTAGTGATTGAGTTCATCAATCACAAACAAGTGTAAAATTGAGGGCCTTAAATTCATCAATCTATGCTGATTTAAAATGCCATCAGTTCAATAAAACATATAGTATTAGGATAACACATTTTTTTACTTTTAAGATCCCTTCACTAAAGTGTAAGAATTAATTTCTTCACAGAATAAGAGAAGAATAAAAATATACGCTTTACATGTGGAGTCCCATCATTTAACTAATTTCTACCAAAAACTCATCTTTCACTCTACAAGATAATAGAACTTAAAAATAATATTCTATTTATCCTATTCGTATAGGGTTTCAAAAGAAATGAATTTATAATTCATCTACCAGATTTTTTTTAAAAAAAGACTACAATATTCAATCCAGGACATCACGTGGGCTAGTGGTAGGTGATACACCCTTGTCGCCCTTCGGTTGCGAGTTCAAGTCTTGTGGCCTTGCTGGACGCGACGGGTAGCCGCCTGACCTCCAAGTTGTCCTTTTTTGGAAATCCAAAAATAATCTCAAACTAGAATTATCCAAAATACTTCTATCTGAACTCACAGTCCAAAATTTATAAGGAAGGTAAACACAATGAAGATCCTTTTTGCCACATAATAACATTTGAACACCTTCATCATGTATTCTTTTAAAACACTGCTACATCCTGAATTACCATAAAACCTTGTTGATTATATTCATGACCCCTTATTCCTTATAGAATACTGGATATACTCCTTCTATCCAAAAATGTTGTAAACTCCAACAATGATGGAATATACAAATCATTAATCAGTTTCAAGGTAGTCAAGAATATTCAATATGATTTATCCAAATCAATCATATATTATTCCAAAATCACTACCTCGGTATCAGAACCATATTGTGGTTTATCTTTCTCTTAACCATATATTTTCCAAAAATTTAACCTGCTATTGAGTCACTTTTCTTGGTTCCACACAATCTCAAGTCCTTAAAGAAATAATACTGCAGTACAATCCTTATATACTCCATAATTATTATAACCAGTACATTGTTGATACAACACTCAAATGACATAATTATCTAATAACAATATAAGAACTCTAGTCATTCCTCCTCATCTGTGGTAGTATCATAACTTGATTATTATCCAATAGCATCATTTGGGGTATACTCTGATGATTTGGACATCGGTTCGCGTAGTGTCCCAACTCCTTGCAGATGAAGCATTATTCATTTGAAACCTTTTTCTTACCCTTGAATTCACGTACTTGGTGTCATTTTTCTCCACACTTATAACAAAATACCATTCCCTTTGGGCAAGTTACAGGGTGTTTCTTCCCACAGTTTTCACAAATGGGAAAATTCTTCTTTTCCCTCTTCCCTTTATCCATATTTCTCTCTTCCATCCTTCTCTTCTCATGCTTCCCTTCAAAGCCATATGACTCAGAGAATTCTTTACTTATCTTTTTAACACATGATATAATTTATTCATATGTTGAGAATACATGGGAGACAATTTCCCTTCTAAATGTTGGCTTAATAACTGTGAAAGATATGATCCTTCTTACTCTTTGGATCATACGTATTGCGGGAGTTCACATTCCTTCTATTGGGAACCATTTATATACAATGGAATACACTAGGTCAGTTTATGAATTGCAATGAATAATTCAAAACATGTAAAATACCTAACGCAAATTGAACGGTTTATGGATATAATCCACAATCATAAATATGTTTTCTTTAAGGAAGTATATAATTATAAATCCTTCGTAATGGTTTGTAAAGAAAATGAGAATTATCCTAAGCATATCCCTTGGGAGTGTCATAACCAAGAGTGCATCAAGGCCCATTGTTGTGCACCAGTTCCCGTTTGAGTCTAGATCAAAGCGATGTTTTTGGGTTTTACCCCTAGGTACATCTGTGCCAGAGCTGCCTCTACCTGCTCGTATCCAGACAGGGATGCATTGCTCGGAAAACTCACAAAATCTCTACAATACCAAAATTCTAGGAAGTTCTTCTATACTAATCTTCAAAGTCCATCTTAGGTCTATGTTCTCTAATTAGAGTTTATCTAAATCTATCTTCTAAGGTTTGTACTAAACCTCCCTCTGATACCAACTGTAGCGCCCCTACCCAGTTACCCAGAGGTGGTGCATTATTTTAATACATTGGCATGATTACAAGGAATCAAGTCCCGAAGGACCGATCAGTTTACCAGTCTTGGAAAATAGATTACATACATGAATGTTACATTACAATTTATAACATAAAAAAAACATAAATAATCTTTAATGAATTCAAATATTCCCTTGGATTAACCTTGAAAATCAATCACAATATAGTTCTTAGAATCCTGTAAAAAATAAAACATAGAAAGGGGTGAGGTCAGATGCTCAGTAAGGATAAAAATATAGCGGAAACTTTGATAAATAAGCATAAACATTTAAGGCAATGTATAACTAAAAAATAATCCTTTTAAACTTGAACTTAAGCATAATATGGAAAAAATATAATGAAATAATTCAATTTACTTATTCACATGGATATTCTATTAGTCGAATAATCACATGAAATATGAATAACCACTTTCATAATGATGGAATGCATAATGCCAGACTATCATAACGACGTAGCCAAGGCCTCGTGCCAAGACTAAAAATTAGATTTTGT
Organism: Viscum album; assembly: GCA_963277665.1. Classification (NCBI taxonomy): domain Eukaryota; kingdom Viridiplantae; phylum Streptophyta; class Magnoliopsida; order Santalales; family Viscaceae; genus Viscum; species Viscum album. The sequence continues at coordinate 823,296,526 of OY728123.1, forward strand.
CAAGGCCTCGTGCCAAGACACTAGTTTGTCTCATGATACCTACCGATGCATCGAGGAGCTACAGCGGGCTCCACCCGTCACTTACTAAGTCCAATGCATTTCTCATATGAACAGGTTTAAACATAACATAAACATTCATATTAAAACAAGCATACGAAATGTAAATACTTTCTCCATAAACCATGAATGGTATAAAAATAACACATCCATAGTCAAACATATCAAAAAAACTTCAATACAATATAGATGTTTTGTATCATAATAAATCAACTTCAAATAATCTTAAAATCCATCAAAGGATGTTGACATAGATGAAATCAAAAATATTTGAGAGAAATATCTCTTTTTTTGAAATCATTTAAAAGTCACATAATTATAAAATAAAACATTTACTTTGAAAATATTATTATAAGATTGTAAGGGAAGCTTCAGAGATTTTACAATGGTGGAAAATAGCCGCACCTGCCGTATAAGTTAAAAAAAGACATTCTTACCTTAATTTGTCGAAAAGGTTAAAAAGGTCCTTGTTTGGAAAATGACGTAAAGATTCCTTTATAAACTTCTTATAAAAAGTAAAACAAGGGTATAAATGAATTTAACCCATATTATATAAAATATTAAGAATGTTTGGAAACAAATTTTCAAGAAACATGGATATGGATGATAAATAGGTCCTAGTAGATAATTACATATGAACAACCTTGGATAATGAAGAGATTGTGAAATAAACACTTACCTTGTACTTTTCATTGGTCAATGGTAGGTTAACCTCCTGTATAATAGTTAAATCATTGTTATTAAATTATAAAGTAATCATATATATAAATATGATATCATATAATATCTTTTAATATTTTTTTGTTAATAATATTTTAGTATTATCGTCGTTTCAGGTGTTTACTTACTCGTTTTCTTTTATATGTTTTGTTAAATAAGCTGTGTTTATTATCCATAGGTTGTATCGTATTAATATACAGAATGATATCAAGTCCTTAAAAATTATTTTTAATCATGAAATGAAATTAGTCTTGAATGGATACGATGAGGAATGAATCTCATCGCGTTCATGGAGACGGTAGTCCGTACGTACGCACAAACGCTACTTCCATTTCATTTTTCATTTTAAAAGGAATAAAAAACAAATGATACATAGGTATATTATTATTCCAGTATAATATAATATCTTATATATGTTACTTAAGTTCATTAACACCGTCCTTTATATGTTATATGTATGGTATGAACGAGTCATATCACTTTGAGGGGGTGGTAGTCCGCACTTCCTCAAATGAAATTATCATATATATATACAACATGAAACGAATAATGGTATGCTATAAAATGGAATTTCAGAAGCTCATATATAAAAAAAATATCATTAATTTCATATTTAATTATAGTGCCATCATAATGGCCACCATGAGAGGTGGTAGGAGATAATTGAACAATCATCGTTTCGTGAGGCGTTTGGTGTCCATCCCCAGAAACATTATATTATTTACCAATTATATGGAGGTGTGTGTAAGTGTACTTAGAATACTTATCATAAAAATATCCTAGTATATTTAGGATAATGGTTTTGTTACAAAATAAAATAATAAGAAGAGTTTAGGGGTTGGAGAAGTACAATAAAAGAAAAGAAGCTAAGAGAAATCGTTACCTTTAATTTGGGTAACTTCCTTTTGTTTGAACCAAAAAGAACTCTTGAAGTGCCTTCTGCCAAAGTTAAGGCTTGTAGGATGAGTATGGGGATGTAGGGAGATTAAGTGGGCAGAGTTTGGATGAACCAAAAGTCTTGAGAGATGTGAGGAATTGGTTATAAGTGGTATTCTTTTATAAGGGGGAGCATGGACTCTTTAGGAAAAACATAAAGTATTAATTTATAATAAATTCATATTCAGTTTCTAATGGCACAAAATTCTATTATTCAAAGTATAAGGTGAGGATTGGTCTAAAACCACTCAACCAATAGATTTTAGACAGGTTTGGGTCACTATAGTAACCTTATCTTTTAGATTTTACTCTTAGTTAAATAGTTTGACATTTACCATGTCTCTTTGTATTTTTATATTATATAGTTAATAAACTTAATATATACTACCAAGAGACCCCTGAGTGGTTCATTAATGACATAAATATCATAATATAATTCCTTTGGCCGAACCTTATATTTTTAGGAATATTATATCAATTAATAATATGATACTTGTTTTAAAAACTCCTTTATGTCAATTTTGACACTATTTAATAATTGATTTTTTTAAAGTCTTAATAACTTTATTAATTAGAACCAAATTAATTTAATCAATCCTAACATGTCATATTAGCCAATAAAATTCTTGTAATTCATTAAAAGTCTCAAATTATATTTATTTGGCTATTTATAATATCAATTAATTTAATATTTCACTAATAAGGTAATTACTGCATCATCATTGTGTCAAAAATAAATTAAATTATTTAAGGTCTAAAAATTATAAATAATATACCATTATTTAGGAAATATTTTTAGCTTTTTAATTAATATTTATAATCTAATTTATCTTATGTATAACCCTATATTAAAAATGTTTTAGTTATTAAACTTTGATTTTAACTCTTTTAACTCTTCTTTGAAATAAATAATAATAAATGTCCTAATCTAATACAAGTGGACCAAAGAGGTCCATATTTTATTTCTAAGGTTGTTTTTGGTCTAATTATACTTATCCAATAGAATTAGGACATGTGTTAGGGTAATAATAATATCATTTTACCCTTAATTACTATATTTACTTTTTACCGTGGTAAATAAAATTTAAAAGTTACTATTCAAAAAAATTATTTTTATATTATTGAACCACATTTTACTCATTGTTATTAACCGTGTCTCAATTATTTTCGAGATTCTACTCATAGAAGCGGTAAAATTAAGTTTTATGTGAATTTGAAAAATCTCCTTGGAGATGGGTAAAAGACGGTGAAAAGTTCAATAACATTTTACATATCTAAAATTATTATAAACCGACTCCAATTAATTACATAGAACTTATATAGGTATTATGTGTCTATTTTGACCTAAAATAAATTTAAATAAAATAAATCATGATTTAAATAAAAATTCCGTTTTATACTATAACTCAGTGTTTTTCACTATTCATAAAAAATTTAAAGTTTTCAGAAAAATACCAAAAATTTACCCTAAGATAATTTTGATATTTCAAATTCAATAATGAAGTATATTTTAACAAATACAAAACATAGAAGTTTCATTTATTAATTTAAAATTAATTCCCGCTGTCAAAACCAAAATGCGTATTTTTAAGAAATAATAACAACCGAAAGTTTGACACTTGTTTATGTCCAATTTCAAAGGGAAATTACTTACAATGAACATCATTGGATTAAATGGTAAAAATATAATCTATTTATACTTACAAACCATTAAAATTTATAATTTAACAATATAAATTATTTTGATTTAAAAAGTTGTTTTCAGTTAAAATATAGTATTTTTCACTATTCACCCAAATATGAAAGTTATCAGAAAAACACCAAAACTTTATTAAAACTAAATTATTATGTCCCGATTCTAAAGAAGAAGTTTATTTTGTCTAATTGAATATATAAAAGTTTCAAATATTGGATTTAAAAAGGCTTCACCCTTAAAAGGCGTTAAAATTGCATTTTTTGAAAAATACTTATTTTATCTGAAAAAAATGTATTTGTTCTTAAATTATGTCTAAGAAACTCATAATATGGATTGTAAAATTAAAATGATTATATAAAGTTAAAAATTCAGTTAATAATATTCATAACCTCTTTTGAACGACTTGTTTGGTAAGTCATGGTGCGCTAGAACTCGGTGTTGCGTGTAGTGCAAGTTATTGAATTACTTTGAAGAAATAACGTTCTGTAAAATCTTGGGGTGTTACAAAAGTGAAGGAAGAAAAAATAAAAATCTAAATTATCAAGTTTGAATATACAAGAATGAGATATTAAGAAACTGTTGATAAACACTTCACCAGTGAAAATGAAATTATTTTTATAATCAGAGGTTTTGGAGATGTCTTAGAAGATTCTACAATTGTGATGAAACTCATATAAATTTTCCAAATAGGTTTGATCCTAAAATTTCTTATTTATAAGATTAATATGATTTATCTATCTATGAAATGAATAAATTTATTATGGCTTATGAATTGATAAAATCACTAGTTTTCAAAAAGAAGATGATATGAAATGGATTTTGAATCTATAAGAAAGATGAAAATTCAAGATGTTGATTCGTGTGATTATAAAGATATGGAAAATGATGAGTTGAATGATAAAATAATGTCTCTTATCTCTAATAACTATATAAGAGTAAGAGGAAAGTATGGAGGAAAAATTACTCACAAATGTTTCGAGTGTGGTGGAATAAGGAACTTTGATATGAATTTACCAAAGAATAAAGTTGTAAAATATCGATGTGATTATATAGAAAATACATGAGGAAGAAGTGGAAAAAAAATTTATAAAGAAGAAAAATCATCCAAAAAATATAATAAGAAGTTCACTGGAAACAAGAGAATTATTTTGAGTAAGAAATTTGAATCAGATTCAAATGAAAACAACTCTTCATAAGATTAATGTTCATAAAATTTCTGAACATTCATTGAAAATTTTGAGAGAACAAAAGATCCTTAGTTAGTGAAGAAGAAGGAGGTTAATAATCTTATAGAGAGTAACATCTCAAAATAAAACTTGTTTCATCTCTTGAGAAAAAAACTCTCAAAAAATAAATCAGAATGATGAATAATGATGGAAAATTTATTAAATATGGAAATGATGTTTTTAAGCTGGAAGAAGAATAAATCTAGAAGATCTTAAGTTACAAAATTATAATTGTTGACTAGATAATTATGGTTGAATATCTCATTAAGAATTTTGAAGCTAAGGAATAGGAAGATAAAAAGTCTTAATAAAAAATTTTTGAGACCAAAATTAATTGAATAAATATAAATGAAAAATTCCACAAAGCTTTATAAGTAAAATCTAATACTTATAAAGTTATTGAGAATTATCAAATCAAGAATCAGGTGAAATCCTCACCCACCAAAAATAAAATTTCATCTATTTTTTTTAAAATTTTAGGTGATAATAATAGTATTGGTAATGAATGGTTTGAGAAAGGATATTAAAAATCTATCACATCTAAAAAAGTTGAAATCTCCCTTAGTAGGAAATATGTTATACGCTCAGATTATTTTAGAGTAGAAAGATGTTATCAAACTCTAGAATTTTTCTACAAAGAAAGATCTTACTTAAATAGAAAATTGAAATTTTTTGATTTATTCTAGTGCTATGAAATCTATGATAAAAAGAAATATAATTGATGGCATAAATTTTTTAATTCCCAAAATAAGGTTTGAACAGAGTGGAAGCAATGATGGAAGAATAATGTGTAATTTTCCTAAAACGTCACAAGTTGAAAAAGTAAAAACTCAAGATGTTATAAAACTTCTAATGGAAAACAATTTTAATTTAAAGAAGATGTATGTAGAAGATGAAAACAGACTAGTTATCATACTAAAAAATTCATGACACTCCTTTTAAAACAAGTTTCTTATAGTAGAAAGGAAAGGGAATTTTTAAAGAAGAAATATTAGGAAAGAGATTTTGTTATTGAGACAACTTTTAAAGTAAGTAAAAATAATAAACCAGGGATACTTGATAATGGTTGTTCATCACACATGAAATTTTATTTAAAAATATTTAAATCTGTTGAAAATTATGATGGATGAGATATAACCTTTGAGAATGATAGTTCTTTAAAAATTAGAGAAATTTGAATGGTTGAGATTGAAGAAAATAGGTTGACATCTATGAAATATATATTTTTTATTATGTAAAAAATGTTATTTTCAAAAATGATTCTTGTATCATCATAAGTGTAGAATATGTAAAAGTTTTTACAATAGGAGAAAGAAATAGTGGAAATATATTTCAAATAGGATAAATTTAAAACTCTTGTTATTTAAGTGCTGAATATGAAAACAAGTTGTGACATTGGTGACTTAGGAATTGTGGACATAAAAATATGGAGAAACTTTCTAAAGTTTATGTTGTATAAGATATTCTATAATTGAAAAGAATAGAAGAAGATGTTTTAAAAACATGTTATCAAAATAAAATGACTAATAAAATTATTTAGATTGTTGAGATTCAGTATACTATCCAGAATCAAACATGACTTCCTAAGAAATGTGGTACAATAAAAAAAATTTAATGAAAAACTTTAATGTTTTTGGAAGTCCCTATTTTTTAAAAATAAAAAATCTATATCACATAAAATTTTATGATAAAGTTGAAGAGCTAATTGTCATTAGATATTCACGCAATAGAAGAAGTTAAAAATATTAGAACAAAGGTTTACAAAATTTGTTGGATTCATATGATGTGAATGTTATTGAAAATGCAAATTATTAAAAAATGTTTTTGAGAATGTTAAGGAAGAAAAACTGAAGATTTCTAATGAAAATTAAATTGAGTCAAAACAGGATTATCAAGATTTCGAAGAATCGTGAGATGAAGAAAGTGAAGCTGGAAGAGAAATTTTAAAATTTAATACTTTATAAAAACATATTGAGACTAAAAATATTCATGGAAATTATAAGGCTATGATTTATAAAAGAAAAATTATGATATTAGAAAATTATACATCACTAATTTCAAAAATTGAACTAGAATCAGTTTTATAAATAATGAAACAGAAAGAATGAGTTGATATGGTGAATAAAGAGTTGGATCAGGTTGATAAAAATAAGAGTTGAGAACTTGTACCACAAAAAAAAATGTTATTGAAAGAAATGGGTGTATATGAACAAGTTAAAAAATCATGGATAAATTTCAAGAAACAAATCAAGACTTGTTTGAAAAATCTATGCATAGGTGAAAGGTGTGGATTTTGATGAAACGTTTAAAAAAATTACAATATGAGAAACTATTATAATGTTTCTTGATATAGATGCACATATAAATTATAAATTTTATCATATGGATGTAAAGACCACTTATCTAAATGGTGAGATTGAATAATAAGTCTACAATCAAAAAACTTATGAGTTAAACTTGATGAATATGAAAGAAAAGTTTTTAAATTAAAGAAATATTTGTATGTGGTGAAACAATCCCCACACACTTGGTATTCAAAACTTGATTTTTTTTTGATAATGATTAATTTTTATTAAGTGAATGTTGATATCAAATTATATGAGAAATACTTTAACCATGACACTATAATTTTAATTTTTTATGTAGATGATGTAATTTTTGCTTGGGATAAAGAACAAGTTTGTAAATAATTTTCTAAGGAAATGAAGAATGATTTTGAAATGTTACTATTGGGAGAATTGCATTTATTCCTTGTATGAAAAGTTTAAAAAAAGGAAAAATACATTTTTTAGTCACAATAAAATTATGATAGGGAATTATTAAAGAAGTTTGGGATGGAATATTCTAAAGAAGTTTAAACTCATATTTCAATGAGAACAAATTTGAGTAAATACGAACCCAAAAAAAGTGTGAATAATAAATATTTTTGAAAGTTGAGAGGAATTTTACTTTATCTCGTAGCCTCAATACCTGATATTTTTTATGTTGTAACTTTGTGTGATAGATATCAGAGTGATCAAAAAGTGTCTCATATGTTGGTAGCAAAGAGAATTATGAGATATGTTAAAGTAACAACATCACATATTCTTTTATACAAAAGAAGTTATGAAATGAACTTTCTTGGTTATTCTAATTTTGATTGTATACGAGATTATAATGATAGAAAACAAACTTCCAGAGAAACATTTTACTTGGAAGAATGTTATGTGATTTGGCATAGTAAGAAACATAGTTCAGTAACTTTGAGCATAGTGGAATGAAAATATGTTTCTTCTATACTGGTGTGCACTCAAATGTTGTAAATAAAGGTTTGGTTGGATGATTTTAAAGTTTAAGTTTTCAAAACCATGAATAAAATTTGTGATAATGAGAGTGAAATTGATATTTCTAAAAATAATGACAAACATTAAAGATCAAAAAATATTGATATCAATTTTCACTTTATAAAAGGAAAGGTTGTTGTTGGAGATGTTGTGATGGAATATATTTTAATGAAATATAAAATTGCTTACATTTTCACAAAATTAATGCCAAAAGAAAGTTTTTTGGAATTGTGGCTACAAACTCATCTTCATCCTACACCATTGTCTTCATAAACATATTAAGGAAGTCCCCCACCATACTTTGGATTATGTTGAAAAATGGGGAAAATTGTTATAACTTTATCGTATAAGGGAAGTGGAAGTTCTTTTCTTACTCAAATGAATCTGAAGCTATGGTTATTATAAAATGAGTGAGATAAAGAAAAGTGAGAGGAATAGATAAAAGTAAGGGTTAGTTTATATTAACATGGACTCAAATTTTCTTATCATTGAGGGATGTAATTGCTTCAAAAACATTACTTTATCTAGTAGTGTGGTGTTAGAAAAACATCTTTTGAGAAACCCTATGTTTTGGTAAATGTAAAAACTTGAGTTTTTAAAAAATGTGTGTTGTAAAAAATTCTAAGTGTATAAAATTGATGTGTTGAAAAATATGTTAATGAGAGTTTTCAACAAATCTAAATGGGGATATTGAAGATCCACTGTGATATTTTTGTTTTTACAAAGTTATGTTTTTATTGAAAAATAATTTTTTTAAAGGTATGTTTTTTTAAATTAGGTGAAATATGTATTGTGGAAATTTTATAACTTGTTTTTCTGAGAAGAAGCTTTGAATATGAATGAAGAATGTGGTTTTACAATGATGATGATTAGATTCACCAGATGAAACTAAAATCATTAAACTAAGTGTTTATAGAGTTAGAAGTTTTTTAAAATAAATAAATCCAACATTTGTTTAAATGAACTTGTTTGCGAGAGAGAATGTTTTTATTAAAGAAAAGTTGTTTACTAAAGAAAGTTATTTGCTAAAGATTTTTGTTGTTGAAGGTAACGTTTTTTTTGAAGAAAATTTGTTTACTAAAGAAATGTTTTTTTGCTAAATATGAAGAATTTTTTTGTGTCAAAAAGTTTGTAAAGTTAGTAAGAGAACAACTTTTCAAATTAAGTTACACGATGATTTCATGTTTTTTTAATTTCCTTAAACATCACAATGAAGTCATGATACAAGATGAAGTTTTAAAAAGTGAATAACTGTATGAATTTATGGTGTTTCCAAAATTTGAAGTTCTTCACCTCATAAGTTTCATCAGATTGAGAAGTTATAATAGAATGAGATGTTATAATATAAAGAGAAGTTATAAGGGACTAATAAGTTATAATGGAATCAAATGATATAATAGAATCAGAATTTCCATTATATTGAGAAGTTCTAATAGACTCAAAAGTTCTATTAGACTGAGAAGTCATAATAGACTGATAATTTCTACTAGACTGGGAATTTATATTTGAATGATAAGTTTTATTAGACTGAGAAAGTGAAATAAATATGAAGTTGCATAATATGTGGTGGAATTTTAACTTGATATTGGTTGAAGGAATATGAAGTCTTTATAAGTTGTAACTATGTAGTAAAAATTTTTCCTTTGGCATGGAGCATCGAAGCAAGAAATAATATATTTTTTGTTTTTAAATTGGGCCAAGAGATTCAGAATTAAAAATAGTGTTCAAGACTGAGTCCTCCAGACTATATTTTCTGAAATATTATTGATAATTTGAGAAGATATTATAGATAATTAAAAAAGTTTTGAGAATAGAACATAAGAGATATAAGTTTTGAAGTGGTCAAAGATAAAATTCAAATGGACATGAAATTTAGGGTTTGGAAATTTGGGCGAGCGGGAGAAACATTTCAGTTTCCTACCTTTACTATTTCAAGAGTTTTTATAAATGAATATGGAAAGTACATCATAGTTAAACAATGTTCAACCATGTGAAAAGGATCTATTACTATGTAGAATTGGTTTTAGAAGTGAGTTTTCCAACATAAGTTGTTTGATGTCGAATAAGTGTTTCTAGATAGAGGGTTATGATTAGAAGATCAGATTGAGGCAAGTTCATATTACCAGATAGGGTTTATCAGACTAATAGGTTCAATATGTGTCTTGAGAATAAGTTTTAAAAGCATAGGTTTGTTAATTAGATATAAAAAAAGTTGTTATCAAGAATAGATTGAGAAAATGTGAATCAAACTGAGTCTATCAGACTGAGTTTATTGGATTTATAAATCGAACCCAGTCACATCAAATTGATATCACAGACAAATATTTTGTGTTGAAAAAATATTTGATATTAATTTTATTTTATGTCTAAAATAGACTTAAGAAAGTTTTCATAAACTGATTGGAGTCAGTATAATCATTTATATCGAGAGATAGAAGGTGTCTAATAGGTGTTAAAACAAGTTCCATTCACTTCTTAATTATAGTGAATTTCCAAACACCCACAGGAGTGGCTATGGAAATTATGTAGGTTCTCACATTGAGAATGAACATTATAATTCATGTGTTCCGTGTTTACTTTTCTATTTATGTATTCATTTGAGTTTACTAAAAGTTTATAAGGAATAAATTCTAACAAGTTATAGGGGTTAAGTTTCCTAAAGTTAAAATTTGTTAAAAGGAAATAATTGATTCAACCCCCCTTTCCCTATTGTTCCTCAATAGATTGGAACTTTAGTTCCCTTGTCGTATCTATTAGTGTAAAGGATGAAAACTTTATCTAATTATAATGGAAAAAATGGAATCACTTTCTAGAGTATCTACAACTATAATTTTTTTTGAATTACTAACTTAGGAACCTCAGGGGGAAGAGTAAGAATATTTTAGAATAAAAAGGTATTTTTATGCCAAAATATTTATAATTTTGAAATTACAAGAGTTTTATAGTTAGTAATCAGTGAGAATTGACATTAAATTTGTCTATAATAATAATTAAATTACAAAAGCTAGATCTTGTCTATATAGATGTTTGAGGACCCACCTAGTCAAATCTCATAGAGGATCACAATAATTTCTGACACTAATTGATCAATACATGAGAAAATTACGAGTGTATTTCTTAAACATGAATTAGAAGTGTTTAGAGTGTTTGTAAAATGGAAATATATGGTTATAGGGAAATCATAAGTAAGTTTAAGAGTTTGAGGTCAAATAATGGATGTCAGTTTACTAAATTAAATTTTTTAGAATTTTTTTAAGTATAGGGGTTTTAGAAATGAAAATTCAATACTAAGGATGCATGAAAAAAATAGAATAACTAAAAGGATTAATCAAACATTGATAAAAATATTTCAGTGAATGGAAGAACACTTAATAATGCTAAAGTATTTTTGGCTTGAAGTAGTAAACATAATAGTGTACTTGATCAACCAGATCCAATTACCACCAATGGGATAGAAGATGATGAAAGCATCATGTTTGAGTAAAATATTGGATTTATCTCACCATAAAGTCATTGAAAGTTTATCCTATGCACATGTGGATGTGAAAGACTAATATATGCTTGGATAAAAATCTTTTACATGTTTCTTAGTGTGATATAGAGATAAAATTATCATATTGTGAATTTGAAATAGTGATAAAAGTAAAGTCACAATAAGTAGAAATGTGATCTTTATTGAGAAATTCCTTTAGAGGGATATAAACTTGGTGGGGAAATAAGTTGGTAGTAAAGAACCAACATCAATCAAATTTTTTTGAATTGGGGGATCCAGAGGTGTTTAAATTATGAATGATTTATATGGATTTGAATCAACTTCATGTTCACAAATTTTTATGGAATTTTCATAGGGTAGAATAGGAAGCTCAATAATGAGATAAATGAAAGATATATATGAAATCTAAAGAACCGGGGAAGCTCATTACAAATATATATAGAATTAAATTCAAAAGGGTTTAATTTTGGTGGGAGAAGATCCATTTTTAGAATTGTGGAGGTTAATAAGTGTCAGATGGGTGGTATTGAGGTATGGATCTTAAATAAACTTCTTAATTTTAATGGATGTAGGAGAATGAGAAATCTCAAAATAATTAGCTAACCTCACATATTTTGATATATTTAAATTTTATATGAAGGATGAGTTGGATTCAATTCATGTGAACAAGACATGAGAGTTCGTGGAACTACCACCCAGAAAGGGAGAACTTGAAAGAAAGTGTGTATTTAAGTTAAACAAATAAATTTACAGAAGAAAGAGGTATAAGGAAAGGGTAGTTGTCAAAGAGCTTCAATAGAAGGAGGGTATCGACTTCTCTGAAATATTTTCTCTAGTAGTAAATCAAACTACTATTTTAATTATGATAATCTTATTTGTTTATAGAGGATCACATTTATAAAAAATGGATGTGAATATGAATTTTATTTATGGGTATCTATATGAAGATAACTATATAAAGAAACCTATTGGTTTTGTGGTTTATTAGAATCAATAATTGGTGTGAAAACACAAGAGAAGTCTCTATGGTTTTAAATAAGCATCAAGTTAGTTGGATAAAAAATTTGAATCATTTATGTATAATAAAGTTTTCAAGTGAAGAAACTTAGACCATTTCTATTACTACAAGGAGTATAGAAATGAATAATTAATTATTTTTCTATTATATGTGGATGAAATTATTTTGATGGGATCATCAATTAAATGGATTTATAGGATAAAGGATTTTATAGGAATGTTTTAAATAAAAGATATTGATAAAGTTAAGAAGATCTTGGGAACAAGGATAAAATAATATAGGAAAATTGGTTGTTTAGTTCTATATCTAAGAGAGCCTATCTGGGAGATCATTGAGAAATTTGTTATGATTGGATGGAATTTTATGTCAAATCATATTTCCATTAACCTTAAAAATCCATGGGAACAAACACCACATATAAAAGAAGAGGAAAAAAAGGTTAGAGTCCTATATGAATCAATGGTAGGAAGGATTATGTGTGACAAGGCGTGCACTTAGCCAAACATTTCTCATGTAGTGGGAGAGGTCTATCGATACATAGAGAATATAGGGATAGATCATTGGGATACCATGAAGTGTATTATTTGGTACCTAAAAGTAATAAAAGAAACAAATATTTGTTTTAGACCATATGATCTGCTACTATGGTATGTTGACATAGGCCTTAGTGGTGGCTCATAATCACAAAAGAAAATAATAGTATATGTTTTTACATTTAGAGGAACCATGATCAGTTGGATGTATAAGTTGAAATTAGTGATCTCTCTCCCCACAATAGAAGAAAAGTATATGTCTATAATGAATGAAAGAAATGAAATGGTATGATTGAGGCCTTTGATTTATGATCTCAAATGCATCTTGGAAAGTGTAATATTTTACTATGACAGTCATAGTGAAATACAATTGGATAAAAATTCTATATTTCATGAAATAACGAAGCATGTCGACCCAAAGTACCACTTTATGTGGACTATACTAAAGGATAGAGAGTTAGAGTCATAAAAGATATCTAGAAGGAAAAATATAATGGATATTTTCACAAAGGCTTTTGTTTTGGAGAGTATAAGGTAACTTTGTGCCTCAGTTGGACTAGGGTGAATGGAAGGTAATGAAGGATAATTTCACATAATAGAATTGGAAATATGTTTTTTCCAAAGTGTTGGAGTATTTTGTGATATTTCTCAAAGTGTTATTTAAGTGGGATATTTTTGGGATTGTAAAACCACTTCAAGTGTTAGATTTAGTTGACTAAAATGAGAAATTATAGAAGACCCATTGGTTTTGTGAAGGTAGTGGTAACATGCTTTAATGGGTTGGTTATGATGTTTTCAAAAGTTTCAATTTTCAAATGGATTCTTGTGTGTAATAGTAGATTCATTTGACCAGATGATTAATAATACACTAATTTAAAATCACCAAAATATATATATGACTTTATATGAATCACTTACATAATATTTTTAGAAACTTATTAAATAAATAGTTCACTGTTCATTTACCATTGATTGGTGGTCATACCATAGAGATGCTATATAGAATTAATTGTCATGTAGTGAAATGGATAGATCCTCCTAATTTTAGAAGTCTGATGTAACTGGTTGATTATATGGTACCCACTATAAAAGGTGAGTGGGATCACATGATGAGGTTTAAATTGTTAGTTGAGTGATTATTTGAGTTAACTATTTACATCGATAACTATTCACAATGATTCTTACTTATTTTTTACTTTTAATGAAATGAAAATTGTGATGCCTCTCCTCATGGATGTAGGGAAATTTTTTGAACCAAATAAATTTTTTTGTGTCTTTTAAATTATTTTATTTATTTTATTGAATTGACTATATGTGTGAGTTGTGAGTGAATAGGATCAAGTAAGTTTAACTCAATGTGGCTATTTAAGTGAGGTTATTGTTCAAAGTTTTGGTACATTGAAGTTCTGAGAGTGATACTAGTGACTATATTCCCTATTGGGGTTCTAATGACTAAACTTATATTGTTCGAAGTTTGGGGGTGAGATTCTCAATAATCTTAGTGAGTTTCCATGCATTTTCTAATATTTACAAACTGGTACCCTTTGAATGTTGGCCATTACACATTTAGTCCACTGAATGATCTTAATAAGTATCAAAGGAAGTCATAGATTACTCTTATGAACTTATAGTTACTCTTATGAAGTTTGGGTTTACTCTTCTATACTCTGACTATATTCTTATAAAGTACCAGTTACTCTTCCAAATCATGGATTTAGTATTCAAAACTTTTAAAGTACTCTTAAGAAGTACCATTTAATCTTTTATGTCATATATTTACTTTTTTGAAGTGATTTATAATCTTCTAAACAACTTTGTTACACATATTAAGTTTGTTCTTCCTTAGGGAATTTTCAACTCAAAAAATTGAAATCCATATTATAATTTATATTCACAGAATAAATTCAATTCACATTGGAATTATTTATATTATCTTAAAAAATATAAAACATAGAAATATCATAGGGTTCCCCAATCTCTCCATTTATGGTTAAAAATAATTGAAACCCTTTAAAAATTCCAAGGGGTTCTTCACCGTTGTAAATTTCAAATCATGCATTGTGTAATTTTTAACTTGAACATTTAGTTGAAATGGGGAATATGTGAAGCAGCCCCAGGTTTAGGAACTTTAACATTATTTTATATATTTTTTGTTTATATAATTCTTGGGATAAGTTTCATGAGGTTTAGGGAGGTTTTGACGTGTTCTGGAGGTTTTTCTAAATGTTCCCAGTTATTTCATGATATGTAGAAATTATGCACCACATATAGGAAACCATGAAGCTTTTTTTGGAGTCATTGGTTAGTCTCATGGATTGCAAAAACTGTGCGAGTGCCCAAGGGAAACTGTTCAAAGTTAAATAGAGTAGAAAACATGGTTAGTTTATGGTTTTTCTAACTATATAGGCCAACTGTGTGAGGGGTTGTCTTAAGGCAGTAACACTACATGGTTAGCATATTATTTTCCAAACCATGTGGCCTAACCATGCGATGAGTAGTTAATGCCTAAATTTTTTTATTTTTAATATAAATTAACGTCTGATACCATCATGAGTCACCTAATCTTTTAATATATCAAGTTACTTTTTCTCCCAAGGCTTCTTTGGTGATTCCTTTCGATCTTCAGACACTTTTTGGTGTATCAAAGCACTTTGGAGATCCAAATTCATTGGTAAGTGATCATTATTAAATGTTATTCTTAAATATACTATTCTCATCTCTACTGGAATGATATATCTAGTACATTATAGATAGATCTATGTTCTATGAAGGGAATATTGATAAGATATGACTAAATCTATTGAATGAAAGAAGAGGAAATGCCTAATCTCGAAGATCTTAGTATCATTATTTGTTTTCCCCATTAATTGAGAGATTGGTGGCTTACATATCATCTAAAATTAATATATAAATTAAAGTCTTAGTTTTGATTAAATTTCATTCTTGATATTTTTTTGAAATACTTATGTGGTTATTGATGAAAATTCTATTTGGTTATGGCTTTGGAAATTTTTGGAATTCAGATAGATTTCATAAAATCCCTTTATTTATAATTTTAAAATGATGGTTTTAAAATTATGGAATTCTGTTGATGAACACAATGTGTTTTATGATTTCTTCTCAAGAAATTTTGGTATTTTTTGTGAAATGGTTTGGCATAGAATTTGGTATACATGGTTGGTGTGAGTTTATTTCTTTCAATGTGACCCTATAGAAGGGGTGTGTACCATTGTGGTACCGGTACATGACCTAGGATATGAGGTAAGTTCCATTGGGGAACAAAGAGGCTGTAAACCTAGTGATGGCTTGGTGTATTGATAATAGATAGTTCATGTGTATGGAATTTTCACTTGGCATGAATTGGTGTGTGTGTGGAAATATAGAAATGGGTTTTCCAAATAATGAGAAATAATTTTCCAGATTTTTTTATTTTTTTTCCAAGAAAATTGATTATAATATTGATATAAACTATTTTATATTCTTATAAAGTACTTCATATAAAATGTTTTAAATGGTTCTTATTCCATTGTGCGAGTTGTGTAGTATTTGAGGTAATCCTATTGAGTTTATACTCACCCCTTATTGGGAACTTTGGTTCATTTATAGAAATCATGCTTCAGGACATAGGTAAAGGTAACATATCTCATTTATTTAGTGATGTTTCCTGATAACATTATGAGGCATGTGGATTTGGATCTTGGAGATGTTTGGGTGTTTATTTTCTTGATGTCAGTTTGGTGTATTTGGATTTAGTTGTATTGTTTTATTTTTTGGTAGATGTATTTTGTTTCTATTGTCACATTGATATTGTTGGCTGTTGGTCTTATTTTAGATTACATAGTTTTGTTCCTGAATCATATAGTTTTTCTTGGATGTTTATATTTGATGTTAACCCATTGTTTTATCTTTAAGGGCCTATCATTCTATAATGTTCTTGAATTCCATTGTGCTTATTTATAGCCTTTAATCTCTTGGGGATGTCACATATGGCCTAGTATCACTATTTCCTCTTCTCATGAAAATGATAAGGGGCGAGGTGTTACAAATGGTATCCTCTTTTTTTGGTCATTGAGTTCGAAATGTTATCAGTTTTTTTCAATACTTGACTTGGAAATGGTATGAGTCTTGGTCAGTTCATCGATTGTCTTAGTATGGTAGCAAGGGTATAAAACTATTAGAACCTAAAATGTATCACATAAAAATACGTAGATAAATTTTTTTATACGAAAATTCAATTTACCAGGGAATTCATGTAAAAAGTTATTTTAAGACACTTTTAGGTGATTTTCATCTCATCATCATGGGTTTAACCGATTAGGATTTCATATCATTCATTATTAGTAAGACTTAGCACTATGAAAACCTTATTCATTTTCATTTTAAATGATTTTTGAAAATAGCAAAAAATATTGTTTTTTGGAAACTATTTAAAATAATTATAAGGGTTTAAATCCAATTCAACGGTGGTGTAGTGGTGTAGGGTCTAGGGCCATTGAAATGGTGTTCGGTGAGGCATGGTTTTCGATTCCTGGGACCCTGCTCTTAGGGGAATTTCTACCTCACATTCTTTTCTCACCTTTCTGGGTCACCTGGTGTCTCATCGGGTGGGTATAAGGGTGCAACCCACCTAGATGATGGATTACTGTGTCGAACCATCACTAATTGGGCTGTTACCATATTAGACACTCTGCCATCTCAGCTATAAACCTATACTTCCTAGCTGTGGCTTCTTTTAATGACCTCTTCAAGGGGATGGGGGGTTTTTGGGTGTGGAGGTTTTGAAAAGGCCACTCCTGGAGATTAACTTTTTGCAAAAAGAGAATTACAATAGTTTAATTTTTAAAATAATGGTTATATAATTTTTTTAAATGGAAAAATATAAATTATTATACTTCAGTTTCTTATGTGTGAGACAAAATGTATTTTTTTGGTTGTAGAAAATGGCACTGGTTAGATGTCATTTTAATTAAACGGAATAGATTATAGAGAATGTTGTTTCACCAGAGCCATAGGTGAACGAATAGTTGGTGAAGACCATCATTCTTGATTTTCAAGCCATAAAAAGTGGTAATCAAAATGATTATACTCAATCAGTGTACAATTTTTTTTGGTGCCAAAAGTAGAATCCACCTATATTTTGAGGGGATTCTGAGCTTGAGAAAGCATAAGTTTAGTTAAATACGATAAATCAAAAATTTTAATTCCCAGGAACACCATTTGGGAAAAAAGTTAAGTTTCCAACATATATTCTTGAGGATCTAGCATGATAGTGGTTGTATTTATCTATTTATGCTAAAGTGGACCAATTAATTATATGGTTGAATTTTTAAGAATTTTCAATAAGAAATTATTTCCCCAAATCTTTTATATTATGATAATAACATGTTTCTTTATCCTCAAGGAGTAAAATATCTCGATAATAGAGTATGTGGATAAATTTATGAATTTATTACACTTTACCCTATAAGTTGATAAAAGTGCATCATTTAAGTCATGATTTTTTGAGTTGGGGTTACAATCATAAATTTTCTCAAATATTTCTATTATTTTTATTAAAGACTACACAATGATGGTCAACAAAGAGATAGTGGTGGAAAGTGATATTTATGAGGATCCAGTGGGAGGAAGTGTGTTTATTTTAATGGTAATAGGTGGGAACTTCGATGCTGGGAATAAGAGAAGTATGAACACATATATCCTAGGTGTTGTAGCATTATAGAATCAAACCACAGAACCCGTTAATTTACCTCCTTAAACCCAAAGCAATAAGGGATGTTTTCGATGTGCCTCTTTTGAACATATCAAGGAATATTGCATGACATCACCTAGATCATGTCACAACTATAGAAATATGGGTCATCTTTATCACTATTATCTTAGTGATCCAAGGTCTAGTGCTGGGAAATGCATCTCATATCTCTCAGATGTCCTATGCTTAAATGGGGTGATCCTATTAGAATAAACCCATCCTTAGAACCAAGTGATTAAAGGCTATTCTAGCAACACCAAGAATTATTATCAAAGGAAATATCCACAAGGAAACAAAGAGAAAGGGACAAAAAGTAAACAATTTTATCATGATGAGTAGGTGATCACAGATGATAAATTTGGTCCTTCGATAGTGTGAGTTATGATTATTGTGAATTATAAACATATGAATAATTTTTTTTATATGGGTTCATCCCACTATTTTATTTCTTATCATGTTGTTTTACTTATAGTATTGAGTATTGATATGATGCCATTTGTTTTGAAATTGAAAACTCCTCTTGGCACATGAGAGTGTAGATCTTTTATGTGCGTCGTGTGTTTCATGACTATTTATGGTAGAATAATTGGTATGGGACTTCTCTATCCTTGATTTGGACATCTATGACTTTATTTTTTCTATGGATTGTTTGATAAAAACCAAAACCCCTATCAATTTTTATGCACGGTGTGTGAGTTTCATATCTTTGGATGGTTTTAAACATATCTTTAAAGGATATTGGGAAGTATATGCAAGAAGAGTGGGACCTTTGGTACTGGAGGTTAGAAATATATCCCATCATTTGGAAGTAGTTATGTCAGAATATGTGGATGAAATTGGAAATAGATATTTTCCAACCATAGTTGACCATTTTCCAAATGTTTTTCCTAAAAATTTCTCAGGGTTTCGAACCGAAAGAGAAGTGGAGTTTAAAATTGATGTACTAATAGGGACTAAACCTATTTCCCTTATATATTTTTGGATAGAACTAATGGAATTGATATAACTAGAAACCAATTATAATATTTTAAAAAGGGTTTATTAGAATGGGAACATCCCTATAGGTTACACTAACTCTTTTTTTACAAATAACGTGGATAAAACTCTTAGAATTTGTGTTGATTATCATAAAATTAAACAAGTTATAATAAATAATTATTATCCTCTATCACGTATTGATGGTCTGTTTGATCATTTTAGGGGATCCCAATGGTTATCTTAAATTTACTTATGATTGGTGTATCAGTAACTACATATTTGAAAGGTGGATATCCCAAAAACAGCTTTCCAAAAATAATTATGGCCATTATAACTATGTGGTTTTTCATTTTGGTATTACGAGTGCACAATAGAGTTTATGAAATTGATGAATCAAATATTTACAATGTATTTATATTCATTTATGGTGGTGTTTTTAATGATATTCTAGTGTATTCAAGGAATAAGGATGATCATGAACAACACTTGATGATAGTGTTGATCACATTGAGGGAATATCAACTTTATGCTAAGCTATAAAAGTTTGATTTCTTAATTCAAGAGGTACATTTCCTTGGTTATGTAATTTTTTATAAAGGTTTTTGTTTAGATCCTATAAATATGGAAGTTTTTATCTCTGGGAAACCACAAAATAATGTCTTTGAGATACACAATTTCCTTGTCTTAGAAGGATACTACCAATGATTTGTTCATGATTTTTTACATATTTCCTCACTAATGAAAACTTTGACAAGGAAATATATTACTTTACAATGGAATGATTAATGTCAAAAATCTTTCTAAGAGATTAAGTTTTTCCTTACATCAGTTCCTATCCTGATACTACCAAAATAGGATAAAGGTAAGAAGAATTTCATGATGCATTGAGATCTAGGTTGGGTTGTGTCCCCATGCAAGGAGATCATGTTGTTTCTTATGGATCATGGAATTTATCGGTACAAGATAAAAACTACCCAACACATGATTTATAATTATTTGTTGTATTCCATGATTTGTATACTTGGTGTCATTATCTTTTTAGTGAGAAATTTATAGTGTTTAGAGATCAAAAAAGTTCAAAACACATTTTATCTCAAAGGGACTTGAGTTATAGAAAATGAATATGGATATAATATCATTAAATGTTTGAATTTGATTTGATGTATACATCATGTAAAGGGAAATATTTGGTAGATGAATTAAGAATAAATTCATACAATCAGTTGGCTAAAGAAACTTCATATCAATGGAAGCTAATGTCAGTTATAGAAGATATGAATCTAGAGTACATTGAGCGAGGTGATGTTGCCATTTTATTTCTAGTTTATTTCGTTCCATATTTGGTTGAAAAGGTTAAGGAGGCCTAAAAATTTGATCCAGAACATTTTAATTTGAGTTCAAAACTCAATGGTGGGGAGACCATTGAGGGATGTTAGCTATATGAGAAATATGTTCTAGAATTTATAGATCAGATAATAGTTTCTATGACCTATTAGGAACAACTTATTTTTACCTACTACCATTTGAGATGATCTATCCATCCAGAAATAATGAATATGTATAAATAATTTGGAGCATAGTTTTGGTGGGTTTATAATAAAATAGAAGTGGAAGAGTGTGTCTTGGGATGCTTCACCTATCAACAAGTCATGATGGAGAATTAATAACCATATGATTTTTTTGAAATATTTACCTATAATCTTTTGAAAATGGGAATAAATTGCCATGTATTTTGTGATAGGTCAACCAAGAATGGTTAGAAAATAGTATGTGATATGGGTGATTATGGATCAGATCACAAAGTCGACTCACTTCATCCCTATTCATTAATCCAATATAGTGGAATATTTGCCCAAACTCTACCTCCAAAAAGTTATAAAGTTTAATGAAATACCAGTGTTAATTGTATGAGACCAAGAACCTAAGTATAAATATTTTTTTGGAAATCCTTGTAGGGATCCCTTGGAAACCAACTGATCATAAGTACAAATTATCATCCACAAACATATAGAAAATATGAGAGGATGATACAAACATTAAAATACATTATTAGGTCTTGTGTGATGAATCTTGGAGGCTCATGGAAAGATCACATATCATAAGTAGATTTCTTGTTAAATAATAGCTATTATGACTCGACACATATGATTCTTTTTGAACCATTGTATGGAGTTACATGTCATTCTCTATTTTTTGGGTGGAAAAAGGTGATACTTCACTTATCAGACCTTGCCTTGTGTATGAGACAACATTGAAGATTTTTATGATAAAAAAGGGAATGGATATGGATCAGAGTCATTAGAAATCATATGATAATAACCATTGATGACTGTTATCATTTGAGGTTGGTAATCATGTGTTCTTGATAAGCTCTCTAAGGATAGGGAATTTTAATTTTGGTAGGAAGGGAAAGTTGTCTCCTCAGTACATTTTGAGATAATGGAATGGTTTGGTTAGGTAAAGTATTTGTAGGATATAACTAAATGGCTGAGTTCAGTGAATAATGTGTTTCATGTGTCTCAATTGAGAAAATATCAACCTGATACTGACCATGTGATTTTATGGGACCATGTTGATATTAAACTATATGCTATGTTGATTCAAGTGCAAGTTTTAATTATGGGTAGTAAAGAAAATATATTTCTTGGGAAAATATCACTTTAGTCTATATTTTTTTGTAACATGGTTGGATTAAATAATAGACATAAGAATGTGAGAAGGATATGTTGGAACATTGGCCCAAAATCTCCCACTATAACACCTATTTTCTATTTTCTGTGGATGGAAAGAACAATAGTGGGGAGAATATAACACCCTTCGTTTCAATTACTCGACTCTTATTTCATTTATTTTGATCATATATAATTATTGAGTGTTGTTTCGAGAGATTTGGCGAGGTTTTTACATGTTTTAGGTGTTTTTGGAGGATTATAGTTAGTAGAATCTATGAACCACCTCTAGGAAATCGTGAAACATGTTTTGGGAGTCATTAGGCAGGAGCATGGTTAACACGTGATTTTGAAAAACCATGTGAGTTCCTAGGGGAAGCTATGTAATGTTAAATATAGGAGAAACAATTATTTGTGAATGATTTTTCTCACCATGTGAGCCAATTTTTCCAAGGGTTTTCTTGAGGTATTATCACCACATGGTTGTGGCATAGTTTGAAAAATCATGTGGTCTAACCATGTGATAAGATATTAATTCCACAAAAAATAAGGTTTTAATCCTAACTAATTATTAATACCCTAATTAGTCACCTAATATCTTAGGATCATGAACTACCTTAACTACCAAGGATTCTTTGGTGATTCTTTTTGATCTAGAGACACAATTTGGAAAATCAAAGTATGTTGTAGATCCAGATTCATTAGTAAGTCATTGTTATTTACTTTTATTCTTATATCTAATCTTATCATCTATCTTGAAATGACATATCTAGTCATTTATGGATATATATATGTTCTATTATAGAAATATTGATGAGAAATGATTGAATCTATTGAAGTAAAGAAGATCCAAGGATGGATCTAGAAGATCTTAGCAACGTTCTTCATTTTCACCTTACACTGAGAGGTATTTTACTTTTCTATCATCTACAATTAACATAGAACTTGAAGAATTAGTTTTGATTAAATAATTTACTTTATATTTTTGTGAAATAATTGTGTTATTATTGATGGGAATATCATTTAGTTATGGATTTTAATTTTTTTTTGGAATTTGAATTGATTTTAGAAAACTCATTTTTTTCTTACTTTAAAATTATGGTTTTAAAACTATGAAATGAGATTGATGAACCAAATATGTTTGATAAGATACTTACAAGAAATATTGGTTTTTATATGAAATGGTTTGGCATGGAGTTTGTAACACCCCGACCCCAGAAGCCCAGAGTTGGTGCATTATTACGTATCATTGGAATGATCACAAAAGATCAAGTCTCGAAAGACCGATTAGTTTAGTATCCTTGAAAGTGATAGATACATTCATAAGGTCTACATTACATCATAAAATGGAAAATGAAAATAAAATTATTTACATAGACAACACTAATATCCCATAGACTATCCCTGCAGGCCAGTTATAAAATACTTCTTCGCATCCTAGTAAAAATAAAACATAGAAAGGGGTGAGCTCAGATGCTCAGTAAGGATAACAATAAAGCAGAAACTTTCATAAATAAGCATGAACATTTAAGGCATTGTATAAGACTAAAACAAAAGCCTTTTAAAATTGAACTTCAATATAATATGGAAAAGATAATATCACATAATTCCATTTACTTATTCACATGGATATTCTACTAGTTGAATAATCACCTGAAATATCAATATCCACTTTCATAATGATGGAAGGCATAATTCCAGAATTCGTAACCACATAGTCAAGGCCTTTTTCCAAGACTACAAATAAGATTTTGTCAAGGCCTTGTTCCAAGACACTAGTTTGTGTCATGAGACTTACCTATTCATCGAGGAGCTATAACAGGATCCACCCGTCACTTACTAATTCCAATGCATTCCTCATATGAAAAGGTTGAAACATAACATAAACATTTGTATTTAAACTAGCATACGAAATGTAAATACTTTAACCATAAACCATGAATTTTATAAAAATAACACATCCACATTCAAACATAAATCATACAATAAAATATAGAATATTTTATTATAATATATTAACCTCAATCGAGAATAATGAAGGACATTGACATAGATGAAAATAATAATCAAAACTATTTGAGTGAAATATCCCCCTTTTTCTTGAAAACATTTAAAAGTCACACTATTTATCAATAAGACATTTAAAATAGAATTTTTTATCGAAGTGTTCCATACCACTTTGAAAATTTTAAAAGGAATATTAATTTTAAAACATTAATTTCCATATAAATAAATCGTTAAAAACATATTTAAACCATGGACATTAATGATAAATATTTAAAAGAATAAATCTTTAAAACATTTAAAATGATATTTTAGTTAGAGTTCATAACAAAATGAGAGACACTTGAATAAAAATAATTTAGGAAATCAAAACTTTATAATATCATGATAATAATTGGATTCATGATATACTATGTCAAAGTACATTATATACACCAAATAAAAGTGAGTTGGCGCATAACAACAAAGAAGACTGAATGGAATGTAAGTTGAGATGAAATCCCTTATAAAGATAATATCCTTAAGTTAAGGAAAAATAAATGACATAATTATGTGTGAAAAATATAAATACACTAAATATTATTTGATATTAAGTTTAAATAAATCAGTGGACATTCACACATATTATTGTAAAAACAACACCAACGAATTGGATGTTTAACTCAGTGAATGGAGATTGAGTTAAAATTATTATTATAAAGTTCATACTTATGACTAGAGAATTTATAAATGGAGTTATTATGTATATCAAAAGTACATCCACACAAAGGGGAGTAGAAATTACTACATAATTAAATAAACAGTGATTTCACACATTATCTTGGAGTAAAGTAATCAATAAAGTTTGCGTAAAACCGAATGAGTGGAAATTGAAATTTGAAATTTTCTTACCAATTTGGTAACATATGAAACATACACCCCATGAAATAAGGATCATCCAATGATTATGTAAATAACCATAAATTAATGTATATTACAAAAACCATACAATCATGGGCAGTACATACACAACACAAAAGGTAATAGTGGCAAATATAGCATGAATCTCACGAGAATAAAAGTGAGATGAAAACCCCTTACCTTGTACTTTTCTTTGTTCATGGGTATGTTAATCTCCTATATAATGGTGAAATAATTGTTTTTAAATTATGAAATAACCATATACATTAATATGATATCATATATGATCATCTAATATTGGTATTTTAGTATTATCGTTGTTTTGAGTGTTAACTGATTCGTTATCCTTTATATGATTGGTTACATAAGCCATGTTTGTTATGGATGGGATGTATCTTATTAATATTCAGAATGATATTAAGTATTTAAAATTATTTTTAATCATCATATGAAAATTATTCTTGAATGGATACGATGGGGAATGAATCTCATAGTATTCGTGGAGACGGCAATCCGTACGTACGCACGAGCGACAATATCATTTTTTTGATATTAAAATAATATATAATTGGATGTTATATCATATATAAAGAATAATTATCATGTTATATTTATTATTTAACCCAATTAAACATCATTATTATACCCATCCAATTAATAATGAATTGAATAACAATTACACCACAACGTGGAGACGGTAAACCGTACGTACACACGTATGGTGACATGTCATTCAAATGATGGATTCACTAATGAATATGGTTGTACCATATTTATAATAACATCATAGTATATAGATGATACTAGATTTATTATTTTAGAATGGAAGTAACAAAGAAAGAGGAAGTGGAAGAAGAAAGGAACTTGAAAGAGGTGATGAAATATTTATTTCTTCTTCGGGTTATTCGTTTTTATTTGATCAAAAGGGATCCTTAGGTTGGATTTATGAATAAAGGAAGGCCTCTAGGATAACGGTAGGAGAGTTGGGAGGATATTTGGGTAGGGTTTGTCTGAACATAATGGATTTTAAGGTGTGAATTAGAGAGAAAGGGGAGTGACCTTTTATAAGAGGGGTGAGGGGAACCTTAGGAAAAGCTAGAAATATTATTTTATAATAAAATAATTTTCAATTTCTAATGGCTCCAAAATTAATTATTTACAGTTTAAGGCATGGATGGGTTGAGAACCACTCAACCGATAGGTTTTAGACAGGTTTGGGTCACTATATTAACTTTATCTTTTAGATTTCACTCTTAGTTAAATAGTTTTACATTTACCATGTCTCTTTGTATTTTTATATTATATGGTTAATAAACTTACTATAAACTTTCAATAGAATACCAAGTGGTTCATTAATGATAAAAATATCATTATATAAGTCTTTTTCTTGAAACTTATATTTTTATTAATAGAATATCAATTAATAATATAATATTTGTTTTAAAAACTCTTTTATGTCAATTTTGACACTATTTGGTATTTTGTCTTTTCTAAATTCATAACAACATTATTACTTCGAAAAAATTCATCTAACAAAACCTAACATGTAATATTATCCTATAAAAGTAGTGTAATGCATAAAAAGTCTGAAATTACATTTATTTGGATATTTATAATATCATTTATTTTAATATTTCATTAATTAGGTAATTACTGCATCATCATTGTGTCATAAATAAATTTAATTATTTAATGTCTAAAAATTTAAAATAAACTACCATTATGTAGGAAATAAATTTATCTTTATAATTAATATTTATAGTCGAATTTATCTTATTTGTAAGCCTATATTAAAAATGTTTTAGTTATTAAACTTTGAATTTAACACTTTTAACTCTTATTTGAATTAAATAATAATAAATGTCCTAATCTAATCCAAGTGGACCTAAAGGATGATATTTTATTCCTAAGGTTGTTTTTGGTCGAATTACACTTATCCAGTAGAATTAGGACATGTGTTAGGGTAATAATAATATCATTTTTACCCTTAATTACCCTATTTACTTTTAACCGTGATAAATAAAAGTAAAAAGTTACTATTCCCCAAAAATTATTTTCAACTTATTGAACAAAATTTTAATTACTGATATCAACCATTCCTCTTGTAATTTTTAAATAAAACTCACAGAAGCGGTAAAATTATGTTTTATGTAAATTTGCAAATGCTCCCAGGAGGTGGGTAACAGACGGTAAAAAGTTCAATAAAATTTTATACATCTAATTTTATTATAAAATGACTCCAATGAATTATATTGAAATTATATAGGAATTATATATCTATTTTTACTTAAAATAAATTTATATAAAATAAATAATTATTTAAATAAAAAGTCGGTTTTAAACTATAACAATGTTTTTTCACTATTCATCAAAAATTGAAAGTTTTCAGAAAAATACAAAAAATTCAGCCTAAGCTATAATTGATATTACGAATTTAAAAAAGATGTCTATTTTACCAAATTCAAAATATAGAAGCTGTATTAATTAATTTAAAATTAATTCCCGTTGTCAAAACAAATAGCGTGGTTTTAAGAAACAATAGCTATCAAAAGATTAACATTTTTTATGTATAATTTCAAATTGAACTTAACTCCAATGACCAACATTGGATTAAATGGTAAAAATATAATGTAATTATACTTCTAGACAATTAAAATGTATAATTTAACACTATAAATTATTATTATTAAAAAATTTGTTATCAAGTAAAATTTAGTATTTTTCGCTATTAACCCAAATGTGAAAGTTATCAGAAAAACACCAAAAAATTATCAAAACTAAATTTTTATGTCATGATTATAAATAAGAAGTTTATTTTGTCAAATTTAATATATAGAAGTGTCAAATATTAGATTTAAAATGGTTCACCATTAAAAGGCGGTAAATTTTCATTTTTGAAAAATACTTCTTTTATATGAAAAATTGAATTTGTTATAATATTATGTAAAAAACACATAATATGGACTCTAAAATTATATGGAGTATATAAAATTCAAAATCAAGTTAATAATATTCATAACTGCTTTTGAAAAACTAGTTTGGTAAGTCGTGGTGCGCTCGAACTCGGTGTTGCGTGTAGCGCAAGCTATTGAATTAAAGAAAATAACTTATTATGAAATACTGGGGTGTTACATTCTTACCCCATTTTGGAAATTGCATCCTTGAAATTTTTAAAATTGGGAATGGGAACTTCATTGAAAGTCCCAAATCAAAAAAAGAGTGAATAAAACTATAACTTTAAAATAAAGAAAGAGAAGTACCAAGGCGACATGAGATAACCCAAACTAGGATTCCGTATAGGAAAACATGGATTTGGATGATAAACTAAGTGTCAAGTTCTGTTGGAGAGGGATAGAAAATATGATTAGGAGAAAGTTAACAACAAGAAAACCACAAACTTGTGATGAGATAAATGTTCATTAGTTTCCTAGTAGCAAAAGTAAACGGATAGCATTTTTTGTTTTAAGTTCCATTTCATTAAGTTGAGGAATTTATTTATGAGATTGAATAAGAAAATAAAGATTTATACTTAATTTTTATGTAGAGTTTTATCCTTTAATAAATTTCTACCACTAACTCATCTTCTTTTTTAAAACGACGAGTTTTCAATATGACTTGGTTACACCAGAAGCGCTAGAATCAACTTCTAGAGAATCACATAACCCACAAAAAATAAACTATATATATTTACCTTGTCTTTAGAGATTTACCAAAACCAAAATGGTTAGTACAAGATCAGATGATCCCCAAAAAGGATAATCCTTTAGAGAAAGAAATACTTATCTTAATTTCTAAAATTAAACCAACAATACCTAAAGTTCAATAAATACCATTCAATAAAAAATTGTCCTTAAAATCCATCAATATAATCTGAACTAATATTGAAACCCAAAACATAGAATAATTTGATTACACAGTCTTCCATGTTAAATTGTATTTCCAAATAATATCGACTACTCTTAAAGTCACATACTTAAAATTAATTAACCCAATCACATATTCTCAATGATAGGTTAATAATTTCCATAAATAACCCAAATCACTATAAATCCACAATAAAAACATAGGCAAAAATCCACCATTACTCCTCAAATGAAATCCCATAGTGTTCTATTTTCCATAGGCATATAGTATTCCCTACAGAGCTAATGTCTTCCAAAATAACATTTATCACTTAATCCTCAAATTATTTTTCTATACTAAGGATATCCATTTGATAAGACATAAGATCCCAAATCAACTTATTATTGATCAATAAAATCATTTAACTAAAAATAATTAGTCACACTAACCTGGGACTTCACATAGTGCAGTGGTTGGTGATAAATCTCCATCGCACTATGGTTGTGGGTTTGATTCCTGCATCTTTTTCTGACGCGATGGGTTGTCACACGGTCTGCGTGCTGTCCTTTTTCAAAAAGCAATATTTTATAATGTTCCCAAAATCTAATAAATTCCTCAAAATAACTATAACATAATTTCACTGCAAATGTTATCTCATACCTCGCATTTTCATCCCAAAATTTAATAACACGTAATTACCTCAAATTCAAGGATCATAAAAACCTAAATGGTTATTTATAATTATATCAATAATAGAAAACACAATTCTTCCTAAAATATCATTTTTCACATAATAAACTACAGGGTTACACATAAGAGAAAATTATTCCAAAGTAATCCCATCAACGAAGAGCACTAATAATTCTAAACATTTGACCATCCATTTATTTCCACATAGGTTCTTCCTTGACCAAGGGGTTATCCTATAGAATATGGAATTCAATCGGGTAATTCCCAGGTCCCCTACATTTACGACAAATGACTATAAATGGATTCTTGGGATCATTTTTATTTTCTTCCATAGTACTATTCATTTTTCCTCAGCAATTCTTTACTTTATGTCATTATTTCCCACACATAAATCATTTATTTTTTCCATTAAGACACTTACCTAGGGGTCTCCTTCCACATTTCCTGCATGATGGAAATTGAGATTTCTTTTCTCCATGGTCTCCACTGCTAGAGATCTTATTATTCAATGCCTTTCTCTTCATTGTTGAGTTCGAGAGTTGGTTAATATATATGTTGTTGATAATATTTTTTGAAAACTGATTCGGCATGAACACTATATCTTTTACACCTATCAATATTCAATTACGTTGCTCATTTCCTCGATCATGCCCACCTTGTACATCATGTTCAATGGTACTATTACTTCCTTGGAATCCAGCTATAGACTAACACAAGAAAGCATAGTGTGAGTCATAAAATCATTTAGAGAATATCATAACACCTTAATTTCAATCTAAAACACCTTAAGATTAAATATGGTTTTTTATTCTCATCTTATATTAAAATCATTCAAATTTGTTTGTAAAGAAAATGTGAATTATCCTAAGCATATCTCTCGAGAGTGTTGTAAATAAGAGTGCATCAAGGCCCATTGTCGTGTACCAAGATACCCCAGGTCAAGCCCGAAACTCATTGTCGGAGTTTCACTACTAGGTACATCTGTGCCAAATCCGCCTCTACCTGCTCGTATCCAGACAAGGATGTGTTGTTTAGAAAACCCACATAATCTCTACAATACCAAAATTCTAGGAAGTTTTTCTATTCTAATCCTCAAAGTCTATCTTAGGGTAATGTTATCTAATCAGAGTTTATCTAAATCAAGATTCCAAGGTTTGTACTAAACTTTCTCTGATACGAACTGTAACACCCTGACCCCAGAAGCCCATGTTCAGTGCATTATTACTTATCATTAGCATGATCACAAAAGATCAAGTCTCAAAAGACATATTAGTTTAATAGCCTCGGAAGTTCTAGATATATTCATAAGGTTTACATTATATCATAAAATGAAAAAATACAACACATTGTTTCCATAGACAACACTAATATCCCATAGAATATCCCTGGAGTTCAGTCATAATATAATTCTTCGCATCCTGGGAAAAATAAAACATAGAAAGGGGTGAGCTTAGATGCTCAGTAAGGATAACAATAAATCGAAAACTTTCATAAATAAGCATAAACATTTAAGGAAATGTATTAGACTAAAACAAAAGACTTTTAAACTTGAAATTCAATATAATGTGGGAAATAAAAAATAAAATAATTCCATTTACTTATTCACATGGATGTTCTACTAGTTGAATAATCACACGCAATATCAATAGCCACTTTCATAATGATGGAATGCATAATGTCAGACTTTATAACCACATAGTCAAGGCCTTGTGCCAAGAATACAAATAAGATTTTATCAAGGCCTTGTGCCAAGACACTAGTTTGTATCATGAGACCTACCGATGCATCGAGGAGCTATATCGGGCTCCACCCGTCACTTACTAAGTCCAATGCATTCCTCATATGAAAATGTTGAAACATAACATAAACATTCGTATTAAAACTACCAAACGAAATGTCAATACTTTAACCATAAACCATGAATGGTATAAAAATAACACATCCACAATCAAAACTAAATCATTTAATACAATATATAATATTGTATTATAATATATTAACATCAATATAGAATAATGAAGGATATTGACATAGGTGAAAATAATCATCAAAACTATTTGAGACAAATATCTCCCTTTTTCTTGAAAACATTTATAAGTCACACTATTTATCAAGAAGCCATTTAAAATAGATTTTTGAATCAAAGTAGTACCATACCACTTTGAAACTTTTAAAATTAATTTTAATTTTAAAACATTAATGTCCATATAAATAAATCCTTAAAAACATTTTTAAACCATGGACATTAATGAGAAATATTTAAAAGAATAAATCTTTAAAACAATTAAAATGATAGTTTAGTTAAAGTTCATAACCAAATAAGAGACACTTGAATGCAAATAATTGAGGAAATAAAAACTTTATAATATCACGAGAATAAATGGATTCATGATATACTTTGTCAAAGTACAGTATATACACAAAAAAAAGTGAGCTGGTGCATAACAACAAATAAGACTCAATGGAATGTAAGTTGAGATGAAATACCTTATAAATACCATATCATTAGGTTAAGGATAAATCAATGAAATAATTATGTGTGAAAAATATAAATAAACTAAATATTATTGGATATTTAGTGTAAATAAATCAGTGGACATTCACACATATTCTTGTAAAAACAACACCAATGAATTGGATGTTTAACTCAATGAATGGAGATTGTGTTAAAATTATTCTAATAAAGTTCATACCGATGACTTGAGAATTTATAAATGGAGTGATTATATGTATAAAAAGTATATACACACAAATGGGAGTGTAAATTACTACATAAGTAAATAAATAGTGATTTCACACATAATCTTGGAGTAAAGTAATCAATGAAGTTTGCGTAAAACTGAATGAGTGGAAATTGATATTTTGAATCCCCTTACCGATTTGGTAACATATGAAACATACACCCCATTAAAGAAGGACCATCCAATGATGATGTAAATACCCATAAATTAAAGTATATTACGCAAACCATACAATCATGGACAGTACGTACACCACACAAAAGGTAATCGTGGAAAATATAGCATGAATCTCATGGGAATAAAAGTGAGATGAAAGCTCCTTACCTTGTAATTTTATTTGGTTTAGGGTATGTTAATCTCCTGTATAATGGTGAAATCATTGTTATTAAATTATTCAATAATCATATACATTAATATGATATCATATTTGATCTTCTAATATTGATATTTTAGTATTATTGTCGTTTTGGGTGTTAACTGATTTGTTCTCATTTATATGCTTGGTTATGTAAGACATGTTTGTTATGGATGGGATGTATCTTATTTATATTCAGAATGATATTAAATCTTTAAAAATAATTTTTAATCATCAAATGAAAATTATTCTTTAATGGATATGATGGGGAATGAATCTCATCGCGTTCGTGGAGACGGTAATCCGTACGTACGCACGAGCGACAATATCATTCTTTTGAAATTAAAAAAATTTATAATTGGATGGTATATAAAGTAAATAATCATTATCATGTTATATTTATTATTTACACCAATTACACATCATTATTATTCCCATACAAATAATAATGTTTTGAATAACAATTACACCACGATGTGGAGACGGAAAGCCGTACATACGCACATATGGTGACATGTCATTCAAAGGATGGATAGAATAATGAATATGGTTATACCATATTTATAATAACATCATATTATATAGAATATACCGAAGTTATTATTTTAGAATGGAAACAACAAAGAAAGAGGAATTGGAAGAAGAAAGGAACATGAAAGAGGTTATGAAATATTTACCTCTTCTTCGGGTTCTTCCTTTTGATTTTATCAAAAGGGATCCTTAGGTTGGCTTTATGACTAAAGGAATGCCTCTAGGATTAATGGAGGAGAGCTGGGAGGATATTTGGGTAGTGGTTGGCCGATCCTAATGGCTTGGAAGGTGTGAATTAGAGAGAAGGTGGAGTGACCTTTTATAAGAGGGGTGAGGGGAACCTTTGGAAAAGATAGAAATATTATTTTATAATAAAACAAGTTTCGGTTTCTAATGGCTCCAAAATAAATTATTTAAAGGATAAAGTGAGGATGGTTCTAAAACCACTCAACCAATAGGTTTTAGACAGGATTGGGGCACTATATTAACTTTATCTTTTAGATTTAACTCTTAGTTAAATAGTTTGACATTTACCATGTCTCTTTGTATTTTTATATTATATGGTTAATAAACTTACTATAAATTTCCAAGAGAATCAAAAGTGGTTAATTAATGATACAACTATCATTATATAAGTATTTTGGCTGAAACTTAGATTTTTAGGAATAGAATATCAATTAATAATATAATATTTGTTTTAAAAACTATTTTATGTCAATTTTGACACTATTTGGTATTTTGTTTTTTCAAAATTCATAACAGCATTATTACTTCGAAAACAAATTCATCTAACAAACCCTAACATGTCATATTAACCTAGAAAATTAGTGTAATTCATAAAAAGTATCAAATTTAATTTATTTGGATATTTATAATATCAATTATTTTAATATTTTATTAATTAGGTAATTATTGCATCATCATTGTGTCATAAATAAATTTAATTATTTAATATTAAAAAATTATAAATAAAATACCATTATGTAGGAAATCTGTTTATATTTCTAATTAATATTTATAGTCGAATTTATCTTATGTGTAACCCTATTTTAAAAATGGTTTAGTTGTTAAACTTTGAATTTAACACTTTCAACTCTTCTTTGAATTAAATAATAATAAATGTCCTAATCTAATCCAAGTGGACCTAAAGGATGATATTTTATTCCTAAGGTTGCTTTTGGTCGAATTAAACTTATCCAATAGAATTAGGACATGTGTTAGGGTAATAATAATATCATTTTTACCCTTAATTACCCTATTTACTTTTAACCGTGGTAAATAAAAGAAAAAACTTACTATTCACCAACAATTATTTTCATCTTATTGAACCAAATTTTACTTATTGATATCAGCTGTGTCTCTCAGAGTTTTGAAACTCAACTCACAGAAGCGGTAAAATTAAGTTTTATGTAAATTTGCAAATGCTACTATGAGGTGGGTAAAAGACGGTAAAAAGTTCAATAAAAATATAAACATATAATTTTATTATAAAATGACTCCAATGAATTATATTAAAATTATATAGGTATTATATATCTTTTTTGACTTAAAATAAATTTAAATAAAATGTCGATTTTACATAATAACGAAGTATTTGTTCACTATTCATCAAAAATTGAAAGTTTTCAAATAAATACTAAAATTAAGCTGAAGATATATTTGATATTATGAATTAAAAAATGTTGTCTTTTTTACCAAATTAAAAACATAGAAGTTGTATTAATTAATTTAAAATTAATTTCTGTTGTCAAAACAAATAGCGTGTTTTTAAGAAACAATAACTATCAAAAGATTAACACTTTTTTTTTGTATAATTTCAAATTGAAATTAATTCCAATGACTAAAATTGGATTGAATAGTAAGAATATAATCTAATTATGATTACAAACTATTCAAATGTATAATTTAACACTATAAATTATTCTAATTAATAAAGTTTTTTTCAATTAAAATTTACTATTTTCACTATTCACCCAAATAAGAAAGTAATCATAAAAACACAAAAAATTATCAAAACTAAATTTTTTATGTCCCTATTCTATATAATAAGTTTATTTTGTCAAATTGAATATATAAAAGTGTAAAATATTGGATTTAAAAGGGTTCACCATTAAAAGGCGGTAAAATTGCATTTTTGAAAAATACTTCTTTTATCTAAAAAATTGAATTGGTTCTTATATAATGTAAAAAAACACATAATACGGATTCTAAAATTATATGGAGTATATAAAATTTAAAATTCAGTTAATACTATTCATAAATACTTTTGAACGGCTAGTTTGGTAAGTTGTGGTGCGCTCGAACTCGGTGTTGCATGTAGCGCAAGCTATTAAATTAAAGAAAATAACTTACTATGAAATATATGGGTATTACAGAGTTTGGAATACATGGTTGGCATGAGTTCATTTCCTTCAACATGACCTTATAGAAGGTACATGTACCATTGGATCACTAAGATGTGATGCGAGATATGGGATATGTGCTATTAGGGAATAAAGATATTGGACACCTAGTGACAAATTGGTGGATTGAAGAGAGACTTCTCATGAGTTTGGAACTGTCACTTGGAATGAATATATATGTGTGTGTAAATATGTAAATGGGTATGAAAAATAATGAGAATTGATGTACAACATTTTTTTATTGTTTTCCTTAGAAATTGATTATAGTTTTAATATAAACTATTTTAGATTATATAAACTATTCTATATAAAATTTACTAAATGGTTCTTATCCAAGTGTATTGAGTTGGAAAGTCTTTAGGGAAATCCTATTGAGTTTATACTCACCCCATTTTTGGGAACTTTGGTGCATTTTCAGATATCATATATTGGGAGATAGGTAGAGGCAAGGTATCAAATTTATTTAGTGATGATTCTTGACATTGTGGCAAGGCATGTGGAGTTGGATCTTAGAGCTGGTTATGACATGATTTTCTTAATATATGTTTGGTGTCTTTGGGTTCAATTTAATTTTGGTATTTTCTAGTAGATGTATTTTTTCCATTGTCACTCTAATATTTTTGGTTGTTGGTTGTATTTTATATTAAATGGTTTTGTTTAAGAATCATATAGTTTATCTTGGATGTATATGTTTTGGTTTTAACCTATTATTTTATCTTTAAGGGAAAATTATACCATAAATTTATTGAATCCCTTAATATTTATTTCCATCCCTTAGTGTCTTGGAGATGTCACATAAGGTATAGTAGCAACAACGCCTCTTCTCAATATAATTATGAGGACTGAGATGTTATAATATGATACTATTGTTTCATTTTACGTGAGGAAACATCGTAATCCCTTCTTTGACATATAACTATATATCAAAAACTCTTATCCACTACTAGTATAGGTCTATTAACAAACATTCTCTTATACTCCTTGAAATTTTCTTCATGTTCATTTCTCTTTAGGAACCTGACTCCCTCCCAAGTTAATTTGGTTAGTGGATTTGATATTCGTGAAAGATTTCTCACAAAACATCGATAATATCCACCCAATCCAATAGAACTACACATATCTTCTATAATGTTTATTCCGATCGATTATTCAATCACAAATTCCTTTAAAGGACCAATATATCTATCTTTTATTGTGATTACATTACCTAAGAATGATAATTTCTATAGTTAGAATCCACACTTTCTAAAATTTTAATACAACTTCTCCTTTATCAAGTTCTTCAACACAAACCTCAAATGATATTCATGGTCTTACTTTATCTTATAATATATGATAATATCATCTAAAAATACTACCATAAATTTACTGAGGTAATCTCTAAAAAATA
The DNA here is from genome assembly GCA_963277665.1 of Viscum album. Lineage (NCBI taxonomy): Eukaryota > Viridiplantae > Streptophyta > Magnoliopsida > Santalales > Viscaceae > Viscum > Viscum album. The sequence goes on from OY728123.1 coordinate 823,333,780, forward strand.
TATTCATCAAATCCATGAAGACAATTGGGTCACTTGTAAGCATGAATATCATCACTATGAATTCATATTTTCTATATTTTGTATAAAAGGATATCTTGGGTGCATCCTCTCATTTCATATTTAATTGATGATATCTAGATCTAAGTTAAATCTTTGAGAAATATTTATCCCCTCATAGTAGATTAAAAAAAAGCATCAATAAAGGGTAGATAATTCTTGTTCTTGATTATAATCTTGTTGATTTCATGATAATCCATTCAAATAGGCACTTATATATATTTCTTACTAATAAAGAGAACCAATTCACCCCATGGTGAAGCACTTGGGAATATAAAACCCTTATGCGAATTCTCATGGAGTTTCTTCTTCAATTCCTCCAAATCAATCGAGTCTATTCCATAAGGAGTATTTGATATAGTTATAGCACCAATAATGAGTTATATTGAAAACTCTACATTATGATATAGGGAAATACCAAAAAAATCTTTAGAGAAAACATCAACATGTTAATTCACAATAATCCTATCCTCAATATCAAGTTTCTCTCCATCCATTTGAGATAAATACCCCTCATGATTGTGTATTAAGACTCATAAAAGGGAAGTAATTCCTATTAGAAGTTCATAGTCAACTTCATGTCAATAAATGATCATGTATTGATTTTTTTAATGAAATTTGATTTCCTTATTTTGGAAATTCATATGGCCTATAAGTATATAGAGGAAATCCCTTCCCATAATCATAAAAAAATCAACTAAATGTAGAATAAAATATTTAAATAATAATATACCTATAAACTTATATCAAATAAGAGTTTTAGATATAAGATTCAATCATCTCACCAATGGGAGTTTTCAGTGATAATTTAATATCTAGACATTGGAGAAATAAATAAACAATATTATACAATTTTCAATATTTGAAGGAATTAATATAACTATGATAAAATAATATGCCTTCAATATTGAGTATACCTATCACCACCCCAATTTCATGGTTCTTTATTTTATCCCATACTAAATTCAAAAATGGTTATTGTGAATATTAATAAATAAAAACAATATTAATAAATCAAAATGATAAGGGAAATAAGCTATAATATTCCCTAAATTATGACACCTTCATTTTAATCAATGTCATTTTAGGTTCATTCTATATCACTTTTAGTTCAACATAGGTTATTTTATGTTTTATATTATTATTCTTAATAACCAAATACCCAAACATTACTAAACCCCAATTTAAAACAAACTAATACAATCAAATAATAAAAATATTATATTTTACATCATTTACATAATTTAAACATTTTATATCATAATAAATCACACCCTAGAATATATAGGTTTAATGTAATTAGATATTATATACAAAAAAATTATTTTATAGCACTATGAACATTTATCCATGTTCACACCATAATAGACCCCATTATAGACATATCATATTCTATATTCTTCTTCACAACATGTGTAATGAAAAGTATAATAAGGGGTGAGCTCATATACTCATTAAAGTAAAAATTATCAATGATTCATATCGAGATAGATTATAAGAATGCAAGAAAACATGAACACATGATAAATATTTGATTAAATGAGCATAGAATCAAAATATTTGTCTTTAAGTCATGATAGAAGAACATATAACCTCAAAATAATCATAAAAAAATCATAACATATACCATAAAATAAAAACGTAGAAATATGATACAATAATAATTATCCATGAAGCATAAAATAAGAATATGGAATAAGAAAAAATATATGAAGTCACAACATTTTTAAAATATTTAATCACAATCATGTCTATGAACAAACTTGTAAACATAACAAACCACAATCATGCCCATGCACAAACTTGTGAACATATCTCTGCGAAATCATGTCAATTCCGAAAATCGTTATCTAATGAGATATAATACATTAACCAATTCATTATAGGGTTATAATGGACCCATCCATAAAATAATGACAAACCATACATATGCGTTCCATATTAACATAAATACATTCGTAATACCCTCATATCTTAATTATCCCACAAGGAATAAATGGGTTTTATGAAAATATAAATAAGAAATGATCATAATACCTTTAGAGAAAGGTGGATGGTATCATTAGATTATATCCTTAATTAACTGTAAGAAAAGTTAAAGTATGTTTATATAGATGAAAAATACTTTATAATAGCATTATAAAATTACTTTGAACAATAAGAAGAAATACCCATTATGTTTTTAATTTATTTTATTTAAAATGAAATATTTTATAAAATAATGAGAATATAAATTAATTTGGAAAAACACAAAAACATAGAATGTAAAATTTTTAAAGACAACTAAATAGGAAAATGGAAAAATTCATTCATGGGGACTGTGTTTAAAAAGAGATTCCTTCCACATTTTTATAAAGAAAGTCAAAATGAGCTATAAAGAAAAAGTAAAAAGAGATTCCTTTCATACTTTTTTTAAAGGAAGTAAAAGTAAATATAAAATTACCTAAAACACCATAAAATTATATATAATATCATTTATAAAACAAAATGAAGAATATGAACATAGAGGAGAAATATTCATGGAAAAAATAAGAGATATGGATGGATCCACTTATAAGTATCTTTTTGGTTGAATTGTCAACCAGAGGAAGGTGAAATGGTAAGAGGAAATTTAAAACCATGAAATAGGAATATAATAAGAAAATATATGGGCTTTTAGAGATAAATAACATACAATCTCCATTAATGTAAATTTATTAATAAACAATCTTTATTTCAAAGTGAGATTAGAAAGAAAACCTTTTGGTAATTTTTGAATAAAAAATAATTGAATTAGAAAAACTTATATGGAATTTTAAAACTATTTAATTTCATGAAAATTATTAAAAAATACATTCATGGTTAGTTTATACAACACAAAAAATAAAATGAGTGGTTAATATGATACATATCTCAATAAAGGAAAATTATGATGGAAAACCCTTGCCCCAGACTTTTGCATGGTCAGATGCACTCTAATTACCTACATAATAAATTTAGGTTTATTATTAATCTATATAATTAATATACTTTTATTTATCTTACTTTATACCATTAAATTATAATTTCTTATTACATATTCATTAATTATTATTTTTACTTAAATTAATATTTTTGTGTTAATTGTCTTGTTTGTTTTATGTCAGCCTTAGTATGACAGTTCTAATCCTTACTCCTTGATCATAGGTTCATCACCTATAGATTTTTCATGATGATATAGTATATTTTTTGATATATTTATCAATTTAAATTTGCATTTTATAATGATCTTCTTCAAAGAGAAGTAAACATTTATTTATGAATTTTGATTCAATAAAAAGAATTAATTTTGTAAATGAGTATAATTATATATATTATCTTTCTTGAAATAAGAAAATTTATTAAATTAATTATTTTTAAATCATATTACCAGTATTTATGTTTTCTTAGTCATTTATTGTGGGAACATTATATCATCGATTATGTTGGTGGTAAAACTCACCCAAATAGGAATGCATTATAACTAATGAATGAGTATGAAAATTGTGATTTATTATGATAATGTAATTTTTATGAAAGAAAGACGATCTTAATGTTAAATAATTATTTTTTATAATGATATTTTTGTATAGTGGATATGATAAAGTAAATTAAAAGAATCAATAAGAACTAAATAATTTTATGAAATTACTCATTCTCACATATTCATTCAGAATGAAGGACTTAAGACTCCTTATTTTAAATAAAGGATACCAAATGTGGGAGAATAATTTTAGAGAGGTAATTTTAAAAAGTATTAAAGAGAAAACTGATGTATAGAATTGGTTTATAAGGTTTGTAGTAGAGTCAATTTTATAAGTGAAAATGAGGGATATTTATTTGGAAACTTTAGTTAGGTAAAAAGAAATGATAGAATAACATGAGATCTAGGTGTGTTAGGTATGGAAATGTTGGTAAAAACTGAATGATAGACTCTAAAACCTAATAAAGGAGTTCAATAATTTCTAAATATTAATTAAATTATATAAAATTTGAGCCATTTTAATTCATATCCTTTTACCCCCTTTTTACATTGTTTAAATATTTACCATAGTAATTATTTATTACTAAAAATATAAGATGACCTTTCCAAAATAATTTTAATGTGATGATTAAAAATTTGAACTCTATTTAATCTTATTAAATTTATTATTATGATAAATTTATATGTTAAATGAAAATATAAAATTTATAAAAGAAACTATTTTTATAAAGAAATGTATTTTTAATCATTAAGTTTTCTTAATATTATTTTATATCAATTAATAATTAAACGCGTGTTAATCAATTTAAGCATTAAATTTTATTAAAATAATAATATTAAAGTTATCAATTTAATAAAAATATACAACACTTAGAAAAATCTTCTATTTGAAAAAAATTATTTTATAGCATTCAATAATTTTAATCACATCCCATTAAAATAATTTTTCTTCTAAAAGTTAAATATTATAAATCCATTGATATTAGGATATTTATTTATATTTCAAACTCATAAAATTGTTATTTAATAAAAATAATATGTAAAAAAAAGATATATATTTTTATATAACAATTTTTAATTAATTATTTTTATTTTATTCTATAGTTATATATTATTTTTGAATTATATTACATTTAATTTGTTACTAAAAATTATGAAAATTCAATATACGAATTGGATACCAGTATATAAAATACCCAAATATCCAATTCCCATTTATCCAATTATCATATGTTAATTGAACATTTTTCCAATTACTATATGTCTAATGGCCATATGTTCAACAACCATATGTCCAATGACCATATATTTTTAATGGTCATATTACATTCATATATATATCATTACATACATATTTAGAATAATTTATCCTATTTTTTTACTTCACTCTCAAAATGTATATTTTATTTTTAATGTTTTTAATTATTTTATAGTTATAATTTGAGGCATGATCTTCAACATAAATCACAAGGATAAGGATTTCATGTTCACAGTCTCTTTATTTACTTGTGGTTTTATTCCTCTTGAATTTTTCTTAACTATGTTTCATATTTCATTATTATAAAGTATTATTTTTTGTCTTAAATTTTATTTTTTTTATCTCAATAAAATATATCATGGTTTATATTAGTTTAGTGTTTCATGTGAACCAATCTATAAAAAAAGTTAATTATTAAAGTGAGCATACATATTAAAATCTCAAAGTGTTATAAAACATAGTAAGGATACCCATAGAACTTCTGAAAGTTCTTTAGATATACCAATATTTTGTTTATATTTGAGTATTCATAAATAATTTAAAGCATGTATGAAATGAAGGTATATTATTTTTATATGTTTTATAGAAAATACTTCAAAATTTTCCTACATATTAGTTTTTGAGGCATTAAGAAAATATAAAAGTATGCCATACAACATTTTTCAATATCGAGGAACACAAAACCATTGTATTGATAAAATAATTTTTTTGTGATACATGTTATAAAAACATGTTGAATATTTGATGATATTTTGACAAATATATTTGAATATTAATTGTTGATTTATTTGGATATTATTTTAGTAAAGAATAATAGTTAAATAAAGGTTCAAATCTTGGGATTTGTTTTAGAGATGAGCTAGAATTTAAATGCTGATATTTTTTGGGATTTTATTGGAGATATTATTTTGATATTTAAAAGTTTCAACCTAAATAAAATTGTTTAAGAAGTCTTTGGATTTAGAAGATAATATTTTTTGAGTATGGATCTTATATTTCCATAATTTGAGTCAAAGTTGGCAACTATAAATCATATTTTTAATGGGATTTGATTTATGAATTAATTAATGATTATTTTACAATAATTAATTGGTGTTCAAATAATTAAAACTAAATAATATTGAAAAAGTATATGAGGGAGTTTCTTAACACTAATATATAGATAATTAAGATAAACCTAATGAATCAGAAGATGTTTCATAATAATGAGAAAATTGGGGGAGAACACGCCGGTCTAAAATAATAAAAGACTAAAGAAGGAATTGAATTGAGAACATCATTGAATTAAGAATAATAGAATTTATATATAGTAAGTAATAAAGAATATGAATATGAGTCAAATTTGTGTATCCAAGTTCTCTTAGACATCATTCGAAATAAGCATTTTTTATAGAATTGATTAAAGGGAACGGTTTCACCTCCCACCAACTATGTCTCTAGAGATGATTCTTATACACATCCTTACATGACTCTCTATGTTCTTTCTCACATCCATGACTCCTTATAGAACACTGAAATCTACTTTCTTTATGATTATTTTTTCTCATTTTCTTGATTTTCCCTTTACAATATTTTTATTTTCATTAGTATTCCTATTTTCACTTGTTCATCATTTGAATTTCCTTACCATATTGGTGAAATACTTCAGCATTGTTCCTCCTTTGGGTGCCTCTACTTCAATTTATATTTTATTTAGGGTTTCATGTTCCTTCATAGTCAATTTGTGTCATCTTTGTGTGGTTACTTATCATCTAATCTCCATTATTCCTCTTTCTATACTCTTTAAACCTTTATCATCTCACTAAAAACTATCTTTGTAAAACCCAATGGTGTATTTGGTAATTTGGAACTATAACTGTGGGATATTGGGTTAGATTCTTTGGAGCTTTGGTTTAGGGATTTTTTGTGGGGTGAATTCACTATTGTGGTTTTTGTGCACAATTTAAGATCATATTAATTTGTACATATACTCTTATCTCTTAATCCAAGACACCAAAAGAAAATTTTATGTTACATGATGTCTCTTAATGTATATTGGGACTATTTGGAAATCGCTTCGTGATACCTCATATAAGCATAAATGTTCTTCCTATTTTAGTTCTGCAGTTGTGGATTTGGATCCTTGTATAACTTGGTTCCCAATATAGTTTTCTAAACATGAGGTGGTGGTTTTTGTGTATATATGTCTCATATATAGTTCCTCATCCCTATAACCCAATTAATTTCTAGGGTAGTTGTTAGCAGATTCTCCAACACTATTTTCTCTAGTGAAGGAAGAACAAAGCTCATAGTGGAAGCCTTCCTGGCGTGAGGATTCTATGTATAGATATATGATTACAATTATTTTTTTTATTTGTGAATAAAGGTTGGGGTGGACCAAATATCTTCTTGTTGGTGTGGTTATCCCTATGGTTTTCATATTTTCCATTGGTGTGTGTGTTTCATAGAGATGTTGGTGTGGTCTGTTGATGGCAGTGGGGTGATAATGACATGAAAATTGTGAGATGATCATCATTATTTGGTTATAATTATTCACAGTCATCATGAGATGTTGAAGTAATGAAAATGAGGCACATGTTGTGTTCATAATCAAGTCTCTGACCACAAACATTATTCACCATACGACCCATTTCCCCCTGCTTTATTGGTGTGAATTTATTTTTTGGATCGTGTTTTGAATTTTTGGTTTCTTTTGTATAGTGATTGGTTGTTTATTTAGTTCCCACTCAAACTTAATGTGGAATTTGGAAAATAAAAAAAAATTATTTTAGAGAGAAAATAAAATATTTATCATCTTTATTTATAAACATTATTGGAATCATTCCTTCCACATGAAAGGAACTCTATAATTTTTTGGATAAAGGTCTAGATAACATCAAAGAGGACTTTCTTAAATAACATTGTATTTTTTACATAAAATAAAATAAGTGGGATCCTCTTAACAAGTGGGAATATTATATTTTTAGTGGGATACAAAATGGGGGTTCATGGATGATACCTAAAAGGAATTATCATGGGTGATCTCACATTATGTGTGATTTTTGGGTATTTAGGTGCATCAGAGTGGCTAACCAAAGTCATCTCTCAAAGAGGTCATACAAAAGACAACATATTAAAGGAATTTTGAAAATAAAATAAAATAAAATAAAATAAACACACTACTTAAAAGTATAGAGTTTTTAACATTTATAAATCTATAAGAAGTATGTTGGAAGAATATTGTTTTTTTGAAAGTTAATTAAAAAAATACAATGAGAAGATATTTTTTTAGAAAATGTTTTTAGAAGACATAATTGGTCCAACTCTACCAATTCACTTACTTATTAATCACTGTATTTAAAATTAAAATACAATTAATTATTATCACCTATTTTATAAATCCTCTAACCCTATGATAATTAGCTTAACCACAAAGATGAAATGGATTAAATCCTAGGATAACTTCAGAATAAACAATCTTATAACCCTAATTGGATCGATTATCAAAGGATAGATTATGGTCAATGCTAAATTAGGGCACATATCCATTATATAATTTATAATTAATTGAGTTTTTTAGATTATATTTTAACCCTAAAAATTGATCCAATGCAATTTTATTTTATAGATTAAGATCATGCTCTCACAATTCAAACATTACTCGACCTCACATGTTTTGTGTTAATTGGTCAATTGATTTATTGGTTTATTTTAAGTTAAAAACATAATTCTTAGATCATGATAAGTGAATTTAAGTTTCTCATTGATTAAAAATAAATAAGTGAAAAGGTGAGAATTATATTTATTACTAAGAAAATTACTTATGAGCTTCAAGACCATAATCATTAATAGGTAGATTGGAGCTCCAATATTATAAATGTTCCTTAAGTCTTTTGAGATGACCTTTCAAGACCACAAAAGCTATTCCGCTAACTGAATTATTTCAGGAATTTCTCACTATTTGAGAAAAATTAACATCATATGCCTAGTTGTTGAGTAGAATAAGCACTAACTCTTAATCATGTCCCTATTTAGGTGATTCTATAGAGAAGAATGACCATAAATTACTCAAGGAAGATGGGTAACTTGAGTGTTGGGGAAGGAATCCATCCCTTTAAAATTGGATAGGTAATGGTCAAGTCTGCTCCAGATTCTTTGGTTCCTCTTCTTGTTATTTCACCAGGTCAATGGGTCCCTAGTAAAACTAAAATCCATCACCCCATTGTGAGTTTGAAAGTCATTGAAGTCTTTCATAACTCCTATAGAAAACAAAGATATTCATTTCTTTTCAGTCACATGGGATATATAGTTAAAGTCTCCACCTATAAACTGATATAGATTCCCTGGATGGAATTATGAAATTTGGTTCCAAAAGGTTCTCCTTTATGCCATATCACAGTTAACATAGACAATGGTAAAGACAAAGTAATCCCCTATTTTGGTCACCTAGGACATAATGAATTGAGTGTTGATCTCCAGTGGATCAACCAAATAGTTATATTTCTAGAATATCCATACATGTCTATTTCATAGACTCTCATGTAGCGTATGAGAAAAACAATGTCTTATAGAAAATGTAGTTATTGAATCACATTTTTTTGGGTTCAAGGAAAACCATAATTGATACCTAATATTTTTTGAACTAGAATGCAAGGAAGACACATTTTTATCACTCCTAAAGTCCTATGGAGTTCCATATAATGAAAGTGGTTTCGGGACAGATGTTTTTCTAGGGGCTTTCAACATTTTCACTTGCGATATCATTAAGCAGAAAGTAATCAAGGCTGTTTAAGATTTATTTCTTGGGGGGGGGGGGCTTAAAAGGGAAACAAGTGATTCAAAGATTATCTTAATTATGAAGGTCATGGATCCAACTCTGAGCAGCCAATATGGACCCGTTTGTCTTTGTAATTTCTCTTAAAATATCCTCACCTATCTCATCAATAGAAGGCTCGGAAAATTGCTTCCAAATTTAATTTTAAAAGATAAGAACAATTTCTTGAAAGGCATAAACATAAAAGATGTGATTGACATGGATAAGGAAATGGATAATGAAAATAATAATAAATCCCTTTGATCCAACATCATGATAATTATGAACATGAACAAAAATTATGATCATATGGAGTTGGCCTTCATTATGAGGGTCATGAGGTAAATGTGATTCTCAGAGTGGGTTTATAACATGACTTTTAGATGATTTCATTATCCTTGGTTATTAGTATATCTTATGAGGAGAAGTTTTGTATTATTTAAATATATCCAAGGGCTTATATAGGGGTATCCTCTTTCCCCTATCCTTTTCATCATGGCTCGAGAAGCACTCTATAGAAACATCAAGAATGATTTTGAGAGTGGTAATATCATTCCATAAAGGAACCGGTTAGTTAATGGATTTATCTCCCATATATTATATGCATATGATATTATTATCTTTATTAATAGAAGTCATTCTTAAATTGATGGATTTAATCAAACTTGGAATGTTTATTTCATTGGAGTGTTAAAAAAACCAACTTTGAGAAAAGAAACATGTTCATATCGAAAAGATTCTAATCAAGTAATGAAAGAAGAATCTAGGATTGGATGGGGATGCAGAGGAGATAAATTCAAATGGATAATTTATAAGAGCCTATATCTAATGAGAAAGTAGAGAAATAGATATTTGTTAATTTGACCAATATAATAACTGGGATATATGAAATTGGGAGAAGAAAATTTTCTATTTTAGAGGAAGGATCACTGTTTCTAAAACCATCTTCAAATAAATACTAATGCATGTGGTACCAGTGATTAAAGATCACAAAGAAACCCTCACTAGAATTGATAAAATCCTAAATTATTTCATATAGGACAATAAAAAGGAGGGTAATTTTTTGGAACCAAGGTTGTTATTTGATAGAAATGGAGTATAGTTTGTGTTTTTTGTCCATCCTCTAATGGATGATCAGATAGATTATAAGTATAGGGATCATACAGTTCAAGCCATAAACAGTATTGAAGGTGGAATAATTTCCTAGTGTTTTCCAATTTTTTGGGCCTTTAAATTGGGAGTTTGATGTTGGAAAATGAAGTTTTTTTCACATACGAGTGAATGGTATGTGAAATGACAAAGAAATTCAGAAAAATAAGGGAACTACATACATCAGAACATGAACTGCATACCATGTTCTGAGAATGGTTTGCAGCTGCGTTCCTGGTAGCCTTAAAGATACGGAGAGCAGTTTGCAGAACCAAAAATGGTTTGCAGTAGTGGTTCATAGTTAAGACATGTGATACGTAGAATGTTGAAGGTTCATAGGAGTACTCTGGTTTACGCAATAAGATAAGTACACGGTCGAGGATTACAGTACCCAAATAGGGTTCAATATGCAGTGAAGATTGTCCCACCTTGAAAATTTGGGTAAATCAGGTTAGATAAATTTTCAGAGTTATTTTCCTATTTAATGAGCAGTAATACCCTTAGTTAAGTAGAGGGATTAGAGATTAAATTTTTGGTAATAAATCTGGTTAATTCAGAAGTGGTTCGCAGATAAGAAGATTGTACATGGAGACAACCATCAACATAAGTAAAAACAGTCTATAGAAGAGTGTGCAGTTCATGGAGGAAGCACTCAAAGTACGCAGTAGAGAAAGAAAGTACGTGGAGTAGGGAAGTTCATTGAGGATCTAGATGGTATGCAGAAACAATATTGGTATGCAGAGGAGGTGATATTCGAACCATACCCGCTACTCAGTACATATAGGAGTTAAAGTGGTACGCAAAACACCCAAGGAATCCTGAAAATTGACCAAATCAGTTTGTGAAATTAATTACCATAACCCATCATTGTGTGGGAAAGTAAATTAAATCTATGGGAAATAAAAATACTTCAATATAGAATACATTTATAGCTGAGGATACATGATTTAATGATACTCAATTGAAGTGAACTTCAAGTATATAAAATTAGAGGATATTCTTCCAATGCAGTGAGAAAGGGGGAGTCATTGAAAGTGATCCAAGGGACACAATGTTCTTTCCCTAAAACCTTGTAAAGGTAGTGCACCTGGAACATAATGACCATGCTAAACTGATATAATCCACAACTTGTGAAGATTAGGTGTTATTGTGTACGATCGACACACTATCGGCATATGATCCTTGGACGTATCCCTTAGTAGTGAACCAAGTAAAATTACTATGTCATTGCTTTTCATGTGATTATTTGTTTTCTGCACGTCCTCTTCAGATATGTTTAATAGGTTCCTATCAACAAGGGAACAAGATCCATCAATTTAAAAGAAAAATTTGTCACCCTGAATCACCCCTCCCCTCTCATGGTGTTCCGGGGTCCATCATAAGTGCCACTGGGATTCCTAGAAAAGACTGGAAAACCCAATTGTTAAGGGTAGAGTGAACTTGAGAAATTTAATAGAGATAATTCAAGGATTACAAACCAAAATCACATGGGATATTATTGTCAGAATCTCTCTTTGGGAGAGGTTTATGAAATATCTCTATGAGAATTATTGGAGAATATAGAAGGAGAAAAAAAGGAGGCTCTTAAGTATAGCTCACCGAATGGCTGATGAGTTTGATTTAGTAGATAACACAATTAGTTGGGTTGTCGTACAGAGGAATATCAGGTTTTGGAAGGAAAAATGGGTGGGCCAATATCTCTATTTTCTAGGATGCTCAACCCCAGACATTCTATTTAAAAAAGGTTATAAACACCATGCTCTCATTAATATAGTTATTAATGACGTATAAAATAACGTGCATGCTAGAATACATCTGGATAAGACCCTTGATAGATACATCTTCAAAGACACTACTTAGGTTATTTTCAATATGAACATCTTCCATGAATTAATCCACCATGCATAGGAAACTGATGATTGGATAGAATGATTATGGTACAAGGAGATACCCACAAAACTTTACTTCATTTTATGGAGAATTAGAAATAAGCCACTCTTAAAATATGAAAATGTGCCAAGGAAATGCATTCACCTTGCCTCATACTATTAGTGTTGGGAGGGTTCCAACATGGAGATTTCAAACACGGAGACATACAAACACCTATTCTTAAAAGGTGGGTGGTATCAGTTTGGATAGGATATTTATGGATAACAACTCAATATTCTAGTGCATATAGGCTCCACCATGGACTTCATCGCATACTAATTTTCAGGGGTAGAGAAAAAGTGTAATGAAAGGAGATACCATAGAATTATTTTTGTAGCTGTGTGATGGGTATTATGGGGGACCAGGAACAAAAAACGGGAGGGTTCTAATTACTCCCTTACTCAAATCCGAATTCATTTCCTATCTCTAGATGTAGATTTTGGAGCTCTCTTTTCAGGTGGAAGTTTATCAGTATCTAATCGGGGCTTCATCCTAGGGATAATGGTCAACTCTTGATTTCAAATAGATGCTAGCCTAGGATGATGGATCAAATAGATCCCACCATGCATGGGTATCAAACTCAATATTGATGGGTCTTACATTCAAGGTGATATATGTGGAGGTGGTATGGTTCACGATGGAAGGGGATCGATGCTTCTCAGTTTTAGAACCTATTATGGGGGAGGCAACTCCATAGAGGTGGAAGAAATGTCCCTACATAGTGGCCTCTCCTTATGCAGTCTATTTAACATTGTCATTGGGGTGATGGAATCAGATTCCAAAATTATAGTGGAAACTCTCATGTACTAGTGCATAGTCCCTTGGTATCTTATATATCTCATCGGTAAATATTGGATCCTCATTGATCATGGTACAAAGGTTTGTCCCATATTGTGGGAGGGAAACATAGTAGTGGATATCTTGGCTAGAAAAGTATACATCAGTGACTCAATTATCATTTACAATAATATTGGTTCTTTTCCTAATGATTGTAAATTTTTTTCTAAATGATATGTGCTGGGACTCCATTATTTTAGGCCCTTGTGTGTTCCTAACTATTTTATTAGATAATTATTAATGAATGAATACTAAGAAAAACAACTCTTCAATGGGTGGTGTAGTCATCGTAGAAATATTTTTCATGTGAAACAATTTAGAAAGGGTATAACCCAATATCATTTTTACTTCGGATTTCCAGAATAAATAATGAAATTAAATAATAATTAAATTGAAAATAATATAATAAATATAATAGAAATGGAGATTTTATTGCAAGAACAACAACGTTTCAACAAAGAATAGAAAATTAAGATCATTTTAAAGGAGATCCTAGATTAAGATCTTACCTCCACCAATAGTGTATAAAATGGAAAGGAACCATTTCACCATTTCTCCCAATACTATTATTAAATTAAAAACCCTTCTAAATGATAAAAAACTCTTTTATAAAGGCTAAGGGAGGCAAGGGTTCAAATAGGGTATAAGTGTGAATGAGAAAACTCATCCAAATATTTTAATACAAATCTAAAAGAATTATTGATATATAAAATGAATTAATAAACTATTATTATAGAATTATAATTTATTCATAATTTGATCCGCAATGTACTATACAAATTTGAGACTAATCCAATCCTATATGTAGAATATATGGCCCAAATGGTGAAGTGGTTTCCAATCTGACGAGTCTTGTATATCTTTGACATCATGGCCCATTTACTCCAATCAAATGAAATACATATCTCAAATTTTCTAAATGAAATTTATATCCCATTTATTAATGAATTATATTATAAAATTTCATGTTTAAATAAACCAAATATAAAATTTGTGGCTATAATACTACAATGCACTTTAAAGGGTCAAAACTTGAATTTTTTATTAATTTTCAAATTAGTGATCTAGTCCCAATTATTCCATAAAGAAAAATATTTAACACATTGTGGGGAAATTATTTCATTTATTATCAATAAAATAATAAATAAAAATATATTTTATTATTACCCATCCCATTTTAGCTTGCCTTATGAGATGAGTAGAAGACATGTATCATGGATGATACTATTAATAGCAAGGATGTAGCTTAGATACTATGAGTGAACCTTATAAAAATTCTTACAATTGTTGTGTATGATTTTGTTTCATGAAAAGGTTGATTTTGAGAGTAATGATAAAGAGATAAATAGTTTTGTAAAATGTGAAAAATGTTGAGTTATTTTAAAACACATAAAAAGGTGAAAAATGATGTCAGGACCTGATCCCATAAGTGATCCCTCCCTGGATCGATGTCTAGATCAAGTGTGACCTAAAATGCCCGAATCCAATAGGATATGAGTTGAAAAATAGTTTTTAGGGTATGAGACTTAAAAATATGTGGAACAAAACTCTAAATAACAGAGTTAAATACTATAAATAAAAATAAAAACCAATAAACCATGCTCAATAAAGTATCCATAAACTACTGATATCATAAATAATGTTCAATACATGGATTTGATATGGAATAAATGAAATTTAAGATGAATATAACTATGAAAAACAATAATTATCCTTGAACATAAATAGAAAACCTAATAATCTATATACCTTAGTGGTATATGAACAGTAACTAACCACCAAGATCCTACTATCCAGCTTAGTTGTTGAGCGAACATCGCCTGACTACTTCATCAGCTTGATCCTGAAACTCTGTATATAAAATAATGGGTAGGTAATCCAAATAACAAATATCACATCCCTTATATAGGAAAAATAATGCATAAATAATAATCAAAACCACCTAAGGGTAAACTAGATCAATATCTAGTGAACTACCTCACCATCCATGCCTTATAAGTTTCTACACATAAGTCTATGCAATTACAGTAATCCAAAAATAAACATGTAACTACACAAGAGTTTTTAATATTTTCTTTTTATAATAAATTTAATTTTTATCATGATTTATACACAAATTTAAGCTTACGCTACACACAAGATCGAGTTAGCTTATGTTACACACATAATCAAGTTTTACCACCTTTTAATGAAAAACCTATTTTAAATCCAAATTTTGA
Source organism: Viscum album (assembly GCA_963277665.1). Lineage (NCBI taxonomy): Eukaryota > Viridiplantae > Streptophyta > Magnoliopsida > Santalales > Viscaceae > Viscum > Viscum album. Next base: position 823,349,502 of record OY728123.1, read on the forward strand.
CACTTTTAAATATTTTATTTGAAAGAATAAAATTTTTATCTTAATTTTGAATATTGAAATTAGAGTAGGGTGAATTTTTTATGTTTTTATGAGAAGTTTCATTTTTTGATGAATAGTGAAAAATACTGAATTGTAGTTAAAAAATACCTCTTCATTTAAATAATTATTAAGGTTAATTTAAATTTTAAATTGGTTTTTAAAGTCACAATAGATCAATTATACATATATTAATCCAATATTGGTCATTGTAATATTTTTATAATGAAATTGGTTGTGAAAACTTATTGATCTTTTGAACATTTTTACTTTGATTAGCTTTCTCAACACGTCCACGAGCTTAGTGTTAAACTAAAATTTTCCACTATTGTGAATTGAATTTATAAAAATGGTCATAAATTGTAGTAATCAGTTTAAAATTTATGGTATAGGAGGATAAATTTAATTTTTGGTGAATATTAACTTTAGTATTTTATTTACCACGGTTAAGGGTAAATTGGGTAATTAAGGGTAAAAGTAATATTATAATCATTATAAAGTTACCCTAAAACTCGTAAAAATTTAATTGGATGAGTATATTTTGGCCCAAATCAACCTTAGGAATAAATTATATCCTTTTTAAGACACTTGGGTATGAATATGACTTATATGATATTTTATTTATAGATAAATGAAAAATGTCATCATCAAATTTTTAATACCTATACCATTTTTTATTATAGGGCTATAAAAAAGATAAATTCAACTATAAATAGTTATTTTAATGATAAAATTTTTATTTTCATCAAATTAAATGTTTTGTAAATTTTAATGATATGAAATTAAATAGTGACACAATGATTATGTAGTATTTGTTTAAATAATGGAAGAATCAAACAGATGATATTAAAAATATTAATATAAATATAATATGAGTGATTTAATGTCATCCTTGATTTCTATTGATGCATTGGACATATTATTAATGTTTTATACGTCTTGATTCGAATTTATCTCATTGGTTTGATTTTTTTATAAGAAAAAATAAAAAATAGTGTCAAAATTGACATAAATGGCACTTTAAAATAAATAATATTTTATTAAATAATATAAAATTCAAAAAAATCTTAAAATTTTCTAAATAACTACAATAAGTTTAAATAGGTCATAATTGATCTATTTTATGTTCTTTTAATATTTTATAGTAAAAATATTAACCCTTAATATATAAATTACATGGTATCACGGTAAGGGTCAAAAGAGTTAAATAAGGGTTAAAACAAGATGTTAAGGATTAAGAACATAATAAAATCTTCTAAAAAATTATTAAATGAATAATATTTGACCCTTATTAGATTATTTTCTATTTTTAGTCATTTAATGGACACTTTTCCATGAACATAAATTATATATTATTTATATCAAAAATAGTTACAAAATATAACTCTCTTTGTTTTTAATATTTTTATGTGTCCAGATAATTAAAAAACTATGATATGAATGAAACTAAATGTCTATTTTTATCATAATGAAGTTATATTAATTATATAAATTTATATTTAATTTTTAGAAATTATATAATTACCTTAAAATCTTATTAAATACTAAAATGATATTTATTTAATTAACAGAAAAATAAAATAGTTTATTTTAATAATATTAATTTTGATATATTTTGGATTATTTAATGTGTCTAGTTAATTTTATATACCTATAAGATATAATATACATGTTTTAAAGAATTATATTCGAATTACCACTTGTCTAGAGGTATTTAAAGTCAAATTAAAATAATAGTATCATATTTGACAATAATGATATCTTATTGAATTAATTTATTATTAAATAATTTAAAAATAAAAAAAATGATAAATAATAACTTAGGGAATGAATATGGTCTAAAATATCTTCTAGTATTTATTTATAGTCCATTTTCATGTATTTGGATCTATAATAGTCTTATATATTTTAATATTTTGAGGATTTCCAAAAGTGCCCCTCACCTCAATTATAAAAGGGCACCACCGCCATCACTTCCTCACAACACTTTGAGCCTCTTTCATAGACATGAAACTACACATTTACCATATAAACTTATATATAAACATCCTAGTGGTGATGGTATTATCAAAATAACAACCCTAGTGTCCCTAATAAGAGATTCAAAGGAGGTTCACAAAAGAAGAAGTAATCATTTTTACCGACTCCTTCAAAATTATTTCTTCTTTTACCTCCTCCTAATAATCTGTTTCCATTATAAAATAATAACACCAGTATCATTTATTTTATGATATTTTAATATTATTATGGAACAACCATATTCATCCTTTTATCCATCTTATGAAATATAATATCACCATGAGTGCGTACGTATGACTTACCATCTCCACACTGTGGTGTAATTTTTTTTCATCACCACTTTATTTGGTTGGGAATAATGATGAATATAATGGTTATAAATAAAAAATATTATGTGAAATTTATTATTTACAGTTAATATAACATCCAATTCCTTACCAATTTACCATTAATGAAATGATATCGTCGCTCCTGCGTACGTACAACCTACTATCTCCACGACGCGATGAGATTAATTATCCACATTAAACATTCATGAATGATTATAAAAATGTATATAATGTATAAATATAAATTATATGACATAATAATTCTACTATAATAATATACACACACACACACACATATTCCATTTAATTTCTTCCATTCAATAAGATAAACAAATTAGTTATTACTCAAAAGGTTGCTTTAACTTGGAATTGTTAATAAAAGGGTAATATAAAGTCATAAATGAATCATATATGATATAATAAATATTATTATGATTATTTTACAAGTTAATAATATATTTTAAACCACTATACAGGATTTTCATACACATATGGAGGGAATCAGACCTAAGGTAAGGGTTAATTTTGTAATCTCATTATTATCCGAGTTTGTTTATACGTAAGTATTTACTGTGACATATTTATCATCCATGTCCATGTTTGTTAATTTTTTTTTCAAAAGGAGTATCTTTAAGGTTTTATTTAAGGTAATATTTAACTAAAACATCTTTTTAAATGTTTCTAAAATTTATTCTTTTAAATCATTCACATTCATGTCCATGTTTTGAAAATAAGTTTTGTCAATTTATTTATAAGGACATGAATATTTTAAAATGTTAATTTTCTAAGTTTTATCAAGTGTTTCATGTGGTATGGGAAAATTGGATTAAAAAGAAATATATTTTTTATAATTCCTTCTTTTATAAATGCATGACTTTTGAATAAATGATTTCGATGTAAAAAAAGGTATTTTTCTGAAGAAAACTTTTATGATTTCATTAGAGTATTTTCATCTATGTCAACATACTCTATTGGATCTTATGTTTTATTGAGATTTATCTATTATAATAACATTTACCATATTTCATTTAAGGGATTATGATATTTTTGACTATGTATGTTTTATTTTGATTCCATTTATGATTTATGGTTAATTTATTAATATTTTTATACTAGTTTTAATATGAATGTTTATGTTGGTTATATTTCACCCTTTTCATATGAGGAATGAATTGGACTTAGTAAGTCTCAGGAAGGGCCTGTTATATCCCCTCAATGCATTAATAGGTCTCATGAGACAAAATAGACTAGTTTTTTACCCATTATTGTGTGGTGTCTTGTCTGAAGTCTTGACAATATGATTTATATGTCCCACATTGTGCATTACCTCATTAGGAGATTAGTTATTGACATTACATGTAATTATTAGACTAGTAGAATATCCATGGATATGTTTTCTAGTTCAAGTGATTAATTTATAAGGTATTATTTGTTCTTTCTATATTATGCTCAACACTATGTTTAAATGGAATTTGTTTTATGTATTCACCTTTCCAAAATGTTTATGCTTATTGATGATAGCTTCTGCTTTATTCTTACCCTTACTGAGCCTCTGAGATCACCAATTTCTTATGTTTTATTTTTCATTGGATGCTATGATGTGTATTAGGACTGAAATGTTAGGTTAATCTAGGATAATAATGGAATTATCAAGATATTACCTATATTTTATTTTATGTTTTAAATAGTTATACAAGGTTCATGTATGTAATCTGGTTTTCTAAAACTGCTAAACCGATTAGTTCTTCAAGATTTGTTTCCTTGTAAATATTGTACTATAATAAATAATGCACCGACTACAGGATTTTTGATTCAGGGTGTTATAAATATTTGTAAGTATAAATTGTTAAAGTATTTCGTAACTAATATCACCACATGATTATATATCAAAAATAAAAATAAGTTTAATATTACACACATTATTAAAATATAGAAGCTCCCCCATAGAATAACTCATAAAATATAGTATCTAAATCTCTAATATATAACATCCAGTCACCCAACCATTTTCATAATCATTCCACAACTACATCAATTATATAGTTAAACGAGAAAATAAACAATCCATATCCAATGCTCATTTAGTCTGTACCACTCAGTGGGGGTCAGGGAGGGAATATTATTACTACTATCTGTTCATTCTAACCATTAATCTAAATGTCAGATCACACTTGAGAAAACCACCCTCAAGTGGTTATTTCATAGAAAATATTATTTCCATCACTAAAATAATATAAAAAATACAATAAGAAGTAACACACTTGATCCCATACACATTGAAGTTTCTAAATGAATGATGTTTTATTTTTTATCAATAAGGTTTTGAGAAGAAAAAGTAAAATAGTGTTGAGAATATGGATGATTTTTTTCTTCTAGAAGAAATTGTATGGATATATTCAATGGATAAATGTTAATAGTGATAATTTTTGGACTGCTTTTCAAGTAAGAGTCAAGTTTCAGTGGTTGAGATCAGTGTACACAATATATTATAATAAGGGAAAAGTCAATTATGAAAATGGGTAGTTTTAATAATTTGATATAGAAGGTGGATATTGAATGATATATTGGAATTAGTAAATATTTGAGCTGAGTTGGCATTGAATGTCATGCTTGATAAGGAAACATTTAAATAAAGTGGAAAGACTATATAATTGGGGAGATAATATTTGGACGGGGTTTGAAGTTAATTTGAGTTGGTGAAGATAGATGAAGATGGTTTGTGTAGCTATGATTTTATTTAGAGAATTAATTTAGAAAATTGGATAATTCTATATCTACATTATAGTGCTCAAATAATATGGGTTGATGTAAAGGGGTCCTCAATAGAATGAACCACATAAGGGGATTTAGAAAAAATTTACCACTTAAAGAGATTCATGCATGGAGATTCATGAAAAGAGATATATGTATGGTGATAAATGTAAGGATAATGACGTTAAGGGATTCTCATCAGGGCCATCAATAAAATGAAATTCCTATAAGCAGATAATTTATCCTAATATGGACATTAAGAAATCTAGAATTATTTTTTTCTAGAAAATTTGGAAAATAATTTAGATGATGCATGAAATAATATTCAAAGTAATCAAACGTCATGATGATATTTAAATTCATTTTGATCCATACTGAGTATGCAACAAAAAACCAAGGCGATGTTGTGAGAATAGGAAGAGTTGTTGTTTCTGTATAGATGAGTTTCACAATGCATTATGAGGTTTTAAATCAAGGTTAATAGTGTCATGAATATGTGTATTAAATTAAAAATTAATTTAATTAAAATGGGTTCTATATCATTTTAAAAAAGTAAAAATCTCAATTAGAAAGGGATATTCAAGTGAGGATGACGACTGTAGATTCAAAAAAGTTTGAATGAAAAAATTCTTAGGATTTCAGATGATCGATTCAAAATATATGAGAAAATATCTTTTAATATTTATGGATTTTCTAAAATTTCACTTTGGAAACTATTATTTATGATATTATGTGAATATAAAAATAATGTTGGTAATGAAAGATAAAATATGGTGCAAGATCATGAATATTGTGTAAGAATTGAGTTGTTGAGAGAAACCCAATACACGTAAATCCACGATCAATTCATAATGAAGGAGATCTATTGTGATTGATTATTAAAGGACATTGAGAAAATTCAGGTCATTGAGGATATAAAGTATAATGAGTGTTCGATATTGGACGTTTGGATCACAGATATTAACTATAAATGTAATTAAAGGTAGAATACACAAGCATACTACTTGATCTAGTTTTTTCATAGAGTAAGATAAATATCAAGTGAAATTCATATAACCCATACCAGAAAGATATCTTTCTTATTTTTGATTATAATTTTTTAGTAGGAAGTGGGAAGTTGATAACTATAGTGGTCCTCTAGAGAAATAACATAGCGGGACTCTGTGTTAATGGTACTGGGAAGGTACATGGTGTAACCATTTTCATATATAGTGTATAATCTATGTTTTAGGTGATTAACCAATCATGAAAATGAGTAGTATTTTATATCCAAACATTGTAAATACTTATTTTTTATGATTTCTCTATTTCTATTATATACAATTTGAGGTTGAGATAATTAAAAATTTATAGGATCAAGACATTAACTAGTCAAAGATGTTGAATAAAAAAGAATACATAAAAATATTAAACCACTGATTCACCCCCTCTCAGTGGTACTTAACCAAACCCGAACTCTACAAGTGATATCCAATATAATCTTGGATCCCACTGAAAATATCTAATTTTTGATGTTGTTTTAATAGATCTATATAAATTATAGATTTTAGGATCATATTGAGATACCTCATATGAAGAACTCACATTTCACCCGTGTTGAAGTAGAAGGGGATGTGTCAGAAAAAACTTCAAAGTGTAGGAATGGAACCATGGATAAGTATTCCCATTCTAAGATTAGAAGGAATGAGAATTCTTAATTGAGAGGAAACTCTTAGTCATTCTATTTAAACTAAGTTACTAATAGGTCCCTCATTATTCCTTTATTTATTGTTTATTTATACAAACAAGTCCATAATTTAAGTATAAATATGGGTGTTTCATACAATGTATAATAAATAAGGTATCCTTCATAAAGTATTCTAACTCAAAAAAGGAAGAGGAAGTGAGTGATTACCTTAAGGGTGAGTAAATTCATAAATAAGATGTCAAATTATCACTATGAAGTGAATATAGTATTTTTGGATTGCTTTAAAAATATGGAGAAATGGTATAAAAATCATACTTACAACCCTTATTTTTGATTATATCCAAAATATTTATGAAGGGTGGTTCTGGTTCATAAAAAGATATGGAAAATAGGTAGTTGTATGTATTTCACAAGATTTGTTTTAATAGATTTTTTGAAAGATGAGTTTAGGTTACAGAGTCTTGATAAAATCATTTATAGAACCCCTAAAATGAGAATTGATTTTGTATTATATTCATGTGATTTTATGGACAACATTGATCACCTTGGTTACAACACAGTTGTTTTCTATTCTGGGTTAGCCCATTTTGAATTAGAGTTGACTAATTAAAGTATAATTTCAATGAAAATCAAGTGGTTCTATTATTATATCAAAATTTTATTAAGTTATTATTATTAATTAAAAAGGTATAAAAGATTTTTTTTGAGAACATTGAATTTTTTTGAATATTATTATAGTATAACACCCCTATATTACCTTTGTATTTTTTGTCAATAAAGGGGAGATGGATTAATTTAACTTTGGTGAAGGTAAAATGTATATTTACAATAAATTAAAAGGGGGATATTTAATTTCACAAATTAATTAAATTTTATTTGATATCAATGTGGATATTATAAATAAAAGTCAAAGTGTGATGATAAGATAGTTGAGTTACTACTTCTTGAAGAACTTGGTTGAGCAAAATCAATGTCATAACCCTTAATTGTGATGATTTTCAAACTATTATTCAAGTAATACATAAGTGTTAATGTATTACTATCAACAACATCTTATAGAAAGTAATAATTCAGTTAGCTGAATTGGGGGATTGAATACTTTAATAAAAAAGGTGAAGATTTACGACTAACTTGAAATTAGTAAATATCTATATGATTAGAATTTGATTTCATGCTTGATAAGAAAAATGTTATAGAAAGTGGAATGACTGTCCAAGTGGGAAAAAATATTTTAATGAGGTTTTAAGTTAATTTTAGTTGGTGAAGATATCTAAATATTGGTGTGTGAAAATTTTTATTAAATTTGGAGAAGTAATCTGAAAAATGGATAGATCCATATCCATGTAAGTGTTCCCAAATATCAACAGTTGATGTTAATGGATTTACAACATAGTGAACCATATAGAAGATTAAAAATTGATTCACCATATAAAGGGATCCATGTATGGATATTCTTGTAAAGAGGTCCACATTTTGGGATCGATGTGAGGATGGATTATATTAGGGGAATAATGTTAGAGTCATCCAAAATAAGAGATTCGTGTAAGAGGATCATTTATATTTATTAGTAAATTAAAAATTACATAATTATGATTTTTTGGAGAATTTTTAAATTAATTCATATGACACATGAAATGATATTAAAAGTAATCAAACATCACAAAGAGATTAGAATTCATTACGATCCGTGATGAGTATAAAGTATGAAACTAAAAGTGATGCTATGAGAAGAGGAAGAGTTACAACTACACTACAGATGACTTACACATTATATGATGAGGTTCCAAGTTATATTTCATAGTTTCATACATATATATATATTAAATTAAAAATTAATCTAATTATAGTGGATTCCATAGAGTTTTGAAGTAGACGAAAGATCCAGAGTCTAAATGGAGATTAAGGTGAGGATGATGATTGTGTATTCAAATGAGTATTAATGAGAAAATAATTAATATTTTTATGGACCAGTTCAAATGAGATGAGATCATTTCTATAAATATTTATGGAGTTTCCAAAATTCCATTTTGTACACTATTATTTTTTATATTATATGAATATAAAATAATGAAGGTAATAGAGAAAAGAGGGTGTGAGATCCTGAATATTGTGCAATAATTGAGTTTTGAAGATAAATTTATGCAATTATATATAAAGGAGAAAAGGAGGAGATCAAATTCAGGAGTGATTAATGAATAATGATATATATTATTCCCATGTATTTAAGGATGCTGAGAAGATTTAAATCATCGAGTATCTAAAGTATAATGAGTGTTGGAGACTAGCAGTTTTGATCATGGATTTTGGCCATCAAAGTTTTTAAAGGACATATATAGAAGCTGACCATTTTATCCAATTTGTTCATGGAGTAATATCAAAATCTATTGGTGACGAATAAAACTAGAGAATAATTAGATATTTCTTATTTTTTATCATATATTTATTGTAAGAATTGTGAATTTATGAACTCTGGTGTTACTTAAAGAGCCTAGGGAGGTGTTGCAACACTGGGGGGGGGGAGGTTGAATCTGTGTTGTTTTTTAAAATCTATATTTAATTTAAAATTAACCTTTATTGGACTACTAGGATCCTATCCACTCTAAGGATTAATCAATATGTCCTTAATGAAGTAAAAATAAATAGAACAAGTACAGAATATTTTTACAAGGTTTAGTATAAATGTGAGCCTACTCATTGTTGTGATTGATTAGATGTACCATTCATAGATTCTATACTATAATAATAAGATGTTACACCATACAATATTCAATAACATAGATTCACACTATTCTTTATAGAGTCCCATCAGAACAACATATTCAAACTGCTAGATACAAAATGAATTGAAATAAAACATGAAAGATACCTTTTTAATGATGGTTTCTCCAACAATAGATGATAAAATCCTTATTTTTGAGCATTAAAGATAATATGAGTTGTATTTTCTCACTTTTTCAAGAATATTTACAAAAGATAATCATAATCAACATGCTCTCTATCTTATGATATTATTTAATTAAAGAGTAAAATAATCACAACTCAATTACACTTCATTTAATAATTTCAGGGGTTACTAAAACATCTAACCCTATCATATAACCATTGATTATTTTATGTGATTTTTATTATTCTTTTTACCATCTCTCCTCTTCATTATAACTTCTATCAAAATTAAATTTTATTTCAAATTACTCAAGTATTTCAATATATATACATGAAAAATGTTCCCATCCATGTATTGTTTGGAAAAGCTTTGTGAAAATGTATATGGACAAGTTAATATCTTATATTTTTTACAGGTTTTCTATTATTTTTAAAAATCAAACTCTCTCAAGTGGACTCCTCTTGTTATTCACTTTCATAAAACAATATACATATAATTTATCCCTCACATGAACCAAAATAGGTACATAATATTTCAGTCTTCTTTTTCAAAAAATATTGATCATGAGGAGCGGATAAAAGCCTTGGATGAATAAATTTATCATATTTAGAATAAATCCACTTAGTATACTGTTCTAAGACCTAAAAACCAAAAATTTAATTTAAATAAGTGGTTTTTTAGAAATAAGATGAATGAGAAAGGTGAGGTATTAAGGAATAAATATAAACTGGTGTGCATAGGGTATTCAACTATGTAAGGTATTAAATTTGGAGAAAAATTTTCACCAGTAGAAATATTGGAGACTAATATACTATTCTTGGTAGTTTCAACACAAAAAATTACAAATTTTACCAAATAGATGTGAAATCCACCTTTCTAAATGGTGATCTTTAGGAATAAGTCTATATTGAAAACATGGAGGTTCAATCTTAGTCAATGATGGAATTATGGTATGCATATTGTATAAATGTTTATATGGTTTGAAAAAGTCCCCTATATCCTGACATTCTAAATTGGATGGTTTTTTAAGTGATTTTAAGTTTATAAAAAGGTAAATTTTTTATTAAACTTTACGTGAAAGGGATAACTAAAGGTAATATCATCATAGTTGTTTATGAGTATGAAATAATATTAGACGGTCACAAGGAGTGTCTCTGTGATGATTTTGCTAAATAAATGAAAAATAATTTTGAGATTTCTATAATAGGTGAGATTAAATAATTTATTGGATTCCAAATTGAGAAAAATCCAAATTATATATTTTTTATATCAATAAAATTTTGTTAGATAATTGTGGAAAACATTTGGAATGATGAATTGAAAATAAGTTTCAACTCCTATTCCAATTGAAACTAAATTTTGCAAGGATAAATTTGGAAGTAGTGATAACCCAAAATAATTTATATGATTCATTGGAATTGTTTTTATCTAACAATATCAATACTTGATATCACTTATGTAGTGACTCTTTGGGAATTGTTTTATAAGTGTCTCATTTGTTGGCTGATATGAGAGTTTTGATATATGTGAAAGGAACTTTGAAATATGGGATATAATGCATATTTTAAATTATTGGGCTCTATAGATGTAGATTTTACTAGTGATTATACTTAAAGAAGATCAACTTTATGTGAAAAATTATTTTGTTGAGAGGGTTGTGCCTGTTGGAATAGAAATTGTTTTTGAATTTACTGAAATAGAGCATTTATAATGCCAAATATATAGCCGCTACACATGCCTTCGCATAGATGTTATGGATACAAGTGAACCTAGTAGATTTGAAGGACGAGGCTAAGAAACCACTAGAAATTTATTATGATAATCAAAGTTATATTAGGTTTTCTAGAAACCCAGTGAAATATTCAAGATCCAAGAATATTTATATCAGATATAATTTCATCAAAGAAATAGTGGAAAGTGAATATATCTTATTAGAATACATTTCTATAAAAAATCAGGTTATAAATATTTTCAAATAAATTATGCTAAGAGAGATGTTTTTAGAACTAATGATGAAAACTAATGTTAATAATTATCTAGTAAATTTAATGTTAATTGGAAATTTCCCCACTTTCCTTTGGATTATATTGTCAAAGGGGGAGAAAAAGTATACTCTTTTTATAAAAGGGGAGTGATTATTTCTATTTTTTTGAATCCAAAGTTGTGGTTATTGAAAAAAGGGGGAACATGGTTAATAAAAATTGAGGGGGATCATTTAGGTAAACTATACAAAAATTTATTTTCACCAATAGATACAATTCTTTAAAAACATTACATTGTATGGTAGTGTGGTTTTAGAAATTTTCTCTATGAGGAAGGTTGTTATTTGATGACTCATGATGAGTTTCTTTAGAAATTGAAGTATCATTTGAATAGAAATCCAAAAGAGAAGATAAAAGAACCATTGGAATTTTTAATGATATTATAAATGTTTTCAACAAATATTTGTGACATAAATTATGATGACTATTTAATTGGTCTTAAATCTCAAGACATGTGTAAATGGTGATTAAGAAGTAGAATATCGTTTACAAAATGTTTGAGAAGTTTGAAGGATTATGAAGACCATGAAAAACATTATTTTACATGATGACTTTTTGATAATATTTCTTGTGAATAATGTTTTTATCTTGGATTTTACTTAGTTTCTACTAAATATATTTGAGTTTTCCTTATACCAAAAAATTGGCTATCTCTTGGCCAACCAAGAACCTGCCTCAAACACACATATAGTACCTAGTTATAGCACATGAGAGGATGATATACATTTTTGTCCATTATGGTAGGTGACTATTATGTCTTACACAAGGCCTGTAGTGAGTGAATGGGTGAGAATAACATGTGTATAGAGCACATAAGCATGTTCCCAGGTGGAATATGCAATGGGGTGGAGAAAATCATGATGGGCATGTGTGAAGTGTATCTGGGTTCTAACCCCAGTGCTAGCTCGAGAGGTCTATAAAGTGGAGATTATTATAAATAAGTACATGAATATGCAGAGAACCAATGTAGGACTTTCAATCATGCTACATTATTCCTCCACTTAATTAGTTATATTTAAAATAATAGCCATCCGATCCATTAAATCTAAGCTATCCGATCATCACTGCATTGTATCCTACCTATTAATGATGTTTTTATATTCTTTTTGAGACTAGGGATCATCATTAATCATTCCAAAAATCTTCTAGTGATCAAACCAATAGAACAAGACATGATCGATCACCTCAAAACCATACATGAAATCTATATCTTATATGAATTTGATAATTAAAATAATTCTCTTTTGTCAAAACATGATACAAAATTTTAGAATATTATTCATTAATTTGAATACATTCATGAGTTTAAGTCAAATAGTAATAAGAAGAAGGCATCACATGTATAACGATGGCTTAATAAAGCCTTCAGTATTAGGAAATTATGTATCTCTAAGGCATCATGCAAAGAATAATGACAGTAAGAAGGTCCCATCATAGAAAAATTCATTCACATGAATCATTAGGTATTATGTGATCATGTTCCCATGAATATATCACAATAAAAATTGTGAATTAATTTTATTTATGAAATCATCATCACATTCTTGTTATAACATCACCGTGAACAGAAAAATTGATCTTTCATAAGAAGAGATTCCATTATTTTCAGTGTTAGATATTTGAATTTCCAAAATCTTCAGAGATATTAATCTCAATACTTGACTCGACATGAAAATTATAGGACATTTTTTGGTGATTTAATATATAAATACTGAGATATAGATGATATTTGGAGTGGATTCCATTCAAGTTTGAGATCGCTCATTTTTACAGAAAAAATAGAGCATCCACATTTCTCTCTTAGTCATGTGAAGAGGAGTGAGTACATGATACATTAGAATAAAGGATAAGTGAGTTCCCATACACCAAATAATCTTTGAAAATTTTGAGTTTCTAAGTGAATCAATCATGTGAAGAGGAAGATCGATTACTCGAAGAACACTATATCATGGGATCCTTCTTTCATGAAGGAACTAAGATATCATGTGGTCATTTTTTCAGTAAGAGAATAAGATCTCACATGATCCTTATTTATTTAAGGAACTAATATGCCATATATATATATATACCTATTACATGATGGAAATTAACCTTTTCAATTCCCTCAAACTTTCTCAAATAATAAAACCAAGATACCATGTACTTCAGTCTTATTCTTCATTAAATCATGAGGAATTTGAGAAAGTTCACTAACCTCAAATAATAGGTATATTTATACACCGTATATTATTTTCTCTATGAAATAAACATCGCATGATATATGTGTTACTTTATAAAAGAAGGAACATTCTAGATATGAGTTTCTTTGTGAATGAAGGATCATGTGGGAAAGTGTTCTTCATACGATCTATCTTATTATTCTCATATATTATTCAAATGAGTGATTTATATATATAAATAAAGATTTAAAAATCCTAGGAGTCTAATAAGACCTAATTTTTCCTTCAAACTGATGAGATCATAGACTCTCTCCTCTTCACATGACTGGGAGGGCTATGCAGATGCTCTATTTTTCTCTAAAAAAATTAGATATCCCAAACTCGAATGATATATAGTCAAAATATCATCCGTGCCTTAATATTTATAGCTGAATTAACAACTGAGTCTCATGAAAGTTTCATATCGATTCAAGTCTTGATATTAATATATTCAAATATTTCAGTAATTCAAATATATGAGACCAAAAATCATGGGGTCTCATTTTATGTGAGATAGATTTTTCTCTTTGTAGTGAGGTTCTCACATGTATGTGATGATGGTCAAATGAATTAACTTAATACTAGAGTCTTTATATTATGTATCATTAGAAACATGATCATTTAATCCCTAATGATTCACACAAGGATATCCATGATGGGGCGTTCTCATAGTTACTGTTCCTTACATGATTCCTTAGAGATACATGATCACCTAATACTGAAGGCTTCATGAAAACAAGGTTGTCCATGTGAAACCAGTTTATTATTTATGTTGAACCTGAACTTCTGAAATCATTTTCATGTATGAATAATATTTTTCCACTTCATATTATGATTCTATAATATCATATTATTTTAATTATCACATGAATACAAAACAATAGTGAAAAAACCCTCATTGAGAGTTAGGATATTATGCAATGATGATTAGAAGTCTATGATTAAACAGATCTGATGACCATCATTTTAAACATAACTCATCTAGTGGAGGAATAATGTAGCATGCTTGCAAGTACCACATCAGTTATTTTTAAACATTTATTAATAATACTACTCACTTTATCCACCCATTGAGCCAGTACTGGGATCAGCACCCAGATACACTTCACACTCACCCTTCATGAACTACACCACCCCATTGCATAGTCCACTTAGTTACTCACTTATATGCCCTATGTACACAATAATATCCCATATGGACTCCCTATAGGCTCTATGAAATCCCTAATACCCACTTACCACTATGTATAGAATGGTTGATCTACCTCCTACAAGGTGGAATAAGGTCCCACATATGTGGTTGGGTTGGGTCCTAGGTTGGCCAAGGGATGGCCAATTGTTTTGGTATAAGTTCAACTAAAATATTATTATTATAAAGTAAGTAAATTACCAACAATAAAAAATCATTCACAAGAAATATTTTCATAAAATAATCATGAAAAATAATATTTTTCATGGTCTTCATAATCCTTTAAACTTCTAAAACATTTTTTAAACAATGTGTCGGTTATTTAATACCAATAAAACATGTATTTGAGCCTTAAGACCAGTTAAACAATCGTCAATAAAAACTATTGGTTGATTAAAGTTATAATATCATCAACAAATACAATTTTTATTCAGTACTCTAGATTAATAAAACACTATGACTCTGTTAATTGTACATGGAAGGTATATGGTGTAACCACTTGCATATATAGGGGATAATTCATAATTAGTGGGATAATCCAATCATGATCGGGATCAGGATTTTACAGTAAAACCTTATGAATCTTTATGTATTGTTATTTCTCTATTTTTATTTCATATATGATGAGGATAAGGTAATTAAATATTTATAAGATTAGAAATTTCTCCAGAATAAGAGGTCAAATTAAAAAGAATTCATAAAAATAGTGGAGCACAGATTCACCCACTCTCAGTAGTAACTAACCAGGCATGGGATCTACCCACATAATCAAGATAATAACATAAGTCCTAATCTCAAGATCCATATTGCCACCTTAAAAAATGATTCTATACATGATATTAATTTAATCATCATATAATATATCTCATTATTTATCAAATTGTAGCGATTATAAGGACAAGGAACTCTCACGAATAATCATGACACTACCCTCCACCTAGACAGAAACATCTAGAAAGAAAAATATACATTAACTAATTATAATTAGTTCACATCATCGTTACTATGATTTTATTAGGGAACAAAATTCTACCAATTGATCCAATATAGTCAAATGAGTAGGTCAAACACACCTTGTATGAGTGTTGATAAAAATAAGTTATCAGATCACGTTTATGTTGTGAACTATTGGAAAGTACCCCACCTATCAAATCACCACACTCTATGAATTATACCCAATCACAATATATAAATGGATAAAAATATGAATAAAATAACATCAAATATTGTATCACAACCCAATAACTAATATCAGAGTCCACACAAAATAGTACGATACATAAATTAACAACCATCAATATGACAAAGTATAATTTATTTACATATAACACCCAAGTATTACATACAAAAAGAATAAAAGTATTATATTAGCAACATCTCCATTACTCACACCACCCATCTCTAATTTTAAAATAATCAGTTATCTGGTAACAATAATCCTTGAACTTTATCAATTCTCACTATAAAAAATAACATAATCAAACCCACATAACATGAAAATAATTATTCAATATAGGTTATCAGAATTATACCAATTATTTTATGCCTCATTGGAATCTCCTTATTCATTTTTATCATCACATAGTTCATTGAGTCATTAATTATTTTTGAGATTTTGTCATCTTATGAGATCTAAGTCACACAAGAGAAGGAATTACTCTGATATACTCAAAAAAGTGATTAAAATAAGATTTTTTGAAATTTTACTTGGTCATGAAATTGATGATCCTGATATACAATATTTTAAAACATAAAAAATTTAACATCTCAAACTCCAGAAACCCAGACTTGGTGGTTATATTACATCATAGGTAACAATATAAGTTTTCCCACACAATAAACCAACATAGTAGTCTTATAATAATAAATACATACATACATACATTACATTTCAAAAAATAAGATACAATATGAATATATTGAAAGTATATTATTACCCCTTCTATAATATCCTTGAAAATTTCACATATTCCTCTTCTTGGTTTCCTATGGAAAGGAAAACAATTAAGGGTTAACTCAGATGATCAATTAGAAGTAACATAAAATGAAATATTTCACAAAATAAACATGACATAAGTTATATGAAATGAATAAATGAACAATATAAAGCCTTAATAAACTGAAAATGAGGGCATTATATATCCATGCCAATAAAATTAAACATGTATAAAAATAATCATTAATCTCATACTAATTGAATTCATAATGACAGACATCAAAACTTATGGGCAAGGCCTTATTCCAAGACACTTTCCTATTATATAAATAGGTATACACCAAAACCCAACCTGTTTTTTCTTATGATACATATCAATTCATCAAGGGTATATATAATTTCAAGATCCACCCATAACTTGATTAAGTATAATACATTTACCATAAGATTCATTAATTACTTTACTACCATTCCATAAGGAACCTATTTCTGAATAAAACATAGATATACATATAATGAGAAATATAGAAATCAAATACTTACCCATTTAATAAAATAATGTGGCTATCTAGTACAACATCCCTTAATTAACTTAGAAGATATGAAGTATCTTCAAAGTAACTTGAAGTACCCTCATCAAATAAATATAGGGGATATGGTACTTTGAATGTGACGAGTTATCTATAGAATATAGTAATTGGGTTCAACAGTTTTTATTAGTATGATACCAAGTAAATGGTAAGGAAAATACTTTATTATGGTTTATTAAGAGAATTTGAATATTCAAAATCATATCCACTGGTATAATCTTTCTAGGATTGCAGTATTGGGACTACTTATCATGCATCAGGGTGATGTTTGAGTCAATTCTCAACAAACCCTTTTCAGGATGATTACCCATAGGTTCATCTATGACAAAACCATATCCAGTTTCTAGTGTCCAAAAATGGATTTATTTTATAAAAGTTACACACACTTTTACTTTACCCAAACATAGGATTATTTTTCATCCGTGGGAAAAGATTGAGTCCTACAATGGATTTATTATCTCTTGAAACAAAATAATATAAGAAAGGAATAATAATATAGAATTTTAAATCCCATAAATTTCACGATTAATATGGAAAAATTATTCCATGTAAATGTATGCACCACATAAAATAAAATAGGTGGGGAATATAACGTGGGTCCCAAAGAATGGAAATTAAGATAAAAACACCACACATGGCTAGGGTAACAATCAGATCAAAACCCCTTGAATGAGTGGGATTTAAATTTATATTTAAATTCAATTAATAAATTATTTTCATGATATAAAATATAAATTATGCATTATATATGGAACATAAAGGATGTTATGTGTATAATACCAAACATGACCCAAAGAGAGTAATTAGAGATGAAAAACCCTTACCTATTGTCTTGATTTCCAAAAATGTAATTTACCTACATGAATCATAAACATATCTATATTGATCACTTAATTAAGAACCTTAATGAAATCTATTTTCATTTATACTCTTCTTAAATAGCCATTATTTAAATGAATTCTACTAATTTTCTATATCAGGTGTTTTTAGTTTTGATTGTTTATTCTAGTTCCATAATAATGATGTCCTTATTCATTATTATTCTAAATTAAATAATTAATATATTATTAAATTTTTTTAGGTATGATTTATAATTATTCATGATTTTCCAAATTCCTTTAAACATTGTTTTAGTCTTTATCATTGAAGATGAAATAGATAAGAATCATGTTTCAATGATTCTTGATGATCGAATTGTATTTTCTTAATTAATGAAAAAAATATTTATATAACATCTCCAGAATGAAAAAAGAATCATTATTTAAAAAATTTATACCATATTAAATTATTAATTATGTTCCCATAATCATTCATGATATAAATTCATTTTATTGTTCAAGAAGGTGGTTTAACTGATCCAAATATGAACATACCCTAATTTAAGGAATGATTATGGAGTATTTTTATTTTAATATCATTATAATAGGAGAATAATGATATTATTAAGTGTTTATTAGTGTGATATATCACAGTTCTAATGAATCAAAATAAAAATTAATGGATATAAGAATATTACATGATTTAAATAAAATATTATCCACTTAGTATGCTTGTTTTAAATGATTAAATTAATGATGTTTGTTAGCTGATCATATCAATAATATGTTATAAAATTTGGAACAAAAAAATATTAATTATATATTAAACACAATATATTTTCTTTAATCACATCCTTATATCCATTATTGTAAGTCGGTGATAAAAAACAATACATATTATGTCGTGGAGGTAGTAGTCCACACAATGCATGAACAACGAATTTTTTTTGTTAATGTATGGGGTATATGAATAAAAAATGATAGTACCATTAATATAGTAATATTAAAGTATATAAATTATACTAATATAATTATATTATTGTGGATAAAATAAATTTTATTGATGATAAATAATAGGAAAATATAATTAGTTAATAATACTCTTGTCGGGGAATTGAATTTTCCTTAGAAGTATCCTTGGAAATGAAGGCCTTATGCTAAGTAATGGTGACCAAAATATTTTGAATATGGGAGAAATTTATAGTGAGATAAAAATGGAATAGTTTTGAGGATAAAATAGAATGACATGTGAGTCTTGAAGTGGTCTTAGTGTTACCCTTTTTAAGTGAAGGGAATGGTAGTTTTGGGAGTAACCCTTTCATTTTCAATAATGGAAGGCCAATTTTCACAACTTAATGACCAAAAAATGGAAAATATAGGTGGATATAGTGATTTTGGGTCTAAAATCACAAAAAACTATTTTTTAGGGATTTTTTTTTTGTTTTAAAAGTTTTTAACTTTTAACATTTAAATGTTACGCTCATTTACTTTTACATTGGTAATTAATTTATAACCTTAGTAATTAATTTTAATAACCTAAGTTTAAGATATAAAATTTTACCTAATTTGGTAATTATAATTTATATTTTTAAAATAATTTTATCAAATAAAATTTCTAAATACATGAAAATTTAAATTTAAAATAAACACACTTAATCACATAAAAATAAATTTTAAAACAATAACGTTTATAAGCATTAAATTTACATATA
Organism: Viscum album; assembly: GCA_963277665.1. NCBI lineage: Eukaryota > Viridiplantae > Streptophyta > Magnoliopsida > Santalales > Viscaceae > Viscum > Viscum album. The sequence continues at coordinate 823,369,693 of OY728123.1, forward strand.
AGATAACATTATCTTGGATACTGATTTTAACGAAATAAAATTATTTTTTATAAAATAGAAAAATGATAAGAGTCTTGAAACTCAATAAACAACAAAATCTCCACTGAAAACAATTGATTTCAAATCAAAGAATGAAAGTAGTTCATTTATTAAAGTAACATTTTAATTAGTTCTAAAAGTATTGGATATAGTATTAAAAAATTCAGATAATATTTGAAAATAAATATTTTTATTACTTAAATTCATATTTTATTAATTAATGGGTTTTTAAACTTATTTTCCATTCTCATATAATGATAAAGACATAAAAATTACATGATGTTTGAAAATTGTATTTTTTGACTAAAAACTGAAATTTCTTGAAAAACCTAAAAAATTTATACAAAGACAATTTTGATATGATAAATTCAAAAATGAAGTTATATTGGTCAATTAAAAATTAAAAATTCAATATCTTAAATAAATTATTGAATAAGGCACCTTAAAGGGTGCATTGTGTGTTAGTTTAGGATATGATGTTTACCCACTACCAAAGGGTCTCAGGTATTACATTATACCACCTTTAATAACTATATACTCAAAATTAGGGTATATATAATTTATTTAAAAATGGGGGTATTCTTTCCTCAATGAATATTTAGGCTCCCAGGTTGACTCTTCTTGTTTTGGATTTCTCCATATGACTTTTACCAATCAAGTTGATCAATTCCACTTACATTCTATCTAGTATTAAGAATATTGATAGACTCATCATTATAAGAAATTTCAAGATACAACTATATTACCCCATATGCGAGAACATGTATTGTATCTGGCTTGTATTTCCTCAGTAATGATACATTGAAGACATCGTGTACATTAGAAAAGTTGGAAAACATATCAAATCTATAATCTACAGCTCTAATTATTTGTAGTATTTAAAAATGTCTAATTTAATTATGGATTAAATTTACTTTTTTACCAAATATTTCAAATCCATTCTATAGTGAAATATTCAAGAATAAATAATCCCCAACATGAAATTCCATGTCTTTCATTTAATTATCAGTACAACACTTTTGTCTACTATGGGATTATTTAATATGATAATGTATAGTTCATACTTTAAGAATCATATACTCAAAAAACTCGGAGATAACTAACTTTATTTCTAAAAATTGTTCCCAAAAGGTTTAATTATGAAACCACTTCCAATACAATGGTTCATATTATTCCATACGAATGCTAGAATGGAAGTTTCTATTGTATGAAAATTACAAAAAAGTAGGATATTGATCCCATATACCTTGGAAGTCAAGGGAACATGATCCTAATATATCTTATAATGTTTGGATAGTCCTTTCATACTTCTAATCGGGTTGGGAATAATAAGTTGTTCTTAAACTTATCTCAATGTTGAGAGCCCTTTAAATAATCCCCTAGAGTATTGTTTTAAAACAAGTGTCATGATCAGATAAAATTTATAGAGGTTCCCCATGAAGCATTATTAATTAATTGATATAGATATGGGAAATTCAGTTGAGGGATAAATCTTCTCCTATTGCTAATAAATGACCAGACTTAGTAAGATGATGAATGATTAACCATATAACATCATCCTTCCTTGGAGTATTTTAGAGTCCACCGACTAAGTCCATTATAACATTTTACCACTTTCATATACGTATATTAATAGGTTTCATGAATCACATAATATTTTTTTAGCGTTGAACTACTGGAATATTAAGAATCTGAACACATAGTCTGCAATTTACCTCTTCATACCATCCCACTAGAAATGTTATCTTAAATCCATATATATATTTTCGTTTAAAAGGTGTTTAGATAAATTTTACCGATATATCTGGTATGGATGAAATAAATAAACTCTTCCCAAAATTCAAAACTACTTCTCTATCAATTAAATCTATCAATTTCCCACCATTTACTACTTTAATCTTCCTTTGAAATTTCTAATAATCATTATGGTACTTCTCTATCTTTTCTAGTAAGGATGGTTTAACGCTTTCTTTAAAAATGAAACATGGATCTCCTTTCTTAAAAATCACCATATCCATGGTCCATCCTTCTCAATGCATTGACCACCTTGTTTTCCTTCCCAAGTTGGTAGTGTATCAAGCAATCATAGTCCCTGAGTAGTTCCAACCATATTATTTTCCTAATTTAGATAAAATTCTGGGACAATAATTACTTTAAAATATTTTTGCCAAAATATCATATTTTACCATAAAGGCAGTGTATCCATATTTTAAAGGAAAATATTACATATTCCATCTCAAGTTCATGAATTGTATAGTTTTATTTATGAATTTTCTATTACATTGATCCATATTAAATCACCCTATCATTTTGAATAAGGACACAATCAAGTCCTTTATTTGTTACATCACTATATATTACAAATCCTTCCTTAAATAATGATAAAATTAATACTGGTGCATTAATTATTCTCCTATTCATCACTTAAAAACATCCATCACATTCCCCTGACCAAGAAAATTTAACTCCATTACAAGGTAACTTGGTTAATAGGTTTTCAAACTGGGAAAAATCTTGAATAAACCACCAGTAGTAACCTACTAAGCTTAAGAAACTTCAGATGTCAATTATATTCATCAACATATGAAATTATTTTACTAAATTTTTCTTTGGAGGATTAAAAAATATTCCATCCTTAGAGACAATATGGGTAAGAAAATAAACTTCATTGATCCAAATTTCACATTTATTATATTTCCTATTTTACTCATTCTTCCTTTGGGTATCTAGTATTATTTGACAATTACTCTCATTATATTCATGGTTCTTATAATATATCAATATATCATCAATTAATACAACCACAAAGTTATCAACATAATCCTTGAATACTCTATTCATTAGATCCATAAATATAGAAGGTGCATTTGTCACTCTAAAAGAAATTAGAGTAGACTCATAATGTACAAACCTTGTTCAAAATTTTATCTTTAGTACATAATCCTTATTCACCATTAATAAATGATTACCAGAGTAATGATAGATCCAAGAAAAGTATTGGGATCCTTGAATTTGACCAAATAAATAATCAATTCATGGTAAAAGAAAGTTATTATTTATAGTAATGGAATTGATCTCCCTATAATCAATGCACATTCTCATATACCCACCCTTCTTTTTTCAAAAATAAAATAGGGTCTCCCCAAAATGAAACATTAGGGTGTATAAATACCCAATATCTTAACTTCTTTATCTATTTATTCAAATCCAATAACTCCACTAGTTTCATTATATAAGGATTTTTAGATATATGTATTTCCTTAGGAATTATTTCAATGGGTAACTCAACTTATTGCTCTAGTGGATGAACATGAAATTCTTATATAAAAACATAACTGAATTTTTGTACTACACGCATATCCACCTTCCTTAGGATATCTTACTTATCCATAGATTTATATTGATCTTCCTCCTTTACTATAATTTCATTGATTAAAAATATTAGGGTAGGATCTAGAAATTATTTAGATAATTAATTTTCCCTTTAAAAGGATAATATATTCCACCCAACCTTCGGGAATCATAATTTCCTTCACTTATAAATAATTTTTTTCATTATACATTGAAGCCCATCCAGAAAAAAGATTATATTAAAGTAAATCATAGTTCTGATAACCAAGTTTTCAAATAGGGTAATTCCATTAATCATAATTGTAATTTACTGAAACATATTTATTACAATAATACTTCTAGTTAGTGTTTTAATTGATAATTCCATTACTAGGGTGATATAGAAATATCGAAATATTTGGAAAATATTAAATATATAAAAATGATAATATATAGAATGAAATAAAAAATTTTATAACTTCATGGATATAATAAATGTACCTTACACCATTCAATTAGAAAAATTGAATTCAACAATGGTAATCACATAATAATGGACTTTATACCTTGGAATTCTCTAAAGAAAATTCCCTTGATATTTGGGGAATTGGTTCTCATAATTCCATTCTCTCTATAATTAAAGCATTGAAAATCAAAATATTTTACCTTTTACCTTTTATTGGTGAGCTTGATGACCTTATTATATAATCTTGAAAAAATATTTGGTTCCCTTTCTACAAGACCTAGGGTGTTTCTTATCACCATTATCAATGTGGGAATCCCCCTTCCTTTATTCCCATTTTCCACATAGCTCTTCCCATGATGCTCAAATGACCGATTCTTCTATATATTTTACTTGAATAAATAAATCTTGGAGAACTAATTTTCTATGTTAATAACACTAAAGACTATATAATTATTTGGTTAAAAGGTCCTAGAGACCAATTAACTTCAAAGTATCAACTTTAAACAATCAAATAAATGATCAATATTTATTTTTAGTCCATGTACATAGTCTGCAACATTTTTAACTAACCTTGTAAATTTATCATTGTAATCAGTAACTATTACTACTAATTTTTTCAATTATTGAGTAATTTCCTCTCCCTTTATTCTATTTTCACACAAGGAACTTATTTTTCATTTAATACCACCTTAAAATCTATCTATTCCATGCAATTTATCTCATATTCCTCTTGAGTGAACTGGATTAGAGACTGATATTAGCTTGAATATACCTTCATAATATATATAGAAATGATGAATTTTTCATTTCCACCACTTCCCAAGTTGAGGAATATCTTCTCCAAGTAATTTATTCACTGTTCAGGAACCAATGGATCAGTATTTACACCGAATATTTGAGGTTATTGTCACATGGAGAAATCCAACATAGTTACATGATAATTTAAAATTATATATACATATTGGATACATTAATTTAAAGTTTAATCATGATTTAGTCAATAATGAACTAGGTTCTAATTTTTTTCTTAGGAATTAGAAAATTTGGACTTAAAGGAATAAATGATGAAAAGTTCATAAATAGGATTTACATGCCATGTATCACATACACGACGTGTATTCCTCATTGATAGAATGCATGTAGAGACACAAAAAAACTCATGAATACTTTTCCTCACATGAATAAAATATAATATGTAAAAATTTGTTATACTATGTGCTAATTTAAAATTTCAGAATCCCACTAAAAGTGAATCCCATGCATGATGTGCAAGGACTGCAGGACATGCAAAGTTCAAAGGCTCACATGGTCAAAGATACGAATTGATTTTTCAGAGGGAATTATGGTTATCAAACACACAACAATCAAATAACTTACATGAAATGTATAGTTTTGGACCAAAGTCACTTAATATAGTACAAGAAGAGAATGACTTACAAGTTGTGTAATTTTCTGGCCTGTTAATATTTTGAGAGCTCCTTTGTGTGCAGGGGAGACACATATATATATTTTTATCAATTTATACTAACTTGTTCCCTAGTTTTCATTAAAACATAATTTTAAATCATTTATTTTTCCATTTTATTAAATAATTTTAATTTTTTGGTTAATCTAGACCTGTTCTACACTTGTTCTACATCTATTATGATTCCATTTCCATTTTTTGATGTTTGTTTCATCACCGCTCACCATTCTTCATCAATGTTGGAAATGTTATTTATTATTTTTGTGTGTAATGAGTTTTTATTGGATTTAAATTTATTTCAATTATTTAATCTTGGTTATTAATTTTTTTAAGATTGGATTTATACTTCCTCAACTGTTTTATGAATATGCACAAATTTTTTAGTATTTCCTTTATTTGGATCATCACTACCATATGTAGCTAATCCACATAGGGTTATGTGTCAAGAGTATGGGGGTTTCTGAGACTAACTAATCTGTATATTGAAACATGAAAACCATATGGATTGTAATTAGGTTAATAATAAATTTTCATCACATTATTTTGCACAACCTTGACCATGGAAAGTGAAATTGAATGAACCAAACCTAATTGTAGTTGAGAAAGACTATGAAAATTTTCCTATAGAAATTTCTTCATAGAGTCTAAGAATAATTTACCTTGGTTTTAATGTATTCACTAAACATATTATAGTTACAAAATATTTATATCCAATTGGTTTAACCAAAACCAGTTGGTAAATCTTTCACCACTTCACAGACTAATCCGTAGGACTATCACAAGATAAATCTTAGATTATCTTCTATCAAGAGACCTAAAATTGACCTTTATCCCTTCATTTTTATCTCTAATAAATCCAAACTACCAAGATTTATTAAAAAATAAACTTGAATATTGAATGTGTGGAATAATTTTCAATGGTTTTGTTTGACAGGTTGATGACCTTCTAGTGATCTCATAGGTTAAACCTTGCACTACCATTTTACTATGGCATAGTAGTATATGTATTTTGGGTATATAAATTTTTAATTAGATCACCACCCACATGAATTCAATAACATGTGAGGGTGTGTCATTATACTATTCCTTGGATTAGAAAATTACTTTATTGTGGGTGAGATTATTTTTCATAACCTGGGTTAACTACTTTAATATGGTTCTGAATTGACTATCCCAAACTACAAATTTGTTAAATTGTTCAGGGGAAGATCCCTACATTGACTACATGTGTTTATACAACTCTTATTCCTCCTATTAGTCTTTATATTTCTATAATTTCATATAGATAATTATCTTATGATACCGAATTGTAAAATAAAATTCCTATTATGTTTTCTAGAGTGTTCTCTATAAATGTTGAGGGATTTTCATAGAACTTTTTATGTCTAAATTTCTTTCTATAAATCTAGTCTCCATGGTTTCTGTTAAATTTTCTTTGAGGCCTACCATAACATACCATAATCTATCAACCTAGAGCCTCTAGTTGTATTACATTATTGGTATAGAATACAATAGTTCCCACATGATCAAAAAACTTATTAGTCTTGAAAGAGTATGCACATATATAAATTAAATATAAAAATATAATATACAACAAGAACAAATTGTGAGAAAATTATTTTCCCATCTAATATATCCTTGAAAATTATACATAGTTATCTTCTTGGTTTCCTAGGTAAAGGGAGAAAAATAAGTGTGAGCTCAGATTCTAGGTAAGAAGTAGCATACAATGAAATATTGAATAACATAAACATTTTATAAGTTTTATGGCATGAATAAATAAACAACATAAAGCCATAATCAACTGAAACTAATGGGATTATATATCCCTGAAAATAAATGAAAGCATGGATAAAAATAATCTTTAATCTCATACTATTGGAATGTATAATGTCGGACCTCAAAACTTATTGTCAAGGCCTTATAAAAATACCCATTACTATTATAGGAAGTGGTATACACTCAAGCCCAACCTGATTTTTCTCAGGATACCCATCAATTTATTGAGGGGATATATATTTTTGATCCCCACTTGTCACTTAATTATGTAACGCCCCGACCCCAGCTACCCAGAGTCGGTGCATTACTTCGTAACATTGACATGATCACAAAAGATCAAGTCTCAAAAGACCGATTAGTTTAGTAGCCTTGGAAACACTAGATACATTCGTAAACGTTACATTACATCATAAAGAGAAAAAATACAATAACAAAGGCTCCATAGTCCACACTCATATCCTCTTCTGACAATCCCTGCAGGTCATTCATAAAATACTTCTTCACATCCTGGAAAATATTAAAACATTGAAAGGGGTGAGCTCAGATGCTCAGTAAGGATAACAATATTGCGGAAGCTTTGATAAATAAACATAAAAATTTAAGGCAATGTATAACTAAAACAAAAGCCTTTTAAACTTGAACATCAACATAATATGGCAAAAGTAAAATGAGATAATTCCATTCACTTCTTCACATGGATATTCTACTGGTCGAATAATCACATGAAATATCAATAACCACTTCCATAATGAGGGAATGTATAATGCCAGACATTCTGAAACATTTTGTCAAGGCCTCGGCCAAGACGTCTAAAATGATTAAGGCCTCGGCTAAAACCATAAATCAAATTGGGAAAGAGCCTCGACCAATTCTACGTCTAGTTGTCTCATGAGACCTACCGATGCATCGAGGAGCTATAGCGGGCTCCACCCGTCACTTATTAAGTCCAATACATTCCTCATATGAATAGGTTTAAACATATCATAAACCATAACATAATCGTATCACATAAAACATGCATAAAGGAAACATAACATTTCCCCATTTCAATAACATGATATCAATAAAACACATTGATATAATAAAAATGCTTTCAAAACCATTTTCAATACCAAAATAAAAGAAAGTTAAAACTTTGTATTTATTTTTTATCAAAAAAAATGATGGCTTGTAGAGGAAGCCGAAACTCAAATAATGGTCACGGCGGCGGAGAAGTCATTGTCGCCGCATATGTACGGAAAGAAAAACATTCCCTTTTTTTCGTTTAGTAAAACTCTTTGTATAAAAAGATTCCTTTTGAATAAACGTAAAAGTCAAAGGGGTTTATACACCATATAAAAGAAAGTTGTGTATAAAACCAAATATGCCTCAATGAAAGGGGATTGAGATGAAGTCCTTAAAGAGATAATTTTTTTATAAAGTAGGTCTATTATGTGTATTCACTATAATTACACATAAATAATGTAAAAATACAAGATAGTACATAATAATATCATGACATAATTTGAAAGTAGGAGATTAACCCAAAGAATAGAAATTGGGTTAAGAAGTTCCCTTACCTCGTGTCTGACTTGACTCAACCGTTGTTTAACCTCCTGAATAATAAACTAGAGTTAATATATACCTTATTAAGAACAATTTTTAATTTCATTATCCTTTTTATATCACTTATTACAATGTTATGAACATTATGTAATTATTTATGTTAATAACGGTCATTTTGTCGATCTTTGGTACTTGAGTCAATAATAAAGTTCTTATAATTACAAGTTGTTAATGTGGTAGAATATCCATTATCTACAGAATTATATTCATGATTTTGATGTCATATATATCATATATATCCAGTATATACATTCATTTATAATATTACGTAACATTTAGAGGTAAGAAATGAAATGCACCGTTCATGGAGACGGTAAGCCGTACGTACGCATGAACGCTACTTTCATTTCTATTTCGTATTTAATGGAATGAAATCATAATGATATAAATGTATAATATAATTCCAGTATAATATAGTGTATAATACCATTTACTTCATCCTTTATACATCCCACATATGGCATTATCGATTCAAATCACTTTTAGGGGGCGGTAGTCCGCACTTCCTAAAATGGAATTATCGCGTTTACCCATAATGGAAATCATAAAGTATGCCATAAATGAGAAATACATAAGCATAAGTAAAACATAAACATATTATATATCATATATAAATATAGTGACATATTAATGTCCACCTTTGAAGGTGTTATATGAGTGTTGAACAATCATCGTTTCGTGAGGCAGAAATTCTCCATCCACAGAAACCGTATGTTCTTTAACCATTAGATGTAGGTGTGTGTAAGTGTAGCTCGAATACTTCTTATAACAACATCCTAGTATATTGAGGATACTTGTGTTGTTACAAAAGAAATTAATAAAAAGAGTTTAGGGGGTTGGAGAAGAAAAATAAAACAAAACAACATTAGAGAAGACATTACCTCAAAATCGGGTAACTCTTTTTGATTTGAGACAAAGGCTTCCTTGGAAAGAGTTCTGCCCAAAGTGAGGCTTCTAAGAGTAAGAGGGGGAAGTTGGGAGAGTATTTGGGCAGAGTTTGGCCGAGGCAAATGGCTTGAAAGTGTGAATGAGGTGGTAGAGGTGGGGGCCTTTTATAAGAGGAGAGGAGGGGCACTATTGGAAAGTAAGGAAATTTACATTATTATACAATGCTTTTCGGATTATATAGGTCCCAAACTTATATAATTCTAGGCTAAGGTGATAATGGTTATAAATATACCCATCCAATAGTCTTTGGACAAGTGTAAGCCTTGGAGTTTACATTATCTTTTCATTTTATTAAAATCGTTAAATAATGAGGTCATCGTTGCATCATAATGATGTCATAAATAATTTAATTTATTTAATGTCTAAAAATTATAAAAAAAATACTATGATGTAGGAAATCGTTTTATCTTCCTAATGAATATTTATGGTACAAAAGTTAGCTTATATAACCCCATGTAATAATTGTTTTAGTAAAACAACTCATGTTTGTGACATTTTTACTTTAACATTAAATAAAAGATATTTCTGTCATTTTTCAACTAAAGTGGCTCCATGGGGTCCCCAAGTTGACCCATGGATTTTATTGGTCGGCCATGGAACATCCAATTAGGGTAGGACATGTGTCAAGCTCATCTCATATTATTAAAACATTATTTTTACCTTAAACTACACTAATTACCTCTAATCGCGATTAAGAACTTAAAAGTTACTATTCACCAAAAATTATTTTAATCTCATTGAACCACATTTTACTTCTTAATGACAACCATGTATGTCGGATTTTTGAAAATCAAAACACATAAGTGGTAATATTTCATTTAAACGAAAAATCAGTTATTTAACTACCACTTAGTGGTTTCACTATTCATCAAAAATTGAAGTTTTTCAGAACAATGCCAAAATTTCACCCTAAGCTATAATTGATATTCCAAATTCAAAAATGATGTCTATTTTAGAAAATTCCAAACATATAAGTTGAATTAATTAATTTTATAATTAATTTCCGCTGTCACGATAGATAGCGTGTTTTTAAGAAACAATTCATATCAAAAGATTGGCAATTGTTTATGTCCAATTTCAATGTTAAATTAATTCTAATGACCACCATTGTATAAAATGGTACAAATATATTCTAATTAAACTTTAAAACCACTAAATAGTATAATTTTTCACTATAAATTATTTTGATTAAAAAAGTTGTTTTTAAGTAATTTTCACTATTCATAAAAAATTGGAAGTTCTCATAAAATTACAAAAATTTCAACTTTGGATAATTTCGATATTACGAATACAAAAATGAAGTCCATTTTGAAATATAAAATTTCTATAATTTTAAAAAGTGGTTATTACTATTCATAACGGCTACATTGATTAGTTGCTGTATTTTAGAACTCGAAGTTGCGTACAATGCAAGCCATTGCATTATTGAATGAGAAGCGTATCGTGGAATCTCGGGGTGTTACATTCTCCACTCATTCAATAAATTGCGTCCTCGCAATTTGAAATTTTTTTTTTGAAAATAAAATGTTGAAAATAGAAAATACCTTTGTGGAAAACCCACATCAGAAATAAGATTAATAAAATTTATCCTTAATAAGAGGGAAATGGAAATAAGAAAGTCACCACCAAATTATGATCTCGATAAGGAGAACATTGGTGGCAATTAGAGACATATAATTGGAGGAAAAACGTAAATATTTGTAGGGAGTGATTGAGGTCATCAATCACAATCAACTGTCAAATTGAGGGCCTTAAATCCTTTAATCTATGTTGATTTAAAATATCATCAGTTCAACAAGACATAAGGTATTAGGATAACACATTTTTTTGTTTTAATATCCCTTTACTAAAGTTTAAGAATTAATTTATTCATTGAATAAGAGATAGGTATATATATATTTATGCTTGACAAGTAGAGTTTCAACCTTCAACTCATCTTTCACTCAAAAGATAATAGAACTCAAAAATATTATACTTATCCTAATTGTATAAGGTTCTAAATGTTAACACATTCCATTTAGATTAGTAATTTTTTTTTGTAATTACCAAGGACTTCCTGTAGGCTAGTGGTAGGAAATAAAGGCCTGTCGTACTATGGTTGTGGGTTCGATTCCTGCAGCTTTGTCCGACACGACGGGTTATGCCCCACCCTGCAGGTTGTCCTTTTCCTAAAACTATAGTATTATAATATTCCAAAAATAATCTTCATAAATTTTTTAACCTTAAACAATACTATCCAAAGATCAAATTAATCCACTCCAACCTTTATAGTTATCCAAAATACCTTTGTCCAGACTTTCTCTAAAAGGTCTCTTAATTCCAAAATCAATTTATCAGATTCCCCAAACAAAGTAAAGTTTCTCTTATTGTAACATACTAAAAATATAATTACCTTTATCATATTAAAACCTTACTGAAAAAAACAAGTACTGTAGTACAATCCTTATATATCACATTATTCTAATAACCAGAATATAATCCATGAGTCTAAAAGCACCAATACATTAATTATTCTGCTTCAACTGTAGTCACAGTATAAGATTGGCCTTGATCCCTTGGCCTTTTCTGAGGTAAGTTTCCCTGACGGTTAGGGCATTAATTTTCATAATGCCCCATTTCTCTACAATTTTAGCATTCAACATTGATAGCCTCTTTCTTTCCCTTGCAATCACGCGCCTGGTGACCTTTTTCTCCACATTTATAACAAACTCCCATTCCTTTTAGGCAAGTACCAGGGTGATTCTTCCCACAATTATCACATACTGGAAAATCCTTCTTTCCCTTTTTCCCTTTATCCATTTCTTGTTCCACCATTCTCTTCTTCTCTTGCTTTACTTTGTTGTCATAAGACTTAGAGAATTCCTTTTCTGTCTTGATAGCACATGAGACAATATCTTCGTATGTTGAGAACGATTGTGATACTAAAGCTCGACGAAGAAATAGTTTTAACCCATCAAAGAAACGATCAATCTTACTTCTTGGGTTGCGTATATAATATGCAGCATACCTCGCTACCCTTGTAAAGTTGGCCTCATACTTTGCGACATTCTCATCCTCCTTTTGTTTTAGACTCAGAAATTGCCTTTCCATATCTGCTTGATGGTCATGAGGAAAGTATTTTTCTAGGAAAAGCTCTTTGAACTCTCTCCATTCCATACTTGATACTTCTTCATCTTCCTTTGTATTTTGAATCAATGACCACCATTGATTAGCATCTCCAGTGAGGCGGTAAACTGCCATGATAACCTTCTCCCTTTCGCTACTCCCCAAGGCATGGAATATTTTCTCTAAGGAGTTTATCCATTGCTCAGCTACTAACGGATTTGTAACCCCATTAAATGTTGGTGGTTGTTGCCTCATGAAGCGGTCTAACATTGATCCTCCACGTTGCGGATCAGGGTGCTCCATACGAGTAATGTTATTATTCATAACCTGAGTGAGTTGTCCTAGTATGGTAATAAGTTGATCAGCACCAGTTGTTTCTCCAGATCCACAATAATTATCTTGAGCAGGAGGGAAATCCCTACACAGAGTGCGTGCATTGATACGGTTTCCATTCCTTCCACTAGGCGCCATTTCTAAACAATGGCATAAACTAGATTAGTTTACGAATTAAAATACATAATTCCATATTTGTAAAACACTTTACATAAATTGAACTATTTATGGATATAATCCATAATCATAAAAAGAAATGTTTTCTTTGATAAAGTATATACTCATAACCCTTCATAGTGGTTTGTAAAGAAAATGAGAATTATCCTAAGCATATCCCCCGGGAGTGTCGTAACCAAGAGTGCAGCAAGGCCCGTTGTCGTGCACCAGTTCCCGTTCGAGTCTAGCTCAAAGCGGTGTTTTCGAGTTTTACCCCTAGGTACATCTGTGCCAGATCCACCTCTACCTGCTCGTATCCAGATGAGGATGTATTGCTCGGAAAACTCACAAAATCTCTACAGTACCAAAATTCTAGGAAGTTCTTCTATACTAATCCTCAAAGTCTATCTTTGGGCTATGTGCTCTAATCAGAGTTTATCTAAATCTAGCTTCCAAGGTTAGTACTAAACTGCCTTTGATACCAACTGTAACGCCCCGACCCCAGCTACCCAGAGTCGGTGCATTACTTCGTAACATTGGCATGATCACAAAAGATCAAGTCTCGAAAGACCGATTAGTTTAGTAGCCTTGGAAACACTAGATACATTCGTAAACGTTACATTACATCATAAAGTGAAAAACTACAATAACAAAGTCTCCATAGTCCACACTCATATCCTCTTCTGACAATCCCTGCAGGTCATTCATAAAATACTTCTTCACATCCTGGAAAATATTAAAACATTGAAAGGGGTGAGCTCAGATGCTCAGTAAGGATAACAATATTGTGGAAGCTTTGATAAATAAACATAAAAATTTAAGGCAATGTATAACTAAAACAAAAGCCTTTTAAACTTGAACATCAACATAATATGTCAAAAGTAAAATGAGATAATGCCATTCAATTCTTGACATGGATATTCTACTAGTCGAATAATCACATGCAATATCAATAACCACTTCCATAATGAGGGAATGTATAATGCCAGACATTCTGAAACATTTTGTCAAGGCCTCGGCCAAGACGTCTAAAATGATTAAGGCCTCGACCAAAACCATAAATCAAATTGGGAAAGGGCCTCGACCAATTCCACGTCTAGTTGTCTCATGAGACCTACCGATGCATCGAGGAGCTATAGCGGGCTCCACCCGTCACTTATTAAGTCCAATACATTCCTCATATGAATAGGTTTAAACATATCATAAACCATAACATAATCGTATCACATAAAACATGCATAAAGGAAACATAACATTTCCCCATTTCAATCACAAGATATCAATAAAACACATTGATATAATAAAAACGCTTCCAAAACCATTTTCAATACCAAAATAAAAGAAAGTTAAAACTTTGTATTTATTTTTTATCAAAAAAAAATGATGGCTTGTAGAGGAAGCCAAAACTCAAATAATGGTCACGGCAGCGGAGAAGTCGTTGTCTCCGCCTATGTACGGAAAGAAAAACATTCCCTTTTTTTCGTTTAGTAAAACGCTTCGTATAAAAATATTCCTTTTGAATAAACGTAAAAGTCAAAGGGGTTTATACACCGTATAAAAGAAAGTTGTGTATAAAACCGAATATGCCTCAATGAAAGGGGATTGAGACGAAGTCCTTAAAGAGATCATTTTTTTATAAAGTAGGTCTATTATGTGTATTCACTATAATTACACAAAAATAATGTAAAAATACAAGATAGCACATAATAATATCATGACATAATTTGAAAGTAGGAGATTAACCCAAAGAATAGAAATTGGGTTAAGAAGTTCCCTTACCTCGTGTCTGACTTGACTCAACCGTTCTTTAACCTCATGAATAATAAACTAGAGTTAATATATACCTTATTAAGAACCATTTTTAATTTCATTATCCTTTTTATATCACTTATTACAATGTTATGAACATTATGTAATTATTTAAGTTAATAACGGTCATTTTGTCGATCTTTGGTACTTGAGTCAACAATAAAGTTCTTATAATTACAAGTTGTTTATGTGGTAGAATATCCATTATCTCCAGAATTATATTCATGATTTAGATGTCATATATATCATATATATCCAGTATATACATTCATTTATAATATTATGTAACATTTAGAGGTAAGAAATGAAATGCACCGTTCATGGAGACGGTAAGCCGTACGTACGCATGAACGCTACTTTCATTTCTATTTCATATTTAATGGAATGAAATCATAATGATATAAATGTATAATATAATTCCAGTATAATATAGTGTATAATAACATTTACTTCATCCTTTATACATCCCACATATGGCATTAACGATTCAAATCACTTTGAGGGGGCGGTAGTCCACACTTCCTAAAATGAAATTATCGCGTTTACCCATAATGGAAATCATAAAGTATGCCATAAATGAGAAATACATAAGCATAAGTAAAACATAAACATATTATATATCATATATAAATATAGTGACATATTAATGGCCACCTTTGAAGGTGTTATATGAGTGTTGAACAATCATCGTTTCGTGAGGCAGAAATTCGCCATCCACAGAAACCGTATGTTCTTTAACCATTAGATGTAGGTGTGTGTAAGTGTAGCTCTAATCCTTCTTATAACAACATCCTAGTATATTGAGGATACTTGTGTTGTTACAAAAGAAATTAATAAAAAGAGTTTAGGGGGTTGGAGAAGAAAAATAAAACAAAACAACATTAGAGAAGACATTACCTCAAAATCGGGTAACTCTTTTTGATTTGAGACAAAGGCTTCCTTGGGAAGAGTTCTGCCCAAAGTGAGGCTTCTAGGAGTAAGAGGGGGAAGTTGAGAGAGTATTTGGGCAGAGTTCGGCCGAGCCAAATGGCTTGAAAGTGTGAATGAGGTGGTAGAGGTGGGGGCCTTTTATAAGAGGAGAGGAGGGGAACTCTTGGAAAGTAAGGAAATTTACATTATTATACAATGATTTTCGGATTCTAAAGGTCCCACACTTATATAATTCGAGGATAAGGTGATAATGGTTCGAAATATACCCATCCAATAGTCTTTGGACAAGTGTAAGCCTTTGATTTTACATTATCTTTTCATTTTATTAAAATCGTTAAATAATGAGGTCATCGCTGCATCATAATGATGTCATAAATAATTTAATTTATTTAATGTCTAAAAATTATAAAAAAAATACTATGATGTAGGAAATATTTTTATCTTCCTAATGAATATTTATGGTCGAAAATTTAACTTATATAACCCCATGTAATAATTGTTTTAGTAAAACAACTCATGTTTGTGACATTTTTACTTTAACATTAAATAAAAGGTATTTATGTCATTTTCCAACTAAATTGGCTCCATGGGGTCCCCAAGTTGACCAATGGATTTTCTTGGTCGGTCATGGAACATCCAATTAGGTTAGGACATGTGTCAAGCTCATCTCATATTATTAAAACATTATTTTTACCTTAAACTACACTAATTACCTCTAATCGCGATTAAGAACTTAAAAGTTACTATTCACCAAAAATTATTTTAATCTCATTGAACCACATTTTACTTCTTAATGACAACCATGTATGTCGGATTTTTGAAAATCAAAACACAGAAGTGGTAATATTTCATTTAAACGAAAAATCAGTTATTTTACTACCACTTAGTGGTTTCACTATTCATCAAAAATTGAAGTTTTTCAGAACAATGCCAAAATTTCACCCTAAGCTATAATTGATATTCCAAATTCAAAAATGATGTCTATTTTACAAAATTCCAAACATATAAGTTGCATTAATTAATTTTATAATTAATTCCCGCTGTCATGACAGATAGCGTGTTTTTAAGAAACAATTTATATCAAAAGATTGGCAATTGTTTATGTCCAATTTCAATGTTAAATTAATTATAATGACCACCATTAAATAAAATGGTAAAAATATATTATAATTATACTTTAAAACCACTAAATAGTACAATTTTTCACTATAAATTATTTTGATTAAAAAAGTTGTTTTTAAGTAATTTTCACTATTCATAAAAAAATGGAAGTTCTCATAAAATTACAAAAATTTCAACTTTGGATAATTTCGATATTAAGAATACAAAAATGAAGTCCATTTTGAAATATAAAATTTCTATAATTTTAAAAAGTGGTTATTACTATTCATAACGGCTACTTTGATTAGTCGCTGTGTTTTAGAACTCGAAGTTGCGTACAATGCAAGCCATTGCATTATTGAATGAGAAGCGTATCGTGGAAGCTCGGGGTGTTACAAATTAAGTCCAATGAATTCACTATAAGACTCATCAAGACCTTTAATAACATTCCCTAAGGAACCTATTTCTGAATAAGACATGGATACCCATATAATGAGATATATAGAAGTCAAATAAGTCTCCATTCAATAAAATATTGTGGATTTTTAGGAGACCACACCTTTATCAACTTAGAATCTATGGGGCATCATCAAAGTAACATGAAGTACCCTCATCAAAGAAATATAGGGGTGGAGGTACTTTTAATGTGTTGAGTTATCCATAGAATATAGTAATTAGATTCAATAGTTTGTATTGGTAGGATACCAAAGAAATTTTAGAATAAATCCTTTGTCATGGTTCATTAAGATCATGTGAATATTCCAAGTAATATCCCCTATTATTATCTCTCCAGGTGTGTGGTCTTAGGCCCGCTCATTGTACATCAGGGTGAGGATTTAGTAAATTCTCAACCAAAAATATTTGGGGTGATTACCTATAGGTTCATATATTCCACAAAAAAACCAACTTTATTGTATCTAAATAGGGATTCATTTTCAAGAAAATTACACACAATTTTACTTTTCAAAAACAATGGATGGTTTTCACACCATGGAAAAGACAGAGTTTACAAATGACTTTAGTAACTCTTAAATCAACAGAATATGAGTTTGGGATAATAATATAGAAGTTTAAATCCCATAAATTTCATTATTAATATAAAAAAAGTATTCAATAGAAGCAAATGAACAACATGAAATAAAATAGGTGTTGAATATAACATGATTCCTATAGAATGAAAATTGAGATGAAAAAGCCCAACATATAGATTGGGTAAAATTTAAATAAAAAAAAATTGAAACATATGGATTCAAATTGATATTTAAATTCATTGAATAAATTAATTTAATGATTTAAAATCTCAAATAGTTAGTATATACACAAAAATAAATAAATTTACGTTCATACCTCCAAACATGTCTCAAAGAGAGGAATTTGAGAGGAAAACCCTCACCTATTGTATTAAATTCCATGAAATTACTTTAAAATACATTATAATGAACATTTATATATTAATAAATTAATTAATAAACTTAATAATGTACATTTTCATTTATAATCTTCATAAATTTTCTTTATCTACTTGAATTCTACTGATTTTCCACATCGTGTGTTTATAGTTTTTATCATTTCTACTAGTTTCATAACTGCGGTGTACTTATTAATTATTATTACAAATTTGATTATTAATATATAATTAAAGTTACTATTTTGGATGATTTATAATTTTTAATGATGTTCCAAATTCCTTTAATGTTTATTCTAGTCTCTATCCTGGAAGATGAAATCGATAACAAGCATATTTTGGTGTTTCTTGATGATCGAAGCGTGCTTTCTTAATTATAAAATTAAATATTTATAAAACATATCTAGAAAAAAATTAAATAACCATTTATATGTTTATATAATATTATCCTATAATTATGTTCCCATAACCATTAATGATATAAATTCATAGTATTGTTTAAGTAGGTGGTTAAACGAACCCAAACCCAAACGTAACTTAATTTAATGAATGACAATGAGGTGATTTTGTTGTTATATCATTATACCAAAAGAATTATGATATTATTTAATTATTATTAGTGTTATATATCATAATTGTAAGGAATTATAATAATAATTAATGGATTTTAAAATATTACAAAATTTGAATGAAAGATTGTCCTCTTTGTATGTTTGTTTTAAACGATTAAATTAATGATGTTTATTTTTTAATCATATCATTAATTATTTTTAAACTTTTTCATAATAGAAGCTAAATTATAACATAAAAATAATATTTATATTTTAATACCATCCTTATATACATCCTTGTAAATCAGTAATGGAAAAAAACACGTTGCGTCCTGGAGGCGGTTGTCTGTACCACACACGAACAACGATTTTTTTTCTTAATGGATGGCGTATATGAATAATTAATTACAATACCCTTAATATAGTAATATAAAAGTATATAAATGATTCCTTTATCATTATATTAGTGTGTATATAATAAATTTTAATGAATATAATTGAGAGGAAAGGATAAGTAGTTGATAATACTCATGTCGGGAGCTTGAATTTTCCTTCAAAGTCACCTTGGAAATGAAGGCCTTATGATAACTAATAGTGACCAAAATATTTTTATTGTAAGATAGGGGTATATGAGGATATAAATATTAGAGTCTAAAAGCTAAATTCTAATAATGTGTGACCCTTGAATTGGTGGGAGTGTTACCCTTTGATAAGTAAAGGGACAGGTAGTTTTGGGAGTAACCCCCACATTTTCAATAATGTAAGGTTACTATTCAAGGTTAAATGACCAAAAAATGGAAAAAAGTGGTTGGGATTGTGAGTGTGAGTATATAATCACCTCAAAAACTCCATTTTGAGAAAACATTAAGTGTTTTAGGTATTTGTTTACTCTTAACTTTTACCATAATTTATATTTACCTTGGTAATTAATTTCTTACCTTGGTAATTAATTTCAATGGAATAAGATTAATATAGAACATTTTACATAATATGATAACTAT
Source organism: Viscum album (assembly GCA_963277665.1). Classification (NCBI taxonomy): domain Eukaryota; kingdom Viridiplantae; phylum Streptophyta; class Magnoliopsida; order Santalales; family Viscaceae; genus Viscum; species Viscum album. The sequence goes on from OY728123.1 coordinate 823,389,716, forward strand.
TATTTAATATTTTAAAAAACACTATTAATTTTTTTATAAATTAATGATATATCAATTTTAAATTAAATACACTCAATTGCATAAAACCTATTTTTAGAAAAATGATACTTTTAAGATTTCAATTTTCATATAAGATAAAATTATTTTGGATATTAATTTTAATGAAATAAATTTATTTATTATAAAAAGGATATGGGGTTTTCAAGGAAATACAAAATTTAATCTCCCTTGAAAATACATAATTTCAAATAAAAGGCTTAATGTTTTTTATTAAAGTAACACTTTAACTAGTTCTAAAAATACTGGAAATAAGATTCACAAGTTCAAAGAATATATTGAAATTAATTTTTTTATTCATTAAATTCATATTTTATTATTTAAATGGGTTTTTAAACCTCTAGGCAATTCTTATATAACAAAAAGTCAATCAAATTAAAATTTTCATAAAAATAATATTTTTTTGACTAAAAACCGACCTTTTAAGAAAAAGATTAAAAATTAATAATATGATAATTTTGATATGATGAATTCAAAAATGAATTTAGTTTAGTCAATTTAAAATTAAAAAAATAATATTTTAAATAAAATCATGAATAATGTCTCTTTAAATGGCACATTATGAGATAGTCATGATATGGTGTTTACCTACTATAGATGGTGATTGGGTATTGCAAAAAATATAACCCAAATGGTTTACATTGGGATCAAAAATATCTTCATCTAAATAATTTTTTTTGTGTTCTTAAAATGACACTTTTAGGTTAACTGTTAGTCAAACAAGAAATCATGATAAAAAAAAACAACTTATCACAAAAATAATACCATGAGACAAAATTCATAAGCTTAAATTCAAACATAATGATGTGTGGATGAGATTCTTGGTAGGTCCCTACTTGAGTCGAGCATCTTCCCCATCCCATCATTGAAAATAGAAAAAAACATGAACCCCTTACACCTTCCCCACCAATATCATGACTCAGTGAAAGAATAGATAAACATATAAATGCTTCCACATCGAAAACAAATTCTAGCATTCCATCAAAGAAACACTCATGGCGATATTCATTAAATGAAATTGAAACATAAAATCCATTCTACACCATCAACCTTTGAAATTAAATTGACATTCATCATCAGATCAATTGGAAATCACTGGGAACTAAAAAAACCAAAAAAAAGATCCAATAGAAAAACATCAACCACAAGATCTGGAACCATCATTTGTGATGTGGGTGAAACTCTAGATCCACCTTAGCTGGTCCAATATGAACACTAGGAATATGGATAAAAAATAGTAGTAGAAACAAAATGGAAGGAAAAAATCCTACACTGTTCGCACCTCTCAGAACACCATGGAATTTTGAAACAACACACCCTAAAACATTCATAAAAAAACCCACACTACATTGACATCGAATGGGGGAAATAAAAAAAGAAGCTTGGGTAGAGTTTGAAATGTAAAAGAGCCTAAATAGTGTGACATGATATTCAACTAGAGGCTGACCCCTTACATCAGAATCAAACCAATAGAATAGAAACTAGTGATCTAAAAAATAGAGGAAGCTAATGGTAGGTAATAAAACCTTATTTACAATGATGGAAAACATAAAAAAATAGAATCCATTATCATCTTTAATGATGAATGAGAAAAAAAACACTATCATTGAACTATTATATTTTACTTCAAGATGTAGGGGGGTATGACATCGGATGATATGAAACCTTAGCATCAAAAAAATTTAATAAAACTATCCCAAACCACCATAAAAACCATAATACCAAACTAATAAGTGGTATAGTGCAATATTATGGTAAAAAAAGTGGAGGAGTGAGAACAAACCAATGGGGATAAGTCACTAATTGACATAGCTGGAAAAATCCCAAACCACCAGATGACCTTTGTGAAAAACCAAGATAGGGTTTAGCATGAAGGTTCATATGATAAGATAAGTGGTAAAATAAATCTAAATACATACACACATGTATGTATAATAATAATAATAGTAATAATAATATTAGTTGATTATGATGTGATGGAAGGAAGAAAACACATCCAAAAACTTGACCGCGTGATGGCTTGTCCCTCCCCACCCCTCTCTTTCCACCCTACATTCCCATGAGGGGATAATAATAATAATAATAATATTAATAATAATAATAATAATAATAATAATAATATTATTATTATTATAATTATCATCATCATCATCATGAGTAATAACATAGTATATGATAATATGTTGATCACATATTTTCCAAATTTACAATTATATCGAATTAAATATATATGCATATATATATATATATCTGTGTTTGTGTGTTTATGCTTTTATATCATATTAATTTATAAAGGTAAATATGAATTTCACATGTTTATCTGGTTTCCCATTCCTCACTCCGGATATTCCCTATCAATATGCCTTTATTTTAAATAATCATATTCATACATAAATGTAAATTACACTTATATAATAATAGAAATAATATTAACAAATAAATATTTATAAAATTTTTAAGGGTGCCTATTTTATTCCATGTGTATAAAATTTTAATCAGATGGTCCATCTCTTTCATCCCCTTCATCTACATCTTCTCCACCTATTAACCCATCATTTTATTAATAGAGGTCCATTCAACATCTGAAATAGGTGACACTAGTATTTCTAAGATAAGCAACATCTTTATGAAAGCATCACTTCACCAACCTACCATACTCACCATTTCTTTTTTACCTCCATCATCTCTCTTGGATGAATGACCACCAACCAGATCCGCTCATCACCCCATGAAGTGTCACCAATCACCATAACCATGGACAGTGTCATCACCACCATTGATTCACACACTTCCACTCACCATAAAACATTATCTAACCCATATCACACAACCACTCCCCACTATTGCACATACCTAACTAGAGTCAGCCACAAATCACTAGATCTGGATGCCTACCAACCTCATTTCTTACATGTTAAACACTCTGAGAATAATTTATTTCCTCATTAAATAACCCTCATAATTTTATGTGATATTATTATTTTAATATCCATCATTTTAATTATTAAATGATTCATTTTTTTCTTTATTGGGATTTAGAGTTTAAGGGAAAGGAGTTAGAGGTGGTTAGTAAAAGGAGAAGGGGATTAGGTAAAATAAGGGCACTGGACTCCTAGTGTCCACCACTAGGAATCTAGTAGCACTTTTTGGTTACCAAAATTCTATTAGCAACTCACTAGATTTTTAGTAGTTTTTACTACCATTTTCCAAACAACAGAAAAATGATACTTTGGTATTTTAAAATTTTTATACATACAACTAGACCGTCAAGATTTTATTTTTTAATTCAATCCATGGATTATCATAAGAGCCCATCCTAAATCCCTCTCAATCCATATTTGATACAAGCCTTGTTTTTTGTCAAAATTTGTCTCCATGTCCCTAAAGAAGCTAGGGTTTGGAGAGGATAAGGTAAGATATCCTTTCTTTTTCTATTTTTTGTTCTTATTATGTTAGTTCTATCTATCCATAAATATTATCATTGTTTAGGATTTGAAATCAAGTTCCAACTTGGCATGTTCTTCCTATAAGTGGTAGTAGGAAGTCTCTATTAGAAATAATGAGGTAAATTAGTTACTCTTATGATTGATTTTAGTTTAATATTGGTGAAGTGATAATGATATACATTTTTATTTGACCTCAGTTTCTCTAATCTATTAGGAATTTGTATATCTATCATTTCTAGGCATAAGGATTTGGTTCTGCACACAATATGATGGGTAACCCCTCATTTTCACTTATTCTATCATCGTGTTTATGGTTTTAGTTAAATAGGATAGTGTGATGGATAACTGAATCAATTTTTTTTACATAAAAAAATATTATAATAATATAATTATTTTAAAATTTCACTTAATAACTGTATTTACCTTCATATTTTATAAATAATTATGTCTTATACTTATTTTCTTATATCCACTACTTTTAGTGATGTGAAATCCTTGAAATTTTTTTTCTTATATATCTAATGTTTATTATATTGTGTCTATGGAATTTAATGTGTGTTTTTAGTGCTTATTAAATGGGTACATATTTCTTTGGTATAAATTATTTTTAAACATAATCATTTAATTAGCAGTTCGTTACTTAGTTATAGAAAATATATGTTATTATTTTCCATACTGGTTTATTTCCACTCACATCATGAATAGATGTTTACATATATATTCCCAATATCTAGAACATATTTATATGTTTCTATGTGTAAATTTTTAATAGTATTCCATGTTATTTTATTCAATGTAAAACACTTGATATTACACCATGTTAAAAATTACCAAACATGTTTAATGATGTTTCAACATGAATTAGGGATTCCATTATATGTATTGAAATTAATAAAAGTCTTTAGGATTACAACTATTTAATGGATGTATGGATTACCTGAGCATGCTTCTTGATGTATTTTATTTAGATTTTTTGTTGGAATATATGTGTATATGTTTAAATATTTTTATATTCACATTAATATCTAGTTTAGAGGTTTCCATTAATAGTATTTCATATATAGAGGCTTAGTTTTACTGTATATTACATATTCAGGTGTTTTTTCCCTTTCTATGCATCTATTGTACATGTATACTAGTTACACATAGAGATGTATGGGAATATGATATTATTAGTACATATAAGGAGAGATTCCTCTTATATGAGTAATTTTATGTATATATATATAAGGAAAATATATGTATATATTCATTTTTATGAGAAGTGTGGCATCTGATGAAAGGATGTATTCATGTGTATATATTACTTCATTTCCTCCTTAATATGTAAGTGTAGAATCTTAAGATATCATTATACACACACACACACATATATATATATAAACACACACACACAGATATATACATATATGTTCACTATATCCCATAAATGATGAGACTTGATAATAACCCTTGATAGATAGGTTGCTTATGGCGGATCGACACTAAAAATTAGATTCAGAGCATAGATTGAAGTAGGTTTCTTATTACTATTAGGAATTAATTAACAAGATAATAGATAATTATTAGTTTTTTTTATCATTTTTATTGATGTTCTACTACTTGATTGATTTGTTACTTTCCTACTTTATATCACTAGATTTTGCATTTGTTTTTATGATAGATTGACAGGATTTGGGTGGTATCCTCCACTGGTTATGATTAACTCAAACCCTATATATGTTCCTCTTGAATTATTGTATACCTTTTTTCACATGATAAAGGTAATGGTAAAGTACTTATGAACTAGGGATGTTGGAGAAAGGTGATATGTAATTAATATTTTTTAGACGAAATGTTGATATTCCTTTTCAGAGTGAGATCTAACCTACTTTTTATGTCACTTTTGATTACATATATTAGGTAACCTTACAATTATGTCTAGTGTGGATTTCTATGACTTTTTGGTTATGTGTTTATGATGAGAGATCTTTTGAAATATTTAACTTGTGTATATTTTGGACATGATTCTAGTTTATAGTTGTATACATATAACAGTTAGTATATTCTTATTTACCTAAAATAGGTACCTCTGACATATAGGTTTTCCTTTGAAAAGCATGATTATTTTTCCTTAAATCAACAATCAATATACTTCATGTCAAAATTTCAGTTGATTTATTTCAATCTTACATGTAACCACCAAAGTGGGTAAATCACATAATTTTTTTTCTTATTATCCCCAAGTGTTTTCTCCATCCACTAATGTTTTCTAAGTGCACTGAATGCCTTATGATTGTACAATTAGTGAACTATTCTTGTATCAAGGTCAATTCATTACAAAATAGTATTTGAGCATAATATAGGGTAATGTAATTGAGAGTATTCAGAACATTGGATTGTCAAGAGTTAAGAATTAAGCCATAAATATTCCCATATAGCATAATTATATAGAAAAATAGAGTTATAAGGGGTAGTATAGATTCAATATTAATTTCTTCTAGATTCAATATTATCCCTTTGAGACTCATGCATTACGAGTAGTTATCTATAGGTAGGAAGATGTAGGATGGATAGGAATATCACATGCTTTCCTACATTTTCCTACATCACTATTAGAATCTATTGAGGATTTATTTAAATTGAAACCTAAATAATAAATAAATAGTGTTTTTATAATTATTTATTAGTGATGAGTAAGTTAATATAACAATTTAACTGATTCAATTGGATTTGAAACCCCTTTAATAGTTTTGTTAACTGTAACTCACATGCTTTCATCTAAAGTTTAATGTCAAAACTTTTATTTTTAATGTATGTCTCAAAGAATAAAATGTTTTATAAAATGAAGTGAATGAGAGAAGATATATGGATATGATTTGGCTTATATTATGCTAACCTAAACTCTAAATTTTCCATTCTTGGAAAATAATTTAATTTTATCATCTAATTTAATATATAGAATATTCCACTACATAAATTACATATACGTATTCTTGAATGAAAAAATAGGATTTTCTACCCATAGAGTCTTCCATTAATTAATACTATATAGAGAGGTTGGATCAACTACTCCAAGCCATGGGGTAGGGATTAAAATGGAGGGCTCATTTAACTGATGAGATTACTCAAAAATTTTAGGGAGATATCTTATAGTTGGAGGAAATTCAAGTAATTATACTTGGTTTAGATCATACGAATATTAGAATAATCACCTCTCAGATTGTGAGTTTGGTACTAGGGATGGTTGAAACAGGGCAAGTGAAAGTATGAACTCTTATAATAGGATCCTTTCCTGACTTAAATATTATAGATTTTTTATTATTTCCTCATAAATATGAAGTGGAGATTTTTATTGAGCTGGTACATAGAGAAGTTATTTTTTTATTCCACAATATCATATAACACTAGTAAATATTAGTTAACTAAAAGTTCAACATGAGGTGATTAAGTACAGTGGTTTTATTTGAAATGATATATTTACTTAGGGTGTATCTGTTATTTTTTCTAATAAAATAATAAGAATCATATGAATATGTTTTGATTAATATAAGTTAGATTAGGTTTATTTTAAGAATCGATATCGATTGCCTTGAATCAATGATTTATTTGATCAACTAAGAGTGGATAAACAGTTTTAAAAGAATGACTTGTGACCAGGGTATCATTAACTTTGAGTTAGACATAAAGATATTTATAATTTGGATCTTTAAAGTCAGTACAAACTTTTTGAGCATTTATTCATGTTGTTCATGTTAACTAATTCACCCTATATCTTCATGGATTTTTTGAATATGATTTTCATCCCCTTTTAATCTATTTTGTATGGTATTTTTTAATGATATCCTTATATTCTAAAAGACTCTGAGAGATTATAAAAAATATCATTTTATGGTATTAGGAACATTGAGAGAGAATATAATTTATGAAAAATCTATGTAGATAATTATTCTTGAAGCATGAGGTTGAATTATTTGGCCATGTAGTGTAAGAGGTAGAAATTAAAGTGGATCATGATAAGGTAGAGGTAGTGATATATCGTAAAGAATCAAATAAAATCTTAAAGATTTGATGTTTGATTGGAATTTCCAGATATTATCATCAATTTATCTAGGATTTATATCATATTTACACTCCAATAAATTCATTACGAAACATGAAATTACACAATTTTTTATTTTTAATCCAATATTTAAATCCACTAAAACCATTCTAAAATCTACTTAATAATAAAAACTTCATAAATTGGTGTGTTTTGACTTAATAATATAAAATTAGTCTAAATTTTTTATATTTGTGATTAAAATGAATTAAGATTTTAATTTGGAATTAAATAATAAAAAAGATCTTGAATTTGAATTTTATTGTTTTTCTCAATACTGTTCTTAATATGGGCAGACCATACATTGAAATTTTTTATTTTTCATGTTTTAATAGATTTTTATTTACCATTAGATGAGGAAATTCTAATATGAGAAGATCACATGCCACATAAGGGTAAAGGTAGCATCACACAAGATATGAAAATGTGGCCAGTGCACTCACTAAAGTTGCATGAGGGTAATCATTGCTGTGTGAGCGTTATCAATATCTTGTGTCAAGGTATTTCATGTGAGGTATGATCAATGTAATGGTAAATGGGTGTGAAAAAAGTCCTCAAGATACTAGGACTCCACCTACTATGTGAAGCTACCACAAGACCTCCTATAAATACAATCAACCTTGTCTTCACCCAAGATATATCAAAGATCGGTTGACTATGAGCCTCTAAGAAATCAACCACATGTTAAATAAATGATTTTATTATATTAAAGATACCACAAACTTAGATCTACCATGTTCAAATAAACACAAGATACAATTATAACTACCCTAAGTACCCCACCTACCATGTGGATATACCTCAAGAATACAACATGATTGACCATGGGACTTTAAAATAATTAAATTAGAGAAAAGTCACTTTCAAGCTAACATGAGTACTGACTACAAGACATGGATAGATCTTGAGTGAAAATATCAAGATATCACATAATGAAAACTTAACTGAACATGAGCCTGAATACTTACTGAAATTCATACAATTGACTAAATACTGCGTGGCTTTAAGCTACCATAAGGGAGAACAACTGTGACTAATGAAGGTATGTAGAGTAGAAAATAATTTAAAATTTAGGAGATACTAAACCTAGTAAGTAAAAATAATACAATATTGAGATTATTTATTAATGAATATTAAATGTTGAATTTTTGGAACTAAGGTTGTGTTTATACACCCTAGTTTGAATAAGATAATCCCTAATCGAGTTGAATAAGATGAATATAAGGTTGATGGACTTTGATCACTAGATGTTGATTTTGTTCCCTTTGTAGTATAATATATTATGTGGCCTTACATCAACCTGAGTCACAAACTATGATTTTAGAGAGGGACACACATAAGGTAATCAATTAACTTCCAAAAAATATCCTCAATGTGTGAAAACCAACATCTACATCCACTCAAATATATGTTCACATAATATCCAAGATCCAATGTATAATATGTACACATTTATAGTCTAGATAATGATACACTATATGATTTATGTAATGAAAATTCAAATATCTCAAAGGCTTTGTGTGGGTCACACTAGTAATTCCACAAGTTATGAAAGGGTAATCAACTAACTCTACATTATGCGTATGAGAATAGTTTTCTCTATATAAAGGTAAATCAAATGTTCCACATGCTATGGAACGGTTTCAAAAAAATTCAAAGGATACATAAGGGTCCTACACAACCTACGTAAAGGTAAATCCCAACCAATTGATTCAGGGAGAATGTTAAGCTATGTTAAGGTAAGACTAATGATATGATTCTATGTAAGGGTGTCTATAAGTATTAAAACTGAAAAATTAGACAAGGATCAACCTAAAATAGAATTATAATTTTTTTTGAAAAAAATTGGGTAAGAACCCTCTTGAGATACCATGTTGAGGTCATTAAAAGAAGGATAGTGATTATAGGAAGTGTGTTAAGAAAATAGAACACCTAGGATGAACCCAACTAAAGAAATCCATTCCCTCAAGATGTGAACATGTATAAAATTAGGGAAGAAAGATATAGGAATAAAAAATGAGGAAATTATCGAATGTTCATGAAGTGATAATGGGTAATGTGTTCGTGAGACTCATGTGGAAGGTGAATATACCATAAGAAAGGTACCAGGAATCTCTATAAATAGATAATTGTTCACTTGATATAGGGGATGCTTTTATAATTTCATGAATGTTTAATCATATGGAGATGTTTTATTTTTATTGTTTTCATTTCTATTTTCTATAATAATATAATGATGTAACACTAGTGGCTTAGTGGACGAGCTAAGTAGAATTCGCCCATTCATTATTGTTAAATTATGTTCATTATATAACAATTTCTTTTGTGAATTTCTATATATAATTTTTATTTTTTTACCCATCAGTGATTTATCATGACCTTTACTTTTAACTACTTATTCTCTCATTGTCAAAATTGCACCCATAAGATAGTTGAAATCACTCTACTTCACATTATAGTGAAAAATGGGTTGCTATTAGGGTAATTGTATATATTTAATCACTATGATAAGAAACTTTTTGGTGAAATAGGATCATTTTACTCCCTTATTCAATCTGAAATAACTTAGTGAGTGTAGTCAATGAGATATAATTTGATTAGAGAAAGAGTAGGGAAAACAATTAAATAATTATTCAATAGGAGAATTCAGGAATGATATAAGGTTAAACCACAATTTACAAAACCTAATTTAAAACTATTAAAACTCAATCATTATTTTAAAACACCAAACCCGTTAATCACGATAAGAACACACCTAAAACACTCTCCTCTATATAGTTAACCTGAGTACACAAGTAATGGATTAATTATGGTTCAAAATATTTTTTAATCAGAGAACCATAACAAACTTATCATTAATCTGGATCCATTTTCAAGGAGTCAAGTGTTTTTTTACTTTTTTTTAAAATTATATAAACACATAACCCACTCTAGTTCATATCATATAACTTGTTTTGATTGAGAGGTTGAACGAACTATGCTGGAAAGAATTTGGAATTTAAGAATTATTAAAGAAAGAGAGAAAATTGTTTTCACAATTCTGTTGAATGAATCTCCCTCCTCATATAAATCAACCACTAGAGTCACTATAGATAGTGAAAATATAGAAGATAATCTAGCTCAATTGAATAATAATGTTCATGAATTGTATGCACCCAACTTGAAAATTTCTAATTATCTTCAACAACCCAATAACTAAGAGGAATTTGAGCATAGACCTGGTATAATGAAATTCTTTATAAAGTTTCATATCTTGTAAATATAGTATATTAATCAAAATTAATGAGAATTTGGTGACATTTGATATAAATTCTATCCTAAGTGATTTTCAAAATAACATGTTTGCTGTAGAGTATTCCCAATCATTTTTTAATAGTCTTCCAAGGAATGGATCTACAACCTATAACCTGGAGAGATCACCACCTAGGATTAACTACAGGAGGCCTTCCTCCATATATATTTCCCTATATCAAGGAGTGATTAGCTGAGAAAAGAGATATATAAAATGAAATAAGGATGTGAAGAAACCCTATATGGATTCTGTGAAAGAATCAAGATCTTAGAAACATACTACCCACACCAACCCTATGAAGAAAATCATTTTTTGGTATTATTTTAATAAGGATTGATGAAAAATGACTAAAACCTCCTAGATGAATCCTGTAGAGAAGAACTTATTGGAAAGTCCCCTACTAAAGTTATAGAACTAATCAAGAGGATCTCACAAAATTAATAGCAATTCACCATAAGAAATATAACAATGGGATTATATGGAATATAGATCAATAAATTTTATTTATTTGAAAAAAGTGGAATTCCTAACCTCAATTCTAATATAGTTAGTTTTGAATAAGGTTTAGGAGATAACACCTTCCACACCTCCTTAGGTCTTCCAACTTTTCCATTCTCTATACCACCATACAAATGGCTATCCTCTAGTTCAAGGAACTCAAAACTGTGAAAAAATGTTCTAAAGTATATAATAACAAAACCAATCTATAATCAAGGATTTAGATAACAGTCCAATATTTAATACGGATTTGGGAACTAATATACATAAAGGCACTCTGTCCACCTGAAATTTCAATTATATTTCTATACATCACACTTCAAAAGAAGTAGATCCCAGCCTTCTATAAGTTACCAACATGGATAGAACCTGGAACCAATGATGAAGGACATGATGAAACAACTTCTAGATTCTCAAACCTTTTATAAAACTACCCTCAACACTCATGGTCCAACACTAGAGGAGCTTCAAGGATAGTACATCAAGATCTTGTCTTCCATCAATTACTTGAAAAGTTTAGGTTTAGGTAAAATTATTTCTCAGTCAATCCCTAATCCCATATAGAATTTTATTTTCATTTCATCATGTAATTTCAAGGAGATGGGATCTAATGAAGAATCACTATCTCAAGATGAATCTAGTAGTGGATATCCCACTAAACCTGAATAGTATGTCTCTAAAATATAACAACAAGAAGAAGTACCTATAGAAACACCCATAATGTAGAAGGATGAGTAAAATTACAAGATTTATGACATAAATTAGCCCAAAACTCCCTTACCTATGAGGAAAAAACCACCCACGAAAAATAGTAAAGAAACATTACAATAAGAGATCCTGTAAATATTGAAATGAATGGAGATAAATATTCCTGTTCTATAATCCATATTCTAAATCCCAGGGTATAAAAGGTTTATAAATGAAATTTTCATCTGTAAGAAATGATTGAAAGGTAATGAAGAGGTAAATTTAGGTTAAACGTTACATACACTTGTTACACTAGAATTATGTAGGAAAGACCAAGACTAAGGTAAAACAACTATTTGTTTCACCATAGAAGTGATTAATTTTTGAAATTAATTATGTGATTTTGGAGAATCAATTAATGTAATGCCTTATTTGGTTCATTCTTCCTTATATATAGTATAGATCAAGAACACCCAAGTGGTTATGAAACTTGTTAAACAAATCAATGCATACCTAATTGGAGTTACTAAGGATGTTTTGGTAAGTATGGAAGAATTTTTATTTCCTTATAATTTTTATTTTATGAACATGGATGAAGAAAGATGTATATTCAAATCTCCTATCATAGAAGGTAGGTCATTTGTCAAGGCTATAAATATAATATTAAATTTCAATGAAGGAACACTTTTAAAGATTTTTTATAGAAAAAAGTAAATGTTAACATTCATAATTTAATAAAGTACTCCCATGATGATAAATATATGTTTACATTGAAATATTTTGTGTTTCCTTGTTGTTATAAGAAGTATATTGAAATGTTTTATAACATAATTTTATTAGGATAATATTTGGAAACAACTTATTTCTATGATGAATCTATTTTTGAAAATAGACGTAATATAGAATCAATTTTATATGCTAAATAGTTTGAACAAGTTGATGAAAGATATTTTTATGATTCAATAAAAAATTTCACTAATTTCTACTTTACATGTGTAGGTATCAATAATGTATAAAACTAAGATAAGATAACCATTATAATTCCCACATAAACTAGAACTAAGGTTTATTCAATCCAAATTAAAATATGACTTCCTTAAGAAAACTAATAAATTTCTAGTCATAATTTTAAAAAATTTAAATACTAATAAATAAAATCAACTTATCAAAATCTTGAAACAAAATTTTAGAGCCATAGGATGGAAATTAATAGATATATAATAGATTATCACTGCAACCTCTATACACTATATTGTTCATGATAATAAGTCAAAACCTATAAGATAGACCCAAATTATACCAAACCCAACCCAAATTAATGTCGTTAGAAGAGAAGATGTGAGACTATTTAGTTCTCGAATCATATAAATCACCTTGGATTCCCAATGGGAAATTACCATTCCTTTTATCCCAAATAAAACATTATAAACAATTTTATAAATTGATAAAAATGAGTTGGTACCCACAAGGATTCAAAATAGTGGTTTATTTTTCATTTATGACTAGAAATTGTATCATATGACTCAAATGGGTGACTTATCCATTCCATTTATAGACCAAATGTTAGAGAGGATATCTAAAAAGGGTCACTAATGATTCCTTGATAAATTTTAATGGTATTTTATAGTTCTAATATCTCCATAAGACCATAAAAATACCACATTCTCATATACATTTTCCCACCAGAGGTTGCCCTTTGTGATTTTCTATACCATAGGTTCCTTTCAATGCTATATAAAAAATGTATTTTTAGTTTTTATTGAGAGTTTATTAGAGGTATTCTTTGATGATTTTGTTGTGTATGGAATATGTTTTAAACCTATTAGGAAATTATGGAATAAGTATTAAAAACTTTATTGAGTAAGACATGGTTTTCAACATTGAAAAATAAAATTTCATGGTAGAGAAAGGAAATGTCTTAGGCAACATAATTTATAAATATGAGACTGAAGTAGATAAGCACAAAATTTATATCATTTATACACTAAATTAACCCACTACTACGATGTATAATAGATCTTCTTAAATCCCTATTAGTTTTTTGAAAAGGTTTATTAGGGAATTTAGTATGCTTTATTTTCCCCTAACTAACCTACTCAAGAAGAATGCTGAACTTATATTTGATGATTAATGAAGGAATGATTTTTATAAGTTTAAATAGATTCTAATATTTTCCCATATATTATTCCCACCTAAATGGAATGGACCCTTTTATATACTGTGTGATGCTTAAAACAGATTTTTAGGGGTTGTCCTTTCCCAAACAATTTTTAAGATCCCATGATTTTGAGTGGGTTGAAAATTCCAAGTAAATTTGAACTTTTAGTTTTGTGGATGGTAGAATATTCAATTTAAGATTTATAATTTAATTAGAAGAGTTCCATAATGTTAATATATTTTTTTGTATGGGGTTTAAGTCCTGGAAACTATATTAGGGGTTCCATTTATTTTCAGAAGCATCAGAACATAAAAACCCAACTTCAAGAGACACAACATTGGGTACACAATGGCACAAAACTAGTGATAACCATTCGACCCCAAACCTGGGGACCATTTGTACTGTGATGTTTATTTTTAACCATGATATAGTAGGAACACAACCATGAAAGATATCTATAGTAAATTTCTGAGGTGATCTGTACAGGAGGTACACAGATTCTCAAACCATGAACCTAACTGTGAGAGGGTGGGTGTCCCATTGTACAATTGAACCATTTGGTTGGCACATGGTTAGACAAACCTTGAGGCCAGACCATGTGGATAATTAAAGTTTTTGGAATGAACATATATCAGCTCCCTTATTTTAACCAATAAGCCTCATTTTTCTCCTCCACCATTCACACAACAATAGTGTCCTCCTATGTCACCGAGGATTATTTGGGTCTCCTTCATTCTAGATCTGATTCCAGCACTGTTCATTACATTGGATCCCTCTTTGTAATAATATGAGTCTTATTGATTTATTTCTTTGTTTCTATCACCATTTATAATGCAATTTACATAAGATCTACTATTCCATATTTCATGATGTTTGTATGATTCATAGTATTATCTCATTTCAGCTCAAATTTGAGGTTGGTCGTCGATAAGAATATGTCTATGGGTATAATTTAGGCCGTTCCTAGCCTTATCATAATTTATACAAGTGTTTATGAGATGTGTGATAAATAATAGTGAGTAGGATGGACCAGGTATAACTATATATATATATATATATATATTTTATAATAATTGCTGAAGGGTAGTCTTGTGTGTGATAAGGTATGTTTGTGCCTTTTATGTCATAACAGGTGTGGAAATTGGAATTCACATTTATTTGGTAAGATATAATGGTTATGTAATTTATTTAAGGTGAGATCATGTCTAAGTTAGTTCTATGGGAATGTTTTGGGATTATCCCATGAGGCTTAGGGTGATGTTGATCACCAAGAGTGAGATGATATGGTTTGCTAGGTTGAGGTACATAGTGATGACTTTTAACACAGTTGGGGTAACATGGTTTACATGTGATGATGGAGATTCAACAGAGGTGTGGATTAGGTTGTTGGTGATTTACAATCCCTATTTTTGGTTGAAATCACTATTGTGGTTGTGTGTACATAGGATCGGGACCTAGTGAGGTGGTGTTGGCCAATTAATGTTGGTGGAGGCCTTCATAGACATAGAGGCAGAGGGAATGATGATTACTATTATAATAGAGGAGGTGAAAACCATATAAAGACACGTGTAATGATCTATAAGTCCATCGGATGGAGGTTGAGTCTCATTGTGATGTCCGACTCTATGGGATGGGATTATGGAAGGATGGATATCGTTGTGCCTTGAGACATTGGTCTCTT
Source organism: Viscum album (assembly GCA_963277665.1). Classification (NCBI taxonomy): domain Eukaryota; kingdom Viridiplantae; phylum Streptophyta; class Magnoliopsida; order Santalales; family Viscaceae; genus Viscum; species Viscum album. The sequence goes on from OY728123.1 coordinate 823,405,616, forward strand.
GAGCCGATGCTGATCTAATAATTGGGAGTCCGATGGACTTGTGAAATATTTATGGGCGTGGCAAAGGGAATTTAGTTTTACTTATTTTTTTTATAAATGGTAGGTATTGGAATGTGATACCATGTGAACTAGTGAAAAATAATCCTTTTCACATTAGTTTTTTTTGGTTTTTTACAGCAGTTGTTATGACAATTTATTGCAAGAGAAATTACCAATAATTTTTACATGTTGGTAAATAAAAAGAAACACTATAAATACATTTTGTTGTAATTTTTTCACATAGGTTATTTTATAATTTATGCGAAAAATGTAAAGAGTATATTTACCACATCGATTTTGTAAAAAAACCGACGTGGTAAATAGTTTTTCATGTCGGTTATATGATAAAAGAGATTAAAAGTTCTCTAAATTTGATTTTTCATATTGGTTTCCATATAACTAATATAAACCATAAAATTTTATATATTTTTCATGTTATTTATATGAAAACCAATGTGCAAATTATGTCAAATTTGACTTTTCATGTCGGTTTTCATATAACAAATGTAAAAAACAATGTTGATAGACTTTTCACATTAGTTATTCTATAACTAGCATAAAAAATAATTTGTGGTGCCATTTTTGTTTACAAAACTAACATAGTAAATGATATTTTTAAAATTTTCAGGTTTTTCAAAAAATATCTAACATGAATATTATTATTATTTTTAAATAAAATTATATTATTTCGTCCCCTCCTATAATAACCATAGTATAAACATATTAGGAAAGAAATAGAATAGAAAAAAATAGAATATAAGAAACCAAAAAAATATAACAGAATAGTATAAACCTTTACAATTTGAATTTTTAATTTTACAATGTATATTCCAAATGAACTAAAACCCAATTAGACCTATGAAATTATTCACGCATTAAATTTTAAATTATCTTAGATATTGTTTAGTATATGAATGAGGTTCATAAAAAACATAAAAATTAAAAATAATCATTTAAAGTTTATTTTGAAAAAAACAAATCAAAAATTAAAGGAAATGTATTTAAAAAAATGTAACCTTATCGGACTTTGTAACTATCCCGGTTGTAATTATTTCAAACATAAATATTAAAACATTGTATCAAAATCCCTTAAATCATTTTTATTTATTAAATTTATGTTAAAAAATATTTTTTAATTCGAATAACATTTTAAGTACTACATCTAATAATTAATAATTGTAAAATAAAATTCCACCTTTGCTTTTATATACTTGATCTTGGTGCTTTTCTTTATTGTTGTCTCTTTAAATAAATTTCATGCCCTATTTGAAAATAATATGAATAAAAATAAATTTAAATTTCACTTAATATATAAAAGTATTAAACTATTCATACTTACATGTTCAATATAGTTATAAAAATTTATTGCACTTCACCATGGATAGATCCCAAATGGCCTGGAGGCCTTTTTTTATTGATTTTTGGGATGAGGGGTAACCCTTAAAAGGTTCATATGCTTAGAGAATACATGACCTGTAGACCTTAGGAATTATACAAACTATACTTGTAACTCCACCTCCTATCTTCTTCATCATGATATTATCTCTCCATCTTTGCAAGGCTGTTCGGCTAGGCTTACCAAGCATGAATAGGCTAGTCCTAATGGAAATTCCATACCCTCCCTTTCTGAAAAATCCTCTTAACTTATACTATGATGAATACACCTTCTCTAATCCCCATATATAGTTTTCTCCTTGTAGAGTTTTCTTGATTATTAAGAACAATTTCTGGTGGCCCGAAGGCCTTGAGGTGGCCCGAAGGCCTTGAGGTGGCCCGAAGGCCTTGAGGTGGCCCAAAGGCCTTGAGGTGGCCCAAAAACCTTACTATCCAAAAGGATTTGGGTGGGAAAAAGGCCTTAAAGGACCCAAGGCCCAAACCGGTGCCCCAAAAACCCAAACAGATGAATAGTTCCGGCTACTACAATACCAAATAGTGATTACCATAGTACTGCTATAGTACCCCCCCAGAAATATGTCTCCACACAGTTTTGAACTCAGGTCTCTTGGATTCACTTGTTGAGTCCTCACTAACTGGGCTGAGGCTCTTGTGCTTCACCATGGATAGATCATTTTCTAGTAAAGAATATTATCGTTTGGGCAAACAATTCTCAACATCCTATAGCCACTACTATATATGAAAATTTAATGTCAGTGGTTATTATCTTAAGAGATATGTAACAATTGATATATATGTTTCATACTCATGAAGATAAGAAAGAATACAACACTAAATAATTTCATTCTTTTGAAGTCTTTCAGCAATATAAATCATTATTTCTACATCAGTCCTTATCCTTGCTATAGGTGAAATAAATTATGGGTCTATAAAACCATATACTACTGTCATGTCATGGTTTTTAGAAATTGTATAAGGATACCTAATAAAAAATAAAAAAACTATAAATTTTCAATAAATTAAAATAATGGAAAGATTTATGTTAATAGAATTACATAGAAAAAACTTGAGTCATTTTAATACCTAACTCATCTCTATTTAGAAGCTCCATGATATGTTTTTTAAAATCGTCATAGTCATGACATGCCCACAAATTCTAGATTCCATTAGAATATCAAAAAAATTGAACAATAAGTTTAAATATGTTGAAAATATGTCAAGAATAATATATTTGTATCTAAAGTCATAATAATTTGTATTTTTTGTTTTCTATACAGTATACCTATACCTTTAAAGTCTTACTATAAAAAATTGATAAATATATAAATTTTTAAACATTAAGAAAATTTAATAGGAAAATAAAATAAAGGATATAATATAAATATACCTCTATGGTAATATATTGTAAAAGTATATATGGACAAATTAGAAAATGACCGATACTTTGTCTAACTTTTCTGACCTTATCTGTAGGAAATTGTATTCATGCTGATCTATCTATAATATCCCATACGTTGACCCTATGATTATCTATATCTATCTTTTAATGTTGAATTATATATATAATATAATATATCATCCCATATGAAACAATATGATACTAATGATTATGAACATATAACTCACAATAAATGGGAAGCTAAAGGGGATTCAGTGTATGTGTAGGATAAGTAGGAGGAGTGGGGTCTGCAGACAGAGGTGGAGTAGGGTAAGTAGTAGGTGTGGGATCATTAGGTGGAGGTAGAAGAGTGGGATCATCCGCTTGAAACTATTTTTCATGTATGCAAACATAGACTATACCAAAGATACGATCCTGTCTTCCATTATCTCATTAATATATGGAACTTTAGCTTCCAAGGATTGTATTTTTTTATAAAAATCTTCCATTTGATAATCTTTAGAACATGGAAACACTTTTTTTAGTGATATACCTACTCAGTATCCAAATACAGACATTGGGTGTTCGAGCTTTCCCAATTTTGTAAATTAAATATCTTTCCTAATCTCATCTATGAATTCCCCCTATGTTCTCTTCTCTTCAAGATATTACTATATAGAATATTTGAAAAAAAATACCTAGTGAATCAAAATATATAAATAATTATTTTAACTTAAATTAATAAATAAAGTTGACATCTTAAAATCATCTTATCTAAAACCATAGACACTTTTTTATGATATTTTAATTTGTTTCATCCAAGACCCCTTCAAATTTTCATGTCCAGAGGGGGGGGGGTGTTCAACCTCTGTGAATCTTGAAGAATCATCTCTCAACATTTGATTTCTACAATTGTTTTTTCTTCTAATAATGTATACCATCCCTGAGATAAATCATGATGGTATATGTTTCAATATCAGATATCATAATGAGATCTCCTCAATTTTTGAAAATTAAGAGTAAAGAAATAATTAATATGATCATTAATATAAAAAATATTCTAAAAGGTAACATTTCACTTAATAAAAAATAATCTCATTTTATACTTTCAACTAATTTCTTCCATGTATCTTTATCTTTAAATTGATATATAACACATGGGTTATGAGGATGTATATGTACAAAAATGAAATCTCTTGTGAGGATTGATTTCAAATCCCACCATCTCATAGAAACTAATGATAAAAATTTACTCTTGAATCCAAGATTATTAGGTATATAATATTTTATCTGATAAGATTAGGGAATACATATATTACTATAAAAATTTCATGATAAGTAAAATAATTACAAACAAGCTTATCAAAATGGTCTTCCATAAGTGAGATATTGAAATTTTTTCCAAACATCTCCAATCATAAATCAAAATGATGAATTTTATTTTAGACTTAACAGTTATAGAAGTATTGATTTATGTTTTTGAATTTGGACCTCTTGTAATTTCATTATCAACAAACTCTTTTGGTATCCTCTGATCCCAGCTATATGAAACTAATAATTTTTGTAAATGTGTGATTTCTTGTTTACTAGCCCTTAAATTATTTTCTCCCATATGGAAGAAGATGTCTCAAGTAAACAAATATTAGGAGGCTCATTAATAGGATCATGTGCTATTTCCTCCCCAGAGGCATGTGTTCGATTTTAACACCCTGAATGTTCAAAATATGAACAACATATTTGATAGTGTGTATGGAATGCAACAAGAAGAGTAGAAAGGAATATAACCTCCAAAGAAATTATAATATATATACTATTTTAAATAAATTATATCTATTATGTAGGTTTCAATGCATGAAACAATGAATTATCTTATTTGATATGCAAGAACAAATTTCTTTGAATCTTGCATTACAAGCAAGATTGAGTTTTACCGAAAAATAATATATTATTAAATATTATTATTTAATATAATAAGATATAACCTATCCATTAAATTGGTGTTTATTAAAATAATTAAATAACATATAAAAATATATGATTTAATTCATTGGTTACCAATTAATAATAAATTAATATAAAAACCAATTGAATATAAAGTGAATGATTTTATAAATAAACTATTTTTACGCGCCCAAAGGTGTTTTATCCTAAAATATTAAATTAATTAATATTAGTGAATGATATTTCTGAAATTTATATATTTAATTTTATATAAAATCATTTTAGATTCATAAAATATATTTTATAGGCATAATATAAGAAAGAATCCAATTTTATGCAAAAAATATGTATTTTTCTAAACGTAATTTTCTCACCTTTTAGGGAGAAATTGTTTTAAAAATAAATTTTTACACTTTTATAAATTATATTTGAAAAAATAAAGTTCATTTTTTAAATCATATTGTAAAAATTATCTTATGGATATTTTTTTTATTTTTCCGAGAAGTTTCATTTTTTGATGAATAGTGAAAAATACTGAATTTTAATTGAAAACCGGCTTTTCTTATAAATAATTTACAATGATAAATTATATTTTTAAATGATTTTAAAGAAAAATAGATTAATTATCTATCACTTAATCTAATTTAATTCATATGATAAATTTTATATTGAAGTTAGATATAAATACTTAGTGAACTTTTAAACATTTTCACTTTAAAAAACCACTTTCTAGTCCCACCTACGAGATTAATTTTAAATTAATTTTTTATAATTATGTTATTTGAATTTGAAAAAATGAATTAAATATTTGGAATCTTAATATTTTAAAATTTATAATATGTTAAACTTAGTTTTTTACCTAATAGATTATTGAAGGCAATTAAAACTAATTACAACGATTAAGGTAAAATTGAGCCTACCAAGGGACATCACTTTAAACGTAAGGTTCCAAATGAACTATAAACTTTTAAAAATAAATTTTTATGTACATATTTAGAAATTATACCCTATTATAAATAATTTAGTTCATTATTAGAGGCACTTTATGTAAGGGAGACCTCACTATAGTGTTTATCTTTTGGTATTTACAAGAATGTGACTCCTCCTCCACTATAAAATTAAACTCACCCACCTCACTTTTTAACACCTATAAAGCCTTTTGTATCATCCAAAACCTAAAAAAATATACTCTTAAAATCCCTAAAATTATCATAGAATATTGTTTTTTTATAAAAATCAAACCTAGTAAGGATTTTGGTATAAACCAAAAGGTGTTACCTGAAGAAGAGGTAATGTTCTTCAACGAGCACTTTTTTTTAATTCCTTTATCCACAAACTACTACAAAATATCCCTTTAACAATGATTAAAAATGAATTTTTCATTTATAGAGAAGTTATTACTATGGGTGTGAGATTAAAAGCCATAGTCTTTTATCAGTACTTGTAGAAGCACTGATAAAGGACAATTTATCACTACTTGTAAAAGCACTCATAAAGGGGAATACTGCAGTGTGCTGTAATAGCAAACTTCACTAATCAATATAGTGTTCTGTAATTGCACAAAAAATCACCAAAAACACCAAAAAATCAGAAACATCTAGCATTAATAAAAAATTTAAATGAAGAGAAAACAATCTAGGTCCATTTGATTAGTTTTGATGACGTGATGCACATTTTAAACTAAAATGATACTTATATAGTGAAAAAACACACTTTCAGTCATAAAAGTATCATTGTGCTTTAGATTATGGTGAGAATAATTATTACACATCTCAAATGACTTATGGGTCAGTTTCCTAATGCATCAAAACAATCGAAATGTGTTTGCTCAATTGTGAGTACATCATTTGACTTTTTTACTAAAATGTCATTTTAAATAAAAAAACACACTTTGAATCATACTACTCACATAGTATATTGGGTTGAAATGATACTAATTACTACATATAAAAAATTAGTTATGAATCATTCTCCTAAATTATTAATAAAATCTGAGTGTGTTTTCTCAATTTTCAGTGAGTGACACTTTTTGAACTAAAATATTGATTTTAAACTGATAACAGACACATTGTGTATTACCGAACACAACATGAATCATATTGAAGTGGGGATGATTCATAAAAATCAAAGATGACTTATGGATAATTTTACTAAATTATCAAAATAACCTGAATTCATTTTCTTGGTTTTGAGTAGGGGAATTTTCCTATTTTCTAAAATTGATGTAAATTTTAAATAAAAAGACTCGCTTAGAGTCATATCAGTCCCATTGTTTGTAATATTTAGGTAAGGATAATTATTACACATAATAAAAATATTTTGGATCATGTTTTTAATGTATAAAAATAATATGAATGCATTAACTCAGTTTTGAGTACGTCTCTTTTCATTTTTTCTAAAATGAAAATTTAAACTGGAAACACACAATTTGACTCATATAGATCACATTGTGTGTTAGTTTTACATGAAAATAATTCATACATGTCATAAATGACTTATGAATCAATTCCCTAAATTATCAATAAAATACGAGCATGTTTTCTTAGTTTTAAGTGAGTGATTGTTTTGAACTAAACTATCGATTTTAAACTGATAACAGACACATTAAGTCATATTGGGAATATTGTGTATCATATTCAGGTTATAATGATTCATAAATGTCAAAAATGAATTATAGATCATCTCCATAAAGCATAAAACAATAATAATCCATTTTCTTTGTTTTGAGTAAGTCATTTTTCCTTTTTATTAAGATTGATGTATTTTTTAAATAAAATGACACACTTTGAGTCATACCGGTCACACCATGTGTCAGATTGAGGTAAGTCTAATTTATACACATCTCAAATGACATATGGATCATTTTACTAATGTATTAAATCAATATGAATATGTTTTATTAGTTTTTAGTAGGTTAGTTTTCATTTTTATTAAAATTTATTTTATTTTTAAATAGAAAATGCACTTGGAGTCATACCAGTCACACCATGCATCAGATTAAGGAATGTTTTATTCCTATACATCTCAACTGACTTATGGATTAATGTACTGAATTATCTAAAAAATCCAAATATGATTTCTTGGTTTTTATTTCGTCACTTTTTTTCTTCTAAAATGTCATTTTAAACCAGTAACAGACACATTGACCAATGATGATCACATTATATATCGGTTTGACATGATACTGATTCCTATATGTCAAAAGTGACTTATGAAGTTATGTACTGAATTATAAAAATATTTATCATGTTTTCTTTTTTTTTTAATGAGGGAGATTTTTTGAACTAAATTGTCGATTTTAAACTGATAACCGACACATTATGTCATATTAGTCACACTGTGCATCTAATTGAGGTAAAACTAATTTCTATACATATAAAATTACTTATGTATCATTTCCCTAACGTATCAAAATGATAAAAATATGTTCTCTCAGTTTTGAGTATGATTTTTTTTACTAAAATTATTGTCAATTTAAATATAAAGAAGCACTTGGAGTCATACCAGTCGCACCGTATGTCAGATTTATGTGTGACTAATTTATACACATCCCAAAGTATCAAAAAATCATTAATTTTAGAAATTACTACATTTCCATTATCATTATATGTCGAACTTCAAACACTATATATTGACTCTATGTTCTTAGTTGAAAAACCTTTCTCATTGTTGAAAGTCATAAAAGTAGAGGCTTTCAACAATGAGAATTTTTTTTCAACTAATAACATTTATTCAATATGCAGTGTTGGTAGTTTGACAAACAAAGGCAATAAAACAAAAAATGTGGCAACATTTGTAGAAATAATTATCTTACCTATTTTGTGGCTTGTTTCAGATTATTGAAATCAAAATATGACTTCCCAAAAGATATATGAAAAAAACTGAATAAGTATTAGATAAAAATGATAAGGAAATTAACTTAAAAATAGTAGATAAAATGATTAAAAACTTAATTAAATAAGTATTATGAATTTACATTCTCATGATAATTGTATGCATTCTTGATGAATTTCCTTGATTTCATTATATCACTAATAGGCTTGAAGTCCAATCCCTCATGAGCTTGAGCTGCTTCGAATAAACAACCCTAAATCAAACAAAAGAATCCACTTATACAAGAAAAAAACTATTATACGAGTAATACTGAAAAGAAATAAATTAAACATAAATATGAAACAATACATTAATTCTAAGCATAATTATTTTACTCTAAAAATATTTTTGACCATAGGGATACGCCGACGTTAAATCAATAATGATGATAAAAAAACATAAAACGATATCGCCAAATAATCAATCAACGAGTGAGGGGGGTGAGGTGAAAATAAGATTCATTTTATTGGAAATTTGAATCATATGAGATAATGTAAATATATCCTATAAGGTTTATAAAATATTAATTTTGTATAGTAAATAAATAAATACACATAAGATACTCATTATCAAAGGTGAATGTCTCCCATTTATGAGAATTACATGGATGGTAATCAAATATTCCAAAGGGTGGAACCAAAAGGAAATGTTAAAGAATGATATGTTTTTAAAAGGATTAAAGTAAAACCTACATAGTGTTTATTATATGTGTGATGAAATAAATTAATTGATTTTTAAAAAGTATTAATGAGTAGGTTATCATTTCAAAGATGGATATATTTTTATCAACTTATAGAAATACAAGAAAGGTTGAAATCAATGAATAAAATATCATTGGTTATCAGAAAGTTTTAGTGAAAACATTAAGGAGTAAGACTCTTCAAAAGAATCCATTTCCCCCAAATAGAGGATAAATAATTTGAAGAGTCTGACAAGGATGATAATTATATCAAATATATGCATGAGAAGCTGGATTCGAATAAGAACAATTTGACATGAAGATATTGATTGGAATTAGAACAATGAAGGATTTATATGGATCATGTTTTTTTATATATTATCCCTAAAAAAGTTCATTAGTTTAAAAGTACACGAGTTTTTAAGTTAATGGTTTTCTTAATTCTATGAAACTCTTAACATAAATGGTCATGGTAATGTATTCAATGAAAATTTTATGTAATTTAATTGAGATGGTCACATATGCGGGACATATTATTACCACAAGAAGGAAAAAAAATTGATTTTAAGTTTATGTTAGTAAACCATAAAATCAAATAGAATTATGAATCCATAGTGAACATAACATGTCATGAAATTATTAAATCCAAAAAAATAAATTTGATTTGAAGTGAGATTCTAATGGTGCAATGATTTTGTCCAAAAAAATAATTTTTATTTCAACAAAATAGATTATATTAAAACTTTTTTAGTAAATTTACATCAATAAATGTTAATATTTTATTTTATCATAATTAATTAAATCTAGTGGTATAATATTATTCTTTAATGATATAAAATATTCTTTAAAATTTAAATAATAGAAAAAATTTCTCGTTAAATAATTGTCTTTTCAAAGAAAATATCAATTTTTGAAATTTTTTGATCAATCCTAATGGATTGAGAACAATAAATTATATCAATAATGTGCTCTTCTTCTAAAACACATAATGAAACAATATTTTGTTTCTTAAAACACCATGACACTGAGGTTTTTCCTAGAAAATGAATCATTCCAATTGTTAATTTTTGACTAAATTTAAAAAACAAAAACCAAAATATTAATTATTTTTTTGTAAAAATCATTTTTTCATTTATAATATATTTCAAGGATTATAGAATATTAAAACTATTTTATTTCTATTTTTATAGCATTTAAGTCATATTACTTAAATTTAAATTGAAATATTTCAAAAATAAAAACTGAAAACATTATATTTTTTCAAGAAGTAGTTAAATAAATAGGGAAAAAAATAAAACATATATAATGTTTTTTCTCATATGATTTTATAGATCCATCATAATCATTTGTTTTTTACATTTCATATGTGACCCCTAAATATATCCCAAGCCTCATGAAATAGTTCACAATCATCCTAAATAAATCCTAAAAATTTACACTACATTTCAGTGCTCATTATCCTAGGAAAACATTTCATGAAAAAATCATTATATAGTTGTTCCCATATATTAGATATTTCATCATCCCTTTTTTGAAACAAATTAAAGAATTACCATTCAAATAAAAGGGGATAACCCTATATTTAAGTTCCTCCTCACTCAATCCTCTCAGTGTCAATTGTTGTATTAAATAATATAAGACCCCAATGATGTCAGATATTTCATCATCTATGTGATTTGCAATGTAATATCCCAGACCAATGAGAACAACAACAGCTATATGGATGAAATTTTCAAAAGTTTAGGATTTAGAAGAGATATATGTCATGGAATACAGGAATTGGGAGCCTATAATAGCTCAGAACAACATGAACCGACATTGGGTTTGATATATATCAAGTCTCACAATACAAATGTTTTCCCAAGGAGAGCCACTTCATATTGGGGAAGACAGTACATAAATATATCTAAAAAATAATGAATTTTGGGTTGTTTTACTATAGGACAGTACAATTAGACTTGTTGGGATACAAGGATGTGGGATGAGAAGGTTCAATGGATAAATAAGGGAAATTAGAGATATCAAAAAACCTAGATTTCGTTCGAGTAGTGGTTGTGTTTAACCCTTGAATTGCTTGAGACTTGGATTTTACCTTGGGCATAGTTGAATCCTCAATTCTAGCTTAGATAAGAGCTTAGATTCGATAATAAGGAGTACTGAAATTAGGCCACTTCGTGAGAGAGATTTAGATATCACAACTGGTTCATGATGGTTGGGGTTATTAAAATAGTTCATTACACTTTTATCAGTGCTTAAAAAAGTTCTTATAAAGATACCTTTTTGCAGTGTTAAGTTAATAAGTGATGATAAAATTAACCTTTACTAGTACTTTTTTAGTGCTGATAAATACTTATAATACTTTATTTTAAAAAAATAATACTTTCAAGAAAATTATAATTATTATATATAATTACAATAATTATAATAATAATTTTTATGAAATATTAATTTTATAATTCTTTAAAGATATAATTATTTATTTATAATTATATAAATACTTTTTTTGAAAAATAATATTCATTTCATTATATATATTTATATAATTATCTATATAAACATAGTAAACGTATTCATTATTTAAATAAATTTATTATAAATTTATAATTATTTATTCATAATTATATAAATAATTTTTAAACATATACTATTTATTAATATATAATTATAAATGTATAAAAATTTTAAATATAAATATTAATTTATATTAATTTATAAATATTTTTTTAAAATGTATTTTTTAAATTATTAAGGAATATTTAATCTTACGTTCATGTATGTTAAAAATGAGTACAATATTGAAAATTTGGATAAGTTTGATTAATATAAATCCTTAAAAAATGGATATATATTGAAATAAAGGTGAATACAAATTGAAAATATTAGAGCATACTAAATAAATATATATAAAATAAGTAATATAAATTGATTAAATTATAAAAAAAATATTTGTGTGTGTGTTTGTATATAAAAATTCATTAATTACAAATATTAGAAATCAATGTAAAATGTTTGATCTATGATATAAATTGAAAAATCAAAGGACATTCAATTATGTCAATTACTCGATGCAATTAGCCATTATTATTTATTCATATTAATTTATAATTATAAACCATTATTCACTAAATGTATTACTATTTAATGTAAATCATAGATAATATTTTGTATTATATTAATTATATTTGTATACATTAATGTATATATATATATAATATATATAATATTTACTATCATTATCAATAATCATCTAATCAATAAAATGTTTAATATTTTTCTCAATTTACTTTTTTTTTATTTTAAATTTGTTTAGTTTTCATTTTTCATATATCTATATATTTAATAAATACTATTTATTAGTATTTATAATTTATATATAGTATAATTAATTTATTAATTTTATCAATAATTATTAAATTACTAAAACTTTCAATTTTTTTAATAAACTCAATTTTATTTTTTATTTATTTAATTATTTATTTTTATTTATTCAGACCTTTATTAGTGCTAAAAAAGCACTAGTAAAGGATTCCTTTATGAGCGTTAAAAATAAAACACCAATAAAGGGTACCCTTTATCAGTGCTAAAAAAGTGCTGATTAAAGGTACCCTTTATCATCTCTAAAAATAATGCACTGATACTGGGTACCCATTATCAACGCTAAAAATAATACAATTATACAAAGACCATTTATGAGTGCTAAAAAAAGCACTGATAAAGGGTTAAATTTATCAAACCTTCATTTTGCGCTGATAAATATGCCACTTATCAACACTTTTTTCTAGTGCTGATAAATACCAGTACTATTAAATACCCGTCTTGTAATAGTGACCCCTTTAATTATTTTTATATCATGGTTATATAATTAACTATAACCTTATGAACCGATGTCATTAGTTCTTCCATTACAACCTTTCAAGGTTAGAAATGATGATAGATTTATAGTTTATATATGATATATATTATATTTAAACATCTTCATTATTATTTAATTAATATAAAACACATACCTTCATGTGTTCATTTTTTAGGAATACGATAACATCATTTGTGTGCGTGTGAACTACCACATCCTCAAAGCAATGTGAATTGTTTACGCTTTACATAGAATTTATTTAGGATTATTTTAATTAAAATGTGATATATATGACTAAAAAATTATACTAGAATAATAATATACATATATATCATTTAATTGTCTTTCTTTAATATGATAATTAATTGGAAGCTGCGTTCATGCAAACTTATATCCTACCATTTCCATAAATGGTGCATTTCATTTCCTATCACAAAATTTTATAGATAACTATAAATATATATATAATGAATATATATGATATTTAAATCTTGTTTTACCTTTTGGCGATAATTTAATCATGGTCTAAATAATATGAAAAAGAATAACAAGTCAAAATACACCTGAAAAACTCTACAATTGACACCCAAAATAGTGAAAATAATGAAATATTTTTAAAAAATAAGTAATAAGATATTATAAAAAATCATATATTATATTTTAAATATGATTATGGTTATATTATAAGTTAATAATATGATTAAATCAATTATACATGAGTTTATATGACATTCAACCAAAAGGGAGCGTAAGGTAAGGTTTTTCGTCTCAATTTCATTTCATTATGGTATATTGTATTATTATTCACCTAATTTCATTTATATGGTGTGTATAATGAATATTTACATATAATATCCGGAAAAATTAATTATTAATGGAATTTTATGTTTCAATTTGAATAATTTCATCTAGGGTTATTTGACTAATAAGTTACCAAGTGGTGAACAATTTCATAACCCAATTCCTTTCATTGTGTTATATTACTTCCTCGTTGTTGTTAATGTTCTAATATTATGTATTTAATGACTTTTTACTATTTATTGATGTATTTACACTTGTTTTATGCATATTTATATTTCATAGACATATTTTTTTAATTGATTAATTCTCACTTCAATGTTATGATAATTTTCAGGGTTTATTTCACAATATTATTCAAATCGAGATTTTTTATTCTTGAATTTCAATTAAAAGAGTTTATTTTATAAATGTTATATAAATCCTTTAATTTTTTTCTCATATTTTCATTAATGATAATTTTCAATTAACGATACCATTTTTTCACTATTTTTTTCTCAAAATCTTTTAGAATTTTTTTTTTCAGAAAACCTAACTTTATTTTTATCTTCGGTCAAGAATATAATTTATTTTATAACAATTTTTTATAAAAATGTTTTAAAAATGTTTTTAAACTCTTGAAAATGTTTTATTAAATGAGTTTTCAATTTTTTTTTGAAATAAATCTTCTTTTCATTTCCCAAACAACGCACCTTTCTAACCTTTTTACAGTGCAAAAGGAATGTACCTTTGACATTGTACAACATGTATAGATTTACCCATCATCATTTATTTGAAGCTTCCTTTGAATGTTTTAATGATTTATTTTTAATGAAAATTATTCTAAATGTAATTTTCAAAGAAAATTATTTTCATATTTTTTTCAAGATTAAAAGGATATTTTCCTCAATAATGTTTGGAAATGATATTTTTATAGTATTTTTATTCATCAATGACAATTTTTTTTACTCCACCTAGGATATGTTGTATTGATACTATATTTATTCTTCCTCTAGATAGTTTATGATTTATTTGGCTAAAAATAGTATTGAAATTCACTTCTTTGATTCATTTTTGTATTCCCCTTGAAATATTCACTTCCCTATGATTATTGAACATTAAATTTCCCTAAATTATCTATACCATTTATCATGGATATAATAATTTTTTAAATCATATACTATTTTTATATAGAGTGCTTAATTTGACAATTATTAGATTATATAGGGAAATATTGATAAATATGTATTCTTTACTCAATACACATATTTGACAAAGTACATTATTTATGAATTAAATATATTATTTGATATATAAGGAATGATTTGGACAAGAAAGATATGGGTTGGGGATTGGTTAATGTAAGCCCCTCGATGAACTGGTAGTCTCATAGGACAAATATGTTGTCTACCCTCGTCTAATGGGTTTTTACCCAATATGTTTTAACCTTTCTGGAGGAGACATCTTAATGGTAATGGTATCATGTGTCTAGGAAACTTGAAATATGATAATTAAGTATTTCCTACATTAAAAATTCAATTATTTTTATCCATGATATTTTCACTATGAAAAAAATATATGGATACATTTAATTCTCTATATATTGATTAAATGACATGTGTTTTAAGTTATTTACCTTGATATATTTATTATTCACTTTCTTCTTAGTTTATTATTTTCATGGAATGAGTGTTAAATTATTTACCTTGAAAAATTTATCATGTTAATTGATTTATTATTGATTCTATTAGACTTTACCCTTACTAATAATTTTAGCTCACCATTATTTTTTTCCTTTCCCCCATATTCCATGAAGTTTTCTAAGAAAGATATGTAATTTTATCCTAAATGGAATAAAGTTATTCCAAAAAAATTATGTTTTAATTTGTTTGTTCATTTGTAATACAAGACTCATGTATGTATCTAGTTTACCAATATTACTAAACTATTTAGTCCTTTGGGATTTTATTTCCTTGTATATTATGCTAATATAATGGTAGTAGGCACTAGATCTGGGATGCTATGGTCAGGGTTCTACAGTTGGTATCAAATGAAGTTTAGTAGAAAACTTGGGAACTAGATTTAGGAAAATATATATTTTAGAACATAACCATAAGATAGATCTTGAGGATATATATACAATAACATCTTAATGTTTTGGTAAGGTATAGATTACATGGGTATTCCTAGCAGTACAACCCTACATGGATACTATAAGTGGATGAAGCTCTGGTATAAAAGTACCTTGGGTTGACAACCCTAAAAATTATGTATTAAGTTAGACTAGATTAAGAAGTGGTGCATGACAACAGGCTTTTCTACACACCTGGTTTGACACTCCCAGGAGATATTGTAATGTCTCTTACTTTCCATGTGTTTGTAAAAAATATAATATGGAATTATTACAAGACCCAACCTTTCGATGACATGAAATTCTAAGGCCTGGTGAGCCTGGAATGGTAGTTTGAACTTTTTTAAGTTATGTGAGTTGGAGGGTGTGTGTGGTTGTGGTAGTCTCCAAAAGGATGCTTGGATTAAAAATCCAAGGGCACCGTTGTGTCCAAGACGACACCTTTACCTAAGAACGGGCCTAACTTTGACCAGCATAGTTTGGGGGAAAAAAGTTAATTTTCATACGTTTTTAGTAAAATAAAATAAAATAAAATAAAATAAATCAAAAAGTTTATTCTATTTTATTTGGAAACATTCACTTCAGCACAATGACGGGGGAATTTTTTTAATAATTAATGCCACACCATTATGACTCAGAAACAACAACTTTGACTCATTAATGTCACCACATAACGGAATGCTGGAACTCATTCCTTCATTTTAATGGGTTAATCGAATGTGAGAAGTGGGGAGAAATAGAGAGAAACTCTATGGAATTATTAAATCTATAGAGAGAAATCTCGACAATGAACGATGACAAATCAAAGTGTGAATCGCTACACCAACTGAGTTGAAGTATCTCAACGACGATGATAGCCCAATCCCTTCATCAGTGATCGATCCCTTCTCAAGGTATGGTTTGTGTTTTAAATTGTTTCTTCCCTGTTCTTTAATTAAACGATGAACGTGGACCAACCCATGAACTAGTGGGACCACACTTCATGCCTTCGTGAGGGAGGGTTATCATTTTTCAGTTTTCTTTTGGGGTTTTAATTCAGGATTTGATCTCATGTTAGTTTTTTATTTCTTTTGATTCACTTGTGAATCCTATTAACAGGAGAGGATTGACTCCGTGATGAATGATGGAAAAGGTGTGTTCCTCCTTTGTTCATTGAATCTCTTCCTTCTTTTTAACCACGTGTTCTTCAAGTTATTTTCAGGGTTATGAACAATGGATCTTTGAGCGTCCTTTACACAACACAACGATCTTAAAATTGACATTAGACACCATGAAGACTCAATAGAGGGGAGATGATGAGTGCAACAGAAAAATTGACATTGTCACGACCCGTACCCAGGGCCCGTGCCATGACTACCCCAAGCCCGCTTTCCATAGGCCAGGGGCTGGAGACTAGAATCAAAGGCGTAAATCCCTATGCTGGGAAGGCATTGCCTTTAAGAAAGTAAACAAAAAAAACATAGTACGCAACTGAAGTAACCACTAAGTAATAATGTATACAAAAGTGATTTCTAAAAGGAAAAGGGGCCAGAAATACGACCCCAACAGTAAGTATAGTACAACTGAAAAACTAGTACAACTAAAAAGCCTGTACAACTGCAGTAAAGTAAAACAACAACAACTGAGTCGTCCTCTGGGAACCCCACCTGAAGGGTGGGTAAAAATTTCCTCCTCTACACATTAGGTCTATCCGTCTGCTCTGTGTACGTCTTGCCAAGTGGTCCACCTCTGGGTACCGTCCAACTCTACAAGTCTCCACCTCAATCAATGTTGTCCATCGTCTTCATCCAACACAACTAAGTGCGGGCATAGCCCGTGCAGGGGTGAGTATACGATACTCAGTAGGGACCCCGAGACCCAGAAGGTCTCCCAGAATCCACGAAGGATAAACTGTAGAAGAAAGATACAACCACGAAGTATCAATGAACCCTACTTAGGTATATGCCCATACATATACCTAAGTTATCAATCTCAGTTCGTCTACAACTCTCGATCCCATGCCCAACCCGGTCCACACAGGAAAGAAGTAAATCACATCGATGATAATGATTGAAAGTCAAGACTCATCTCACATAGGTATACATCTTTCGTATAGCGATAGAGATGATCAGATGTAGTCACTGATTCATCTAAGCTGTCGGACCCACACAGGATACAAGACCAGCTAAGCTGTCGGACCCACACAAGATACAAGACCAGCTACTCTGTTGGACCCACACAGGATACAAGTATAGAGGTCAATACTACCAGACCCACCCAGGATACAAGAACAATAGTCATCACCATCGAACGCACAGAGGATCCCAGTACGGTAGTCGTCATTGTTGAACCCACATAGGATTCCAGTACAGTAGTTGATGCATTCGCAACCAGCTCTAGGGTTCCCGCACACAGCACGCTCGATTCCGGGAGGGTCTACTCCTTGAGAAAAGTGGGTAGATACATAAAATTTCATGAAGTCCAGAGTTAATGTATCCCGAAGTTCCGTCTCATCAATAGGAACCCAATGCAATAGACGATGTGTCAATCGGACACCCGGTCTGAGAGTTATTGGCTTTTCCATTCCAGGGGTCCAGTTAGAATTACGTTCGTTCCAAACCCAGACGTTTTCCAAATTTGTCCAAAACTCACTTAGAGTATCTCAAAAGGACCTCCTCATCATAAGGGTCTCAGTGCCGTAGACAGCGCGTCGATCGAATGCACGGTCAAGAAGTTATTCGCATTTAAGTGAAATGGGCCTGACCCGTCAAGCCCGGTGGGCTGGAGGGTCGGCCCATCCTAGCTCGGTGGGTCCGACCCGGCTAAGGGGTCGACCCGACCCGATGGGTCGTGGCCCAGCCCACGGCCGGCCGCGGCTCGTCTAGATGGATGAGTGGATTGGGGGGCGCGGCCCCCGGTTTTCGGAAATGGCGGTGCCGAGCTGCACCACCCCTCATATCCGGCCGGCCGAAGACAGCTGGTATTCTCTAGCACGAGAAGCCCGCATAGGCAGGCTGCTGTTCTCCCAAGTGGAACCTTCGGGTTCCACAACCTTCTTAAACCCGGCCGATCATCTGCAGGTCGATTTTCCCACCGAAGCGACCCGCGTTCCTCCAGCCGGTAGGCTTTAGCCGGTGGGATCTTCCAACCTGGCCGGTCGAGGGACCGATCGGTTCTTCCTCAGCCGAGCGGCCCATGGATTCAGGCCGCGGTCTCCTCCGCACGCACGACACCTGGTGCGGCGGTCCTCTAACGGGTTGGCGCGTGGCCACCATTTCCACCGCTGCCCTCGATTGTCTCCACCTTTTCCATTAACTCCTCCATCATGAATAAGAATAAGGATCAACAGAGGTTCATCGGTCCATGTTTGTTTGGAACGCTCCCTCTGCATTAAGTGATAGAAAATGTCCTAAGATAATCCAATAAATTGAACGAAGAACAAGTTACAAATTATTCTCTTAAAATTATACAAACCCCTGCCTCGATTTCAAGAATGGTGCACATCAACGAGCTGTGGGAGACATGCGTTGCGGAGGTCGGTCATCAAAGAATATGGACGTCAATTCCGTTGACGTTGGGGTGCGTCTGAAGAGGGTGCATCATTGGAGAAGTTCTTAGTGTTCTTCATCGGAGATGTTCTTCATGGAAGAACGGTGTTCTTCGTCAAGATAAGAACTCTATTCTTCTAATTCTCCCCAACACAACAAGTGCCAAACAAAATAATAGCTTCAACTATTATTTTATTCCCACATGTTTTTCAAAATTCAAACACTTAAATTAATTAATTAATTTTTGGAGTTCAAATAATTAATTCAAGGTGTTGTCTTATTAATGAAAACAAGTGGGAGGTGGAGAGGCTCCACCATAATTAAAGGAAAAGGTGGAAAATTAATTAATGGGAGATAAAGGGTAGTTAATGGGGAGTTGAAGGGTTATGGATCGTGTGGGGCCCACCAATCTTATCCTCCCATGGGAGGTTATGTGTGGTGTGGGCCCCGCCTTCAACTCCTCATTGGAGGAAAAATAACCACCACTAAAAATAAAATTGTGCAAAATAACAATTTTATTTAATTTGATGCGAATCTCGAAAATTAACATTCAACCTGTAAAAAATGCAACTGTATTAAAAGTCCCTTTTAGCGAATACCAGCGCTGCAAGTTCATCAGTGTCCTCAGATTTCAATTCCGAGCACCGGTTTAAAAGATAGAAAAACCCGCACGTACATTAACTGAACGTACCCGAAAAAAACTTCCGAAATTGATTTCAGGCACACCAGGCCTCGAAATCAGGCGTCGTCAGAAACTGCAGATTGAAAAAATTCCAATGAATTTAGGAAGAAATTTTCATTGAAAATTCCGCGTCTTTACATTACCCCCACCTGAGGGATTTACGTCACCATAAAACTACAACATACACTAGGAAAAAAATGTGGGTACTGAGCACGCATCTGATCATCCCGCTCCCATGTGCTCTTCTGGAGGTTCCCGTACTACCAGCGAACGCGCACTTAAGGAGTCGATCGTCCACGCAGGACCTGCTACTATCGATCCTCAATCCCTATTTGAAACTCTACGAATTTTGCACCGTCATTGATGTCCAGATCCCCGTGGTCGATGATGTGGGACGGGTCGTGCATGTATCTCCTCAGCTGAGACACGTGGAAGACTTCATGCACCCGATGCAACTGAGGTGGAAGGGCCAGGAGGTAAGCCACCTCACCTACCCAACTGAGGACCTAAAATGGTCCAATGAAACACGGATATAACTTGCCACCCTGGCCAAATCTCCATAGACGTCGTCGAGGTGAGACCTGTAGGAAGACGTGGTCGCCATCCTCAAACTCCAGTGGTCTCCATCTCCTATCAGTATAGGACTTCTGTCTGCTCTGGGTAGTATTCATCTGCTCCTGGATGATCTGCACCTTCTCCATCGTAGCCTATACCATCTCTGGTCCTACAAGTGCTGACTCCCCTGGGTCAGTCCAGCACAGAGGTGATCTGAAGGGTCGGTCGTACAGTGCCTCGTATGGTGCCATCCCGATGGTGGAGTGGTAGCTGTTGTTGTACACAAACTCCACCAAGGTTAAGTGATCCTCCCAGCTGCGACCAAAGTCGAGGACACATGCACAGAGCATGTCCTCGAGAGTCTTAATGGTCCTCTCAGTCTGACCGTCCGTATGAGGATGGATGGAGGTGCTCAAACGAAGCTAAATCCCAAAAGCCTCCTATAACCCCTTCCATAGCCGAGAAGTGAAACGAGCATCTCAATCGGAGATGATAGTCAATGGTACACCATGAAGTAATACGATCTCTTGAATATAGAGGCGTCCCAAGCTCTCTATTGAGCCCTGCTCTCTAATCGGTATGAAGTGGGCCGACTTGGTGAGTCAGTCTACGATCACCCAGATAGAGTCGTGTCCTCGGGATGTACGTGGAAGCCTCATCAAGAGATCCATGGATATCCCATCACACTTCCATTCTGGGACCTCTAAGGGATGTTCCAATCTTGCTGGTACCTGGTGCTCCGCCTTTACTTGCGGACAAGTGAGGCATCATGAAACGAACTCTGCTACAACCTTCTTCATACCCATCCACCAGTGCTGTCATCTGAGGTCCTGATACAGCTTCACCATAGCTGGATGTACCTCTATATGGGAAGTGTGAAACTCCCTCAACACCTCCTCTTGTAGTTCACCTGGTACCATGGTATGTCCCCTGAAGAGGATGACGTGCTCCCCTCCTTTAGAAAATCCATCAGGCTCCTGCCGTATGGATATTTGATCACATTGTGTCTCACAGTCAATGTCCCCATGTTGTGCCTCTCTAACTCATCGAAGAAGTGGAGGAGTGATTGTGAGAGACTGAAGAAAGGATGCTCCATCTCTTTCCACAAAGGATATCTACAATGCGGCTAGCTGCTATGTCACCTCTCCTAGAAGATGAATGCCCGATATCCTACTGAGAGCATCTGCTACAACATTCCCCTTCCCAGGAGTATAGACTATCTCGAAGTCATAGTCCTGGAGGAACATGAGCCTTTGTCGCTGTCTCAGGTTCAGGTCCTTCTGCGAGAAGATGTACCTGAGACTCTGGTGGTCAGAGTAGACTTTAAATCCCTCACCCATAAGATAGTGCCACCACATCTTCAAGGAAAAGACCACTGATGCTAACTCCAGGTCATGGGTAGCATAGTTCTTCTCATGCTGCCTCAACTACCGTAAACTATATATTATCATTGCTCGCTCCTGCATTAGGACACAACCGAGTCCAGTCCCCGATGCTTCGCAGTAAACTACGTACCCAACACCCTCCTCCAGTAGCCTCCAAATGGGTGCACTAGTCAATCTCTATCTCAGCTTCTGAAAGCTCTACTGGAATCTCTCTGAAAACATGAGGGGTTTCCCCTTCTTCGTCAATGCTGAAAGCGGTGCAGGAACTCTAGAGAAGTCTGGAACAAGTCTTTGATAGTATCCATCCAGACAGAATAAACTCCGCACCTCCGTCACACTCTTGCGTGGCTCCCAAGAAAGCACTGCATCGATCTTCATTGGATCCACTGCAACTACAGCATCTGAGATGATGTGTCCCAAGAAGGGAACCTATCGAATCCATAATTGGAACTTCGAGAGCTTACCGTAAATCTGGTGCTCTCGGAGTGTGTCCAGTACTACCTGCAAATGGTAAGCGTGCTCCTCCTCAGTAGTCGAGTAAATTAGTATGTCATCGATGAAGAATATGATAAATCGATCAAGGTAAGGCTGGAAGATACTGTTCATGAGACTCATGAACACTGATGGAGTGTTGGATACACCAAAGGGAATAACCAAGAACTTATAGTGGCCATACCGACACCTAAAGGCCATCTTCTGCACATCCACATCTCGAACTTTGAGCTAATGATAGCCTGACCTGAGGTCTATCTTAGAGAACCATCGTGCTCCCTTGAGATGATCAAAGAGGTCATCAATCCTTGGGAGTGAGTACTTGTTCTTCACGGTCACCTGATTCAGGCGATGGTAGTCGACACACAGTTTCAATCTCCCATCCACCTTCTTGGCGAAAAAAATCAGAGATGCCTAGGGTGAAACACTGAGTCAGATAAATCCCATTCCCTGCAAGTCCTCTAGCCGTACCCACTGCTAACGAAGCTCAACGGGAGACATCTGATATGCTGGAGTAGATATCGGTGTTGTCCCAGGGTATAGATCAATGTAGAAGTCTACCTATCTGCAAGGAGGTAATCTTGGAACATAATCATGGAAAACATCCGCATATTGATCCACCACAACAGGAAAAATCGGACTCCGCACATTAACCGCTCCAAGGATGAGACTAGCCAACTGATGTGTGATTGATTACCTCTCCTCTGCGTAAGTCCATCCTGTGATACAAAGGCTCCCTTCTCACCAGTGAAGGTGAACCTGGTCCCATCCGCATAGAAACACCACACTTTGCGCCTAATATAGTCAATATGAGCATGAAATATGGATAACCAGTCCATACCCAAGATGAAATCGTAAGGCCTCAACGCCTCTACAAGAAGATCCTAGCCGAAGCTCTCGCCTGCTAGAGTAAGCTCACACTACCGTCACTAGTGCGTAATCGTCGAGTCTGCTTCAGTAGGAGTCTCTAGCCATAAGGATCGAGCCAAAGGCTCTGTCGGAATCTCCGAGATCTGAACAAGGGCAGCGGAAATAAAATAATGACTCACACCTGTGTCTATAAGTACTGCATCATGGGTGGAGTAGAACCAGATAGTACCTCGAATCATCTCAGGTGCACCGTGGTCGTAGGCCTCGATTGCCTAGAGCTGAGGCTGACTTTGTCCTCCAGCTCCCTGTGCTCGGTGTGGACCTCCTGGTGGTGGTGGTGGTAGAGCCTCGAAATGTCGTCCACCACCCACTGCTCGGCTAACTCCTCTTCTACGTCCACCTACTCCTGACAGACCTCCACGGTCGAACCTCTTCCTCTTCCTGGGAGGTCCCTCTACTGTCTGTTGCTCGTCTTCATGGCTCATCGGGCAGTCATGAGCCATGTGGCCCTACCCGCCGCATGCAAAACACTGCCTGATCCTCACAAGACTGGCTCTATTTCGTGTGCCCCGCACAACCGAACCTGTATCCTGAGGTCACCCACCTCATGGCCTAATATGCTTAGACATCTGTGACATCTATCTACTTCCAGCTGCAGAAGACTCTTCTATGTGTCACTATATGGTGGGTCTTGCTACTAATGTATGCTCAGTGAGGAAACTCTCCACTAGAAGGGCTCTCTCCAGCACCCCCACCTGCATCGGAATACTAAGGGGAATCGTCGAAGCTCTGATCTCGTGCCTGAGTCCCTACTTGAAGGTCCGTACCTTGAAGAACGGGTCCCGTACCATATCCGTGGAGTAGTGAGAGAGGTCAGTAAACCTCACTGAGTACTGTGCTACTTTCATACTGCCCTGCTGAAGATGTAGTAACTCCTGAATCCACACCACACGAAGGGTGGCTGGAACAAACACCGAGCAGAAGAGACTCTCGAAGTCCATCTAGAGTAAAGATACCTCATCATGCACCTAGAGCATCAGGCTACACCATCTTCTTGCTGATTCATGTAGGAGGCTCACGGGAAGGATCACCCTGAGGTTGGCTGGTGTCCCTACCAATTTTAAAACTTTGATGAGATCCTCCAACTAATCCTCAACTGCCTGTGGGTCCGTCTCTCCGTGGAACCTGGGTGGCCTCTGTCACTGGAACTCATGCAACACACTCAGGCGGCGTGCACTCTCTGTTGCTGGAGTTGGTGGTATCGGTGGTCTAGTGGGTAGAGGTGCTGCTGGTACCTCCGCTGTGATGGGGCCCTGTACCGAGGCCTCGTCACTCGGTGGGCTGCCATCTCGTACGTAACTCAGAACCCTAGCTGGCTACCTTCGTGGGGCCGTCCTGAAAATAAACAGGTGCACCACGGTCAAAACAATATACCTGGTGAGCTGACTCAAAGTAATCACAATGAAAACTTTTGAAACACACAAGCAATCAGTGTTTTTGTGCACCGAGTTGGAAATCAGAGGTCAGGGTCCTGGTGTATGGATACGTTGGCCGCCGCACCAACACTGGACTCCCTGGATTGAAAAAAAACTTAATACTCTTAACACTATTTCTTCACAGAAATAATGATCAGAGTCCTCTATTCTGCGGTAGAACCGACTCCTTTGATACCAATTTTTCACGACCCGTCCTCAGGGCCCATGCCGTGACTACCCCTAGCCCGCCTTCCATAGGCCAGTGGTTGGCGACTAGCATCAAAGGCATAAATCCATAAGCCGGGAAGGCATTGCCTTTAAGAAAGTAAAAAAATGCAATAGAGTACGCAACTGAAGTAAGCACTAAGTAATACTGTATACAAAATTTAGTGCTAAAAGGAAAAGGGGCTGGAAATACAATCCCAACAGTAAGTACCTTACAACGGAAAAACTAGTACAACTGAAAAGCTAGTACAACTGCAATAATGTAAAACAGAAACTACTGAGTCGTCCTCCGGGAACCCACCTGAAGGGTGGTTATAGATGGCCTCCTCTGCACATCAGGTTCATCTATATACTCCGTGAACGTCTCTCCATGTGGTCCACGTCTGGGTACCGTCAAGCTCTACAAGTCTCTACCTCGATCAGTGCTATCCATCGTCTGCATCCATCACAATGAAGTGCGGGCATAACTCGTTTAGGGGTTAGTATATGATACTCAGTTGGGACCCCGAGACCTCAAAGGTCTCCCAGAATCCACGAAGGATAAACCACAGAAGAAAGATACAACCACAAAGTATCAACGAACCCTACTTAGGTATATGCGCATACATATACCTAAGTTATCAATCTCAGTTCGGCTCCAACTCTAGAGCCCAAGAACAACCCAGTCCACACTAGAAATAAGTCTATCACATAGATGATAATGATTGAAAGTCCAGACTCATCTCTCAAAGGTATACATCTTTCGTATAGTGATAGAGATGATCAGATGTAGTCACTGATTCATCTAAGCTATCAGACCCACACATGATACAAGACCAGCTAAGCTGTCGGACCCACACATGATACAAGACCAGCTACTCTGTCAGACCCAAACATGATACAAGTATAGAGGTCAATACTGCCAGACCCACATAGGATACAAGAACAGTATTCATCGCCGTCGAACCCACGGAGGATCCCAGTATGGTAGTCATTGCCGTCGAACCCACGGAGGATTCCTGTATAGTAGTCGACGCAGTCGCAGCCAGCTCAAGGGTTCCGGAACACAATACGCTCGATTCTGGGAGGGTACACTCCTCGAGCAAAGGGGGTTGATACATCAACTATCACAAAGTCGAGATTTGATGTATCGTGAAGTTCCTTCTCATTAATAGGAACCCAACGCAACAGACGGCGCATCAATCGGATGCCCGTTCTGAGAGTTATTGGCTTTTCCGTTCCAGGGGCCTGGTTGGAATTATGCTCGTTCCAAACCTGGCCATTTTCAAAAGTTGTCCAAAACTCACTTAGAGTATTGAAAAAGGGCCGTCTCATCATAAGGGTCCCAGTGTCACAGACGGCGCGTCGATCAGACGCACGATCAAGAAGTTATTCGAATTTAAGCGAAACAGGCCCGGCCAGTCAAGCCCGGTGGGCTGGTGGGTCGGCCTGTCCTGGATCGGCGGGTCCGACCCAGCTAAGGGGTCGGCCTGGCCCGGATGGGCGTGGCCCGGCCCGGCTGGGCATGGCCTGGCCCGCGGCTGGCCGTGGCTCGACCAAATAGCCTAGCGGATCGGGGGGCGCGGCTCCCGGTTTTCCGAAACGGCGGTGCCGATCGGCGCCGAACCTCCTGTCCGGCCTGCCAAAGCCAACTGGTCTTCTCTGGCATGAGTAGCCCACACAGGAGGGCCACTGTTCTCCCATGTGGCACCTTCGGGTGCCACGACCTTCTTCATCCCGGTCACCGTCTGCCGACCGGTTCACCCGCCGAAGAGGCCCGCGGAAGCGCGTGCCATGGTTCTCCAGCGAGCCGACTTTAGCCGACCGGTTCTTCTAGCCTGGCCGGTTATTCTTCGGCTGAGGGGCCCGAAAATGCAGGTCGCGGTCTCCTCCGCCCGCACAGAACCCGGTGTCACGGTCCTCTAAGGGGCCGGCGCGCGGCCGCAGTTGTTGTCGCCGCCTTCGGTCATCGCCACCTTTTCCATCACCACCTCCATCATGAATAAGAACATGGATCAATGGAGGGTCGTCGAGCCATGTTCGTTCGGCCCGTGCCCTCCACGTTAAGTGATAGAAAATGGCCGAAGATAATCCAAGAAATTCAACGAAGAATGGGGTACAAATTATTCACATAAAATTATACAAACCCCTACCTCGATTTCAAGAACAGTGCATGTTAACAATCCATGGAAGACGAGCGTTGCAGAGGTCAGGCATCGCAGAATACGGAGTTTGATTCCATTGACGTCGGGGTTCATCCGAAGAGGGTGCGTTGTTGGAGAATTTTTTTGCGTTCTTCATCGGAGATGTTCTTCGGGGAAGAACGATGTTTTTCGTCAAGAGAAGAACTCTATTCTTATAATTCTCCAGAGCCTCCCCAACACAACAGGTGCCAAACAAAATAATAGCTTCGACTATTATTTTATTCCCACATGTTTTTCAAAATTAAAACACTTAAATTAATTAATTAATTTGTGGAGTTCAAATAATTAATTCAAGGTGTTGTCATAATAATGTCAACAAGTGATAGGTGGAGAGGCTCCACCATAATTAAAGGTAAAGGTGGAAAATTAATTAAGGGGAGATAAAGGGGAGTTAATGTGGAGTTGAAGGGTTAGGGCTCGTGTGGGCCCCACCACTCTTATCCTGCCACGGGAGGTTATGTGGGGTGTGGGCCCCACCTTCAACCCCTCTTTGGAGGAAAAATAACCACCACTAAAAATAGACTTGTGAAAAATCAAAATTCTATTTAATTTTCTACGAATCCCCATAATTAACTTTCAACCTGTACAAAATGAAACTATGATAAATGTTACCTTAAGTGAATACCAGCAATGCAAGTTCATCGGTTTCCTCATATGTCAATTCTGAGCATCGGTTCAAAAGACTGAAAAACCCGCACATACATTTACTGAATGTA
Organism: Viscum album; assembly: GCA_963277665.1. Taxonomy (NCBI): domain Eukaryota; kingdom Viridiplantae; phylum Streptophyta; class Magnoliopsida; order Santalales; family Viscaceae; genus Viscum; species Viscum album. Next base: position 823,433,792 of record OY728123.1, read on the forward strand.
CACAAACAAAACGTCAGAAATTGATTCAGGGCACACCGGGTGTCGGAAACCAATACTGTCAGAAACTGTGGATTCGAAAAATTCCAAAGAATGTAAGAAAAATATTTCCTTGAAAATTCAGGGACTTTACAGACATGGTTCAGAATAAATATTTCTTCAACTATTCTTCGCACAGATGATCAAATCCAGTTTTTGGGGTCGATCAAACCCCCAAAACCTCCCGAAGCATTGATAGCATGATAGGGAGACATTGGATTTTGAATTTTGGGGAAAATGGATCATTGGATCGAGGATCATATCATCTCCCGAGGTGCGACGATGAAGGTTCGTGATTCTGAAAATTTCTAGAACACATGGCGCGTATCCCGAAGAACACGGCGTGTGGGTCCGACTAAGTAGCGACTAGGGTTACATGGTAGTGAGGCGATGAAATGACGTTTTTACCAAATAACATGACAAGTGGGTCCTTATGTGGGACTAAACATGTATCCTAGGAGATACACGAACATGGGGTGGTGTACACGGCCGTGTAATCCACCACATGACCATACGAGGCCCGTAAGGCGGTTCACCCCATGTTCCAATTACACGGGTCAACATACATGGGTTGAGGCCATGTACGGGCACATGGCCAACATATATGGAGCGGACTCTAGATACTTTGACACGACATGTGATCCTTCCTACACGCCGTGTAGTGGCGTTTTACATGACATGCCATACGATTCAATCCATTGTACACTGGCATTAACCGGGGTCAGAAGACATAGCGTGTGACATTTCTATACGCCGTGTACTTCTCAGTACATGGCTTGATCTTCTTGTCCACCATTTCTTAGACATGTTCCATTGTGGTTAGTGCCCCTTTTTTCATTACTTTAAAGGCCAGGTATCATTTCCATTCACAGGAGTATGATCCCTTTAGTAAGAATTTTAGAGATAGAGTCCGATATCTCTCTGAGAGGCCCGGAGCGAGACCCTATATCCATTCTTGACCCTAGGTAGATTCGGGTATCGACGTGACCATTCCCATAGGACGATGATCCTCTACTTTGTAGTTGAATCTGAATGGATTGTGGTATCCTCCAAGGCCTTGATAGTGATCCTCCTCTGTGTATCGTGATACTTTCCACTCATGAGTGTGTTCTCCTGGAAGGAGTGTATCTATCTCTCGTGATCCTTCTTGACAAATAGTACTTCCCAGATGGATGACATCAGATCTATCAGACTCGTGGGGTGAGTTCTCCCAGACGAGTGCTTCATAGAACCTTCGAACTGAATCCCTAGCGATAGTATGTAGTTATGCGATTTGTCTCCAGACTATGGGTCTGGTGTTCGAGTATATCTGGATGTGTTTCTCATGTTATATGTTCAGTAGAGATATACTGTTTAGAGCTGACTGTACTTTTCCTTTGTGAATTGCTTTGTGGTTTTCATGGTCCTCTACTGAGTATTGATATAGTCACCCCACATGGGATTTGCCCATATGTGTCAGGTCTTGTATAGACAAGCGACCTTTTGATAGAGTCCAGGGCGGACCAGTACCAGTCTGAGCTTTCTGAGTTCTCTACAAGACGAGGTGTTCCTACGACTATGAGTATCAGTCCCAATACCTCTTTGTGTTTACATTTTGGACTTATAGTTTGCAGACTCTCCTATTTTTGGTTGTCTGGTATTCTGGCCTAGTTTACTTTCCACACTTTACTTTAATTGTACTCTATTGGTTGGGTTTAGTTTTATGCATGCATTTAGTTCCATAGTGGTTTTTATATTTCAGCATTTGTGGGATTAGAGATGTGTGCGTGTATATTGGTACTTAGGAAATACCTCCCATGTTTGTAACATGCCTAATCAGTGCTAGTCACCATCGCCTGGCCTATTAGAGGTGAGATTGGGGAGTCGCGGTGTGGACCCCATTGGGATGGGTCGTGACAGAGTGGTATCAGAGGTGATCAATTCAACATTAGGACTACAGTATGTGAGATTGGTTTGGGGCAACAATGTTATATGTTTTGATATCGAATTTCAGGCTAGAGAATCTAGTGTTGGTGCAAGTGACCGACGTATCCATACACTCTGACTCTGATAACCTGATTTTTGAATCGGTACATGAAAAAATCAGTTGCGAGGAAGTAAAATAATGGTACATTCATTATATAGAAATGGGTTATGTTTTCCATGTCCTTTGTGTCAGCTATCCAGATATAGGAATGGGTTATGTTTTCCTGAGACAGAGACCCCTCAGGTTCAAAGGTGAGCTCGACCCTCAGGTGGCTAAGGACTAGCTTGAGGCGGTGACTAGAGTTTCCCATCTAGTGAGGACACCGGAGGACCAGATGGTGATCCTAGTAGTGAGCCTTCTTTAGGGTTCAGTGGGATACGGTGATGTCTGACCACACAGACTCACAACAAGGAGAATCTTTTGTGGATGGAGTTTTAGAAACCCTTTAGGGAGGAGTTCTCTCCAGTTATGCTGAGAGCGGTGTGTATCTCGGAGATTCTTCAGCTCCAACAGGGTAGTTTTACGATGGATGACTATTCATCTTGATTCTCCAACCTCGCTAGGTACACGATAGATATGGTCAGGGATCAGTACTTCAGATATCGGATCTTCGAGCGAGGTCTACAATGGAACATCCAAGCTAGTGTCATGACTCTATGCATTTCAACTTACACTAGAGTGCTTGAGTGGGACTTAGTGATCAAGAGGTTCTTGGGAGAGCATAGGCAGCTGACGACAGTTAGCAGCAGGCAGACAGGTGCAGAGTCCTCAACAGTAGGGAGATGATATCAGGCATAGGGATCAGGATGTGGGAGATGTCATAGGAGGACCCAAGATACATGATCGACAATCCAGGGCTCACAGGATGGATCTTGTCAGCCTAGGGAGAGGTGATGTTACTCATGTGATAGTTGAGGACATCTCACTAGAGACTGTTGATTAGTCACTGAAAGTGGCTAATATTCATTTTTAATATATTTAAATTAATTGTTCCAAAGTCTATAAACATTGTTTTTAGTGCATTACATAAATAGAACTTCATTTCTAATCTAAAATGCAATTCTTGTTTAAAATGCAAATTTGGGCCCAATGATTAATTTGTTTGTGTACAACATTATATTCATTTTATGAATTTTAAATTTTGGTATATGATTGATCACTATGTTTGGAACATTTTATCTTTTATGTCCGATGGATGAATACCAAGGTAAGATGAAGAATTTGGCACCCGAATGCAGAAATTTGCTGGAGAAAGCATAATGGGCCTAAGGCCCATCAAACAAATGTGGGGCTCACAAAACAAGCCCAATGAAGCTCAAATTTATAAAGTAGAAAGATAAAAATATGAGGATCATTTTATTTAACTGTGGCCGGAGCTAATTCTGAAATTTGGATGATGATAAAGGGATATGAAGCTGAGATTTAAATGGTGGACCCGACATTAATTCACATAAAGTCATCCCACCATTTCGACCATAACTTCTAAACGGATAGGCCAAATGTCCTGAAATTATTACATCGGATAGAGGGGACATGGAAGAAGATAGTTTTCTTCTACGACCCTCAATATTCGGCCTCCATCAATTAAATATTCGAACGTCAAAATGGTGGACGAATCTGGACAGTTTTCCGGGTCAACTTCGAAACGTCAATTTCCTTTTGATTATTGACCCTCGTTTTGACTCTATTAATTGTTGGGGGGTGAATTGATTGTGGGGGGTGGACCTAAGGCTCCTAATATTCCTATATAAGGAGATTGAGGTGAAGGTAATTATCATCTAATATTTTTCCTGTGAATCCAGGTTTTTCTTTCAATTGTAATTTCGCGCTTTCGTTTTGTAATGGCATCGTCAATTTCTCTAATGCATGTTTTTCATTCACATTTAGTATTTTAATAAAATTTATTCTTCTTCACTTTTTATTTTCCTTTTATTCACACATTGATACTGTTGAATCGAAGTGTGAATTTATCCACACCCGCACTTGTGAATTCATCACACAACGGTGGAGTGTTCATTTTGATTAATGTTTTTCTTCTTCAATCTCGCTTCTTTAAGTCAACTACCCGCTTACATTGATAGAATAGCATCAATGGAGGGATAAAATTTTATGGGTTGATCCTAGGGAGTTTCATGGGATGGATTGAATGTTATTTGATGTTCTTAAATTTGTTCTTTATTTTAAGAGTTCCTTTCTTCGATTTATCTTCTTCTTTGTCTTCATCGACTTTAACGACGACACATTTTGAGTGCTAGTACGATCCAATTCCATGGAGTGCTCATTTAATTGATCCTCTAAGTGAATTGGTGATTAGACTTGAAATTTTGTATGGATTAAATCGGAGAATTATATTGAGGAATTATTTCATTTAATGGATACCTCTTGAACTGATGAATAGAAAATCAAATGAAAAAGAAATACATCCAATCAAGCCCAAGAGACAACCTAGGATCAACTCACCTTAATTAGTTGTTTTAATTAAAGTAATTTTATTGGTTTTGTTCTTTAAATTAAATAAATATTTCTTCAAATCAATCAACACCGTAGTTGGCCACTGCATAGCCAATCCCGCATCTAATCAAAGTGTCTCAAGGTTTCTTCTTCGGTCCCTATGGATTCGATACCTACTTGTACTTCAATGACCGCTTTTAACAGTAGGGTAAATTTGGGCGCAACCAAATTTTGGCGCCATTGCCGGGGACCCAAGTAAGTTTTCTTAGACACCCACCTTCTATTCTCACCTAACATCTTTTTTCTCACCTATATTTCTCTTTTCTTTTCCCCTTTTTGTTTTCGTGTGTCCAAAAAAAAATCAAAATCAAAATTTCATTCAACTCCAATGGAGTATCATCAACAATTTCCTTTCATAAACTCGGGATGGAATCAAATAGGAAATCAACAATGGGAATGCCCTCAGATAGAAAATTACTTTGATCCACACTTGAATGATTACCCCACACCCGATAATATGAACAATCAATGGGATGTTGAATGTTTAAAAGATCAATTTACATACCTATCAAGAATGATTGAAAAGATAAATAATGAGGAAGTCCATGATGTACAAACATATACCAACCCTAATCCTGAAAAACTTCTTGAATAATTGTGTGAACAAATGGATAAAATGAATTCTGATGTTTCATCTTTCAGATTAGAATTACAAAGCTTTAAGACTTTTGAGGAACCCATTCCCACCCAAGATGTTCTTTCCTCATCATTGATAGATGAATATTTTATCCCAAAAACCTCTCATGAATTGAAAAAAGAACTAACATTTGGATATGGGATAATTGAACAAGATTAAGGAAATGTTGAAGGGTATTTAAATCAGGAGGAAATTAATTTTTTGGATTCACAAGGGGAAAATTTGTCTTCATGGATTGAGTGTTCAGAATATTTCTCCAATAACATTTTTTTAGAATCACCGATCATTGAACCATTGGGAGATATAATGAATAGTGATCCCATACACACTTCTGATATTCAACTGGACAATTTTCAGGATGAATCTTATTTTCAAAATGAACCAATTATTTCTAAATGTTTTGGAGGAGAAACTGATTTTGATTTAATTTGTCAATCCCCTTTAGAAAGTTTCAATAAACCCGAGCTCAAAATTATTTTACTTTCTTCCAAACTCAAGAATCCCACTATAGGAGATAAGAAAGACCTTTTATTTGTAGTTCATTATTCTCAAGAAACCAATAATGTTGGAATGGTACTTGATGTCTTAGGAAAGACTAGAAATTCAACTCAATCAACCATTACCAAATTTCCTTGGACTTCAACACTCATTATTGACCATGGGATTTCACATGAATAAAATTATAAAAAAATAAATCTAAATCAAGTTGAAGTGGACAGAAATGGGGTCCTAAAAATGTTGAAAGTTGGAATTGGATAAGTTGGGGGGTACAAGTCGAGCCAACGACGTTAAACAAAAGCGCTGCATGGGAGGAAACCCATGGTTTTCATGTTTCCAATCATTTTGAATCATTTTATTTTTCATATAACAAATTACCATAAGTTGTTGACCTGTTCTTCTTTTATGAGTAAGGATGGGTATGAAAGAGGAGCGCCATATTCATCCGTGTCACGCGGTGTGATCCCTGAGTAATACCTTACCCATAAAATATAAAGAAGACAATGTATCATCAGTTTATTTTGTTTTGTTTTATTTTTATGTTTTTATAGGTTAAAAAAAATAAAAGGACACGTCGTAAGGAAAATACATTCACCACCATCCAAGACACTGAGACTCAAATCTAGGATTGAAGGGAGACTATGGCATGCACTATCATCATCAACCACTAGGTGACTTAATTGCATGATTATCATTTTAAATTTCTTCTTTGAACTCCTCTCCTACCCCCTTCTAACTTTTATTTTCTTTAAACACTGGGGATAGTGTTATTCTAAGTTGGGGGGGATAAAAAATGATTTTTTTTCAATAAGAACATGTATGGAAAGAAAAAATTCCATTAACCTTGAACATGATAACACACATTGCAAACTCTGAAACTGGATATCGAAAATTTTGGATGCTTTGATTCTGATTTTAATGCAAGTTTAAGTTCATGAGCATAGTTTTTGGAAAGTGCGGTTGTCTAATGTGATTTTTCATAGTTTACATTTTCATACACTTAATAAAAATTCCACAATGCACGTCTACTGGATCGTGGGTGTAAATTTGAGTTCTTGGGTCCTATTTATTATAGCATAGGGTTCTGGGGTCACTTTTAGTTTAATTTGAGTATCTAAAAAAACAACAAAAAAAAAAATTAAATTAAAAAAATAATAATGAACACATAGTGCAATGTTTTTTACAAATGTGTGGTGTCCGGCACTTGGGGATCATGACTCTATAGTTGTCTTGCCCAGAGTTAGGCTTTATATCTCTATTGTAGAGAATGGAATTGACAATATGTGTGGCGTCCGGGACTTGGGGATCATGACTCCATAGATGTCTTGCCCAGAGTTAGTCTTTTCATATCTATTGTGGATAAAAAAATCATAAAAAAAATCAAAAAAAATGGATACTCATATTAAGGTTTAATGTGATTCCCACCTAGCGCTTCCATTTTTTCCCATTGAATAATAAAATGGGCCCCATATATTTTGTGATGCACAACACTTTATCATGCTTAATTGAAGTTGGATGAAATGTGGCGATGAATTTGAACAATGGAATGGGCTAGGGCTTGGGATATGCTTATGGACCTAGCTTGTTTTAAATGATTTTTATGGGTTCCATAATTTTTTTTGGTATGAGATATTTGGGTGAGAAATGTGTATTAAAATGTTTTTGGAAAAGGGGATTTGAATTTCATTTTTGTAATTTATTTTTCTCGGGACTAGCAAAACTCATGTTGGGGGGTGTGATTAGTCACTGAAAGTGGCTAATATTCATTGTTAATATCTTTAAATTAATTGTTCCAAAGTCTATAAACATTTTTTTTAGTGCATTATATAAATAGAACTTCATCTCTCATCTAAAATGCAATTCTTGTTTAAAATTAAAATTTGGTCCCAATCATTAATTTTTTTGTGTACAACATTATATTCATTTTCTAAATTTGATGTTTTGGGATATGATTTATCACTTTGTTTGGAACATTTTATCTTTTAGGTCCGATGCATGAATCCCAAGGGAAGATGAAGAATTTTGCGCCCGAATGCAGACATTTGCTGGGGAAAGTATAATGGGCCTAAGGCCCATCAAACAAATGTGGGGCTCACAAAGCAAGCCCACTAAAGCTCAAATTTATACAGTAGAAATAAAAAAATATTAGGATCATTTTATTCAACTGTGGCCGGATCTAATTCTGAAATTTTCATGATGATAAAGGGATCTGAAGCTGAGATTTAAATGGTGGACCCGACATTAATGCACATAAAGTCATCCCACCATTTCGACCATAACTTCTAAACGGATAATCCAAATGTCCTGAAAGTTTTACATCCGATAGCGGAGACATGGAATAAGATATTTTTCTTCTATGACCCCTCAAGATTTGGTCTCCATCAATTAAAGATTCGAACGTCAAAATGGTGGACGAATCTGGACAGTTCTCCGGGTCAAATTCGAAACGTCAATTTCCTTTTGATTATTCACCCTCGTTTTGACTCGATTAATTGTTGGGGGGTGAATTTATTTTGGGGGGTGGACCTAAGCCTACTAATATTCCTATATAAGGAGATTGTGGTGAAGGTAATTATCATCTATCATTTTTCTGTGAATCCATGTTTTTCTTTCAATTGTAATTTCCCGCTTTCGTTTTGTAATGGCATCGTCAATTTATCTAATGCATGTTTTTCATTCATGTTTAGTATTTTAATAAAATTTCTTCTTCTTCACTATTTATTTTCCTTTTCTTCACACGTTGATACCATTGAATCGAATTGTGAATTTATTCACACCCGCACTTGTGAATTCATCACACAACGGTGGAGTGTTCATTTTGATTAATGTTTTTCTTCTTCAATCTCGCTTCTCTAAGTCAACTACCCACTTCCATTGATAGAATAGCATAAATGGAGGGATAAAATTTTATGGGTTGATCCTAGGGAGTTGCATGGGCTGGATTGAATGTTATTTGATGTTCTTAAATTTGTTCTTTATTTTAAGAGTTCCTTTCTTTGATTTATCTTCTTCTTTGTCTTCACCGACTTTAACGACGACACATTTTGAGTGCTAGTACGATCCAATTCCTTGGAGTTCTCATTTAATTGATCCCTAAGTGAATTGGTGATTAGCCTTGAAATTGTGTATGGATTAAATCGAAGAATGATATTGAGGAATTATTTCATTTAATGGATATCTCTTGAACCGATGAACAGAAAATCAAATGAAAAACAAATACATCTAATCAAGCCCAAGAGACAACCTAGGATCAACTCACCTTAATTAGTTGTTTTAATTAAGGTAATTTTATTGGTTTTGTTCTTTAAATTAAATAAATATTTCTTCAAATCAATCAACACCATAGTTGGCCACTTCATAGCCAATCCCGCATCTAATCAAAGTGTCTCAAGGTTTCTTCTTCGGTCTCTGTGGATTCGATACCTACTTGTACTTCAACAACCACTTTTAACAGTAGGGTAAATTTGGGCGCAACCAACTGTCCAACACGTTGAGCTGCTGATATGGAAGTGGTGGATGGACCACAGAGGTAGAGGTAAAAAATGTAGCAGACAGACCCGCAAGGTGGAAAATGTGGTGAAGGAGCAGGGAGAGCTGCAGGTGGTGGAAGTCGCTTCGATATAGTTCTACCACCACCCCCAGGAGGCCCACACCAGGCTCAGAGAGCTAGGGGATAGGGGTGGGGATAGCTACATGTGGTTGGGGAGTATTACCCAGGGACCCCAGGGATGACCTGAGGTACAATCTATGTCTTTTATACATTAGATATTGTACTTATAGATACAACTGTTGGTCATTTCTTCCTCACCACAAGTCTTCTGCGAAACCTTGAGATTCTGGTAGATCCTTTGACTCAACCCTTACTCATGGAGACACCTACGGGAGGAGACTTGATGATCACGTACCCTTGTAGAAAATGTGATCTTACCCATGGAGGTGAGAGTTTCAGTTGGAACCACTTGGTGGTAGCGTTGAGGCCTTACGTCATCATTCTCAGAATGGATTGGCTATCTTAGGTCCATACCCAGATTGACTGCTGTAGATGAAAATTGTGGTGTGTACACCGTGATGGGATGATGTTTTCCTTTTTCAGAGAAAAGGAGACCCAGGAACCACAAAATGGGCTCATGCATAGGAGGGTGCAGCCGATCACTCATGAGTTGGCTAGACTTACCCTCAGAGCAGTAGATGTGGTGAGCTTCCAGTTCCTATAAGCAGTGGAAGAGTATGAGGACGCCTTTCCTGAAGTTATTCCAGGACTAACTACCTACCAGGAGATTGAATTCTACATAGACTTGTAGCCTGAGATGACATTGATATTCTCACCATCATATTAGATGGCTCCTGCAGAGTTGCGTGAACTGAGGGATCAATAAGAATATTTGCAGTGGGAGGGGTTTGTGAGAACCAGCATTTCTCCCCGGGCAGCCCTAGTTTGGTTTTCCAAAAAGGCATATGAGAGTTTGAGGTTTTCTGTGGATTACCAGTGCCTGAACTAGGTGATAGTGAAGAACAAGTATCCAATGCCGAGTATCAACGAACTCTTTGATCAGCTGTGAGGGGAACATTGGTTCTCGAAGGTTGACCTTCGGTCAGGTTACCAATAGTTATGAGTACGAGATGAGGATATACCGAAGATGGAACTGAGATGTCGCTATAGTCACCATGTGTACATCGTGATGCCTTTTGGAATAAAGAAATATTATGAAATGTTCATGGGACATATGAGCCGTCTCTTCTAGCCATACATTGACCAGTTCGTAGTGATCTTCATCGACGACATCCTTGTGTACTCAATGTTAGAGGTGGAGCATGTGAGACACCTATGGATGGTTCTAGACGTACTCTAAGTGCACCAGATTTACGGGAATCTCTCAAAGTGCCATTTCTGGATTAAGGAGGTCCACTTTCTAGGACATGTCATCTCAGCAGATGAGGTAGTTTTGGACCCAGTTAAGGTAGTGGCAGTGTTAGAATGACAACCACCTCAGAGTGTAATAGAGGTACAAACTTCCCTTGGGTTGGTAGGATATTAATAGAGATTCATTCCTGATTTCTCCCAGATATCATCACCGATGACAATATTGACTAGGTAGGGTCAACCCTTCATGTGGACGGAGAAGTGCCAACAAGATTTTTATTAATTGAGGTAGAGTTTGACGAGTTCCCCGATTTTGAGATTGCCGGAGGAGGGTGTCAAGTACATAGTTTTCTATGACGCTTCAGAGACTTGGCTTGGTTGTGTCCTGATGTAGAGACAAGTAGTGATTTCTTATGGTTCTCCCCAGCTTAGGCCACATGAAAAGAACTATGTGACCCATGAACTCAAGTTAGCAGCAGTAGTCTTCACATTGAAGATGTGGCGACACGACCTTATGGGCGAGCAGTTTATCATCTACTTTGACCACAAGAGCCTCAAGTACATCTTCTCGTATAAGGATCCGAATCCGAGATAGAGGCATTGGCTAGAGTTCCTCCAGGACTATTATTTCAAGATTTTCTATACTCCTTGGAAGGGGAACAATGTGAAAGATTCCCTTAGCTGGAGATCGAGCTTGTAGCTATTGAGTGAGGTGACAGAACAGTTGGGATCATTATAGTTATACTTCATGGAAAGAGAGTCTTCATATTACCTTCAGTCGATGGTTATCACCCCTCTACTCTTACTACGAGTTAGGAGGCACAACTAGGGGATGTCGACTGTGAGGCTTTATGTGCTCAGTTATTCTTAGGGTATTCCCCTAAGGGATATTCTGAAGGTGGGGAGCATGTAGTTTTTTTCAATGGGCACACTGTTGTACCAGTGGAATTGTGGGAGGAGGTCCTGGGGCAGTTTCATACATTCCCCTTAACGGTACATTCTGGTGTGGCGAAGATGTACCACAATCTCTGATGACAGTTCTGATGGTCAGGCATGAAGAGGGCAGTAGTAGGGTTCATTTCTCGATGCCTTACATGCCTTCAGGTGGGGGCTGAGAACCTGGTTCAAGCAGGGTTAGATCATACCCTAAAAGTTCTATATTGGAAGTAGGATCGAATATCAATGGATTTCGTGATAGGCTTACCACAGATGTCCAAGGGGCATGATTCTATCTGGGTGATTGTTTACTGACTCACCAAGTTGGCCCACTACCTAGCTATCCGGGAGCTGATTTACATAGAGAACTTGGGGCACATCTATGTACATGATATAGTTAGACTTCATGGAGTACCTTCAACAATAGTGTTGGATCGAGAATCCCACTTCACACCCTGATTGTGGAAGGGATTGTAGGAGGCTTTTCGGACTCTACTACACTTGAGCACAATGTTCCATCCCCATACAGATGGTCAGATGGAGAGGGCCATTTAGGTTTTAGAGGATATGTTGTGGGCCTATATCTTGGACTTTGGTCACAGTTGGGAGGACCAAATACTACTGGTGGGGTTTTCATACAACAATAGCTACCACTCCACTATTGGTATGGAACCGTTCTAGGATTTATATGGGAGACCCTATCGGTCACCACTTTGCTGGACCGACCCTAGAGAGTCAGCACTTATTGGTCCAAAGTTAGTGTGAGATACCACTGAGAAGGTGTAGATTATTTGGGAGCCAATAAAGACTACACAAATCTGGAAGAAGTCTTATGAAGATAGGTGATAGAGACCTTTGTTGTTCAAGGAGGGAGCCCATGTCTTCTTCGAGTATCACCTCAGCGTTGGTTACAGAGATTTGGCCAGGGCAGCAAACTATATCTTTGGTTCATCGGAACTTTCCAGATACTACACAGAGTTGGTGAGGTGGCATACCGCCTAGATCTACTACCATAGTTGCACCGGGTACATGATGTCTTCCACATGTTGCAGCTGAGGAGGTACGTGCATGACCCATTGCACGTCATTCAATGGGGTGACCTTGACATCGAGGATGGAGCTACCATTGTTGAGTACCTGGTGGAGATTGAGGATCGGAAGGAGAGGATCCTTCATGGGTGATTGATTCCCTTAGTGCACGTCTAGTGGTAGCATGAGAATCTTCAGGAGAGAACATGGAAGAGGGAGGCTCAGATTTGTGCGCAGTACCCACATCTTTTTAAGTAGCCTTGTTTTGGCTTTTCAGGGACGTAAAGCCCTAATATGGGGAGAATGTAATGTCTCAGATTTTCCATGTATTATTTTTAAATATTATATGGAATTATTACGAGACTAGAATTTTCGAAGGCATGAAATTTTGAGGCCCATTGAGCCCAGAATAGTGGTTTGAACTTTTTTAAGTTTAGTGAGTTGGCAGGTGTGTGTGGTTGTGGCAGCTTTCAAATGGATGCCCGAATTAAAAATATGAGGGCACCGTTGCATCTGAGATGAATAATTTACTTAAGAATGGGCCTAACCTCGATCATCATAGGTCGAGGAAAAAAGTTAATTTTAGGACATTTTTAGTAAAATAAAATAAAATAGAAGAAAACAATTCAAAAAGTTTATTCTATTTTATTTGGAAACATTCGATGAAGTGAAACAGCGGGGAAACTATTTCGATAATTAATGCCACACAATAATGACCCAGAAACAACAACACTGACTCATTAATTCCACAACATGAAAGAACAATGAAACATGTTCCCTCCTTTTAATGGGTTAATAGAATGTTAGACATGGGGAGAAATTGAGAGAAAAACTGGGAAATTATTGGGGAGAGAACTCTCGACAACGAACGACGGAGAATCAAAGTGCGAATCGCTACACCAATACAGTTGAAGGATCTTGACGACGATGATAGTGTAACCACTTAATCAGTGATCAATCCATTCTCGAGTTAGGGGTTGTGTTTTAAATTGTTTCTTCCCCGTTATTCAGTTAAATGATGAACACGGATCAAACCATGAACTGGTCGACCCACAAATCATGCGTTCTTGTAGGAGGGTTATTATTATTATATTTTATTTTTGGGTTTTATTTTGGTATTTTATCTCATGTTAATTGTTTTATTTTTTTATTCGCCTGTTAATCCTATTAACGAGAGAATATCAACGCTGTGACGAATGACAGAAAAGGTGTGTTCCTCTTTTGTTCATTGAATCTCTTCCTTCTTTTTAACCACGTGTTCTTCACATTCTTCGTGGGGTTATGGACAACGGATCATTGGACATCCATTTCACAATGAAATAATCCCAAATTTGAGATTCAACATCATGAAGACTCAATGGAGGTTTGACGGTGTTGGCGACAGACGAATCGACATGGTTCAGATGAAATCGTTCTTCGACCGTTCTTCGCACAGATGATCGAATCAAGTTTTCAAGGCCGATTAAACCACCAAAACCTCCCGAAACATTGGTAGAATGGAAAGGAGACCTTAGATTTTGTGTTTTGGGGAAAATATATCATAAGATCTAGGATCATAGAATCACCAGAGGCACGGCAACAGAGGTTCCTGATTATGGAAATTTCCAAAACACACGACGTATATCCTAAAGAACATGACATGTGGGTCTCGCTAAGTGGCGTCTAAGGTTCCTCTGTATGTGAGGAAATGAAAAAACATGTTTTCCAAAGAACACAACATGTGGGTCCTAATGTGGGACTCAGTGAGTATGCTAGGTGATAAATGGATACGGGGTGGATTACACGACCATTTAGTCCACCACATGGTCATACAAGGCCAGTAACACGTGTCAACCCATGTGCCAATTACACAGGGTGACATACATGGGTTAAGGCCATGTACGGGAATATAGAGAACATATATAGAGAATACCCTAGATACTTTGACATGACGTGTGATCCTTACTACATGTCGTGTAGTGGAATTTTACACGACAAGACTTACGACACATGCCGTTATACACAGGCAGTAACCGAGGTAAGATGACAGGGAGTGTGACATTTCTACATGCCGTGTTATTCTCAGTATATGGATTGATCTTATTTTCCACTATTTATTGGACATGTTTCATTTGGGTTAGTGTCCTATTTTCTCATTCCTCTAATGGTCAGATTTCGTTCCCATTCCTAGGAGTATGATCACATCAGCAAGACTTTCCTAGATAGAGTCAGGTATCCCATCGAGAGGCCTAAAGTGAGATCCTCTATCCATTCTTGACCCTAGGTTGAGTTAGGTATCGGCGTGACTATTCTCATAGGATGCTGATCCTTTACTTCACAGGTGAATCTGGATGAGTCGTGGTATCCACCAAGCCCTGGAAGTGATCCTCATCTATGTATCATGACCTTTTCCACTCAGGAGTGTGTTCTCATAGAAAGAGTTATCTATCTATCATGATCCTTCCCGATGAACAGTACTTCTCAGACAGACGACATCAGAGCTATCAGACTCATGGAGTGATTAATCCCAGACGAGTGCTTTATAGAACCTTCGAACTAAATCCATAGTGGTAGTATGCAGTTGTGTGATTTATCTCTAGACTAAGGGTCTGGGGTTCAAGTATATCTGGATGTGTTTCTCTTGTTATATGTTAAGTAGACATATACTATGTAGATATGACTATACTTTTCATTTGTGTATTGATTTTTGGTTTTCAGGGTCCTCTACTGAGTATTTTTATACTCACCCCTACACAGGCTTTTCCTGCATGCGTCGTGTCTTGTGTAGATGGGCAGCCTTTTGACAGAGTCTAGAGAAGACTAGTACCAGACGGAGCTTTCTGAGTTCCCTATAGGCTGAGGTGTTCCTAAAGATATGCACAGTAGTCCCAGTACCTTTTTGTGTTTACAGGTTGGATTTGTAGTCTGAAAACTCTCTTGTTTTTTGTGGACTTGTATTCTGGACCAGTTTACTTTCCTCACTTTATACTTTTACTGTACTATGTTGTTTGGGTTTAGTTGTATGCATGCATTTTGTTCCTTAGTGGTTTTTTACATTTCATAATTTGTGGGCTAGGAGATGTGTGCATGTGTATATGTACTTAGGAAATGCCTCCCATTTTAGTAATATTCTTACTCGGTACTAGTCACTAGCCCCTAGCCTATTGGAGGCAGGATTGGGGAGTTGCATCACAGGACCCACTGGGATGGGTTGTGACTGATATGCTTCGGATAATTCACATTTTCTTTACAAATAATTATAAAGGATTTAAATAGATAATGGAAATTAATAACCAAGGTTAAACTTAAGGTTTATTAGATTTAAAATAATGTCCAAAAGATTTAGACATCCTATAAATGACTATATGGTTAAACCTTAGACCATGAAAGGACTTATGTGAAAATAAAATGGATAAAGTTCTTATGCATTATGCTTCAAGAAACAAATTTTTGAAATGTTTTATCAATAGTATATTGGTTAGAAGAATCTTGAAACATCCAATGATTCTATTAAATTATATAAAAAATGCGTATTCATTAAAAAAAGAGTTATGGATCCCATTACAAGATTACCAGATTAAGGTTGATCATAAGTTCTAAGTCCTAAACATTTATTTTTTAGGTTTTATTTAATGGTGTTCCACCAAGATTAAATACATTTTAGAGAAATTTATGAAAAGTATAGGTTTTAGTATAAAAATATTATTTGAGGAATAATGCATTATATTTTATAGAAATAATTTTTATGGTATTGATAAAAATTTGGGTCGATATACAATTATGATTATTAAACTTTGTAAAATGATGGTTGTATTGAAAACCCTATTAAATGTTTAATTAATGATTAATTTCATTTCAAGGATGTCAATCATAATTTTCGTAAACATTATAGAAATTATATTAATTTAGTTTAGAAAAAGGAAAACATGTATTACAAGTGACAATCCATCATATCTAGAAAGGCCATAGGGTTTGAACCCAAAACTGAAGGATGATAAGGGTTTAACACCAACCAATGACCTATACAATGTCCAGGTTAATATGTTATTGTTTTTAGGTAAACTATTTCAAAAATAAATTTTAATGACGAACTAGTAATATTAATTTTAGGTTTATAGATTAATGTATTAATGAAGTTGGTTTTGTAAAATAGTTAGAGACCGATATGAATACCTATTTTATGGATCTTACGATCCATTAAAAGTGAATTTTTGGGCTTCAAGCATATTGTTTTTTGATATTCATTTATTAATGTAATTGATGAATTGGAAATTTATCCAAGCACAAACAAAGGATAAAACTATGTTTATAGAAAAATATCAAGTATACATTCTTATATTCATAGGTAGTAAATGAATTACCCAAAATTAAAAAAATGGCCTTAAAAATATGATATCCTAATACCTTAATTTTTTTTAAACCAATAGTGTTTTAAATAATCATAGATTTATGGCTTTGACACCCCAAAATTTCCATTGATCATTAAACTATTTAGATCATGGAACAAAATCACTCCCTATTATTATTTATTCATTTCCTACAAGTCCACATTTTCACCTTCCACTAATGTTATTCTAATAGGAAACCTAGTTATGTGTTGTTCCATATGACCTTGGTACTTACAATTCTCTATTTTCAAGAGGATTTTTTACTAACCCTTCAATGAAGTGGGATTTATACAAAGGAATTTTCAAATATCAAAAAAATATATTACCGAGATTGAGTTTAAATTAAGAGGATGTAATTTATTTAAGGCAAGGAGAACGTAACACCATGAAAGTTCAAAATATGAACATCATATTCGATTGAGTGCATGACATGAAACACCAAGATTAGAAAGAAATATAACCTCCGGATACTTTACAATATATATATATATTTTATATAAATTCAATATATTCTATATATTTCAATGAATGTAACATTTAATTAGAATGCATTACAGGCATAAACGACTTTCTTCAATATCTTGCATTACACACAAGATCGAGTTTTACAGAACAACAATATATTATTTAATATTATTATTTAATATAAAAAGATATAAACAAGAAATTAAATTAGAGTTTATAAATATTATTAAATAACTTATAAAAATATATTTTTTAATTCATTGGTTACCAATTAATTATAAATGAATATAAAAACCAATTGAATATAAAGGGAATGATTTAAAAAAAACTACTTTTATACCCCAAAGGTGTTTTATCCTAAAAAATTAAATTAATTACTATTAGTGAATTATTTTAATATAAATTATATATTATATATTCAATTATTTTTTGCATTAATACAATATATTTTATAGGAATAAGATAATAACAAATCCAATTTTATGCATAAAAAATGTATTTTTCAAAAGACACTTTTTCTTCCTTTTAATGGTAAAATTTATTTAAAACTAATTTTTGAAACGTTATAAATTATATTTAAAAAAATTATTTTTAAATAGGAATTCATAAATTATCTTAGGGTGAGTTTTTTGTATTTTTCTGAGAAGTTTAATTTTTTGTTTAATAGTGAAAAATACTGAATTTTAATTGAAAACCGACTTTTTGTATAAATAATTTATAATGTTAAATTATATTATGAATTTTTTAATTTAAAAATAGATAAATTGGATATAAATTAATAAAATTTATGTGATTTTTTTTATTTTTTATATTGAATTTAGATATTAAAACTTAGTGGAATTTGGAACATTTTCCCTTTAAAAACCTGCTTTCTCATCCCGTATATGAGATAAATTTTAAATTAATTTTTGACACTTACATGATTTGAATTTTGAAAAATGGATTAAATATTTTTAATTAGAATAATTTATATTGTATGTTAATTTCAACTTTGGTTTTTACATAACATATTAGTGAAGATAATTAAAATTAATTACAACGATTAGGGTAATGTTGAGTTTACCAAGGGACTAAACTATAAACTTAAGTTTCCAAATGAACTATAAGCTTGTAAAAAACCTATTTTATGGAAATATTTATACCATATAACCTATTGGATCTAATTTGGTTCATTATTGGAGGAACTTCATGTAAGTTATTCCTCCCAGTAGTGTTTACCTTTTGGTGTTTACAAGATGGCCACTCCACCTCTACTATAAAAAGGAACTCAACCCCTCACTTCTTCACAACTCTAAATCCTTTTTGTTCACAAAAAACCTATCCAAATAAATTCAAAAAATTTATAAACTTATATTTTAATATTTTTTTTACATAAATAAAACTAATGAAGGATTTTTGTATAAACCAAAAGGAGTTACCCAAAGAATAGGCAACGTTCTTCAACAAGAACTGTTGTTTTATTTATATATCCAACCCTTAAAATTATTTTTGTATCATGATTATATAATTAAATAATTATATTAAATATTATGATATTTTTTTATTTTAAGTTTATGACCTTCACTCACACACACTTCCATCAAATGGGATACAAAATCATCATTTGTGTGTACATCAGACTATTTCCTCGTGAACTGATGTCGTTTTTTCTTCCATTACCACCTTTAAAGGTTGGGAATAATGATTAATTTATAGTTTTTATTATATATATATGATATTTAAAATTTATTTTTTATTATTGAATTATTATATAAAACATACCTTCATGCATTTGATTTTGTGAGAATAGGATAACATCGTTTATGGATGTGTGGACTAACGTCTCCTCAAAGCAACACGATTCATTCACACATTACATGGAATTTTTTAATGAATATTTTAATAAAATAATGTGATATATATGAAATAAAAATGATAAAAAAATAATAATATACATATAAATAATTTACTTTTATTGCTATAATATGAAAAGAAAATGGAAGCAGCGTTCATGCGTACGTTCGACCTACCGTCTCCACGAATGATGCATTTCATTTATTATCACCAAATATTATGGATAACTATAAACAAATATATATTGAATATATATGATATTTAAATCTTGGTGTACCTTATGGTGATAATTAGTCCATGATCTAAGTAATAGGAACAAAAATAACATGTCCAAACATACT
The DNA here is from genome assembly GCA_963277665.1 of Viscum album. Lineage (NCBI taxonomy): Eukaryota > Viridiplantae > Streptophyta > Magnoliopsida > Santalales > Viscaceae > Viscum > Viscum album. Next base: position 823,453,271 of record OY728123.1, read on the forward strand.
TGAAAAACTAGGAAATTAACACGCAAAATAGTGAAAATAATGAATGATTATTAACAAACATGTAATAAGATATTATAAGAAGATCATATAAGATATTATAAATATTTTTATGGTTCTAATATAAGTCAATAACATTCTTAAAACCATTATACAAGAGTTTAAAGAGAATTAAATCAGAAGTAAGCACATGGCAAGGGTTTTTATCTCAATTTCATTTCATCGAGGTAAATTTTATTATTATGCACCCTATTTCATTTATATTTTGTATATACTACCCCTTGACATGTAATATCATGAATAATTAATTATTCATAGTATTATAAAGTTTCAATTTGAATTATTTAATCCAATGGTATTAGAATTAAATGTTACAAAGTGTTAAATAATTTCATAACCCAATTCCTTTCATTGGGTTATATTTTTTCTTTGTTACTGGTAATATTATAATATTATGCCTATAATGAATTTTTAATATCTATTGATATATTTCCAAATTTTTAAATGGATTTACATTTTATGCACATAATTTATTCAATAATTAATTCTCACTCCAATGTTATGATCATTTTAAGGGTTTATTTCACAATATCATTTTAATTGGGAAAGTTTATTATTGAATTTAAATTAAAGGAAATTATTTTATCAATATTCAATAAACCCTTTAATTTTCTTATCCTATGGTTATTCGTGATATTTTTCGACTAATAGTACCATTTTCCTACTTTTTTGTACACAAAATGTTTTATATTTTTTTTAATAAAACCCAACTTTTTTTCTCTCCTCCACTAGAAATTTTTTTTCGTTTATAACCATGTTTTCTAAAAATATTTTTATACTCTTAAAAATGTTTTATTAAATATTTTCAAAAGAAAATTAAAATGAATCTTCTTATCATTTTCTGAAAAAGTAAATCTTATAACCTTTTTACATTACAAAAGAATGTCCTTTTTTACTTTAGACGACATGAACATATTTACCCACAATGATTTCCTTAATGATTCCTTTGCATGTTTAAAAGGTTAATTTTTATAGAAAATGATTTTAAAAGTTATTTTCAAAGAAAATTATTTTAATAATGTTTTTCAAAATGAAAAGGGTATTTTCCACAAGATTTTTTTTGAATTATTTTAATAGTATTTATATTATTCAATGACATCATACCTTTATTTTTACTCCACTTATGATATGTTATATTGAAACCATTATTATTAATACTTGAGATGATTTATGTTTGATATGGAAATAATAGTATCAAAATTCACTTACTTGATTCATTTTTTGTATTCCCATTAAAATATTCACTTTATTTCATTCATTAAACATTATATTTCCACTAATTATCCATATCATTTATCATAGATATTATTATTATATAAACCATATACCATTCTAAAAACAGTGTTTAATTTGATAGTTATTTGCTTATTTAGGGAAATATTGATAAATATTTATTCTTTAATTCATATGGATATTTGATAAATAACATTGTTTAGAAATTAAATATATTGTTTGATATTTAAGGAATTATTTAGACATGGAATATATGGGTTGGGGACCGATTAATGCAAGCCCCAAGATGCATAGGTTGTCTCAAGGGACGAATTAGTTAGCTTGCTTTAGTTAATGGGATTTTCCCAGTATGTTTTAAAATGTCTTGAGGATAAATCTCAATGGTGAAGGTATCATATTCCTGGGAAACTTGATTTTTTATTATCAAGCATTAGCTATGTTCATAATTCAATTATCATTATCCATAAGATTTTCACTATGAAAAAATATATAGATACATTTAATTCTTACTTTACCGATTAAATGAAATTTATTTTCTGTTATTTAGCTTACCATATTTCTTACTCACTTTATTCTCAATTTATTAATTACATAGAATGCATGTTTATTTATTTATATTTCTATATTGATCATTCTCATTGATTCATTACTGATTCTAGTATATTTTAGCCTTACTAAGAATTTGATCTCACACTTATTTTGTTTCCTTTCCCTAGGATTCCATGAGGTGTATTAAGAAAGATATGAAATGATATATTAGATGAAATAAAGTTAGTCTCAAAAAAATATATTTTAATTTGTGTGCTCATTTGTAATACAATACTAATGTGTGTATCTAGTTTACCAAGAAAACTACATTATTTTTTCCTTTAGTATGTGGTTTCCTCGTATCTTATGCCAATGTTATAATAGTAGGAACCGGCTCCGGGTTGATAGAGTTGGGGTTCTAAAATGAACATCTCTAGAAGTATTTGGTGGATATGATGATAGATCTATAATTATTCTTCAAGTCAAAGCAACAAAAAATTAGGGAAAAAATATACAAATCCAACTATTACAAATAAATGTAACTAAAAAATGAAAAAGTATCAAAAAAACAAAAAAAACTAAACCCATCAATAATAATAATTGTTATAGTTGAATAAAATTATAAAAAAACCAACATGAAATGAAATGAAATAAATAGATAAAAACAAATCAAAAAATGGTGTGTGAATAGTAACAATTCTCCAATACATAACACTATTTTTTCCATCCAAAATAAAATTCTTTGAACATAAGAAAAATGATCAAACAAAAAAAGAAACATATATTCCCTAAATTATTAGTAATGTACTAAAGGATTATTTTCCCAAACTCCTTTGTATTGATCGTTCCGTATGGAAAAAACCATGTCTATGGAGTGATCATAAATTTTATATGTTAATATCTCCTTGTAAGTTGGTATCTCAAATAAATAAGCATATTCATCAAGTTTATTATCACCAAAATACTATTTTTACCTATAAAATAATACACCACTGCATATCATATTGATCAATAACCTTGATTTTTTTCATGTGTTGCCATGATAAAAGGATTAGTTGTGTATTCCAATATATTTAGATTAACTAGTTTCATTCCGAATTCATCGCATCTTTCAATATTATTATCGATAAGCCATTTTATGTTAAACACTGGAACTTGAAATTTAATGTACTCAACCTCCCATATTTCTTCAGTGAATTTATAATATGTACCGAATATAGAGATTAGTTTTTTTTCATTTGCACCAAAAAATTCATTTCTTCAATAAAAACAAATACAGTACTATTCTAAACCACACTTTTTTCCCAATCATTCATATGAAATGTATAGACATTAATGTCATACCTAGACCATGTTATAAATTTTAAAATTGGACCTCCCACTAACAATATCAATGTTTATGATGTATCTGATCTACCAAGAACAATATCTTTAAACCATGTGAATTTTTTGGTTATTGTGCTCATTCAAAATTAAAATATATTTCTTCTTTAGATAACATTGTTTCAACACATTAATATACAATTTTATCCATGTATGAGAATCATATATGTTATTAAAGATGTATAAATGTACCTTCTTTATCTCTTCACCTTCTAACAATTTTACTTTCAATCCATATATCCCCTTTCCCCCATAATTGACTCTTTCATGGAAAGATATAGGAAAACTGATGTTCTCTACTACAAACAAGTATCTTGTATAAAAATCTGTAACCTCCTCAAAAATATACTTTCTTATAATGGAGGCTTCATAAAAATAAAGATTATTAATATACCCCTTCAATATCTTCAAATAAATTACAAAATTATACATCTAACATAGATATATAAGGACTAAAAATATTTATTTCTCACACTAAATGAATAGTTAAATGTATCATGATATCAACTTTTTTTATGAAAACACATTTCCAATTGAAAACATATAGAAACCACTTCATTATCCAAATTTTTCAAAGCATTCAAATCAGTAACCTTATTAAAAATTGAATTGAAAAAATAACACATCTTCATGATAGTCATTTTTATATGGATGGGTAATATTCCACATAATGTAATTAGTAAGATCTATTGCATCATGATGTGAAAATCATGAGGTTTCATACCTCTCAACTTCAAATCCTTTAAGGGCACAAAAAAATTTTCATTGGAAGAATTAACCTACAATAATTTGATATCATGAAGACACAAAAAAAAGATAAATTTCTCCCTCTTGTATAATGAATGGAATGCCCAGGGAATGAATGTTTGCCTTCCATCCATAGTGGAAGATAACATCTAACGTATTCTCATTGAGAGTATGTCCAATCTTTCATTCCACCCCGATTTACTCTTTCTTTTAATATCTAATAATTTTATAATCACTTTTTCACAAATATTACTGTCCATGAGCATGGAATCAATGTTGTGTTTTACCTCCTGATATCTCTAATATGGTAGCTGAAAAAATATTTACCACTTCTTCCAAATATTTATATCTTTACTATATTTTTTGTCTTTATGAATGTCACATAAATGTTTTTCACCCTCTCAAAATACTGATCATTGGAAAAAGGTTTTGTAGTAATATCAAATTCTTGTGAGAAGTTGAATGCCATTTTTTAATCTTCAATAAGAGTGATCCAAATAAAAACCTTTTGATGACTCATGTATACAGTTTTTATCCTATGTTTTAGTTGATTATATAAAGTCTATTGTTCACAAATTAGAAAATATTGAAACCCCTTAACACTGTATTTAGGAAAATTTCTATATGTTGAAAAGTCATTTATAGTAAACATACTCATTGCATGAATTTGAAAATACTTCATTTTATAAGAATATTACACCATAATACCTTCCTTCCATAAAAGTCTCAAATCATCATTTAATGGTGACAAGAAAACTTAAATATCATTTCAAGGATGTTTTGTTCTAGAGATCATTAAAATCAACTTGAACTATTTTTCTATTTATACAAAATTTTAGAGATAAGTTTAAATTAACAAAAAAACAAGCCCTGAACTGTGTGTTCTACCAAGGCTTCAATATGGATTCATTCCATCTGTGTACATCAAAAATATGAGATTTCTAAATTCAATAAAACTGTCGATCAATTTTCTTCTACTGTGGTCATTCAGCTATATGTTGTAATTTCCTATCACATATATGGCCATCTGTATGTCATCTTAACATTTTTGCATCTTTTTAATTTTCAAATAAATGTTTCAAATGAAGAATTGTAGGAAGATAATGAAATTACTTGTAAGGGGTATCTATAACTGCTAAATCAGTCTATGATTTACCTTTCAACTTATAACTTGACATCCCACATTGAAGACACCCTGATAGAAATTCATATTCCTTTATATATAACACATAGTCATTCGGGCATGCATGTATTTACTTATACCCAAACCCCATAAAGCATAATATTTTCTTCACTTTATAATATGAATATGGAAGATCATTGTCTTTAAGAAGAATGTGTTTCAACAATTATAACAACTCTATAAAACTATTGTAATTTCTTCTATTTTTCTCCTTCAATTTAATCAATCATAAAATAGTGGATAAAAATGTGAATTCCATACAACCCAGATGAAATGGTTTTTCAGCATCACTATATATATGATCAATTTTTAGTTCTTTCTGAATTGCCTCTACTTCAACATCATGAATAATTTATTCAATTTATTAGACTTATCATCTTGCAAAGCATCATCATCAATAGATTTGATATTATACCAAGTTTCACCATGCCAAATCCAAGGGCTATAACTCGGATTAAAACCATACAAAATTAAATGATATTTGATCTTTTATCTTTTCAACTTGTTTATATTTAAATATTTCAAGCATGGACTGGAAAAATATAATTTTTTTGAACATTTAATTTTGAAAATTCCAAACAAGAATTGATAACTTCCTCATATTCACCACTTATTCTAAGTAAAGAAATACAACTTTAAATCATTATAATCTATAACAAATTTCAAAAATAAATATGTTTTCATAAGATTATAGTGGAGATAAAAGTGAGTTAGTGGGGGAATAATAGATTATTTCAATGATAAACAATAATACATACTTTTGGTTTTATTAATCAGAAAAATGATGCTTTGATTTTCAATGATAATAAATATAATATTAAATAATTTAATAAAATTGGAGATGAAATTGAATGTTAATTATAATGATTATAAAATAAAATATGAAAAAAGGAAATAGACTTATATCACTAGAGTCTGAAAGAGAGTATCGCTAGAAAAGAAATAATAAATGAAAGCCTTAGAAGAGAGACTAAATATCTAGAGATCTCATGTGATTATTTCGTTGAATTGAAAAAAAATATTTCATTGAACAAAGGGATCAATGAAAGGAAATATTTTATTGAACAACTAAATCAATTTTGTAAAGCAATAGAGAAGGTAAAATTTTCTATATAACCACATTAAAAAAATATGGTGCTAAATACCCTAATATATGGTTCATTGTGAAATTATTTGTTACCTGAATTGAATATATTACTTGAAGTTCCAGCAAGTGAGGTCCTAGAGGTAGTATGAAAAAATTAAACCCCCTGAATGATAACAAAATCCAATCTTGTTATGACATGCTTTTGAAAACTCATTCGGTACAATATGCTTAAGAGAAATTGTAATATCCTAGTTTTATATTAAGCAATAATAATATGAATTTATGGATTAAGAAATTTCAATATTATATAATGGTACATTAGATGGAATAAATGGAAAACACCTATTAACTTAAAGTATCTAAGGTAATTTTAATAGATTTATAAAAATCAATATACACAAAGAGACATATAATATTAGAAACATGTTTGAGAAATACATGTAAAAATTATTATAAATAGATAACGTAATGTTAATAGATTAATGAAGAATAATATACATAGTGATAAATGATTTTTGAAAAAAAATGATGCACAAAGATAGAAGATTAGAGACCTAATAAAATAATGTAGATAGAAACAGGATCCCTCTATTATAGAATATAATACACATAGAAACAAATTTTTTGAAAATACAGATTATGAAATTAGGAATCAAAGTTTGAAATATATACTATAAACAGGTTCCAGATTATAAAATATAAGAAAATAATGTTGGGATTATATTAAACAATTAAATGTGTATTGTATATAATATATATTATATAATAATTAAATAAAAAATATATATTATAATGGTGATATTATACTTAGATTAATACATATATTAATATACACATAGATAAAAAGTTATAAAAATTGAAAAGAAAAATGAAAGGATTATAAAATATAATACCCATAGAAATTGTAGATGATAATTGAATTATTATAATACAAAGATTATAATTCCAAATTAATATAATTGTTATTATATATTTCGAGAAATAATATACATAAAGATAATATATATTAATATACACCAATAAAATAAATTACAAAAATAAAAAAATAATGATGTTGATAGAAAAAACGATGTAGATTAATATTCAAATTGTAAACAAATGTGGAAAAATATTTCGAATATGGATAGAACCATATAATGAAAAATTATAGAGATAAGAAAAATATATTTAGCTATGTAGGTATCTATATAGAACCTATCATGTATAAGGAATCCTAGGTTTGTAATAATAAGGGTTTCAAAATTATAGTAGTGTCATCTTATTTGTGAGGGAAAAGAATCCAATAAAAAACTGATAAAAAAATATTAGATTTGAATGGGATGATTCATGAAATAATCAGAAATCAGAATTCATCAATTAAAAAATACATTGTTTCCCATAAAATTGAAAAAGTAAACACCAACTAAAAATATATATGTTATGGAGGATGGATGAGAAGATAATGACAATAGAATATGACATAGAGAGATCATAAGTAACAACTGATGAAATCTACTGGTTTGGGTTTCAGTGTGAAAGAAACGAGACTATAGTTACGAGAAAGAAGGATCCTGAAATGAGTCCAACTAAATTTTTATAAAATTTTAAAAGGTATATCATTTAAGTTATTAAATAAATAAAATGAAAAATATACCTTTTTATGTAGTTTAAATATAATTGATGTTATAAACATAATTCCAACATTGGTTATTTAGAAACTGATGTGATAAACCTAATATTCAATGTCAATTTCTAAATAAATGACTTTAAAATTTCCCTTAGTATGAATTTGAGGTTGGTTAATTTGTAACCAACATGAAAAATATTTTTCACATTGATTAAAAATAACCAATGTTAAAAACATGTCATGAAATATATAATTTGTACTAGTGGTGTTATGAAAATGGACAAGGGAATGAGGGTTCTTCTAGTATGATAGAAATCTGATGCATTTTTCGACTCTGAAATTGTTTGAGGCTGGTAGAGGCTCCCTTGTGGCTATTGATCAAATTCAAAGTAGGTTATTTGTTATGTGAGTAGTTTATATTTATTTATGCTTTCATAAACAAGCATATCTTTTGATGTAAGATAGATATAAATTGGTGGTGGACTACTAAGTTCATACTCATACCCTACATGGACCATCAAGATGCTTGAAAACTTTATGGATTTAAGTGTAGGAAAGGGACTGGGATTTTGGTCTATAACTTAGTGTGATGGGTTGTTTTAGTGCTGAACCAGATGAATGGCATGGTTTTCGGAAGATGGACTGTGTTCTTCCCCTATACCGAGCTATATATATTCTTGAGTTTTTTATGTAATTATACAATTGACCCATCAGAAATCTTATAAGATCATGTATGACTGAAATGGAATATAGATATTATCTGTCATGTGTAACAAGTTTTGTTTTGTATCACTATTACTATTCTTTTATATGGATTCCTCTAAGATTTTTTATCATTTACACTGTGCAGTTATCATTATTTTCACTGTTATTATTATTATTATTATCACGAGAGGGTATAGTCTGCCCATAATACCCCAATATACCCTCACTATTAGTCTACACCCTTTGGTGTGTGGGGAGGGGCACCTAAGTTCAGGTTGCATACCGTCCTGAAGCATCGGTTGTATGGATCTTGGGTCAATGAATTATAAAGTGGTATCAAAGTGTTTTCTTTTATCTTACTATTTTGTAATAATAGACTGGAGACTAGGATCTTGTTGGATCTTGGTAAATAGATCTTTCCTAGGTGTCTATATCCCCACACTCGGAGGATAAATCGAGTTTTCAAGGGTCGGAAGTTTGTGTTCTTACATTTTTATTTTACCATTGAGTTATTTTATACCTTGAGTTACACACTTAGATATGATGTTATTAGTTTATGAGGTTTTTATCTCTTGGATTGGTATGGATAGATATGGTGTGTGTATATGCATCATAAAAGGAACTTAGGCTCACATAACATATGTGTGTTCTTATGATTGTTTCTTCAAACATAAAATACATAAAATTGATTTTTTATATTTAAAGATTCAAAGATAGTCTAAACAATGTTTTCTTGAAAATCCTCTTGGTGAAATTATACTCTATTAGCTCGAGTATGTGGTTCCCCTTTTAATCAATATGTGATCCTATGCGTATAATAATATGTGGGACTGACTTTGATATAGTAAGGATGGAATAAAAAGAAAAAGAGGGTGATCTATTTAAAATTTCACCAACAAGACAAATAGTGTTTTCCTATATATCCTCTTGGTGGAATTATACTCATCCATCCCAGATTGATGTCTACTGGTATAATTGGTATGTGATGCCTAACTTTGATATGGGTAGGCATGGGGCCTTGAGGCCGAATGATATACAATATGGAATGGTAGAGAAGTGTAAGGGTGGAGATATTTTCTTCCTATTACATATTTCCATATATATGAAATATAGAATGTTATTATTGGTATTGGGCATGGTATTTTTTCTATAGTGTGATGCCACCTAGATGGATTTTGGTGGAGCATTAGGAGGGTGGAGATGTGGTTCTACCATGGCATGCACATGATAAATTCCCCAATTGAAGGGATGAGCATAATCCACAGGTGGAGGCTGAAAGGAAGGATGGAAATTCCTAGTAGGAATTTGATTTTGGTCCATGTATAAATGAGAAGCTTAGGGAAAGCTTGGTGTATATTATTTAGATCATTGATCGGGGATCTTAGAGAATTTTTCTATCTATGGAATATCTAATGTGAGAGTTTTAGTTAAAACACTCCCATTGTTTCAGGGTGAGGGAGGACCATACACAATAGAGTTTTGGATAGATTATATTCAGAATATTTTTGATCATATTGAGACACCCCTAGGGTAGAGGGTGAATTTGGCCAGTTATATGATTAGGGTTCTGGAAAAGCACTGATGGGGCGTATAGGTACATGCTGGTAGGCATGAGGGGTTGGTGTCGAAGCACTTCATTACTATGTTATTCAATCAACTATTTCTTGAGAAATTGATGGAAGATTGAGCCCATGAGTTTATGAACTTTTAGTAGGGAGAATCATTAACCATAAACTATGTTTGGAGGTTCACAGACATACTACATTTTCATCCCCCATGGAAGATATGAAATATCCATGGTGAGGCAGTTTGAATATGATTTGTGGCATATCATTATGGTGAAGGTGAACATCTCTAGGTTTACTTATATCATAGAGGAAGTGATCTAGTAATTTATAGACGAGTGAGAATTAATGGATAATACTTTACCAAAATAGTTGAAAATGATTGGTGATCTAGGAAGTGCTGCTTTAGGTTGCCAGAAGAAACACCATGATGAGTCTTAGTAGGTAATTCAGGTTAGATACATGGGTAGACTATGAAGGATTAGATCATAGATGGTATGATTCAAATATTGGAAGCACAATCACATTTGGACCTAGCGTGATTGACCCAAAAAGTGTTTATTGGCATGCGAGAAGATGTGGAATTTAGAGAGGGTTTTATAGAAGACATCTCAGATATATTGGAGTCAGGGAATTGGTCAAAATTAGGGATCTGAGGTAGGAATTATAGTGAAACGGAGAGTGGGGATCCGAGATATGACTTCACAAGCAAGTGGTTATAGGGTGAAAGATAACTAACAGTGGGAGAAGTGGTTGGTAGCAAGTGAAACTCCAAAGGGAAGTCATGTGTTAGGCTTCATGATAAGTTTACGGGGATGATATTATAAGTTCAAATAATTCTAGGGAGATGATGATGGCTATAGGTACACCATGTATGTGGTCATTATCTTTTTGTTTTTATCATGATAGACATGAGTGCATGAGGTTCCCGTCTTCTAGTTGAACTAACCAGGTGCTGGTTAATATGTGGGAATCAGGGATGGTGTGTGACTTATACAAGATGAATTAACATCTGGGAAATTTTATGGTTTTTATTTATATAATGTAGGATATTTTAGGTATTAGGTGTGATGTGGGAACTTTTGATCATTAGATGTGATACAATAACACATGGGAATCATATGTGATGTAGGTATGAGATGAACATCTGATGATATGTAGGATTTAATGGTATGTGGTAGTTGGAACTTACACGTCTAGGGGATTATTGGTATGAGACCATTGGAATGTTGGGAAATGGGTTGGGAAGCAACCATATAGGTAATTACTATGGTGGGAAACACCACAAGATTAATAAGAATATGAGGGAATAACTAGGGTAGTCTAGGGTCTTGGTTATGTGATGGGTATGTTTGTTATAATATTAGAATGTGGCCAAATTGCTCAAAGGAATGATATTTTAAGGCTTAGAGGTTCTAAGATCCCATAATTTTGAGCGAGATGAAAATTCCCATAAAATTTTGAACTTATAATTTGGTTCATGATCCAAATTTAAATTTAATATTTGAAATATAATTTTGATATTTTCAACAGGTTAATATATTATTTTTGGACGGGGTTAAGTCTTGGTAGGTGTATTGGGGGTTCAATTTAGTTTTAGATGTATCAAGATTCGAAAATCTAACTTTAGGAGGCATGGCACTAGGCACATGGTTGGCACATGGTTAGTGCTAACCGTGTGGTCGAACCATGTGGCCCATTTATACCAGGACATGGTTAGTTATAACCATGCGATAGGGGGTTTAAAACCATGAAACATGTATGTATTAACTTTCAAAGGTGATTCACATGGTCTACACATAGTTTTTCAAATTATTGGGGGGGGGGGTCCTTTGGATAGTGGTACTTAACAATTGGTGTATTCTTATCCAAACTGTGCATCCAAATCATGAGGCTCATTAAAGATTCTGAAATGAAAAATCTAAACTTTCTCTATTTTAACACTTAAGCATTATTTTCTCATCCTCCATTTTCACAACATCCATGGGTGATATCTTCTCCTCCCTCAACTAGGTTTCATTGTGTCTCCTTGGTTCAATATATGATTTAATTTTCATTCATCATATTTTATCCCTCTTAGTAAGGCTGTGTTTCATCTTTCATCCTTTTTTATTTATCTCAGCATTTGAAATTCAATTTCCATGTGAGATAATATGAGATATTTCCAAAACATTTTCTAGATTCCTATATTTCACAAATTTCATCTCAAAATAGTGGCCTTTATTTGGGGATTAGATGTATTTGGTATAGGATTTGTGGTTCCCAGCTTTCTTCTAATTTATACACGTTTTATGAGACATGTGATAAGAAATCATGAATGGGAAATTTCAGGTGTGATCATTTTTATATTAATTTATTTTCTATTGTTCTTGATAGTTATTGAAGGGTAGTATCAAGTATGAAAAGGTGAATTTGAGCCTTTTAAGTCATTTCATGAGTGTAAATGGGGTTTTTCATTGGTTTGGAATGATTTTTTGGTCATGTAATTTATTTAAAGAAATTCCATGGCTATATTAGTTATATGGGAACATGTTAGTCATGGTCCACTATACTTGGGGTGATTTTGATCACTAAGCGTAAGACGATGTAGTTTTTTAGGTTGAGGTGGATAGTGATGACTAGTACCTTAGTTGGTGAGATGTGGTTTTGATGTGGCGATGGAGGTTCACCGAAGGTGTGTATTAGGTTGTTGGTGATTTCCTCTCACAATTGTTGGTTCAAAGCACTATTGGGGTTGTGTGCGCACAAGATCTGGCCCTAATGAGGTGATGTTTACCACTCAATGTGGGTGGAGGCCTTCTTAGAATTAGCAACAAAGGGGATGGTGATGATCATCAGAATAGAGGAGGTGATCACCATATAAATCCACAAGTGTTGGTTTGTAAGACCATATAATAGGGGATGAGGCTTTCCCTGATGATGGGGATGATGGGATGACATTATTAATGGATGGATATTTCCATGTATTGGGATGTCGGGATATCAAGTCGATGATGATATAATAAATAAAATTCCAATAGACTTCTGATATATTTATGGGCATGATGAAGGGATGTCAATTTTACATGAAATGATGTATACATGGTAATGTATGACACTAGATGCCATGTGATATGAAAATAGATGAGGGATAAAGGGTTACTTTTTTATTGAAGACAGTAGATGCATCGTTCCACTCCGACATTGGATGAGGATGGTAAAGGTTCCCTTGTGGCTATTGAGCACATGTGAAGTATGTTATTTGATGTGTGAATAGTTGTTTTTATTTAAATTTTCATAAAAATGTATATGTATGGATGTAAGAAAACCACATGTGTGTGGTAAAATATAGTGTTCATACACCCACCCTACATGGACCCCTCACGATATATGTAGAATTTATATCTGTGTGTGTTGTAAAGGGACCAGGCATGTGTTATGGACCTTAGTGAGTTGGGTTGTGCCGTGGGTACACTTGATGAATGCCACAATTTTTTGAAGATGGACTAGGTTGTTCCTCTATGATAACCTAGAGATCTTCTTGATTTTTGGTTACATACTTAAATGATAAACCCATGGGAGATCTTTCATGCTTATGTATAACTAACATGGAATATAGATATTTTTTGTTATGTGTTGAAGGTTTACTTTTGGATCATTATTGTCATAGATTTGTATTGATTCCGTGGAGTTAGTTTATTTATTATGCATGGAAATTATAAATTCTAGTAATATTATTATTAATATCACTAGAGTGTATTGTCTTCCCACTGTAACCTAATATACCCTCACTACTAGTTGGAATACTTTGGTGTATGGGGATTCACCCCTATGGCCAAGTGGAATATTGGCTCGAAGCATCGGTGGAGTATATCCCGAGTCGGGGAATTACAAAATTTATATACCCCCATAAGTGATATCATAAACATCATGGAATTTGGACCCAACCAAATAAATTACACAATAGAGAAAGGGTTCTTTTTCCATTTTTTGTTTTTTAAACATAATAATCTTACCTATTATAATATATAAAAAATATTTATTTTGATGACATAGTAGTCAGGTATCTAACAAAGAAGGCTTTTTAAAAGTAAATTCTAGTAATATGGATATGTTTATTATAATAATTCAACTTAGAGATCAAGGATAATAAGAGATGTAAAAATCTGGAGGCAAAATAGATGATCAAGATACCACGCACTATTGAGGTAGGAACAATAACTAAAAAAACCCAAATGGAACCTTCCATGGTGAGAAACTTTATAAAGACACCCAAGTTCCCTGTTATGATGATTTGGTCAATTATGTTGTCAAATCAAAGGAACCTCCATTATTTTCTAAGAAATAATTTTTAAACTGAAATATGAGCCAAAAAATTATGTATGGAAAGATCTGTATATAATTACCAAGTAATTAAGATATGAATCCACAAGTATTTGGTTAAGTTTGTGCTCTCATTTTTCACACCATTTCATATGGATTCAATTTTTGGCCTAATATAACTACAATAAGGATGTTATAAGATAGTTTTTTTTGTACTTTAAAACTTAAAAACCCACATAAATTCTATAAAGCATGCCCAAACTATCAAATTACTGGTGTATTTTCTAAAAGACATTAAATTCCTCCAAACAAATTAATTTTTTTGTGAAGTATTTTGCGTATAGGGATTAGATTTCATGATTCCAATTACTATCTCATTTTATTTATCTTGTATATTATTAGTAGTGGACTATTTTCCATTTTGGATTGAAACAAAATAAACCATTACTGATGATTATAAGGTTGTGATAAAATTTCTAAAATTAAATATTTTTTGTAGGTTTGGAGTTCGTTGAGAAATAATTAGTGACTAAGGCACATACTTCTATAATAAGAAAATGTAATCCGTTATAAATAGGTATGAAGTGCATCATCAAGAATCAAGAACTTACCACCCACAGATGAATGGAAAAGTGATGATATCTAATAGAGAGATTAAGAAAATTCTAGAGAAGACAATGGAACATACATAGAAATATTAGAGTAAGAAATTAGAGGATAAATCATAGACATACAAAACTATCTAGAAAACCACTATTGGTATTCCACCTTAAAATTTTATTTATGGGAAATATTTTCAATTTCTAGTTGAGATGAAGCATAAATAATATTGGGATATGAAAAGATTTAAACTAGAGTTTGGAAAAGATAGAGAGTAGAGAATGCTATAGATGATGGAACATGATGAGCTAAGAAGGGAATCATTTGAGAACAACCTATTGTATTAGGATAAAGATATATCTATCCATGAAATACTATTCCAAATAATTGATTTTCAAGTTGGATATAAAGTGAAGTTGTTATATTCAATAATGAATCTAATTCTTGGAAAATATCATTCCAAGTGTTCTGAAACTTATTCAATGACTAAGTCATTTCAATTTGGTTATGTTGAGATCAAGGGTGAAAAATCACACCACCCCTTCAATGTAAGTGGGGAAAAATTAAGAATTACTATGAATATTTTTAGAAGGAACCGAAAAATGATTCCAAACCCCCCCTACTTCCACTAAAAATGGAATTGTCTAGTTTTCTCTTTCAAAAATATTATTCTAAATAATCACTATTTAAAATTGATTTTACTTGAAAAATTCATGATTCTATTAATTTTAATTATTTCTAAGACAAGTTTTGGGGATAATGAAAATTAAAAAAGGAATTAAATATATTTTCTATTTTTATTTGTTGATTTCTAAGTGTTTTTAACATAAAATAAATAAATTAAATTGCTATATCAATCTTGTTTCTAGAATTTGTATATAATTTTTGCATGAAATCTATTTTTGAGGTTCTTTATTATTAGAAAATAAAATAATCTTGAGCCCTAATAAATTATTCACATAGAATAATACAATTCTAGAGTGGAGGGGTAATTTAATTATAAAAATTAAATCCATTCATGGGGGAGAAATATTAAACCCAAATTAATATGGGGAAATTAACTTATAAAAATATCATTTGAGTTGAACCAATAAAGTAGAAACATGATCTTGGGTTTAAGAAACATAAGAAATTGGGATAAATTGAAGTACCACTTGTTAAAATTATAATTCAACTTAGATCTGTCTATTTCACTACTGTAATTAGAACATGACATTAATTTTAGTTAAGAAGTGACATTATTTCATATAAGAGGCATGATAATTAAAACAATACATGAATATGTGATTTTATTTCTATTTTATTTTTATTATTAAGTCTAGGTAGGAAATTTTTTTAGATGGTACCCATGGCCTAATGCTTGATTATGGGTGCTTGAGTGTAGTTTTGAAATCATTCATGTTGGTTAGGTTTATCCATGGAAACAACCATTGACTCCTAAAACTATAACATGATAAAATCCTAATTTATAAAGGCTGGTGATTATTAGGGTGTCTTATTAATGAAACTTAGGAACTCACATTGATCGAGAGGATGGGTGGTTGGGCTCATCACAACTTATTGTGGGGAATTATTTCCTATATAAACACACAGTTATATATTTAAGATATGTTCATGAATCTTTCCCAAA
Source organism: Viscum album (assembly GCA_963277665.1). NCBI lineage: Eukaryota > Viridiplantae > Streptophyta > Magnoliopsida > Santalales > Viscaceae > Viscum > Viscum album. Next base: position 823,469,897 of record OY728123.1, read on the forward strand.
TCCCGATATGAGACTGGTTACCCTAAAAAATAACCAGTTTTTTACTTTCATCAATATTAATCTCTTTATATGTTGGAGGGAATACTATTAATGGCACCATTTTTATGTATTATTGGTTGTCCATATAGCTACCCAATATTACTTAGTAATTTTTTTAGGGGGACCTTTATTTTTAATTCTAGGAGACTAGGAACTATAGATTTTATTTCAATCCTAGGAGGAAGTTTGTGTTTTATAATTAAGATTAAACCTTAAAGAGGTGTCCAATATATCCTATGAGAGTTATAATAAAATCCTATAAAGTTCGTATAAGGCATTTATTTCATAAAATGTGTTAAAATAAAAGTTTCAATGGGACTTATGAATATGGGGTCTTACCTAAGACACATCATTAGGAATATCCCATCTAAAATAAGAGACTATTTAATTATACTTACATCTAGAAAGAGGCCCATTTAAGGGGATTCACATAATATTGTGTAACGACCGAAAGTTTCATTAATGGAAATTTGTCTTGATCTAATTAAATGTCTCTTTATGTTTATATAAAATGTCAACTTCTTTGGTTTTATGTTAAGAATTATGACTGTTTCTAATATTGTAACACCCCGAGCTTCCACGATACGCTTCTCATTCAATAATTCAATAGCTTGTATTGTACGCAACTTCGAGTTCTAACACACCGCGACTAATCAAAGTAGCCGTTATGAATAGTAATACCCACTTTTTAAAATTATAGAAATTTTATATTTAAAAATGGAATTCATTTTTGTATTCATAATATCGAAATTATCCTAAGTTGATTTTTTTTTGTAATTTTCTGAGAACTTCCAATTTTTTTTGAATAGTGAAAAATACATAAAAACAACTTTTTTAATCAAAATAATTTATAGTGATAAATTATACTATTGAGAGGTTTTAAAGTATAATTAGAATATATTTTTACCATTTTATCCAATGGTGTTAATTATAATTAATTTCACTTTGAAATTAGACATAAACAATTGTCAATCTTTTGATATATATTGTTTCTTAAAAACACGCTATTTGTTGTGACAGTGGGAATTAATTATACAATTAATTAATGAAACTTATATGTTTGGAATTTTGTAAAATAGACATCATTTTTTAATTTGGAATATCAATTATAGCTTAGGGTGAAATTTTGGCATTGTTCTGAAAAACTTCAATTTTTGATGAATAGTGAAACCACTAAGTGGTAGTTAAAAAACTGATTTTTCATTTAAATGAAATATTACCACTTCTGTGATTTGATTTTAAAAAATCCGACATTCATGGTTTTCATTAGGAAGTAAAATGTGGTTCAATGGGATTAAAATATTTTTTTTGGTGAATAGTAACTTTTAAGTTTAATTAATCGCGATTAAAGGTAATTAGTGAAATTTAAGGTAAAGATAGTGTTATAATAATATGAAATGACCTTGACACTTGTCCTACCCCTATTTGATGTGTCATGGCAGACCAAGACAATCCATGGGTCAACTTGGGGACCCCATGGAGCCACTTTGATAGGAAAATGACATAAATAACTTTTATTTAAAGTTAAAATAAAAATGTCACAAACATAAGTTGTTTTACTAAAACAATTTTTAAATGGGGATATACAAGTCATATTTTTGACTATAAATATTAATTAGAAAGATAAAACTATTTCCTACATCATGATATTTTTTTTATAATTTTTAGACATTAAATAAATTAAATTATTTATGACACCATGATGATGCAGCGATTACCTCATTAATTAACGATTAAAAAAAAATGAAAAGATAATGTAAAATACAAGGCTTAAACTTGTCAAAAACCTATTAGATGAGTATATTTAGAAGCCTTATCACCTTATCCTCTAATTATATAAGTGTGGGACCTTTAAAATCTGAAACTCATTATATAATAAAGTAACATTTCATTACATTCCAAGAGTGCCCCTTCTCTCCACTTATAAAAGGCCCCCACCACTACCACCTTACTCACACTTTCAAAGCCTTTTGGATCGACCAAACTCTGCCCAAATACTCTCCCAACTTCCCTACCTTACTCCTAGAAGCCTCACTTTGGGAAGAATTCTTCCCAAGGAAGCCTTTGGCTCAAATCAAAAGAGTTACCCGATTTTAAGGTAATGTCTTCTCTTATGTTATTTTGTTTTATTTTTCTTCTCCAACCCCCTAAACTCTTCTTATTCATTTAATTTGTAACAAAACCAGTATCCTAAATATACTAGGATGTTTTTATAAGAAGGATTCGAGCTACACTTACACACACCTACATCTAATGGTTAAAGAACATACTGTTTCTGTGGATGGCGAATTTCTGCCTCACGAAACGATGATTTTTCAACACTCATATAACACCTTCAAAGGTGGCCATTAAGATGTCACTATATTTATATATATGATATATAATATGTTTATGTTTTACTTAAGGTTCTGTATTTTTCATTTATGGAATACCTTTATTGTTTCCATTATGGTTAAACACGATATTTTCATTTTAGGAAGTGCGGACTACCGCCCCCTCAAAGTGATTTGAATCGGTAATCCCATATGTGGGATGTATAAAGGATGGAGTAAATGATATTATATATGATATTATACTGGAATTATAATATACCTTTATATCATTATGATTTCATTAAATACGAAATAGAAATGAAAGTATCGTTCATGCGTACGTACGGCTTACCGTCTCCATGAACAGTGCATTTCATTTCTTACCTCTAAATGTTATGTAATATTATAAATGAATGTATATACTAGATATATATGATGTATATGATATATACATCATGAATATAATTATGGATATAATGGATATTTTACCACATGAACAAAGTGTAATTATAAGAAGTTTATTTTTGACTCAAGTACCTAAGATCGACAAAACGACTGTTATAAACATAAATAATTACATAATGTTCATGACATGGTAATAAGTGATATAAAAGGAATAATTAACTTGAAAAAGGTTCTTAAGAAGGTAGATATTAACTCTAGTTTATTATTCAGGAGATCAAAGAACGGTCGAGTGAATTCGGACACGAAGTAAGGGAACTTCTTAACCCAATTTCAATTCTTTGGGTTAATCTCCTAATTTCAAATTATGTCATGATATTATTATGTACTATCTTGTATTTGTACTTTCTTTATGTGTAATTATAGTGAATACACATATTAGATCTATTTTATTTAAAAAAATGATATTTTTAGGGGACTTCGTCTCAATCTCCATTCATTGAGGCATATTTTGTTTTATACACAAATTTCTTTTATACGGTGTATAAACCCCTTTGACTATTGTGTTTTTTTAAAAGGAATCTTTTTATACGAAGCGTTTTACTAAATGAAAATATGGAATGTTTTTTTTGTCGTACGTATGCGGCGACAACGACTTCTCTACCGCCATGACCATTATTTGAGTTTCGGCTTCCTCTACAAGCCATAACTTTTTTTAAATGAAAAATAAATACAAAGTTTTAATTTTCCATTATTTTGGTATTGAAATTTTTTTTGAAAGTGTTTTTATGATATCAATGTGTTGTATTGATATCTTATGATTGAAATTTGGAAATGTTATGTTTCCTTTATGCATGTTTTATGTGATACGATTATGTTATGGTTTATGATATGTTTAAACCTATTCATATGAGGAATTCATTGGACTTAATAAGTGACGGGTGGAGCCCGCTATAGCTCCTCGATGCATCGGCATGTTTCATGAGACAAACTAGTGTCTTGGCATGAGGCCTTGACAAAATATTATTTGTGGTCTTGGAACGAGGCCTTGACTACATGGTTATGATAGTCTGGCATTATGCATTCCATCATTATGAAAGTGGTTATTGATATTGCATGGGATTATTCGACTAGTAGAATATCCATGTGAGTAAGTAAATGGCATTATTTAATTTTATTTTTTCCATATCATGCTGAAGTTCAAGTTTAAAAAGGCTTTTGTTTTAGTTATACATTGACTTAAATGTTAATGTTTATTTATGAAAGCTTCCGCAATATTGTTATCCTTACTGAGCATATGAGCTCACCCCTTTCAACGTTTTAATATTTTCCAGGATGTGAAGAAGTATTTTATGAATGACCTGTAGGGATAGCCAGAAGAGGATATGAGTGTGGACTATGGAGACTTTGTTATTGTAGTTTTTCACTTTATGATGTAATTTAACATTTATGAATGTATCTAGTGTTTCCAAGGCTACTAAACTAATCGGTCTTTCGAGACTTGATATTTTGTGATCACGAAAATGTTACGCAATAATGCACCGACTCTGGGTAGCTGGGGTTGGGGCGTTACAGTTGGTATCAGAGGCAGTTTAGTACTAACCTTGGAAGCTAGATTTAGATAAAATCTGATTAGAGCACATAGCCCAAAGGTAGACTTTAAGGATTAGTATAGAATAACTTCCTAGAATTTTGTTGTTGTAGAGATTTTGTGAGTTTTCTGAGCAATACATCCTTATCTGGATACGAGAAGGTAGAGGCAGCTCTTGCACAGATGTACCTAGGGGTAAAACCCGAAAACACCGCTTTGAGCTAGACTCGAACAGGAACTGGTGCATGACAACATGCCTTGCTGCACTCTTGGTTACGACACTCCCGGGGGATATGCTTAGGATAATTCTCATTTTCTTTACAAACCACTATGAAGGGTTATGAGTATATACTTCCTCAAAGAGAACTTTTTTTATGATTATGGATTATATTTATTTCTAAAATTGGTAAAAATTAATTTTAAATTATGTGTGCAAAGTGAGACTAAAACACATTTTAGAAAAATAGAGTTTTCCAGAAAAAATATATATGTTTCTTTCAAATAGTCCTTATATTATTTGTAATAAATAGATAACTAATGAATTTATTTTATACATATATAAACCATTTAATTTTCATAATTTAGTTATTCCTATTCAAACCCTGTACCTTAATAGCTAGGTTATAAATGTTATGTTTAAATAATAATATTTTCATAGAGTATTTTTTATTTAATCCCAGTGTTCATGAATCATATACTATCAAAGATTTTAAATTTATTTAAAAATAAATATATCATATATTATTAGGGTGTTACATCCTCTTATAAGATTATTTTTTTCATTTCATATATGCTATGAAAGATAATATTCTTCTTTTAAAACCTTGGGGCGTTACATTGATGATTGTGCTACTTTAACTTCTACTCCACAACATGTAGATGAAATAGAGAATGAATTTGAATAGGAATATCCTTTACAGGATACTGATCTAGAAAAAAATATGGAACCATTAGATCTTAATAATCATCATGTACTGGGTTTATGTTTATAAGTGTGACAAATTATATGACATCATTTTCTTCAGTTGTACTGTGAATAAATTCTACCTTTTTATTTTATCTTAATTAGAGTGATATTCAAATATGAATCATGAGCACACCCATATACAAAAATCCTATAACCATAAATCTAAAATCATATCATATTATAATTAATATAACCAAATGATAAATAAAATTTGTATACAATGTAGAAGTTTCTTGGAAACTTTGTCCATGTATAACAATATATTTCTAGTTCCATCAGTCTCATAGAGGAATATTGGTAAAAAAATTAAAGATAATTCGTGGGAGAAGATATTGGTAAGATTTTTTTTTAAATTCAAATATATGTTATTATTTTATTTATATTAATTAACATGTTCATCACAACATCGATATAACTTTATCAACGATCAATCTAGAAAGGTGGTATAATTAATGAAACATTGGGAATTGTGAAGGTCATATATAGATGAGTTATATTTTGGTTGAAAGAGTAGAGTTAGCATTGAGTTATAGGGTGTGAAAATATTAAAAAACTATCCAACTACACAATACCAATAAATTAACATTTATTATAAGAGTAACGAGTTTAAGGTATTATTAAACTTTAATGTTTTTCTTTTAAAATTTAGTTTTTATTAATTGTATGAATGCTTTTTTCCAGAATGCATAGGAAAGAATTAAAAAAATAAGGATGTTATGAAGTTCATGAACACTATAGGTAACACTATAATTTAGAATAATGAGAGGTTCTATATACTTTTTATAACCAACAGAGTTTCAAAGAAACTAACACAACTTAATAAAACAGAATATTTATTGAACTGAACTAAATATAAGTTAATTGAAGTAAATGGAATATAATCAAAACATATATAAGAAAATAAACCATCATATGTATAAAATAATAATTACCATTAAAACCAAATGGAGTCAGTCCTAATAAAACCAAATAAAACTTATATAATAAAAATTTAACTAATTATATCCAATGAAACCCACCCTAAAGTGAGTTGTACCAAACCAAACCAAATAGAAAAAAACAATATTAAACCTAACTAAATAAAGATTAATAAATTCAAATGGAATAAAACCATATCAATGATAAAAAACTTTATTATCCACTGAATAATAAAACAATACCTAGATAAACCAAATGTAATAATTTGAAATGAACCAAACATAACTCAACTCTGTCAAACAAATTTGACACAAAATAGCTTAACAAAAATAGAATCAAACTAACTAAAACTATATTTATGTGAATTGAATGAAATTGATATAATGAAAACTATATAAATTATAACAAAACTTATAAAAAATTATGTGATTTGAATCATTTTGAAATTAACTAAAGGTAAATTAATTGAATTATACTAAGTGGAAGGCAAGAAAAACACATTGAATAGATCTGAACAATACCAAACAAGATGAAACTAGATGAAAAATAATTGACTCAAAAAAGAAAAAACAATAAAAATGAACTCAATGAGGATATAACTATATGAAATTTATTTAAATAAAATAAAATTGAATTTAATTTAAGTTAACCCAAATAACACATATAAAATGAAAACAAAGAAAATAGAATCAAATTGAGTTGAATTGAGATGATATAAAACAACATGAAATTACCTATGTTGAACCAAAATGATAATATTTGAACCATAATCAATTCCTCCAGATATAAAAGTGTAAAATAATCCTATTTTTTTCTTTAAATCTAACTAACACCAAAATAGTAAAATTAATACACAATGAACAAATAATATTAAAACTAAATAATAGATCTAATCCAACCAGACTCGATATGAAATGTAATTATGCCAATCTAAATATACATTGAGCAGAGTAATCAAATTTCATTGAAATTTAATCAAATTTTCTTTTGATTTTATCAATACAATATTTTTTAGAATGTGTTACTTTTTTTATCAATTTCATATTATTAAATAATGTAATATTTTAGTAATTAATGTCATTTTTAGAAAGAAACAATGATAATTGATGGTTGTGTTCATTGAGAATTTTTTTCTCAAGTAGGAGGAAAAAGGATGGAAGTTCTATAAATTAAAAAAATAAGAAAATTTTGTAAATAATTTTACTAATATTTCAAATTTTGATATGAAATTAAAAATTAAATATCTTATTTAATTTTTCAATAGGGTTCCCTGTAAGTCCTTGATGAGAATGAAGATGACATATTTGGTCCAAATGAGCATCTAATATATGTTTTATGAGAGGATCCCTATGGGATAATCTGATATCAACCTAGGAAGAGCATCATCATCACTAGGTTTTTCCCCTCATTATGAATCTCTCAATTATTTTGAATCGCTGATCTGTAAAACGATTATGCAGAATTAACTGGGTACAAAAAATATTTATTCAAGAGAGTTAAAGAAGTTAAATAGTACCCAAGAAGATCCTGAAATCTATGAAATATTTATGTCCATAACTTCCATTAGATGTTGTTACAATTTTTTATTCATATATCAAAGTAATGATTTATTTTTATGATGCACTGAGTGATGGAAATAATGATCCTTATAGTAGTAGAGGTGATGAAACTTTTAGTGATGATAAAGATGCAAAATATGATGATTGTTTTTCTTAATATGACTATTCTAGTGAGGATGTTCATGATGCTGATGATGATTATCATGGCAGTGGTGGCGATGAGGAAGATATTGATCCCCTACATTTTGGAGTTGATATTAAAGAAAAAAATGTGTGGATTTTTTATAATGAATAAAACATATCATTTGTTTGGATTGTATATGTATTCTATAGTATTTAAATTTGTTTGAAAACTATTGATAAGTAATAATTTTGTTAAATGAAAAATATATAACATATTTTCTGTATGGAATGTTTAATTTTGTTGGAAGTTTTTCAAATGTTATGATATTGATAGTAAAAAGATTCAATATGGGCTTGTGGTTCCATCTAGGGATATAAAGCTGTACTAACAGTTTTATGAACCTTTGGTATAAATCTATTCCAACAGTTTAGTGAAAACCATTGGTAATAAAAATGTAACATGGTTTATACTAATGGTTTCAATAGAAACCATTGGTATATACCTATAACAATGGATTAAGGCCCCATGCTTCACATAACTATTTATATGGGGTATACCAACAGTTATGTGGCCTATACCAGTGGTTTAGATGATTTGTTATATAGTGGTTTTCTAGCAGTGACACACTAAAAAGTGAGTGAATGACGTAGGTTCGATGACTAGGGTTTCTCATGGACAAGGGTGCATGGCTAGTGTCACCTAAACTAGGTCACATGAATAAGGATGTATAATGTCATAGCATGACCGAGGATATTCTCATGATAGGGCCACATGTCCAAGGGTTCACATGATAAGACAACTTATCCAAGGGTTCATATGTCATTTATGTATGTACAAGGGTATGCATGTCAATATCGCATGTATAAGGGTTTAAATGTCATGAAAGACATGTCTGAGGGATTCTGTCTAGGTCACATGGACAGTTTCATGTAAGGTAATCACATGAATTCTTTTCATGATTGATTTTTTTATATAAAAGGATTTTCCACCCTTCTACACGAATAATGTTTGTATGTTCGGGATAGATAAACTAGTGGATGTTATATGATCAAAGGTATTTCTCTAAGGCCACATGATCAAATACCCATGAGGATATCACATGACCAAGGGGTCTTTTCCAAGCCATATGATGTTTTCATGAGACCAGGTACGTAGGAACACTCATCATATGAAGTTGGAACCTGTCAAAGACTGAAAACACACATGACTACGGGTTCCTAAGTTAGAGGCATGTGAATACTTATCCTATAAAAATATTACATACACATGGTTTCATGGTTATTCCATATAGAAAATTTCAGACAACCAGATCCACTACATGAAAACATCATGTAATGAAGGGTTCATGTGAATTCTATACATGATTGGGGGTTTTCTTAATGAAGATAGAAGCATGATAAAATTATAATTATCAACTTTTTTATACCCATGACATGATCAGGTTCAAAATAATGAAGGTTCATGAAGAATTTGTCAAAACTAATGGTTCTTATGAGAGAGTCTCATGATGTTCAAATCATTATGCGATTACATTAAGGGATCATACGATGGGATCTTGCACGGTGCAGGGTTACCTAGAGTATTTATCTAAAGGTGATAAAAAACTCTCCATCAGCACATTATTTTTTCTTTTCCATTTATTTTTCATGGATTTGGCATGAGGTTATATAAGAAAAGGTGTCCAAATATTCTTACTCTTTTCATAGTGAGTATATTTCATGTACCGACTCGAGGTGGTTGACGATGTATCTTCAAAAATACAATACCCTTAGAGTCTTAAAAAGCATGAAAATTTAAAGGATTTACAATATGAACTTTACATTATTATCTTAACATGATAATATTATCATGATTTATTCACATGATTTTTTTACATGACCAGATTCACATGATCATCTTCACATGATGGATTCGCATGATGGCTTCCCAAGATCATGTGAAACCTCTCTGGAACAATGATTGAAAAATTCCTAATTCTTCACATGAAGAAGGTTTTACATGATATGATATTTATGTGATATAAATTATGTTGTTTTTAATTTGATGGATTCACATGAATAGAATATCTCACATGATCACATGATTTGATGTTCTTCATCTCATACCTCCTAGACATCGATTTCATGCATGAGATTAGGTCGATCGAGCTTGTATAGATCTCTTAGCTTGGTCTTAGAAGATGGATAATACATGATTTTCTCATGAATTTGGATCCTTAATATATAGGCATGAGAAAATGAATGAGATTTATGAGATACTATACTCAATTTGATGTCGACTGTGTCAAGGTCACTCATGTAAATGTTGTTTTCATCTTGCGTAAGGTTCAACCATGAATAAGTGTAAGTGGATTGGACATTACTTGTGTATGGGTCAAGCATGAATAAGGTTAAACATAAATATTGGATGTAGGAGGTTGAATATGAATGTGTGTCTTCATCAAACAGTGTATGCTCAAATGAAAATATGACTACAGTTATATCTATATAATTTAAATATGTATTATTAGTGTTCCTCACATCTAGTTTCCCATATCGAATCTTTACTCAACCAGACTATATAATATAATACACGCCATTCCATTGATATTTTGAGCCATTATCATTGATCCTAAAATATAATAAATAAAAACATTCCCCTTATGAGTCGTTCCACATGCTTCTATGGTCCCCTGTGTATCCTTTTCCAAGTGCATGCTAATGCACACACTCGTACACACCCCTATGGGTGATATGTTTACCCACTTCTTACTTTCCCAGTATAGGAACTACTCTACTAACATGTATTCCCAAGCATGATATAGAGCTCATGTGTTAGAGAATATCTACCATATGTGGTTTAGTAGTCCCTACATGAGTGGATTTAGTTGGTCTAATATTTTAATAAAGTCCCATCCTAACACTTAGTAAAAAAACAATTAAAATTCCTTCTATACAAAAACACATTATGAAACATGAAATTAATATATTTATAATTTTCATGGTCTTAAACCCTTTGAATTTTATAATGGAAAAGTCCATGGTAGACATTTATGGGCACCAATAATAACATAATAGTTTGGGATTACAACGTACCCATAAAATTGACGACTTGGGATAACCACCAATATCCTATAAATTTTTTATGATTGGGATAAAAAATGATGTTACATTATGATCTCAAAAGATAAAAACAATTAACAAATTAATTGGAGATATATAATATACCCACCAATGAAAAAAATGACAAACTATATTTAATTTTTCTATATTAATATTAAAACATTCATAATACCAATATAGCATAATTAACCCCTGATAAATAAAAGAGTTTCATGATGATTTCTAAAAAACAAGACCATAATACCTATAGAAATAGAATTTGGATTGTATCATTTTATAATATCCCTAGTGAAGCATTACAAATATCACAGTATACTTATATTTATGAAAAAAATACTTTTTAAGAGAATTAAAATTACTTTGAGAAAAAGAATAATTACTGTCTACATTTTTCATAATATTTATTTTTTTAAAAAAATTATAAAACAAAAGGAATAAAAATTAATTATAAAATACATATAAACCTTGAAAATAATATTTCTATAGAATAATTATGAATATAGAAGAAAAATCATTCATGAAAAATATTTTTAAAAAATATTCCATTTACACCTTTGTAGAAAAAGTTAATGAAAATAGAAAGGGAATCATATAGAAAATGTTAAAAAATGGACTCCTTTCATTGGTTGGTAGATAAAGTAAAGTTTAATTGAAAATGGACTTAATAAATCATAGATTTATTTATAAGGAAATTTATAAAAATTATTAACACTATTAACATGGTGGGGAGGGGTTCATAATTAAAACAAAAAAGAGATAAGACGAGTTCCATTTATATGAAACCATTATGGATTTTCTAAATTTTTATTCAAAAGGAAAAGGATAGGGGAAGATGAAATGAAACATAAAATACAATTAATAGAATATAAATATAATAATTTATTTTAAATTATCAATATATTCTCCATATATAGGAAAATATATGCATAAAATGAAACAAGTCTCAAATAAGATAATTTGAGACAAAAAAACACTTACAATGTTATATTTTATGATTTATAAATAAATTAAAAAGATTATGATAAAGATATAAAAATACCTTGAAACATATGTAAAATTAAAATATAATACAATCATCTTATTGAATGTATCCATATAAAAATAATTAATCTCAAGAAGTAGGACTATAACTCAGGGAAAAGAAATTGAGTAAACAAAAACCCTTACCTTAAAATCCAACTAGATTGAATTTTCACAAAATTCCAATATAATATTAGTATAATCTATAAAGAAAATATTTTATAATATTATTAATTTTTATTAACTTTTATATTTATATTTTTATTCTCTTATTACATAGTTTGTACTTATTTTTTGGTTATATTGATTAATGGATATTACTATTTTCAACCATTAAATTTATATTAGTGCAATGGTTTTATTCATAATTCCATGTTTTTGAGTTCACAATGTATTTAGTAGTCAAGATATTGGTATTGATATTCCATAATGAGGTATGAAGCCCCAGGTTCCTTCCATGGGAGTTTCACATATTATTTGTAAATAGGAAAATATATAAAGAGATTGTTTCAGTAAATTTTAAAAACTATAAGGTTTTATATTAATAATGAGTAAAATTTTAATATTACTTTTTTTGGAAAGATAATGATTTTTTCTACTTTAATATCATATATTACATGTAATGAAGTTTTCGTAATAACCCATGATTCAATTTTATATCATCGTCCATATAAGTGGTTAAAATGACCCAAATAAAAACATATTATAAGCAATGTATGAGTATTATTATGTAGTATTTTTTCAAAAATATCATTTTTACAGAAGAAAAATAAATTATTTAGAATTTATTAATGTGATAAATCATAATTGGGGAGAATTATATAAAGTAATTAACTAAAAAATATGGGCATGAAGTCATTACTTATAGAGAAAAAAATCATATCTTATATTAGAATCCATATTAGTTTTAAAGGATTTAATAAATAATATAGATAAAAGGGGATAAAAATCATGTGAGGGTATAATTTGGGAAGGAAATATGGTACATTATTGGTCGTAATTAGTGTTTTAGGTGTGGTTTATAAAGGGGGGAGGAAATTTTTTTTATAATAGGGAATTGTTGGAATTTTTAAAATACTCATTTCTTAATATAAAAGGAATGCAATTTTCATGAATAGTAATTAAATTGGCCTTATTAACTAATTTGGACATACTGATTCAAAATATGGAAACAATTTATTTTTATTCAATTTCTAAATGTGTTAAAACATAATTTTAATATAAGTATACATTATGCATAAAAATATTTTTTATACATATTTATTTTTAGGCATAAAATTTAATTTATTACTATTCCTTACCATGTAATAACCATTATATGATTGAGTATGTATCTATATAAACAATTCATTTCAATAATTGTTTTTAATATAGATAATTTTAATTTATTAAAATTAAAATAAATTGTATATAAAAAACAACTCATTGAAAAATATGCCATTTAACACTAAATGATTTTATCTTTATTAATAAATAATAAAAAATCAATGAATGAATGTTTATTTTTTTACATTTTTAAAGAATACATTTAATTAAATTTTCTACATAAAATATAATAAATTTAACTATTAAATGAACAAATATAATATATAATGAAAAACATATTTTTAAACAAAGTATTATTTTTCGACCATTAATAATTATATTAGTATTCCACATAGTTACTAAATTTTTTCTTGGATATAATAATTATGTTATAATAATAATTTATTGAATTTTATTAACACTATATTCTGTTATCATTATTTAAATATAATAAATATGTAATTCATAAAAATGGTATCTTTATAATTAATGGTATTTTCTTAGGTGAATTAGTGAAATTTTATTTTATTAAAAAATAATTTATCTAATTTAAAATAATTTATTTATAATGATAATTTATATTTCTTAAAATCGAAATAAACTTTATATATATTAAATACACACCATTTATTCCAAACTACTTACATGTTTACTTTTATTATACCCAACTATTATATACCATATTATAATGGTCCAATAATGGCTATATTACAACATTTAAATTCTATAAATTCAATCCATTATAACTTCAAAAATAATATTTATCATTCCTTTAGATTTTCTTTATGGTATTATAAAATTCCTTCAATATTCATGATGTTTTTTCTCGTTGCTAGTTTATTTTCACAAATAGTGATTCTCAATGGTGAAACTGATAAAGATTATTTCTAAACTATAAATATATTATTAATTTGTATTTGTTTTCCCATTTAAATTATTCATCTTTTAGGTATTTTATTATACATGTTATTTATTAACCAAGGTATTTAATACACTTTTTCATGTATTTTATTTTGAAATGATTCATTATGAGTGAATAATTTAGTATCAATTTGATTTACTTCATAATTTATTTAAAACAAGTAATATAAGGAAATAAAATTTATAAATAAATATGAGAGGTTACAAAAATTTATGTATTATATTTGTTTTAAAAAAATCAATCACTGAAAAAATCTCCAAATGGATGATAAAAGTCTACCATGTTTGATTTGTTGGAAACCCTATCATGAATTCAAAACTCCTTTATGTCAAGTTATCATGATGCTTACTACTTAGCATTTGTAAGATGGGAAGATTCATAGATTCATTATGCTTACCACTCTCTAATTTATATAAAATAAAAATAAAAGCCTCATAATCAATGAAAAATGTTGATTTTTTGGAAAATCCTTTATCTCAAGATACAAGGGTGTAAGACTTGTCTATGTTGTCACTATCCTAACCATATTCTAAATGAAATTTAACACAAGAGAAACTAATTTTTTACCTTCTATATGTTGAGAAAAAATTATACTTTAAAAACATTCTAATATTAATATTTAAAATAAAAATCCACATCATTATATACCTTTACATTTCTTTATTTTATAATTTCCAAGTTTTTAAGATGTTTTTTCAGGAAAGTTAAATGTTTTAATGGATCGAGAATGTCTATTCTAACAGATGGAACTTTATTAATGATTTCTTGGATGGAGGATATCATATGGAAATTAATTACTGGACAAAAATGTAATTTTCACTTCAGATAGATGAAAAAAAATCTCACCTGACATGGGTTTTTAAATTTCAATGGATAAAGTATTGAGAAATCCAAAAAATATAGTTTTATCTAATCTTTATAATTAAATTTATTAGATATAGGAATACACACTCTCTATATGAAATTTTATAAAGCCTACTAGATTAATAACTTCATGAATTCCACTAGATGGAGAATTTCAATTCTACCGTATGGAACCTTTTTACCCTATAGTGTTTCATATCATAATGTGTACTAGATGAAGATTATGTATTAAACTTTTGATGTGATGATGGATTTCATCCGATGTCATCGAAACCAAATAAACGAAATAAAAAATACGACCATTAGATGTGTGAATATAAATAGGAATTTATTTAAGGAGGTGGAAACACTTTTATAACATTGACTATCTAATGTTTCTGTGATGTATTAATAATGTATTTCTACTTGAGAGAACTTGATTGTAACATTGAGAGAGTATTTTTATTAAGGAATCAATTATGAGTATTATTTTGTAAATTAATTTAGGTATTTTGATTTGGTAATAACTATGTCCAATATGGTTTGATAAAGGGATTCAATTTTTAAGTAAGACATGGGATATACTGATCATTTAGTCGAGGGTTCCCAATGCTAAGGGAAACAAAGCCTATGACATATATTTTTGATCGATGACTTTTGTGACTTGGAAGGTTGACCTAACGATATGGTGAATTTTAATGATACCCTATGTGAACGCTATTGAAATCCTTAACACTACAGGTTAATGTGTTTAATATTTTTTATAAAGTTTCCTGTAATTTTTTTTACATGCTTTATAAAGATTATTTTTACTTGTTTTGTAAAAGTTTGTTATTCTACTGTCCATGTTTTAAAAAATTTTATATTGTTTATTATAAACAATTTATCACTCTGATTATAAAGTTATTTTTTTTAAAAACTAAATTAGATAAAGTAACTCAAATGATGAATATAATCATAACTATCATGTTATAAATACTTTTCTTTTCTTAATGGATAGATGCATATAAAATCATATTTCATTATGTGAATCAGAAAATAATATATATAAGAAACTTAAAGTAACTCAATTAAGGAATAACAAAAGTTGTAGAAATAAGAATAGATGTGCTTCAAGAAGACTATCATGATTTTTATTTCTTACCTAGAGAATTAGTTTATAAGATGAATCAATGTTTTATGAAAATTGTTAATAGTCTAAAATCTCTTAGAGATAAAAAAAATTACTGATGAACAATTGGGTGGAAAAGTATTGATATTATGAAAAATGAATGGGAAACTAATAGAATATATCTTTACGATATTAAGAATCATTCAAATATCAGTTTTAATGATATTATTGGAACTCTCATGCAATTTATGAGTATAATAAAAAGATATATAGAAAAGGAATATAATAATACTAGGGTAGATTTTTCTTCGTTATATAATACACTTAAGAAATATAGATCATGTAAGAAAGTTTCTAAGTATTCAAATAATAATAAATTGAAAGATGAAACTAAAATAAACACATCTAAAGAAAGTGAGTATGAAATTGATCAAATTACCAAAAGATGAAAAATATTAATGGCAAGAAATATTTTAATTATAGATATAAGAAAAATTAGAATGAGAGAAGTGAAAAGAAATAAATTTTTGAAACTATTTTTTATGAATAAAGAAATCGTGATCATATCAGAACAGGTTGTACAAAGATGAAGAAGAAGGATATGAATTCGATAATGTTTTACAAGAAAAAGGTGAATAAAAGTTTAAAAGATATAGAAAATTAGAGTGAAAGTGGTGGGGATTGTTATATTTAATATTCTTTTGATAATAGAAACAATAGTTAGAAAGTTATGGGTTTCTATATAGATATTCCAAAGGCCAACCAATGCTACTTGGTAAAGGTATCTATGGAATCCTTAACAAATTTTATTTTTAATGCAAACTATATAGATTTCAATAATGAATAAAATAATTCTTTTGATGAATAAGAACCTATTATATATGAAGATGAAGATACAATAACATGATTTTATAATGCATCTAGATATTTTAATTTCCTTGAAAAAAATAAAAAAGATTTGAGAAAAAATTAATATGCTAAGTTGATATTGCTGAAGAAAATTATTGAAGTTTTAAAATTTCCATATAAATTTCAAATATTTCTATAGAATTAGATTAGAAATATATTTCTAAATCAACTAATGAATATACAGATTTATATGTGAAAATAAAATCTAAAATTTACAGTCCAAAAAATCTTTTATCAAATTTTACTTCTGGTAAGGAAATATTTGATAATATGTTCATAAAATTGTGAACATGTAGAAATACTTTTAGGATTATTTTTACTAAAGAAAAATTGTATTTTAAAAACAATTACTTTTTTATAAAAAGTGATCCCTTTTGATCTAAGTGTCAATGACATAGAAACTAGAAGAAATATTTTTATTTTAACATGTTAAAATCACTTCGATTTCATAAAACATATATTTTAATAGAATTAAGAGGTGTACAACATAAAATATTTGGATATATGCGGATTCTTAAGTCTTTTATTGCTATTAATTATGGAGCCAAACAAGCATTGGTACCAAAATAATAACTTTTTTATTTTAGGGATAAAATAAAATTACCAGAAAAAAATATATTTGCTACATGAATAGTGGAAGTTCTAGACATATGTCTAGAAAAAATAAATTTTTACAGAATATTATCTAGATGGAAGGTAAAAAAGTCACTTTTTGGAAAACATTATCAAAGAGAAATATAAGGTATATATGATATTGAATTTCATGGAGAAGACTTAATTTACAATGTTTTATTTATTGTGGGATATAATTAGAACCGCATTAACATTAACAAATTATGCGATGAAGGATATATTATGAGATTTTGGGATGATAGATTAAATGTTCAAATTTCAAAATTAAAATTTATTATTTTGACCAATAGGCACGAAAATGTAAACACTATAAATTTAAGAGACCTTGGAAGTCATGATTTACCATGAATACGTGAAATGGATGATCAATCTTTGATATGGAATAGAAGTTTAGGACACTATAATGTTAGAATAGTTTCAATTTTTTTTGAGAAAATACTTCTTAGAGATCTAATATAGATTATGTTTAATTATTCTAAAGTTTAAAATCTTGGTCAATTTGGTACGAAAGATAAGTCAAAATTTAAATATATCAATAAAGTTTCAACTTATGATGTTTTATAGTTAGTGAACATGTATTTATCCAACACAAAATAAACTTGAAGTATTAATGGAAAATATTATATATATATATATATATATGTCTTTTTTGATGAATACAATAGATATTTGTTGGCCTATTTTCTAACTAATTATTTAGAATAAATTTTCTATTTTAATTTTTTTAAACCATGTTAGAAATGAGAAAAATCCACCTTCGTTAACTATCTATATATATCATGGTGGAAAATTTGTAAATTATAATTTTTAAATTTTTTGTAATAATAAAGTTATTACAAATAAATTTTCAACTCCCAAAAATCCTAAAAAAATGGAGTATTTGAACAAAGAAGTATACTTTATCAGGAAATTAATAGAACCATATTGAGTCAATACTGAATTGATAAACATATATTGGTTGAAGCTATTAGTACTATCTTTGTAAGATACTAGACTTCATGGAGGTATTTACATGATTAAATTTTGGTTTAAAAATCTTAATTTTGGTTAATGGGATGTTTATCAGGTGTATGAGGAGGTTTAAGTGATGTTATGGGGGTTGGGGACACAAAAGAGAGGAAAAATTCCCATCGAGTGCATGCTCCATAGTTGGCGCATGATTTGAGGAAACCATGCACCCAAACCATGCTAACATAAAGGAGGGGTGCACAATTAAACAAAACCATGAAAGGGGTAAATCCAAACTGAATAGAATTGGAAAGAGGCATTCCACACGTTTGGCACATAGTTTGTCAGAATATGTAGAATTTTCAGGTAACTGTGTGAAAGAACCCCTCTTGGAAAAAGGTTGGCACACCGTTTGTAAAATAGTGCGGTCAAACCCCATGCCCCATTAAATACTAAGAATTTACCATTTTTATCCCTTGATATTTTAAGTTCCTCACCCAATTTTAGTCCTCGTTCTTCCCCCTACAACCCTAGTGATGATCCCAAACCCATAAATCTTTCAAAGGGATGATCTCCTTTGATTCTAGGCCGTTAGGAGTGCGTTTTTTACAGATAGAAGCTCTGAGAATGCCTAATACTCCTCTTTCTTCTCTTTTTCTGGATTAGGGATTGTGGTTTTTTTCTTCTTCTTCTGAATCCCCAAACCCCTATTTTTATGACATATCTTAGGTTGGGGATTCAAATGGAATTTCAATCCGTATCTAAGACTATGGTTAAGGGTGGATTCATATTTTTATTCGAGGTAGGTGATCTAAATGTTATATCTTATAGTTTTATTTTTTATTTGTCTATGTTTGGTTGTGATATTTCTTCCCTCTTAATTTGAATTTTATTTCTTTAGTAGGATTTGGTATAGTGGTTATTAGAATAGTGATTTACACCACTCATGATCCCCATGGGATTTATTGGGATTGAGTAGACCAGTTTTGGGCCACCCATAGAGTGTTTTATTATCCCCAAACATGGAACATGGTAATGTTGAAAATAAATTCCATTTTGGTTGAAATAGATCCTGTAATAAATGTCTTAAAATATTAGTTTGAATTATAAAAATTCACTAATGGTAATTGTGTCTATCCATTTGAAATAGCATAATGGTTTGGTTGGAAAAAATGTGATAAATGGTTAAATAGAGTAACATGAATGTGTAAAATGACTTAAGAGTTGTAATTAAATTAAATAAATGGGTGAATGCATGTGATTTGATGAATTATGTGTAATGGATTAAAGTATAGGAATTGATGAATATTCTAAATCGGTTAAGGTATGAAAAGGGAAATGAGTTTAATGTGTTATGCTAAGTAAATGGTAAATGTGCTAATAGTTAAGGATTGATGATGATTCATGTGTGAATTAAATGTGAATTATAAATGTTATTTGTATTGTTTTCGCATGGTTTGTGATATGGTATATGTTTTTATTGGTTAAATAAGAATATGAATATGTCTTGGTAGTTTTGGGGTATTGTACTTGAGGATATACACCCACTGTTCAGGTTAGACTGAGGCTCTAAACCCCACCCCATAATGCATGGGTTAGGAAAGGGGATGGAGGCTCTATGCACCTAATAGTTGAATTTGATGAAACTTCCTAGAATTAGGCTCCAAGGTATTTTTTGGGTTAATTTACATTTTACCCTAGTGATATAGGGAACATGACTTATTTTCCTTATGAATAGTATTTGATTGGATTAGTCCATTGTTTAAATTATTTAAACACCCAAACCATAGAACATGTGATGGAAATGGATTAAGTGACTAAAATGGTTAAAATGAATATTGTTAACTAATGGAACCCAAGTTGTATTTTGTTTTACTTGACTTTAATTTATTTTTTGAATACACTATTGGTTTAGGATGGATATTTTGTAGACACTATTGGTGGTGGCATACTGAGTTATACTCACACACTATTCATGCCACTATTGGGTACTGGAGCATATTTCATAGTTGCAGTTCAAGGAAAGTGAAATGGACCTATAGTAGATAGTTGAGATGGGCATGGGATGTGTGTGGAAGAGGATCCAAAATTGGATGTAAGAACCATTTTTGGGATTAATCTATTTAATTTTATTTTCCATTTTATATAACTTGACACTGTATGGTATGAAAAAACATATTTACTCTTTGGTTGTGGGTTGTTCCCAATTTTGGGAAATGATTAGTAGTGCTCAGTTCTGGATTATTTTTATTATTTATTTTATTTATCATTGTTATCTACTGTGGATTACACAAATAAAGAGTGTATAGTCTCCCTACTTTTAATTGTAGATCCTTTCTAGTAGTCAGTAGCCTCTGGCATATGGGGAGGCATTCTTGAGGTCACAGGATGACCCAGATCCGGGCACTGGTTTAGTGGATTCCTATTCAGGGGTGTTACAAAGTTGTATCAAATGGGTGCTTTTATATGGTATTATCATTTTGGGAATTGTATATTTGGAGATAGGACATGTTGGTCTTTTAAATGAGCCTGTTCTTGGGAGTAGGTAAGTCATGTATGAGGGAAAGCCCGCATACCTTGGGTGGGTATCATTGTTCTTGGCGTGTGTTGTTATGGTTGAATGATATTTCTCTACTGGGTGATGCACTTGTTGTGTGATGTGAGTGTTTTATGATATTTGTCTCATGTTTGGAATTCCATGAGGTTGTTCATTCATAAATTAGTAATTCCACCTAGTAATATAGGTGGAATGCATTTGGGTAGGCACACACAGGAAGGGTGTGTGGGATATCAAGGTTAGAAGGAATTTTATAACTAATTAGAAATATAAAAAAATAATGTTTAATAAAGGTGATGAAAATGGGTTAATGGAAATAATTTTAAATAATGATTAAATAGTTGTGCTAAATGAATAGTTAAGAATGCATTAAAAATGTGGGTTGTATTAAGTTATAAATATAGATAGGTCCTCAAATGAGTAAGATCCATGTCATGAAGGTAAAATGAATTAAAAGGGGTTTCAAATGAAGACTTGTGACTATGTAAATTTTTTTACCCCATGTTGACCATAAACCATGGTATGTATGGTTGAGGGTAGTGTTCTAGGTGTGGTGATGTCTGTTGGGATAGTGTATGAAAAATGGGTTGTCTATGGCTAGTGGAGAGCCTTATTTTGTGTAAATTGTGGAATATTTTGTTATGTGTCCTAAGAATCATGCTTGGAATTATAGGAAGATTACACCATGATGAAATGTTCCGGTTGTGCGATAAGTTTGTGTCACTGAGAATTCTCCTGCAAAAGTGGGGCTGGAGATTTCGGTGGTTCATTGTAATAGGAGGAAGAGAAGTTCCATGCGAACTTCACTCATTTTATGTAGAGGATGGAACAAGACCAAGATTGGGTCCTGATGTGTATGTTTGATCTAACTAGACTATTTCAGTTGCAACACCCTCTAACATTTTTCATAGATGGAGGTCCCAAGGATGCAGATTTCTGGAGAGAGTCCATCCAGAAGATTTTAAATCACTTGGAGACTCTTAGAGAGAACATACTCAAGTTGGAAGCATATATCACTACAACAAATGCCGATCCTAGCGGCGGTTTTTTTCCGGTTTAGTGGCGGTTTAAACCGCCGCTATATTGTGTGGCGGCGGTTTACAAAAACTGCCGCTAAGTTTGGCGTCGGCAATCTATTAGCGGCGGTTTTTTCGATTCCGCGGCGGTTTTAGAAATGTGTCGTATGTCCGTCATTTAGCGGCAGTTTTTCTTCATTTAGCGGCGGTTATATGGGTATCTTATTTAGCGGCGGTTTTAACCGCCGCTAAATTCAGGCGTTTGATGCGCCTATTCTGCGGCGGTGAATACCGCCGCTAAATATCAACATAATATATTTAGCGGCGGTTAAAACCGCCGCTAAATTCTGCCCAGTTCATCATTTAGCGGCGGTTAAAACCGCCGCTAACTGATTCCTGGTTATTTAGCAGCGGTTAAAACCGCCGCTAAATGCTCACAGGTATGGCATTTAGCGGCGGTTAAAACCACCACTAAACGTTGAACTGGAAAAAAAATATGTTGCATCTGCTCCACCACTGCCCTAAATTTTCCAAAACCACAGCCACATCTCACCCATCAGCCCCACATAATATCACATCCACACATATTTGTAATGTACAACAGCTTACAACATTATTACATCATTACCATTCCATATTCCATCACTAAAAGAATACTACCACAAACCACTACACACAAAAACCAACATCCTCATAATAGTGACCATAACATCTCTTACCATAATAAAAACCAACATTAAAAACACCATCCCTCATAGACAAAACCACACCATAACAAGAAACATGTATCTCACTATGAGAACCAAAATCCAATAAAACAAGTAGGGAATCTATGAGAAAACCCATGAATGTTTCAATGTGAAATGACTCATAAAACCATATTGAAATATCCAAAATCCAATAAAACAAGTAGGTGGGTTTTATTAAAATTGGATATATTACCTAGGATACCACTAAAACAGTTATCATCCTCATGTTCCAATGAATATAAATGGTTCCAAAATAGAACCCTTGTGGGAAACCACTCAAGGATAATATAATAATTTGATCAAAACTAATCATTAAATAAATAAACACATAACCATGTGTCATAACCAACCAATTAAAGGGACCATATTCATATTATGACAAACAATAAAATAGATTTACACAGTTACATTGAAAAAAATGAATGAATTAAAACACTTTATGACATTATTCATTCATCTTTGAATATGTACCAAAAAATATCTCATCCAAACCACTATTCCACCATAGAAAATGATAAAATGGATTAACATTCCCATGAAGAGTAATCTACAAATGATCCATGATTTCCATTGGGTTCACCAAATCATTACTTCATCCTCATCATCCAACTCTCTATATTTGAATATATGGGATGAATCATGATTATTTCAGTAATGTTGGGATACATTGATGATATTGTGAATTATTTTTATCAGTGGTTAGAGCTCCAACTGATATAACACCTCACCAATGTTCACCAAAACCTAAAAAATCCAGAACAACCTAGGAGAATCCACACTCCCTCACACAAAATATGCCTACACCATCATGGAAACAACCTCAAGAACACAAGATCTTTGAAATATTACTACATGGGTCTACATCTATATTATACAGTGGTATTGAAATGATCCTGGCCAAATTAGATTTTTTTATTAAGCCATTTTAAGGAAAATGGAAAAAACCAGAGTACACTACAGGAGCACTACGTGCTGAAAGAGCTTACAAAGTGGTGAAACACAAGGCTTAAGTTACTTGACTCTGCTGCTCTAAAGAGCTCCCAGTGTAGCATACCAACCTGGATGTCAGGATCCTCTCTGATGAGCTCTTCAAAGTAGGAAATCATCCTATCCATCGTCTGAATAAATTCCTCTGAGTTGATTTTTCCCTTATTGAACCCGCGGGCCAGAATTCTATCTTGTTTATCTAACCAAACTTCTTGCTCCTCTGTGGCATCAACTTGCAGCCTTTGTGCGTAAATTCTGTTGAGCTCCTCTTCTGAAACATTAGGACGAATGGCTTGTTCAATCATATCTTCCTTGGAGTGCAGGATGAGTTTCAAGCACTCTCCATTCTCTTCTTCTTTGTCACATATAGGCTTGTTTGTTCCTTCTTTTTCCCCCTCCTGAAGGGTTGTGCTTACTTTGATCTTTCCCTTCTTGGCCAACCTAGTATCCATTGGTTTTGGAAGATGAGAATAATCCTTGCGACTCTTAGTCTTTTTCCCCTGGACCACAATACATTTTTCTAGAATCTCTAGCGACTTTTTTCCCCTTCTTCCGCTGAGGGCTATGAGGGCCTTTCCCTTTACATCGATCCATGCTGTCCATTGAAGGAGTACTATAACTGTCATCACCTGAAAAATCATCCTCCGGAGACAATATAGGATCCTGAACTTCCAATCCAACAAAGCGGTTCCCCAACGATAACTGCATGCCTTCGCAGAGAGGGCTCGGCTTGAAAAGTGAATGCTCCAGATCTACCTTCTTATTCATGACCTTATCTTTCCCCCCAATCCCAACCTTCAGATGATCCCCAAGGGTGTTAGGATCTAGTGCCTTCAAGATATTGGCATTGGCCAACTTCTCCTGTTCTCTGGAAGAAGTAACAGCAGCCAAGAACGACTTCCCCGGAACCAAGGCCGATCCCATGGGTTGGTCATTTCCCCGACCCATGAATTGCAGATGATGGTTGTCACCCCGACCTCTCCCAGGAGAGCTTCCAGCCCCATGAGCCTCACTGCCTTCACCTTCCTCGGCTTGGCTGGGTAATACAGGATGAAGCCCCACATCCACAACAGACCTCTCCACACCATCGCCCCTAACACCCAGATCATGCCTCAATCTAGAAAAAACATCTGCAACCCTCGGGCCAACCTCCTTGAGTTGCCCAGGTTTCTCAATCCTGACAGGACTCAAGAGAACCCCCGTCGCCCCTGGATCCTCCCCGCGCGCCACACCAATCGTACCCGGATCCACTCTTGCGCATGACTGGTCCTCTGCCTCTAGAGCCACCAACACCTTCGAGGACCTGTCAAAACTCCCGCGGCGACATCCTGAAACGTCATGGCCGATCTTGCTGCAATCGGTACAGAAGGCGGGCCAAGAATCAAACACCACCCGCTGCTTCCATCTCAGTTCTTCTCCAACCGAGATCCATAGCCACTCAGTTGGGGGTTTCGAAATATCAACTTCAACGCAAACACGGGGAATAATAGGGTAACATACCGCCGAGGTTCGATGATCAGAACAGAGATACCGGCCGATCAAGTTCCCAAGCATACAAATGATAGAGGGATTCTGGAAAGGAAGAGGCAAATCGGGAAAGCTAACCCAAATCGCGGCCGACGGCGGATCGCGGTTCAAGTTGAAGTCGAACGACCATCGTAGAAGGAAGAAGCCGCACCCATCAAACACTCGCGGCGCACTCGACCTGGCGACGACCAAGTCCTCAGATTCAAAACGAATCATTAATTGACGCCGGTCGAGCAAACCCACCACCGCTCGATTTTGTAAACCCCAAGAACCAAAGACGAAGCGGTCGAAGGCATCTACCGAGGGACAACGACCTCTGAAACGAGCCACTAGCGTTGATCTGTGCAGATCCGACGCCGCGTTGAATTCCTTGAGCGAAATCGCGAGCTGAGGAGAGCCTTCGTGGAGGTCAGGGACCTTAGGTCTAAGCGAAATGGCCGGAAAGGGGGGGAGAAAAGCTGGGTTGGTGAAAGGGATGAATGGCCGAAGCACCGTGGGAGGAATCCCCCCTCCCCCCGCCGGGGAGGAGGGGGCCGGATCTACAGTCATCGTCGAGCTAGGGCATCTTCACAGATGCGAGAGCGAAAACGCGATTCTCTTGGGGATGAATCCTCATCACAATGTAGCTGGAAACCTTGAAATGATCCTGATCTTCTTTTATAGTTTCTATAACTATTAGGATATTGTAAGTCATGCATTACACCACACTAGAAAAATATTTTTTTATTCCCTTACATAGACACATCACAATGTAAAAGTATACAACATCCAACACAACTCATAGAATATATACACAAAAACAGATGAATGATGTATATTTTTATCGGAAAACAAAAAAAATTGGTGTTTTATTCACCCATAATGCAACTAGGTCAAAATTAATGTTCCCAAAAAATCCCACAACTTATTGAAATTCAATTACATATTTCCATCGATTAGGGGACTGAAAGTCATTTTAAAGAGAGTTTAGGTAATGGAGGGATTCCATATTCCTCCCAATAATGATGATATGAAATAGGAATTACATTCTAAACAATTAATTATGGTATCATGGGGAGTCCTAAAACCTCATCCATGTACAATCATTCTTAATAATGTATTTAACTGGACTCCTTGATTTCTATATAATGTTATGAAATCATTATTCAATATATGATCACATATCCTCCCTAATATTGGGGATACATTGTGACCATCACAATTTTGACTTCCACCCACTTCCAATTGGTATATAATGATTTCATGAATGTACACATCTAAGAACTAGTATATGAATTCATAGATCATATATATTGTGAGCCCCATTTATATATCTTCTTCTATTATAACACTGAATGACATAACCACAAACCAGATGTATTCAAACCTATGAGGGAAGGATGTATTCAAGATAACCTCATCATTCAACCACCTCGGGTGATTTTTAGACCATATATCAATCATAAAAAACCTATCAAATTCCTTTAAATGGTGTAATATATCATCTACAATTAAAATGGGTAATAATTCTTGATTTTATGATAATTAAACATTAATTACTCCAAACATAGTCTCAGAATACCATCTTAATACATAGAGAACAACACTAGAGTGCTAAAAAGAAATAATTTTCAGCAAATTAAATGCTTTTACTACAAACCAACTATTATCATACTTGTTCAACACATCAACAATACTACTACTCATCATCTGATGCTGCATCGTCACCCTCTCCACCTTCATCTCCACCACCTGCTGCCACCTGTAAGAACATTATATTGAAAATTAAATATTGTTGCATATTTATAATAAAAATTAAAACCAATAAAAGTTTGCACACTAAATGATTTTGATTTTTTTGTGATTTACCTGCTCACCACTACCCGATGCACTACCACCGGGGGCATATCTGCTCATATGCTGACGTATTTCAAGCAACTCTTTCTGCAAATCAGATATCTGATTCCCCTGCTGGTGAACTATGTTTCGTAGAGCAGACATCTCCCTCTGAGCATCTTCAGGTATGAAATGACTATAACCAGGAGTAGATGAGGCCGAAATCCCTGATGGCATGCAAAAGACCTCAGATGGTACGGGTCCCAAACCCATCCCGCGCACTCTACCAGGATGCTCCTTCCCAAGGACTTGACCAACCGGGTCATCCTGGGAGACTGAGTAGGATTGCCCAGGATTGGCATCCCATTTTTCTTTAATTTTTACCTATAAATCAAATATCAATATATATTAACACAGTAAAAATTGATATTAAGTTATTATAATAAATAATTGACTTCATACCCCAACTTCTCTGGCAGGTTCATTAACAAAAATTCCATCTGTTTTTTTATGAACATCCAGCCACAGTTCTGTTCGGGATGCTTCATGCCCTAAACTCTGTGACTGCATTAAACAAAGATAAATCATCAATCAAATATGTTAAATAGATAATATTATCTTATAAATATTTAAACTAATTAAAAGATTACCAATGACATTCGGCTTCTTGAAAAGCTTTTTGAACCCGCAGTGTGCGGGATTACCTGCTTCGCCCGGTTTGAAGCATTCTTTCTTGAGAGATCCTGAAATAAATAAAATTAAATTTAATAGTATTGTATTCAATGTCTATCTCCTCTTCATGTACATTTATAAATGTAAAATGAGGATAATATAATAATATATATTTCAATACCATCCGCTTCTCATCACGATGTCTATCGACAAAAACCTTCCACTGTTCTTTCGGTACCCCACTGGGTATCTTCTCATACATCTGCTGCACGGTCAACGAAGAATCGTTGACATCACACCACAACCTCCATTTGAAATCTTTCCATTTTTTTCCAAGATTTTTCAATGTCCACTTCCGTGCTATCACATCAGCAACGGTAAAGTGGAAGAACATATGTATACAGAAATTCATTTTGAATATATTAGTAAAATGACATTCAATTAAACCATAAAGTAATAAAATTACCTTTATCTGAGAATCATAAACTTCATTTTTCCAGTTTGGAGGCATATGCCTCCAATCATCATACGAAATAGGCAGGGAAACGGGCTCCGCTGCCAGCTGACCTATAATCTGACCAAGTAAACCTGCGACGTCATCCGTCGGGACCCCATAAGAATCAAATGGCACCACTATCTTCTTGCCATGCATGTTCCAAACATCAGAACTTTTTATGTCTCTTTCCACGGTTTCATTTTCTTCATCTGCAATGAGCAAACAATTACTATGAACAAAATGCAATAAATTTATTTAATTAAAATTTGTACCTATGACTGCGACCCTCCAGAATGTCCGTGATGAACCGGAGGGGGCGTGTCGCTGCCCCGCTGCTAAAGCTCCTGTAGGGGGAGGCGATGACTCATCCTCTAATGAGGCATCCACTGATGGTGTCAGAGATGGTGCAGGGGGAGATGATGCTGTGGGGACAGATGGATCGTCATCTGTCGCAGAAGAAGAAGGAATAGTGTACCGCTTCTTCCTTGGAATTCCTGTCATTTAATCAAATAAAATTAAGTTCAGAATATATATTTCAAAAAATTTATGCAGAAAAAAAATTAAAAATGATAATAGATGCCCAGTATTAATAAACAAAATATATATAACAATGATAATGAATGACTACAGAAATGAAACAAGTAGTTGCTGAATGATTAAATAATTGTACATACAATCATTTTCCCCTTCAATCATGTCGGTTTCCTGCTCCATTTCTTCATCAACTTCATTCATCCTTGCTAGACCAATATTTTCGATATCATGATGGAAAAATAATTCTGTTTCCTGTTGTTGATGAAATTCAATTGCAGAGGTCAAATCTTCCACTTCATCACCCATATCATACAAATCTCTTTGTATTACGTGAGTAACTACACTCCACCCTTCATCCACAACATCATTCACATAATATACCATTTTTTCCTACGATGCTAAGATATATGGATCATGCAGTTCACGATCACCAACATCCATCAAGTGAGAGAAGTTTATAGAAGTAAATTGCAAGGAATCTCTTTTAACACCTCTGATAAAATCGACCCATTTGCATTTGAATAAAACAACAGAAAAATGCCCGTGGTAGTTTAATTCAATAATATCATGCAGCTTTCCATAGTATTCCACTTCAGCAAATGTAAAAATACCACTATTCTGTGTTTTCAAACCCACTTCTCGATCGACTGTACGAAATCTAAAACCATTCACATTATAAGCGTTGAACTTTCTAACTTGTTTTATAGGACCTCTAGCAAGAAACTTCAAATCTTCTGAAAAGTCAGCTCGAGTATAAGTATTCATGATCTGAAAAAAAAAATATAATTTAATAGATTTGCAAATTGTATGTGTCAAAGTAATATTCGTATTTATTGCAATATTTATAAACTTACACGTCGTGCAAACCATTCTACCAGCTCTTTATTCACAGCTTTCGTTATATCTTTTTCATTTCGTGTTCGGCTTCTCATTCGTCTCTTTGTTTGTATCCTCAACTCTTCAATAAATGGATCTGCAATTTCACTATTCAGCAGCACATATCTATGTGCCTATAATAATTCCAATTCTGTTAGTGTCGCGTATGAGGTCCTCCCAACTGATCGGCCAATAGCAGGAAATATTTTTGATTTCTGATGCATTTGAGATTGAGTTGATGTGTCGTCAACACGTCCAACTCGAGTAAATCTTGTCTCAATATCATCCAAATATCTGGAACAAAAGGTGAGACACTCCTCGGCCAAATAGCCTTCAGCAATAGAGCCTTCTGGTTGAGCTTTATTTCTCACGTATGCTTTCAAATGCCCAAGATATCTGTGAAAAAAATAATAATATTATGCATTTATTTAAATGCCAAAAAATGTTTACTTAACTGGAAACATATAAATAAAATACCTCTCAATTGGATACATCCATCGATAATGAACGGGGCCTCCTAATTTAGCTTCGTCAACCAAATGCACAGTTAAATGCATCATGACAGTAAAAAACGATGGAGGGAAGATCATCTCCATTGCACAAAGGGTCAATACAAACCTCTCCTGTAGGTTGTCAAGCTGAAATGGATGTAGAGCCTTCTCACATAACTGTCTGAAAAATGTGCAGAAATGGAGTACAACAGCAGTAACTTTTTCAGGTAATAATGTACGCAATGCCAATGGTAGTAACTGTTGTAACAAAACATGTGAATCGTGACTTTTCAATCCATATAACTTACGATTCTTCAAGTCAACACACCTCGAGATGTTACTCGAATACCCATCAGATACCTTCACATTCTTTAAAATTTGAAGGAACGTATCTTTATCCCTATTTTTCAATGAAAAAATGGCCGGAGCATACTTTTCATTCTCATCTGGCCAGAGATCACGTTTTATGTTCATTACTTGTAAGTCTTTGCGAGCATTGAGATGATCCTTCGACTTTCCATGCTCATTAAGTAATGTGAAAATCAAATTATCACATACATTCTTCTCAATATGCATCACATCAAGATTGTGGCGCAAAGAATTAAATTCCCAATACGAAAGTTTGAAGAATATACTTTTTTTCTTCCATTGTTGCGTTCTGATTTCACTTGACGATGCACTTCGCACTCGTTTTCCGCTATCATTCAAATGATGAACCTTCCCAAATTCTGTTTTAACATTTTCAAGTTGTGTCAATATTTCAGAACCGGTTAACAACTTTGGAGGTGGTCTACGATCAATGCAACCATTAAATTTTGATTTGTTCAGCCGAAATCTATGAGATGCATCAAGAAATATTCGATGGCACAAGAAGCACCATTTTCTACTGTGAGGTAGCCGTTTGGGCTCAAAATCAAAGTTACAAACGGGACAAGCCAAACCCGTATAAGTGTTCCAACCAGATAAATTCCCAAGCCCAGGGAAGTCACTAATGGTCCACATTAAAGCAGCATGCATTTTAAACATTGTTTTAGAAGAAACATCAAATGTCTCAACACCGTTGCTCCATAACTCCTGCAATTCTTCAATCAAAGGCTACAGGTATACATCAATATCATTTCCAGGCATTTGTTTTCCAGGAATAATCATCGAAATGATAAAAGATGTTTGTTGCATACACATCCACGGAGGCAGATTATAAGGGATCAAAACAACTGGCCAAATGCTATAACTCGTACTCAAAGTCCCAAATGGGTTGAATCCATCGGCAGCCAATCCCAATCGAACATTCCTAGGATCAGCTGAGAAATCTGGATGTAATGAATCAAATGTCTTCCATGATTGGGAATCCCGTGGATGTCTCATTAACCCATCATTGTTATTATCTACAGCATGCCACTTCATGTGTTCGGCGGTTTTTGATGACATGAATAATCTTTGCAATCGAGGCTTCAAAGGAAAGTAACGCAAAACTTTTGCAGGTGTGTTCCTTTTCTTCTTCTCCGTGAAATTATGTTCAGTCATACTTCCAACATCACCCTTTGACTGCCATCTAGAAGAAGAACATTTCTTACAATTCTGTCTACTTGAATCCTCTCCCCAGTAAAGCATACAATCATTGGGACACGCATGTATTTTTGTATAATTCAGACCAAGCTTGTTAACAACTTTTTTCATATCATAAAACGATTCTGGGATTTTTGCTTCAGGAAATGCATCACGAATCAATTCCAATAACATGGACATTGCCTTATTTGTAATTCCACATAGACATTTGATATGGTACAACTTCAGTAGAAATGAAAGCTTTGAATATTTCAAACACCCACTATACAACTCTTGATTTCCATCGTCAACTAAATCATGAAATGCATTTTCCTCACTGAAGTTTTCCCTTACATTTGGCTCCACAGAATCAAGAGGATCCAATGATATGTTACAATCTTGATCTGCTTGTGTTACAGTCTCAGAAACATCACTTGTCACGTTGCAATTTGTAGCACCCTCTTCTGGTTGTTCTGATATGTTTTGATGCTCATAGTGGTGTCTTGCAGTGCCGAATGCATCATTTATGAGGTTTCGCATTTCATTTTCCATTGTCGAAGAACTTGGGACCTCATTCTGTGGATTAACATCAGTCCTCAATCTTTCTGTATTGTTTGATTCTCCATGCCGAATCCAACACAAATATTGCTCAGGGAATTGCTTCAGTATTAAATGTTCATAAACTTCATCTCTCTTCAACCATGTTCTAAATTTACATTTAGGACATGGACATCTTATTCTCCCTTCAACGGATTGATTAGAAATTGCAAAATCTAAAAACCCATTCAAACCCTTAACATATTGAGATGTGTTCCTCGGTAACGTGATCCAGCTTTTATCCATGTATATCAGAATGTGACTACACAAAATATACGATAGTGTAAGATTACAGAAACATAATATAATAAAGATGAACCATTGACCATAAAGTATGCATAATATAATAAAGATGATTCATTGACCACATTTACCATTTCAGACCAACTGAACAAGTCTGGTCCATAGGAGACAGCGTCAACACCTCATTTAGGAGCAATAAGAATATCGGGATACACACTTATCATAACACCATCGATCACACATTTATGTTGCCTCAAACAACACCCCTTTTATGTGTGATCGAAACTGATCATAATGCATTTTAAATCAAGTTAACTACATTCACTGAAACCATTTTCACAATGGGTAATGTTTGTTTTATTGTTCTAGGGAAATCTAAATGGCCACATTTAAGTAAAATTTAGAATATAATTCATTTAATCATGAGCCCATATAATGTGATCCATAAAAAAGATCCTATTTATCTTTTTAGGATAACAAAAAATACACATCATTGTAAGCGTCCATCAAAGGTGATCCATATGATGAAGCCTTTGTATCACTTTCGGCATGGTGTAAAGCCTGAACTTTTGAGATCTTCCCATGTATATCATGTAGGGGTCTGATTGTCTCTTGTGGAATGGTATAAAAATCTATCCCTAAAGAAGGTCACTCATCCAGAGAATCAGGATCACTCCTTGGTAGATATGTAATATGCCTCATTTTCCAGTATAGGGCATTTTATAAAAGAATCAAAGTATCACTATTGGGGTATTCATAAAACAAGTAACCTATGAGTCCATTCATGGAGTTCAATATATGGAACCAAAGTATATCTCAAGGAATACATAACTAATTTGATAATTTAATTCCAACAAATATAAGAATTGTCATGTTTAAAAGCATTCCACATCACAAGTCATGCATATTTTAGATGCCCATTTCCATGTTACTTTTCAATTATAAAATAATAAGGTCAATGTACTTAAGTATTTCAATTATAATAATTTGAATAATATTAATAATAGTGAATGGAAATTAAATTTCCATTCCAATATCATTCCACTTGCCTATATTTCCATTCCAATATCATTCCACTTGCCTATATTTCCATTCCAATATCATTCCACTTGCCTATATTTCCATGTACATAATAAAGTATTAGGGTCCAGGTGAACATTCATAAATAGTAAACACACTATATGAACATTGTATAATTTAGGCCATGCTATCATTCGTGACACAAAAAATTATTTAGTTCCTTCAATAAAAGGTATTAAAACCCCACTTAATTGATTGTTTGGTCATTATGGAATAACATATTGGAGTGATATTCCCATTAAAATTTCATTAATCAGCATGTTTTCATTTTATAAGATAGCACACCTCCGCATGATTTTTTTTAGAAAATAATTGGTTACATAAAAGAATTCAAGGAATGCACACTTAAGTTGTGGTAAAAATTTGAGGCCTAAAACCATCAATGATTCTAATTTAATATACAATGGACAATGAAATTAGGGAATTAGATTCATTATATTATACTATAATAGACATAAACCTCAAAAAATGAATTTTTATGTGTTCAATGGTTTTTATTTACATTATGAATCTCAATTTAGGATACGTATTTCCTGCCAAATTAAATGATAAAAAACTCTTGAAAATTTTGAACTAGTAAAAAACACAGGATGGTACAATCTCTCCGCCTTAAAAATTATGGTCCCTGAGAATCCTTGAGGAATAGATGGAAAAAAAATCCTACATACTTATGTGATAAATATTTATTCAAATAGGCATGTTGTACATCCAGATGCACAACCCTCCACAAAGAATACCCTAGGCATACGATACATGAGAAATTAAAAATCAATAAAAATCTCGTATTCCTAACTGAAACATAGAGACTATGCATTACCAATTATTTAAAACGGAAGATTTGATCATTTAATACTATCATTAATAATTCAACCTTTGTTTCTTCTTAACATAAGAACTAGTATTTAAATTCCAATTCTGATTCACAGTATCTCTACTATTAGAACATTCTAATGAACAAACCCTTTTAGAATTACAAATATGCCTTTGGAATGGTTATATAAAATATGTAATGGTCTATTTCAAATCAACCTCATTTAGATTTGTTAATACTACTTTTTATAAAAAAACATGGTTGATTCACACTCTACTCACCTCAACTTAACAGTGTTCCATGAAAAAGTTCCTCAATGATAGAAATTAATGAAGAGATAAGAAATATGTTGATCCATAGCTAGATGATAATTTAAAAAAAACACTCATCATAAATAGAAAACACATTTCATCTAGAAATGTGATGCCGCCTCCTCCGGTACAATATTTTTACATCAAAGTTATCCACTGGAACTCATACCCAACTTCTAGTGATGTCCCGAGCTAAAAATTTCACTTATGTTTTCATGTCACAATACAAACATGGAAATATTTTAAATCCAGTACACATCGATTCTCGCCATTAAAACAACCCATCCAAGCACAAGATGATGTTCTCTATATTGATTATAACCAACTTCACCCAACCATGCATGTTAAGACCAAATAAACTAGCTATTTTTGACACTTTTAAAGAAGCTCAATTTCACCAGTTGACACATAGTCTCGTTCTGAACACGATGCATCGCTACTAGAGAATTATATAATTAATTAAGAATAACCAAATGAGTTCCAATTCAGCAGTCAATTCATCTAGCAGTTTATTAATCAGTATGTCATTTCAATGATGTGTTGTCTAGAAAACACTGATACTTTTTACAAACTAACCAGATATAAGTAATTCAAAAACATCACTGACCATTTCAAAAATTTTCATTCACTATTTCCTCCATTTTCTAAGAGGATACACTAAAACCATTAGCATCAGGAATGAAAACCAAAAAAATATATCAGCTTTTAAACATACCATGATGTGAGAATGCATAAACGTCTAAAAATGAGAATTACATGATAATAACACCCATAATATGGTTAAACAACATATGAACATCCATAAAACTCACTTTGGGGCTGAGGTCGAAGTAAGAAAGTTCCTCGGGAGAAGGGGGTCGCGGGTTGCCGGTCGCAGGCACTGCCGGAGGAGGTCGCGGGGTCGCCGGAGGAGGTCGTGGGGTCACCGGAGGAGGTTGCGGGATCGCCGGGGGTCGCGGGGGGCTGCGGGCGAGGGTTGCAGGAAGGGGGCTGCGGGCGAGGGTTGCAGGGAAACGGGGTCGGGGTAGGGAAGGGTCGGGGTTTTTTTAAAAAAACAAAGGTTTAGCAGCGGTTTATTAAAAACCGCCGCGAAACGTATTTCGGAAAACGTTTAGCGGCGGTTTTGTGAACCGCCGCCACAAAACCGCCGCTAAACACTGTTTATTTTGTAGTGTATGTTGCAGGGGCTGGTGAAGCACTTGTAGGATATCTCAGTTCAGACCCTATAGGCTGATGGTATACTATAGAAGGACTTTCAAGATATGTTTCTGGAATACTTGTATCACAAGACTTTGAGGCAGGCAACAATTTCATAGTTTATGAGGTTGATGTAGGGAACTATGTCGGTATTGGATTATGTGGGCTATTTCACAAACATGTAATGCTTTGTCCCATCATTGGTAGGGGATTAGTATTCTACAAAAATATTTCTTTAGAAGGTACATTGACATGAGATTAAGTACCATATGAGCATATTTCATTTATATAGGTTTGAAGAAGTGGTGGATCATGCCACTATTTCAGAAGGGAATTTAAGGGAGGCTTCAGGGAGTCAGTTTGTCGTTCCAGTTAGATGAACTACTGGTGCATCTTTGGAGGGTATGAAGAATCATTTTAGGAATCTTCATTAGGGTGGAAGTGTGCAGAGAAGACCTAGGATAGGATCAACCTCTCAGGGTGGTGACTAGTTGTTTTTCTATCATTGTGGAAGGTCGAGACAGATGCAGGGTCAGTGTTCCCAATCACAAGTTAGGTGCAGAGTGTGCAGAAGAATGGGGATTGTGTAGAGATTTTGTATAAACCTTTGATAGTTCAGAAAAGATGGATTATTGATGCTGATGAAGAGTGAAGTAAGGGGTTCATTTTCCCCATATCAGGCAGACAATTAAAGCTCTACCATCCACACCAGTAGAGGTAGCTAGTGTAGTAATCCAAGATGAGAGATTTTATATTAGCTGGCCAGTGTGGCACCAGGCATTTATATTAGGTTCTATGGTAGAGAGGCCTTTTAGCTTCATGGTGTTCAATATACTCTTGGAGGTGATGAGGATGGACCATCGACTGATTGAGGTATGATCCTTATAGATATCATGCTTTCTAGTGCTTTATTTGGAAAAAGAGCCCCACACTATTTTTTATCTGCTTGGTTTGTGGATGTATTGGGTCTAGAAATAGAATTTACGTGAAGATTTATATATATAGATACACCAATAGAGGTTTGAATTGAAAATATTAATCAATGTAAGGGGTGTGAACTCTTGTTTGGGGGTATTGTTTTCTATGGGACTTTTTTTGTGCAAGAGATGTTGTGTATTGATATGTTTTTGGGAATGAACTAGTTAGTATTATACATGGACCATATTTACTATTACCATCATAGGGTAACATTCATGTCTCTTGAGGGTGACACATATGCACTTCATGGTGAGTGAGATGTTTGGGAAGGCCGTGCAGGGCTAATTTGTCAATACTTTGGTGAACCCATGGCGCAAGTGGTTTTTATAATGCATGATGATGAGGGATTTTATTATATTGTATTTCCTACAAAACTAGATTAGTTTAAGTATGTGTTTCATGATGACTTTTCAAAGGTTTCCCCCAAGAGGGATGTTGAGTTCACAATAGAGCTGTTGTTGGGAGCAGAACCCGTTTCCATTCCTCCATATATAATGTCACCAAAATAGTTCCTTGAACATAAAAATAAGTTAGAGAAATTATAGAATTAGGGTTTATTCATCCAAGTATATCGCCTTGTGGATCTCCAGTGCTATTTTCTAAGAAGGATGATTGATCTCTGTGGTTGTGTGTCGATTATAGGAAGATGAATCAGATAAAAGTTAGGAACCAATATAATCTTCCTAGAATCGATGATCATTTTGACCGTATGAGTGGTGATTTAGTGTTCTAAAGGATTTATTTGATATCAGGGTATCATCAGCTAAGGGTGATATATTCTGATATACCATATACTTCCTTCATGAGTAGCTATGGGTTATATGATTTTGTTGTCATACATTTTGGGTTGACCAATGCACCGATTTTATTTTTATCCATGATGAACCATATATTTCAACCTTACCTAGATTAGTTTGTATTTGTATTTTTTGATGAAATCTTGGTGTACTCTAAGACTCATGATGATCATTCCAAACATCTGGAAATTGTGATGACTACACTAAGAGATCATTGGTTGTACTCCAAGCTATCCAAATGTCATTTCTAGTTTGAAAATGTGTATTTATTTGGGAACATCATCTTAGAGGAAGGTGTGTCTATTGGCCCCGAGAAAGTGCATGCAATTGTGTCTTTGTAGCAGCCTAGGAATTAATTTAATTTCTAATGTTTTCTGGTTTTGGTAGGCTATTACTAAAGGTTCATTAAAGACTGTTCTGATTTAAAGGTTCTACTTTAATTATTTACCAAGAAAGGAATAGAATTTGAGTGGTCAGAGTCACTTGATAATGCTTTTTAGATGTTAAATAATAAGTTGACCACAACTCCAATTTTGATCTTACCTGACCCGACTAAGGAGTATACCCTATTTTTTGATGCATCTAGTGTTGGGATTGGAGAAGTATTTATGAAAGATGATTGAGTTGTGGTTTATGTCTCATAGAAATTGAGTACTAATGAAATAAGTTATGAAACTCATGATAATGAGTTTCCCATGGTGGTTTATACCTTAAAGTGTTGGCAGCATTACTTTTTGGGAGAATGGTTCACTATGTATACTGATCGTAAACGTATTAAGTACATATTCTATCATTACAATTTAAATATTTGGCAGTGAAGATGAGTTGAATACATTAAATAGTTATACTTTTAGATTTTTTAAACACCAGTAAAGGGAAATATTATTTCAGATTAATTGAATTAGAAGACTGCAAATTAGGTGGTCTTGGAACAATGTTCAAAGTGGAAGATAATGGAGTTGTTTGCTGAGATGCATCTTAAAGTGCATGATGGGAAATGGTAGGTGACCCTTGCATAAATAGCAATTGAGTACAATTTTCTAATCCAAAATAAGGAATGGTAGTATGAGGATCCTAAAATTTTTTCATTAAGGGAATGTTTTAAATGTGGGGAGTCACCACCCGATTGGACCATTAGAGAAGTTGTGATCGTTTATGTTCGTGGACATGTGGTTGTGCCTTTGTGTATTCAATAAGAGTTGATGTGAGAGTTTCAAGAATCAAAGTGACAAATGCATCTTAGTTTGACCAAAATTTACTATGATCTTCGTAGGCAGTATTGGTGGTTAGGTATTAAGAAATGGTTAGCAGGTTTCATGGCGTGATGAATTACTCGAAAATTGGTGAAGGCTGAGCATCAACGACTAGATGGTTTGTTGCAACCATTGACCATTATGTAATTGAAATTGGATGAAGTGAAGATGAATTTTTTCAAAGGTATTCTGAAGATGCCTCACAATAATGATGTGATCTTGGCGGTTGTGGATTGGTTGAATAAAGTGACTCATTTATTTCTAATTCGATAGACTTTCACCATGGATCAATTGGGCGAGTTGTATGTTTGAGAGGTAGTGTGGTATCATGGGGTACCACCGAATATAGTATTTGATCACGATCCACACTTCACATCATGTGTCTAGAAATGGTTACATAAGGAACTTGGTAACCATGTGGTTTTGAGTACGACCTTTCACCCGTAGATGAACGGGAAATTAGAGCCTACTATTCAAGTACTTGAGGAAATGTTTAGGGATTGGGTCCATGATTTTGCAGGGTTTTTTGAAATAAATTTGGTGCTAAATTAGTTTTCCTACAATAATAGTTATATGTTTTTGAATCATATGGAACCTGTAATGGCCCGGACCTCTCCGGCCCATTCCTTTGTCAAAAAGAAGGTCACGAGGTGTTCTGGAGGGTAAAATGGACTTTCCCACACTTTCCAGAATATTGTAAGTACACGCCATGTAGTGTGAGTACACACCGTGTACCACCTTACTGGGTATACCCCATGTTGAAGGCCATGTTCTTGCCATGTGAGATAAATGAGTACACGCCGTGTATCTAATACGCACGCCGTGTAGTCCCTCCCCGCGTATGAATTACCTTAAAACCGCATGTTGAACAGTCTACGGCTGTGTGCCATGTTGAGACAGTGTCCTTGCCATGTGAAATAAATGAGTACACGCCATGTGGCCCATACTACATGTCGTGTAGTCCCTCCCCGCGTATGCGTTACCTTCAAACTGTGTGTTGACCAGTCAACGGCCGCGTTCCGCGTTGAAGGCCATGTTGGAAGCCACGTGGTGACCATGTGAAATGGTCGAGTACACGCCGTGTAATTTTTTTCACACCTATAATAGGAGGGGTCCTCTCCTCCTTTTCAAATCACTCCTCTCCTCCCCATTCCTCTAAGCAGAGCTCTCCCAAGAGACTCGAAGGCTCCTTTTCTTCCAAAACTTCTTTGTCCGAGCTCCGATTTATGATCCGTTAGCGGCCACATGATCTTAACGACGAGGCGGAACTTATGAGCTTGGATCCATTGTCTTTCCTTCGGCCTTTCCTTTCCAACTTCCACCCAAGTTGGTTTTTCCGGGATTTGACAGAAGTGACGGACGCCGACATACGTCTTCTAAAGTTGATCCGGCGGAGCGTTGTGATCAGAACCTATTGAGGTAGGGATCTTACCTTCGTCTCTATAAATTTTTCATCATGCAGGGTGGGTATCCTCTTGTTTTCATGAGAAACGGTTGAAACATTAAACAAAGATAATAACTGGTTAAAGAACGGGTATGTGGAAGTTGTTTTTTTTATCTTTATATCCTGTGATATTATGTTGTGAATTTAATAGGCTTATGCGTACTAAAAATCACGGTTGTTTGGGGCCTTTTCTTGCGCAATTAAATGTTTCCCTATCTTTCTAGACCGTTTTTGTGAATGGAACTTTGTGGAATTTGGAATTTGGGTAATCACGTAAAGTTGGGTGCTTTAAAATCTGGAACCCTTGTGTGATCACCCCGGTTGAAGAAAATGGAATAATGAACACGTGGGTGTTGGATTAGATACATGGCATGTGATTGGGGTGTTTTATGGGTTGTTGTGGATCGGGTGAGTAGTGGGGCTGCAGTTGGCTTGGTTATGGGTTGGTGTCAATATTATGTTGGTGATGGGCAGCGGGGCTGTGATAAATGATATTAAAGGGATAATGATGTACGGGTTTCGGTGTGATTGTGGTTATGGTGGTTGGCAGCGGGGCTGTAGGGATGGGTTTGAATGTGAACGAATTATGGGTTGTGAATAATAAATAAAGTGTAAGAGTTAATCAATGGTGGGTCATGGTAATGGAACAAGAATAATAATCAATGGGTTGGTTGGTTAATAAGAAGGGACTTGTTGTGGTGCTTGTGTTTTCCTAACTTGATTTGTGGATGGCAGGGATATGTTTCACAGAAGATTGATATGGTTGATTGCGGTTTTTTTCCCAGTATATAAGGAACTAAATAAACTAATTCTGCTGAAACGAGAAAACTTAAATGGGGTTGGGGTTGTTGTTGTATGCATGCTTCATAGTAGCAGTGCCGATGCACGTGCTCAGTTTCTCTGTTTAGAAGCCATAGGTTGGGCTGTGTGTTTGGTATACATATGTATATGTATCTTTTGTGTTTTATCGCACCCACCCATGTTGAGAACTTAGGGACGAACACTCCCATTTCAGGGGAGAGGGTATTTTCCCCTTAGTTACTAGCTTCTTCCGGCTCCTTATTCCCTAGGCTGTGATGGATTGAGGCGACCTTACACCTAAGAATCTTCAGGTCGGTTTCGATTGGGATGGTTTTGTCCTAAGACTCTTCGGGCAGGTTTGTTTTCCCAAGAATCTTCGTAATGAGGCCCAGGTGTCTTTGGGAGAGAGTTCTACTACTATTACTGTTCCCAAGAATCTTCGGGATGAGGTGCATGTGTGTGCGGACGGGATACGTGGTTGTGAGGCCCAGGTGTGTGCGGGCAGGATATGTGGTTGTGAGGCCGAGGTGTGTGCGGGTGGGGATGTGTGGTTTTTGAGGCCCAGGTGTGTGGGGCTGGGAAGAGTGTGGCAGCGTCAGGACATTCGCTGTTAGGAAGAGCAGCTAACTAGTGGGAAATGGTGTGGGGGTACCCAATACTCTTGTTCTTATATACTACTACCTGTTGTGATTGTGTTTTTGGTGGGTGTGGCTAGTGAGGATGGGTGGATAGAATTCCTTTCTAGGTTTCTTCTGTTGTTCTCACGGGACATTAGGATGTCTCCCCACTTGTGCACGAGAGCTTTAGGATTCCCTACCGAGTATACTTGTATTCTCACCCTACGTTTACTTTCAGGTTTCCAAGAGGACTACCAGGGCCGTATGGGACCCTACTAGTCAGGACAGTTGGAGTTTTTGCAGTTTTTGTACTCTTGTTTCTTTTGGTATTGTACTTTTGAGCTTTCTTGTACTTGTACCTTGTTTGAGAACTATTTAAACATGCATCTGGGATTGGTTTGGGTTTTTTTCAATACACTTGTTCTTTTCCTTTTTAGTGGTTGACTTGTCCTATTTCCTGATTTTAAATAATAAAAAGGGTAATGCCTCCCATATTTGTGAAAACTCATACCCTTGGTGCAAGTCGCCACCCCGGGGCCAACTAGAGGCGGGACTCGGGGGTCATTATCTCCCTTTCACCATTGCCAGCTCAGGAGGGGCATCTTTGGTGGGAGGGGGTCATGACAGAATGGTATCAGAGGTGTTGTTTGAGAGATAAGATGGAGTCTGGAGTTAGGCACAGTGAGGATTGCATGGGATGGTAGATAAACAGTGTTGGTTAATCTTGTTGCTTGACAGAGGCCAGGGAAGACCGGCTAGGACACAAGATTTTAGGGCCCCCCGTGATCTGATGCAAGGAATCTGAGCCTACCGAACAACCAAGTGAGACTGCATTGATTGTAGGGTAGACACCCTAGGGAAGGTACATGCATCATCATGATTGTGTTTTACTTGATTAAGGTTTTTTGGGAGAGAAATTGAAATAAAATGAAAAAATGAAACACTAAGAAATTTCATTACTACTTGGTCTTAGATGATTTTTTGTTTACTGTACAACTATGGAACCTGGATGTCATCCCCGAGTGGCTCAGATGGACGAGGCCTAGGAGATTCAGGCGGTCGATCAGTTGAGGATTTATCGAGCAGAGGAAGATGATTAGTGGCAGAGGACTCTCCATTCTTTCCAGTGACAGACCCTCAAGAAGTACGAGGGTAGTACTTCAGATATGGAGACGAAGGGGTGGATTGAGGAGCAAGGGATCGCTTTTAGTTTGATTCGTGCTCCAAGGGAGTACAGGGTTCCCCTAGCAGTCAGTCAGCTGAGAGGGGCGGCATGTCAGTGGTGGACGCTCTACCTCAAAGAGAGGACAGAGATAGAGGTTCCATGGGCTGACTTTGAGAAGGAATTCTGAGAGGAATTACTTTATTCCATGATCAAGGTGGACAAGCGGCAGGAGTTACTCTCCCTTTAGCAGGGGAGTATGTCAGTACAAGAGTTGGGGATCAAGTTCAAGGATCTCCTACGCTTTTCTTCAGATCTCTTTTCGGATGGGGAGTCTCGGGTGAGACGTTTGGAGGATGCGCTTCGTCCTTCGCTCCAGTATGCTGTCACCCCCTTCACCCTTCCGACGTACTTGTAAGTACAGAAGAAAGAAGAGGTTGTAGAGAGGATGCAATCGCTGGGAGGTTCACCATGAGAGGGGATCCAACTAGGTTCATCGAAGGGGAAGCCAGTTAGCAGCAGGTCTCCTGCGACAGGACCTTCCAGGTTCAGGCCGGTAGGGAGCAGGCCCCTGCAGTTCCAGTTCAGATATTTGGATGCTCGTCCCTTTTTCACGAGCCCAGGACCGAAGTGTTTTTCTTGTGGGGGTTTCGGGAACGTTTAGAGTCGGTGCCCGACCCAAGCTCAGTACGGTGGAGGTGGGCAGGTTCAGCGCCCGCCTCAGCAGCACCAATTGCCGGCGAGGCCCTTCCAACAGCAGTGGGACCCGGCTCCTCTGAGGGCATACTTTGCAGGAGGAGGCCGACCTCAGGGTACTCCTCAGGGACCTCGACCAAGACCTGGTCGGGGAGGTGGTTGACATCAGAAAGGCAGAGGAGATGGGAATGGACAGTTGCACGCAGCAGAGTTGACAGCTCCGACAGGACCATAGGTGGTGCGAGGTATGATTTGTTTATTCAGCACTCTCGTTTATGCTTTGTTTGATTCAGGAGCTTCGCACTCCATTGTTGCACCTGGTCTATCCCATGCTTTGGGACTAGACGTAGAGATACTTTCCATACCACTGGTGTAGAGTACACCAGTTGGAGGCCAAACCAGCGTATCATGTGTTTTCCGGGGATGTGGGCTGACGTTGGGACCACATCGATCTAGTGGGGACCTTCTTCTATTACAGATGCAGCCATATGATGTCATCTTGGGCATCTATTGGTTGTTTTCCTTTAGTGTCGTTTTCGGCTACTTCCGAATAAGGGTCGTGTTCTCCGATGTGGATGGGAAATGTGTAGCTTTTGTTGGCGAGAGGAGCTATCAGGTGGGAAGCCGGCTTGTGGAGCCTCTCCTTTCCTTGTTAGGCGGGTTATCAATGGT
Organism: Viscum album; assembly: GCA_963277665.1. Classification (NCBI taxonomy): domain Eukaryota; kingdom Viridiplantae; phylum Streptophyta; class Magnoliopsida; order Santalales; family Viscaceae; genus Viscum; species Viscum album. The sequence goes on from OY728123.1 coordinate 823,514,525, forward strand.
TACAACTGATACAGAGATGATGGATGTCCCGGAGGTTGTTGGGGAGTTCCTCGATGTTTTTATCGAGGAGGTTGTGACTCTACCCCCCCGACGTGACGTTGAGTTCATGATAGACTTACAACCTGCTGCCCGTTAGATTTCGATGGCCCCTTATCGGATGACACATTCAGAGTTGTGGGAGTTGAGGATTCAGATTTACGATCTGATAGAGAAGGGTTTTGTTCGACCCAGGGTATCGCCATGGGGTGCTCCAGTATTTTTCGTGAAGAAGACAGATGGTGGTCTCAGGCTATGCATAGACTACCGAAGATTGAACTAGGTAACGGTCAAGAACCATTACCCCCTTCCAAGGATAGATGATCTCTTCAACCAACTGAGGGGAGCAGGTTGGTTTTCTAAGATTGATCTACGATCTGGATATCATCAGCTGAGGTTAAAGGACAGTGACATCTCGAAGACGTCTTTCTGGTGCAGGTATGGGAACTTCGAGTTTGTATTGATACCGTTTGGAGTTAAAAATGCCCCGGATGTGTTCATGGGACTTATGAACTTTGTCTTCCGAGAGTTTCTACACCGGTTCGTCATTGTGTTTATCGATGACATCCTGATCTACTCAAGATCAGAGGAGGATCATGTTGAGCATCTCAAGGAAGTCTTGGAAGTCCTTCGACACCACCAGCTTTATGGGAAATTGTCGAAGTGTAAGTTCTTGATGCAAGAAGTACACTTCCTTGGGCTCGTGTTGTCTCAGCATGGAGTGTTAGTGGACCTGTCGAAGGTGGAGGAAGTTGTTTCTTGGGCGGCACCCAAGAGTGTGGTATAAGTTCGTAGTTTCCTGGGGTTGGAAGGTTACTATTGGATGTTCGTTTCAGAATTCTCTTGAGTTGGTGCTCCATTGACAGCTTTGACTAGAAAGAACCAAGTCTTCCTATGGAGTGAGAAGTGCCAGAAAGCTTTCAACTACCTGAAGGAGAAGTTGGTCAGTGCTCCCGTACTCAGGTTTCCAGAGGAAGGGTTGTTGTATGAGGTGTTTTGTGATGTTTCTGGCCTTGGTTTGGGGTGCGTGCTGATGTAGAAGAATGGATTGATCTGTTATGGGTCTAGGCAGTTACGCCCTCACAAGCGTAAATATGCCACCCATGACCCAGAGATTGCAGCAGTAGTGTTGGCAGTGAAGTTATGGCGACATTACCTCTTTGGGGAGCACTTTGTGGTCTTCTCAGATCACAAGATCCTGCGTTATATCTTCTCTCAGCGTGGCCTGAACTTACGGCAGCAAAGATGGGTCGAGTTCCTCCAAGACTATGACTTCGAGATATCTTACACTGAAGGTAAGAGAAATGTTGTGGCTGATGTCCTGAGTAGGAAGTCACATTAGGAAGTGGTTCGGGAATCCGCTGATGCTTGGATAGCTATGGGAGAATTGGCTGTCTTGCACTTGGATGCCAGGGTAGAAGGTGTTAGAGGCTGTTTGTTTTAGATGACGGTGCAGTCCTCCTTGTTGCAACAAGTGGAAGAGTCTCAGTGGGGGGACTCTGAGGCAGAAGTGATTTGGGATCATATCGATCAGGGGAATGCTCCAGAAGGATGGTCAAAAGATAGCCGACATCATATTCTTTTTCATAGAAGGATGTTAGTCCCAGAGACGATGCATGAGGGAGTTCTTTTTGAGTTCCATAGCTCAGCTTTGGAGGTACATCCGGGAGTTTCAAAAATGTACTGAGGCCTGAGGGAATAGTTTTGGTGGCCCGAGGTGAAACAGGCAATGGCGGAGTTTGTGGCTAGGTGCCTAGTGTGTCAGTAAGTAAAAGATGAACACTGTGTTCCCATTGGTTTGTTACATCCTCTAGACGTCCCTGAGTGGAAGTGGGATTATATTTCAATGGACTTCGTCATAGGAATACCTAGAACTCAGGGTGGTTATGATGCTATCTGGGTAGGGGCGGATCGACAGACGAAATCATATCACTTCTTAATAATTAAGGAGTCAGGCCTGTTGAGTACCTTAGCACAGAAGTATGCAGACGAGGTGGTGAATTTGCATGGAGTTCCGAAGAATATCATCTCAGATTGGGATACTTGGTTTACCTCACGAGTCTGGAGGGGGTTACAACATGCTTTTGGCACCCAGCTACGCCTTAGCACTGCTTTCCACCCCCAGACCGATGGGCAGACAGAGCGGACTATCCAGACGTTGGAGGACATGTTGCGAGCATGCATTCTGGATTTCGGAGGATCATGGGTACGACACTTTCCTTTAGTAGAGTTTTCCTACAACAACAGATTGCAATAAACTATTGGCATGGCACCGTTTGAGGCTTCGTATGGAAGACCGTGTCGTTCACCCATTTTCTGGGCAGAGGTTGGTGAGATAGGTGCTCTTGGGCCAGAGGTAGTACAAAGCACCATAGAGAAAGTTCAGCTTGTGCGTGATAGGATGAAAGTGGCTCAGGACCGACAGAAGTCTTATGATGATTTTCGGAGGAGGCCTTTGGAGTTCGAGGTGGGAGAACATGTGTTCTTGAAGGTTTCCCCTCGACGGGGGCAGCGGAGGTTTGGGAAGGGGAGTATGCTCTCCCCTAGGTTCATCGGACCTTTTGAGGTGCTGAGGCGAGTCGGCGAGGTGGCATATCAGCTGGCTCTTCCACCTCAGTTGGAGAAGGTTCATGACGTCTTCCACATCTCCCAGCTTTGTCAGTACTTACACGATGACTCTCACGTTATCGACTGGGGAGAGTTAGATATGGGAGATGACGCGACCTTCGAGGAACGACGAGTCAAAATCAAGGATCGTAAAGAGAAGGTGTGCCATGGATGAACCATCACCTTCGTTCGTGTGTTGTGGAGGCATGGCGGCCTCGAGGAGGGCACTTGGGAGTGGGAGGACCAGATGCACGCTCAGTAACCGGATTTGTTTTGACTTGTGTTTTCCCCTGTTCTTCTGAGCTTTGTGTTGATGTTATACTATGTACCTTTGATATATGGAATGCTTGGCTTGTTGGTTGTGAGACGTTTTGTTTCTTTGTTCTCTGGAAGTGTGTAACATGTCCGGATGTGTGGGTAAAGGGAAAAACATGACCCTTAATCGAGATGAATTAATGCGGATGCAGTTGAACCCGTGTGGGCGAGTCAGTGCTGCCTAAAGCAGATAATATCTCAACATAGGAGAAGGAATTTTCCCCAAACCACATGTTCGGGCAATGTGTGGGTTGTACGGTGTTGGGGGCAGTGTAAGTTGGAAAATCATAATATATGGAAGTGGTAAGGCCCAATCCTTAATCAAGACGCATTAATGCGGATTCGATTAAACCCGTGCAGGCGATTCAGTGCCGCCTAAAGCGGATAATATCTCGACATAGGAGAGGGAATTCCTAACACCTATGATTAGGGTTGTTGGATGGGTTACTGTTATAACGAGAACCCTAAGAGGTATCTTGTTGGGTTCATATGGGTTGGTTTTTGAATTCTCGGGGACGAGAATGTTTTAATAGGTATCTGCTGTAATGTCCCGGACCTCTCCGGCCCATTCCTTTGTCAAAAACGAAGGTCACGAAGTGTTCTGGAGGGTAAAATGGACTTTTCCCACACTTTCCAGAATTTTGTAAGTACCCGCTGTGTAGTGTGAGTACACGCCATGTACCACCTTGCCGGGTATACTCCGTGTTGAAGGTCGTGTCCTTTCCGTGTGAGATAAATGATTACACGCCGTGTATCCAATACTACACGCCGTGTATTCCCTCCCCACGTACGCATTACCTTGAAATCGCATGTTGACCAGTATACAGCCGTGCGCCGTGTTGAGGACGTGTATTTACCGTGTGAAATAAATGAGTACATTCCGTGTGGACCATACTACATGCTGTGTAGTCCCTCCCCGCGTATGCGTTACCTTCAAACCGTGTGTTGACCAGTCAACGTCCGCATTCCGCGTTGAAGGCCGTGTTGGAAGCTGCGTGGTTACCGTGTGAAGTGGACGAGTACACACCGTGTACTAGGAAGTACACGCCATGTACTTTTGTTTTTCACACCTATAAAAGGAGGGGTCATCTCCTCCTTTTCAACTTACTCCTCTCCTCCCCATTCATCTGAGCAGATCTCTCCCAAGAGACTCAAATGATCCTTTTCTTCCATATCTTCTTCGTCTGTGCTCTGATTTAAGATCCGTCAGCGGCCACGGGATCGTAACGACGAGGCAGAATTGCTGAGCTTGGATCCATTTTCTTTCCTTCAGCCTTACTTTCCAACTTCCACCCAAGTAGGTATTTCTGGGATTTGACAGAAGTGAAAGACGCCGACAGACATCTTCTAAAGTTGATCCGAGGGAGCGTTGTGATCAGAACATGTTGAGGTAGGGATATTACCTTCGTCTCTCTAAATTGTGCATCATGCGGGGTGAGTATCCTCTTTTTTTCATGAGAAACGGTTTAACCATTAAAGGAAGATAATAAATGGTTAAAGAACAAGGATGGGGAAGTTGTTTTGTTTATCTTTATATCTTGTGATATTATATTGTGAATTTAATAGGCTTATGTCTACTGAAAATCATGGTCGTTGGGGGCCTTTGCTTGCGCAATTAAATGTTGCCCTATCATTCTAGACCGTTTTTTTGAATGGAACTTTGTAGAATGTGGAATTTGGTTAATCACATAAAGTTGGCTGATTTAAAATCCGGAACCCCTGTGTGATCACCCTGGTTGAACAAAATGGAATAATGAACATGTGGGTGTTGTCTTGGATACGTGGAATGTGATGGGGGTGTTTTATGGGTTTTTGTGGATTAGGTGCACAACGGGGATGCGGTTGGATTGGTTGTGTGTTGGTGTGAATACTATGATGGTGATGGGTAGTGGGGCTGCGATAATTGGTATTAAAGGGATAATGATGTATGAGTTTCGGTGTGATTGTGGTTATGGTGGTTGGTAGTGGGGCTGCAGGGATGGGTTTGAATGTGAACGAACTATGGGTTGTGAAATATAAATAAAGTGGAAGAGTTAATAAATGGTGGGGAATTGTAATGGAACATGAATAATAATCAATGGGTTGGTTGGTTAATAAGAAGGGACTTGTTGTGCTGCTTGTGTTTTCCTAACTTGATTTGTGGATGGCAGGGATATGTTTCATGAACGATTGATATGGTTGGTTTCAGTTGTTTTCCTAGTTGATAAGGAACTAAATAAACTAATTCTGCTGAAACGTGAAAACTTAAATTGGGTTGGGGTTGTTTTTGTATGCATGCTTCGTAGAAGCAGTGCCGAGGCACGTGCTCAGTTTCTCTATTTAGAAGCCATAGGTTGGGCTGTGTGTTTGGTATACATATATGTATCTGTATATTTTGTGTTTTACACACACCACCCATGTTGAGAACTTAGTGCTGACAACTCCCATTTCATAAGAGAGGGTGTTTTCCCCTTAGTTACTAGCTCCTTCCTGATCATTCTTCCCTAGGATGTGATGGCTTGAGGTGACCTTACACCTAAGACCCTTCAGGTAGGTTTCGATTGGGATGGTTTTGGCCCAAGACTCTTCGGGCATGTTTGTTTTCCCAAGAATCTTCGGGATGAGGCCCAATGGTCTTTGGGTGAGAGTTCTATTACAATTACGGTTCCCAATAATCTTCGGGATGAGGCCCTAGTGTGTGCGTGCGGGATACATGGTTGTGAGGCCCAAGTGTGTTCGGGCAGGATATGTGGTTGTGAGGCCCAGGTGTGTGCAAGCAGGATGTGTGGTTTGTAAGGCCCAGGAGTGTGCGCGCGGGAAGAGTGTGGCAGCGTCAGGACGTTCACCGTTAGGAAGAGCAGCTAACTAGTGGGAAATGGTGCGGGGTACCCAATACTCTTATTCTTATATATTACTACCTATTGTGATTGTGTTTTTGGTGAGTGTGGCTGGTGAGGTTGGGTGGATAGAATTTCTTTTTTGGTTTCTTATGTTGTTCTCACGAGACATTAGGATGTCTCCCCACTTGTGCACAAGCACTTTAGGTTTCCCTATTGAGTATACTTGTATGCTCACCATACGTTTACTTTTAGGTTTCCAAGAGGACTACCAGGGCCGTGCGGGACCCTACTAGTCGGGACAGTTGGAGTTGTTGCAGTTGCTGTACTCTTGTTTCTTTTGGTATTGTACTTTTGAGCTTTCTTGTACTTGTACCTTGTTTCATAACTATTTAAACATGCATGTGAGATTGGTTTGGTTTTATTTATATACACTTGTTATTTTACTTTTTAGTGGTTGACTTGTCCTATTTCTCGATCTTAAAAAATAAAAAGGGTAATGCCTCCCATATTTGTGAAAACTCATACCCTTGGTGCTAGTCGCCACCCCGGGGCCTACTGGAGTCGGGACTCGGGAGGTCATTATCTCCCTTTCACCATTGCCAGCTCAGGAGGGGCATCTTTGGTGGGAGGGGGTCATGACAGAACCGTTTTTGGTGCTATATATTAGACCATGTAGATCTCCATTAGGTTTAATGAAAGTTGGGGAATAATTGTTTTTGGGACTAATCCTTTTGAAGGTGACATGATAACAAATTTAGTTTATTTGAAAACATATGGAGACAAATTAGATTAAGAAGAATTTGTATACAGATCAACATCATAGAACTCCAGAGTGTGTAGTGAGTGATCATGTGTTTCTTAGGGTGTCACCAAGGTTGGGTCACTATCAGATTCAGAAGTAGGGAAATACGAAACCTAGGTATGTGGGTCTATTTGAGATTATGGTGATTATTAGATAGGAGGCATACCTATGGGCTCTTATACAATGATATAGTGGTTTTCATAATGTTTTTCATGTAGCACAACTTTGTCAGTATCACCCTGACCCATCTCACATGATTGATGTTGAGGATGTTGAGCTTGTGTATGATGTGTACTTTGAGGAGCAACCAGTTCATATTATGGATTATAGTGAGAATCTCATATGAGTAAATAATATTCCCTTGATTTGAGTTATATGGAAGTACGGTAATTTTCAGGAAAAAACTTTGGAATGTGAGTCAGATATACGGTCTTAGTGGTTTGATCTATTTTCTTAATAAGATCAGTGATGCTTGGAAGTATGAATCGAGGATTGTCCATTATAAGGTGGAGAAGTTGTAAGATCTTGGACTTCATGGAGGTATTTATTTATTTATTTTTGGTTTAGATCTCTTAATTTTGGTTAATGGTATGTTTACTGAGTGTATGAGGAGGTTTAGGGGGTGTTCCAAGTGTTCAGGATAGGAAAGAGAAGAAAAAAGGACATCCAGGGAATATTGAATGGTTAGAACATGGTTAGAGGAAACCATGATCTCAAACAATGCTAACCAAGATGAGGGGTGAATGGTTGGACAAAACTACTCAAGGGGGAAATCCAAACTGTGTGAACTTGGAGAGATGCATTCTGCATGGTTAGAAAATGGTTTATTAAATAATTTAGAATTTCTAGGTAACCATGTGACCCAACCCCTATTGAAAAAAGGTTGGTGCATGGTTGGTGCAAAATTTTTCAAACAGTACTACTAAACCATGAACCCCATTAAAAACTAAGAATTTACAATTTTCCCCACTTGGAATTTTATGTTTCTCACCAGATTTTCTTCTTCATTCTCCCCCTCCAACCCTAGTGACTAACCAAAACCCCCAAATCTTGCCAATGGTCAATGTAATTTGATTATTGGTATTTTGTAGTGCCGTTGGTTGGAGATCGATGCTCCATCCAATTCTAACACTCATCTTACTTCCCTTTTCCGAATTAGGGCTTGTGGTTTTTTAATTATTCTTCCAAGTCCCTGAAACCTTCTTTTTCTGGGGGATCTTTGGTTTGGGATTCCAAGGGTTCTTGAATCCAGATATACGTTTGGGGTTAAGGGTACATTTATCTTAAGATTCAAGGTATGTGGTGTACAAATTATATCCCATAGTTTTATTATCTATTAGTGCATACATGGTTGTGATATTTCTGTCTACTTGATGTGAATTTGATGAATTTAATATTTTTTGTTATTATGGTTGAGAAAATGATGATTTATACTCCTCATGATCCTTGTGGGATGCATTGAGATTAATTATACTAGTTTTGGTCCACCCATCGAGTGTTCCAATATTCCCAAACATGGAAAAAGGTAATGTTAAGCCTAAAGTCCATTTATGTTGAAATAGATCTCATGATAAATGTGTTGACATATTAGTTTGAATTATTAAAGGCACTAATGGTACTTTTCTTGTATTTGGAAATAGAATAAGGGTTTGTTTGAAAAAAATGTGAAAATGGATAAATAGAATAATGTGAATGTCTCAAATGACTTATGAGTTGTGATTGAATTGTATAAATGGGCTAATGCATGTGAATTAATGAATTATGTGAAGTGGGTTAATGTATAGGAATTGATGAATATTCTAAGTGGGTTAAGTTATGAAAAGGTAAATGGGTAAAATGGGTTATTCTAAGTAAATAGTAAATTTTCCAATAGGTTAAGGCTTGATGATGATTCATGTGGGAATTAAATGTTAATTGTAAATGTTATGTGTATTTTTTGAACATGGTTTGTGATACGATATATGTTGTTTATGGATAAATAAGCGTGTGAAAATGTCTTGGTAGTTATTGGTAATTGGACTTGAGGATATATGACCATGGGTGAGGTTAGACTATGGATCCAAACCCCAACCAACAATGCATTGGTTCAGGAAGGAGACTGGGGCTCTATTCCCCTAACAGTTTCATTTGATGAAACTAATTGGACCAAGGCTCCAAGGTAAGTATACTGTTTTTATTAATGTAATTTTTATGGTAGTTATATATGTAACTTGAATTATTTCCCCTATGCATAGTACTTTACCAGATTAGTCCATTGTGTAAATGATTTATAATTCCCAACCCATTGAACAAGTGATGGAAATGGATTAGGTGATTAAAATGGTTAAAGTGAATATTGTTATCTAATGACACCGAGTTGTCTTTTTTTAAGTTTTTTTTATTTAGTTTTTTATGAACTATAATTTTAGACTAGATATTTTGTAGATACCATTGGTGGTGGCTTAATGAGTGGTACTCACACCCTTCTCGGTCTGTCCTTTGGTACCTGAGTAGATTTCAATGTTGTAGGTCAAGAAAAGGGAAATGATCCTATGATAGGGAGTTCAGTTGGTATTAGGATGTTCATGAAAGAGAATCCATACTTTTATTTAGGAACTATTTTAGGGATTCTTATGTTTACTTTTATTTTGGGTTTCCTATCACATGATAGTGTAAGGAATGACAGAGCACATTTACAGTTTGGTAGTGGGTTATACCCAGTTTTGGGAAATTCTTAGTGATACTATTTTCTAGATTATTGTTTATTTTTTATATTATTTTTCATTGTTATATATTGCTTCTTACTCTAATAAAGAGGGTATAGTATCCCCATTTTTACCTTTAGACCATCGCTACTAGTTGGCAGCCTCTGGCATATAGGGAGCCACGTCGGAGGTCATTTGATGACATGGCTCAGGGCACTAGTTTAGTGGTTTCCCAGTCAAGGATGTTACAACATTTTATAATATAAATCTAGTTTTACTTAGATATTTTATTGATAAAACATATTATGAGTTTTGTTAAGGAATAAAGATAAACCATTATTCCTTTAGTTTTTTGGATATAAAGTATTCAACTTGAATACTAACGATAATTTTCATAAAATTTATACAAAAATACAATAGTGGAACTTTTATTGGTTACTATATAACCGTTGAGGCCTAAAATTTAAACAATAAAAATACAAGTATGATTGTAGAAATAGTGAATGTAAAATTTAGTTAAATCGACCCTTTTTTTCAAAAACACTAAAACCACATCTTTAGATGATATATTTAAAACAATTTCTTAACCTTTGTTAGAAAATTCATCATAATAAAGAACATTTTAAGATTTTTTTTTGTTTTACCTCTTCAATAATTTCAACATTTTGTTTAATAAAAACATTTTACAAACTCAAGAAATTAGAAAATCCTTAGGAATAATCCAACTAATAATTTCATTAGTGATGTAGATCAACCAATAAAAACTAGAAGTTTCTTTAAGAAACAAATGTGAACATCATACATTTTTATCATAATTAGAACATAATATTCTTGATGAGGCTTTAGGTGATGAATATTGGATAAAAAAAAGGTTTTATGAACTCAATGAATTTAGGTGGAAAAAAGTTTTATGTTTGGTTGAATGTCTTAAATGTTTTTCTATAACTGGAGTTAAGTGGGGTTTCTATAATAAATTGGATGAAAATGGAATAATAATAAGAAATAAGTTATAAATTGGTGTTAGGGTTTATAATCAACAATAAGGAATAGACTATGAAGAAACATTGGGTCTAACAGTTAGACTTAAATATATTCATGTACTTTGAGACTTTAAAAAATTATTAATTTAACTCTTTATCAAATTGATGTAAAGTGTAATTTTCTTACATGAAATGTATAGAATGAATTTTATATACAAAAAAAACATGGTTGTGAAAATATATATTATACATATAATGTTTATATACTTATAAAGTAACTCTATGGACTTAAAAAATCCACAACATTATGGAATGATAGAATTACTAGGTTTTTGTTACAAAACAATTTTGTTAAGGGAGACACAGATCAAACTATTTTTATATAATTTTTTTAAAGAAATAATGGTTGTTAAAATTTATATAAATGATATTATATTTTTATCAAGTCAAAAAATCATTTTCTGACTCCTTTTAAGATATTATGAATTCTAATTTTTAAATGATCATCAATGGGGAATTTACCTATTTTTCTTAGTTTTCAAATTTCATAAAAACCAAATGCTATTTTTTTATCTTAGAAAAAGTGTTTAAACTATTTACATAAAATGTTTAGATATGAAAACGATAATAGTATTAGAACTCCTATCGGAACCTCTAAATCTTTGGATCTTGAAGAATATGGGAAACCGGTTGATCAAAAACTATTTAAAGGAATGATTGGTAGTTTACTATATCTTACAACAAGTGGACTACAATTATTGTTTTATGTATACTTATATGAAAGATTTCAAGATAATAGAAAACAACCCCATTATGAGTTTTTAAAATTATTTTTTGTTATCCTAATGAAAAAATGGATCTGGGAATATTTTATTTTACTAGAAATGACTTTGAATTAAAATAATTTTCAAATGTTGACTTTGGTGGATGTAAAATGGATTGAAAATGTAGATATGGAACATGTAGTTTCTTAGAATAATATTTAGTGTCTTGATATTGTATAAAATGATATTCAATATATCTTTCCACTATTTATGATGAATATGTAGTAGTTGGAAGTTTTTGTGCTCAGGTGTTGTGGATGTAATACACACTCATAGATTTTGGTGTTAGTTTTTGAGAAAATATGATTTTGTTTGAAACAAAATGTCTGATAGACTTCAGTGAGAACCTTTAATATTAATCATGATATGTGGACATATATATACAAAATATTCTCCTTCAGAATGAGACACAAAAAGGATATATTGGTATAAAATTCATCCGGACTGAAGAAAAAATTTCTAATATTTATAAAAACCCACATATTTTTGATAGATTTTAATATATAAAACAAAATAATGAAATTATCAACATAAAATGATCATTTACCTACTTATGGTTTATTTACCTCCTTATAGTAATGAAAACCTTTAAAAGGGGGAGAATTTTTTTTATTATATTTTAAAATTTGTTTCTTAAGTTTTTTAAATTTTTTTCTTGACAAATATATCTTAAAACATTTATGGGAATTTTTTTAAAAAATTTTCCAAACAAGGTTTTTTTAAAAAATTTACAAATAATGTTTTTAGAAACTTATTAAGATTCATTGGACTCATCTTCATTTGATTGATAATTGGAAATATTATTTCCTTATTTTTTAGGAAACCATAAAGTTCATATTACTATGAAAAATTTCATAATAAATTTTATAAAAAAATTATTTAGGATGTAATTTTTCTCTCTCCATATATTTTTATAATATTTTCTATACTATTTCTAATTTTTATGAAGGTTTTTTTCATTCCCTTTTTTTAACTATCAAGTTTCATCAGAACAGTTTTTTTCAGATCAATCTTATACAAAAGTTATAAAACATCATGAATTGAATTTTTTTACTATTTTGAGAAGCTTTATCAAGCGTTAATATTTTTAGGGATTTAATCTAATGCGTTATATTTGATAATGTTATTCAAGATATCTTTTAATGTATATATAAGTTGTAGTGGGTCCTTACCCCCTCTTCACAATTTATTTTTAGAGGAGATTTATCTCCTGTTATAATTTCATCCATCTGATTTTCTTTTAGTTCATATATTGGTTTCAAGTTTACCTCATCATTATTAATGGAATCCTTAAGTTATTTTAATAATAGATAAGTAGTGAAGGATAATATAAAATAATTAATTTTTTTTAAAATATTATTCTTTATTGAAGTCTATAATTGTTTTTATAGGTTGGGAATATTTGATTGTTTCTATAGAAGACATTGTCTTGCACTATGTAATTATTGATATAGAATTATACATTTAATCTATGTGTAAAGAAGTTTATGTTCTCTAGAATATTACCTTTGCAATTTTTATAAAACAATATTACCTCAAAATTAAACAAGTTGTTGAATTGGTTGAGATTCCATTATAAAGATAATACAACCTCATCAGTCAAAAATTTCCTAAAAATCTAGGGTGTTTGAGAAATATATTATAGAAACATTGTTGATTGTTTCATATGATAACATAAAGAAAGTATCACATCTGTCAGTAGATTCAAGGATAGTTTCCCTTTTTATTCAAAATAATTCAACACCATAGAAAGGTGATATAGACGCTCTAAAAGTATAGGATATCTTTGTACTATATTTTATAAGAAATAATAGAATATCCAACTTACTAAAGGATTTACTTAGATCTATTGAAGAATCAAATTTTAGGTAACTATAGTTGAAAATTCTTCTATACCCAAGATTTATCGATAATATTTTGGTAAAATTTATGAAGGAATAAAAAAATTAGAATGAGGAAGTTCTTATTATAGAAAAGTCAACTTATTTTAGAGAAGGGGCTATAAAAAAATAAATCTTATGTTCGTTTCAGCTTTGAAAAAGATCGCTTAAAAACCATAAGATGGTACATCCTTTTCCAATGTTGATCAACTAAATAATAATATAATGTAGAAAAGAAAATCTTCTAGATGGAATCCTATAATTCATATAAAAAAAGATAAACTATATTTAGAGAGGCATTTTACATGTTTATTAATATAAGAGAAAACAAATTCATGATTATCATTATTTTGGTTTAAATAATTTAGAGGATTTTGAATTTGAGGAGAAAAATTAGAAGAATTTGAGATAATAAGAGAAAAAAAAGAGGAAATATAAAAAAGATATAAAAGAAAAATTTCTAGATGATTTAGAAATTGAATTGAAAAAATTCATTCAGAAATTGAAGTTGCTACCAAATAAACTGAAATAAATCTCAATCCTCCTCTATCTACTATGCCTCTATAAGAAGAAGTTACAATTATTCATGAGTTTTTTCATAAAAGAAAATTAAAATAATTCTTGTTTGATGATCCTGAAGATGAATAATTGAGGCACACAAAGCTATTGAAGAAAATAAGGAAGGAAATGATGAATATTATCATACAAAAGAAATGAATCATGTACCAGAGAAGATAAAATATAAGAATAAATGTCAAGTTATTAGAGAGTTGAAAAAGAATTTGGATATAGAATAAATGTCATCTAAACCCCAACATCATTATCCTCTCTGTTTTTAAAATATATTTAACTCATTGATCCATATAAAGAAGACTCCTTTAAAGATGATAACAAGATACAAAAAGAAATATCATCTGAAAAATCTGAATATGATGAATAAATATATGTAATCAAGATTTAGAAATATTATTTTTTTGAAAGAGAAGAATCAAACTCCTTATAACCTATAACAGTATCAGTGTTAGATATATTGAGTGGTTATTATAATTCCTTTGTAATTACAAGTATCAAAAGAAAGGAAATAAAAATAAACTATTTTTATTATGTATTCAATAGGCTTGAAGGAATAATATATATATTTCGTAACATTCAATCAAGTTGTATGTATATTGAAATAAATGTATATTTTTTGGAAAACTATTGTTCCTTAAAGAAAATTTCTGAATTTTTTATCCAAAATAAGAAGGATTTCAATGACTTCAATAGAAAATCCATGTAATAATAAGAAAATAAAAAAAAATTAATAATGTTTATTAAGAATACTGAGGGTGATATAATTTTTTTTGAAAAGTAAGATGGTGGAATAAAAATGGAAAAAATTTAGTATCAAAGTCTTCCACAAACATAAGTCTTGATGTTTATGAAAGTACAAGGGTGATTGATGGTCTTGAATCTCTCATGATGTAACAGGATGATGAAATTACCAATGAAGGAAAACATAACTTTTTTGGATGAATAATTATAAAAGATGAATAATTTATTTATTGAGACTCAAAATATTCAAGAGGATATTTAGATGAATCAAGATGATCTAAAAAAGGCGAAGGAGATCATAAAGAAACTTTAAATAAAGACATATATTTTTTTTCCCAAACTCTTGAAATACTTTATAATAACCAATTTCAAAAATTTATAACATATTTTTTTATGTATTTTTTATTATATATTTATATGAATTTTTTCCCAAATTTTCTTAAATAAAAAACTTTCTTATATTTTTGGATGAATACATTTCTTAGATGAATGTTTATTTTCATATAAATTGTTTTATTTAAAATTTTTCTCTAACATCTCTGTTAACACTTTATACCTCCTATAAATATTTTTGGAAATCAAATGGGGGGGGGGGGTAGAGGATAAAAGAAGTTTTTTAAATGAATGGGGATAAATTTTGGAATATTTATTTTTTTTGGGCGAACAAGAGAATAATGAAATTATTCAATAATAAAAAGTTTGGGGGATTATTTTTTTCTAAAGTTTTAAATTTATTTTTTCTCTTTAAAAGTTTTGTTTTTTTATTTTCAAAATGGAATATTATTTTAGTCAAAAGGATACTTTATGAAATTTTTAAACTTAATTTTTAAAATTACAATCCTCTTCCCTATATATTTTTACATTTCTAACTTTTATACTTCCTATTTTTTTAAGATGTTTTTATAGGGAAGTTAAATTTTTTTTACATATGGATAATATCCTTTAAAATGAATGGAACATTATTTATGTTATTTGGGTAGAGGATATCATATAGAACTTCTTTATAGAACAAAAATTTATATTATACATCAGATAGATGAATACAAAGTTCATGAGGTTGAGGTTTATAAAGTCTTATAGATAAAGTATAGTTTTATTTAATATATCAGATTGAATTTATTAGATGGAGGTAGACATACATTTTGGAGGAAATTTTATAAATCCTACTAGATGAATAACATCATACCTTCCACCATACGAATAATTTCAATTCTACTGGATGAAACCATTATACACTGTATTGCTTTATATCATAATGACTATTATTTGGAGAAGGCAAACCAAACTTTATAAGTCAAGATGGAGTTCATATGATTCCTTTTACAACTCCAAGAAATTTTATATATGATATTTGTAATTGTTCCTATAAATAGAGCTACAGTCAAGGAGGATGAATAAATTTTACAACTCTTACTATATAATGTTTCTTTGAAGTTTTAGTAACATCTTTATACTTGAGAGTGATTTATTATAAATTCGAGAGGGAATTTTTATTAAGGAATATGTTGTGAGGATTTTTTTAATTCCATAATATATTTTTATTTTGAAATATTGATATTTGATTTGTTTTTATTTAGGGATATTGTTGTTAAGAAAGACATATTTTGGGTAGAAATCCCTCAAGGTAACATTGCAGTGTTTCTTGGTTGATTGTGTTAGTTGGAAAAGTAGGCTAAAAAGGATAGTTGTGTATTCTCAAAGTGATTATTGAATATTTATGTTAAATAATATTCAATACAAAGGTATGGAATCTATATCAGTGTTATAGAAAATCGTGTGTACATGGAGACACAGTTTCCCAGTATTAGCCAATTTTTTGGGGTAAAAGAATTAGAGGATTGCCCAAGTTTCTTGAATGTTGAATTTTCAAGACTAGCTCATGAAAATATAAGAAATGAATGGAATTCATATAATAATTATGTTTCATGAAATTCAAGTGATTTTCATAGGTATGGAGTTTCATGAAAGAAGATTTTATGAAAGATGGATGAGGCGTGAAGGAATGATGGTAAGTTACATAATTACAAGAAGATACACCAACGGAAAATGTCCCTAATGTTTGGAAAACAATATGATTTTTGAGAAAAGGAATGAATAGTTTCATGAAAAGGTGGTGGTGATATTGAATGATTTCAAAAGGGAAGGAAAGATCTATAAATAGATAGCTACCCTCAATAGTTGGATAGAGGAAGCCTTCATAAATATACAAAATACCCCAAATTCATGAAGGAATTTCATTAAAGATTCATATATGTGAAGGATTCATAAGAATATCAGTTTCATAAGGGAAGGAAATTTTGAGAAAGTGGATGTATCATGAATAATATTGAGTTTCAAAAAAATCTCAAAAATGTTTGTTAGAGGTTTTGAGTTTCGTGAAAGGAAAATTTTCACAAAGGTTTGAAAATTTTCCTAAATGGCTGGGCAGTTTAACGAAAGTTGAGAAAGGGGTTTTAAAAAAGTGAATATTATTTGAATCATAAGGGATTTCTAAGTAATTTATTGTTAAATTGGTATTCATCAAGTGGATTAAAGTGAAACTTAATGATACACCAAATTAGGTGTAAAACATATTTCTACCAGTGATCAAAATAAGTATATTCAGAAGGAGATATGAGAACACTTTAGTTGATAGAGCACTGAGATCTCAAATTGTGATTTGGTTGTAAATGAGGAGGGATAATGAGTTTACTCCGAACATTGTATAATTAGTTTTATTTAGTTGATTTTGTACATAGGAACATTGACTATGCATGCCCCTTGTACATATCCCTCTTCGGGTGAACCAAGTAAAATTGTCGTGTCTCATGCAAGTTCTCAAATTTGATCACATATTCTTACGAGAAAGGGAGGGAAGATTGTTTTTTTAATGATGAAATGAGATCCAAAGGGGAAGTTATTTTAATATATCATATCCTAATTCACCACCCCTATCATGGTATTTAACCTAATTAGGCTAAGAATAGGGGATATAATGGTAATTCGATTGAGGGTTCCAAAGGACAAGGAAAACATTGGCTATGTATGATCTTTGTGATTGTGGAATTCTATAGCCAGGAAGGAAGAACCAATGATAGGGTGAATATCATGGGTATCATAATCCAATGTTTTTTATTCCTTAATAATTAAGGTTAAATTATAGAATATTTTTTATATGGTTCTTTGATATTTTTTCTTAGCTACTTTAAAAATATTTTTTTTACTTATTTTTAAAAAAATTTATTCTTTTTTCAATTTTAGAAGAAAATTTTATATTTTTTTTATAAATGTTTTCTTACTCTGATTATAATGTTAATTGGTATGAAAATCCATCCAATAGATTTCTTAAAGTGGACTAGAAAAAAATTCCATCTTGTAATTTATAAACTACAATTCACCCCTATTAGAGTGAAAAATATACTCTTTTGATCCTACAATATATGTTTCTTGGTTGAAAACATTTTATAACACTTCTTAAATATTCAATTATTGACCAAAAAGGGTCAATACAAAAATATGGATGGAAAAAATCTCCTCTATTTTTGACGAGAATGGGGAATAATCAATAAATATTAAAACTATTTTTGCATACTATCCTTTACATAAAATTAATAGAGGCATAAATCCAACTTTTACAATACACTACAAGACTCCTAGAATTTATAATGAAAAAATAATTTGTTAAAAACTTCTAAGAGAAAATTCAAGATTTCTCTTTCAATTCTAAGAAACTCCTTCAACTATAGATTCATTTATAAAATATTTTTAGCCAATGATCATACCACATAGTAGTGAACCACTGAAAACACAAATGATCCTATTGGGTCATATAACTGTGTAATAAGTAAGATATTGTGTTAATAACAACATTGTTATCTATTTTACACACCCACTTCTATAAATTAAAGTAATCAGAATACTAATATTCTACCAAGGTACCCCCTGTGATCACAATTAGACTTTCCAAAAAACATTAGATAATAATCACGAAGAAAAAGTTATAATTAATATTATATTTCATATTTATAAATTACATATAGAAATAAATCAGATTCTTATGGTCAAATTATATTTATTTACTCCTCCATTTGATGCTTTTCCTTAGTTTTTAGGGATACCACCCTTCATATCTTTATATCAACACTGCCCATGAATTTCTCAACTTTATCACATAATATAGAATTAATATCCAATATTAGACTCATTAACCTATATAATATTTCACTATATTTATAAAAATTAGATTATATATCATGGTTTATCATAACAAATATCTATAGAAAATTAGTTTCGTTTATTATCCTCCATCATAGTGTCATACTCCATATTTATGATCCAGTTCGAAAGGATTATTTTGGGATCCAAACAAACATACTTCAATTGTAACTTGGAACTAATTATGATAAAACATATTATTTTTATGAAAATTATTATTTCACACATGTACTCATAATTCAGGATTCAATTTGATATAAATATCATTTCTTAAATCATTAAATAGTACCTCATAGAATGATAAAATATTATTTTTATATTTTAATTTAACCTCTCTATGTTTCATATCTCTTAAAAATACTAAAAAAATTTATAAATAGATATAGAAAATGAATACATAAGGAAAAGGTAACCTCTGCTTTCCTCATGTTGAGAAAGATGGTTGGTCACTATGAAAAACTACCTTTTTCCATGCCTTTCATTTCGTACTCGGTGATGATTTATACTTTTCTCCCTCCTTCAAATATTATGTACCATCATCATCATTTAAGGTTTAAAATTATTATTTTTGTTTTCATCATTATTAATTATTTATTGATTTATAGTGTATGATTACTTTATGTATTCAAAGTCACATTCAACTATATAATTTATGATAAATACATTTTTTGTATGCTCATATCACTCATAAAATAAACTGTATCCATCAAAATCATACTATAAATGTTCAATTAATATTGAATACCTTTAGTGTTCTTATTAACTTTGGTACCTCTTTGATATGAATCATACACATTGAGTGATCCAAATATTAAAAAATAAGGAATACTAATTAGAGGAGAATTATTTTATGTTTTTGATATAGATCAAGATACTCTTTGTGTATTTTGTGTCATATATATTATTAAACAAGAAATATTCATCATTTTTGGAGTGCATGTATGTGACATGGCATGAAATTATATTACCTTATACTTATAAAGAAACCCAATAAAAACATTTTTATTCTAATTTTTTTTCTTATAAAGACAATCCTATAACTGTACCACTAGAAATACATATGTTTTCTTTATCCTTTTTAAAGCTAATTCAATCTAATTTCCCAATTCCATACTATGATTCATGAGTCTATCCCAATACTCTATTTTTTAATTAAAAAAATATGATTTATCCCCTAATATTATAAATACAGTTTACTTGATCTTTTTTAGTGATATTAAGTCCATCGATAACTTTGATCCTCTCTTAGAACATAAGTTTGTACACAACTACCTTCTCTGAGTTTTCAAGATTATTATATTTGATCCTTCCAATTTCCACCACAAATCTAGACTTCCCTGATACCTACTATTACATTTCTATTTTGGTGTCACATAACACACCATTATATCTCTTTAATTTGGGTATCCAAATATCAATCTCATAAAATATAGCCTTTAATTATTCATTGAAATCTACTCAAACTTCAACTACACATTCTTCATCATCATTATTTTGGTACTCATCCACAATAACAATGAGGGAATCTTATTTGAGGAATTTTCAATTTTAATTTTTCTTATTCTTATAAATATTTTATGTTATTATCCTCCCATAATTGTAGTTTATTATTATTTATAAAGTATTACATATTACTAATATTCCCCATTATGTTATTTGAATATTTCTCCATAGGAAGTTCACCATTCTCATAATCTTCTAGAAATTTCTTAGTACAATTTTTTGTAATGGGCCTAGATCTTCCACACCAAAATCACATGACTGGAAGTATTCCTTTGAAACTTCCTTTTCCCCATTTTTGACATGAGAAAAGGAATAACATATCTTTATAAACTTCTGATTCTAGATGTCTCTCCCTAATTAAACTCTTACTACCTCAAATTCCTCTTCCCAATTTTTTTATTTTTCCATAGTCTCATTATAAATTTTCCTCATCTTATAAGAAAAAAGAGTAATGTGAAGACTGTCCAATGGTATATCTTTTGAGACCATCTCCACAAGCATAAATACTTTTTAATTAAATCATTATGTGAATATTCTAATGATGTATATGATGAATTTATCTTGATCCATGTTTTATAAAAGTATATAAAAATCATCTATAATTACATTTACCCTGTAAAATGATCCACTTATAGAATCAATCAAGTAAATCCTCAAGTCCTCATACATTTTCTATATAGACTACTATTTGGATTCCCAAACTTGTGCATTTCTTTCATAGATATTAATGACATTTTTCAACATAGTGTGTGAGTATTTATAGGAATGTATTATCCATAGTGATTTAGATATCAAGAATGGAATATATATAAACATCTATCATTAAAGAATAGTGGTAAGGATGCATTTGATTTATTGATAGTTGAATGTTATCTCCATTAGTGATCATAATCTATTTTTTATTTACTAATTCTATAACATTAAAATAATTAAATTGAAGAATAAAACATAATATCATTAACCAATAATATAAATTCAAAATAAAAATAATATGACCAAAGGAACCTATTCTCTAATATAAAATGGAAGGGCTGTAAGGGTATTTAGTTAGAGATACCGAATGGGGGGGGATCTGGTTTTGAAAATAATTACAACGTAATCAGTTTTTTCTCAAACACTCACCACCATAATTTATCTTGATATTATATTTATTAGGGTCATAATTATGTTCTTCATTCAATAATAATTCAACTATTATTTCACATACTGATTCGTTAAATCCTGATTTTATCAAGGATTACCTAGCACACATTCAATAGTTTATGTCTTGAAGAATATAAATAAATATAGAATAAATGACCAAAGTATTTTACTTGGTCTCCCACAATCACTTAATCCAAGGATTATACATTGGAAATGGGAAAATCCCCTAGAATCAATTAAATACCCTATTTATTGGTGGTTTTAGATTATGGTACTCATTAGCCCCAGGTGATTTTTCATATAAGTATTAGTAATGATTCATAGCCCCCAAAGACTAATAACTTTACTCATTTCTATTAATAAATTCTTTAAGAATAAAACATTGCATTTACTAACCCATCCAATAATAGAAAATAGTATCACCACTATTTCTGATGCACTGAGTATAAAGAGTTTTTCTGTATGCTCTTGATATTGCTTCCTCATAGGCCTACTATGAACATCACCAAGAATAAAGATTCAAATTCTATGTTATTTCATGTTAACTACACCATATATCATTTTAAAAGTCTTCAAATATTTCTAATTATATCTTCAAAATTCTATTGTTCTTAAACAATTTTGAATACATCTCTCATAAAATCAAATATATCAATTATTCTCAATTCCCCTTCCTCAAAAAATCATATAGTGGAAAAATATATTATTTAGGAACATAGATATTTCCATAATAGTAGAATTAAATAAACAAATATTTTTTATTTCAAGTGAAATTGTCCATGTTTCCCTCATTAGAGACCATCAAATATTCCTTGAGTATTATAGAAAACTTCATCAAATAATATCGTTAAAATATGTTATATCCATTATTTTAATATTAATACTTTACTCAAAAATGAAAGTATATTTATATTATGGAATCCTTATGAATCATACTTTTCATGATGTGAGTACAAACATCATAATGTGATTATTTTTCTCCTTTCAAAACCTTGAACTCAAACTTCTGCCTTCATGGGTGCCTCTTTAGCCCAAATCCCCTTATTATGTGTTAATAAATAGAATTTTGAAATGAACCAAATATATTATACATAAAAACTAAATTATTATAGCTTGATACTTAAAATTATATCTATATTCAAACTTATAGTGGTGTGATACTTTTATTCAAGGAATGGACACCTTCAAATAAACATAACCCCTAAAATACACAAGTTCTTTTTCACGTTATGGACATCCTTACCATGGAATAGATTCTAAAATTACTGTAAAAATCATCAATCATATATTATGATATAATATATATGAATAACTACATATAATCCCTTTTTAAATCAGATTTTACAATTTATAATAACCCCTACGTATTATCTTCTCAATCCAGTTACCCATATGTATGCTCCCCTATGTGGATTCCTCCATCTAAAAAATATCTACACATTGGTTTGATTTAATTTATATATCATAGTGTCTTCCAATAATTATAAAATTTATTATCTAGATTAATTTTATATAACCACTAGGGAAAATTTTATGTCTCATTATTTGTTTTTAGGGATTTTTCCAATTTCATTCCACTCTTCTCAAATGAAGCAAACTATTTTAGAGAAGGGAAACTTACATATGGACTGTCTTATACATGATTTTATAAGCATTTAAATATTATTCAACATTACTAATATTATTATATTTCATTTCAAATATTATTTCATATTAAAATACCTCCTTGATTCTATAATTATCAAATCCTATAGAATATATTACATATCATCCCAAATATATTGTATGTCCTCATAGAAGATAATATTTATAGAGTTCTCATCATGAATTTTTTATTTTTAATACAATGGTTACCCATATTAATTAAGATGATAAACCATATGTATTCGAGTAACATCATTCCTTTGATTGATTTGAATTCTAGATCAACATAAAAACATCTTTAATTTTTAAATAAATCATATTCTAATAAAATATTCAAAAAATAGACTTATCTTTCTGAATATATTCCAAATTTTGAATTTATTCCCTATAATCAAAATCTATAATAACTTCATTTCCGCAAAAACAACTGATATTATTCTATAAACATCCACTTCTCCTCTTCTGGTATATATTTAAAACATAGGACTCCTTATAATTTGAGATCATTAAGAAATTATAAATTGTCAAAGCATCCGAACCAATATTATCGATCACCAAAAACAATATGTTTTGAAAATAAACAAATTTTTTTATCTTCATGCATTTTCTAAAAATCCAATATTTCTCTAAAATACAGTATTAGATCACTTTCAATTAAATCTAACACTGACAACAATCCTAAATTGGATGCCAATAAAATAGATAAATAACAATTCATGTTAAGATAATTCTAGTACGCTATGTTAATCCCATGTTTGACTGAAATCAAAATTCCATAAAAAAAAGATATATATATATATATAGTACAACTCAATTCAAAATATATCACTAGGGAACCAAAAAACCATTCAATACTCAAATATTTACCATAAGTCCTGATGAAAACATCTTCTCTCAATATTATAATATGGCCATAACAGTAAATACAACCATCCACATAAGCCACATCATATCCTCATATAATTCATTATATCAAGGGAGAGGAGAGGGTGTATTCGATCTGCTACCATAGAGCCTATTAATATTTGGATGTAAGCAAAAGGTTACATACAAACTATTGTAATTTAAAAATATAAATACATTAATATTCATAAAATTATAATAGTATATAATATATAACCCTTAAAAATCACATCCCATTTAATCATAATTTATCTATGGTAAAATCAATCTGTTTTGCAAATATTTTAAACCACCACCATTGATTCTATCATTAAATTGTTAGTGTTTAAGTATATTATAATCCCGACCATACATTCTATCATAAGTTAAATTATTGAATTCCATCCATAATTAAATTCTAAGAATGATAATATAACATTATAGATTTTATACAGCCATCCCATGTATATCACTGTTAATATAGATCATTTAGAGGTAAAATCATCTAAAACATGCATAAAAACCAATCATTCAAATCACTAGACTCACAAATGTTGGGAATCATCATACAATCGAAAACCTCTATCCAAACCCATCCATATTAATTTAGTTATCAATCTAAACACATCATAGCATCATTTGAGATATTTGTTATAGATCTTTTTGGGTTTTATGTAATTTCCATAGTTAAAGGGATGAAACCCATGAAATGTGCCACACCTTTTGACAATTTATAGAAGAAATTGAAAAATTGAAAAATGAAAAGTTATTGGAATGAAAATTATGGTATTTTTTAATGGAAACATATTGATTCAGTATGTCCCCCTATGAGTATGCCTAATATTTTGGATAAAAATATTTTATAACCAGTATATCAAAAAAACTCCATAACACATGGCATGTTCCCATTATAGGTTATTATATCATCATCTAGAGAATAATCATCATTAATGGAAGAATGGAGTTTTCTCTATGGCCTCTATTACATTAAGCATGACACTATTTATAATGTAAAAAAATATGAAAATTAATTCCACTTAGATAAAATATCACAATTTTAATCAATCCTTACTAAAAAACAACATTGTTTGATTAACAATATTTATACTAATAAAACATAAATATGTTTCCCAAAAAACCTAATAATAAACAAAAACATAATATTTTATATACTTTAGATATTCATAAATTCATGAAATGAGAATTTCCACATATATTTATTAATAAGCCCTTATGTCCAAGTATATTTTTTATCAAAACCCTAACACATATATTTGTATTCTTATTTCTATTATTTCTTTAAAAAAATTTCAACATATCCAAATTTCATCATCAAATTAAAATATAAAAATCATATAACACTTTAAACAAATATATATATTCATATACAATATATGATTTTGTTAATTTGGAAATACAATATCATTCCAATCTTACCATGAATTATCAACCCTTTTAAAATAGAAAAATCATTATAAATTGATATAGATGTAAAATAAAAATGTATTTAATAAATTACCTCAATTAAAATTGTTTTAAATATTTCTCTATAATATTTCTAATTCATACCTCCTCAATTGTCAGCAACCACCCTTGGTTCAATACAAAATAAGGGACTTGAGGACCCTACCCTAGAATAGAATGAAAGATCTTGGTTATGGGAAATGGCAAGGAGAAGTAATCTTTAAATAGTTGAGGAATCATTGACAAAAATTAATTCATCTTATATAATGACATACATATATATCATAACACCTTTTTAATTAAATTATAAACATTATAATTACAATCACTCATAAATTTTCAATTTAGACTATATATCATAAAGTTGAACTAAAGAAACCGTACTCAATTTTATATCTCTAATATTACCATTTTAACCATATTTAATAAAATAAAATAATTTATAGTTAAAATAAATAAATAAATAAATAATATATTCCAAAATTTGTAAAATTAGCATTTTACCTTATAAGTCAAAATAACCAAAATAACTTAAAATGTTGAAAAAATCAATGAAATCAATATATGGGGCTCCATATTCTTTCCACATTATAAATTTTTTAATTTGGAATTATTAAAAATAATCATCAAAGTGAATAAATAATAATAATATCATTAAAAATTCTCATTACATTTACAGCCCTTAATTCAACTTAATTCCAATTAAATAGAAACAACTATAATTGTTTTGGAAACTACACTCCCATTTGGTATTTTCTCTCGCAATATCATCTATTATTAAACTATATATCCAATGCTCTTTTACTGGGAGTATAATTCATCCAAAAAAATCTTGATCTCAATGATCTTTAATTTATTTAAGTTTATCAACAGATTTCATGAATTCATCAATGCCAAGATCAGTCAAATAAACCGCATTTTATGGATCATAATAGAACTAATGTTGTTGAGACAATAGAAAAATTTCATAAATTATTGTTTCTAATTTTTTATACATGGCACACCGTCTTGCGTGTTATTTTTTGATGGAATTGGATTTTTTCCTTGCATTCCCCCTTTCCAAAGTCCAGTGTATTTTATCACTTTCTCGACAATGTATTCTCCTTGATTAGAATGGGATGATGGGATATTGATTCCTCCATCCAAGGATTTATCCTTGGAACTATTTTCCTAGTTCAGGTCTCCATCATAGATTATGATGAGTTCATGAAACACATTCCCGGTTCCATCTCATTTAGGATTCTGGTTAATTACACTGCTTCTATCTAAACATTCCATGGGGTTTTAGAAGGGTAGCAAGATTCAGTTAGGGGAGTAGTCACATTGTGCATCACTGACATGTATGGATTCTGGAACATTGACCACCTATATTAATCCTCATAAGATTTAATCTCATGGAGGCATATCAGGGATGAAACCTGGGGAATCACATGTATATCATAGGGTATTTGATTATAAAGGCATATATTCCATTGTTTTTTAGGGATCCCATGTTTCACATGAGGTAGTATTGTAACTAGTCATGAGTTTAACATCTTGAGGAGATGAAGTGAAATTGATCAATATGCCTCATGGAGGTATATCTAGAAGGTGCATCCATAGGAGGGAGATCTTGGATGGGTGGATCAGAATGCTTGTGAAGATGGACCCAGGGTGGTGTGTCCCATAAAAGAAGATATCACACCATAATGTCTGATATGAATAGAAATGGAGATGGATCAGTGAGGTGCACCCCTATTAGGGGAACACTAAAGTTTACAATATGGATGGGTCAGAATGCCCTATGAGAGCTGACCAAGAGTGGCATGTTCCATGAAGGGAAGATGTCACACTTTGAAGGCTGATTGTAACACCTATAGAGGTGGATCAAAGGGGTTCTCCCATAGAAGGGGGCACTACGTTTTACCATTGTTCAAGATTTAACCTCATAGAGGTTTCATACGTACCATATTTAGAGGAAAAGGATCAAAACCCACATAGTTAGATGGATGGAGTGGGGATTAGGCATGGGATATTCCTTTTGCAAGAGGATTTATCTTGGTTGAACTGCATGGATTGTGTGGGGGCTTATGCATGGTTTCTCCATGGGCACTACTTGGAGAATCAATAATTTAGATGAGGATTACATATAGTAATAACCTAGGTGGGTGGCACGATCCCACCAAGATGTGGAGGCCGGGGTAAAATCCAAATGGATATGGGTGAAGTGTTGGATGGATTGGATGGAATGGATGGATTGTTGGGGGTGTCAAGATTGATCCTCAGGGAGGCTTCCTTCATATCCTAGTAAATTGGGAATAAAAGTCCACTTAGTTATATAAGAGGAATATGGGATAACACATAAAAATGTGGCTCGATGGAAGTGGAGCATATGGTTGGGGCTTACGCATAGGAGATACCCAGATAGAGACATGGCCTAGTTGGGGATTACAGATGGAATCCACCCCTGGGACATAATAATGATCAAGGATTATAGCCAAAGAAATGTCCCATGGGTATTGGATGTATTTCATGGATATTACTAACCTGTAAGCCCATATGAGTCATGCTAGGTGTGAGAAACAAGAGTAAGTAGTAACCCTGATGCTCGTGTCGTGAAATAAGTTTCGATAAGAGATGGTGTGGGGCCTGCATGTGGAAGCTACCAAAAGAGGATCTCATTACATATAAGGTGTATCTCATTCCCTATAGTCTGGAATTATGTGTGGAATAATCCCATGGAGACAATGACC
The DNA here is from genome assembly GCA_963277665.1 of Viscum album. Taxonomy (NCBI): domain Eukaryota; kingdom Viridiplantae; phylum Streptophyta; class Magnoliopsida; order Santalales; family Viscaceae; genus Viscum; species Viscum album. The sequence continues at coordinate 823,542,348 of OY728123.1, forward strand.
AAAGGGAGAGAAAAAAGGATAGCCCTAGTGCCCATCCCTTCTCCGATCTAGTGGCTGGGGGGGGGAGAAATGGTGTTACATCCTTCATGAAAGGATATGATCTTACTACAGGAAGTATTTCTTGGAGGATATCATTCCCCATGTGGAGGGTGTAGAGGATTTAATTCCATGTCAGGAGGGTATCATTCAATTCCATTCATACATAGGATATCCTGCATTTTCCATAGATGGAGAGGCCATAATTTAATGTTACATGCTGAGATTTTTTGGTGCATGAAGTTTTATGTCACAAATCTCAGATTTTTTTGGGGGGGGGGATCACTCATCACCCTTGGGATTACATAACCATCACTCATCATCCCTTAGGAAGAGGGTGACTTCATCAATGTCATGTTGGAATAATGGAGAGGAGTGGTCAATCACGAGGTCCATATTAGCATACCTATGAAAAAAATAAAGAGGAATTAGCGTACCTAAGTTGAAAATAAAATGGAAAAGTAATAGAATATGGTAAAGATCACAGGGGGACAATAAATCACAATGAATAATCCTGGAGGGTCTCATGGAAGAGGTGTTCAAAAGACAAGAGGCTTGTGCACAAGAAGGTTTCAGACTTGGTGCTTTTGTGTAAAAGGAAACAAGGAATATTTAAGGAGAGGATGAACACAATATAGGAGACTTGAACACAAGAGGAATGGTTGAGTGTAAGATTAGGGTGCACCAAAGACTAGCATGTTCACACAAGAGGGTTATTTTGTGCACACATGACTTCGTCTTGAAAGAAATCCATGAGGGTCAATCCACAGTGGGACCACCCAGAGGAGGACCCCCAGGGAACTTGTCGTACAAGATCTTATACCATGTGGGTTCCATGGATTTCATGTTATCACAAAAGTGATGTCTTAAATGTATCAGAGTGATGCTTTTACTTCTAGAGGATCACCTTGAAAGGGGGTGGGGTAACTTTAATATATAGACAAAATATTCAGTGTTGGAACAAAATATTTTGAGTGTGGAAGTGGTATTCCATGAATACGAGCCTTGATTCATGGAAGGCACATGTGAAAAGGGTCTGTTTGACATCATATTGGGCACATAAGAGCCTTTCGTGCAGATTTCAGCCTTGTTCCCACCTGTTGAAACTTACACGCACCTAACTCAAGTTTCTTAGAATGTTTCATTGATTTTAAGGGTGAATTTGGTTTACCTAAAGACTGTCATTGTGGCTCTATGAGGAAATCAATGCCAAAAAATGCCCCTTAGAATTTGGCCTTAATGGGGATTAGAATGTTGGGTTCTGAGGGAAATTCCAAAAAAGGGGTGTATCTATGAAGGTTCATGAAAAAAACACAGTTCGGTGTGAATGTTTCCTTTCACATGTTCATAGATAAGAGTACATACCTATAAATATTCAGGGGGGGGGAGTGGGGGCTATGTACAGTACCTTGACTTTCTACACGTTAGGTGCACACTCCCATGAGAACAAGTCAAATATTTCAGCGCACAAAACTGAATGTAGGCCACTTTTTTATGAGAAACCACTGAGTTTTTCATGCATTATACTTTTCTAGAATTATGGAATTTTATGAAATAATTGGCTGATCTTGCATACAAATCTTTATTTTTTGTACCAATCCCTTAGTCTTCCACACATTGTCCTCTAGATTTCTAAACCCAACCAAAATGTAAAGTCAACATAATTCCTCTAATATGGAAGTCTCCATTGCTTCAGGAAGAGATGTGATGACCAATATCCCCCAAACACTTCATGACAGGAGGGTCATATCGGACAATTAGATGCTCTTGGGCATGAAAACACAACTACATTAGTATTATCTCTTAATTCATAGCTTCATATTATTTATTTCTGACATACCATATGAAAAAACTAAACTAGGATTTGAAACTGAATCAACACAATCATGGATCACATGTGAGGACAACCTCCAGTGATACAACACCAATACTCATGGCCAAACCACTAGAGATAATTGAGAAATGACCATTAATGTCTTGGATGGAAAGACTATAATGATCATAGGAGATTAGACAGAGGAGTAAGAGTACCACTCCCACTATTCCAGCACCTTTCGAAGTAGGATGAGGAATGATAGTGTGGGTTGGAAGAATGATTAAGACTTGAGGTTTGAGGTAAACTTTACAAGTGAATGGGAATGAGCATACTAGGTACACTACACAAGTGAGGAGTTTTGGAGAAGCAATATGGACATCGAGCAATATGAAGCCACATGGATGCCACAAATCCATATCTATTGTCAAAAAGGGATGGTGTCAGAGCTCCTTAGCTGATGGTTTCTAGACAAAAACACATCCCACCTCCACCATGGGAATGTCGACATCAACTTGTGGGACATTCACTACATCAGAGACATTCCTATGGAGGGATCCCAATATAATGATTTCCACCAATTAGAGAATACATGGGAATATCATTGGAGGATTCTAATCCTAACATGAAATCTCTTAGAGGTGGTGAAGAAAAAGGTGAAGATCAAATATATTCAGAAGGACATGACATTATTGGCATGGTTCGACTTATTTATTAAGAAGGATTCGAGGTAAAAAATGTCAGGTTTAAAGAAAAAATTCCATGTTACATCATAGAGGGGAAAGGCAAGATCATATTGGGTGATTCGAGAGGCAGGATAATATCAGATGTGGGGGTAAACATGATCCAAGACTGGGACCCTCTGGTTCCCTACACCACATTTCTTTCTACTTTCCTAAGCAGGTGTATGTTTTCGGTGAGGGACACAAGGATGGGGATACATCTAGGGACATTGGTGATGGAAGATATCTAGTAGTTAAAAACATGGTTAATATGGGAGTACCTATTTTGGAAATGATCTACATAATTATGGGATGCATCTTAAGGCAATGCATGCCTAAGAGAATCTACAGACAATTCCAGCTACTAAATGGATGGATTAAAGATCAACTTGGTGGATATGAATTGAAAAATTCCATCCAATCCCTGGAACATGTCTATGGAAATCCCTACTGAATATAACTAGGGTTCATCCACTTAACCTTCATAACATAGCATTCATACCCCATAGCAGCAACCATGTAAATTTCTAATTCCACCTCTTCCACAATCTAGTCATCCAGAAGGTGGATAACCTAGGAATTTCATAGTAGAAGGCATAGTATATATAGAGTTTTATGAGTGTTGTGTTAGTGGTCCAAATATATGGTAAGGTCCTCTACAAACTAAATGTTTCATCCCTCTTTTCCTGGTAATTCAGACGCCTTCAAAAGGTGGAGAAGAGAGTGTATATATGTAGGTTTTTGAAGAGAGGTACCCATTCATCCTCCTCCATCATTGGTGCATGCTATCGACTACTAAGTTTGGATAAACTATAATGTTTCCAACTACAGATGTTGATGTCATCCTATCAATGGCATATTCCAAAAACTAGGTGGCAGAATATCGAAAGGTGATCTTATGTAGACACATTTAGATGATCAAATAGTGAATGCGGAACCAAAGTTGGGGGAAGAAGGTGGGATTCAACCTAATATGTCATCATTTCAATTGGGGAGGCATGATTTGGAACCAAAATAGTGCGGAAATCATAGGTAATGACTACATCTACGCCCCTTAAAGAGGAGTTTTCTTGAAAGAGGCCGCGAGGGCTAGCCCAAGAAGCTCTGGGAATGAAAATAAGGTATATTTTTCAACCATTTTCTGATGTTTTTTCCTGAATATTTGATCTTCTTGGAGAACACTGTGACCATCGCTCTTGTGACGTACCCAACTTAATCAGGTAAAAATCATTTTTTAATTATTGCAGACTAATTAATTAAGTGTCCTAGGGTGAACACCTACGCACCTCCCTACGGGTCTCAAGAAGCTTTTTAATTAATTTAAATAACTACATACATTTTATGAAAACATTTATGCCACACGTGAGCACAATGTTCTAGATTAAAATAATTAATTAAATGTTAAAAAATAATAATAAGAGATTAAAATAAGATTTAAAAGAATGTAATAATGTATAAAAAGAAATATTGAAATAAAAATAGAATAGGGGTTACAGGAAAAAAATAAAAATAATTGAAATGGGGGATTTCTATTTTTATTTATTTTTATCATTTTTATTTTCCATCCTTTAATTATATTTCCTTTTTCTTTTTATTTTTGTTTTTTCCTTTTCTTTTATTTTTTCTCTTATTTTTATTTTATTTTTATTTTCTTTCTTTTATTTCTTTCATTTTTTTCCTCTCCTATCTTCCTCTCCTCTTCTTCACATCACACCCCCTCTCCCCCTAGGTGGAACACCCCTCTATTCCTATTTCAGAAGACCGTAGATCCCCCATCTGTTATCCGATTTCTTCACCATCAAGTTCACAATAAACCATAGGGAATGGATAACCTTTCGCAAGTGGAATCATACATTTTTGTTGATTATTCTATGTGTAGTTCATAACATAAGATTTTTAACCTATTTTGGGGTTTATCTAAAATGCTCCATTCTCTTATGTTTTAGATCAAATAAAAACCAACCATGGATCTTTGAGTCATCTACGACTACAAGGTAGGGTTTCTACTCACTTTCCCTCCATGTCATTGTGGTTTATAAAAATGAATCATTGTGCGGCTAGTCAGTGACTACCAACTTTGTGAAATTCACCCTATTTCATTACTTTAATTGTGTTACCTAATTGTTGTAGCCTTAATTATCTTAAATTAAATTGTTTGAATTGTTGAAACAAAGTCGGACACCCCTTTGGTCATGCTGACATGGTCTGTGTATTTTCCGTTAGCCGGGTTTAAAGTTTGAGTAATTGAAGGTGTTGCAAAGCCCTTTTTTATTGTAATTAAATTAAATAAATAGTTTTCGTTGAACACAAACTTGAATTGTTGGATCATTAGTTCTTAATTTTCATAACTATTTATTTATTTAAAAAGTGCATTATCTACTGATGTTGATATGGAATATTTCCTTATTAAGTTTCCATTTTATAATGTTAAATTTATACCTTGTGATGCATGGGTGTATCTGGTTAGTTTTCAAGATATGATTTTATATGCCTATTATGTCATATCTACTACTATAAAAACATTAATTAAATTTAGGGAGGGGAATGTAGGTGGGTCCTGTATTAAGGGCCACACTTAGACCCTCCATTCCTGACTGTTACCATTATGCTGCTTGGGGGGGGGGTGTCTTTGGCTTTTCTGGATCGAGACTTCCCTGGGATTCTAATACTTATGAGTGACACCGGTTCCAAAAAGTCCCATCGAGACTGATCCATTGGAAATGTAGCTATGCTAGACTCGAATGAAACTTGACCCCTTTTTGCGAGATCGGGATAGACTCAGGGTAAAGCCTTTCCTTGAGCGATACTTCGCCTTTCGAAAGATGTCCTTGGACTGGCTCGGCGGTATTGGATAAATTGACGGATGTTCGGTAGTGATACCTTTGGGATGGGATCAGACTCCAACTCTCAACTTGAACATTAATAATGATTCCCTTAAGGTTTATATTATTTCCATTGAGTCTCTTGATAATTGAAATGTTCTTTTGGTATGTTGAAGTGCACCTGGTTGACACTTGACTTATACCCAAAGTTTAGGCACAAGATTAGGGTATACCACTTTCCATATTTTACCTTGCTTTTCTAGGTTACACACACACACACAGAGATCTATATACGAGTATGTGCATTCTACTGACAGGTACCCTTTTTAAACTACCAGCTTAGGATAAAGCAAGTGATTAGGCACGGGAACCGTTTGGAACCCAAGCCGACCTATTTATTTCATTTCACTTAAATTAATTATCTAAAATTGTTATGTAATGGGACACTGGATTTTTATCATTGCACTACATATAATGGTTTAAACACCATGGGTGACAGCCTACTGGGATTTTATCTCACTCCGTGCTCGGGCATCGTTGACACCCGAGTAGGTTACATGATTTCATGTATTGACATGGGGAAGCGTGATGATTCTAATTCTTGGTTGTTCTTTACTTCTTAGGATGGAGACTAGGGAAGAGGACTGGGCCTTGCTCGTGATGCAACTGCTACTTTGTGCCTTTTATTTTAGTTGACAGTGTGTTGCGTTCTATTTTTTGTACTTCCATTTTAGACATACATCATGGCATGACATCTTTTTGTGAGCTTCCACACTTGATTATTATTATTCAATTGGATTATTTACATTTCATACGATGTAGTTTATTCATTCACATGCTTCTTCTATTTATTATTAGTTGATGTTTACTTCCACTTTGATATTATCTATTACCTATGAGGGAATAGTGTCCCCATTGACACAAAAGGGCCCTCACTGCTAGTTGGTAGCCTATGGCGTTTGGGGAGATGAACTTGAGGTTATGTGACCTATCGATCTAGCCACCGTCTTAGAGGTTAGGCGGGCCGAGACATTACAAAGTGGTATTAGAGGTGGTTTTTTTTTCAATTTTTCTTACTATTTGGGTTATATAGGATACTAGGATATAAGAATTTGGAATTTACTTTGTGCTTGGATGTAGCTAACCCATGTATAGGGGAAAACCCAAATTCTTGGGTTGGGATTGTAGTTATTGATTATGAAAATTATTGTTGATATGATTTCACCATTGGGTTACTCACTTTTATTGAATTTTTACAGTGTTGGTATTATTGAAATAATGAGTTTACAATTGTTGCCCGATGATATGAGGGAAATACACTCCATGCATCATAATAGGAAATACAAGATTTAAAATTTCATGAATATTGCAATGCCATATCTACTTTCAGTGTGCATTCTCTTCTTTTCATGTGAGTGCTATTGTGCCTAGTTGTAAAAATTTGAAATGATAATTGTTAAAGATAAAGATGTGATAGTCTGTTAGAGGTTAGTCTGACATAACTTGGGAATGGACTGCAAAACTTGTTTAGAAATCCTTTTTGAGTTGTCTCTTCCATATCGAAACCCTACTCTTGAAGCGGGTTGTCTGTTTTTTAGTGCTCATAGTCCAGCTATGTACCTAAACTCCTTTTGTGACTTACTTATTTTTCTCAACTTCTTTACTCCTTGTCTAAAGGTGTGTGTTTGACTATTGTAGACAACTGCTGTGATGACATCATTGTGTCGTGCTTTAGGAGAGTGGCAATGAGCACATTCCAGAGATGGTGGGTCCGGAACCACCAGTTATACCACTCGTAGAGCCTCATCTAGAACAAACTACTGTTGATCTTCTGAGGGACCCTTACACTTAGTTTAGGGATAGTCTCCTCAGGTTTATGCAGTCAGTTTAGAATATCCCCTGACCTACCCCTTCTATGGCAGACCTCATGTGAGACTTTCTATAGCAACACCCTCCCACCTTCTCAGGGAGTGGCAGACCTCATGATGTAGAGTCATAGATATAAGCTATACGATCTATCTTTGACAAACTCAAGACGCTTCCAGAGCAAAGGTTCAAGCTTGCAGTCTACATGCTCTATGACTTGGCCAAGTGCTGGTGGGATGTCGTTTCTCAGGACGAGCATACAAGTGAGACGACTTGTGATGTCTTCCAAGAACCCTTCTACAATCACTTTTTCCCATAGACTCTGAGAGATGATCATGCATGGGGGTTCTTAAATCTTTAACAGGGCCAATGACTATGTTACATTATTTTAATTGTTTTACATAACTTCATCATTTTTCCCCATATGAGACTGGAAACTCACAAACTACTGCAAGGTGTTATGAGGACAAAAATGAGTATACCATCCACTTGCAGGTGAACTTATTCCATTTGACAACTGTCAAAAATATCAAAAATCAGGCTCTGATCTCAGAGCAAAATGCCAGGGAAGCTAAACTAGTGAGACAAGGCGGTTTAGTTCCAAGATAAGGTGATGGATCTTTTCGCAGTAGGAAACTCCATTTATAAAGTGCACGTAGGGGAAATCCTCGCCAAATAGCACATCTTGATAGCTCTGTCACATGTTATTAGTGAGATAGAGACGGTCAATAGAAGCCATAGTGCCTGAGAGATCCGAAGGAGTGCCAAGATTGTGGCAGGATGGGTCACCTTCAATGTTTCCGCCATGACTTCTCTTCAGCATCTAGTGGTAAAGGATCTGCACCTGCACCTTCATCAGGCATGAGATCTTTGACTCCACAACAAGCTATAATTTATTTTTCCACCAGCCGATCAGTCCTAGGTAATGGTGGAGGTCATGGTCGAGGAAATTAAGTTCCAGACTATCAGTGTCAGCAAAGTGGGCCTTCTTAGTCCAATCAGGCAGCATATCCAGGTCGTGGCACAGGTCTCATGTATGCATTGAAATCAGCACCAGAGGAATAGAGTGAAAGACCATCTATAATGAGAGGCACTATTATAGTATCCACTACCCTAGTTTCTACTCTTTTTTTGACACCGGTGCATAACACTCCTTTATATCTGATTCTATTATTGAATGTCTTGGTTTTCCAATTGAGTACCATTGCGGCGTCATGTATCTCAAAAATTCTCTTAGGGTCAGGACATAGGGAATATTCCAGTGCTAAGAGTTCCCCATGAGATAGGTGGGTACCTTTTTTTTTGGAATTTCCATATCCTCGACATGTCTGGCATTGAGGTCATTCTCGGTATGAGCTGTCTTGCTTCTTATTTTTCTCAAGTGGATTTCTATCATCGTCATGTGTCCTTTACATCCCCTAAGGGAAACACATATCTTTACAAGGGATAATGGGATATGTAGGGAAACCAATATATGCCTAAATATAAAGGGTTGGGTAGAGTGACAGCTCAGTTGGAAAGTCTCTTCATGAGTGACAAGGGAACACTAGTAGTTGATTTCCCTCCAGTAGTGGATCTTTTCAGGGATGTCTTCCCTGATGATTTCTTTGGCTTACCTCTTATGCGATACGTGGAGTTCATAATAGAGCTCATTCTAGGTGCAACACCAGTTTATATTCCTCCTTATATGATGGCACCAATAGAGCTACAAGAACTCAAAAATAAGCTTGAAGACTTTGAGGCTAAGGGTTTCATCAGACCTAGCACATCGACCTGGGGTTCACCTATCCTTTTTTCCATGAAGGAAGATGGTACCTTCAGGTTATGCATGGATTATTGTCGACTCAACCAGATCATCGTAAATAATTGATATCATTTCCTTGTATAAATGATCTCTTTGACCGGCTCCGAGGAGCAACTGTTTTATCCAAGATTGATCTAAGGTCAGAATATCACCAGGTGCATGTTCGACCATCTGATATACCATGTATGGACTTCCAAAGATGGAATGGCTTTTATGAGTATCTGGTTATGCCTTTAGGCCTCATGAATTCACCTAAAATCTTCTGGGCTCTGATGAACCGGGTTTTTCATCCATATCTTGATTACTTTGTGGTAGTCTTCATGGATGACAGCTTAGTGTATTCCTGTTCCAAACAAGACCATGAATCCCATATTGAGATCATTCTAAGTACACTAATAGAGCACCAGCTATATTCTAAGCTCAGTAAATCCCAAGAGTGTCTTTGACATCTGAATTTTCTTTGGGCTTACTGGATATTACATGTGTTTCATCCAAGATTTATCTCACTTAGAAGTGCCACTTATGGACCTGACTAAGAAAGGTGCACAGTTCATCTAGTCAGAAGCTTGTGAAAAGACTTTTTAGGAGTTAAAAGGAAGACTAACCTCAGCCCTGATCCTGATTCTGCCTGAGCCTGGTAAGATCTATACAATTTATTATTATGGTTTTGGAATCGGACTGGGTGCAGTTTTGATGCAGGGTGATCGAGTCATGGCTTATGGATCCTACAAGATGATACCACATGAGTGGAACTATCCAACACATGAACTTGAGTTGGAAGCTGTGGTTCATGCTCCAAGCTATTGGAGAAAATATTTTTTGGGTGAGAGATTCAATATTTACACAGATCATAAAAACATGAAATGTATCTCCACTCAATGAGACTTGAAATTAAAAAAATACTGGTTGGTAGAATACTTGAAATCGTTCAATTTTGAGATTTCCTACACCCTTGGTAAGGGAAATGTTGTGGAGGATTCTTTAAGGTACAAGAAATAGACACATGCTATGCAGGTAGCCAGTAGTGAGTGCCATATAATGGAATTGTTTTCAGAGATGCATATGGAGGTTCATGATCAAAGAAGACAACCAGTTCTAGCAGCTCTTACAGTGTCATCCTCTCTTTTAGAGAAAGTATGCAGGAAAAAACTGACTGATCCTGAGGGTCTCATTTTGAGGGAAAGAATTATAGGAGAGAAACCACCTCTTGGTTGGGTTGTTGATTTTAGTGAAAATCTCCTTTACCATGGTCGTGTATGGGTACCATCAGGTATACGAGAAGAGCTGATGAAATAATATCACACCTCCATTCGGGCAGTTCATCCTGGGTTGACCAAGATGTACAGAGACAGGTGTCAATAGTATTAGTGGCCTAGTTTGAAAAAGTAGATAACAGGTTTCATCAATCAGTGCTCCACCTACCAACAGGTGAAGGTAGAGCACCAGCAACCTACTATACTCCTACAACCTCTATCCATTCCAGAATGGAAATGGAATGAAATCACTATAGATTTCATTAATGGCTTTCCAATATCTCCTTGAGGTAGTGATGCATTATGGGTGGTTATTGATAGGTTGACCAAGGTTTCACACTTCTTGTCTATCCAAGAGACCTTTACTATTGATGAGTTGGGAAGGATGTATATCTAGGAGGTTGTGGGACTTCATGGTGTACCTTGTTCAATTGTCTCAGTCATGGATTCCTTCTTTACTTCATAGTTCTGGAAAGTGTTTCAAAAGGAAATGGGTTCATAGGTTCTTCTAAGAACTACATATCACCCTCAAATCGATAGACAGCCCGAGAGAACTATAAAAGCATTAAAGGATATGTTATGAGCATGTATCCTTGATTTTGGGGGTTCCGTAGAGAAGCATATAACTCTTGTTGAGTTTACCTATAATAACAGCTTCTAGGAGACAATTAAAATGGAATTGTATGCGGCTCTCTATGGTAGAACATGCCATTCACCTTTATGATGGCTTGAAGCCGGTGAAGTAGCTCTGTTGGGTCGTCATCTCATTTAGGAGACTTTTGAGCAAGTTCAGCTGATTCATAATCATATGACTACAACTCTGTACAGATAGAAGTCTTATACAAATCATCGCTGCAAACCCCTAGAGTTTGAGGTGGGACATCGAGTCTTTCTGTTTGTTTCTCTGAGGTTGGGTCATAGGTGGATCAGGAGACATGGGAAGTTATCACCGAGATATGTTGTGATGTTTGAGATAGTAGAGAGAGTTGGGCCAGTAGCCTATCAGTCACTGCTACCTTAGAGGTACCTTTTCATGAACAATGTTTTCTATGTATCTCAGCTTCGACAAAATCATCCAGTCCCGTCTCATTGTTTTGACCCTGATGACATTGAGCTTGACGCTGATGCATCCTTTGTGGAGAATCCGATTTATATTGTCGACCGTAGAATTAAATCCCTCCAAGGAAAGTCAATCTCTCTAGTCTGAGTGTTATGGAAACACAAACTCATTCAGGATGAGACCTGGGAGCGAGAGACAGATGTATGTGTGCAGTGACCTAAACTTTTCTCTGGCGACGTTCAACTACACTCAGAAGGGAAACTCGGGGACGAGTTGTCTTAAAGAGGGGAGTTTGTAACGCCCTGAACTAAATCTGGTATAGACCATTTTTAATTATTACATTCTAATTAATTATGTTACTCGGGGCGCATGCCTTCGCACCTCACTGTGGTTCCTAGACAACATTTTAATTAATCAAAATAACTGGAGACATTTTATAAAAAATGTTATGTCGCGCGTTAGCACTTTGTTTGGGATTAAAATAAATAATTAGAGGTTAATAAAATAATAATAGATTTAAATAATATTTAAAATAAAGTACGCTAGGGTAAAAAGAAATGTTGAAATAAAATAGATTGGGGGTTACAGGAAAAGAATAAAATAATTGAAATGGGAGATTCCCATTTTTATTTATTTTCATCATTTTTCCTTTCCATCCTTTTATAATATTTTATTTTTCTTTTTATTTTCTAGTTTACTTTTCTTTTATTTTTTCTCTTATTTTTCTTTTATTTTCTTTTTATTTCTTTTCTTTCTCTTTCTTTCTCTTTTCTCTTCCTCTCATCTTCTTCACGTCGCACCCCCTCCCCTCGGCGCACCCCTCTCCTCATCCTTCGGAAGACCGTAGTTCCTCCATTCGTCGTCCGATTTCTTCTCCGTCAGGTGAATAGTAAACCATAGGTTAAGGATAACCTTTCTCAAGTGGAATCGTATGTTTTTGTTGAGTATTCTACGCACAGTTTGTTGCAGAAGATTTTTCCTTATTTTTGCATTTTTCTAAAATCCTCCACTCTCTTCTGTTTTAGGTCAAATAAAAGCCTACCATGGATATTAGAGTCATCTATGACAACAATGTAGGGTGCCTACTCACTTTCCATCCATTTCATTGTGGTTTATAAAAACAAATCATTGTTCCGTTAGTTGGTGTATATCGACTTTGGGCAAATTCACCCAATTTCCTTACTTGAATTGTTTTGCTTAATTTTTTGCAGCCTTAATTATATTAAATTAAATTGTTTGAATTTTAACAACAAGGTTGAACACACCTTTGGGCATGTCAACATGTTCAGTGTATTGTTCCATTATCCAGGTTTATAGTTTGACTAATTGCAGGTGTTGTGAAGCCAATTTTTTATTTTAATTGAATTAAATATATAGTTTTCTTTGAACATGAACTTAGATTTTTGGATCATTGGTACTTGTTTTGTTGAAATATTTATTTATTTTAAAATTTCATTATCTTCTGATGTTGATACGTTATATTTTCTTGTTATGTTTCCATGTTGAAATGTTAAATTTATACCTTGTGATGCATGGGTGTATCTGGTTAGTTTTCAAGATGTGATTTATTATACTAATTATGTCATATATGCTACTGTGAAAACATTAATTAAATTCAAGGTAGGGGAAAGGAGTTGGGTCTGGTATTAAGGGCCACTCATAGACCCTCCATTATTGACTGTTACCATTATGCGTCAGGGGGTGGTGTCTTTGGCTTTGCCAGACCGAGACTTCCCCCGGCTTCTAATACATATGAGTGACACCAGTTCCCAAAGGGCCCATCAAGAAAAATCCATTGGTAATGTGGCTAACTAGCCTCAGATGAAACTCAACCCCTTTTTTCAAGATCGATACAGACTAAGGGTAAAGAAATGCCTTGAATGATACTTTTCCTTTCGAAAGAAGGCATTGGATGGGCTCAGTGGTATTAGATAAATTGACAGATATTCTGTAGTGATACCTTCGGGATGGGCTTAGACTCCCAGTCTCAAATTGAACCTTAATAATGATGCCCTTAAGGTTTATATTATTTCCATTGAGTCTTTTGAGAATTGAAATGTTATTCTGGTATGTTGAGGCACACCGGGTTGAAAGTTGACTTATACCCATTGTTAAAGAACAAGCTTTGGGTATACAACTTCCATGTTTTACCTTGAATTTCTGAATTATGTATATATATATATATATACGTGTACGTGAATTCTGCTGACAGGTACCCATTCGGACTACCATCTTAGGCTGAAGTATCTGATTAGGCACGAGTGCCATTTGGATTTCGAGCTGACTTATTTATTTCATTGAACATAAATTAATTATCTAAATTTTTTATGTAATGGAACAATTCATTTTTATCATTGCAATAAATGGAAAGGTTTAGACACCTTGGGAGATAGTCTACTAGGATTTTATCTCACACCCTGATTGGGCATCGTTGACACCTAATTAGATTACATGCTCGCAGGTATTGACAAGGGGAAGCATGCTGATTCAATTGCCTGATTGTTTTTTACTTCTTAGGGTGGAGACTGGGGTAGAGGACTGGGCTCTTCTCAGGACGCAGCTTCTTCTTTGTGCCTTTTCTTTTAGTTGACTGTGTGTTGAGTTCTATTTTACATACTTCTATTTTAGACATACATCACGGCATGACATCTTTTTGTGAGTTCCACACTTGATTATTTTTATTTAGTTGCATTATTTATATTGCATCTGTTGTAGTTTATTCATTCACATGCTTCCACTATTTATTATTATTTGTTGTTTACTTCCACTGTGATATTATCTATTAACTATGAGGGAATAGTCTCCCCACAGACACAAAAGGGCCCTCGCTTCTAGTCGGTAGCCTCTGGCATTCAGGAATATGTTCTTGAGGTTATGTGACCTACTGCTTTGGCCACCATCTTAGTGGTGATCCGGGTCAGGAAATTACTACTCTCACCCGGATACTTGTGTCAGAAGTTAAAGTGGGATGTGATTGAATTGTGAGAGGTTGGGTAAATTTAGGTGGGAGAAGGGGTGAGATTCCTTTAGTGGCATGCATACCTGATGGAAGTGGATATCTATGAATTCCATAGGGGGAAGTATGAGGAGCCTCCCACCCTAGAGAAAGTGATGCATGGAAAAGAGGCAGATCAAGAGGAAACACTGCCCAAGGATGAAAATTATGACGAAGGAGTGGATGAAGAAGTTGAGAAAGAAGAAGAAGAAGAGGAATAAGAGGAATAAGAAAATAAATAAGAATAAGAAGAAGAATATATGGATCCATAGGGGATGAATTCTCATAAATGGAGACCCCGAGATAGTGGTTAGATCATGGGATCCAAATTTGAGTTCACCAAATATCTCTATGTAATCCAAACCTACCAATGCCTTTCCTTTCTCCCTACTTTTCACTACCTAGAAATGATAACTAAAACTCATCCAAGATTGTAGAAACTCCGTAGTGGTCAGGTTGACAACACTATGGGGATGGATGAAGTGCTAATGGTCATAGAGAAGCAAGCTCTAGGATGAGGTAGGTTGAAAGGTGGATGAGGATAAAGTGGCTAGTGGTGGGCCAACTGCGGAGGTTGGGATGGAAAGCTCAAAGCCCTAGGTCCTTTATATCATCTATGGGGGACCCCATCCAACTATCCTTATGGAGGAAGCATCTGAATCATCAGGTAAAAGGTAGATTATCATTGAGATTCCTACTCCTCTACGTAAGAGAACATTTTGAACTATTAGATCATAATTGAGATTACATGGAGCTTTAGCATCAACAAGTACCTGTCTTATATGACTCCCACTCAAATGAAACAAGGATTGAAGGTGGAAATCATTGAAATATCATGTATTCAGTGTTATCCTATGGTGAATGTCTCTACGGTGACTCAAGAACTTGACCCATCAGTGCTCAGCTCCAGTAAGTATTCATTTTAACAAATTCAAAAATGTCATCAGTTGAGTGAATTGATTGAAGTAAATTTCCCATAAATTTCTTGGAATAATGTTAAACCAGTGAGTGTAAGGGTCCTAATAATCAATGGGATTCCTTGTTATAGACTTTACCTTTCATGAGGATCTATTCACCCAAACCGATCTGACCTTGGTGGTACTAGGAGAACAAAAAACCGTAGATATGAGTGAGGCCACATGTGGGGAAAAAATTGAGGCAGGTTGTAGAGAGGATGTCAAAAAAGGATCAAGAGAGAATGGATACCCCTACTATATAGAGGTTCCCTCATAAAGGATACAAGAGGAAGCCACTGATACTAAACTCCTTACTACTTTCCTAAATTATGTTCCCACTGATCCTGAGGAGCTAGACGATTCCGATCCTGATGTGGCTGAAGAAAAGTGCATCATTCTGTACAGGGCATGGATATGAATTCATACATTCATTGACCAAACCCCCTAACTTATACTAATAGGATTGATAGATCCTCTCCACTTTTGGCTGGACAACCTATGCTCCATAGGGGTGGATGCTCAAGGCCTTCATGCACTTGTTTGTGATTGCCTTGCTGAAAATATATGGGGGGGGATCCAATATATGGAAGTTTCCTAGTTCTAGGATAAATTTGATAAAATTTGCAGACTCTAATAGGTCACCCAGGAGATTTAACCCAAAATTAGAAATTAAGAGAGCATACTTATTTTCTCAGAACTCAGTCAGAAATAATTAGCAAGCTAAAGGATCAACTGGAGGAGGCTAAGAACAAAACGATATTGGTGAATGATCCGATTTCCAATATTCAGGATGAGTGGATCCAGGGACAGTGAAGTGTTGATGAGGTTCTTCCAATGGGCAATAATAAGGAGGAAATTCTTGGAAGGAGGCAACAAATCCTAGGGTCCGCACTCCAGAGGCTCACAAAGTTGATGCCCTCAATCATAGGAGTAGATATGTGGGGTTAATTCTGTCAGAAATCATTAGAGGCTCCAGTATGTGGGTGACCCATAATTAATGTGTCTTCACTCTTTTAAAACATTGTGTGCATGAACACATTTCTTTTCTATTCTTTAATTATCTCACTTCAATCATATTATAAGACAATTAATGACCATCCCCTAAGCTCATGTGGGTCATTTCCTATTTGATAAATAAGGTATGTCTAAGAAATTGATCACTTTTTGTGAGAATATTGGATAACCACAAAAAAACTCAGGGTCTGTTATTGTTGACTGAACATTTGGAGTGTTTGGGATGGGAGAGGGTGTGGCTGGAGAATTTGGCTCTCAAAGTGGCCAAATTTATTTTCCCAACATGCGCTAGTGCACAAATGGGATAATTCTAAGGGAGTTAGAATCAATATGAACAAAGGGGAACAAGGAGTGTGAATCGTGATGAACAAAATTAAGAACACTAGGAGTATGGTATCGTGTTATATGACAACTTTTTACAATGTTCAAAACAGAATATTCATACTACTACCTTGAAATGGGTATAAAAAAATGAAGGTCGACTGCTGACCATGTTCGAATCATAGAAACTTTTTCGAAATGTCGTCTGAAGTATTCAGTAATGTTATCTCAAGATGGTAGGTGAGCCGATGGTGTCATGGTACCAGGATATTAGGGGATCCCTTCAAGAATTAATGTGGATGAGGATCCAAATGAGGGGACATGAAGCATGAAATGTTAGAATGAATTCAATCACTTTTTGAATTACTAAATAATGGATTAGATCACATTGGTGTAAGTGAATTGGTCTAAGAAAAGATCAAACATATAATCCTGGGGAGAATCATATCATTTTCTTAGTGGAAACAGAAGATGTGAACAATGTGGTAGATAATCAGCATTGATGGAGAAGACATCTCATGTGAGGGTCTAGGATGCCTTACATTTTTTTTCATGAAAATGGGGATGATGAAAATATATTTTAACATCATACAGTGAGGAAGATGCATGGTAAAAATTAATTTCATCTGATCAGGAAGTTTCATATAGTTTAAGGTTATACTGCATAGACCCTGGCCAATATAGTCATCTTGCATGGACTCTGGAAATGTCTATTCCTAGAATATTTGTGAGGAATGAATGAAATAAAATTGATGTGAATGATTCGAGGGATACTTGTACACCATAAATGTATCATGGAATATATGTGAAGAAGGCTTCCAAAAATTGGTGTATGTGATGTGGAGAGAGACAACCTGTTGTAAATGGGTCCTGAGGAGGCCTAGTGTCACTCCACATTCCCCAGTGAGGCTCACAATTTAAGGTCATGGTGTTTGGACTGAGAATCCCTTGTGTGGAATGACCATATTGGTATCCACCATACCCTAACTCCTAATCCCTCATGATCTATTCTCAGTGTAGGAAATAAAGAATGGAAAGAGGGTTTTAACTGACATGTGGGAGTGCACATTAGGGTTGACACCAAGTTTGTAATCCCTCCATGATACAAGATCATAGAAATGAGGTAAGTCGAGACTTTCAATGTCAGGATAATGGGGAAACTGATATATAAGGTCTGACAATTGACCATGTTCAAAACAGAAAGACCATTACCATACTAATCAAGAGTGGGGTGATGAAATGAATTATTAACTATTGAACAAGTTTGAAACACAAGATCCGCTTATTGTTATCGAAAATCCATTAGGATGTTGGCCTAGGATGGGAGGTGACACAAAAATGGAATGGGACTAATTCATTATGGAGGTCTATTTAGATGTGAAATATGGTGGAAATATGAAACCATAAATACTCAAAGTATGGAATGGGAGTATCAGGGAGTGGGTATCAAACCTGGAGGGTTCAATTAGTTTAAATTAATATTGCTCAAACTATAGGGTTTGGAAATGGTTGTAGGTCATAATTCTTGGACCATGAATAATAGGCGAGTTCAAATACATTCACAGAGTGTTATGGTTAAATACCCAGCATGAATGAGGCCAAAGAGTCCCTATACTACGTGAAACAGTCCTGACGTTGGTGGCACACAGTTTAAAGTCATACGATTTAGACCATAATCAAGGAAAATGGGATGAAGGTTTGAAGGAACATGCGAATGGGGCCAAAGACGAAATGTGTTGGGAATCACTATATTTCCCATGAGGATGGGAATCATGACATAGATAGTTATAAAACACAGTGCGGTGGGAGACCAACACTAGTGGGGGAGATCCTCTCTATAGAGGGAAATGAGGCATCCCTTGATTATCATGGGGTATCCTGAACTTGTTAATGGTATGGTTGTAGTTTAACATCATGGATTAATGATTTAAGCTCATTGTTTAATGTCTTAGAGTTTGGAAAAATGAGGAGGATATCTCAAATGGGTTAATTTTTCATGGAAACCTAATAGAACCTACGCGAATAAGGGATAAGGGAGAGCCGACACCACACAACACATCCTTGATAAAACCTACGCACAATTTAATGTTGTATTCTTGGAATATGATGTTATATCTCAATGT
Organism: Viscum album; assembly: GCA_963277665.1. NCBI lineage: Eukaryota > Viridiplantae > Streptophyta > Magnoliopsida > Santalales > Viscaceae > Viscum > Viscum album. The sequence goes on from OY728123.1 coordinate 823,561,133, forward strand.
CATGTGATAGGACTGGTCTATGTAGTTTAATATTATGCGAAAATGATGCAGGTGGAAAGATGTCTCGAGCAGAACATGTATGACATGACATCTAAAACCTGATGTGAATAGGGACCAAGGAGGCTCGACACCACCTAATAGATTCCAAAGAAGATCTCATATAAAATTTTAAGTCATGTAATATAGACTAAGCTGAGGAAAAAGATCCAAAAGCTCAATAGATCTGCAGTTGGAACCAGAGAATAAATGTTCGGGCATCGCTATGTATCACATAAAGAAGAGAATCAATCCACACATAGTTCTAAAACACGTGAAATATCCATGCGTAGGTATGTTCGGGCATCACTATGTATCACATAAGGATGATAATCAATCCACACATAGTTCTAAAACACATGAAATATCGATGCGTAGGTATGATCCATTCATAGAGAGGGGAAATTATGTATGGATTGGGTAAAACAGGTTATAGAATCCAGGAATCTCTATATATCATGTGTGGATAGGAATCAATACCTAAGTAGTTATTGAAGATGTTGTGGTAGGTAGTATATGATAGGGGTTTGTACTCTCACATAAGAACATTATGGAAGTTTTCATTTTATCATCATTCAACTAGGATAATGATTGTTACACAGTTCTTCATCATGAAACTAGGAAACTGGTTGTTATGTAGTATAAAGTCATTGAAATCGGATTGTAGAGAATTTTATTTTACGGTCATAGGTTTATGAAAATTAGATTAAGATTCTTAGGTGGAAATATGTGGTGAAAAATCATGAAAAACTCAACACAGATAAGGGAGAAGAGGAAACAGAACCAAAACACAAATTACTGAGAAGAACTCCCATATATTTTAAAGTCATTATACTTGGACTAGGGATATTTAGTCTAAATTTGTATAACTTGGACTATAAGAGTGTGGTCATATGAGAAAGGGGGTATTTTTAGAATAGTAGGAATAACCTGATGTGAATGAGGGCCAAAGGAGGCCTGCACCGCACAACACATTTTTAAGAAAATACATACACATAATATAAAGTCATAATGTTTGGACCTAAGTTCCCAGTTTAACATCATGTTCCTGAGATATGAAACTCCTTATGAAAAGTATTTCTTGAGGAACTTTTCATTGGTTAGAGTAGTGATGAGATATCCATCCATGGTGGACCAATAGTATACACCATTGAGATAGACACTATGAATGATGTATGATCCTTTCCACTTGGGATCCAATTTTTTGGCTTCCTGACTGGTATAATTGGTGTTCAGAGAATCAACCCTATATCACCTTTAAGGAAGGAGGGGAAGTGACCATTCTTTTTTAATTCTCTATCGATCTTGTTCTTGTGCCTCTCTAGATTATAAAAGGTGTAATGACCCTCCAATTCTCATTGGATTGATAGTGCAACGAGTCATTATTAGGCCTTAAGCGACATCCTCAAGAGGCTAAAGGCTGGCGATAAATGCTGAAGGGTTTCAAATACAAGTGGGGGACGATTTAACCTTTAAGAAATCAACCCATCCACTAACCATTCACTATATAATGCATGAACAAATGAAAGACCAAACAACAACTTCATTTATGTTAAACCACATCGGAGTAGACAAAAGCGGAAGACCAAACCAAACATCAAAGTACACAGTAGAAAGAGGACAACACAAGACTCCCAAAAGACACCATGACTCAGTGGTCCACAAGATCCAAGCTCTACACCATCTCCCAAACATCACCAGAAGCCACTAGTAATGAGATGCTTTACCTTTTCCTGTGTCTCAGAATACAACATCTGCAAAAGCACCAAAGTGCCAAAGCTGGGGTGAGTATAAAACTCAAAAGGTTTTCCCCAATGACTTCCCTACTCACGCCACTAGGATAGAAGAGTTAGCCACATTTATATAAAATAGTTTATATAAAACATTTTGACCAAAGTAGTTTATAACTAAATATAAACTAGTTTTCCAAAACCATCCATGCTCGAAAGTATCAATGTGAAATTTAAACCGGATTTTCCAAAACATTATTTTTTTTCTAGAAAAATAACCAATCAGGTTTCCAAACCATTTCACAAACATCCCATTTTAGCATTCCCAACCATTTCACAAACCTGTGGAATCAACCATGCATGCATTCTTCTGATAGTTCCATACTCATGAGCGGTTTCACGTCGATCTACAAAGTCATCACTTGGTAATTATGACCCATGTTCCATTACACCTTTGGCACCGAGAACAAGGTCATATTTCAACCAAGCCTTGTATATGCAACATGAACACACACCAAACATTCACAACAATCATTCCAAAACCATCCTTTCAATGAAACACCTTTTATTGAAAACCATCTTTATCAAAACCAAGTGTGTTCAAACAATTCAAACCATTTCAATAAAGATACCTTTTTATTGAAAACCAAATCCATCCAAACCATTTAAATAAAACACCCTTTTTATTGAAAACCCATTCTTCATCAAACCATTTACAATTCCATCAATTTAATAATATAAAATCAACATTTTAAATTCAAATATCTAAGTTACTTTGCACACAATTCCCCAAGATTTCACAATTTCATCAAAACCATAAATCATCACTAAAGAAGATTTATTTCTTTCTTTTCAAAATCAATTACATTCAAATAACCAATTTGAAACTAATCCAACCAATTCTAACTAGATGAGTGGAGAGTGAAGCCACCTACCTCAACAAAAAAGAGAAACCAAGTAACGGACGAAGAATGCTCAAGAACACTGGGTCAAATCTCAAAAAATCCTCCTTAGATCTCTTCTTCTAACACATCCAAGACCAAATATCATCATATTTGGAATCCACACACTTAGATCTACACATAACGGGTGTATATATAAGAAAACTAGAGAAGACGATAATTATATCTAAGTAGATCTAAGAAACCATTCAATAATGAAGGAGAACGATCACACGCCTCAAGAATCCGGCTTCGTTTCACCAAGGGAAGCCTTCAGATAACCTTAGGAATGATGGGAGAACCCTCTTTGGCCTTATGAGAACCAAAATCCCGAGGTAGGGATGCTCAAGAGCTTTAATGAGGCAATTAGAGGCAAAACAAGTTAGATCCACAATTTAAGGATCTGATTTTAAGTGATCGCACAGTTAGTCTGCATGGTTTGACAAACCGTGTGCTAACCGTGCGTTGGCTACTGCCTCAGCCACCCCTTCTCGCATGGTATGGCTGCAAAGTTAGACAAACCATGTACCAACCTTGCGGAAGCCACTGCCTCCTCAAACAACAACACACGGTTTGAAAAACCGCGCGTACTAACCATGCAGTCACTTAAAATTACATCCTTAAATTGTGGATCTAACTCGTTTTGCCTCTAATTGCCTCATTAAATCTCCTAAGCGGACCTAACTCTGGATTTTGGTTCTCCTAAGGTCAAAGAGGGTTCTCCCATCGTTCTGGAGGTGATCCAAAGGCTTCTCATGGAGAAACAAAGCCGGATTCTTGAGGTATGTGATCGTTCTCCTTCGTTCTTGAATGGTTTTTTAGATCTAATTAGATCTACTTCTCATCTTCTCTTGGTTTCTTATATATACACCCGTTATAGGTAGATCTAAGTGTGTGGATACCAAATATAATGAGATTTGCTCTTGGTTGTGTTAGGAGAAGATATCTAAGGAGGATTCTTGGATATTTGACCCGGTGTTCTTGAGCGTTCTTCATCTGTTGCTCAGTTTCTCCTTTTTGTTGAGTTAGGTTGCTTCACTCTCTACTTCTCTTGTTAGAATTTGTCCACTAAGTTTCAAATTTGTTATTTGAATTTAATTCATTGTTAAAAGCAATAAATAAATCTTCTTTATTGATGATTTATGGTTTTGACGAAATTATGAAATCTTGGTGAATTGTGTACAAAGTGACTTGGATATTTGAATTTAAAATGTTGATTTTAAATTATAAAATTGCTTGAATTGTAAATGGTCTGATGAGAAATGGGTTTTCAATAAGAAGGGTGTTTTATTGAAATGGTTTGGATGGATTTGGTTTTCAATAAAAAGACAGCTTTATTGAAATGGTTTGAATTGTTTGAACACACTTGGTTTTGATGCATATGGTTTTTAATAAAAGGTTTTTTATTGAATGGATGGTTTTAAAATGATTATTGTGAATGTGTGATTTGTGTTAGTGTTGAATATACGAGTCTTGGTTGAAATATGACCATGTTCTCGGTGACAAAGGTGTAATGGCATATGGTAACTACTTGTACGAGGATTGGTTGAAATATGACCTTGTGCTCGGTGCCAAAGGTGTAATGGCATATAGGGAATTATTACCTTGTGATGAATTGGTAGATCGACGAGAAACCGATCATGAGTATAGAACTATCATAATGATTCATGCATGGTTGATTTCACGGGTTTGTGAAATGGTTGGGAATGGAAAAACGGGATGTTTGTGAAATGGTTTGGAAACTTGTTTGGTTATTTTTCTGGAAAAAAATAACATGTTGGAAAATCCGGTTTAAATTTCACTTTGATACTTTCGAGCATGGATGGTTTGGGAAAACTAGTTTATATTTAGTTATAAACTACTTCAGTCAAAATGTTTTATATAAGCTGTTTTATATAAATTTTTCTAACTCTTCTATCCTAGTGGTGCGAGTAGGGAGGTCATTGGGGGAAAACCTATTGAGTTTTATACTCACCCCTGCTTTGGAACTTTGGTGATTTTTCAAATGTTGTATTCCGAGACACAGGTAAAGGTAAAGCATCTCATTACTAGTGGCTTGTGGTGATGTTTGGGAGATGCTGTGGAGCTTGGAGCTTGTGGACCACTGAGTCGTGGTGTCCTTTGGGAGTCTTGTGTTGTCCTCTTTCTACTGTGTACTTTGATGTTTGGTTTGGTCTTCCACTGTTGTGTACTCTGATGTGGTTTAATATAAATGAAGTTGTTGTTTTGTCTTTCATTTGTTCATGCATCATATAGTGAATGGTTAATGGATGGGATGATTTCTAAAGGGTAAATCACCCCCCACTTGTATTTGAAACCCGTTGGAATTTATTGCCAGCCTTTGGATTCTTGGGGATGTCGCTTAAGGCCTAGTAACGACTCGTTGCACTCTCAAGACAATGAGAATTGGCAGGTCATTACACAAGGCTAAGAGCCTATTGTCATAGAGGGCTTTTAGTTCACCAAGATAGACTTCAACTACATTTTATAACATCTGATGATCCTAGATAGCTGTTTGGAGTGAAGGTAGCTGAATATCGATGGGTAGGATAACTTCTGTTCTCTACACCAGGGAATATAGGGTCACATGGGGGAATTCTGAGTCATTATCTGATAATCCTAGAGGGTGTTGGGTAAAATTTCCTGCCATATTTTCTTGTTCTAGCCCACCATTTTTGTATAATGCTGAACAATGTTTTTTAACACCTTGATATATCCATTATTATACATGTGGTAGCATGACGTATTGTTCGACTAGATGTTGTACTTCACATACAACATATTTAGATCTATAGTAAGGAAGTTGGGGCCATTTTTTGCGAGAATAGCATGAGGGGCTCAAAATTTATGGATGATATTAGAGCTCATGAATTCAACCACTCACTAGGATTTTCCTTCCTTGAGAGGAATCTCTTATACCCACTGGGAAAAGAAATCCGTTAGGGTTAGAAAGAACCTGCATTGGATAGATGTTACTGGTGGATATGGTCCCACTCCATTGAGTCCCAAGACTATAGAGGGAAAAGAATACTTTGCAGTATAGAGGGTATTTTTAGGTAGATGCATGATTTTGGAATGGATCTGACACACATGAATTCTGTTGGAAAACTCGATGCAGTTAGGGACCATAGTGGGCCAAAGGTATCCAAACCTTTGAATATGGTGGGAGAGCTTCAACCCATCCTAGTGAGAACTATATGACCCTACCTGAAATTCTTGCATAACATAGGGGATCTCATCTCCTTTAATTCATCAGAGTATAATTTCCTCGAACCCATGTGTGTAGAGAGTTTTCTTGAGGTTGGTCCTGCTCTGGAGGGTTAATTGTGATGTGTGCCAGTGGATATGATCATTTTCATATTTTCCTGGCAGTAGAGTGCCCTGACGGAGATACTCTATGTAGAGAGTTGTCCAATCAAATGATTCATCAATTTTGGTAGAAACCAGAGGTCCTAATGTAGAAGCAATGATAGTTGTGTGGTTTACATATTAATTATCATCGTCCTTTGAAATGATGGGAGTGAAGAATATTTGATGAGCTACATGAGTGGACAGATTGTCTAGGTCAGGCTCTGAAAGTGAGGCATCTTGACTGGCTAATGAATCAGCATGGCAATTTCATCACCAGGAAACATGATTCACCACTGGTTGAGAAGGGAACGAGGCCATCAGCTGGCAAACATACTAGAGAAAGGGCATGAGCTCAGGCTTCCTAATAACATAATCACCATTGTCTTAATTATGAATAAATCAGAGTCTCCATTTATGTGCAGGTAGGTAACATCAATATCGATGGCAAGCTTGAGACCATTAATGAGAGCATGATACTCTGCCTTATTATCGGACCGGCCTTCTAATATCATTAAAGAGTAGGGAAGGATGACCTATGTTTGTTTGATGAAGATGATTCCTAAACCCAGTCTATTAAGCATGACATCACTAATCCTTCTACTGGTTAGACTATGGGAGGCACCATCAAAATAGATCTTCTAGTAGGGAATGACTTGATCCACTAAGAGGACGACCACATCAAGGAAATAAACATTGAGAGGAGTTTATTCAAGATCCAGATGAGTGGCAAAAAATTCTACTAGCACTTGAACCTTGACATTCTTCTATTGAAAGAACCTAATGTTTCACTGCAGAAGAATCACTACCCATCAGGATAGATGTCCTATCTACATCTGATGGTACAAGATATACTTTAGTATATCCACAAGGGACACTGAATTTATCTCATGATGCTACATTTAATGTCGCAAATTCTGTACTGTGAAAACTCGCATGAGGAAGATCAACTTGATAAGAGAATATTTGGACTCTGTGCTGAGGAGCATGAAGCTTAGATATTATAAACTGTTCTCTGTCCCCTCATTACTGTTCTAGGAAATTAGGGTTCCGAGGGATCATTCCAAGGTGTTCATGTAATAGACCAATGACTTCTCTATGATGGGTGGAATGATAAATGGAGTTTGTAGTAGATATTTCTTGATCTTCTCAAACACGATCTACCACTCTACATCCCATTGGTATAAAACACCTTTCTCCATGAGCTTGGGTCAGGAATTTCACTTTTTGGGTTGTTTCATGATAAATCATCATATGTAGTCCATGTGGATTTGAAGGTCATAGATCTCCCAGAGGTAGCTTGGATGTGGAATCATGATGGTGTCCTTAATATTCTATGGGTCAATATCGATGCCTCTTTATCTGATAATGAAATTGAGGAACTTCCTAGAGGTAACCCTGAAAGTGCATTTCAGGGGGTCCCTCTTAAACAGCCTATATTATAGAAAGACAAAAACCTTCTCAAGATATCTGAGATTGTCTTGAAGATGGTGGGATTTGAATACAAAATCATCTACTTAAAATTACACTAATGTCTTAAGGATCAATTTGAATATGCGATGCATGGATCACTAATAAGTATTCCATGAATTCTTCAGACTGAAAGGAATCACCTGATGACATAAATTACCTTGTAGTGATATAAAGGTAGTTGAATCCTCATCTTAAAGGGCCATACATATCTGATTGTACATGGAGTACGCTTCCATGTAGAAGAGATCTTAGAACCTAGATATTACATTGATCAACAACTTCGTCACTGGAAGAGGAAAATCTTCCTTTCGAAAATGAAGGTTGAGATCCCAAAAGTCGACACAGTCTCTGATATTCCTATTTTTCTTCCTGAATGGGATGATACTGGATAGGAACATAGGTTACTGAACTTACATGGTTAATCTGGATGCTATAATCCTGTCATGTTTGGCCTCAAACATGGAACCATTCATAGGGTTTATTTTTCTAGGAGGCTGTTTGAACCTGCGATGGATTACTGGGAGACCAAGAATGGGGATGGTGACCTTATTTACTAGTCCTATAATTTCATCATAGATCTAGTAAAACACATCATGGTGCAGCTTAAGGAATTCCACATTGTATTTTTGTTCTATTGGAGGCATGGTTGCACGGATCAGCATCAACATTAGATTTTCCTCGGTGCCAAGATTCACCTGAACCATCTTATTGATAGTGGTGGAGACACCCTCTTCAAATACAGGTGGAGCATATTGCAAATATTATTCAATGTATAAGGTAGGGTTATTAGTGGGAGGATACAATTCATTCAACCCAACTGATTCCGAAGGAACACTGGTGTCGACTTGTGTGGTGGTGTAATCATCATTGGAATACTCATACTCTACTAAAATCATGGTGATAGAGGCAATCATGCTGATTCAATTAGGCCTTCAACCATGAGGTGTATGATTTATGTAAAAGAAATTGTGATAGGTAGGTTTGTGGTGGTTCAACGTAGATCTAAGAAACAAGAGGGTTTGACGTACGACTATAACCATGGGGAAAACATCTCAGTACTTGAGAGGAATATGGTGTTTTGGTATCACCTAAGCCTGACCTATGTAGGAGTACAAGGTAATCGTACAAAAATATTTTTAATTAGGGACGTCATTCTCTTTATTCTTAAAAATGAAAAATAAACTCCCCATCTTAGTCTTTCTAGCCTATAACCAGTGAATTGGGAGGATGAATGGGTCATCCAGATCTTTCCACAAGCTGGATATAATAGAGGTGTAATCAACTTCATTGTTCTACATATGATTTTTCTTACTCTAGTAATAGGAATTGTCTATATAATTTTCCTCACAAGATTCAAAGGGAGTCACATCACCTTGAAATATTCCTACTTAACCATTACTGGAGTACTTGAGGAAATAATTAAACGGGGAGGGAACTGTAGCATGAAGATGAATCTATGGGCTACCCATCAATGTGTTATAAGCTGTGTTCTATGTGACAACCAAAAATTCATAATTTTCTACCAAAATTCTAACATGGGTCTTCAAATAGACCCTCACACTTGATATCTATTTGTTCTTGTAGTAACACTGAATCATTAGTTCATAGAGGATCAAATCTGATTCATTAAGTCCATTCCTGTAGAGCATACAGGATGAGATGAGATTGTTCTTGAAACCCATGTCAAATAGACATCGATGGACCTCCATAACATTGAACTAGTTGGTGATGTACTGCAAGAGAATGTTCCACTGTATGAGAGAGCCATCATATTCTCATAATTAAGAGATGATGGCTTAACATTATGACTGATTGACTTCATCTGCATAGATTTTATCAATGGATGAAACCTCTATTTCATACTCGAGGGGGATTTTCAAGGATTATTCAAGTTATTAGTTCATATTTTCTAATATATAGAGAGACTAAATTATTGACATATTGGAAGTAATTATGGTATGGTACTTGAATACATCATACTTCTATGATAGACGCACATTTCTACCCTCTGGAGGTCACTCTCTTATCGGGATCATGACAAACACTGCTGGTTGGGCCACCAGATTACAGTCGGTGCTAGAAACATCTCTTTTCTCATTAAAAAAATTCCCATAACTACCATTGGATGAATATTAGATGACTGAGGCATTGTCGGAAATGATCAATCATGATGCAACTCCATCTGTTCTTCCTGGTTAATTAGCATGGTCCACAATGGTGGTGGATTTGGAAGAGAAGTATGGAAAGACTGTGTATGTTTATCTCTATGCAACACCCAATGTCTAGTCTTAGTAGAATTCACATCTATAATTGAAGAACATGATTGAGTATCCCATAAGTTTTCATTTCCTCGACTCCTTCTTTGATGGCATTAGCTAGGGACATTAAGAGGGCATGTATAATATTCATCATCATCAGGAACCATGTATGGGTCTACTAGTCCAATGGTATTTACATAGTCATACGCCTAGTCATCTTAAGAGAGGTATTTGACTAATTAAAGGACTATGGATGTGATTCCCATCTCTAGAGGCATGAAGTCACCATGAGTAAAAGACTAATTTGGCACTGGACAAAGAATTTTATTTTCCTTAAGCCATTAGTTACTACTATTCAAAATGTCAAATACTAAGAAGTGGATATAGAAGAAGTATTCCGAGAAGGCGCATTGAATTTAAGAGGTTTGGGCTGGTCTAAATGGGTACAGATGACACCGTGGGTGCAATAGACTACTCTGCAGGCCAACCAATCATCATACTTGTGATTCCTATGGTTGGAAACCAATTTCCATTCACTAGAACACTCACTTTCACTTCCGAGATCAACATATATGTGTACTACGAGTTCAATAACTTCACCCAGTCAAATAATACCATTGTCCACATGGTTCTAGAGCCAGTCCTTGAACACAAATCATTTATTTATGGTATGTCCAAGGATCTTGAGATAATATAAGTGGTTAAGAAAATTAGTGAACTCGACCTCAAGTGGATTTCTAAATTCTGGTTGCTTTAGAATCACTTGTTCTTTGGAATTGTAGAAATAACTAGGAACCTTGGCCTCTATGTAGGATTAGGTTTGGTTTCTCCTCTTTGGGAAGGGAACTATAAGAGATAGGACCTAACAAGGGGCTGGAGGTTGATGAGGGGTTGGAACCACATTCTCTCTTCTATTTGGGGGTGCATGTCATGGTGGTTCCTTCTGATTCTAAGCTTGGGGAGGTAGAGCTTGCTGGTATTTTTTTCCTTGATATGGCTATGCTTGGAGAGGCTCAATGGGAAACAACTCTAATAACTTTGTGCCCCTACCTGTACTACAGGGAAAGTATCTACCTTAGAGGATCCTCTTGAAAAATCTATAATGAGCATGGGATTCTCCTTATTGGCCTGTTCCAAGGATTCCTCATGTTTTGATCCTTGTATTTTAAATCCTATAATCCATATGGAAAATTATGAGTGATGAGGGTGGAACCAATTTAGTCTTGAAATTACCAACACACAATGTCGATAATTCCTATTGAGTCAGTGACATGTCGAGTAAGTACTTAATTCCCTTCCACATGATGATAAAGATTGTGACAAACTAATATAGTAGTTTCTTAAATTTTAAGAGGTTATCAATACATGTATTGAGTTTAGTGGAGATGAATATGAAGATAAACTGATTGTGTAGGTATTTGAAGCCGGTGATGAATCCAATGGGTAACTGGATATACCAGATGAATGTATTCCCATCCAATGTATGAAAAAACATCATATCTTTTCTACTTCCTTCTACTATGGGGTTCCCAACATTGGTTTTGACCTGATAATAAAGGGGGCCTAATTCAACAGTGGGTCTCCCATCCCATTGAAGGGGTAAATGATCTGATTCCTAAAATCCATGGTGATCATATGTTGTCCACCCATGCCGGATATGACATTTCATTATGTGGCATTTACACCAGTCACTTTTCCAATGTGTTAAGATTATTAGTGGGAGTAGATAATAGATCCTCCTGGTGGGGATTCCAATATTGGTGAGGATTCCTGACCACCAAAGCATTGACTATCTTTTCAATGTGATAGGTAGTCTTAGTAGCTCATGGGGAAACCTATAGAGTGGAATGTGGAGTAGATAGATATGTGTATCACGAGACATTCTTAGACTATTTGGGATAGTTCTATGATGAATACTGTGACTGATTTCTATAAACCTTAGTCTCTAAATTTTTAGGATGTGCATGATCATTGGCCTCAACTAGAGGCAACTGGCTGAGATTGACTTGCGGCTACCCTTGCTACCCCAGTGGAGGAGGATCATGATCCTATCAAGGGTATTCATAATTCAAGTACCACTCAATAAGGATCTCATTGATGATTCGTTGTTGATATAAACAATTCTATATCAAGGTGGAGATTGTAGGATCAACATCTATCATCTTTGAATTATTAGGAAGATCCAGGGGATTGAGATGTCCCTTACCCATGTTGAGATTCCATCAGGTGGGAAATGATACAGATGGTTCTCTAAGGCTGCGATTCTGCCTTTGTAGGCAAATAAGAACACCTATGTGACATTTTACCTAATACTGTTCTACCTAAGTAGGCTAGTACTCCTCATCGGATCTTATACGGTTGTCCCCATTCTTGGGAAATTTGAGGTCATCCATATTCACCATGTCAATACCTGGGGGTGTAGCTTAAATATCTCTAGAAAAATCATGTCGTCACTTGGTGGGACTAAATTGGAGAGTAGAGTAATGTACCCAAATATGAATCTATACATGAAGGGATTCTTATTCAATGATTATATGAAGCACTGTGATGCTCTAGATGAATCTGTATTGAAGGGTCTGATGGCAGCCAGGTGATGCAGAATGATGATCCATCAGGAGTAATGCTAACTCAACCATGCAACATTGTTGGATGATTCCATCAAAGTTCTCTAGACTATTTGGGTATACCACATTCCAGTCACATATTTGAAATGTGTCACCCAGATGGTTAGGCATAAGAATGTGACCACATCCTGAGTGAGGGGCTCTAGAATATTGAAGTTGGGATGCAAGTCATTCTAGGACACTTTAGAATGATAATCAGCAACAAGAGTTCCCCCAAAAAATTCCCTATTCATATGTGGATCCCAACTCCTGGTCAACCCATTCTCCGATCGATTATAGTTGAGAGACTAGTTGCAAAACTAATGTGATGTGACAAGATGGAGGACTGGACGATAGATAAGCCACTACATGAGATGACTGAATGATGCATGCTTCATTATGTCCAGAGAGCAGTGCCGACGACATCATTAAATCATTGTAATACTGAGTATAATTAAAGACCTCATATGAGAGGGCAACGCTAGTTTTCTATGGGTCCACTGGGTGCTCATGATATATCATTTACAAGAATAACTCTTGGTGATCTTAGGTAGAGGTAGATAATATCATTGATGATGATAGAGATGATTGCACTGCAAGAACCTGGAAGGGAGGTAGATCTTACTCCTTCTATACATACCTATGATGGGATTCAGTAATATTTTGAACCTCAACTTCCAGGATGGAGAATCTCACCCATCAGGATCCTACCACATAATCCGATGAAGAAAATTTGGGGAAGGGATCCATCATCGATTCACATTCGGGCTCAAAATCTAAGAGGATAATGGGATTAGGAAAGACCTAATTCTTCCTATATTTTTTTCCTTTAGTAGCAGTGGTTCTCTCTTTTGACCGGGACAAATCTTTAGGGAAGGGATGTTTTTGTGAATGAGGGTGAACTCCATACTGGTTAGAGTTGGAATAGGGATGACCTCCAATGGAGTTGACTGGGATATTGAGAGGACCTCCCTATAGGTTGTAATCAGAGTAGGGATGACCTATGATCAGACTAATGTGAGAGTGGGGAGGGATTCCACTCTAGATTCTGACATATCGGGGAGGACCTGTCCTCTGGTAAGTGAAGACATGGGTTTGAACTCCATGTTTACTGGTGGAAACAACATGGCAAGGGACTTCGTAATGGTGGATGAAAGTGAGAGTAGGGCCATCACACTTATCGAACCGAACATGGGGAGGACCTCCGTGTTGAATGTTGACAGATCGAGGAGGACCTCCACTTTGATTCTTTTTGGAGTGGGGAGGAACCCCACTTGAGTTGGGGATAGACCAAGGAAGACCCTCACAGTATTTTTTGGTGACATGGGTAGGACCTATATATCAGGAACCCTAAGTACAAGGAAGACCTCTACGGTGGACATCGATAATGTGGGTTGGAAGAATTCATTGATTGACATTTGGAACAAGGGTAGGGCCACCTTGTTGAGTGTGAGAGTGGGGTGGACCTCCACTACGACCGACGATGGTACAGTTATGACCTCTGCACAAAACTCATTATCACAAGTTTTCTTGTGATGGATATTGGCGACGCTAGTGATTGAAAGATTGAAACCAACATATCAGTTGGGTGTTTGAGGTCTCGATTATGAAAGAGCATTGACGGGTCCCTACTCCATAGTAGTAGAGATCTGGTAAAGTGCACCGACGGTGGAAGGTGCCACTAGAGATGTGGAAATTGATTCCCCATGAAGATCATCCTCCTAAGCCTGGGATCGACGTTGGTGTCAGGTCAGTCAGACCAGGACTCGCAGAGTATGGGAATGGTCCATCTATTCCTCATCCAAAAAGACCGGTCACTGGTGGTGTTGACAAGGATGGTGGGATAGATACTTGGTGGCTCCCAGGAAGTGGTCATTCTCCGGAAGGCCTCAACATCCACTAAATCCTTAGAATAGGGGAGCGTGTTGATGGATCTCTCTAGGGAGAGGCTCCCAAAGTGATTCTTCATTGGAGTGGTGAGAATTGGATCCCTATGTGGACCTTTTGGGAATTGGTTTCAATAGGTTGTAAAAGACTCTTGGTTCTGGAGATCCATATATTTTATGCGAATGGCTCCCTCCGACTCATACCATCATACCAGGGTGTCCATCACCCTCCTATGAAGGATTTTAGAGGGTGATATGGTGTGTGGGTTCCTTGTAGCTGGTAGAGTAGTGGATATTGTGGAGGTGGTGGAGTCATGTAGGATTGCTGCATGACCATTTCTTCTCCCATACATCAGTGGAAATTGGGTGATCAATTTCTTGAAGCTTGGGTCCTGGAAACCATGATGGTTCAGCTATTAGTATGGATATATGGAAAGTGATACACAATGACCAAGCATCATACAATATCTTATGACTGGAGAGAGAGATCCACACTGAAAATTTCACAGGTTAGAATTCCCAACATTTAACTGCCCCAATCTTTGGTGAGTTTCAAGCTGGGCCGATTGTGTTCTTAGCAGGTCCTTGCACTAGATAAATGGATTCAATGACATTATTGTCTAATAATGTCCTAAAAATTACTAGTCCAACGATTTAAGATAATAATTTCACATCAATTTCACCATTTTTATTTCAGGAACGTTCATGGGGGCGTGCCACCTTGCATGTTATAGTTCGCTGGCATTTCATTGTAACCCCGCATTCCCACTTTCCAAAGGTGGGTGTCTTTCATTAATTTCTCTATAATGTTTTCATTAATAAAAATGGTATGAGGGGATTTTGGTTCATCCTTCTGTATATTTCTTCTTGGAACCCATTTCCTAGTTTGGGTCTCCATCATAGATTACGAGGTATTTGTGAAACTCATTCCTGGAACCATCTCTTTATGGATTCTTGTTAATTACGCTGCTTCAAATTAATTATTCCAAGGGGCCTTGACAGGGAATCAAATTTTAGTTTGGGGAGTAGTCAAGTTGGACATCACAAGAATGTATGTATGTTTGAACATTAGTCACCTGTATTATTACTCATAAGAGAGAATCTCATGGAGTAATCTCAGGCACGAAACCTAAGGCATCCCATTTCGATCATTGGGAATGTCATGAAAAATGAATATCTTCTGGGGTTTTCCTTAGGCATACCATGTTTAACATTATGTATTAGTGTAATTAGTCATAAGTTTAACATATTGTGGAGATGAAGTTAAACTGATCAGAATTCCTCAAGAAGGCAGATTAAGAAGGCTCATTTATGGGAGAGAGTGCTTGGATGGGTGAATTAGAATGCTTATGATGATGGACCCAAGGAGGTGTGTCCCATAAAGGTAAGATATCACACCTTTAAGTATGATTTCAAAACCACTAGATATGGATTAGGGAGGTGCACCCCTAGGAGGGGAACACCAAGGTTTTCCAGATGGATGGGTCATAACGCCCTATGAGAGAAAACCTGAGGTGGCGTATCCCTTGAGGGGAAAATGTAACACCATGAAGGATGATTAGAAAACAAATGAATGTGGATCATTGGGGTTCTCCCCAAGAAGTGGGGAACTAAGGTTTACCATTGGTACATATTCAAACTAATAGTGGAATCCTACGTAACCTATTTAGAGGATAGGGATTAAAACCCACACAGTTCTGTGGATGGTGTGAGGATTACACATGGGAGTTTCCCTTCTCTGGGGGATTTCTATTTATTGGAATATATAGATTGGGTGGGGCTTACACATAGAAGAGACTTGGGTGATACTAATATTAGGGATGACAAGGATGGGGCTTACGTTTATAGATGACCCAGGTGGGTGGCATGATCTCATCGAAATGTTGAATCCCAGGTAAAATCAGGATGAATATGGGTGAAGTGTTGGGTAGAGTAGATAGAATAGATGGATTGTTGGGGGTGTCATGATTCAACCTTAGGGAGGATTCCTATGTATCTAAATTAGTTTGTATTAAAAGGTCACATAGTTATGGATGTGGAATTATTTCTTACACCTAAAGAGGTGGGCCAATTTAAGTGGAGCATTTGGTTGGGGTTTATGCATTAGAGTTACACAGATAAAGACATGGAATGGTTGATGATTCTGTGTGGAAGATGTTCGTGGGACATGAGAATGATTGGGGGATACACCTAAATAGGAGGTACATAGGAATTATATGTATTTAATTAATTTTACTAACCTCTAATCCCATGTGAGTCATGATTTGTGTGAGAAATAATAGGAAGCAGTAGCCCTGATGCTCCTATTGTGAAAAAAGCGTCGACAAGAGATAGCGTGTGGATTACACAAGGAATATGTTAGAGGAGGATCTAATTACATGTGAGGAGTATCTAATTACATATTTTTAGGGTTTATGAGTGTAATTAGACCATATTAAAAAAATAAAATGGGAGAAAAAATAGAAGGATTTAGTGTCCATCCCTTCTCTGACCTAGTGGCTAAGGGGCTGAGGAGGAGTAAAGGTACTACCTCCAATAAAAAATGCTAAGATATTGTTCTAGGAAGGAAGCCTAGAATAATATCATTACCTCAGTGGAGGGTGTGTAGGATATCCTTCCATGATAGGATGATCTCATTCCAAGTCCGTCATACAAAATAAATCCTTCATTTTTCTCATAGGGAGATGCCACAATTTAACATCATGTGTTAAGGAAATTTAGTGCATGAAAGTTTTACGTCATGATAATCAGATAGGGGGGGGATCAGTCCCTACCCCTTGGGATTACATAACCATTGTTGATCAACCCTTTAAAGGGGTATGGATTCAAAAATTATAGGATGTAATGATGGGGAGGAGTGGCCACTCACGAGGTCAACATTAACCTACAAATGATGGAAATCAAGAGGCATTAGAATACCTTTGACAAAAAGGAAAATACAAAGAAAATTCATAAGGGATGGATCATGAGGGACCAAGGAATCACAACACACAAGCCTATAGGACCACACAAAAGAGACACACACAATAGAAGAGGGTTTCATGTGATAGTTTATCAAAGATGGTGTTTTGGATTAAAGGCAACCCATGGAGATTTAAGGAGAGGATGTGTACAATATTGTCAGCTTACATGCAAGAGGAATGATTGAGAATAAGATATGGATTAACCTAAGAGAAATAGGTGCACATGGGAGGGTTTTTTTGTGCATACTTCACTTATTATAGAAATAAATGGGCAAGGGTCAAGCCATAGTTGGACCACCTAAAGGAGGACCCCCTGGGAAGCTGTCATGCAAGATCTTACTCATTGTGGGTTCTATGGATTTTTTCAATCATAGAAGTAGTTTCTCACACATATCATAGAGAGTATTCAAATTACGAGGGATCACCCTGATGGGGGGGGGAGGGTAAACTTCAATATATAGAAAAAATATTCAGTGGTGATGTGAAAGGTTTCGAGCACAGAAGAGTTCATCCACATAGCCGGGCCTTTAGTCATGGTGGGAACATGTGAAAATGGTCTTTTTGATGTCTCATTAGGTATGTATGATCATTGTGCACATATTTTATCCTTTATTTTACCTAATTAACCTTATTTTCTCCTCCGTTAGGCTTATTGAAATGTTTCATTGAGTCGAAGTGTGACTTCATTTTACCCAATGATGGTCATTGCAGATCTATGTAGAAATCAGCACCAATAATCCTATAGATATATATTAGGGTCATTCAAAAAATTAAGATACGTCTCTAATGAATTCCAACTATTTGGCTTCTATAATGAATCTAGTTGGATGATTACTTCTCTTCTAACCCACCGTTCTCCATCATCATCATCATCGAATTTTTTAAAACTAAAATAAAAAATAAGATCTTCCTCTACTGTACATGTTGAGGAAAAACTATATAGAATAAATTATCAAAAACTAAAAAATATTAATTTTTTATCCTTTTATATTTAAAATATATTTCTCTTCATGAAAATTTTTTATTATAATTTTTATTTTTCTTCACACACTTCATTGTTTCATGCACTAATTTTAGTCCAATTATAGTCGATCCACCATTATCAACATAGTGTAGCTTAAAAGGATATGTTTATTCATAAATTTCCACATACAGTTCCATTATAATTGATAAATGATTACAATTATTATGTGAAAATTCCACCAATTGTAAATAATACACTTATAATCCACCAAAATAAATAATGAATAATATTAAAATTTACTTAAAATTCAAAAAATTATAAAATATTACCATATTTTAGTGCATAAAATATTATAATCGGACAAAAATTGTTTATTAAATAATTTCAAAATCCCCTATAAAAATATTATGTAGGACTGTAATTATGGTTAAATACTATCTTCCGAGGTACTCCATGTAACCGAATAAGTTCTTCCATAAAAGAAATATTTATACTTCTTATAGAACTGTGTTCACTCATCATGAAGAAATGAGTTGATGTTATTAATCAATCTCAAATTATTCACGTAAAATTAAATCCATTGGGAGAATAAGGAGTTTTTTATACCAAAGGACGTCAATTAATAAATAACCATTTTTATAAAAAATTGGAAAATAAAAATAAAATATTAAAATTTATTAGATTTTTTTGAATATTAAGGGTAGTGAGGAGATATAATTAATATTTTAAGGGAGAAAAACATCCTTATATCATACTAATGTCTCTTATGAACATTATTTATTTGAGATAGGGAACAAGGTATCATCATTGGGATTCTACCTCAACCAATCCCAATGAAGTTATCAATAAATAAGGTTAAGATGGTTTTCTATATGAGAGAACTTCATGTTAGTTAAAATCAATACTTGATCAATTATAATTGAACGAACCAGTGGAAATACACCTATTTCACACCTTACCAATACGACTTACTCTCATGTGATAGGTGGTCATGTATCTATGGATAAATTTTTATTATACCGTGAATCCTTTTTTAAATTAAACAATGTTTCCACTAATTTTTTATTTCCTAAATTCATTAAACATATTACAAAGTAAAATATATATATAATTAGATGATGGATTTTATAAAATGGATTACATATTTGGAAGTAGGTTTATGAAATTATGAAAGGGTTGAAATTTTTAATTCTAGGTAATAATAGTAAAATATAGTAAGAAATAATGAAATATGGAGAAATATGATTAATATGAAATTAAATTTGTGTAAGCAAGAAACAAAATGGAAAGGGTAGTTTTATTTGACTGAATTTGGTAAAACTCATTATATTTGAGTGCTATGGGAGGAAATAGTGTATTATTGAAGGGGGGTAGTGGAATACGTAATATATTCAAAAATAAAATATTCAGTACTATATTACATGAACTTCCACTCACCAAACCAATAAATAACCACCCCTAATAAAATTTCTCCTTAACTAAATTCAACATTTTCTCTCTATATCTATTTCAAGGAGTCTCACCCATAATTCTATCTTCAATATTGAATATTTTGGTTGGTTATATGGTTTGACTCCAGGATAAGAAGCTCAATATAGGAAATGATCCATTTTATTACTCTTTATAATTACTATCTATATTTCAATTATATATTATTTTCCATTTTCAAGTTATTATTACAATATTATCATGAAAAAATTTTATGTTATTTCCTTAAGATATCTCATCAATATTTGTTCCCATTTCACTGAGATTATACTCCATTCATATGATGTTATTTTTATATAAATTATCTTATCCACAAACCCAATTATCTAAATTCCTATGTATTCCATGTATTTTGGGTATTAAGGAAGAATTATTTCTAAGTGGTTGGATTTTGATAATGATGGATAATGTTAATGTAGCTAACGAGTCCTCTATCGAATACTATGTGGATTGAATTCGACTTTGAAAAAAGTTCATAATATAATTCAATTCAATTCAAGTTGACCAAGAAGTCCTTACATAATGAAATTTGATATCCAAAATTTGTATCAAATATGTGTGATCATATACTCTTAATTGTTTAAGGGGATTTATTCCTGATTTCTTTGGTATCCTCCCATTGAAACGTCATGTGTATAAGTGACCGAACTCATGAATGATATTTATATTTATTAGTACCAAATAACTATAATTCCATATCCTTTACTTTATAAGTTTATTTTTTCAAACAACATGAATCCTTAATTATCCCTTAATTGTTTCAAGGTAATTTTCCTTGACATCGTTAAGAATTCCTTGAATAGTAAAATCCATTTTAATACTTGAATAATCTATTCTTCTATATGGGAAAATCTTATAACATAATTTACACCATGAAATAATGCTAATTATTTATATGATGTTCATTCATTAAAATTATTCCATGTATTACATATACTATTTTAGTATATAATGGAGTGTATTGGATTTTTTTTGTGATGGGTGGGGTTGGAAATTATATATCCCCCCAGTGAACTATTAGGTTTCATGTGAAATATATTATAAGGTAATGGGGTAATTCTTCCCTTTTATGTATGCTAATTAGATAATGGACTTGAAGTTTTGTTTATGATGTCTCATTATACATTACCATCATTTCAATAATTTTTTAATCATTTAAGTTTTTACTTATGATTATTTATTTCCCTTTTCTTCCTTGGAATATATAATTATTATATATTGATTGATATGGAATCATTTGTTTATCTATTTACACTATATCATTTATTCCATTTTTATGTGTTGTTATCTTATATTGTATGCTATCCCTTAGAGATAATATAAGATCACCCTTCCTTTATGTTTCGAATTTATACAGGTAATAAAGAGGAGTAATCTATATAATTAGATTTGTTGATAGAATTAATGAATGACTATTTCAACTCAAATCATGTGGCATGTTATGTTGTAATATAATGTTTATGTATCTCATCACTCATGTATTACTAAATCTTAATCATGGGATTATAATATCATTAATCTTATTACCATGTAACAAATAACACACCAAATCATGGTGACCGGTATCAATGACGTTATAGTTTTTATCAAATTAAGGATTAGTTTAAACAATAGGAACTATATTTAGAAGAAGATAAGTATAGATAATAGTTTTTTCCATTTGAATAATTCTAGATATTATTCTATAATTGGTTGGGTAGTTACCCTATACATAAGAATTAATTTCAGGAAAACATGTTATATAAATAAAATTTTATACATTAATAGATTATTATATTACTAATGATGTTATGAAATTTACTATATAATATTTACCACTAGAGGTAATGGAAACACATACAATAATTGAGGACAATGTTGGGATCTCCTGAATAATCCAAATAATGGAGATAATATTTTTTATCAACAATTTATTAAAATTCTATATAAATTAAATAGTCTTATGAAAATAAAATATTTGGTATCAAGAAACCAGTTTCCCCACAAAATTATCAACCACATTAGATAATGTTTTGATGAAACAACCTCTATAATTCAATGGCTCCATTAATCCAATGGTTTTAGAGCAAAGGATAACGTCTCAAGAGAAGATATTTATGGAATTTTAGTGTACTAAAAATTAATTCAATACCATGGTTAGGTATTATTAAAGGGGAGATAATGATCAAAGGTAGCCCCTAATTCAAAATACTAAGAAGGTAGATGAGATAGAAAAAATGGATTTGAATGAATTTAACAAGATTTTTGGGGATACTATTTTCTCTAATAGAATCTTTTAGTGATGGTAATACTGTTATTAATTTTATAACAATAGTAATATGAGACAGTGGATGATCATGAGGATAATTTCAAAAGGTTTGTAAGGTTTGTTGTTGATTTCCTACACAACCTGGAAAGTAAGATTTATCACTTATTTTTTTAATAATATTCCGTAAAAGTTCATTATTCTGTATTTTTTTTCAATATATGAATAGATAGTGATGAGTAATATGAATAAAAAGAATTTTTTATATGGTAAATTAATTAAATATGAATTTTGAATTCTACAAGTTCCTTTAATTGGTCACACTATTTACAAAGATGGTATATATTTTGAAACATAAAAAATAATGGTTTTCAAGGAAGGGACAAGACCCATCATAATATCTAAAATACAAAATTTACTAAGTTTAGCTAGTTAGTATCATTAGTTTGATGAAAATGGTTCTTGATTAGCTAATATTTTATCCAAGGAAACTCATAAAGGTATAAAATTAAAATGTTAAAATAAATATGAAGATAAATTTTATGAATTAAATATGAGATTAGTAGAATAAATTTTTTATGTCTTATATTTGTTAAAAACTGGTATTATTTTCTATGATGCATGAAGGAATTAAATTAGAGATGTTCAAATGAAAAATGATAGAATAATGGATTATACCACCTAAAAATTTAATACTAATGAGTTTAATTATCCAATAATGACTTAGAGTTAGAATCATTGATCTTTTAATTATTGATATAGATTTATTATATTTATGGATAGTGATATGATATATATATATATATGGAATGCAAGAGTTTAAAAATTTATATTTATAAAAAAAATCGTAATATGTGGAAGATGAGATGGTCATAACTAATCATGTACTATGATTGTATTATACACTATCATCAAGGGATATTAAATAAGGTAACATATATATTAACTATAAACGATTGTGGTATCTTATCCATGATGAGGGTAGATAATAATAAAATTCTCAATTATTTAGAAAAAAAAGATGTGGGTATTACAATCATTGTGAAAGTGTCACTTTTATTCCATATAATTACACAATATTCTATATTATTAATGAATATGATAGTTATAATTGTATATATGTCCCAAGAAGAGAATATATAGTATTTTATGAATGAGTAATTAACAGAGTTTATCATCGGAGATGATAGAGTTTTAATGTTTGGTAAGAGGTTATGTCGTACATTAATACTGAAGGTGAATAATGATCTAGTATATAATGATCATGGATCATGATTCTCTATATATCCTAGTATCACCAATATGTATACAAATATCTAAGATAAATTTTATTATAAAAAAAGATGATATTGAAAATTACACCACAAGATGCTTGTTATGTCAATAAGTCCAAAATGTTCTTTGAGAACTTTACCCAAACTAGTGAATAAATGGGGTAATATAATTATATATTTCACCACCAGGATGCAAAATAAATATAAGGGGAATCATAAAGTATCAATTATTATAGAATAATATTACAAGTTTAATTAATTTCCATGAAATTTGAGTAAAGTTTCCTCTAGTTAATTTTTCTAGGTTGTTTATAAATAATGTTGTGACACTTCACAGAACCCACTTATAAATAATTTATGATAATTATTAAAGGTTTATATCAAAATTTTAGATGATTATCAAGAATGATATAAATATTAATCTTGATCCTAGAACAACCTATCTCCATCAAATTGATGGAAATTCTGAAGATACTATATATACATTAGTGGAAAGTCTAAGTTCAGTGTTTCTTGACATTAAAGTAAGTTGGGATCCTTATTTACCTATAGTCATGTTTTAAATCAATAAAAACTACCACTTGATTATAAAAAAGGAACCATATATAGCCTTTCATGAAAATACATTTCCTAATCTGATCTGTTTGGATGAAGATAGTGAAAAAAGTTATTAGATCTAGAACTTAAAGAAAATACATCAATGAAGGTAAGATCAAACCAAAATAATATCAAGGAAACCCAAAGTATTAATAAAATATATTTTGAAGACTGAAGTAAAGATATTTTATTTTAAGAATGAGACTTTGTATTTATATACACATCTCTATGTAATGGGTTCATAACCATTGGAAATGGAGTGAAGCTAAGTCCAAGATACATTGGGCTATTTGAAACATTAGATAATATTGCAGTTATGGAATATCATTTATCTGTGATGCCAACACATTCTCAAGAGAATGGAATCATATATATATATATATATTACATCAAATGAAGTATATTCCAGAAACTTATCATTTTTAATTGGGGATCGAGTTTAATTGGAACCATACATGTGATATAAGGATGTGCTAATTTAGATTCTTTATACAAGGGTGCAAGTGAACAAGAATTAAATAACCTAAATGGTAAAGATTATTCAGGGGAATCACTAAAATTTATATGAAAAATTAAATCTTAAGAATTAAATATAAATTTCATATCCAAAATTATCTAGGGATTGAGTAGTAATTTCATGGAAGAAATTTTTACTTAGTGTAATGACCTACTGTGTTAGAAGTCATGAATTTGGGAGGATGTAAGAATGTTTTGTCTAGTCTATGGATCATACCGAGAACATGGTGATGAAAAACGATGGTACATATTTTAGCTTCCTAATTATATGTTTTAAAGTTGGATGGAAGCTAGGGGCCAGAGATCAGGTTTTTAGTGGAGCATGCCTAGAGCGGCCAAGGATGCTACCCTAGCCACAAGCTATCTGTTGATCCCCACTAGCTAGTTGGTGGGGGTACGAAGTATATATATATATATATATATCCTATAGGGACTCACCTACTAGTCAGGGAGCCTAAACTAGGTGTCTAGTGGTCCCCTTGCTAGGTAGGGTACCCCAATTGGCTAGTTGATAGGGAACACTGAACAACATTAAGTGGGGTGGGGGGTCATTTGGTCATTTTATCTAGTAATCCACTCTCTGGTATAAACTCTGATGATCAAAATTTTGAGTTCCATTTGGTCATAACTATGATTATACCTAAATGATTTGTCACTGATTTTGTGTGGATCTATGAAAGATCTAATGGTGAATTAGAGAAATATATATTATTCTTCATTAATATTTTCTGCCTTATTCCTCATGTGGTGGTGGATCATTGTTCCATTCATTGTAGATTATTGGTTATGGTATTTCATGATCCTTTTAATACTTTTATGTCTCAATTATCTTTAAATCATATTTCCCTTGATCATCTTGGTCACCGATTGATTCTTGGTATAATCTAGATTAGATAATTGGATGGAAACCCACATATTCTTAGTGTAATTGTCTGAGAGTGAAGAGGATTTATATTAACATGGATGGAGCATGTACTATGTTGATGAAAATGTGTCATTATTCATAGTTTTTTCAAAGCTATGTACATTTGTGTTTCTTTAAATGATTTTTAGTTGATTTGAGTTTAATCAGCCATTATATCAGGGAACTGAATTGTGGATTTTATATTTTGTAGAATTGGGTGTGTGTTAGTTGTGGTTGAACTTGATTGGATGATATTATAGCTAAATTATATTTTTTCGATGAATTATTCTAGTGGTTTAAATTTAATTATATTAAATTGGGATTTGTTTTTTCATCATATGATATGGATTTTTACTAGAATGATTTCATAAGAGTGTTACAAACCTTCCATGGGAGGTTAGTCATGGTTCTTACTAATTGATAGTACATGGTAAGTCTCCTGAAAAGTTTAATAATGGAATTTGGTAATAATTTAATTTTAATATTTTAATTAATTATAACATTGTTATAACTAATTAATTTGGAATGTTGGGGAATGATTTATAATCTCATGGAGATTGACAAAGGTTGAATGGTCTTGGATAGACTCAGACAAGTTGCTGATATTTTCTTGTAAAAGTGTTTTATTAATTTGTGGTAGGTAATCCTTATACCTAATGTGAGAGACCCCAATAACATTAACCAGTATAGGACTATATCCCTATGAAACTTTGTTTGCAAAATATTAGTAAGCATTCTAAAGAGAAGAATCTATAGGGTAATTCCTAGGATTGTTTCTGAGGAACAACATGTCTTTTTCCAATGGAGAAACATCCAAGGAGCTATTGGAATTTCTAGAGAAATGGAAGAGGAATTGAATAAAAAAGTTTTTGGATCTAATTTTATGGTTAAAGTAGATATGTATAAGGATTATGAAATATAATAATAGATCTTTCTATTGAAAGTTATTAGAAGATATGGTTTTCATGAATGGTTCTGTGATTTCTGTTTCACCTATTATGCATCCCCATGGATTACAATTTCTTAGATAGGGAAAGGTTTCTATTTCTTTAAATCGGTTTGGTGATTAAGGAAAGGTGATCCTTTGACTCCTAGACTGTTCATAATATCTCAGGAGGCACTGACAAGGAACATTCACAAAGTACAGGAAGATGGAAGGATTATACCTTTCAAAAATAGGTTGGGGGATAGATTGGTGACTTAGATCATGTTTTTTGATGACTTGATTTTTTTATGAATGGAAGGAAATTCTCAATTGATGGATTTAACAATATCATTTTATCATATGGGAGGTTGAGTAGAAAATGGTTCAAGTTGGGGAAAAGTAATTTTTTCATTTCAAATAAATATACTAAAAGGAGCAACAGGTCCTTTCAGGGATGTTTGGGCATGCATCAGCTATAATTTCAAATGATTTATCTTGGTGCCCCAATCTCTAATGTAGGAGTCAAAAAGGTCCTTTTTGAAGAAATCTTGAATAGGATCATGGTAAAAATTTACAACTAGAAGAGTATATTTCTTCCATTTGGTGGAAGAATCACGCTCATAAAAAGTGTTCTTACATCCATTCCAATGCATGTGATTTATATTATCAAACCCCCCCAAAGGTACTATCACCAAGCTAGAGAACTTCATGGACACCTTCTTATGGGATGCTAATCAAGCAAGTCGGTGTCACTAGGAATCATAGAAACAAATGGCCAAACCAGTTGAAGAGGGTGGTATCGGGTTGAGGAGTGTGGTTGAAGCAATGTAGGCCATGAAGGATAGACTGACATGGGATGTTGTTGAGGGGGAGTATTTATAGGATAAGTTCATTAAGAATAGATATGGGGAGGAATAGAGGAGATGGTCTGTTTTGAACAGTATTCTACCAAGTCTTGACCACTAGATGAGTACTCATTTGGGGGGTTTATAGGACCATGTGAGATGGATTGTTGGCTATGGTGACATTTATCTTTGGAAGTCTAACAGGGTAGGGGTGAGATCTTATTTCAAGATGTTTAGTATTGAGTTTATCCTTTAATGAGGAAAACATGTATCTGGATTTTATGAATTCTATCCTCAATCTTGAGCAGAATAAGGTCATTGATTCTATTAGACTTGTTGAGGAACCAGATCAATGAACATTTGTGGGCTCAAGGTTAGGTCTGTTCTATGGGTGGGACTTCATTAATCTGATTCACGTGAGGGAAAATGATCATGGGTGGTCGAACAAGATATGGTGTAAGTCGATTCTTGAAAAATGGAATTTCCTTGTTTGGAGGTTGAAGAAACATTCCATCTTGACAGAGGATAATATTAAAAGAAAGGGAGTGGTGTTGGCTTCCCATTTTTAGTGCTATACAGACTATAAAAGTTAATCTATTGAGTGCATGTTTTTCTTAGGGGAATAGGAATGAGTCCTATGGGGTTCCATGAGGCAGTGCATGAATATTAGTGTAAGTTGGGTCTCAATCCAGAACATCCTGGATGAGTGGTTTCTGGGCGCTGGCCCGGTGTAGCTTGAAATCATGGTTTGTGGCATGATTTTTGTGGCTGCTTGCGTGACTCTATGGGAAACAAGGAAAAATCATAGGGAAGGTACTGGGTGATATCACCTTTTTATCCATATGCGTGTTATGCATGAAATCAATGTTCGTGGAATGATTTTCATGGCACGACTCTTGTTTTGAGGGTATTATGGGAGGGTATTTCCTTAATATGGACAGTATGGGATCCGTTATCCATGCTTTCAGCTCTTACTATGGGGAGGGAATGTATTTAGGATCAAAGTCAAGAGCCATGGACACTAGGATGTCACTTTTTGATAGCTTTAACATTTAGATCAATGAAGTGGAGTCAGACTCAGTGGTCCTGGATGGGCTTTTAAAAAAGGAGTGAAACATTCTATGTGAGTTAATTTATGTCATCAAGAAGTTCAGGGCATTTTTTTGCCAATGTTTTTATATTATGCATTCAGGGAGGGAGTGGAATGGTGAAACAGATTCTCTCTCCAAAAAATGTATTACAAATGAGAGGTTTATTATGTTCACTTGTACGGGTTCCTTACCTATTTATTGTAATATTATCTCTAATGGTGATGCACTGGGTCTCCATAATTTTCACCCCCCATAAGGTGGTTTACTTGTACTTACAATGTTTTTAATAAAAATTTAACTTTTAATCAGTTAGTCCAAGGTTTTATCATTCAGCGGGATAACTCACCATAAGTCTGGAGATCGAGAGGAGGTGAGGCTTGGCATTTGGTGTTGAGCCTCTTCTACTTTGTTAATATTATTTATTTTTATCTATGATCGACCTGCTAACAAATAAATGTCCTTGTATTTAGTTATGATATTTGAGTCTATTGTTTCTATATACATTAATTATAGATGATGTGTTATTTGTTTCAATATACACTGATTATATTTTGTTTTGTGTTTTATTATTATTATTGTGCACTTTTATTGAGGGTATAGTTTCCCCACGATCACTTTAGACCCTCTTTACTTGTCATAATCCTCTAGAATATGGATATGAATGCCTTAGGTCATGTGGAAATCCAGTTCTGACCCAATGATTCAGGTTAGGGTGTTATGAAATGGCAATAGAGGTTTCTTGTTTTTCTAATTTAAGAGTGAGTATATATGAGACAAAATAATGTGTGATATCTTGTGATGAAACTTGGAATGGTGTGTCACAAACACCTTTCCTTAGAGAAGTCCATGTAATGAGGACATGGGATTAATTTTCTTAGTTTATTCTATTATGGTTATAGGATTTAACCTAACATGATACACATGTTTTTTTGGTTTTTTATTTAATTTAGATTTGAATCTTGGATGTATCTCCATTATGTGTCTCTTTTATAGTATTTGACATATAGGTTCGCATGACATATATCATACTTGCGTGTGATTATATTGATGAAGGATGACTTAATTAACTTTTTTTGTCAATAACTTGTATTGTCTCATATGAGTTTTTAATGAAATGTTTTTTTGGATGAACCCCTATGATTATTTAATTCTGAAAATAGGTTATGTGGGACCACTTTGCGGTGCACCTGGGTGGTGTGGATGACAATAATGATGATATAATACCTTTAATAAAATATGGTGTAGTGTACCTTGTTAGGTGATCTCCTGTCATTAATTTCCTTCATATAAATAATGTCAAAGTAGCCATTAGATAGGTCTAGTTAATTAATGTGTCAACTATAACCTATGTGTAGTGATCCATGTATCACCTAGTGGAATATTATTTATTTGGACCTAGAATCCTTGGCCTCAATGTGTACATTTACTGGGTGAAGTTATCATGGAATGTATCTAGATATGTTCCTAGGTGATGTTCTATGATTTGTGACCCTTAGTGAGATCCTGTTATGGGTTATATGGAAAACACTTTCAGCCTTGGAGATGTGAATTTGGATACTAGTGAAGCGGTGCGACATATTATTTAGGAGTGACCTGAGTGAGAAAGCCTCTATGATTAGGGATAGTGAAGGATAGTTTATGAGGTGTGGATTTTGTTGATGAAAAGTTCATGTCTGTGTGAATATCCTTGATAAATCTCATAGAAATATCATCAGATTTGTATTTAAAAGTTTGAGTATAGGTCACCTTGAGTGATATTACTTATGATGTGGGGATTAGGTTGAAAGGTAGGATATTTCAAGCACATAACCTTGTTATATATGAGTGTTCATTTAAAAGTGAAATGTTAGAATAAGTTTACGACTATGGTTCTAGGATTGAATCTTTGGTAATTCCTAAAAACATTGTAGAACCAAGCCTGAATAATATTCTCGACATAGAAAATGAACACTAAGAGTGTTCAGTTTAGAGGAGTTGGTGCCCTATGGAGCATGGAAAGCCAAACATGCACTTGAGTTTGAATATAAGGTTTGGGATTCATGGGATATCACTTCATGATTAAAAAAGACCTCTATTATCATATCCTACTAAGAAATCCTTGATTTGTGGTCATTCATGTCTATGGTTACATTTAGAGTTGGTTGAATCGGTATAAATGGGTTTGTGAGTAGAAAATTGAGATTGTTTTATGTTCTATTAATGATTGACTACAAATTAATTTTTTATTATTATAAACACTTCTTATGAAAAAGTGAGAAACCATGTGTTCAACCACAAAAAGAGATAACAAAACTGTTGAAGGAAAATTTAAGTCTACCAGAATTAATCTCCCTAAAAAATTTCAAAGATATAGTGTTTAACAGAGTGTTTGATTCATCCATTATGATGTATTCAAAATCAAAGACTAGATTGTCCTAGGAATGAATGTACTAAATAAGGCTAATCCTTCCATTGATGAATTCCCCAACAAGAATCAAGTCCTTCGTTTGGATCTAGGTATATTACTCAACATTGAGAGTCACCATCAGAGACCTCTCCATCATTTTAGAAGATTCCTCTTAAGTAGAATTGAGAAGCAGAACTTGTTCTCCCACTTCTTTTTCCAAACTCAAAATCAGTTCCAAGGATTGATCACATACACCACCTAAATTATACTGGTTGGTGACCTCACTGTATATCTGTTTGGCTTTCAACTTCTATGTCAATCATGTTTCTATCAGAGGTGGTAAAGAGGAGCAATAATTCCTCTCATTATGAATACATCTCTGAATCCTATTTCCCATCAGGGAACCGTTTTCACTAGACACATTACTGCAGACCCTGTCTAAAACCTTGACCTATAATGAGTCAGGTTATTCAAAAGAAAATGCTTCATCAACCATCCCTTTAAATGTATTACCCAGTTGAATCGAAGGGCGGATCATTGAGTTAGATCCCACTGTATTTCCAAATGTGGCATGTTTAACCACATCATGGATATTACCTTGCATTCCCTCATATAGAAAGGTACCAATACCCAATCCTAGAACACCTATAAGAAATGTAGAAAACAATACCTCTATCTTCTCATTCCTTGTAGCATGATCATCACATTCTGCCTCATGTGGATCATCAACATTGCACAATTTCAATTAGACCTCACTCCTAGAAGAACTATTCTAGATGAATCCAGCACATGACCTAGAACAATCATTGGATTTTTCATAACAACCTAATGCACTAGCCAAATTATGACTCAGACTTTTGAAGATATCTAGGACATTTGGATTAAGAGAGGTCACCACTGTCTACTTCTGCTTCCTTGAAACATCCTAATTACTAAAAACATAATCCTTACCAATATTTCTAACCAAACATTCACTAATCCCAGTTCAATTATTTCAATCTAGAGGCTTTCCAGCATAGGGTCTATCTGCAGGTCGAGGCACTTGAATATCACCAACACCCAGGTTCCTCGACACCTTGTACATGAAAGCCTCCATGTTGTGTTCCAATTTCTTACACAAGAAGCAGAACTAAAACCCTGACTCAAACAAAACAGATTTTATGTACCTGAAATCCTCACCACTGAAATCAATAATGTCTCAACAAGAAACTTAGAGACATCAAGTTAGACTGATGTAATCATTATGTGGAAATGATAAGGGAAATACAACTTTTGGGAGCATTTATCTGGTCATATATAAATGAATATATTGTGTAAAGTGTTGTGGTTTTAAATAATAATGACTTTCAGGGGGTCATTGTGACTCTAAAGACCAATGAGAGGTAAATTCAAGAATATAAAGTTTCATGTTGTATTCTATATGTTTGTTTCTATATGTGTTGGCGGATAGAGAATAGATGTGTACATTAGACTCATAGTGCTATTGGTGGAATCTAAGAGTGAGTAAGATCAGTGGTCAATTAGCACCTAGATGGGTGTTGTAGTGACCCAAGATTTTTATACAGAAAAATCACATCTTTTTAGGTGAATATTCAATATATTTCATAAACAAATTCCCAAGGACTATAAATTTTTAGTGCCTTTGAAAACATGTAAACATAAATAAATGGTTCATATATAAACTCTATAATCTCCCACTATGTTCTTCATAACTAGAATCCTTATTAGAAAATATCATACACAATACATTTCTTCATAACATGGGGAAAGAAAACATAATAAAAGGAGATATCATATACTCATTAAGGGTAAAAAATGGGGATATCAATGATTTCATAATAATAACATGAGAATAATGATGTGAGAACATGAGAATGACTTTTGAAAACCATACCCTTCATATTCTAGATCATAAATTTGAGTCAAGATATAAATATTGGCATTTTATTAGACATGAATCATGGAGGAATGAAATAACATTGGCCATTATATCATAATATTATCATAAGATGTAGATTTTTGGAATACACATAAGCATAGAAAATCACGTCTTGAGTAGTCAAGAATCATTTCCCAGACCATCAAAGTATATCATGTTCACTCCCCTAACCATCACAATAGTAAAGGTTCACTCCCCAGACTATCAGAGTGGACTGGATTCACTCCCTAAACAATCATAACAGACATGTTTCACTCTTATGACTATCATAGTAGACAATGTCACTTACTTAAATAGTTTTCTCTCCCAATTCCAATCTCATTTATCTAATGATATATTAATATTTTCCTAATGTATTGGATAGAGATATAGGTCCCACCTGTCTTTCTTTTAATGTCACTACCACCCCTGTTTATAACGTAACCACCATCCTTGGTCATAATGGAACCACAATTACATAATGAAAATCATACATATGTGTGCCATAATATCATAAAATAATCCTGATATCAGAACTCATGAAATGAAATGGGTTTCATAAACATTATATAATAACATAACCTATGTAAACGAAATAGGTTTTACAATCATTTCATCATTTCATGAATCCATACCTCATAAAAAAATAAATGGATTTCAGAAGCATATTATCATGTTATAACCTTTGGAAGAGAAAAAGGTATTATAAACACATCATGATTGTGAATATAAACCATTCATATAAATAATAATAATTTTATCCTTAGACCATATCCCCACTAAATCATAAGTAACATAAAAGGATGTCATCATTTATAAAAAATGATTTAGAAAGATCACATGGAATATTTCTTGATGGAAATAACATTTCCACTTTGAAAAGAACTTTTTAAATGATAAAAAAATTTTAAAATCATTTTAATTATAAATTTTCTTGGAAACTTATAAAGGAAGCTTGAAAAATCACTTAAAACATTTCATGAGGAAAATACAATTTGCACTTTGAACATATAATTTTAAGAAAAAGTTCACAAAAAGTTTGAAAATAATTTTCCTTAAGAAAAACATTTAAATTTTTGAAATATCCTTTAAAACATTGAGTGGTCATAACAACACAAAATTATGTTCACGAAGTACATTTTAAAAGAACAATTCCTTTCACATTTATGGTAAAATCCAAATATGCCTTATTTTGGAAATGCAATAATGATTACTTTAATTTTTTTTGTTAAAATTAAAAATTGGTATAAATTTACTTAAATAAATCATTTGGAAAATGTTAAAAAAATTGAAAACATTTTGAAAACATTTTTATAAAACATGGAATTTCATGATAAATTATTTTTGACTGAAGAGTGAAATAAAGATGGATATTTATAAAAACATTTTCTCAATAATTTTAATTTCCAAAGAATATAAAAATTGTAATATTTCTTAAAAAATTTCATTAATAACTATATTATAATAAAATATATTTATTTAAATATATAAATATTAATTAATTCCCCAATGGAGACTTACACTAAATAAATCATGAATAATTTCGAGATTGTGAAATAAACCCATACCACTTTAGTAAATTCTAGATCATAAAATCAATTAAATAAATTTAATCAAATAAAAATTTAAATTACATGAATATGAATGTATTCATGATATAACATATCAAACTGGTAGTATATACACCATAAAAAGGAATGTGTGGTGAATATGGAATATGTCTTTAAAAAGTAAAACTGAGATGAGAAACCCTTACCTTAAGTCTCGAATTCCATCATACTTGTTCGAAAATATCATTTAATAAATATAAGTTTGTTATAAATATTTTAAATTACCATAATTATATATATAATACCATATATTATTTACATATGTTCTTTTATTATCCATTTATTAACAAATCCATGTTAAAATCACATTTTGGTTAATAACAACTTTGTTTTTCATGAATATTTGGATTTTTATTTTCATTCCCCTTAATTTGATCATGGTTCCATAATCTATAAATTTTTTAAAATGATATAAATATCATATATATTCTTTATATATATATATATATATAGAGTAACCCATAAAAGTTAGAGATAGAAAATTAAATACACTATTTATGGAGATGGTAGACCGTATGTACACATGAATGATGTTTACATTTTCTCAACCGATGTAGTGAAAGAAAAGTGAATAATATATTAACTTTAAAGAATTATTTATATTTAATATATATTAAATATATTCATAAAATTTATCCCTTATTACCTTCCTTTAAAATAATAAGTGAAAAATGAATCACATCGCTTCACGAGGTGATAGTTTTCCATACAGAAGAGCAACGTTATCCTTTCCCCCACAGAATGAAAAATAAGAAGTTATATGTGATATAATAAATAAATAAGTATAATTATGTTAAAAATATCATATTCATATATATATATATATATTCATTTAATCTAACCTTATAACCAACCTTGTAAAAAAGAAATGAAAAACAGATCACATCGGTTCGTGAGGCGGTAGTCCGCCATACACATGATCTGTATTATTGTTTTCCAATGGGTTGGGAGGTAGTAACATAGACATGTTATTATAATTAAATAGGTATAATAACATCATAAATATCATATATAAATATTAAATAGATTATTATATCCAGTCCAGAGAGGTGTTCCTGGAAAACGAATAACATCGGTTCGAAAGGTGGTAGTCCGCTATACACACAAGCGATTATTTTGTATCACATTTGATGGAAGAGGAGAAGGATTTATGATATTATATTAACAGAAAAAAATATATTTAAATTTAATATACTGATTATATTATATCATAATTTTTTAATAATAATTTAAGGAGTTCGATTAAGAAATAAAATAAAACAACTGGTTAGGAATATTGCCTCTTCTTTAGAGAACTTTTTTTTGTTTGAAAAAAAATGATTGATAGGTTGTATTTAAAAACAAACTATGGTTTATAATATAATATTAAGTAACTAATGATGTTATTTGGAAATGTTTTATCCAAAACAATGGGTATTGGATGTGTGATGGGGAGAGGATATGGGTGGCCTTTAATAAGTGAAGTGAGAGACACACTTGTAAATTCTGGAATGAAAAAGTTATACCAAAGTTTTACACATGTAAAAAGGCCCCAAAATGGCCAATTACTTAACATGGAAGATATAATGTTAATATATAGCCATAAAATGGATGTATTATAATTTTTGGGTATTTTAACCATTATCTTTATAGTTTAACCCCTGATAAACCAATTTCGTCCTCAACCATGGTAATTATTTTTTACTAATTCTATTATTCATAACGTTAAAAAATTAAGAAAAACTTATCAGATGATATAAATTATTATTATTGAGAATATAAAATCAATTTTCAAATTTTATATTCACATAATTGGGGAAATATAATTAAAAATTAAACTCACAGACACGGTGAGAAAACATATTTTTTAAGGGAAAATGTTCCAAATTTTAAAACGATATTATATCAAAATTCAATATTAAATTGAATCCAATGAACTAAATTATATTAATATTTATATATATATAATTGAACAAAATTTACGTTTAAAAAAATATTAAAATACTTAATATGTTTTAAATTTATTTATAATAAATGTCAATTCATAATAAAAACCAGTATTTTTCACTATTCCTTGAAATTTTTTATATTCCTAGAAAAATTATGAAAAATTAAATCGAAGATAATTTTGAGATGATTATTTGAAAAGTGATATTTATTTTCTCAAATAAATTTTCTAAAATTGGTAAAAAATAATTTTAAAATTAGTGTGGAAATGGTGACAATGCTTGTTTTTATATACAATTTTAAGCAAAAAATTGATTTTATATTTAGCTATTGTCTAGAAATCTCATAATATGAATTTTATATTATATATAAATATAATTTAAATAATTCACCAAAATTTATTTATATAATTTATTTACAAAAAATATTTGTTCCAATAAAAAAAGTTTTCAGAAAATGATTTTCTTCATTTTCAATTGGTTTTTATTTTCATTTCTAATAAATTGGATAGTAAGGAATTAATTTTATATGCATTTTTTGAAACATATATTTTCATAATTTAGTTAATATTATCCATAAACACCATTCTAAATTCTAGTTTATTACTATCATATTAAATAATAAGAGTTTAACAATATTTTAGGTTTTTTCTAAACCCGATGTT
The DNA here is from genome assembly GCA_963277665.1 of Viscum album. Classification (NCBI taxonomy): domain Eukaryota; kingdom Viridiplantae; phylum Streptophyta; class Magnoliopsida; order Santalales; family Viscaceae; genus Viscum; species Viscum album. The sequence continues at coordinate 823,597,724 of OY728123.1, forward strand.
GCGTGTAACACAAGATAAACTCATATTTTCATGTAACGCATGATAAACATGATGTTTCATATAGTAGAAAATATCAAAAACATTAAATATATTTGTAAAAAACATATCAAAAAATATTGGGGTGTTACCAGAGCCTTATGGATAGTGTTAGTGGTCGGTGGATCAATTAGAGAACTTTTATCGACGCCCTTTCAGTTTTTAGTAAGGATGTATTACTTATTTTATGATTCTTTTGAGGATTAAGGAATTTTGATCTATGTTTTCATGCAATATTGGATGTTGAGTTTATGTAAGTTTCAAAGAAGTCGAATGGATGAGTACTGACAGGTGTTTCTTCATGGAACTAAATATAGTGGATTGGAACCAGATTGTGATCATCATATCATTTATGATAGAGTTGGTTAAGGATAAGTTGAGGAGTTTTTGTAATGGTCGGTGAGTGTGGGTTATGTTTCACTGGTAGAGACTCATTAGTTAAACTTGAAAAAATGAACAAGGTTTTGGTATTGAATTATAAATCATGTTTTTTATTTGATCGAGAATGATGGAACTGAACCACATCGATTGTGTCATTGGAATGTCAAAATATTATTCTATATATGGATTCCCATATTTGGTAACACCTTTATGCTTTAGGAGAAATTAGCTAAAGACATTGTGGTTTGTTGAATTTAATGGATTTGATGATCTTGATCATTATTTTTGGTGATAATAAGATTTTTTCTGGGATTATAATGTTCATGATTAGAGTCACACTGGAAGAGAGTGATGAGAATAAAAGACTCACACAACCTTGTGGTGATGAGTTGGGTTTATTGACGAAACATAAAGAAATCCTTAAGGGTAATTGTTGAGGTAGACCGAGAGGTGCGATTCACATGCTACCACAATACCCCAAGGATGAGAAGAACAATAGTTGGTTGATTGAAATTACCCATGTCATTACATGCCAAAATTTTTTGATGAATTTTTATCCTTTCAGCCATTGGAAAACTCATTTAGAAAACTGGGTGGTAAAATGAGATGATATATATTTGAACATCTAAAAGAGGTGTTTTTTACTTGGATAGATTAACAGTGGGTGGTTCCAAGATCTATTTTCAATAGAGGTGGACTGGAGGGGGCTTGGGTTGTTGTAATTACGACAAGGTAGCCAGTGGGGCGAGCAACATCACTGCATCCTAGAATAACTCACTAATTTACCAGTGATCTAGTATCTGGTGCTCGTGGGGACCTTTGGGACATTTTAAGTGGGGGGGGGGGGGGGGTGTTTAGTCATTTTTCCATCAAGACCCTCTAAAGTTTAACCTCCCTCAATTGAAATTTTAATGTTTATTCAGTTGTACACTGCTCTTATCCTACCTCTATGAGTCCCCATTGACCGACCATTGATCATGGAATGATCTATTCATAAATCTAATGAAGATCCATTATTATTTATTGATCTTTTCTCCCTTGTTACTCGAGTAGTGATGGATAATTATGTTGTTCAACATGGATGATTACTCCTGTAGGATTTGACCCTTGAAATTATTTTATATCTCAATTATCTTATAATCTCCTTTCTTTGATCATATTGGTCACTAATTGAATATTTATATGATATCTATTAGGGAAATTTATGAAAATCCCACTAGTTATTGGTGGAATTGTCCAAGAGTGATGAGAATTTAGATTAACATTTCTAGAGGATGTCCCACGATGATAAAATTATGCTATTGTTGGGAGTTTTTTTCAATGTATGTATGTTAGTGTTTATTTCTATGATTTTTAGTTGAATTGAGTTACATTGACTATCATATCATGGGATTAAATTGAGGAATTTCCGTGCCTTAGATCTAAGAGTGTTCTTGGAGTAGTATAACTTCGTTGGAAAATGTTGTGTTTAATTTATGTAGCTTGGAAGAATTATTCTATAGGTTCCAATTTAATTATATTAAATTGGATTTTTATTTTTTATTTTTACGTGATAGGTATTTTTCCCAAAATGATGTCGGAAGAGTGTTATATACCTTTTATGGGTGGGTTTTCATGGTTTCACCAAGGCAGTGATAATAGATAAGTCTTTCAGAAAGTGTACCATTATGAATTGGTTATAAGTTCCTTATAATACTTTAATTAATTTATTTTAGTTATAATTAATTAATTTCGAATGATGAGGCGTAATATAAAACCTTGTGGCGATTGACAGAGACTGGATAGACTTGGATAGAATTGAAAAAGCAACTGGGATTTTCTTAGATGGGAGTTGATGCTATTTGAGGTAGGTGTCCTCAAATTATCTACACTATGATAATATGAATAGTTTATCATCATGTGATATGGGGTTAAACACCATCACGGAATGAACCTTAATTCATAAACATGCTATGAATAACATGTAATACTTAATTATTTAATGATCCTCACATCTTATATAATTAATGAAATCATGCCAAATGTAACTAAACAAATTCCCAAGGGACACAATTGATGCTTTATCACTAGTTTTATGTCTTCCAAAAATTCTAGAGTATTTATCACTAACAAGTTATTTATATTACATGGAACCACCTTGGGTTTTTATGTGTATCATGTGAGTCCATGTTTTATTCTTGATGAAATGAATGTCTATTTCCACATGAGACAAATGCTTGATATTTGATTGCATTTTGTGTGTATATATCCATTAAAATTATTATTGATGGCTGATGACATGTGGTGCGTATTTATGTCCCCATGTGGCCTACGATTTATTTTTGATTGCATGTGATGTGTGTTTGTGTTTCTAATGAGACCTATTATCGATGTTTTCTCACATGTGATTTTTTTGATTATGAATATTTATTATTATATTGGGATATTGATCTACCATCTTGTATCTATGTGTTTCATGTGTTTTTCCTCTATATTCTGTAGTTAAGTAGGCATGATGATAAACATAGACTATCCCCCATAGAGGGATGTGTCAGATATTTATTACCATGCACAAGGATTACCTATTCCATTGGGATGTGTCAAATATGTTTTATGGTTTATCCCATATACAGGGATGTGTTAGATAGGGAAATTTGACAATTTTTTCAACATGGAGTTGAATCAGGTATGACCAAGGTTTATAGTGGATTTATGGGCACATGGCCTCTTGGAATATGGTTGGTTGTAGCCTACTTAATACTTTGTGATTATATGTTATTCTTGTATAGTTTATGTATTTAACGTTCACATTATGATGTGCATATCACAAGCATATACAATATATTTATCAGTATGGTACTAGATCGTGTTGGTGGTTCCCTACTGAGTTGTACTCACACCCTACTCAGGTGGTCAGGGAACTTGAGTACCCGAGAAACCCTCACTTGTTATAGTTATAGGTTAGAATGAAGCCAAGGTTTTATTGTTTAGTGGGATATCTTACTTCAAGTTTAGAGACTGAGAGGAGGTATTCCTTGGAGTTGGATTCATAACATTTTATAACGTATTTATTTTGTTTATTTGTATATGTGATCATCATAATGGGTAATCAATGTCCTTGTATTCAGTTATGAGTGTTGAGTCTCTTGTTTCAACATTTATTCATTACATATGATATTTTATTGGGTTTTGCATACTACGATTGTATGTTGTTACATTTTTCATTTTTTATATATTATTATGTTCTCTGATTGATGGTATAGTCTATCTATGGACCACTTTTGACCATTCCTACTAGTCAGAAGCCTCTGGCGTATGTGGAGGTGTTCCTATGGTCATGTAGAACTATGTCTTAGACCTGGAGATTCGATACAAGGTGTTACAAGAGAGGGATTTTAATACCTGTGAAATTCTAGTAGTAATTAAGCATATTCATTTACAAACAATATACTATAGATGAAATATATAAATATATTAATACCACAATGAATAAGAATGGAAAACAATAAAAAATAAATAATGTAAGTATAATTTATATTTCTCTTAAATCATATTCTCTAATACAAAACAAGATATAATAAGAATAATGTAAAATAAAAATAATAAATTCCCTATAATTTATATACTTAAAGAATTAAAAATGAGAATTATAATTTAATAGAAATTTTATAATGAATTTATAGGAGGTATTAGTAAATATGACTATTACATGACCATTGGACATTATCATAATTGGCTATATAGCCATTATAATGTGACTATTCGAGTTAGTGTGTATCAAGGGAAATGGAGATAATTAATTTATGCAATAAGGGATTAAATTATGATCAAATAGAAAGAATATAACTTATGATTATCATTTATCATATCCGAGGATGAAGGTAGTGTCATTGAGGTTCTCTATTGACTATTCCTAATAAGAACATCAGTAATTAAGGTTCAAGAGAAATCACATTTTTAAGAAATTAATGTTATAGGAAATAACTACCCAATAAATGTTATATGAATAACCCCATTAAAGTACCACCATTTACCACCTTAATCTTTAATATTATGAGGGTTTGATAAGGGATTAGGGAGTATTAATGTGTAAATTATTTTCAATGTAAAATAGTGTTTATTCTAATACCATATTTTTATTAAATGAATCACCCTTATTTATAAGTTATAATATATATGATTCTAGGATCAATTTCCTAAAATTTATTACATATTTGGAATTATTATGTTGAAAATATCGAGGGGTAACATTTGGTCTTTTATTAAAAATAGTAAAATAAAAAATATGATGAAAAATGGTCGATATGACATCATATCTATCTAATAATGAATCAATTCAGCCTAGTCATCTTTTCTAATTTTGTAACTACCCATTATTTTTTGGAATTATAAGAGGAAATGGGGAACTATGGGTGTATAATGGAGTACTTAAGACAATGGTAAAATAAATTAGTCAATACTTTATTCTAGGAAATTACACTAACCAAACCTATGAAAACCCACATATTCCTCTAATTTATCCCAAAAAAATTAAATGTTTTATCTATATATGTAAATCAATGAGTCTCTCCCATAGTTATATCTTCATTTATAAAGATTGTGGTCGTTTATATGGGTTTTCTATAGGATAAGAAGCTTAGGAGAAGTAAGAGTCATTTTTTTATCTTATTTTAATTACTTTTTTATATTTCTATTATTGTATCCATTTTAATTTCAAATTTATTATTCCAATACTTTCATGATATAATTATAATTATTATATTTAATATATAATATCCATGTGAATTCACATTTCATATATATATATATATATATATATATATATTTTCCTGATCCATCATTTTGAATAAATAATTTCATACCTATAAAATATATTATCCCTTTAAATATACATTCAATTTATATAAGGTATTATATATATATATATATTATTTTTTATTAGTGGATTTTGTCTATTAAAGGATTATGGAGATATATATAACATGAACTCTATCAAGTCCAAGGTGGATTAAACTTGATTTTGACACAAGCTAAGCTTTACCATTAAAGAATACTGAATTAGAAGTCCTTCCCAAAAATAATTTCATATACATAGTTTTTATCAAACATGTGGAATATGATACCCCTAAATTTTAAAGTGATTTATCAATAAATATTTTATTCTCCTATTGAATATTTATATTTACAATTAAATAAACTCACAGAGAACCTGAATCACTATAGATCCCAATAAGTATAATTTCTTATTATTAAATTGATGAGGATAATTATTTTAACACTATGAATAACAAATCATCCTTAATATGTTTTAAGTGAATTTTCATATATGTCCTCATTGAATCATTAGAGTGGGTAAATCTAGTTTCAAGTTAGTGTCATGATATTATAATAATTTATTCCATATAAAAAATAATATAAGGTAAGGTTTTTTTGGAAATTATGATATTTATTTATATGTTTTCATTATTGAACATTTTTGCTTGCATTTTATGCTTAATTTTAGTATAATATCGAATGAATTGGACTTTTTTTGTGGTAGATGGGGACTAAAATTATATAGTCTTTCAGTTCCTTATTAGGTATCATGAGATAACTATGATTATCTAACAAACCCAATATAACCTTAAATAATTAAATGATTTATTGAAAATATTTCATAACTTACAAACCCCATATGTTTAAGGTTTAGAGTTTAAACGAGTTAGAAAATAGCCTTAAAAAACAAAACCCCTACCAATTGGGATTTTCCCACTAAATGAAACTCATCAAGCGATACACTTTCTCTATTCAAGGACAAAACCTCATATTTAAAACTCTGAAATAGTTTTTATTTTCTCATAAAACTATATCCAAACATGATACCCTTAAATACAAATCATTCACAATAAGGTCCCTCAATTACATAGGGAATATAAATAAATAAAAGGGTTAACTCATATAAAAAACAAGTGGAAACAAAAACAATAAAAATCAAAGATCATAATGGAGAATAAGATAATTATGTGTGTATGAGAATATAAACAATTTATATGGATGTGACATAAGAAAATCATATCCAATAAAACAAAAATAAAAAAATTAATCATGACATAAAGTTCTGGACAAAACATAGGACATGAGTCGAAAGAGTTTGGAAACAGGTGTTAATAATCACATATTATGAGATCTTGACATAGGTATGCTTCATTGAATAAAAATGTATCACAAAAATAAGAATAGGATCCATAAAATTTTATAGGTTTAACCTACAAGATATTTATTATATAATTAATAAGGCTAACCACCTACAAATAATAAAAAATACTCTGGCTAACCACTTATATCCTATAACAATTTTGGACTTGGTATGATCACTCATGTCTAATATGAATCTCGTGAGATGTAAAAAATTACCCAATAAATTAGAGATATATATTGGACCCACGAATCAAATAATGATATACCAAATATATTTGTACAGTATGAACATTAAATCATTAATAATCCCATCATAGTTTAATTAAACTTTGAGAAATAAATGGGTTTCATGATTTCTAAAAGACTTGATCACAATCCATCGTGAGAAATAATTTAAAAATCACCATTAGTGAATATAATTAATGAATCATAATACACAATAAAGTATTTTTAAATATATGAAACAAATATTTTTTATGACCATTAAAATTACTTTGATAAATAAGAATAAATTGCCATTTCATTTTATTGGTTTTATTTTAAAATGAAATAATTTATTAAATTAAGGAAATTAAAATTTCATTGGAAAATCTAGAAAACCATGATATTAATATTCCTATATAAATATAATGAATATGGTAGGAAAATTCAATGATGTTAAATAATTAAAAAAAAGATTATTTTCACACCATTATAAAGGATGCTAAAGAATATAGAAAATAAACCGAGACAAAAACATTTAAAGAGAGATTATATTAATTATTTTAAAAATAATATAAAGGATAATATAAAAAACCTTAAGAAATAATATAATTATTGATAATAATATTTCAAAAATGAAATAATAATAAGGAAAGAGAAATATTGTCGAATAAAAAGTTGTGATAATTCCATAACCACTAATAATAATTATTTTAGTTGATTTTTGAAAAAAAGGGATGTGAAATTATAGAAGGACATATTAAATGATTAAACAAATATATAATAATAAAACACAAGAATATTTATATATAAATTATATATAGGTTCCCCTAAATGAGATTTAGTCATAAATAATCTATATTTTAAAATGGGATTGGTAAAGAAACACTTATCGAATTGGTAACTTTTGAATTAGAAGACATAAAAAGAGTGAAATTGATATTAAAATTTTAATACTAAAAAGTTGAATTATTATAAGATATATAAATTTTTTATTTCATTCTCTATATAATTGAAAATATATGTATCATATTAAACATGCCTAAAATAAAGAAATTGGAGATGAAAAACCCCAATAGTTTTATATTATATGATGTATGAATCAATCCAAAAGTGTTTTATTAGAAGCATATGAATATATAAATAAATATGAAAGGATTGAAAATATAATAAATCATTATGTTTAATGTAATATACATAAAATATTGAAGAATAATAAGTGATATTATAACGCAATGTTAGGAAATTGAGTTAACCAAAAACCTTACCTAGGAATTCCTCTTGCACACGTGTACTCAATATTCCTATATGATAATAATAAAATCATTAAAAATATATTCATTAACGTTATTAATATTTATTAAATCTTATATTAATCTTTTATATTCATTTATAAATCATTTTTATATGTTTTATTTCATATTTTGCATCTATTAATAGTAGTTTTACCCTTTCTTTATCTATTTTCGTAGTACATTTTTTGTAATAATTCCATATTAATCAGTTCATAATCTCTATAATAGTAAATTTACTTAAATATATGTTTATAAATGATTTATTTTAATTTAGGTTTATTCTATGAGAGTTCAGATATGATTTATTTAGATGAAATCCATAGATATCTAATTTCCATAATTTTTAACAAACACAAGGTTTTATATTAATAATGAGTTAATTAATAATTTTAAAAGCTAAATAACCATAAATTATTATTTTTAATTATTGATATAATATCTTAATATTAATTATGTTTTAATTCCCATCCCTAATAACATTTTATAGAACCACCCATGTAGGTGTTCAAACAAACTCAAATAGAAACATGTTATAATCAAGGGATGTGTATGATTTAGTAGTGGTTTTAAAATCCCCATTATTAATGATATATATCAATCTTATTAATAGGTTATTAATGCGATAAATTAATTTTTTTGAATGTATTATGGAGAAGGTAAATGAAAATTATGTAGAAAATTTAATCACATAAAAATAATAAATCCGAAATTCTCTTGGAAGCCTTCTTGGTTATGATGGATTTAGGAAATACTTTTGAGATCAGGGGATAAGAAACATGTGATATAATTTTTATAGGATAAAAAATAGAGTTTTATATGTTGGAATTTTAATTTTATGTATATTATAAAGGGTTTTGAATGGATTATTTTTTATTTGAGATGGTATGCATTTTTCATAAATACCCATTCCATAATATTAAATGATTGTAATTTTCTAAGAAGGTGGATGAAAATTTGAAAAATATTAAAGATAAGATAAATAGAGGTTTTTAATTCCCTCACACACAAATTTTGAGATATATTTTGTTATATTTTAGGAAATCATCCTTTAATTTAACCCATTTATCTTATTTTAGTGTTTATCGTGGGGACTAACATTTTCCTGAGTAACTTATGTTTTTTATAGAAATAAAATTGTTCATGAACGACCTCCTCAATCCAGGAACATTGCCATATAAAACCAAGAGTATCATGTAATGAATTTGTTTTTATCCCAACACTATATAGGGTATTACCCACTGGGGTAAATTATCAGACTAATGACTACCCCCACCGACTAACACTTGTTCTTTCATTAGGATTTTTTAATCACTCACATACACCCTAGGAAACTTCCTTGGATGTCCTCCATCCTAATTAATAATTAGATAACATGTATTATATAGTAGAGGAAGTCATTAAAATGACAAGTTACCATAGTGGGTTGTAACTTATGATGTGTTTATAAGGATACCAATCTATTTCAAGATACCCATGGGGTTAGAAAGGAATACTCATCGGCCTAGGAGTTTGAGTTTGGAAACAGTTAAATCAAAACCTATTTGTTGTTGTGGGTGTCTATGTAGATATGGTTTAGGACTACCAGGACAATCCGAACATGTGGCGTATAAGAGGATGACTATCCTGTCTACACGATTCTCCTTTTTTTCTTGAGTTTTTATAATATTTTTGGAAATGATCGAGTTTAGAAGTATATTATTTTCTAGAACTCTAATTAAAATTAAAGTAATTATTACCTATATTTTGTTTTTGTGAATAATTCATGATAAATTTAATGATTTTAAGTAGAATTGGGATGTGGTATATTCTCATATAGTTTATAATGAGTAGGCTAGAAAACTTTTTATAGACCATAAAGACCGGTTTGGATAGCTTCTTATGGGACTCACATGGTTAGTTCATGGTTCAACAGACTATAAAACTACATAATGTGTATTTATAATTTTTATAGGGTTTTTAGTGTTGGTGCCTTAGGGTCTAAATGTTATTTTATTAAATTTTTATTATTGTTTTATGATGGTTTGAGGTGGGATATGATAATTATTGGTGCTATTTGGGGAGAGTTGATTTAATTTTTATAATGATTTATTATCATCCCAAAAATAGAATTTAATTTCATAACAATAGATATGCATTTATAAAAAATCGACCTTTAAATACAATTCAAATGTTTTCTCCATTATAATGTATTAATGTGGGGTGAGTGGAAATTTCTTGAGATAATAAAGATTATTTTAATTTGAAATATTTAAAAAATTTAAATACTAAAAGTGGTTTACATGTATGTTACAATATATATTGAAGAGAAGGGGTTTTGAAGAAACATTTTGATGTTTTTTTATTTTTTGAAAACTAATATTTTGTAAAATACTATATTTGTAAATATCCAAGCTTGACGTACAATGAAAAGAAATTACTTTTACAGATTACTTAATACATGACATAAATAAATTCCTAAAACCGTATGAGTTTAGTGCCTTTGGAAACTTGGAACATAATATTCTAACACGGTGAAAGATCTTCAACATCTCCCACAATGATCTTCCCTTTTTTTCCAACCTAAAATCGTTCATTATAACTCAAGGAAAATAAAAAATAGGTGAGGTCAAATGATCCGTAGGGGTAAAAATAGAGAACAATAAATAAACATAAGAATGTAAAATCATTAAAATAAAGTTTAAATATCAAAATATAGAGTGAAGAAATAAATCTTGGCAGTATGTAAGACAATGAACAGAAAGAAACATTAACCATGATAAAATAGCATCAACATAAAAAATGGAATTACGGAAAACAAAAATACACATAATATAATTTACATAGTATCCAAGGAATCGCTTCCACGACCATAATAGTGGACAAAGTCCGTTACTGGACCATGTTTACTTTCCATTCCAACCATGTATTAATGAACCAGATTTACTTTCCATTCCAGCCTACTATTACTGAGCTGGATTTAGTTGGTAACACCCTAGGAAAATAAAGAATATGAAATTTTTATATTTATCCATATTTGTGAATAAAATGTTAATATTAATTTAAAGAGAACTCTATTCTCGATGGCGTACCCAATAGGCAACAACGAGTTTTTTGAAATCTTACGTTGCACTCTAATAATAAAATAATATTATTTTAAATGGTAGTTAACGCCTAGCTATTGTAATGGCGGGAATGAACATAACTAACTAAAAATTATTATATATGTTTTTCAAATATTTTTACTTTTTACAATAAATGTTAGAGGATTAAAAATGCGAATGAATCCAATTTTAAGCGTAACCAATCTAATATTGTTTAAAAGGTCGATTAACCTCCTTTTGATGGTGAACCCTTTTTAAATCCACTTTTTGACAATTTAATATATTATATTGGACCAAATAATATCATCCTTTAGAATCGGGACATCAAAATTTACTTTGTGTATGTTTTTGTTATTTTTTTGATAAAGTTAATTTTTAATGTGAAAAATGTTGTATTTTAATTCAAAACCTCTTTTTAATATAATTTATTTATATGATTAGATCATCTTTTGAATTGGTTTTAAAGTTAAATTAGAATATATTTTTACCATTTAATCCAATGGTGTTCATTGTAATTAATTTCACATTGAAATTGTACTTAAACTAGTGTCAATATTTTAATAGATATTGTTTCTTAAAAACAAGCTATTTGTTTTGACAGTGGGAATTAATTATTAAATTAATTAATTCCACTTATATGTTTTTAATTTTGTAAAGTAGACATCATTTTTGAATTCAGAATATCAAATATAGCATAGGGTGAATTTTTGGTATTTTTCTGAAAAACTTCAATTTTTGATGAATAGTGAAACCACTAAGTGGTAGTTAAAAAACCGATTTTTCATTTAAATGAGACTTTACCACTTCTGTAATTTGATTTTAAAAAATCCAACAGACATGGTTGTCATTACTTTGTAAAATGTGGTTCAATGGGATTAAAATAATGTTTTGGTGAATAGTAACTTTTATGTTTTATTAATCGCAATTAAAGGTAATTAGTGTAATTTAAGGTAAAGATAATGTTATAATAATACTAAATGACCTTGACACATGAACTACCCTTTTTTATGAGTTATGGCCGACCAAGACAATCCATGGGTCATCTTGGGGACCCCATGGAGCCACTTCGGTAGGAAAATGACATTAATAACTTTTTATTTAAAGTTAAAATAAAAATCTCACAAACTTGTATTGTTTTACTAAAACAATTTTTTACATGGGGTTATACAAGTCATATTTTTGACTATAAATGGTCATTGGAAAGATAAAAATATTTCCTACATCATTGTAATTTTTTTATAATTTTTAGACATTAAATAAATTAATTTATTTATGACACCATGATGATGCATCGATTACCTCATTAATGAACGATTTATATAAAATGGGAAGATAAGGTAAAATATTGGACTTACACTTCTCAAAAACCTATTGTATGGGTGTATTTTGAACCCTTATAACCTTATCCTCGAAATATTTAATTTTGGGACCTTTGATATCTGAAAATAATTTTATAATAATGTAACCTTTCAAGTCTTTACAAGAGTGCCCTCCTCCCTCTTATAAAAGGCCCCCACCACTACCCCCTTACCCACACCTCTCAAGCCTTTGGCTTGGCCAAACTCTACTCATTTTATCTCTCCACATCCCTTTATTCATCCTAGAAGCCTTCCCTTAGGCAGAAATCTCTTCAAAAAACCCTTTGTTTCAAATCAAGGGGAGATACCCGATTTAAAGGTAAAGTCTTCTTTAATGTTCTTTAGTTTTATTTTGATTCTGCAACCCCCTAAACTCTTTTTATTCCTTTATTTTGTAACAAAAACACTATATTCAATATAATAGGATTTTTTATGAGAAATATTAGAGCTAAACTTACACACACCTTCGTCTAATGGTTAAAGAACATACCGTTTCTGTGGATGACGAATCACTACCTCATGAAATGATGATTGTTCAATATTCTCTTAACACCTTTCATGGTGGCCATTATGATGTCAATTTATTATATATTTGATACATATGGTATTTAGTTTTTATATATGCTTTTTTATTTTATATTTAAAACATACCTTTATGCTTCGCATGTTGTGCAAATGCGATAATTTCATACGAGGAAGTGTGGACTACCGCCCCCTCAAGTGATGTGACTCGTTCTTGAAATACATGAATTGATTAAAGAATGGAATTAATGAGAATATGTGACCTATATAACATATATATTATACTAGAATTATAATATATATATCTCTCATTTATTTTTTAATTCCATTAAAATGACAGAGAAATGAAAGTAGCGTTCATGCGTACGTACGACCTACCGTCTCCATGAACGGTGCATTTCATTTCTTTTTATCCCCAAATGTTATGGAATAGTATAAAATGAATATGTAATTGATATATATGATATTTAAATCATTAATACTATTCTGGAGATTATTTACCTATAACTACATGGAAAATTCTTTTGCAACAAGTTCAATTTTGACTCATGTACCGAACATCGACAAAAATGTCTGAAATGAACTCACATTATTAACCAATTATTATAAAATTATAATATGTGATATGAAATGAATAATAATCTTTAAAGGAGTTCCTTAAGCAATTATAAATTTACCAATGTTTATTATTCAAGAATATAATGAAACGAACAAGACAAGTCGAACTTGAGGTAAGGGATCCGACCTCTCTCTTTCTTTTCAAGTAACTTCTTTTATGTCATTTCATTTATGCTCCATGTTATTATGTTAGAGAATGTTATTTTATATTCACCATACTTTATTTTTTATTTTCATATGATGAGATACCCCTCTTACTCTCATCAATTCATTTTCATAATTTTTAAGTGGCGCCGTTAGGCTGCCGAATTTTCGTAAGGGATCCTACCTCTCTCTTCTTTTTAAGTACTCTCTTTTATGTCATTTATTTTGTGCTCATATTTACTATGTTTGGGAATGTTCTTTTTCATTCCTGATTCTGTACTTTTTATGTTCATATTATGAGAGACCCTATTTTATCTCATAAATCCATTTTTGGATGTTTTATGTGGCGCCGTTAGGTTGTCGAGTTTTCATAAGGGAGTTTTTATCTCAGTTTTATTCCCGTGAGATTTATGCCACATTTTCCACCATTTCCTTTGAGTGGTGTATGTACTTCCCATTATTCTACTCTTTGTGTAATATAATTTCTTTTATGAGTATTTACATCAATGTTTTATAGTCCTTCTTTCACGGGGTGTACGTTTCAAAAGTTACCCAGGTTGGTAAGGGAACATTTCACCCTCCTCTTTTTTAAAAAGTCTTCTTTATGTTATGACTTTTAATTTACATCTTATTATGTTGGGATATGTTCTTATATATCCTTATTGATGTAAATTTTATGTCTAAGTGATGATATACCATTTTCTCTCTCATGAACTCATTTTATGAATTTTAAAGTGACGCCGTTAGGATATCGAATTCTTGCAAGGGAACTTCTTAACTCAATTTGAATCCTTTGGATTAATCTTGCACTCCTTGAATATGTCACGCTATGAATATGTTTGAATGACTATAATTGTTTTACACTTAATATCCACTTATATTGGGTGTATTTATATTTTTTACTCATAAATTATGTAATTGATTTATCCTTAATCTAAGGATACCGTCTTTGTAAGGGACTTCGTCTCAATCTCATTTCATTGATGAATATTTTGTTCTAATAGAAGACTTTCTTTTTATACGCTGTATAAAACATCATTGACTTTTCATTTCATTCAAAGGGAATCTTTTTCTATGAAGAGTTTTACTAAACGACAAAAAGGAATGTTTATTTTAACGCATGCGGTGACAACGACATTTTCCGCCGCTGTGAGTATTATTTGGACTTTGGCTTCCTCATCAAGCCGTAATGTATTTAAAATAAAATAAATACCATATACTATTTTGTGTATTTTGGTATTGAAAATTGTTTTTATAATGGATTTGTTATGTCAATATACTTAATTGATATATTGTGATCGAAATGTGGAAATGTTTTATTTCCATTATATTTATTTTATGTCTTGTGATTTTATAATGGTAGTTGGACATTTGACGGGTGGTTACGTGATAAACCATATGATGGGTGGTGCCGTGAATACTAGGAAGAGTGGTTATGTTATAACCTCCAATGTATTGGGTATGAATGTCGGCCGTATGACTATTCCATTTAGTGATATATGTGTAAGTCGACCGTATGGTTATTCCATTTAAGTAAGTTTATGTCCCAAGTTACCTTTATATGTTATGTGTTCTTTATATGGGTTTTATGGTATTCTTTTGGTTACAAAGGGTAAGTAGTGATCTTTTATTCAGTGAAGAGTTTTTACTACTTCATAATGGTGAAAAGTATTACTTTGATAAAGTATTGATGGTTTACTGGTTGTTTTGAAAAACTAACAGTTTCCCTTCTTTGTGTATCTCTTACTAAGATTTTTATGCTCATCCAAAGTTTTTTTGAAATGTTTTTTACAGGACATAATGTGGAATAGGTTCAAGGATGGGATCAAGGAAAGACATGATATCTAAAACATAGAACAAGACATGTTCCTTTTCAAGAGTTTTTATTTTATGGAAACATAGTAGAAGCGTATAATTTGTAATCTTTTGATATGTAATAGTTATGTCCTAATTCTCTAAAAATCTAAACCTGAAAAGATCCTTTATGTGAATTATTCATGTAATTCATGATTATGTAAGGTTTTAAGGCCGAGTCCTTATATAGTTACCATTCCATTCATGTCTATATAATGAGATATAAATCTTTACACAATACATTGGAGGGAGATATATGTCCCACCAATCTCATAATGAAATCATTCTTACATATTCCAAAAAATCATAAATTATTCATCATAGGATAACCCATGAAATAAAATAGGCTTATTAAACATTATTTTATCATAACATAATAAATATAAAAAATCATTCCATAATTAACACAATACAATCAAATAAATAATAGGTATATAAACCTAACCCCATTTAAAGTGAATAATTTTAGTTGGATGATAATTTTGATAAAATACTCAAACTTAATTCTAGAAGAAAATACATTTCTTCTTCATTTTTTTTCTTTTTTCAAAATTATTCAAAATTTTAAAAGAAAATAATTTATTTGAAAATAAACATTAAATAATGTAAAGTAATATTCATGGAAAATAAGGCATTATGAAGATGTAAAAATCCGTTCATGTCGTATAAGTTAAAAAAATATTCTTCTTGTAGTCCTGTCGAAAAAGTCAAAAAGTACTTCGTATAGAAAACGAAATAACGGTTCCTTCCAAAAGGTTTAATAAAAATTCAACAATGGGTAAATTTTACTTTAAATAATATCAAAAATAATAGAAATAATATTATATATATTTTGGAAATGTGGACATGGATGATAAATATACCCCAGAAAATACTTACAAATAAATAATCTCGGATAATAATGAGATTGCAAAATTATCACTTACCTTAGGTCTGATATGCTCCATATGTATCAAAAACTATTATATAGTAGGTTTAAAAATATTATTAACTTGTAAAATAACCACAATAATATTTATTATATCATATATAATTCACTTATGACTTTATATTACCTGTTAATTTATCAATTCAATGTTAAATAAACTTTGGGTAATAATCGTTTTATTTATCACTACTGGAAAATGGACCTATACCCATGGTTTTCCACAACCATTGGTATAGGGGTAGTTCATGAACCTATCCCCATGGTTTTAGAAAACCATGGGCATAGGTTCCCTATACCCATGGTTTTGATTAAAACCTTGGGGAAACGGTTTTTTACAATACCTATACCCACGGTTTTGAAAAACCGTGGGTATAGGAGTTCTTTTGAAAACCCTATCCCCACTATTTTAGTCAAAACCATGGGGATAGGGTGTATAGCAAAGAAATATACCCACGGTTATTCAAAAACATTGGTATTGGTGTTTTTTTAAGAGACCTATACCCACAGTTTTAGAGAACCGTGGGTATAACTTTCCTGCGTTATGGTGGGAATTTTTTTTACGCACGACGAATATTTTTTTGGCGAAAAAAATAGTTTGCATTACTATAATTATAAACGTACAAAAAATAAGACAAATAAGTTCCGTAGGACTATTGGTTAAGGTGCATTACATTTGTCCCGAGATCCGGTGTTCGAAACCCGTCAATTTAATTTTTCTGTTAATTAATTATAATTAATATAAGAAGGAAGATGTATGATTAAATATTTGAAAATTCATTAGCCCGGTTGGTTGCCCCGCATGTTTAAATACCAGGGGTCGCGTGTTCGATTTTCGCCACGACACTTTTTAGATACGTGATTGTATTAATATATTTAGACAAATAAATATATATATATTAAAGTTGTAGTTGGCTCAGTTGGTAGTAAAAGCTGGAATGCATATCGCGCGTCCCGCAGTAGAGTCTCAACAGCGACGATTTTTGAGGATTAAATCCCCAACGTTTTGAGAACCGTGGGGTCAACGTTGTGCCAGCGTGGTCATGGCCCTGCCACGCTGTGGCAATTCTATGCCCACGGTTTGGATAAACCGTGGGTATAGGTATACCCCCTATCCCGATGCCACTCAGCCCCATGGTTCCCAAATCCGTGGGTATAGCCTATACCCATGGTTTTGGGGGCTATGCCCACGGTTTTGAACAGTGGGTATAGGTCAGTTTTCTAGTAGTGTATTGTATGTGTTAGGACATGTTATTATTGATATTATTACTTAGATCATAATTTACATACTTCCATAATGAAAAAAAATATTTATATATAATAAATATTCAGTATATATATATATAATATAGATAAATGAAATGTAATACACCGATCATGGAGACGGTAGGCCGTACGTACACTTGAACACTGTTTTCTTTTTTTTTATTGAATTGAATGGAAGAAATTAAATGAAAAATATAAATACATAAATCTTGTAGCATTATAATTTCACATGTTTTAGGGATATTTGTTATATATATTATATAATCATTATTTAATGGTTAACATGGAGAATGAATCTCATTACGTCATGGAGACAGTAGGCCATACGTACACACGAGCGGTGATATTATTCACTTAATGGTTAAATGATATGGAATTGGATCAAATATTAATTATACGTAATAATTATCAGGTTATATTTATTAATTAAATACATTATAATCATCATTATACCCATCCAAATTATGTGTTGTTGAATAAAAAATCACACCACGACATGGAGACAACATGTCGTACATGTACATGCATAGTGATGTTGTTATTCATAGGATGGATAAAAGGAAGTATAAGCTTGTACCATAATTATAATAACATATATTCTTGTATAATATACTAGATTTATTAATTTAGTATTATAAAAACAAAAGAAGAGGATGTAGAAGAAGAAACGAATTTTTAAAGAGGTGATAAAACAATTACCTCTTTTTGGAGCATCTCTTTTTTATTTCCACAAAAGGTCCCTATAGGATAACTTTCTTACCATAGTGTGGAGTCTAGGAGCACGAGAGGGAGTTTGGGAGGATTTTTGGGTAGGGTTTGGCTGAGAAAAATTTCTTCGTATCTATGAATAAAAGATAAGGAGTGTCCTTTTATAGGAGGGGTGTGGGGAACTTTTGGAAAGTCTTTAAATATTAATTTATTATAAATTTATTTTCGGTTTATAATGGTCCCAAACTCATTTATTTAGAATATAAGATGAGTATGGGTATAAATACTCTAAAATAATAGGTTTTAGACACTTTTAGGTCACAAAATTAACCATATGTTTTAGCTTTAACCCTCAGTTAAAAACATTAACTCTTACCATGTCTTCTTGCAATTTTAAAATTCATGGTTACTATAATTACAATAAAATTACTATAGAACCATAAGTGGATCATTAATTAATTTTATTACAATATATAAGTCATTTAGTTTAATATTATATTTTTAGGATTATTATATCATTTAATAAAATAGTATTTTAAAAAAACTCATTTATGTCAATTTTGACACTATTTAGTAATTGATTTTTTTAAAGTCATAACAAATTGATTCCTTCAAACAAAATGTATCAACACACCATTAACATGTCAATTTAATACAAAAAAATTTTAGGATGACATCAAAAGATTAAAATTATTTTTATTTTAATATTTATAAAATCATTTATTTGAATATTTTATTAAAAAGTAATCACTGTATCCTCAACGTGTCATAAATAAATTTATTTATTTAGTGTCTAAAAATTATAACTAAAATACCATAATGTAGGAAATATTTTTTATATTTATATTAAATATTTATAGTCTAATATATAATTTATATAAACAGAAATAAAATTGTTTTAGTAAAAATTTACATGTCTATGTTATATTTCCCGTTACTTTAAATTAATTATTATAAAAAGTCATTTTCACATCCAAGTGGTTCAAAAATTCGAAATAATCATTCCTAAGGGTTTTTTGGTCACTAATTACTCATAAAAAATATTATATTCCATGTTATGGTAGGTTTACATTGTTATAATATTCTTTTTACCCTTATTTACCTAATTTACCAATTAACCATGGTAAATAAAAATAATTACTAAAATTACTATTCATAATGACCAAAAAATGAAAGGTAACTATTTAAAAAAAATTAACTTCTAATTCCAAATAAGGAATCCATTTTTCCAAATTGAAAACATATAATTGGAAGAAATTAATTTATAATTAATTTCTATTGTCAAAACCAAAAACAGGTTTTGAAGAAGTAAAAACTATCAAAAGAATGACATGTGTTTATATCCAATTTATATGTGAAATTAATTCCAATGAAAAAAATTCAATCAAATTATAAAAAAAAATCCAATTAAACTTTAAAACAAATTAGAAATATAATCTTACTATATAAATAAATTAGACAAAAAGGTTGTTTTGAATAAAAATGCAGTAATTTTCACTATTCCTTAAAATATGAATTTTATCAGAAAAATAAAAAAAATTAAACCAAATAAAATTTCGATGTCCCACTTCAAAATAAGAAGTTTATTTTTTCAAATAAAATATATAAATTTTTTGAAAAACATATTCAAAATGGGTGCCACATCAAAAGGTGGCCAAACTACATTTTTTGAAAAATATTTCTTTTATTCAAAAAATTCCACTTGTTGTAATATCATGTATAGAAAATACATAAGTTTAATTTATATAAAATTGAAGATTTTTTAATAATATTAATAATGTCTAGATTATATCCCATTTTAATAATATATCATTGTTTAGTTAAACTTGGTATTTCATGCAACGAAAGCTTTTGAGGAAGGTATCTCTTACGTGCAACGCAAGTCAAGTAATTTTTGTGTGTAGTGTAAGCTTCCTTCGGTGTTACATATAATATAATACAAAGAATATTTCTTTTATACATTTAGAAAAATATATACGCATTGCTGCATGAAATTAATTCTATCAAAAGAACTTGAAATTGTGTGTAACACAAGCCAAGTATAGTGTTGCGTATACTGAAAGCTAATATGGTGTTGCGTATAACACGAGCTAATCTTTGTGTATTATACAAAAAAATACATCAGTGTAATTAAAAATAAAATATCTCATAATATCTCAAGTTTCTATATTATATCCCCCTTAAAATTAATTTCTCCCTCAAAATTCATAAGGTTTATAAAAGGTTTACTACTTGAATGTTTCTTTCATGGAAACCGACATTGTAAAAAGGAATACTAAAACTTCATTTTAAACAGGAAATTTATAAACATAATGGTTTCCCAAAGTAACTCATCAATGGTTTTTTATATAAGAGAATATAGGGTGGAATTGAATACATGGATATGGTTGAAAAATCTAACCTTCAAGTTCTGATGGATAGTGATAAAGAACAATGCTTAGAAAAAGTTAACAACCAAAAAACCATATGTCTGTGATTATTTGTGGGACCATTTCATTTATTAAATAAGAAGGTACTATGATAAATTTTTTGGTTTTCAAGATCCTTTCCCTAAAGTTGAAATATTTTTCATGAGAATAAATAATTAATTGATTTTGGTATAGTCTCATCGTTGTTCATGCCTGAAAAAATTTCCACTTCATATCTTATTTAAAGAAATGAAGTTGAATTTTTCATTCTTGAAGTGTTAACAGATCAAGAAATAGAATGATATGCTATTCCATCTATCTCAACAAAAAGTTTATCATAGGAAATCAAACATTTATAAGTCCACCTATAGTGAGATAATACATTAATATAAAAAACATCAACCGAAAAATAACTTATGCTATCCATAAATGGATAAAATTATAATCCCATCAAAAACTGAAAATATAAATCTTTTGATAGAGGTGAACTAAATCGACATAAAAATTATCTCCCATACCTCATAGGGTAGTTCATTGTTGTCACATTCCAAACATGTGAATACCTTAATCACATACTCTTTTAAAACTAGTAAATAACATGAATTACCATAGAAACTTAGTGAAAACATGAATTCTTGTCAAAATTATCTCTTTCCACACACCAAAAATACCAAAAATAATATATACTCAAGCCATCATATCACTTTGTCCTTATATCATTCATGAGGTCATTAATACTCTCAAACATTTCATTATCTCCTCATTCCTTCATTATGAGTATATCACGTGATTTCTAAAAATATTTCAATCAATTTTCATGGTTATCAGTACCATATAATTATGGAAAATAGTAATAGAACAACACATAGATATTCCAATATTCCATAATATTATAAAAGTGATTATTCAACACTATTTTTGAATCCCATTACATAAACACTAAATCATTCCACCACTTTGTTTTCATAATCAATATCACCAATAGTGACTGAATGTGAATTTCCTTTGACTTTTGTCTAAAGAGGTTTTTGGCATCGATAATAATCCACAACCCTTGTATCCGAGAATTGGTTAACATAATTCCCCATTTACTTGCACTTGTAGCATTAATGAATGGGTGGTGTGTTCTATGTAGTATTTTCCTTATTCACATCATTATCAACCTTTTCCCATTACATTGGCTATCAAATTCTCTAAGAACTTCCTTTAAACACATAAAACATTTTCTAGTCCCTTTAAGACAATATCCACCATGCTTCTTTCCACACTTTGAGAATAAGGGAACATTCATCTTATTTTCACCCTTGCTTTTATATTTTCCCTTAAACTCCATCTTCTATTTCTTGTCAAAACCATGAGATTGATAAGTAACAACAACTTCCATTGATAATTTGATAGAACACCTCACATTATCTTCATAGATAAATCCCTTCGAAGACTTGGTTTTAATCCCCGGAAGAATTGATCATCTTTACTTTCAGGATGGATGATAAAACTAGAATCATACCTTACATGTCTTATAGAATTTGACTCATATATACCAAAATATTCATCATAATTTTTCATAAGATCAAGGAACTCATTTTACATATTTTTTTGATGAATAAAAGGAAGTTAATTATTGAAAAATAATTTCTTGAACTCAACCCATTCCATGAATTTGATTTCATCTTGCTGCCTTGTATTCTTGATTAGAGTCCACCACTGGTCTGATTCACCTTCTAAATGATAAAAAACCAAAACGAATTATTCCTATTCTGAACAAGGAAGGTTTGAAAATATATTTTCAATGGTACTTATCCATTATTTAGAAACAAGTGGATCAAAATACCTAGTGAACGAAGATGGACGTTTCCTCATAAATAAATCTACATAATGTTGTTCCCTTCTCTGCTCATTTGGAAGTCCAGAATGATTCATAGCTTGTGTAAGTATAGAAATAAGATTTTAAATTCCATCTCCCATAATATTTGTTTTTTCATGAGGATATTAATTTCATTTACCTATTCATTGATGATTAATACAGTTCCTTTGGGATCCAACCATTGTCTAAAAACCTAAACGAATAACATGAGAGGAAAAAATCATACCAGGAAAACAAAATAATCATGGGGGAGTACTTTTAATCTCTAAAATATTAGTTTTAAAACTAGGTTATTCATGATCATTACCATAATTCTAGTAATGTAACGTATATTTAGATTTACCCTTAGGTACATCCGTAGACATACCTTATAAATTTATCTTGGGATTTCACTAAAGTTTTCACATCCTAATTTCCTATAGTTGAATAAACCTTCACTCTGATACCAACTGTAACGACCCAAGCTTGACGTACATGGAAATTACATTAGATTTTCAGAATACCTAATACATGAAACAAATATATTCCCAAATATTTTACTAGTTTAGTGTCTTTGGAAACTTGGAAAATAATATTCTAACTTGGTGAAAGATCTTCAACATCTCCCAAAATGATCTTCCCCATTTGTTTTCCTACCTAAAAACTTTTTTTATATTTGGGGGAAAAGAAAACATAAAAAAAGGGTGAGAAAAAATTCTCATTATTTGTAAACACGAAGATGAAACCATAAACAAATGAATGTAAAAACATGAACATTAAGTTTAAATATAAAAATCTTCAGTCATTAAATACATTGTGGCAGTACGTAAGGAATAGATCATAAAGAAACATTAAACATGAAAAAATAGCATTAACATAAAACATGGAATTGTGGAAAACTGATAAGAACATAATATAATTTCCATTTTATCCAAGAAAATGCTTCCAAGACTATCATAGTGAACATATTTCATTACTGAACTGAGTTTACTTTCTGTTTTAACCATGTATTACTGAAATAAATTTACTTTCCGTTCCATCCCTGAATTACTAAACCAAATTTTCTTTCCATTCCAGTCATGTATATCTCATGAGTTATAAATATTTACCTAATTCATTGGAGGTAGATATAGGTCCCACCCATATCATAATGAAATCATTCTTACATACGCCACAAAAACCTAAATCATTCATCATAGCATAACCCATTAAAAAAAATGGGTTTCTTAAATATCATTCTATCATAACATAATCCATAAAAAGTGTCATTATATCATTAATATAATAAAATAGTAGTAATAATAGGGATATAAACATAACCATATTTAAATATCATCATATTTTATTTAAAATACTTTTGATAAAACACTCAAGCTGAATTCTTGAGGAAAATATCCTTTCTTCTTCAAAAAATATTTTGTTTTCTCAAAATGCATCACAATTTTAAAATAAAATAATTTAGTTGAGAATAAAATTGAAATAATTTAAAGTAATATTCATTTAAATAGGAGTTATGAATACGTAAAAATGAGTTCATGTCGTATATGTTAAAAAAACATTCTTCTCGTACACCTGCTGGAAAAGTCAAAATGTACCTCGTAAAAAAATGAAAGAAATATTCCTTCCGTACCATTTAATAAAAATTCAACAATGTGTAAATTTTAATTTAAACAATTATATAATAATAGAAATACTATTATATCTATTTTGATATCATGGATGTGGATGATAAATACACCCGAGTAAATAGTTACGTATAAAGAATCTTGGATCATAATGAGATTATGAAATTATCCCTTACCATAGGTCCGATATGCTTTGTATGTTTCGAAAAGACATTTTTAGTGAGTTTAAACATATTATTAACTTATAATATAACTATAATAATATTTATTATATCATATAAGATTTACTTATGACTTTATATTACCCATTTATTTATCAATTCCATGTTAATGCTACGTTTTGGGTAATAATCGTTTTATTTATTGTATGTGTTTTAACTTGTTATTTGTTGATATTATTACTTATATTGTGAATTAATTACTTCTATAATGTAAACCATTATTTATATATCATAAATATTCAGTATATAAATATATATAATAGATAGAAAAATTAAATGGAATACACCATTTATGGAGATGGTAGGCTGTATGTACGCATGATCTTTGTTTCCATTTCCTATTGAATTGAATGGAAGAAAGTAAATGATATATATATATATAAACAAATTAATCTAGTAGCATTATTATGTCATATATTTCACATGTAATTATTATATATAATTTATAATCATTCTTGAACGGTTAATGTGGATAATGAATCTCATCGCGTCGTGGAGACGGAAGGTTGAAAATATGTATGAGCAAAAATATCATTCACTTAACTGCTAAATGGTATGAAATTTGATTGAATATTAATTATAAAGAATAATTATCATGTTATATTAATTATTTACATCTATTATACCCATAATTATACCCATCCAAATTATGTATTATTGAATAAAAAATTACACCACGACGTGGAGAAGGTATGTCGTACGTACACATGTAGGGTGATATTGTTATTCGTAGGATGGATAAAAGAGAAGTATACAGTTTTAACATAATTATAATAATTTCTCAAAATGTATAATATAATATATTTATTTCTTCAGTATTGAAACAACATAATAATAGGAAGTAGAAGAAGAAAATAATTTTGAAAGAGGTGATAAAACAATTACCTCTTTTTCGATTATCTCTTTTTGATTTTCACAAAAGGTCTCTATAAGATAGATTTATGGCCAATTTATAGACTATAGGAGTAAGGGAGGTATTTTAGGAGGAAATTTGGTCAGGGGTTGGATGAGAAAAATGTATTTTTAGGTGTTAATGAAATAAAAGGAGGAGTGTCCTTTTATAGGATAGGTGAGGGGCATATTAAGAAAGTATTTAATTACTAATTTATTATAAATTTAATTTTGGTTTATAAAGGTTCAAAAAATATTTATTGAGAATACAATATGAGTATGGGTCTAAATACTCTGCACCAAGAGGTTTTAGATATGTTCAAGGAACAAAATTAACATTATCTTTTAGCTTTAACCCTTAGTTAAAAACATTAACTCTTACAATGTTATCTTTCATTTTCATAATATATGGTTACTATAGTTACTATAAAATGATATGAGAACAAAAACTGGATAACTAATGAAACTTCTAACATTATATAAGTCATTTTTCTGAATAATAGATTATTAGGACTGTTATATCATTTAATAAAATATAATTTATTCGAAAAACACATTTATGTCAATTTTGACACTATTTAGTAATTGATTTTTGTTAAAGTCCTTAAAAATTTATTCCTTAAAAATAATTACATTAAAGCATCCCTCGTATTTCATACCATTCGTAAAAAATTCATGGATGATATAAAAATGTTCAAATTAGATTTATTTTAATATTTATAATATCATTTATTTGAATATTTCATTAATAAGGTAATCACTACATCATCATCCTATAATATATAAATTTATTAATTTAGTGTATAAAATTTAAAAAATTATACCATCATGAGGGAAATTTTTTTTTCTAATGACTATTTATATTCTAAGAGATAATTTATACAAACTAAAATAAAATTGTTTTAGTAAAAAGATAAATGGTTATTTTATATTTCGCTTTAATTTAATATAACATGTTATTTTCGCACCCAAGTGGTTCTCAAATGCCAGAAAAAATTAGTACTAATGGTTTTTTGGGTCAACTATGATTCATAAAATAAAATTACGACACATTTTAGGGTAGTTTTATATTATTATAATATTATTTTACCCTTATTTACCTAATTTTACCTTTAACCATGGTAAATAAAAATAATTATTGAAGTTTCTATTCATAATGTCCAAAAGTGAAATGTACCTATTTATACAACTTGGAACCTATGATTTCAAATATAGAATCCATTTTTCCAAATTCAAAACAAATAATTGGAAGAAATTAATTTAAAATTAATTCCCTTTGTCAAAAGCAAAAAGTAGGTTTTTGATAAGTAAAAACTATCAAAAGATTTACATGTGTTTATATTCAAGTTAAATGTGAAATTGCATCCAATAAACAAAATTGGATTAAATTATAAAAACAAAATCCAATTAAAATTTAAAATCAATTAAAAATATAATCTAATCATATAAATAAATTAGGCGAAAAGGATGTTTTGAATTCAAATGCAGAATTTCACTATTCATTAAAATATGAATTTTATCAGAAAAATAAAAGAATTAAAAAAAAGTAAA
The DNA here is from genome assembly GCA_963277665.1 of Viscum album. Lineage (NCBI taxonomy): Eukaryota > Viridiplantae > Streptophyta > Magnoliopsida > Santalales > Viscaceae > Viscum > Viscum album. The sequence continues at coordinate 823,624,807 of OY728123.1, forward strand.
TTTTGATGTCTTGTTCCCTAATAAGAATTTAATTATTTCAAATATAATATATAAATGTTTTAAAAACTATATTTAAAATGGGTGCACCAACAAAATGCAGGAAAATGCATTTTTTGAAAAACACTTTTTTATTTGAAAAATAGAATTTATTCTTATATCATATTTGGAAAATACATAATATGAATTTTAATGGTATATAAAATTGAAAATTTGGTTAATAATATTCATATGGTTAGTTAATATCATATTTTAATAATATATCATTGTTTATTGAAACTCGGTATTGCGAACAACACAAGCTTTCGAGGAAGGTTGCACTTACATGCAACGCAAGCCATGTCATTATTTCATGTAGTGAAATATTACTTTGGTTTTATGTATAACATAATCCAAACACACTTCTTCTATATAATGAACAAAATCTATACTCATTGCTACATGAAATGAATTTTATCAAAAGAACTTCAAATTGTCTGTAACACAATCCAAGTATAGTATTTCTTATACTGAAAGATAATATGGTGTTTCATATAGTGCATGATAATCTTGGTGTATCATACAACACAGGACATAAAATAAATTAAAAAAAAACTATCTCATAAAATTTCGAGGTGTTACAGTTTTTGAAAAACAGGTGAATGTTACTGAATGTTTGAACCCAATTACAAAGGGGGAGAATAGTTTTTTTATTTTGAGAAATTTGTTTTCTGAATATAGTGTATGAGACTTGGAAAAAATGAATGCATAAGTTTTCAGAAATATAATTTTGGTGATCAATTGTCTCATTGGTCTTAGATATATAGATTTGAAGTTCAATATTCATAAGACTTAACGTTGGTTAGAAAGTCATATGTTACTGAGTGAATAATTCATAATATCGCTAAATAGGTTGATTATAGAAAGAAATACAAGGAGTTAGAATGTTCTTAAACATTCTAAAATTATGTTAGATGATTATTTTCCAAACTTGGAGGTCTCACACAAAATTAAATATTCAAATTTTAAAATATTTTGAAGAAATGGATGAATCATAAATATTGTATCAGTTCCAGAAATCAAGATAAAGTTTTCATCGGATCCATAAGTACCATACATAGATGTTGTCAAATGTATTAATGAGTTATAGTTGATAAATTTTGAGGACTTTTAGAGTTTATAATAGAGTTCACCATCAAAACAGAATGAGATATCAATCCATTAGATAAGGAATAAGAAACGATTCATCATATGGATTCCACATAATGATAATACATCTGATTAAAAACATTAGATTGATCAAAGTTTATAACACAAATTTATTAGATAGAGATAAAATATAATATTTTTAAGATTGTAAAAAAGTTATATTTTATTGATATGAGATAAAGTTAGAGTTCTAGTTTTAAATTAGATGAGCTACTCATACCAGCCTATCAGAATAATTTTGACACTGATGCATCGTATAAGTTGTGACATCGATAAGTCACTTTCTAACAAGTTAATTATAATGAGAGAATGTTTGAATTTGTTAGATTAATTGAGTTTACATAGATATATAAAGTATTTTGAAGCTTCAACCATGTTTATAGTAGGTTAACTTCAAATGGTTATTCCATTGGATTCAGAAAGTCCATTGAAGGAAGTCTCTTTAACAAAGTACATCAGACTAATTATGAGTTAGAAAGAAAAAAGGAGTCACAAAATGAAATATATTTGGCAACACCTAATTAAACAGATAAAAATTTATTAATTTTGAGAAGTATGACTTCTTAGAATACTCCAGAAGGTTAAAAATGGTCATAAATGAGTTGATTATAGTTGAAGTGGTAAAATATTAAATTCAAGTTTGGTAAATTCATGAGTGAAAAATGTTTTTCAGTTCACCTCCTTTACCATTTTTAGAAACTTATAAATAAATGTAAAATAAATTCGTAATTTTAAACCTTATCATGTGTGAAAACGGTATAATAGTATAGAGTTTGAGTCATAGTAACATTTTAGATAGATATATCATAAGAAGAGTAGACTATTGAAATTTTGTTTGCTGAACTAAGATGACTGGACTGAGGAATATCATTCTGAGTAGTTGAGAATAGTTTAAGAAGTCTAGTTTTAGAAAAAGGTTCATTTTACTTGGACCATTAGATAGAATTCATCAGAATGAGGTAATTAGACCTAGGGACGTTAGACTGAGGATCTAGACAGAGTTCTGTGGAGAAATTGTTGTTTAGATATTTTTATGTCATGGGTAAAATTGTTTAAAACTAAAATAAACTAATGTGAGTCAGTATAGTCTTTCTTATTAGGATATAGAAGGTATCCAATAATATTTTTAACTATTTTATTTCACTTCTTCATTATATTTAATTTCAATAGACCCATGGGAGTGGCTATGGAAAGGAACCAGGGTCTCATACTGAGGATGAACCTTGTAAATATCATATTATTTACTTAATATCCTAATTTGTCATGAATGAGTATTATCCAAAAGATGCTAAGTTGGTGAACATTAATAGGTTATAGGGGTTATGTTTCAAGAAGTATGGAAACTTATAAAAATTGAAAAACTGAATCAACCCCCCTCCCCAGTTTTTATACGGAGCATTGGAACTTCAATTGGTTTCAGGGGAAGGTTACCTAGTTGTTCCTCATTATGGATATTATCAAATCTATCAATAATAGAGGGATTCCTACATTTTTTGGTAGAAATATTATTATGGAAAAAATTTAATGAATCCATATCTCATATATACTATCCTTGAAGTTATTGACGCTACAAAAATTGGGTTTCCACCTATTGTGAAATATCCACCTAATAATTTTTCTAGAAAAGAAATATTGAAATAGATGAAATGGATAGAAATTATATTCTGAAGACTTTATTAGAAAATTTTTATATGAAGGGGATGAGTCTCAAAACATTTATGGGTTATGGGATAATATAAAATGTAATTTCAAAGGGAATACTAATGCAAGGGAAGAAAATATACAAATCTAGCATAGTAAGTTTTAAGAATTTAGAATTAGAGTTGAGAAAACTATTTATGAATAATTTACCATAGTAAATGATGTTTTTTGTAACATAAGAGGTTTTGTATATGTTTTGGGATATTTATAAATAGTTAAGAAAAATATAAGAATCTTTTCATATAGGTTTGATTATAAAATTTCATCTTTATAAGGTAAATATGATTTATCTATTTATGAATTCTATAACTTTCTTATTTCATATAAAATAAGAAAATCTCCAATGTTAAAAAAAAGGTGAAAGATGAAATGGATTTTGAAGCTATGAGAATGTTAATAATTCAATATATTGATGATAATTATGATCCTTGTGATTATAATGATAAAGACTATAAGGATTTGATTGATAAAATCATCTATCTTATCTCAAAAAAAAAAATAATAGAGGAAGAGTAAATCATGGAGGGAAAATTCCACTCAAATGTTTTGAGTGCAGTGGGATTGGTAAATTTTATATAAATTTCCTTATGAATAAATTTTAAGAATATTGATATTACTCAAATGATAAAACTTGTTATAATAAGTGGAAAAAATGTTCTAAATAAGAAAATTAATCCAAAAAATATAAGAATAAGTTTATTGGAATTAATAGAAGCCTGATGAGTATGAAAAATGATTTAGACTCAACTAAAAAAATTCTTTTGATGATTAGATTTTATAAATAGTTATAACATTCACTGTAAAAGTTAATAAAATAAAAGACTTATAAAATATCAAATAAGGAGGTGAAGAATCTTGTATGGTGTATTGACTTAGAACAAGTCTTGTTGCATGAATTCAGAAAATCATGATACTTAAGAACGAAATCAAACTAATAAATAAAGATAGGGTAAAAGTCATTGAAGGTAAATAATATTTTTTTAATAATGAATAAGAATACATTGATGAGATCTCAATTTAAAAAATTTTAATTTATTAATAGGGAAATATGGTTGAAGATCACAATAAAAATTTGGTATCTAAAGAAGAGGAAGATAAAATGTTTTCATCAAAACTTCTTGAGTCTGAATGCTCATTGAGGATTATAAATGAGACATCAAAAAAGACTTTGAAGTAAAAGATGAGACTTATAAATTTACAAAAAAATTTCAAATTAAGAATTTTGTAAAACACTAACCCTGATAAAATAATATTTAATTTAATTTTTCTAACATTTCAAGTGATAAAAAAGTTTTGGGAAATCTTGAGTGGAAAAATGATATGAGAACCCAATTAGATCTAGAAATGTTGAAAGCCCACTCAGTAGGAAAGAGGGTCCATGCTCCGAGTATGTTTGATAAGATATCAATTATCAACCTCAAAAATTTTTCTATAAAGAAGGATATTACATTAATAAAAAATCAGGATTTGATTGTTTTTATTAGTTTAATAGAATATAAGGGAACATGGAATATATTATTTTTGGAATAACTTATATCTTCCCAGAAGAAGGTTTGAACATAGTGGAATAAATAGTGAAAGTAGAGTGAGTAACTTTCCTAACCTATAGAATTTTAGAAATGAAAAATATAAACATGTGAGAAAGTTTCTAAGAAAAAATCAATTTGAATGTATGGAATATGTTTATGGAAGATGTGATCAGGCTAGTAATCATGCTACATGGTGTGTGAAACTCCTTTTACTATAGGTTTCTTTTTATGTAAAAAAAGAACATGGATGGAAGAGTATTGTGGAAAGATATTTTTTAGGAAACATTAATATAAAGTAAAAGGAAAAAACCTTGGATACTTTATAGTGGTTTTTTCTTGACACATGATAGGTGATATAAAAATATTGAAACATGTTGGTGGTGAAGTTACTTTTTTAAATGATTATTCCCTGGAAATTGAAGGCATAGAAGCCACTAAGATAGAACCTAATAAACTAAAATAAAAATAATTCATATTTTTTTATGTTTTTAATCATAACATACTAAGTGTGAGTCAAATTTTTTATAGAAGAGAAGAATTTTTTTTATTAAAAGGTATTGTATCATTAGAAGTATTGAAAATAGAGTTATTGTGAGAAAAATAGAACGAATTAGCAGAAATATTTTTCAGATTGGAGGACTTAATAGTATATGTTATCTAAGTGATGAAGATGAGAATAACTTGTGAAACCGAAGAATTGTACACATTGGGTATAAAAGCATGAAAAAACTCTCTATATATTATGTGGTAAGAAAACTTCCATAATTTAAAATAAGAGGATAATATCCTTTTGTAACATTTTAGAAAGGGAATATGACTATTATATTCATAATAAAGTAGAGATTTAGTCTACTAGACCTCTTAAACTCATTCATTATAAATTATGTTGTCCAATGTTAAATCAATAAACAAAATATGATTTATACTTTATCATATTCACTAATTATTTCACTCAAATGACCAAAATATTTTTTATGAAGCACAATTTAGAGGCAATTGAAATGTTCAAATTCTTCAGAAAAAATGTTGAGATAGAGATAGGGGTTTATAAAAAGATCTTGAAAATAAGTAATGGTATAAAATTCACATTTAATAATTTTGAAGCATATTTGAGAAATTATAGAAATAAGCATCAGTATAGTGTTCCATATACCCCAAAATAAAATGGTGTAACATAAAGGAATAATATAATTTTTGTGGAAAAGTGATGAATCATGTTAATAAGATACAAAAATTTGAAGTTATATTAGATAGAAGATATTGGTACCGCTATACATGTTCAGAATAGATGTTTGTTGATGCCAGAATCCAGCATGACTCCCTAAAAAAATGTGGTATTACAAAAAAACCATCATTGAAATACTTCAATCTTTTTGGAAGTCCCTATTTTATAAAAAATATCTAGTTCCTAGAATGTTTTATGATAAAAATGAAGAAGTTATTTTTAAGGTATATTTACTCAGTTAATAAAATTACAAATTTTGGGAAAAAAATCTTATATAATTTGGTCGACTCATATGTTGTGAAAGTTATTAAAAATAAAAAATCCTTAACAAAAGATTCTAATGATGTTTTGGAGGATAAACAAAATGTTTTCAATGAAATTAAGAGTGATACAAAATAGAATTATCAAGATTTAGAAGAATCATGTTATGAAGAAAGTTTAGTTGGAAGAAAAATATTGAAAATTTCTTCCATATAAAAACATGTCGAGTCTGAAAATGTTATTGCGATTCCTAAGAAACCAGATCAGACTAGAAGGATGTTGATATTAGAAAATCAGACTTCAATTATCTCAAATGTTGAACTAGAATCAGTTTGAGAAGATATTCAATATAGAGAATGGTTAGATTTTATGAAATATGAGTTGGATTAGATTGAGAAAAATGAATTAGGGTAACTTGTTCCAATAAAAAAATAGTAATGGAACAAAGTAAGTTTTCAAAAATATTTAATGAACATAGAGAATTATCAAGGAAAAAAGAAATGTTTGTTTGTAATGGCTATGCAAAGGTGCTAGGTGTTTATTTTGAATAAAATTTTCACTATTTGAACGATTAAAAACTAGTTTCACATTGGACATAAAACGTTTATCAGATGGATGTAAGGTCATCTTTATTAAATAGAGTGATTGGGGGGAAAGTTTTTATTGAAAAAACTTATGTTTTTGCTATTTGATAATGACAAAAAAGGTTTTTTATTGAATAAATACTTGTATGGGTTGAGAAAAGCCCCACGTTCCAGGTATTCAGAACTTGATAGCTATTTGAGATTGTTTTATTTTTCTAAATGAATGTTTGATAGTGACTTGTATGTGATAGAAGTTAACTAAAACACACTAATTATAATTGTGTATGTGGATTACATAATTTTTTTGGGGATGAAGAATATTTTTAATGAATTTCAATAGAAACAAAGAATAATTTTGAAATGTCAATATTGGGAGAATCAGCTTTCTTATTTGGATTACAAGTTCTCAAAAGTATAAGCACGTTTTTGTATCTCAAGAATAGTATTCTAGGTAATCGTTAAAGAATTTTGGGTTGGAAGAATACAAATAAGTTTCTAATCCTATTTTATTATGTCCAAAATTTAAAAAAGGTGAATTCAAGAGAAGGGTGAATTAGAATGAATTTTTAAAGCAGATAGAATGTTTTATTTATCTTTTAGACTCAAGAACTGATATTTTTTATGACGTGAATTTTTATTTTAGATATCAGAGTGAACCAAAAGTATATCATATGTTGAAAAAAAAACGAATTCGTAGATTTTTTAAAGGAACAACATCTCATAGGATTTTATATAAAATAAGTTGTAATATGATCATTCATGGTTGTAATAATACCGATTGGGATGAATATTGTAATGAATTAAAACCAAATTCAAGAGGAAAATTTTTACTGGGTGAATGCTATGTGAGTTGACATAGTAAAAAATAGAGTATAGTAAATTTGATAATAAAAAAATCAAAATATGTTGCAACTACTTAGGATAGTAATCAGATATTGTTGATAAAATTTCATCTAAATTATTTAACTGTAAAAGTTTCCACACCATTGAAGATACTTTTTGATAATAAGAGTGCAATTTATCTTTCTAAAAAATACTTTCCATCATTCCAAATCAAAACACATTGATATAATGTTTTATTTTATTAAATAAAAATTAGCTGGTAGAGATGTTTTTTTGGAATACACCTCAATGATGTGTCAAATGTATAATATATTTACAAAATAAATACCAAAATAAATGTCTATTGATTTGAGGCTGCAAATTCATGTTCAACCTCCACCAATGACTTCCTAATCCTCATTAAGAAAACCCCCAACCATGCTTTTGATTATATTGACAGAGGGTCAGAAAGTAACAAAATTTCACTTTTTAATGTTTTTACTTTTCTTTATTTTATAAATGTATACTTGTGGCTACCATAAAATGGGGGAGATAAAAAGAACGGTGAGTGGACATGATAAAAGAGAGGGGGGGGGATTTATCTATTCATGGATGCAAAAGTTTCCTATCATCGGGGGATGAAATTCCTTAAAAAACATAGCTTTATTTAGTAGTTTCTTGTCATGACACTCTCCTTTGAGAAATCACATTTTTTAATGAAATTTGAAAACACTGATTTGTTTCAAAAATTTGTTGAAAAAAGGTTTGAGTGCCTGTAAAATGGTGAGCTGCAAAAGTTATTAATAAAAGTTGTCAAAAAAATACAAAGTGGGAGATTGAAGAACATTTTTTTTCTTTGTTTTTAAAAGTTTTTTATTTGTTGACAAATAATATTTTGTAATTTTTTTTGAAAAATAGGTGAATGTTGCTGAATGTTCGAACCCAAAAACAAAGGGGAGCCTTTTTTTATTTTTTTGATAAAATTGTTTTCTGGAAGTAGTGTATCCAAATATGAATCACCAAACATAAATGTTGTACAAAAGATAAATTTTGTGATCAAGTGCCTCATATTTTTTAGATCCCTCAACATGATGTTCAATATTCATTAGAAATCTTGTTGGTTAGAAAGTATGAAGTTGTTGAGTGAAGAATTTATAATGTTGCTAAAGGGTTTGATTAAAGATAGTAATGTCCATAATTGTGACATTCTTAAAATTTATAACCTTAGGATAATAATTCTTTTTCAATTTTTGGAGTTATCATAAATCTAGAAAAATTCTCTTGATAAATGTTTTTGAAGAAATGGAGGAATCATAAATAATTTATTAGTTCCATAAATTAAGAAAGAGTCTGTTTTAGATCAAGAAAAACTGGAAAAAGATGTTTTTAGAAGTTTGAATGAGTTATAGATGAATAATTTTAAAGAATTTTAGAGTTAATGAGAGAGTTATCCATTAGAATAGAATCAGATATAGATCTAGTAGATAAGGAACAATCATAGATTCATAAAATTAATGCCTCACACCGATAGCACATTAGATACAAAATAATAGAGTGATTAGAGTTGTTGACACTGATCCATCATATGGATATAAGATATGTGAAAGTAAAGTATTTAAAATAATTGTTTTTTCTTGAGAATGGAGAAATGGAGAGTTCATGTTTCCAATCATATGATCTACTGATATTGTTACATCAGACACATATTGACACCGATGAATCGGATGAGCTGTGAAACTGATAAGTCATTTGCTGACAAGTTCATCATAATTAGAAGTTGTTTGAATCTAAAAAATCATTGATTTTACATTTTTGGATGAAGTCATTGGAAGTTACAAACATGTTTATGAAATATTCCCTTCATTTGGCTGTTCTATCAGATTCAAAAAATTTCATCAGAATTAGTTTCTTTAATAAGGTACAACAGACTAATTTTGAGACAAAAAAATAAGATTCCCTACATCAAATATAATCAGACACACCTAATTGGACTAAATAAAAGTTAGTAAGTTCAATAAGTTTGATTTTCTAGAATACTTGATAAGGTTCAATAAGGTCTCATAAGTGTTGAGAAAATTATAAGTGGTCAAAGTTAAAATTAAATTTTGGTAAATTCATGAGTGGGAGTTTTTTCTATTTTTCCCCCTTAACCATTCTAAGACAATTATAAATAGAATAAAAATATTTTTTTAATTTGAAACCTTTTCACATGGGAAAAAGAGGGTAACTTTAGAGTTTGAGTTAGAGTTACTTTCCAGATAGAGATCTGATAAGAATACTAGAATATTGAAAGTTTTATTTACCACACTAAAAAGATCAGACCGTGGAAGATAAGACTAAGTAGTTGAGGAATGTTTGATAAGTCCAAATTGAGAAAAAGGTTCATTATACTACGTCCATCATACTAACTTTGTTTGACTAATCCAATCTGAACAAGGGATATGAGACCAAGGTCCCAGATATAGTTTTGTGGAGAAAATGTTTTTATGATCATTTTATTTAGTCAATAATTTTTTTTGTAATAAAAAAATTTAAACTGATGAGAGTCAATATAATACTTCCTACTGGGATAGAAAAGGCGTCTAATAGGTGTTTCAAAATATAATACTCACTTATTAATTATATTGAGTTTCCATTGGCCCCTAGTAGTGGCTACAGAAAGGATGTAGGTTCTCACACTGAGGATAAACCCTGTAAATATATGTTCTTTAATTTATTTAATACTTTTTTAGGAATGGGTATTTACTAAAATAAAAAAATGAAATTAACTTTAACAGGTTTCAAGGGTTAAATTTTAAAAAGTATTGAAAATTATAAAAAGTGAACCACTGATTCATCCCCCCATCTCAGTTGTTTTACAATCCTTTGGAACTTTAGTTTTATACCAATGAAATTTCTAGAATGTTTTTTAAATTTTTTATCTATAAATGATGAATTTTCGGTTTTTGTGTTTAATTGAATAGTAAAATATTTTTTAAATTTTTAGATTTTCATTTTGATTATTAACTGGTTTTATAAATTTCTATATTTGAGGGTTGTTTTGATTTAGTTTTTGTTTCTCACCCTTTAGAGTGCACCCCTATCAAGTTATATGGATCATTTCAAGGGATCTAGAGGTGGTTATTCATTAGAAACTCCTATGTATTATCTATGTACAATAAGGTTTATTAGTCCATCTATACTAATTAAGGATCCTTATAATCATACTCTAATGATTCAATATCGGGATTTTATTTAAGAATTTTATAACTTTGAACCTCCTCATTTCCTTCAAAATAAATAGTCTCAAAAAATAGTGATATGGCTGTGGTACATTGAAATGATCAATATAGGGATAGAATAAACTAATCTGATTAAGATCATATTTTAAACCTTTAATCTAGATTGTCTGAACTAGAAATGGTTGAAGTTAATTATTTATACTAATCTACAAAAGGTTCATTAATATAATTATTTTAAAGAATTATTTATCCTTAATTATTTCCCTAAAATTGTGAATGTATTATGGGTAATGGTGTTTTATGGCCTCATGTTAGGAGATAAATCATTTTTAGAAAATGTCTTTCATTTTGTTGATCTAGTTACCTATCTCGATTATATATCCATATATAATTAATTTAAATCTCGATATTTTAAGAGAGGTCTTCGCTCAAATATTTTGTGGTTAGTATATTGGTTGGGCCGTCAAAATAATGAGGATAAATGGAAGTTATCTATTAGAATTGAGTATGAATTGGTTAGATAACTTGAAATGATTGATGTTTCATATATTCAAACAAATACATGTATTCAATTCTAGTAATGGAAATGGGGAGCAATCCAAGTCTAACTGGTCTGGTAGCATCATTAGAAGGTTTTTTAGTTTCTTTACAAAAGTTTCCTCTTTTTTCAAGTCCATGGTGTGTCACTAGTGTGGGATGTCTAGACAGAAAAATTATTCTTGTGAGGAGAAGCCTACAAAATTAAAATATGTGGTAATCCAGTTCATCTACATAGGTTTGTTATTAAATTTGTTCGTAAGATGGGTGGACCCAAATTCGATCCTTTTGAAGACCATCATTTTCAACCTGCTTTATTTGATATTTATTTGGTAACCATTTAAATTATTCCTTATAGTACTTTGTTTTTTATAATTTGTATTTTTCTTTTCATATTATTGATTTGTGGCTATATTTGAATCTTAGTGATTATTTTTTTTGAATTGTTTTTTACTTGATGTATTTTCCTTGGATGATAATGATCTTCTATGCATTGTATTTTTCCATTTTTAATTTTTTGTTTTTACTTGGTTCAATAGAGTGACCTTATGTTTAAGGATTAAGGTTTAATTGAAATCATCAATATTTTAAGAATAACACCATAAGATATCAATCTACAAAAATCTATCCATCTTTGACCTTATGTTTTATTCATTGTTATGTGAAGAGGCTATTGTGTTTTGTTTTGAAAAAATCTGACGATTCTTCCTTGAAAACTCCCACCCGAATGAAAATTATTACTCATTAAAAATGGACTTACTCGGGTACTTATTTTGGGAGGTGAGACGTTCCTGATTCAGGGTTTTTTGTGATTTATGATCATGACATATAGAGTTATTCCAATGACCTAGACTCTAAAAATGATATTTTATTCCTAAATAAATATGTTCTATATTGTATTATATAATTTAATATGCATTCAAGACATAGAGAAATAGAAAAAAAATTATTTCATTAATTATGATTGTTAAATTAGTAAAATAAAAAAAAATAAAATTAAAAAACATTACAATGGAAAGGAATAGATAATATATAAATAATAATGGAATATTTTCAATCATCCTGATATTCTATAATTTTTTCACCATGAATAACTCTATGGAAAAGAAGAAAAAATATAAGTATACTGGTCCACATTTTAGAAAAGTAAAACTTTGAAACATGGTAGGAGGTTTAATGAATGATGTATTATATAATAAATTGTCACTTATAAAAGGTAACTAGATAATTATTATAGTAATGTGACAATTGGAATAGTAATGTCATCGTTAAGAATTGTTTCCTAAACATTGTAAATAATAACCTGACCGTGAGAATAGTAATATAGCCACAAAATAATAAAATGTGATAAGAATAATATTTATCATGAGTAACTTAATAATATATATATATTTTAATACAATAATTTTAAAAAAATATTAGAGACCCAACAAAATTATAGGATTTTAAATAATAAATTGCATTTAAATGTATTCTTTTAAAAACAAAATATTTATATTTTAAAATTAAAATTACATATTCTTGATAATTATTTTGATAAAATGAAATTCATTTTTAGAATAATTATGTCAAAATTTTTTAAGGTTTATTTTTTTGGTCATTTATATAAATACATTAATATTTAAGTGAATAGTATAAATATAATTTTTTCATAATGGAGGTTTTTGAAATTAAACCATTCATAATGAAATATTGACATACTCAATTTTAGAAATTTTTACTCAAATAAAAAAATTATTTAATTATATTAGCGATTCATTTAAATAGAATTATTTTTTTCAAAACCTAATAAGTGTTTTACAATTTCTAATGTCTAATGTATTCTATTAAAATAAAAATTTTACCTTTTTTCAACTTTCCTTTATAATAAAATCCGTAATTCGATTTTTGGAAGACATGAATATAATAAAATTATTTCATTTTATTCAAATATAACTTAAAATTTCATGAATATCACTATTAAAATGTTTAGTATGGAAATTATATTTTATTTAACATTTAATCCTAATACCACCACTCTCCTAAAGTATAAATATCCTCTCTCCCTACCCTTGGAAAACACTTTTATTACACTTATAAAATAAAAATATCTACCAAAACAACCTCTATTAATCCCCTTATAATCCTTAGGGAAATTTTTGAGTCACTTAATTCCAATAATTGAATGATTTATATGTTTTATAAAAGAAGAAACAACAAGATGTGGGGGTATGTTTTCCTTAATTTTTTCTCTCATTTTTCTATTCTTTTCCCCTTTATCTCTATTCCTTTGAAATCCAATTATTTTTAGACTAATTTATTATTATTTTGAAACTATATTAATAACTATAAACTATTTTAATGACTATATTTATTATGCGTTTATATTTCATACTTCTCTATCCCACTCTTATGTTAATGCCAATTTAATGGCCAGTTAACCACCCTTGAGGATGTTGTCAACTCTATACTTATGAAAACCATTCTGGATGATTATAATATATTCTTTATAATATATAAATGTATAAATATATTTATTTATAAAATTAATTAGGTAATATTAATTATGTATAACTATAAATAAAGAAATATCATTTAATCAAAGTAAGACAAGATATTTTATGGAAAATATGATGTCAAAACATTCCACCCTTAATGTTGGGAATTAAGGAGTAGAATAAAATTATTATAATTAATAAAAAGTAAAACAAATTAACATAATTAAATTTTGGTTTCATGTTTTAATAAATGAAATTTCATTATACATAGGGTGAAAAAAAGATGAAATAAACCAGTATTTAATGTACGGGGAATCAGGAACATAACTCATTATTTTGTGTTATCACCTCATTCACATTGTTTTTAGTATGTATATTGCAATAATGACCTGAAAATTTCATTCAATTATTAATTAACTTTTCATTCCTCTTTTATTTATGTTTCATCCCTGTAAAAATGTTTTCTAATCCATATACATAGAATTTTCAAAGAGAATTTAATTTTAAAAACATCATATTTGACTCCTCTTGATTTGTTTCCTCTCAAATAAATAATGGTAATGTTTTATACAAAAATATGATTTCCATTATTAATTTTGGAATTCCAAATGTTACTCATGAAATTATTCTTTACATGACCTTTTTAAAACCATAACTTTCTATGTGATTATTATATGGTTAGGATTGTTATATGTTTCCTTTATATATGGAATACATGATTATAAACAATTTATAATTAAATAGTTGGGATCAGAATTATATATCCCTATAATTAATTGGCTAATGTCATATATATCTTGAGATTATGTGTATTATGTGTGAACATGGTTCTATATTTTTTCACAATTATGTTGTTAAAAATTATGCTGAAATGTTATTCTTGAACATTATGAAAGATTTGATCTGAAATATGGGTTTTATTTGAAAACCATATTATGATTTTTAGTTATTATGAATATGAAAAATTTTATGCCATTATCAAATGTTTCCCACATGATATGATAAAAATACTATTCTTATGATATGACGATGATGATTATTCCCACCCACATACTATTGATTTTTCCCATATTCCTATCATGATATTCCTCCCCTTATTGGGATTTTAACTCACCCATTTCTTATATATATATCCCCAAGAGAATAAATAAACTAAGGTGACCATAAGTTATTCTAAGATGATGAATAATTAAGATTTATGTATTGATTATATTTTTTATGCACAAATTATATATTATCATAATTCTCTGAAGATACTAAAACTTTGGATCATGGATTGTATCACGTATATGTTATTTATCAAGAAAAATGAATTAATAGTAATATATTATAACTTTATTCCACTTGGTTAATATCAAATCATATTTTAGTTATTATGTGAATTAGGATTAGAACGATTCTAATTGAAGAATCTTGGGATAGTTTTTAGTTTTAAGGGAAACATATTGATGTTTTAGTAAAGTATAAGAGTGTTTGAGGTATAATATATAAAATCATTTTATAGATATTACAAATGGATTTTGATCTGACACAAATGTAACAAGAGGTAATAACCCTAAAATTTTTTGACTGGGTGTTAACTCTATCATTTTAGTATGCATGGAAAAGATGCATTACTATACAATTTGTTTGAAACTCTTAGTGGATATGATTCTATTAATTATAAAAACATTATAAACCATTATAAAGGATATATAGATAATATTACTATTTATTTTAATGTTAAAAAAGGATTTAAATATATGATCCTAGAAACATCATTTGATAAAAAGGTTAAACATAATGATTCCATGAGACATAACTTTAGCATTAATTATTGATTGTTAATAAATTATTTATTTAATATTTATTGCCTTATATTTTGTTCAAATCATTTATATTTTATAAAATGTTGGGTACCGGGAGAAACTAGATCAATAACCCATGTGAGTGAAAATTCAATGATTGTATAAACAACATTTCTAATGATATAACAGATGGATTTAAAAACAGCAAAGTGATTCGTACCTAGATTTCTTAGACAATTAACAATAAACTAAACCATGTGGAATAACCAAATTCATTCAAGAAAGAGAAAATAACTTCTCAGTCTTATATATAACATCGATCATTAATGTTTAGTGTGTCATTTGATCAACTTGTAAAGAACAATGAGTTAACTCATAGAAAATATATATTTTATCCCCAATTTTTATGATAAAGATAAGTTGAATATGGACATATATCATTTAGATAGGGAGGAAAATTAATGGTAACCATTGGTGAATAATATGAATATTAAAGATTAAATGGAAGAAATGGAGTGAGGATACTGTAGTGGTGGTAGTTCTGTAGCAGGTACTATAGCAGTGTAGGTACTGTAGCAGTATTGTTCACCGAGGGGACCTTTGGGCCAAAAAATGGGATTTCAAGCCTTGTATTTAGGTCACTTAGCCTTAGGCCTTCAGGCTATGTAATGGTTCATCCTCTACCCAGTCTAAAGAGGTATTTTCTTTAAATAATAAATTGAGGCATCTGCCCCAACCTTTTAAAAAATATGGAGTGAGAATTTAACACGTTTAAGTAAAGGGAAATGAATCTATCTTAAATTATAAGGAAAGTTTTAAAATTATTGAAATATACACCTTTGGTATTGTTATAAATAAATATATATAAAAGATATATATTTTTGGTTTAAAACCAAACCTTAGAAATGACCTAAATATTTAAGAATTTGATATTTATGAATAAGTAGTTCAATGTGATCTCAAAGTAGATATGAGGTTAGGATAATGGTCCCATGGATATGGAGATAATAAGATAAGAATAAAATTTTAAGATGGTGGATAGAATGAAAAATGAGGAAAAAATATTAAACCACCCACATGGTAAAGATATGGGAAGAATCATTATGGGAATTTCCTCAATGTGATGTGGAAATTAGCTAATTGTGAAAGATAAGGAAACCATGATCCTAAATGTCCATGAGATATGAAGAAGTTGTTGAACATGATGGATAAAGTAAAGAACCTCTAAATATACAAACAATAGGTCAATTCTTTAACTATAACAAGAATGGTAACCATGAAATCCATTACACCAAACAATGGGTTTCTGAGGGTAATCAATGTGAGAAACCACCATAATCCGATGATCAAGTGAAATAATATGCCACCGCCACTGTTATGGTTGAACATAGAAATGAAGCTGTGCAAGGTAAAATTCAAAATCATTAAATAAAGGAAAATTTTTGATTTGATTATGGTTCTATGAATTCCTTTATATCCTTCATATTTTCTAGAATTATTTAATCATAACCTTTATAAACTGAATTGGAGATATCCATAAAAACACCAAGTGGTTTGATCATTGTAACACAAGTTTTGGACTCTTCTCTAACTAGTGTATGTGGGGAAATTCTATCAGTGAATCTCATAATGCTCACCTTGGTGTAATTTTATTCTATATTGGTCATAGAATGTCTCTCATTATATAGATCTCACATTAACTATAATGAAAAGTAAATCATATTATATATTATAAAATATCTCATGATCCTATACAAATGAAAATAATATCTTGAATCTATATTAGAAAATCCCTCAAATGTGTGGGTGATGATACCCAGTGAATTATAATATCCTTCCCCAATGGTTGTGTCCAAGGAGGGAACCAACCTTGAGGAAATTCAAAGTTAAATGGAATATACCAATATATTTTCTAAATAGTTTTCTAGACTCTTCTAGATTATGAGTTAGAGTTATCAATAAATATTATACTCTGAGAAAATACTATCTCTAGAATCCCCTATAGGATATCCCCAATAGAACAAGAGGAGGTAAATATGTAGCTACAAAATCATTTATAAAAAGGGTTTGTACTCCCTAGTGTATTACCTTGGGGTGCATTATTGCTCTTGGTCATGAAAAAGGATAGATCAATGTGGATGTGCATTGATTACTGAGATCTCATCAAGAACACCATAAAGAAAAAATATACCATGGGAAGGATTGATGAATTTTTCAACATGATTCAAAGAGGTTTGTAATTCTAAATGGTGTATCATCATTCTTGATAGCATCAAATGAAGGTAAATAAGGACTATATTCATAATACAACCTTTAATACATGATATGGACATTATGAGTTCATAATGATGCAATTTAGACTTACTAATTCCCCTACAATCTTCATTAATTTGATGAATAGAGTCTTTAGATAATACCTTTCAAAATTTGTGGTAGTCATTATTGATGATATTATCATTTACACTAATATAATGGAGGAACTTGTAGATTATATAAGGACTGTGCTAGAAACATTAAGAAATGAGAAAATTTACTCTAAGTTCAGAAAGTGTGACTTTTTGATGTAGATCACATTATTGGGGAATGTGATCACAAGTAAGGGAATTTATATAGATCCTTAAAAAATAATGGTAACTAATGAATGATGTATATCCTCAAGTGTCATGTAAATCCAAATCTTTCTTATATTAGATGGGTAATATATATTATTTTTGATAAATTTATCTCGATTTTAAATCCCAATATGTAATTTAAAATAGAGAGGGGTTAACCATGTCTAGATAGAATAATTCAAGGAAATATTTATAGATCTTAATAAAAGGAAAATAATTCCACATATACTAACACTACCATCATATGGAGTGAGATTTGTTATATACAGTGATGATTTAAATAAATTATTGGTTTGTGTTCTAATGTAGAATGATAAAGTGTTATCTGGTGACTTGTGATAGTTGAAGATAAATAAATATAACTACCCAAAATATAATATGTAGTTCGCAGCTATAATATTGACTTTGAATATTTGTTATCACTACCACTATGGTTAGAAGTGTGATAAATATAAAGATCAAAAGAGTTTAAAATATTAACTCACAAACAATGAGATCAACATGATTCAGTGAAGATGGATTGATATGATCAAGGATAATGATTGATTTATTCACTTCCATCCTAGAAAGTAAACTAAGGTATATAGTGCTCTTATAAGAAAAGAAAATACTACTCTATACATGGTACATATTGAGAAATACCCTATCTTTATGGATACACAAAGGGTGGATATAGAAATAATAACCACAAGGAATTCAACCTACATTTCCCAAAATATTTACCAACTATATATCCAAGAGAAGATCAATGAGAATAAAAGGAATTATTTATTGATTCAAAATAATTTGAAATCAGTAAAATAAGGTAATATTTAAAAATTAAACATCAATGAAGATGGTTTCATGCAGTTTGGAACTAGACATTGTGTTCCTTCATCACCTATGATAACTAAATATCTATTTGATAATATGAATAATTAATATTTAAGAATCCATATTGGGGGTGACAAGATGTACTATGATCTTTGAGAGAACTTCAAGTGGGAAAACATTAATAATGATATTGCTAAGTACACCTAAAAGTTATTGCTACATCAGTAATTTAAATTAGAGCGAACGAAGTCCAAGGGGATGATGCAACCATTCCTATACCCACATGTAAATGGAAGAACATGACCATGAACATTATCATTGGTATCCAAAATACATCCATAGAATGTAATGTGATATGGGTTGTTGTGGAATGACTCACCAATATTTCCAAATTTATCTCTATTATGTAATAGTACCCTCTTAACAAACATGTAAATATATACTTAAAAAAGTGGTTTAGTTACTTGGGGAACTACTTCTGATCATTTCTGATTATGATCCAAGGTTTAAATCCGAAATATGGATATTTCTTCAACATTATCTAAATAATAAATTGATTTTTAGTATGAACTATCATACAAAAAATAATGAACTATATTAAAGGGTAATTTATAATCTCAGAGAAATGCTAAGATCTTTCTTAATGGAATTTAATTGGTGATGGGATCATGTTCTCTCATTATTTGAGTTCTTATACAACAACAACTTCCACTCAGGTATTCAAATGGACCTATATGAAGCTCCATACAGGTAGTGATGTGGAAATCATACATGTTTATTTGAATTTAGTGAAGGAAACATACTTAGAACCAATATTTTAAATGATATTAAATTTAATTTTCAATCCATCCAACAACATAGAAAATACTCTCAGAGTCGGTAAAAGAGTTATGTTGTAAAATGTAGTAGGGACTTATATTTTAAAGGTAGAGACAATTTTTTCCTTCAAATATTACCATTGAAGAGATTAAATTAGTTTTGAAATAATGAAAACCTTATCGTTCGGTACATTATCCTATTTTAAATCCTTGATCAAATTGGTGTAGTGTCATATCTGCTATCCTTAAATCCAAACATGGATCGAGTTCATGATGTCTTCTCTATATCTCTGTAGAGGGTATACATACTCGATCCCTCACATGTACTAAATTTAAAAGTGGTGTAGATGGATCAAGACCTATAATATTAGGACCATTAATTGAAGGAATTGGATCATGGAGACAATGTTTTCCCCAATAGAAAAACTGACCTCGTAAAAGTGTAGTGACATAACCATAAATATGAACAAGAGACATGGGAAGAGGAAAAAATAAAGAGTTCCCGCATCTATTATCATCCATGAATATCAGTTTAAATTTCTAAGAGGATATTTATAATTGGGGGAATAATTTAACAACCTATTTTTTGGTAAAAGATACATGTTTTCTTAATAATTTTGAGTTATATTATATTATATAGGGTAATACACATATATGACATAGAGATATATAAAACACATTATCTCATTAATGAGTATCATTACATTAGTAAAAAACTAAACCCATAATATTTCATAATATTTTAATGGAAAAAAACAATATAAAAACTATAATGGAAAAATTGGAATCATCCTGATCTTTTAGAATCATCATCCCGTGGATAACACTATTGGAAAGAAACAAAATATTTGTAAATCAATCAAAATTTTAAGTAATGAAAATAAAAGAACTTGATAGGAAGCATATTGAATTATTTTTTATGTAATTTATTTGTATTTAGATGAGGTAATATGACTATTAGAATAGTATTGTGACCTTTTGAATAGTAATGTGACCATTTAGAATAGTAACATGGCCATTGGAATAGTAATTTGACCAAAAAATAATAAAATGTTTTATAAATAATATTTTTCATGAGTAATTTTATAAAATATAAATATTTTTATTATATAAAATAAATAACAATCCTAAAAACTCAATGAAATTATAGGAATTTTTATTAAATTTTATTTAAATGTAATTTATAAAAATAAAAAATGATATATTTAAAAAATTAAAGTAAACTATGTTAAAAAATTATTTTGATAAAATTAATATCCATTTTATAATTATCACATCAAAATTGGATGAGGGTTAATTTTTTTTTATAATTTTCATAAATACTTCAATTTATATATGAATAGTAAAAATACACTTTTTTTTGTAACTAGTGTGGTTTAAATCAGACCATTGATGATATAGTAATGTCAAGATAATTCATAGAAATGTTGTATCAACAAAAATAATATTTAATCTGATAAATGAGTCATTTAACTAGAATAAACATGTTTTCCAAACCTAAATTTTAATTCCAAAGTCTAAAGTATTCCATTAAAACAACAATATGTCCTTTTTTCCACATTCCTTTTTAATAAAATAATTAACTCGGTTCTAACAAGGCTTATAAGTCCAAAAATAATTTTATTTCATTAAAATATTCCTATTAATCATAATATTTTCACTCTTACATTTTCACTATGAAAATTATATCTTATTAAACATTAAATCATAAAAACACTACTCTCCTTAAATATAAATAACCCCAATCCATCCCCTTGGATAATCACATAAATTTCTCTTACAAAAAGAAAATATATATTAAATTAACTTATACAAATTCCATTATCATCCTTAGGGGTATTATGAATTCACTAATCTCTAAAAATTCTAGGAGTTTTGTTCCAGAAAAAGGATGCCACACCCAGAAGAGTGTATGTTTTCATTAAAATTTTCACTCATTTTCCTATTATATTACTCATTGTTTATATTCATTTCACACCCAAATAATATAATATAAATTGATTATTATTTGAAAATTATATTAATTATTTGAACCTACTATAATGATTATATTGATGAGATTTTTTATTTTAAACTTCTGTTTCACCCTCTTTGAAAATTTATCATCAACTGTCGGTTAATCGCCGAAAACGATGTTGTCAGATCCCTACTTATCAAAACCAATATGTATTATTTTAATAAATTATTTAAAATAAATAAATGTATAAATATATTTATATATAATATTCTTGAGTTAAGAATAATAACGTATAAAAATAAATAAATCAAGATCATTAAATAAAATAATGATGATATATCTTAAAAAAAATATGATATCAAAACATTTCATCTTTAATGAAGGGATTAAGAAATTTAATCAAATAATTATAAATGATAATCTGTGAAAAAATAAACATAACTGATATCTAGTTTTATTTTTTAATAAACCTATGTTTATTATAATGGATGAGGAAATGTGATAAAATTAATCATTATTCAAGGTAAGGGGAATCTCAAAACTAACTCCTTATTTTGGGAAATAACCACATTCAAATTATTCTCAGTATGGATATTCGTATTATATCTTAATTTTTTTCCACCATTCAATTCTTTTTATTTTTGGGTATATACATGTTTTTACCCTATCAAAAGTTTTCTAAGAAACTTAAAAATATTTTTGAAAGAGACATTATTTTCCAAAACAACGTATTTGACACCCCTTGAGTTGTTTTTTCTACACTTAAGAGTGATGATTTTTATGAAAGAATATGATTTACCTTATTAACTTTGTAACCCCAAAGGTTTTATGAAACCCATACCATTCCATGGGTTTATTTCATGACTCTGATTGATATTTGTTTCCTTTCTATTTGACTTACTTGATTATGATAAATTTTATGAATTCATGGGTGGGCCTGAAATTATATAACCCCCAATGAATTGGGTAATGTGGAATATTTCATGAGATTATGTGTATTATTCTTAAACATTATGATATCCTTTTTCATAATTATGATGTTATGAACTATGCAAATTTGTTATGATTGAACATGATGCTACCTTTATTTACAACTATGTGTCAAATTTGACAAATGTGTTATGATGTTTCCTTATTGTTCGTACGCCTCATTCTATTCCTTTATAAAATATTTCCCTCATGATTATGATTATGATTCTATGATTATGATATGATGATTATTATTATGCTCAACATTTTACCATTGGTCCATGTACCTTATTCTTCCCATGCAATTACTCCCCTAACTTGGATTTTAGATCACTACTTCTTTGTTGTACATCATTAAGTGATTATATATTCTAAAGATAATGTGAGATAATTTACAATTATAAATAAGAAGGATTTAAAAATTGTATATTATATATTATGTAAACATAATTTATGAGACTAATTTTCACAAGGTATTAAACATAAAGAATTTAGATTATATCACTATATTTTTATTTATCTTATAAATTAAGTAATAGTCATGTATAATTTTTTTTGTAGTTCTAGTCACCCTTTAATTATTATTAGAAAATTCTTTTCATGTTTGGATTTATTTGTAAATAATGTCTAGAATCTTCAATGGATGTTCATGTATGAGTGGAATGATGAACTTATCTCACATTTATATTCTATATTAATGATGAAATTTATGATTGATAGTGGTAGTCTTACTTTATATCTATGTTTATTAGTTTATTTAATAATTTCTTTAATGAGTATAAAGGAACCCATTTCCCCTTTTGTTTTTCCTCTTTTTATGATGATTTTTTGAGGTATAAAGTGTAATGGTGGGGACATTTTTCACACACCAACCTTATTTTTCTCTAATATTTTATTCATTTAGTTATTTTAATTATTTTCCCTAATTTATAGTTTTTACCTCTTGAAATTTAATTTTTTTAGTTACATTGGGTGTCACATGGTTAGTATTGACCCTCTGAACCGACCGTGCATAGACCTCTAATTTACTGTAGAGCGCACAATAGTTGCACACTGTTAGTGTTAACTGTGAGACATTAAGCATGTGGTATCAACCATTCAATCAAGTGTAATATTCATAGTTCAAGCATGTTTTGGTAAACCATGCAACCAAACACTGTATTTTACCCATTTTTTCATTAAAAAAATGAACCTTTATAAAAAATCATGTAACCAAATTTAATATACAACCCCATTCATTCTCCCATTAAACTCTTGCGGCCCCAAGAACTATTTTTCTTTAGATCATCTATTCTCAGGGAGATTAACAAAAGGTTCTACATTGTTTTTTCCCTGGTTCATTGAGGTAAATGCCTTCAAGACTCCACCTATTATCTTATCATCACTTATCATATTGCTTTAATTCCCTAGAATTTTTTTTGAAACCCAGGGCTCCAAGAATCATTATTTTTTAAACATGTTTTTCTTTTTTTGGGATTATATTTATCCCCCTTGTTTCCTCTTGATCTATTTACCTGATTTCACACCATGGATTTTTAGGACAATGATCATGAGGTATCATCCACCATTATTAGTATTTTAACTAAATGTTACTTACTATTTTTTGGTCTTTACTTATTATTATAAATTATTTAAAAAACATATCAAGTATACTAAGTACATTTTTCTTAAAAAATTATTTCCCCTATGAATTCATCAATGAAAAAGGGTTTCAACATTTATGTTAAATGTTTTGGTTAGTTTCTGATAACCCATTCACACATGGTGTAACAAACTAATACTTTAGAATTTAGTTTCTTTAAATAATATATTTGATAACTGGTTCTATACGCAACATTGAGCTTAAATAAACCTCAATATATTATCATTTAAATATGAAATTTTTGACCTAGCCATTGGTTTTTTGGGTATGAATTAGAATAACCTTATTATGATATATATATATAATTTATTTACATAATAAAATGAATAACCAATCATAAATTGATTATTAATTGGTTGGAAATGAAGATAAAATCTTTCAAATGTAAAATAAATATTTCCATAAAACTGTTTGTATGTGTGCAATATATTTTAATCATAATAGATAATATTAATCACTACTGATATATGATTATAATTTAATAATTATATTAAAAATACCAATTTAAATAAATCAAAATCATTTAATTATGGTAATTTTTAAAGGAATGAGAATAAAGCCAGTTTATGCTTTAAAATACATTTTCTTCAAAAGTTGTTTTTTTCATTGGGTGAATGAAAAATTTAATTAATTTCTTAAAAATTTAGAAATTATATTTTAAAAATGTAAATAATATTTTAGAAAATCATTTCATAATATCTTAAGAGTATGTTTTTCAAATTTCTTGAAATGATTAATTTTTGAGTAAATAGTGAAAAATATAGATGTTTGCAAAAAGTATCTTTTTTTATTTAAATCAATAAATTTAAAACTTGAATTATATTTTTGGTAATATTTTAAATTAAAATAAGATCCCATTTATTAAATATAAGCTAATTAATAACATAGTAATCAATATTATATTTGAATTTTGTAAATGATCACCATTGTGCTTAAAACACATTTGTCCAACAAAAAATTTCCTTACAGTTTGTGAACTTTTGTTTAAATTGATTTATTTCACTTATAAAAAGTGATTCTTATAAAAAGGATTTAAAATTTTGAATCGTCATGTAAATTTTCTAATAATTTCAATTTTATATATGGTCACAAAAATAAGTAACTGAGTTAAAAAACGAGTTATCACGGTAAGGGTAAATTAATGTAAAAATTGAAATTAAGTAGGAATGTTGAAAATTACGACAAAAAATATAACTTATTTTTGTTAATTATATTGTGTTTACTTATAATCCTTACTACACTATTTTTTTGGATTTCTTTTAAATCATGGTTGGCATTCAAGTAATGAAACTGTTATATTTAATAATTATCATTTTATCTAATTTTATATCTTAAAAATTTTGTCATTATTAGGATAAGTTTAAATATAATTTTTTTATAAAAAAATATTACCATAATGATTTATAATATTTTAATTTAATTCTTAATAATATATTTTAAAATTTTAAATATTTTAAAATTATTTAAAATTCTTTTGAAGCTTAGATAAAATTCTTGTTCAAGCATAGGAAAAAATAAATAAATGGTTTTAAAAATATTAAAGATTATATCATTTAGATGAAATATGGCATTAAATGAAATTTATTGATACTTTATAAGGATGTGTATTGATTTATATTTTTTTAATTCTAATTAAATTGTTATCTACATGTATTTAATGTCAAATTTTTTGAATAGTCCCAAAAAGGTCTTTAAATTGTATTTTTTGTTTAAAAATTAGTTTTATATATATGAAAAATCATAAAAAAGATTTAATGACTCTATTGTATGAGATATTTTATAGAATATCATTAAATTTAAAATTATTTTTTCATATTTAATCTTCACAATTACATTGATATCCCATACAAATTGATTTTTTACAACTCTTTTAATTAAATAGGGTTAATGAGGGGGTTAAACCAAATGATATTGTTAAATATTACACCCAAACCTTTATAAAATTGACTGTTTGATTCTATTTAAACATTTTCATCTTAATATTAAAATCTATTTCACTTTGAATCCATTCTAAAAGATCTAGACACTTATTGTATATTAATATTTCATTTATTCACAAGATTTCCACCCACCTCACTTGTAAAAGAGAATCTCACCTAATATCTTCCTAACACCTATTTATCCATTTATCTGGAAATGTACTATCCCAAAAAATTCACCAACATTGCTCCCCATGTCCTATAGCTTCTTTTCTCAACAAAATAACATCCTACGAAGGCTTAATGTGTTAACCATAAGAGGTTTTCTAAAGAGGAGTTATAATTTTTAACTAACTTCATCATTTTTATTTCTTAATATAACACCATTAAATATTATTTAACCTTGATTAAATAATAAAATTAGTTTCTTATAATTAATTAATTTTTTTAATGATTATGTTACTGACGGTTTTCATCTCTATTTCTATTATATGAAAAAAACATCACTCGTGTGAATGTGTGGACAACGAACTCCCCGAAGCGATGTGTTTCATTCGCCATGATTTCCTCTCATGGATGGTTGTAAGGAAATTATTAATGAATATATAATATTTTTATGAAATTTTTATGATTCTGGAAAAAATATTACATACTTACTAATCCTTTTAGTCTTATGGAAAATGATAACGTCTCTCTTGCGTACGTATGGAATACCACCTCCATGAAGTGATTGTATTAATTTTTCAATAACAACACACATGGTTGGTCATAAGGATGAGAATAATGAATAAATATATAACATTAATAACATAATTATTATTTTATAAATGAAATATATTATATAATATTTTCTTTTCCATCTAGTAGATAAATGGATGCGTCGATCATGATTACATGTGGACTACTACCTTCATGATATAAAGTATTTCATTTTTCATGTCCACCATACATTTAAGGTTATAGAAATATATTTAAATTATAAAAATAACAATTTTTTCATGATTAATATTATTTATATGATATAACAATGATCCATTGGACCTTATTTATCCCACCAAAGTTATTTTGTACTTATTTTCCGAACATCCTCAAAATGTACAACATGAAATTAAACATTTTAGTAACTAAATAAAAATAAAAATAAATGAAACAAATGAAATAATGGGAATAATGATAATGAAATTAACATGAAAATTTTTTATATGAAATTATAAAACTAATATATATTTTTTGCTCAGGAGTGTAAGAATATGAACAAAATGAGTCGGGACATGAGGTAAGGGTCATTATTTTTTAAATATTTATTTAAAGTTTTTATTATAACTAATTTTATTCTATATATATATATATTCTTTTATATTTTTTCCTGAATTTTCTTATTTAATATTCAATAGTTGATAAATGTAGTTTTCTAAGATTTTTTACATTCTATAAAATGTATTAAAATTAAACATTTTCAACATTTTCTGTAATAGTTGTTTCATATTTTATTTTCCAAATTTTTAAAAGAATCATTATTTTAAAAATTATCTAATGAATATATTTTCTCACTATCACCATTGTTATTTTTTTCGAATATTCCTTTAAAAAATTCCATATATATTTTCAAGGGATTTTTTTTCAATATTCTATAAATTTTTAGTTTGAAAAAGTTTTTTTTTGGGAAATAGAAATTTCATCTCATTTTTATAAGATAAATAAAACTGTTATTGATTGTGGGATTTGATATTAGTTCAAACTAGTTTTATGTTTAAATTAAAATCAATATGTGTTTCACTTATGTTGTGGTTATTGGAAATATATATCAATAACTCATCAGCCATAAATAGCTCTGATTATAGGTGATCCTAATATAGCCCTCCAATGAATTGGGTAAACTGATGAAGTTTATCAATGATAGGCTAGTCCTAGGAGACATGATAATTATCTAGTTAGGTGATTCCATTATATAGGAAATTTTAAGGATAATAT
Organism: Viscum album; assembly: GCA_963277665.1. Classification (NCBI taxonomy): domain Eukaryota; kingdom Viridiplantae; phylum Streptophyta; class Magnoliopsida; order Santalales; family Viscaceae; genus Viscum; species Viscum album. The sequence goes on from OY728123.1 coordinate 823,652,837, forward strand.
ACCAGGTTAAATTAATGGGCCATTATTGAATTTTAGGGGTTTTAATGTGATTTGTTTGATTTAATAGGTTAAGAAAATCAAATATTGGTTTATAGAAGTTTTCTGATATTCTAATGGTTAATGGTTTGTTTTCACAGGTTCTTATACTTTACTATGTAAATTTTATAACAATTAATTTTCTATTTTTCTTGGTTAAATTTTTTTTTATGAAAAATTTGGAATATAAGTGTATTTAATTAATAAGTAAATTGTTATTTTGAACCCAAAATTTTATTATGTAAATGGTCAAAATTTCTTATGGATTTTCCAGGATTAAGAATTAAATTTTATTGGAAGTGTCCACTTATTTTTCTAAGTGTTTTATATATATGTGTGTTTTTATTAATTCTCTAAAACTATAAAGTATAAATATCCTTGAAATGTAATAAAGTTATACACTTTTCATAATTCATGTAATTATGGTTTGTTTAGGTTACATGGAATTATAGTGGGTATAAAAAGAAAAGTTTTTATGCCATTAGATATTATGATGATTTATATGAGGATATTTTATGAGTTTTATGTTCCATAATGGGATATTAAGTCCAAGGATGATCATAAGTTTTAGGGAATTTATGCACTTTTGACCTTTAATGTGATAGAAGTACCTCAAAGACATTTAGTGTTAATAATATATTTCATGTTGAGGTAATTTTATTTAATTATGATAAATGATAATTACCTTTCGTGAACATATTTTTAATCATATTGATAACCATGTGATTAAAAATTATTTCGGTTATTAAGTGATTAATATTGTTCTTGAAGATCTTTAATAATAAAATTGGTTTTGAATTCACGCAAGCCTATTCTTAAATTTTTTAGTAGAAAATATAGAAAGTGGCATAACATGGGGGTTTAAAAGATATATAATTAAAAATAACATGCACATTTGAATCAACAAGATGTGAAAAAAAATCCAGAGTAACCAAAGACCATATCGATCTAGCCTCTAAAGTTTCTCTTTTGGACATATAATCAGCAGCCTGTTTGGCCTCCTTATAAGAATAAGTGACATCTGGACGAAGTTTCACAATAATTTGAATAAATTCTATATGTTAGGGAATCATTCTCTATATACCATTCCTGGATCAATTTTTCTAAAGTATTCACTTTACTAGTAAAGCTATATTACACCAAAAGGTGCCTCCACCCATGATGGAAAATATACTCTATTACTTTAATCGTCACCCCCAATTTAGCTTCAATGGAACATAATTTAATTAGGTAATGAAAAAAATCATTTAGTGAAGCCTAAATCAGTGTGGAAGACATTACCACATCTTCAGGGTCCAGGAAAAATTGAATTCGCCCCATCCACCTTCACATTAAACTATAATTAGATTGGTGAAATCTATCTAATGGACCTTAGTATAAGAGGATTGTTGATCCTTCCAGCGGTGCCAAATGTTTTAAAAATAACATAATTAGATAAATCATTTTTCATGGAACCTATTTGTATTTTGGAAGAATCCATGGATTCATGGTATAAGAGATTCATTACTTCATTAAAATATGTCATATTTTTATGAAATTCAATGCCATTTCTATCACTATAGATATATAGAATGGTAGTAACACTATTGTGATCAAAATTCATTGATATTTTTCATCATATATTAAGATATTACCATTTTCAGCTTGATTCTAAATGGAACATGAATATGCTCCCAGAATCTGCATGGAAATCTATAAGAAATGAAAATATGATTGAATAATTCCTTATCATATATGAAAATGTCGTATGTAGAATCAATATGAAGTCCTGCTTTCTATAACAAGATTTTTACAAGTAATCAACACTTCCCAATCCTCTAAAGAAGTAGAATACTTGACAGAGATATTAAGAACCATCTGAGAATATTTATCCATAAGGGTTTTGTATTTCTACATTCCCAAATATACATATATTAATCACTAGAGGTGAATTTTCCAATGATGTTTGGAATCCAGATCAGAATATCTATATCAATATAAAAATATCTTTTGATTTCAATCATGATAAAAGGATAAATATAACCGTACAAATCACCATTATAAATAATATAAATAATGGAACAATGCTTCCTTGAAAAAGGTATAGTCATGTCTTCACTTGTAGTCATGTCTATCCATGATTTACTACATATATTAACAATGTGCTAATTTCCAACCAACCACTTCGAGCAATTCATTAGATAATGGAGTATCTATTCTATAATGTTGATATGACTATGTTGGAGTGAAATTATGAAGAGGTATCACTGCAAGTCGATAAAATCTTTGTGAATTTACTGAGAAGCGATTCATTGAAAAATTTAATATCTTTAATTCATACTCCCCTCATATCAATAGGTTTAACACATTCCTTTAAATACATATTAATAATATTTCTGTCATATATGGATACAGTCCAGATGAAATTATTGATAAAATCTAGAATATATTTAATATGAGTTTTTTGGAAAAATGTAAATGGAGAAAGCCTAACAAACGTTGAGGTTATCACGGAGTTTACAAGAAAAATTATCCCCACTCGAGGCATGGTTTTCCCCAACAAGGTGGCCATCTAGGTAATGATTTTGATTAATTGTTTCAAAGTTAACATCATTTAATTTAACCTAGAAAACGGTAACCCCAATATAGTTGAAAGGAAGACACCCTTTATTCACTCTAAGTGTTTAAGAATCCCTTTTCTTTTTAGTGAAAAGAATTCCATTACTAAACATCACAATGGACTTATTTAACTTATTACGAGTCCAAAAATTTCTTTAGAATGAGAAAAAATAATCTGAATGTAAGAAACTATTATTTTGTTAGATTGACCAAAAACAAGAATATCGTCAACATTAATAATGTGTGAAGGGGTAACATGATCCATACCATTATTTAATTTTCTATATAATCCAGACTTCATAAGATCATTAATGAAAAAAAACCATGATAATCTTCATCCACGACAAATAGAAGTCTGGAAATAAAATCCCCTTACCTGACTCCCTTAGAGCACTGGGAAAACCTAGAGTCGACCCATTAATATTGAAAATCCTAAAAATTTTGAGAATTATATTGACAAAGTTGATGAAATAATTAGGAATAAAATTCATTATGAGAATTGAAAAAATAAAGCACCATTGTATAATATCAAAGGCCATATAAATGTAAATTTTGAGAGAAAAGCTCTTATTTTTAGCTTTTTATTCGTAATACTAACACATTCAGAAGAAGTGAGAAGAAAATTTTGAATGATCCTTCTAGGTAAAAATCAATTTTTTTTGATGTTATCAAGAATTTGAAAATATTACCCAAGTTTGAGACAATGAGTTTACTAATAATTTTTGGAACCCTATTCCTAGTGGAAACTAGACTAACATCCTGGATATCCATAGCATAATCTATTTTTCGAATTAGATAAATAATTATGGAAAGGAAACCATAAAGAATAGATGCATGATTATAGAACTCTATTACAACATTGACAAACTATTGATGAAAAATTTCCCAATTGAACATATACAATGTGTTAGTAAACCCATCTAGTCCATCCATACTATCAATGGTAAAGGAAAACAGGCCTGCCATTATTTCCCTCTTCTAAGGAGCTTCAATTGAAATCTTTTTTTGATAAGTTTAAATACTGGGTGAAATATTATAAAGCATTACTTTTGTATAAAATTATCATTTTTTTGAGTATAAGGTTTCAAATTATGTGTCCAGAGCATTATAAATCTCAATCTCTGAGCTTAATAGAGACCCAATAATTTAAAGGGCAGTGACCCCTCCCCAGATCTTCTTCACTCTCTAAAAGCAATCAAATAATTAGTATTTTATATCTCCATATTATAACCATATGATGTTTTAGTTACTACAATTTAATAATTCCTTGAGAGAAATAATGTTATCAAGATTAGAGGGAGTTTGGATATCATCTATGCAAAGGTTATACTAATTCAGAATTTCATTTCGACATTATAGGTGGTGCTGTTCAAAAACTCTAATATTATTTTCCATATTGGAAAAGGAGACCTTTCTCCATTACCTAATCATATTTTGTATATTCTTAAGCTCGTTGGACAAAATATTTAGTGGGATACCAAAGGAATCAATTGTCCTTGAATTCAGGATAAATACCTTATATCCACGAATGATAACACCAGAGTTGTTTAACATAAAGGGAAGGAGGGATGACCAGAATTTTCTAATAAAAATAGACTCCAAAATTGGGTTGTGATTTGAATTACACTTAGGAATGATGAGACCATAAACATTAATTTCATCATTTCCCTCATCAACATGGATAGGAAATACGCCCAATTTACTTGATTCCCTCCCATTGAGTGCATACCTACTCTATGTGTAATCTTATCCTATAATGGGGACTTCAACCAGATTACAAATATCTATACAAGAATAAAATTAGAAGCTACTGTCCTGTTGAAGTGAGCACCAGGTTTTTCATCCGGTCTTCAAATAGTGTTAAAATCACCCAAAATCACCCAAATGTAGAGAATATATTCATATATCACCTCTAGGTCTCTCTATAGGTCTCTTATTTTAAGATACAAATTAGAGGCATGGACAAAATATTTGAAAATAATAGTTCCTTTAATTCCATTACCAGTATATATATCTTGTTTGTCTTTAGTACAAGAGTGAAGGTAAATAGTGCTATTCTTTAGAAACCATAGATTTTCAAACTCAATTTCATTTGATTTCTATGAGATAAATGAGTATCCCTGTGAGGACCACTTGAAATAATTCCATTTTAAAACATCCTTTTTTGGTTTAGTAAAACCAATCATCATATGATTATTGTTCAAAATCAAGTGTCTTAGGGCTATGATCGTGGGATAATTCATAAGCCCTTGATCTTTCCAACAGAGTATCTTCATCTATTAAGAGATATTTTCCTCTAGTTTGAGGCCCTACCTTCTATGGTAAATACACTCTATTTTTCTTCCCTCTCCCTTTTCTTATTCTCTTATCGATCATGATATGCACGCATTCATCAATCTTCTCAAGGGGATCATAGGAGGAATCTATGTTAGGTTATACCTGACTATCATCAACCCATAATCTTCCGATAATAGGAGTGAATGTTTCGGGAGATTGATCAATTAACATAGATATGTTCTCAATAATCATCCTCTTGGAATATTTTCTTTGGGGAAATTGAGAAAAAAATCTTCCTTCTCATATAGATGGTCCAGTTTCTCAATCTAATATCTAATAGTAATGATATAATTTTCTCTAATAATTATATATAAATATTATTAGGTGTCTTTAACAAATTATGTGTCCATATGAGAAGAGACAAAAACCTCTTTAGATTACATTCCTAACATGTTTAGATAATCCTTGAAAGTAGATGAATCCCACTAAGGAGGTGCCAAAGTCTCACCTTCCACATGTCCATCCATCTCATCACCTCTAGCATGAAAATCCCTCTCATGATTATATTTAATTTATAAGACCAAAACAGTTGATCCCATCCCAAGGGAAGCACACACAGAAGTTGAGTGAAAAGAAGCATGATGATGCTCTGTTGGAGCCTATTGTCCACAATTAACATAACTAGAATAGGAACAACCGCATCATCTAAAGAAGTTAGATTCTTTTAGAATGATTCCTGTAAGACACAAATTGAAGTAAAAAAAACATTATCATGAAGCTGATACTTTATTGAAAGATGACCAGGTTCAAAAGTCAACAAGTATTTAATAATATGATCATGGCCTTTATCATTGTAAAATTCTTGTGTTATAAGGACATCATCATCCTTAAGTGGATTCATATATAGTTAAATAGGAGTGACATAATCAATGTTATTAAAATATACATGATGCTACAGAGAACCGACCTCCTTACCATTACCTAAAACCTTTAACATATGTGTGTGAAGATTAGAAACATCTTCCTACATGTTGTAGAAAGAAGTCATGTCGACCAAATATAGGGGTGGTAACTTGACGATGATGAAGGGTTTTAGCAGCTTCTCCAACCACAAAAATTCTATCATGTGTGAAAGATTCATTATCTAATAAATGACTCTCCGCAATAGGGGATATAAAATATCTTCTATAAGCCTATGGAAGTTGGGAGGATCCCTCATCCACTTTTTCAAATGGAGGGTCGTTCAAAAGGATAGGACCTCTAGGGATAATGGAGTTGGAATGAGGTAGTTCCTTCACCTTACCTTCTTCAATGTCCCTTCTAGATGATGGGTCATCATGTCTCCTAATGTTGTACATACTACAAAATTTGGACCTGTTGCATTCAAGAATGATATGACTATTGAAATTGTAGTCTCTACAAAATTTTGGTTTCCTTTCATATAGAATCTCCAATTTAATACTATCATCGCTTATGGAGAGGACCACATCCTCAACTAATGTGGAAACCATATAAAATTTAACAAATAATCTTGAAAAATTTCAAAAACATGGATTATCAATTTGACTACCAAGTCGAATCATATTTAAAAATAATAAAGCTACATCCCAGAGGATTTTAGGATTCTATTACAACCAATTAAAAAAAAATATGAATCCATACATATGTGTGAGTATTTATTACATCGAAGGGGTAAAATTTTAAATCCAATTTATCAATTCATATAATTAAAGGCCTTGGTGGAATGGATCCAATGATCCATGAATTCGGCTTATTATCATTAGGGGTGAGGATAGTGCATTAATATCCCATTCCCATGGAATTTATCCAATAGTACTCAAAGACCCATACTGTATAAATTCTATTGACAAGATAATTATATATTTACACTTTTCACTATTTAGAATCAAGATATGCATGATGATGGAGTGTTTATAGAGATTGATCCTTTTCTAAATTGCCTTTTTATTGGATGAAATATACATTACTCAACCCTTCTTAATGATTATTCCCAAAGGAGTTCCAAAATCATATAAAGAAAATTTCACTAGAAGTTTAACAACCTATATAATATTCTTCTTCAGTACATATGGTTCCAAGGTCATAAAACTCATCATAGTTATTTTTAGGGTGCATAAATATGGAATAATTCTTCATTCCCAATAAGGTCAGCATGAATTATATCTAGATCTTCATTATTACACTTTTAAGAATCCTTAGTTCCAACCAATATATGAGATCTATGATCATAATAAGTTCCTCTTTATCTAAAATAAATAATTTTATTGTATGGGAAAAATTATATAATTAATGTAAACAAATATTATTTACTAAGATGAGATTTTATTTGAGAAAATATGTTTGAAATATCTATTATAATTATATATAATTTTATTATGAAAAAATTATCCAATTTTGGAGATTATATTATTAGGGTATATAATTTTTTTTGGAATTTGTGAGTGATTGATGTTATTTGGACATAAATTTCATACTGATCTCAGAACAATATGTGACCAAATATTTCACATTTATGGGTTTTGAATTTGAATTCATATTTCAAAGATCTTTAAGGTTATTTATTTGGGGAATGATTAAAATTGAACTTTGAAAATTATTGTGGATTATTTTGATATTAATGTGTTATTTATTTATATAAAAGTTTATTCATATTTTATATTTCTCTTTCCCAAATTTACCCTATTTTTGAAGCGGTCTCTTATAGGAGAAAAGCTTTCACTAACCTTCAGGGGCCTAAAAATAACCCATGAACACACATTATATTCATTGATTTGAATATAAAGTAGGAAATTTTGTGGTTGAATTTATGGAGGTTATTTGAACATTAATATACCACTTTAAATTCAATTAATGAGAATGCATATATCCTATGTTTTTATTAAGGGTGGATTGGATGAATTTATTTCTGGAATATTTTAATTTTATTAACTCAAGAAGAACTCATTCAATGAAAATAAAGCTACACTAATCACATACCATTTTCACACAAAATGTTTCAAATTATCATCACCTATTACCTAATAGGATCAGTTTTATGATAACTAAAAGTTAAATTATCATATAAACTCTTGAAATGTGAAGCGATGAAATTAAATAAAGAAGAGAACGAGATAAAATAATTTGATGAAAATATCAAATAAAAGAAATTATTAAACATTAAGAGATCATGAAATAAAATCAAATAAATCCCCATAAAACAATATTATATCAAACCATAATAGGTTTATCCTTTCAATGATGTGATGATATCAAAGGAAGACAACAGTTGAAAAATGGAAGTAGAATTTAAGATGTAAAAACATTAAAATAACGACCACTCCACCGTTATGAGAAGAATTTCACAAAAATTGGTGTGAATAGAAACAATAATTGAGGAAATGATAGAAATATAATATAATAAGAATATAATAATAGAATAAAAATATTATTTATTAAGAAACTATAGTGAATTAGAACAACTTACATATAAAATAAAAATATTACAAAGACAAAGTGGATTCATAACTTTAAAATGAAAACATACAAAACATCCCGCTAAATCCATTAACAAAATTAACATAAATAGGAATTTTTGATGCCTTGGGTCTATCCCTTAGTATACCAATTTTTCCCAGTTGATTATGGTAGTCTTATGTTACTGTAATGTTTTTGGAATGTGGACTTTTCCACCATTTACCCAAAATGGGGGTCAAGTAAAATTCCTCAAACAGATGTGAAAAAAGAGATTTTATATTGAGGAACATTTGTGGGAAATATAATAATAAATTAAATATAATGTTTTCCTCTAACACATTTGAAAAACTCATCCCATTTTTCCATGTATATGAGGAGTTATGATAAAAAAGGTGAGATATTAATCTAGGATACCATCTACTAATTAGGTCTCCAAGATCATCGCTTAATCCTATAAATTATCTCTATAAATAGTTTAATGAAATACTAAACAAGATATAATCTATCCAAATATAAAATTTCAGATTTAATGAGACTTGATATTGGATGATACTATTTTTTAGTGGGCAGTTTTCCAGTTAACATTGCTCATATTTTTGTGGATTCATTTCCAACTTTGGTTACCATCCCAAATGAATCTTTATTTTCTCTAGAAGGATATGATTTTCCTCATAAAATTTTAGAAATGAAAATGTAATTTAAAATTTAAATCAAGACCAGTGGGTGTTTTATATGTCAGGGAAAAAATATACTGTGTACTTGTTTATTTGAGAAGGAAATACAAACATGAAAATGAAATAAGTTAAAATTTTAAAATTAACTAGTGCCAGAGTTAATTAAAATTAAATAACATGAATATTATAATATAAATATATAATATTAGTCCATTTTAGTGGCTCATAACACCCCCAACAAGATTTTTTATAGTTCTGAGAAACAATTATCTCAAATATATGAAATTTGAATTCATTTTTCCGAAAACATTTTAACGTATAACTCTTACCATTTAAACCTCAACAAAAAATAATTAAACCTATAAAAATAATTTAAAATAAGCTGTAAAAATATAACATCCTAATCCCAAGAATATTTATTTTTTTAAATTTATCTTCATATTTCAAAAAGCATCAATTATGCATAATGATTTGTTGTGAATCAAAATAGACATGGGGGTTAATTCTTATTCTATGGAAAAATATAGATGTTCTTGGTGGAATTAAATTTTAATATTAAGTTGAGTATTTACTTTTCAATTTAATTTTTTAAATTGAAAATTTTCCATGATAATTGAAATCGCACTCAATCGATTCATCCCCTATTGTAAGTCTTTGTTGAGGAATCCTGAGTTCTAAGACCTTATGGCACCATGTATAGCTAATATACTAAGACATCAGATCAAGTTAACTAAATAAAAAAAATAAAAAAATCCCAAATAGAGATAGAATTTCCAACTCTGGTATGGAAAACCATAGTTCACATTCACCAAATGCTTAAAACTATGCATTAGGTAAATATATTATACTAAGGAAAAATTATTATTACTATTATTATTATTAATTTTTTTGAATTATTTTGGTTTTTTAAATACTGAAGTTAAAATGAAAATTACCACCAAACCAATGATGTTTATTGATGGAACTCAAGAACTCAAACTCTTACCCCACAATGCAAAGGATATTAACAGTGATATTTTGATTAAATATGATGGAAATGTTAGTGGTTTAAAACCACATCAATAAACTACGCATTCTAAAATCTCTTCTTGTGAATATAAAATTAAATTAAAATAAAAATCAAGGCATGAAAAATATATTTGATATTTAGTTTTAACGTATGAAATGTACACTTCCTCTTGAAAGTATAAAAAATATTATTTTCTGTTGATATGAATTTATTTCATTTCATTTTATTTTTATATAATAATTTTTTTCCTTTTATTGAAAACTTTTTCATATTTCACCCCCAACTAAGAAATACACTACCATCAGTACTAAGAAAAATTAAAAAATTTAGAAAGGAATAGAGAAGAGTGGATGATTTATAAAATAAAAGTTGGAAAGGATTTATATAATATTGTCACCTGCTAGTATACTGATGATGTTTTCACAACCACAAACCAATCCTTTGATTTCTATTCCACTCTTCGACTCCCATAGTGGATGGTTGAATTGGTTGAAATTTATTTATATAGGTGATTTCCATGAGAAGGATCAAACTTCTACAACCCCTTCGTATCCCACACAAGCCTAATTAGAAACCATGTAATCCTAGAGAGTTTCCCTTATTTAAAAACAAACCAAAAAAAGAAAGGAAAAAATGAATCTTTTTATTTTAGTATACTAAAGATTGATATAAGGAAGAAGTTATAATAACAATAATAATAATAATTAACAAAAAAATAACACACACACACAAATACTATTAAGTATATGTATATATGTAATAGAATATGGAATCACTAGGGGCCATCTAATACTTGAATATCACTCACCTATCTCCCATCGATCATGGGTTCTTGCAATGTGGACTTTCCAGATGTGACGGGGGTTTCCCCATGACCTATGATGTGACCATTTTCTTTTTTATTTATTTACATATATATATATATACATAAGTATAAATATATATAAATTGTGGAAGATAGTGGTAGTTTAATCCATGGGTCGGTGGAAGTCCTGCCCCACCCTCTCCAAAAGGTTATGGGTTCAAGTCCTATTAGGGGGTTTTCCACATTTGAACATGGATTTCCATATTGTACACATATATTTATATATAAATATTTTTTTTTTCATTTTTTAATTTTATATATAATAAATAAGGAAGAGGAATTAGTACCCCCAATAGGTTAGTAGTTGGAATGTACGACTCTCTCCCAAAGGTTATGGGTTGGAGTCCCTCCTTGCCCACCTTTGAAATGCAAGGTATAACTTTTGTGAATAAATCAATATATATATATATATATATATATTTAATTTCTTATTATTAATTTATCTTCCCCACTTTAAAAAAAATAAAAAATAATTAAAAACACAAAATATAAAATATATATTACATGGAAGAACACAGAATTGAAATGAAAAAATTAACAAGATAAAAAAGATAATAAAAGATAATATATAAATATATTTTAATTTTTTAACAAACAAAATAAAAATTAATAAAATAGAAAAAATATTAAATTCATGGTGATGTTGGGTTACCCCATAAAAATCTCTTAGTTTAATTTCATTAGCACCACTTGGTCCCCCCAATTAATCATATACAATATTTCAACATATCAACAATTTTCTATTTCAATAATATCATTATATTATCATGGATTCTCCAATTGATTTGGGAAAATGGTTTATAATAGGTTTCAAGAACAATACTATGTATCTTGATGAGTGGTATAATACTAGAAATATTAAATACGATCCATCTAATTTATTTCTTATAATTACACATGAAATCTAGAAGAATTTTCTCTTGTTGGACTTTGATAGAAGAAGATATAAAAATAAGGAAGTTATGATTTCTTATAAATAACTCAAACCTATGTGAGGTAGGTGGGACTTTGAATTCGATCATAGGAGGGTTAACACTTTTAGAAGAAAGTTGGGACTTTGGTTCAAAAATAATTTCATTTTCCAAAATTTTAGAAATAATTGGTTCATTCAGAACATATGTTTCATCCACCAAATTGGGTAGCTCAGTGCTGGGAATGAGTATGGAATCAAACATTGTGATTTCTCCAAAGGTTCTATTGAGTAGTGATATTTAAAAATCTATATTGGATCCATCTAAAAGTGAATCAATCCCTAGATATTAGTTTCTATATTACGAATACAAAAAATTGATTTCTATTTGGCTTTTAAATTCATAATAAATTAATTGACCATATTTAGTTTCATTTTTAACACTACACATCCATTTTACCTCATTATCATCCTCATCGTCACAAAATTAAGATCATGGGTTTTAGATTTTAAGATGAAGGATCATATTTCTAAATGTCATTTTCATGTTCGCATTCATAACTCGGATTGATGAATTGATTATTGCTAAGAAGGGATGACCAAATATGATATGATTTCCCCTAGAACCTAATCATGTTTTATTTTAAATAAAAAGTATGTCAATAGGGTAAGTGAAATTTAGAAATTCCACCAAAAAATAATTTAAAATCCCCTTAGGAATTCTTACACTATGATTAACAAGTTAATGAGTGAAAGCATTTGTATGGAGTTCTTTGACCACTAACAGATAAGACAATTCTTGTTGAGGGAGGTTTTTACTGTATTATATATCAGAATGGTCTTTGAAAAATTTTAGTCCAAAAAATAAATATTGATGTAGGGACAAAAAAGTTCTTTCAATATCAGATGAATCCTTCCATGAATGGTGGTACTCAAATTAGTAGTCCAAATAACTTGTTTTTATGTAAAAATTTTCATTTAAAAGTGTATAAGACATTAAAGTTATTTGAGTATATAGTTATGGTTTTTATTTCATTAAGAAGTTGCATCTACAACATAACCTAAGTGCTGATTTCCTTTAATTATTCATTTTCTTAAAGTTTATATTTTTCTCACCTATATTGAGGGAATAGATCACATTGATGTATTATTTTATTTTTTGTGGGTTGCATCACATGATCATTAGAGTTTTCTATTCACATTTTTCTATTCATCATTTTCAAGAGTTTTTTAGGCTTCATATTGTTTTTTTATTGTTTTTTAGGTTTATCAATTAATATTTAACTTCTTAATAAGTTCATCACTTTGAGTTATTCAAGAGATGACCATGTGTAGCTAGATTATACCCTCATGGTTGGAAGAGGAAAAAATTGAGTAGGCATGGGTTCCTTTGCAGTTTTTGTTTATTTTATTTCATGTTTAAGTGATTTTAATTCTGAGTTAATTTTTTCCAATTTATTGGACAATTGTTCAAGGATTGAGAGAGGGACATATTGGGTAAGAGATTGTGTTGGTCTATTTTTCCTAGGTAGAAAATTTAGATATCTTATGGGTTATAGGATATGTTGTTGGAATTGTACTATTTTATGTTAGTATTGTACCAATTGGGATTGACACTTGTTTTTTGTTTGTAAATTTTGTTAATGGTATGGGATGAGACATTACCATTGTACTGGTTGCTGATCATCTTTCCAACAGAATACTAGATGGTTATTATTCCTCGGATTGAAAGTGTCTTGGTACTGTGGTTTTTGAGAGTTAAAATCATTGACCTCCACTGGTGGAAATTCTAAAATAACATCCTTGATATATGGTATAGTTAGAAATTTGTCACTCTTGTGGTCATTTCTTTCAAAAAATGGGCAAACAGGTTCAACATTTTGAATTTCATGGAACTTCCTAAGATTGATCTCCTCAACCTTTCTAGTTCTAGAATCAAGTTTTTTCTGAATACTTTATTCTCCCCTGTGATTGTGTATGCCAGCAGTTTTGGGTGTCTTCTCTTAGTAAGGCGATGTTACCCTTTTTTGTTATTTTAGAAATGTTTTCCAGATACTTGTAAGCATCATTTGAGTTTTTTTGAAATTATCATTAAAAATCATTTCAATCACATTTTTGTTTAATAAACCCAATAATTCATATAAAATTATAACATGTCATGGAATTGAGAAATTATGATGTGTTACTTTATTGAAAGTTTCTTTTAACCATTTCCATGTTTCATAAAAACTCACTCTCCTCTATGGACAATGTTCCAGATGCACTTTTTGTGAAATGTTTTTGTGGTGGTTAATGTATTTATTGTGAAATTCACATTATAGTTTACACTAGGAGAGAATAGAGATTGAAATATGTGTTTTAATTAATGTGGTTTATAAGAGTGCTAATATAAGTATGAGAATTAAATTTATGCGAGTTATTATTCCTAAGTTATTACTAAGGTTGGATTGGATGAATTTATTTTTGGATTCTTTTGTCTTCATTAACTCGAGTGGAATTCATTAAATGAAATCATAATATTATCATCCATTAATAATTTAATATCTTAACAACTACATTATAATATAATATACACTGGGAGGAATTTTTCATGGGAAAACCAAGTTAAATGATTGTATTAACACGTGAAAATTGTGGTGATAAATTTCAACAAGGAAGACATAGAAAGGAAATCATATAATGAAAATATAAAATAAAAGAAATGATTAGACATTTAGAGGTCGAGAAATAACATCCAATTTAGTACCATTTAACTCCCTTTATCAATCCATAATAGGGTTATACTTCTAATGATATAATTATGATAAAGGAATAAATAATTTGTCTCATTGAAAAAAAATTGAAGAACTGAAAACATTGAAATAATGTTTACTCCACCCTTGTGTGAATAATTTCAAAACAATTGGCATGAATATAAATAATACTTGAGGAAAACATATCAATGTGATATAATAATAACATAATATAATAAGATGAATATTCTTTATTATGAAACTAGTGTGAATTAGAAAAACATACAAGTGAGTGAGAAATTTTACAATGAAAAAGAGCCATTATAACATTACAATGATATCATAAAAAACTACCTCCTAAATAATTCAACACCACTGCCTTAATTAGGAATTTTGGGATCCTTTTTTCAATAAATAAACATTCAGAATCATCCCAGTTTATTATGTTAGGAAAAGGGTGGTGTGTAGTTTGTGAAATGTGTTCTTTTCCACCCTTGAACTAAAATGGGAGACTATTATAATTCCTTGAAATGATTCACTAAAAATAGCTTCTAAATGGATGAATTTGTGTGGAAAATAAAAGAATAAATTTAATAAATGGATTAGCATAAAAAATTTAAAAATTTCATCCCATTTCTCTTTTTATCCAAGAGTAATTATCAAAATGGCGTGCTGTTATTCTGGCCCATCAAATCTATCCTCGAATTTCATCTTTCACTTAGACCACTTGGATCACCACATAAACTTCAAAAATATCCATGGAAACAGTTTATTTTAATATCACACATGATTTAATCTAACATCATATGATGTTTGAGATTAATTTTGGATCAGTCACGGGGGAGACAATTATTTTAGTCGTATGTTGTTCCATTAACTTCTCCTATAATTTTCTAGATTCAAGGCCCACTTTGGTTATCATCCCAAATAAATCTCCAATAGATCTAAAAGGGAAAATGTTTCCCATTACTAGGGAGATGTTGAAATTAAATTTTCAATTTAAATCAAGACCGAATGGTGTTTTAAATGGCTATTAAAAAATTTATTAAGTATTAGTGCATTTGAGAAGGAATTATAACCCTGATAATAGAAGAAGTACAAATTATAAAGTTCTCTAGCTACAATGTTTATAAACATTGAATCATAGAAATATTATAATATAAACAAGGAATATTATCTTATTTCAGTGGGTAATCAAAAATTATTTTATCTTTCTATAACTATTTTTGGTTATGATTAATGGATAAAAATATGAGAAATAATTCATCAACCTTTGGGGGATATTTCTATCCATTGAAAGTTGATTTTAGTGATTTTGGAATGGAAAATTAATCTTAAATATTCATTTCTTAGTGTATGAGATGATATATAAATGAAAATAATTCAAAAATCACAAAAAAAGATTAAATTGAGCTTATGTAATAAAAATAAATCAATTATGTACATTTTTTCATGTTCTCTATCTTGATTGTAAAAGAATCCCTCAACACTAAAAAAGAATATTGAAAATTATTTTTGTTCCTTTTGAAATATTTTAAGTTGAATTTTTGGTATATTATATATTAAGGGAAATGAAATATTATTTCAAATATTTCTACTTAAGGATCATAATTTCATAAATGTGTAACATTGTTGAGAATAGTTTCTGTCCTATTTAACTGTTATTTGTCTTCCATTTCTGCATTATCACTTCCAACCAAGGTGCTAATTATTTGGGAACTTGGTTATGTGTTATTATAGGCGACCTTTATATTTACCATCTGATATTTTCATAATTTCATTTTACTGTTAATTTTTTATAATGTGGGTTTTCAAAAGAGTTATTTGAAAAATATTAACAATGTTTTCCTTTCAAGATCATATGTTTTTTCTTCCACTCCTTGGAATTGATGTTAAAATAGTTTTAAAACCCTTTTTATGGGAAAATTAAAAATTGTGAGGATGTATACTATTTAGGGGATATAATTTAACACCCCATGAATTAATAATTTATTTTTCTTAAAATAAATTATTCAATATCTTGTCTTATAGACAATACCGAGCTTAAAAGAATGTTGATATATTTTTATTCAAATTTTACCATTAGGACCTAGTCATTGGTTTGGTAGGCGTGAATAGGAAGAAACTATATTATGAAATATATGTAGATTTTTTTTTGATAAAATGAATTACCAATCATATATTTGTTGTCAATTAGTTTCAAATACTGATAAAATCTTTTGGATGTAAAATATATATTTTTCATAAAATAGTTTGTATGTGTGAAATGTATATTAATATTCAAAAAACATATTAATAATTATTTTTAAATGGATATAATAAAATAAGTAGATTCCAATTACCTATATAATTTAATATTATTCATTTAACTATGGTAGTCAGGAAATAAAAAAGAATAATTTTTTTATTCTTCAAAAATATATTTTCTTAATTTTTTTTTAAATTTTGTGCTCAGATATTATAATTAATTTATACCATGTTTAGAAATTTTATTGGAAAAAATATATATCATGTTTGAAATTATCATGTCATAATATTACTATGATTAATTTATGGTATTTTTATCAGTAGATTGATATTGTAGTGAAGAAGTAAAAATATTTATTTTCCAAGGTGTCAAATTTATCTCTAAGTAAAGTAATTTAAAAGTATCATTATATTTTTTTTATTAAATTTATATAATATCCCCTATATTAGAAAATATAATTAATTACACATCAATTAACTGTATAATTTAATTTTGTATAAGTTTATTTTTTTCTTAAAACACGTTTTTATGAAAACTATATTTCCATTTATTTTTCATTATTATATTAAATTTCACTTGTTACACTTATAAAAATTAAATCCTGTAAAATTGATTTAAAATTAATAATTATAATGTCCAACAATTTTTATAAGGTTAATCATATTTTTGGTCACAAAAATAAGTTATTCTGTTAATGAATGAGTAATTGCGGTAAGGGATAATTGTGGTAGAAAATAAAATTATGTTTAAAATACCACCAATATTACATAACGTATGAAATATTTTTTTGGGAGGTATTTATACCTATCCTCATTTTTTGGAATTATTTTTGTGGATTTCATTGAAATCATTATTTTCTTCCAATAGAAGTAAGTGTTATGTTTAATAAATCTATTTTATATCATTTTATATATTAAATATGTTTTTATGATTAGGATAATAGTAAATATACATTATGAAAGAACCAAGATGACCATAATGATGTATAATAATTTAAATTCATGTTAATAATTTGTTTAATGTAATGCCCCGACCTCCGTTACCCAGAGTCGGTGCATTATTACATAACATTGGCACGATCACAAAAGATCAAGTCTCGAAAGACCGATTAGTTTAGTAGTTTTTTAAACACTAGATATATTCATAAGTCCTACATTACATAATAAAGTAAAACAAACTACAACAACATCTTGTCTTCTATGCCCTCATACTATCCCTGAAGGTTATTCATAAATTACTTCTTCACATCCTGGAAAAAATAAAACATTTAATGGGGTGACCTCAGATGCTCAGTAAGGATAATAATATAGCAGAAACTTTAATAAATACGCATAAACATTTAAGGCAATGTATAACTAAAATTAAAGCTTTTTAAACTTGAACTTCAGCATAATATAAAAAAGATAAAATAAAATAATGCCATTTACCTATTCACATGGATATTCTACTAGTCGAATAACTACATGCAATATCAATAACCACTTTCAAAAGGATGGAATGCATATTTCTAGACTATCATAACCACATAGTAAAGGCCTTGTGGCAAGACTACAAATAAGATTTTTTCAAGGCCTTGTGCCAAGACACTAGTTTTTCTAATGAGACCTACCGATGCATCAAGGAACTATAGCGGGCTCCACCCGTCACTTAATAAGTCCAATGAATTTCCCATATGAATAGGTTTAAAAATAACATAAACATTCGTATTAAAACTGTCATACGAAATGTCAATACTTTCTCTATAAACCACGAATGGTATAAAAATAGCACATCCACAGTCAAACATAACTAATTAAATACAATATGGAAGATTGTATTGTAACATATTAACCTCAATTGAGAATAATGAAGGATATTGACGTAGATTAAAATAATCATCAAACTATTGAGAGAAATATCCCCTTTTTCTTGAAAACATTTAAAAGTCATACTATTTTTCATGAAGTTGTTTGAAAATATATTTTTGAATCAAAGTGTCCCATACCACTTTGAAACTTTTAAAAGGAATTTTAATTTTAAAACTTTAATGTACATATAAATAAAACCTTACAACCATTTTTAAAACATGGACATTAATGAGAAAGATTTTGAATAATAAATATTTAAAACATTTAAAATGACATTTTAGTCAGAGTTCCTAACCGAAATCGAGACACTTGCATAAATATAATTGATGTAATAAAAACATTGTAATATCATGAGAATAAAGGGATTCATGATATACTATTTGAAAGTACATAATATACACCATATAAAATTGATTTGGTGTATAACAATAAAGAAGTCTCAATGGAATGTTAATTGAGATGAAATCTCTTAAAAAGACCATATCCTTAGTTTAATGATAAATGAATGATATATTTACGTGTAAAAAATATAAATACACTCAATATGATTGGATATTATGTGTAATTCAATCAGAGGGCATTCACACATATTCTTCTAAAAACAACACCAATGAATTGGATGCTTTAATCAACAAATGGAGATTGGGTTAAAATTAATTTTATCAAGTTCATATCAATGACATGAAAATTTATCAATGGAGTTATTATGTGTATCAAAAGTATATCCAAATAAAGGGAAGTAGAAATTATTACATAAGCAAATGAATATTTATTCCACACATAATCTTGGAGTAAAATAATCAATAAAGTATGCATAAAGCCGAATTAGTGGAAATTGAAATTTCATATTCCGTTATAGATTTGGTAACATACGAAACATACACCCATGAAAGAAGGATAATACAATGATGATGTAAATATCATAAATTAAATTATATTACACAATGAATAGAATAATGGGTAGTACACACCACATGCAATAAATAAGTGGTGAACAATGGAAATCTCACAGATTTAAAAGTAAGATAAGAAACCCGTTACTTTGTACTTTTTCCTTGGTAGAGGGTATGTTATCCTCTTGTATAATGGTGAAATAATTTTTATTCAATTATAAAAGAATCATATACATTAATATGATATTATATATGATCTTTTATCATTTCTTTGTTAATAATATCTTAGTATTATCGTCGTTTCGGGTGTTAACTTACTCGTTTTCTTTTATTTGTTTTGTTACATAAGTCATGTTTGTTATGGTTAGGATGTATCTAATTCATATACAGAATGATATAAAGTACGTAATATTTTTTTTAATCATAAAAAGATAATTATACTTGTATGGATACAATGGGGAATGAATCTCATCGCGTTCGCGGAGACGGTAGTCCGTACGTACGCACGAGCAATAATATCATTCTTTTGATATTAAAATCATATATAATTGGATGGTATATCATATATAAATAGTCATTATCATGTTATACTTATTATTTACATGATTTACAAATCATTATTATACCCATCCAAATAATAATGTATTGAATAACAATTACACCACGACGTGGAGACAGTAGGCCGTACGTATGCACGTATGGTGACATGTCATTCAAAGGATGGATAGAATAATGAATATGGTTGTACCATATTTATAATAAAATCAAAATTTATAAAATATAATGGAGTTATTATTTTATAATGGAAATAACAAATAAAGAAGATGTTGAAGAAGAAAGGAACTTGAAAGAGGGTTGTTAAAACATTACCTTTTCTTCGGGTTCTTCCTTTTGATTTGATCAAAAGGGCTCTTTAGGTTGGATTTTTGATCAAACTATAGAATCTAGGTTGAAGTGATGTAAGTTTAGAGAATATTTGGGCATGGTTTGGCCGAGCCAAAAGTCTTTGAAGGTGTAAATTAGAGAGAAGGGGGAGTACACTTTTTTAAGAGGGGTGATGGGCACCTTTGAAAAAACTAGAAATATTATTTTATAATAAATTCATATTCGGTTTCAAATGGATCAAAAGTGGATTATTTAAAGGTTAAGGTGGGTATGAGTAGAAATAATTTCAGAAAATAGATTTTAGATAGGTTTGGGTCACTATATTAACCTTATCATTTATATTTAACTCTTAGTTAAATAGGTTGACATTTATCATGTCTCTTTGTATTTTTATATTATATAGTTAATAAACATACTATCTACCTCAAAGAGACCCCAAGTGGTACATTAATGATGAAACTATAATTATATAAGTCCTTTGGACTAATTTTATATTTTTAGGAATAGAATATCAATTAATAATATAATAGTTTTTTAAAAAACTCTTTTTTGTCAATTTTGACACTATTGGGTATTTTGTTTTTGGTAATTTCATAACATCATTATTACTTCGAAAATAATTTATATAACCAATAATAATTTGTCATATAAGTATATAAAATTAGTGTAATTCATAAAAAGTGTCAAATTACATTTATTTTTATATTTATAATATCAATTATTTTAAAATTTCATTAATTTGGTAATTTCGGCATCACCATTGTGTCATAAATAAATTATATAATTTAAGGTCTAAAAATTATAAATAAAATACCACTATGTAGGAAATGTCTTTATAGTTATAATGAATATTTATAATTGAATTTATGTTATGTATAACCCTATATTATTAATGTTTTATTTAGTAAACTTTGATTTTATCTCTTTTAATTCTTCCTTGAATTAAATAAAAATAAATGTCCTAATCTAATCCAAGTGGACCTAAATGATTATATTTTATTCCAAATGTTTTTTTGTCGAGATACACTTGTCCAATAGAACTAGGACATGTGTTAGGGTAATATTAATTTCATTTTTAGCCTTAATTACACTATTTACTTTTAACCGTGGTAAATAAAAGTAAAAAGTTACTCTTCACCAAAATTTAATTTCATCTCATTGAACCAAATTTTACTCCTTGATATTAACTGTGTCTCTCAGAGTTTCTAAATTCCACTCAAATAAGCAATAAAATTAAGTTTTATGTGAATTTTCAAATTCTCTTAGGAGGTGGGTAAAAGACGGTGAAAAGTTCGATAAAATTTTTATATATCTAAAATTATTCTAAACTAACTCCAATGAATTAAATTGAACTTATATAGGTATTATGTATCTATTTTGACCTTAATTAAATTTAAATAAAATAAACAATTATTTAAATAAAAATATGGTTTTGAACTATAACTCAGTGTTTTTTCACTATTCATCAAAAATTGAATGTTTTCAGAAAAATAACAAAAATTCACCCTAAGATAATTTCGATATTCCAAATACAAAAATGAAGTCCATTTTGAAAAATTAAATTTATAAAATTTCAAAATGTGGGTATTAGTATTCATAACGGCTAGTTTGATTGGCTGTGGTGTGTGTTAGAACTCGAAGTTG
The DNA here is from genome assembly GCA_963277665.1 of Viscum album. Lineage (NCBI taxonomy): Eukaryota > Viridiplantae > Streptophyta > Magnoliopsida > Santalales > Viscaceae > Viscum > Viscum album. The sequence goes on from OY728123.1 coordinate 823,674,929, forward strand.
CATACAACACACACTACTGTATTATTCAAAGAGAAGCGTATCGTGGAAGCTTGTGGTGTTACATTCTCCCATCCTTCAAATAATTTCAACCTCGAAATTTTTAAAATTGTTCTTGGGAATATAATAGAAAGTCCCACATCGGAAAAAGAGTCAACAAAACTATCACCCTAAAATATAGAAAGAGAAGTACAAAGGCCACCCAAGATAACTCATTCTAGGATTCCATTTAGGAAAATATGGGTATCGAAGATAAACTAAGTTTCAAGTTCTGATGGAGAGGGATAGAAAACATGATCAGGAGAAATTTAACCACAAGAATGCCACAAATGTGTGATGGAAAAAACGGTCATTAGTTTCCTAGTAGGAAAAGTTTATGGACAACATTTTTTTAAGTTACATTACATAAAGATGAAGAATTTATCTACGAGATTGACTAAGAAAATAAATAGGTATTCTTACTTTTTATGTAGAGTTTCATTCTTTAATAAATTTCCACCATTAACTCATTTTTTTAAACGATGAGTATTCAAGTATACATGGTCACATTGGAAAATCTAGAATAAACTTTTATATAATCACATGATCCACAGAGGATAAACTATATATTTACCTTGTATTTAGAGATTAATCAAAACCAAAACTGTTTGAACAAGATCTGATGATCCCCCAAAAGGACATTCCTTTAGAGAAAGAAACACTAATATTAATTTCTAAAATTAAACCAACAATACCCCAAAGTTAAATAAATACCATTCAAAAAACAATTGTCCTTAAAATCCTTCAATATAATCCAAACTAATATTGAAACCCAAAACTTATAAGAATTTGTTTATGTTGTCTTCCATGTTAAATTTTATCTTCAAATGACATCATCTACTCTTAAAGTCACACACTTAAAAGTAATTAACCTAATCTCATATTTTTATATTATAGGTTAATAATTTCCATAAATAGCCCAAATCACTATAAATCCACAATAAAAATGTAGACAAAAATCCACCACTACTCCTCAAATTAAATCCCTTAGTATTCTAGTTTCTTGGGCTTATAGTGTTCCCAACAAAGCGAACACCTTCCAAAATAAAATTTATCACTTAATCACAAAATCATTTTCTAACACTAAGGGTATTCATTTTATAAGACATAAGAACCCAAATCAACTTATTATTGATCAATAAAATCATTTAACTAAAAATAATTCGTCACACTAACCAGGTACTTCACGTAGTCCAGTGGTATGTGATAAATCCCAATCACACTATGGCTGTGGGTTCGATTCCCACAGCTTTGTCTGACGTGATGGGTTGTCACACGGTCTTTGTGTTGCCCTTTTTCAAAAACTATATTTTATAACATTTCCAAAATGAGATAAATTCTTCAAAATGAACATTACATAATTTTAATCAGAAACGTTATCTCATACCTTATATTTTCATTCCAAAATATAATATCTTATAATTGCCTCAAACCTAAAGATCATATAAAACCAAATGGTTATTTATAACTATATCCACAAGGGAAAAGATAAGTCTTCCTCAAATATCATTCTCACATGAAAAAATGCGGGGTTACAAATACAAGGGAAAATTATTCCAAAGTAATCCCATCAACAAGGATCACTAATACTTTTGAAGTTTTCTCCAACCATTTATTTCCACATAACTTATTCTTTGACCATGAAAATATCCTATAGAATAGGGAATTCACTCAGGTAATGGTCAGGTCCCCTACATTTACATAAAATGACTATAAATGGATTTTTGGGACCATTTTTATTTTCTTCCATAGTATTCTTCATTTCTTCTCGGCAATTATTCACTTTATGGCCTTCTTTCCCACATGTAAAGCATTTCTTTGTTCTATTGAGACACTTTCCTGGGTTTCTTCTTCCACATTTCCTACATGATGGAAATTTATGATTCTTTTCTCCATGGTCTCCACTGCGGGAGCTTTTATCATTCATCACCTTTCTCTTCTTTGTTGAGTCCGGGAGTTGGTTAATATATATGTTATTGATCATATTTTTGGAAAACTTATTTCTCATGAACACGATATATTTTACACCTATCAACATTCCATTTTATTTCTCCTTTCCATGACCGTTCCCACCTTGTACATCATTCTCAAAGTTACTACTACTTCCTTGGACTACAGCCATTGACTAAAACCAGATACCATTCTGTGAGTAACAACAGTCATAAAGTCATTTAAAGAATATCCTGACACCATATTCAAAATTTGAAATACCTTAGGATTAACCAAGGTCATTTATTCTCATCTTACATTAAAATACATCAAATTGGTTTGTAAAGAAAATGTAAATTGTCCTAAGCATATCCCCAGAGAGTGTTGTAACCAAGAGTGAAACCATGCCCATTTTCATGCACCAGTTCCCGTTCCAGTCTAGCTCAAAGCTGTGTTTTTGGGTTTTACACCTAGGTACATCTATGCCAGATCCACCTCTACCTGCTCATATCCAGATAGGGATATATTTCTTAGAAAACTCACAAAATCTATACAATACCAAAATTCTAGCAATTTATTCTATATTAATCCTCATAATCTATCTTAGGGCTACTTGATCTAATTAGAGTTTATCTAAATCTAGTTTGCAAGGATTGTACTAAACTTCCTCCGATACCAACTATAACACCCCGACCCTAGTTACCTAGAGTTGGTTCATTATTACATAACATTGGCATGATAAAAAAAGATCAAGTCTCGAAAGACCAATTAGTTTAGTAGTCTTTGAAACACTAGATATATTCATAAGTATTACATTATATAATAAAGTAAACCAAACTACAACAACATATTGTCTTCATATCCCCTCATACTATCCCTACCGGTCATTAATAAATTACATCTTCACATCCTGGAAAAAAATACAAAATTTAATGGGGTGAGATTAGATGCTCTGTAAGGATAAAAATATAGTGGAAATTTTCACGAATAAGAATAAACATTTAAGGCAATGCATAACTAAAACAAAAGAATTTTAAACTTGTACTTCAGCATAATATGGAAAAGATAAAATGAAATAATTCCATTTACCTATTCACATGGATAATCTACTAGTTGAATATCTACATGCAATATCAATAACCACTTTCATAATGATGGAATGCACCATACTATCACAACCACATAGTCAAGGCCTTGTGCCAAGACTACAAATAAGATTTTGTCAAGGCCTTGTGCCAAGACACTAGTTTGTCTCATGAGACCTACCGATGCATCTAGGAGCTATAGAAATATCCACCCGTCACTTTCTATGCCCAATGCATTCCCCATATGAATAAGTTTAAACATAACATAAACATTCGTATTAAAACTATCATACGAAATGTCAAATCTTTCTCCATAAACAATGAATGGTATAAAAATAGCACATCCACAGTCAAAAAATACTCATTAAATACAATATGGAAGATTGTATTGTAACACCTTAACCTCAATCAAGAATAATTAAGTATATTGACATAGATTAAAATAATCATCAAACTATTGAGAGAAATATCCCCTTTTTCTTGAAAACTTTTAAAATTTGTACTATTTGTCATGAAGTTGTTTAAAAATAGATTTTTGAATCAAAGTGTCCCATACAACATTGAAACATTTAAAATGAATTTTAATTTTAAAACATTAATGTTCATATAAATAAAACCTTAAAACCATTTTTAAAACATGAACATTAATTAGAACGATTTTGAATAATAAATCATTAAAACATTTAAAATGTCATTTTAGTTGGAGTTCCTAACTGAAAGAGAGACACTTGCAGAAAAATAATTGAGGTAATCAAAACATTTTAATATCATTTGAATAAAGGGATTCATGATATAATATTTCAAAGTACATTATATACACCATAAAAAATTGATTTGGTGTATAACAACAAAAAAGTCTCAATGGAATGTTAATTGAGATAAAATCTATTATAAAGACCGTATCTTTAGGTTAAGGATAAATGAACGACATAATTATGTGTGAAAAATATAAATACACTCAATATTATTGGATATTCAGTGTAATTAAATAAAATGACATTCACACATATTCTTCTAAAAACAACACCATTGAATTGGATGCTTAAATCAACAAATGGAGATTGAGTTAAAATTACTCTTATCAAGTTCATATCGATGACTTGAGAATTTATCAATGGAGTGATTATGTGTATTAAAAGTATATCCACATAAAGGGGAGGGGAAATTATTACATAAGCAAATTAATATTTATTCCACACATAATCTTGGAGTAAAATAATCAATGAAGTATGCATAAGCCGAATGAGTGGAAATTGAAATTTCAAATTCCGTTATCGATTTGGTAACTTACGAAACATACAACCATTAAAGATGGATAATAAAATGATGATGTAAATATCATAAATTAAATTATATTACAAAATGAATATAATCATGGGTAGTACACACACCACGTGCAATGAATAAGTAGTGAACAATGGAAATCTCACTGAATTAAAAGTTAGATAAGAAACCCCTTACTTTGTACTTTTTCCATGGTCAAGGGTAGGTTAGCCTCCTGTATAATGGTAAAATAATTTTTATTGAATTATAAACGAATCATATACATTAGTATGTTATCATATATGATGTTTTAACAATGATTTGTCAATAATATCCTAGTATTATCGTCGTTTCGGGTGTTAACTTACTCGTTTTCTTTTATATGTTTTGTTACATAAGTTATGATTGTTATGGATAGGTTGTATCTTATTCATATAAAGATTTATAACAATTCCATAAACATTATTGTTAATCATAAAATGAGAACTATACTTGTATGGATACAATGAGGAATGAATCTCATCGCGTTCGTGGAGACGGTAGTCTGTACATACCCGCGAGCGATAATATCATTCTTTTAAGATTAAAATCATATATAATTGGATGGTATATCATATATAAGTAATAATTATCATGTTATACTTATTATTTACATTAATTAAAATCATTATTATACCCATCTAAATAATAATGTATTGAATAACAATTACACCACGACGTGGAGACGGTAGGCCGTACGTACGCACGTATGGTGACATGTCATTCAAAGGATGTATAGAATTCTGAATATGGTTGTAAAATATTTATAATAACATCAAAGTATATAAAAGATACTGGGGTTATTATTTTAGAATGGAAATAACAATGAAAGAATAAGTTGATGAAGAAAGGAATTTGAAAGAGGGTTGTGAAAACATTACCTCTTCTTCAGATTCTTCTTTTGGATTTGATCAAAAGGGCTCATTAGGTTGGATTTCTGATCAAACTAAGGCCTCCAAGTTTAATTGAGGGAAGTTGAGAGAATATTTGGGCAGGGTTTTGCCGAGCCAAATGGCTTTGAATGTGTAGATTAGAGAGAAGGGAGAGTACTCTTTTATAAGAGGGGTGAGGGGCACCTTTGGAAAATATAGAAATATTATTTTATAATAAAATAATATTCGGTTTCTAATGGCTAAAAAGTGTATTATTTAAAGGTTAAGGTGGTGATGGGTCGAAATACTTTCAACCAATAGATTTTAGACAGTTTTGGGTCACTATATTAACCTTATCATTTCTATTTAACTCTTAGTTAAATAGGTTGACATTTATCATGTCTCTTTGTATTTTTATATTATATATTTAATAAACCTACTATATACCTCCAAGCGACCCCCAAGATCCCCATTAATGATAAAAATATCATTATATAAATCATTTGGATGAACCTTAGATTTTTAAAAATATAATTTCAATTAATAATATAATATTTGTTTTAAAAACTCTATTATTTCAATTTTGACACTATTGGGTATTTTGTTTTTGATAATTTCATAACAACATTATTACATTGAAAAAAATTTATATAACCAATAATAATATGTCATATTAACCTAGAAATTTTTTTAATTCATAAAAAGTATAAAATTTCATTTATTTTGATATATATAATATCAATTATTTTAATATTTCATTAATTAGGTAATTTAAGCATCACAATTGTGTCATAAATAAATTAAATTATTTAATGTCTAAAATTTTTAATTAAAATACCATTATGTATTAAATATTATTAAATTTCTAATGAATATTTATAATCAAATTTATATTATGTATAACCCTATATTAAAAATGTTTTAGTTATTAAACATTGATTTTATCTCTTTTAACTCTCCTTTGAATTAAGTAATAATAAATGTCCTAATCTAATCCAAGTGGACCTAAATGATAATATTTTATTCCTAAGGTTGTTTTTGGCCGAGATACATTTCTACAATAGAATTAGGACATGTGTTATTTTAATATTAATATCATTTTTACCTTTAATTACCCAATTTACTTTTAACTGTGGTAAATAAAAGTAAAAAGTTACTATTCACCAAAAAATATTTTCATCTCATTGAACCACATTTTACTCTTTGATATTAACCTTGTCTTTCGGATTTTCTAAATTCCACTAATAGAAGTGGAAAATTATGTTTTATTTGAATTTCCAAATTCTCCTTGAAGGTGGGTAAAAGACGGTGAAAAGTTCAATAAAATTTTTTTATATCTAAAATTATTCTAAACTAACTCCAATGAAATCAATTGAACTTATATAGGTATTATTTATCTATTTTGACCTTAATTAAATTTAAATAAAATAAATAATTATTTAAATAAAAATTCGGTTTTAAACTATAACTTAGTGGTTTTTCACTATTCATAAAAAATTTAATGTTTTCAAGAAAATACCAAAAATTCACCCTAAGATAATTTTGATATTCTGAATCCAAAAATTAAGTCCATTTTGAAAGATAAAATTTATAAAATTTCAAAATGTGGGTATTACTATTTATAACGGCTAGTTTGATTGGCTATGGTGTGTGTTAGAACTCGAAGTTGCGTAAAACACACACTACTACATTATTCAAAAAGAAGTGTACCATGGAAGCTTGGGGTGTTACATTTAATATCAGAAAATATAATAATTATTTGAAATGGTTCAACAATGACAATAAAACACCTATAACATCCTATTAACAAATAAATGGTTTTAAAAATGTTAAAAGTGAAAATATTTATATGGTTTATGCTATTACATAAATTTTAAAAATTTAATTTTGATGTTTTAGTGGTGATTTTAGGGTTTTAATTTGAATTAAAATGTAATGATGAATCCTTTAAAGAAAAATTTTGTGAATGGTCCTAAAAATATCTTTCAATGGTATTTATGTTGTAAAAATAATTTTTAAATCTTATAAGATCATAACATTTTTACAATAAATCAATTGGATGGGAAATAGTTGATTATTTCATTAATGGTCCATTTATTTGGAACTTTAAATTATTAAAATTCCTTTAATGACCCTTAAGGATTGGAAAATTTGTTACAACATTTATAGTTAAACAACATTTATGTGGGTGGGGGGGGGGATAACCCAAAACCTAAGGTCTAAAATGAAACCTAAACATGTATAAATCTGATTGGATGATTAATTTTTCACTATATACTCTTTATCTTAAAATATATAGTGATTTTGAGCCATTTTAAATAATTTAAAAACGTATTATATATTAATACTGTATGAATTTAAAAAATTTACACCCACCAAACATCTAAAATGGAATCTAATCTCTTATCTTTCTCACACCACTTGTGCCTTTTGACTCGAACAATACCTATATGAATATCCTCCCAAAGTTCCTCCCATGTACTAGAGGTTTTAGTATCAACAAAATACGATCCTATGAAGGCTTAATGTATAATCTAAGATAGGTTTTCTAAAGAAGAGGTATAATTCTTCATTGAGTGTTTCATGTTTATTTATTCTTATAACTCATTCAACTCTTCTTTAACAATGATAAAAAAATTACATATTCGTATACCATACACATAAAAGTTATTATTATTATTTTAAAAAAAATTATTATATCCTTTTCTATCCTATGGAAAATGAAAACATGGTTCATGTATATGATTCTTGAAAGATAAAATATTACTTGCCTTCATAACTTTTCCACCCATTGGAAAATGATAACATTACTTGTGAGTATGTGTGGAATACCACTAATATGATGAAATTTGTTTTGTTTTTCATTATCTTATATCATGATTAATTATAATTATGAAGGTAATGAAACAATATGACATTTATAACATAATTATAATTTTTTTAAAAGTAAAAATTTTTATACCTCATTCCTTTTACATATATTATAAAAATGGACATTTAACTTGTGTATATGTTTGGAATACCGCCTCTATGATATAATGTATTTAATTTTTCATGTACACCATAAATGGATGGTTATATAAAGGTTTTTAATGTTTAAAAAATATAATTTTTTCATGATTAAGATTATGGGGATGCTATAACCATGGTACCTTTTATTATAGTCATCCTACTGAAGTTATTTTGGAATTATAAACACAATATCCCCAAAAACCCCATCATGAGCATAACAATTTTTTAAATAAATTGAACCATGTAAAAATGAAATAAAGTAAATAATTATAATTTAATAAACATGAAAATGTTTCCAAACTAACTTGAAAACTATTATAATTTTATTACCTAGGATGATAATTTGTGGGATGAATCCATTAGGGTCTCTTGGTAGGGGACATTCTTTTAAAAATATTGATTTACAGTTTTCCTTTTCTTAAATTTAATGGTTCTTGTAATTTTTTTCAATAATGTTCATATTTATGGTTAAAAGGCTGATAAAGGTAATTTTTTAATATTTTTTACTTTCTTTATAAATTATTAACAAGGAATCATTTCAATGTTTTATGTATAGTACTTTTTTATTTTCAATACCTTAGTGTAAGAAGCATATTTGTGTTAATGATTATCAAATGAAAATATTTTTCACCACCATGTACATTATTTACATTAAAGGTTCCTTTAAAAGTTTCCGTGTTTATTTTAAAATATTTTTTTCTTCATATTAAGTAAATATTTAATGTTAATTTTATTTTTAACGAAATGAAATTTTCATCCCATTTTTATGAGATAACTAAAAATGTTATTATATATTTTCTATAATTCCTATTCCATTGAGGGTTAAATTTAAATTGAAATATATATGTGTTTTATTTATAATATAGTTTATAGAAATTTTATATGAATAATGAGTGATATTGAAATAGATTTGATGATGGGTCAACCTGATATAACTCTCCATTGCATTTAGTAAATTGATGAAGTTTACTAGTGATAGGTTTTTCCAAAGAGATATGTGAATTATTCTATTATGTTATTCCACTATAAGGTATATTAACAGGATAATAATCCAATTTACCCGTATGGGGTTTCAATGATTTTTATGGGGTTTAAATAATTTTTTTGATTTGAAAAGGTAATAAAATATCTCATGATTTATGGAACGTTTTGGATCTTCCAATGGAAAAAGGTATTTTTAATGAGCACTTATGTTTTACTAAGTAAATTCCATGTTTTTTATTTTCCTTTTATGATTTTACATAATGTTTTATGAAAAATATGTGATTTTATGTTTATTTCAAGAGTAAGTAAATTCATATTTTGAGGTGACAATTTTCTTATGTAAAAAAGAAAACATAATTCTTGATTTTCCTGAATTTCAAATAGATAAATGGGTTTCCATTATTTTCTTATTTCCCTTATTGATATTTTTGTGCACATCCCATGTTTTCAAATATATTTCATAGCACTTAATTATGTGAAGGGATTATAAAATATCCAATAGTGACATGTGTAGAAAGAATAAAAGGTGTTATAAATGAACCAATAGTGTAAATAATAGAACTTTTTTTTTTGAAAAAATGGACTTCAAGTTCAAGTGTGAAATGTTTTTTTAAGGGTTTGACATATATAAGATTTTTTCTTAATGATATAAATTAATAAACTAAAAATTAATTAAATGGTTGGTTATATAATCTTTTTTTAAAAATCATGAAATTATGGATGTTTATGTTATGGGGTGTTATACCTATTTTCTATTTTAATACCTGATTGACCCCTTAAGGTTGAATATATAAAATATGGTTTGTGTTGGTTTCTACTATAATAAAAGGGTATATTTCTTTGATTAATTGTGTTCATGTGTTCTTTAAAAATCTATTCTAACCCTAAAATTGATTGGTTTGTTTAGTGACATTTATGGGGTTTTTGGAAGATGTTTTCTATAGCTTTTATTCGTAAAGAATATTTCAATTATCATCAGACACATTCTAAATGAGTTTTCAGAAATGAAACCCGTGAAACACAATCCATTGTATAAATATTTAATGTTTACGTGACCTTTGAAGATAAATTTCATATATAGTTAAGTGTTTATATATATATATATTGTTATGTATATCTATCAAAAGTGGTTGTTTCTATAATGGTTGTTCAGAGGTGAGGGTGAGTTTATTTGTTAATAAATGTGACTTTATTATTATTATGTAAAATACAATTGACTCACCTCTATTTATATATCCTGAAAAGATGTGGTTAGTGAGGAAAGGGATCTAGGGTTATAAGTTTCACTAGTGGATTACTATTTCTTTATTTAGTAACCCCATGTTGTACTATTTTGCCTGGGGTATTTCATATTGGTTAGGCCAAGTCATGAAGTACTTAGTCTTAGGCCAGGATGTTTCATATCCAGTGTAATTATTTTTTATATTATTTATTATTTTCTCTAATAAAGGATGTTTCCAAGGCTTATAAGAATGCCATAAAAACTATGATCAGTATTTACATTATGGAATATGTTTATGATGTCATACATTTTCTTATATTTACAGTTTTTATATAATATGTAAATTTATTCCTTTTAATCTGTTAAAAATGGGATTCCAAATAATATTTAAACTATCTCCTTTCACATTTTCCAATTCAATTTGGTATTATTTCAAAATGTTGTTTAAAAGGGGGTTTCAAAAGAAACTTTTGAATGAATTATCTAAATGATTTTTTAAATGTATATCAAATCTTATTTCAAATTTTATTCCGTATATTTCGGTATGGTTTTGAGTTTTTTCCTTAAAAATGATTAGAATTATACTTTTAAGTAGTGTATATAAAACTATCATGAAATGGTTTTATTTTTAAAGGGCATGCATGGGGTGTGGTGAAGATAACTTCCAAGTCTGACACCTATAATTCAACAGTTATAATGTAGATTAATCTTGGATGCAGCATTTAGCGTCCCATTTCTTGTTCATTATTCACCGTAGTTCCATGTTATGGTATCATACTTGTGAAAAATTGAGATAGTTGGGTAAAGTTTATTACTTTTATTTTGATGCTATATTTCTTTTGTTTTATCAATGTAAAAATTTACCTTATTTTAGTTATTGTTTTTTTTCTAGTCTTGTTTCTATGTTTATATTACTATGATGTTGGGCTTCTTATTATTTTGTATTTATTTAATGAGGAATTTATATTTGTATTTTTCCTTATTTCATTTAGCTTTTATTTTAGAACAACTTACCTTACTCGCATGGAATTCCAATGTAAAATAATATCTTTCTAGAATTTAGTATATAGGTCCCTTGATAGTTTATTTTTTCAATCAGAGAAATTATTCCCATAGATTACTATTTGATACCTTCATTCTTTTCACCATCCTAGGTTAATTAGGAATGTGTCTATAACATTGTCACATGCCAACTTAAAAACCCATATTTGTGGTAGCCCACATTGTATTGTGACAAAATTCTCCTTATTTTCTAATTTTGATAGAATGATTTCAAATATGGGATGAATTTCATTTGATTCATTTTATGAAGTTTACAAAAATTAATTTTCATACATTTAAGCATAAATCACAAAAAATGTTTTTTTTTAAAATAATTTATTCTCATTACTTACAAATTATTGACCATTATATGAATTGAATTTTTTTAATATATATATATAATTAATTTAATTAAAATAATTCTTTAATAGAGATTATTTTTAATTATTAAAATAATAAAACATTACATAATGAAAAAAGAAATTATTTAGAAAATAGGTATTTTACCACTAAATGATTTTATCTTTATTACCAAGTAATTAACAATAAATGAATAAAATTTTATTTATTTTTTATATATTTAAGAAATAAATTTCATTAAATTTCATACTTTAAATATTAAATTTTTTAACATTTGATAAAAATAAATAATATATCATAAAAATAATATTTTTAAACAATTTATTTTCCATTAATAACTAAATTAGGATTCCTTATATTTATTTAATTATTTTTGAATGTCATTAATTTATTTTATTAATCTTTCCTTAAAGGTTATCAATATGTTTTTTGATATATTTTTATAAAAATTATAAATATGTAATTTATTAGAACCGTTTATTTAGAATAAATATAATTTTCTAATTTGAATTTGTAACTTTAAAATTTATTTTAAAATCATTTATTTTTAGTTTTTTAATTAAATAAAATTTTATATTTCTTAAAATCTGAATAATTTTTATATATATTAAATCTATACCTTTAAATCATAATTATTGAAATTTTTACCATTATTATACCTAATAACTATATATTATTTTTTAATGATAAAATATAATATATATTTTACCCTTTTATGTCTATAAATTCATTCCATTATAACATCAAAAATAAATAATCTCATTCCATTAATTTCTATTCCTATTTTCGGAAAATTACTTCTTAATTTAGGATGTTTCATCTCATTATTGATTTATTTTCAATAACAATTATTCTCAATGGTGTAAATGATCTAATATACATCTTATTTGGAATGATATTAATATTTTCTATCTATTGACCCATTAGAATTTAATCATTTTAAGGGATGTTATTATCAACGGAATTCAATATTCCATGGTATATAATACCTCATTTCATGTACATTTATTGTAACGTTCGATTATGAGTGAATATTTTTTTAATTTTATTTATTTATTAAATGATTAAAAATAAGAAAAATAAGTAAATTCAAACCATAATTAAATTAGGGATGATATATTCCTTCTATAAATAAATTAAATCCTCACAATTTTAATTTTTCATACTAATGAAAATGGGTGAGGGAATTATTAACCTATACCTAACTCGGGATATAATTTTTAAGGATTTATCTGCTATAATAGACTATAGAAGACTAAAAAATTCATATTTTCTCTCATAATAAGAATATATCCCTAAAAGGAACTTTTGTGGGTTCTTTCAAATGATGTGTGGTTTTTGGGTACTTAGGTGTAAGAGAGTAGATGACAAAGGTTATCTCTCAAAGAGGTAGTAATTAATAAAAATTCCTAAAGGTATTAAGAAAATAAAGATAAAATTTCTAAACAAATTATAATGATAGAAGTGGTTCTTTGTTAGATGTTTTTAAAAGAATAAAAATAATTATGTTGTAAGAAGATAGTTTTTTTAAATGAGATTGAGAAAACACAACGAGAAGATATTTTTTCTGAAAAATATTTAAAATGTGTAATTGATATTACTATATTTATTCACATAATTATTAAAAATTATCATTTAAATTGATATACAATTAATTATTATCCCTTAATTTGTTATCCCACATGACCTACAAGAACTAATTTTACCTCAAAGATGGGAAGAGTTAAACCCAAGGCTTGCTTCGGAAAATGAAATCACAACACATTGATTTGATTTTCATTCTAAAGCTAGATTATTTTATATGGAAAATTAGAGAGTAAATGAATTATTTAAATAAGGATGAATTGAGTTTAGGGATCATATTTTAACTCTATAAATTTATCTGGTGTGGTTTCATTTTATCATGTAAATTTTTTCTCTCACAAGTTTCAGAAATATAGACCTCACGTATTTGTTTGTGTTAATTTTTCAATTTCTCTCTTAGTTTGTTATAATTTAAAATATCAATTCGTGGATAATATCATGTGAAATATAATATTTAATTTTTAAAAAAAAATAAATGAATAAGGTAATAGGTAGATCAATTACTAAGAAAACTACTCTCCTATGGGCGGTGTAGTAATCTTAGAAATTAATTGCATTTGAAAAAGTTTAGAAAGGGTGTAACCAAATATAATTTCTAATATTTATTTACATCCCAAATAGGATGAGTAAAGATAAGAAAATTTACCATAATATAATAATTTAATGTTAAACAAAGACATTAATTATGAGAATAAAACTTTTACAACAAAGTGATGGAAAAGATCAATATTTTTTAGGAGATCCTAGAATGATAGATTCCCTCCTCCAATTGTGAATCAAAATTGTATCCAACCAAATATCCTCTACTCAAACTCTCCTAATTCATATTAGAACCCCTCCAAATGAGAAAAAAATCAATTTATATAACCTAGGGGGACTAGGTTACAAGTGGTTTCATGTGTGAATGGGGAAATTCATCCAAATTACACTGCCTATTTTGTAACGCCCCGACCCCATTTACCCAGAGTCACTGCATTAGCTTAATACATTGGCATGATTACAAGGAATCAAGTCCCGAAGGACTCATCAGTTTAGTAGACTTGGGAACACTATATACATTCATAAATTTTACATTACATTAGAAAGTGAAAACTACGTCAAAATTTTGTCTCCACACTCATATCCCCTTATACTATCCCTGCAGGTCATTCATAAAATACTTCTTTACATCCTAGGAAAAATAAAACATAGAAAGGGGTGATCTCAAATGCCCAGTAAGGATAACAATATAGTGGAAAATTTCATAAATAAGAATAAACATTTAAGGTAATTTATAACTAAAACAAAATCCTTTTAAACTTGAACTTCAGTATAATATGGTATAAATAAAATGAAATAATTCCATTTACTTATTCACATGGACATTCTACTAGTTGAATAATCACATTCAATATCAATAACCACTTTCATAATGACGGAATGCATAATGCCAGACTATCATAACCACGTAGACAAGGCCTCTTTCCAAGACTACAAATAATATTTTGTCAAGGCCTCATGCCAATACACTAGTTTGTCTAATGAGACCTACCGATGAATTGAGGAGCTATAGCAGGCTCCACCCGTCACTTACTAAGTCCAATGCATTCCTCAAATGAACAGGTTTCAACATAACATAAACATTCATATTAAAACTTTCAAACGAAATGTAAAAACTTTCTCCAAAAACCATGAATGGTAGAAAAATAACACATCCACATTCAAACATATCACAAAACCTTCAATACAATATTGAAGTTTTGTATCATAATAAATCAACATCAAATAAGCTTAAAATCCATCAAAGTATGTTGACATAGATGAAATAAAAACTATTTGAAAGAAATATCTCTTTTTTTGAAATCATTTAAAGGTCACATAATTATAAAATTAAACACTTAATTTGAAAATATTCTTCAAAGATTGTAAGGGAAGCGTCTAAGATTTTACAATGGTGGAAAATAGTTACACCTGCCGTATAAGTAAAAAAAATACATTATTACCTTAATTTGTCGAGAAGGTTAAAAAGGTCCGTGTTTAGAAAATAACATAAAGATTCCTTTATAAACCTATTATAAAAAGTCCAACATGGGTATAAATGACATTAACCCATATTATGTAAAATGGTAAGAATTTTTTGAAATACATTTTTAAGAAACATGGATGTGGATGATAAAGAGGTCCCAGTAGATAATTACGTATAAACAACTTCGGATAATGAAGAGATTGTGAAATGAATCCTTACCTTGTACTTTTCCTTGATAGAGTGTAGGTTAACCTCCTGTATAATATTTAAATAATTTTCATTAAATTATAAAATAATCATATACATAAAAATGATATCATATATGATCTTTTAATATTTCTTGGTTTATAATATTTTAGTATTATCGTCATTTCGGGTGTTACTGATTCGTTTTACTTTATATGATTCATTACATAAGCCATTTTTTATGTATAGGTCATATCTTATTCATATACAGAATGATATCATGTCATTAAACATTACTTTTAATCATCAAATGAGAATTAGTCCTGAATGGATATGGAGGGGAAACGAATCTCATCGCATTCGTGGAGACGGTAATCCGTACGTACGCATGAATGCTACTTCCATTTCATTTTTCATTTTAAAAAGAATCAAAACCAAATGATACATAAGTATATTATTATTCTAGTATAATATAGTATCTTATATTTTTTACTTAAGTTCATTAACACCATCGTTTATATGTTCCTTGTATGGTATGAACGAGTCATATCACTTTGAGGGGGCGATAGTCCGCACTTCCTCAAATGAAATTATTGTATATATATATACAACAAGAAACAAATAATGGTATACTATAAAATGGAATTAAAGAAAAATATATATAAAACAAATATCATTAATATCATATTTAATTATAGTGCCATCATAATGCCCACCATGAGAGGTGGTAGGAGACAATTGAACAATCATCGTTTCGTGAGGCTTTTGGTTGCCATCAATAGAAACATTATGTTCTTCATCTATTAGATGGAGGTGTGTGTAAGTGTAGTTCGAATAATTATCATAATAATATCCTAGTATATTTATGATACTGGTTTTGTTACAAAAGAAAATAATAAGAATAGTTTAGGGATTGGAGAAGTAAAATAAAAGAAAAGAAGCTAACAGAAATCGTTACCCTTAATTTGGGTAACTCCCTTTGGTTTGAACCAAAAAGGACACTTGAAGTGCCTTCTGCCTAGGGTAAGGATTCTAGGAGGAGGAGAGGAATCTAGGGAGATTAATTGGGCAGAGTTTGGACGAGCCAAAAGGCTTGAGAGGTGTGAGGAATTGGTTAGAACTGGTGTCCTTTTATAAAGGGGAGGAGGGGATCTTTAGAAAAAACTTAAAGTATTAATTTATAATAAATTCATATTCGGTTTCTAATGACTCAAAACTATATTATTCAAAGTATAAGGTGGGTATGGGTCTAAAACCACTCAACCAATAGATTTTAGATAGGTTTGGGTCACTATAGTAACCTTATCTTTTAGATTTAACTCTTAGTTAAATAGTTTGACATTTACCATGTCTCTTTGTATATTTATATTATATAGTTAAAAAAATACTATATATTATTCCAAGAGAATCCGAAGTGGTTCATTAATGACATACCTATCATCATATAAGTCCTTTGGCCGAAACATAGATTTTTAGGAATATTATATCAATTAATAATATAATATTTGTTTTAAAATCTCATTTATGTCAATTTTGACACAATTTAATAATTTATTTTTGTTAAAGTCTTAATAACTTTATTAATTAGAACCAAATTCATTTAATCAATCCTATCATGTAATATTAACCAAAAAAATTCTTGTAATTCATTAAAAGTCTGAAATTATATTTATTTGGGTATTTATAATATCAATTATTTTAATATTTCACTAATAAGGTAATTAATGCATCATCATTGTGTCATAAATAAATTAAATTATTTAATATATAAAAATTATAAATAGAATACCATTATTTAGTAAATATATTTATATTTCTAATGAATATTTATAATCTAATTTATCATATGTATAACCCTATATTAAAAATGTTTTAGTTATTAATCTTAGATTTTAACTCTTTTAACACTTCTTTGAATTAAATAATAATAAATATCCTAATCTAATCCAAGTGGACCAAAGAGGTTCATATTTTATTACTATGGTTGTTTTTGGTCTAATTATACTTATCCAACAGAATTAGGACATGTGTTATGGTAATAATAATATCATTCTCACCCTTAATTACCCTATTTACTTTTTACCGTGGTAAATAAAAGTAAAAAGTTACTATTCCCCAAAAATTATTTTTTCCTTATTGAAAAACATTTTAATCCTTGATATTTACCGTTTCTCATGGATTTTAGAAATTCCACTCATATAAGTGGTAAAAATAAGTTTTATGTGAATTTGCAAATTCTCCTAGGAGATGGGCAAAAGACGGTGAAAAGTTCAATAAAATTTTTATATGTCTAAAATTATTATAAAATGACTCTAATGAATTACATTGAACTGATATAGGTATTATGTATCTATTTTGACATAAAATAAATTTAAATAAAATAATTAATTATTTAAATAAAAATTCTCTTTTAATTTATAACTCAATGTTTTTCACTATTCATCAAAAATTAAAAGTTTTTAGAAAATACCAAAACATTACCCTAAGCTAATTTTGATATTCCGAATTCAATAATGAATTCTATTTTACCAAATTAAAAACATAAAAGTTTCATTTATTAATTTAAAATAAATTCCCTCAGTCAAAACCAAAAGGCGTATTTTTAAGAAATAATAACTACCTAAAGATTGACATTTGATTATGTCCAGTTTCAATGTGAAATTACATACAATGACCATCATTGGATTAAATGGTTAAAATATAATCTATTTATACTTACAAACCATTAAAATTTATAATTTAATAATAAAAATTATTTTGATTTAAAAAGTTGTTTTCAATTAAAATATAGTATTTTTCACTATTCACCCAAATATGAAAGTTATCAGAAAAACACCATAACTTTATTGAAACTAAATTTTTATGTCCCGATTCTAAATAAGAAGTTTATTTTTTCAAATTTAATATATAAAAGTTTCAAATATTGGATTGAAAAAGGCTTCGCCATTAAAAGGCGGTAAAATTGTATTTTTTTGAAAAATACTTCTTTTATCAAAAAAATGTATTTGTTCTTACATTATGTCTAAGAAACTCATAATATGGATTATAAAATAATAAGGATTATATAAGGTTCAAAATTCAGTTAATACTATTCATAACCACTTTTGAACGACTTTTTTGGTAAGTGATAGTGTTCTTAAACTCAGTGTTGCATGTAGTGCAAGTGACTGAATTACTTTGAAGAAATAACGTACTATGAAATTTTGGGGTGATATATATTTGAACACCAAAACACAAGAAATAATTATCATTATAGAATGTTGATATTTTATGAATCGGGTTTTTGTTCTAATCTCCAAATTTCAAACTAATCTATGTTAGGATGAAGATATTTTTTCCCAAATATTGAAGTAGTGTCCAATCGGGCGATTTCATCCCATATTTGTTTTCATGGCCCATTTAGTCCAGTCAAATTCACTATTCAGATCTACTATACTGAATAAAAGTTGTATCCCATTATGTTAGGAACATAGTTAGAAACTTTTATGTTTAAATTATACACAAATTTTTTTTTGGCTGCAATACCATAGTGAACTTCAAAGGGATCAACTGTAATTTTCATCAATTTTTCAGATGAATGATCTAATCTCAAATATTTTATAAATAAACATATATAACAAAATGTGAAGAAATTATTTCATTTATTATCAATAAAATACTCATTAAAATTTAGTTTTTTCAACTCCCCCAAACATTCCCTTTTCCACTCTAAGGAAAAAACTCATATCATATATTACAAAAAAATGGTGACAAGATATGCATGTTCATATCTCGCAATCCAGAGTGGAAATATAGACAAAGTAAGAATCCCATAAAGATTAAATATAAATAAATTTAAAATTCATGGTCTCTTAAACTGTTTCAAAACAAAATACAATGAGATTAAAAATAATAATCATAGTAATAAAATTCATGGGTCGACCATACCCCCGATTCCCCACATGCTCGTGCTAATCATTTGTAGTTCATATATCCACCATTTATTCTACATATTCAGGTCTGGTAAAAGATTTCCACTTACCAAGTTTAATTCACTAAACCTATTCTATATTCATTTGTAATCAAATTTCAATCCCCACTCACTTAAGCATTCCCATAATTTAAACCTTAAGCTATCGACCTTGATATTCCCATGTGTTGTACATTTCATAACTCCCCTATTTATTAAGATAAAATATAATTTTTGTCTTGTTTTTATATTTTTATATTTTTTTGAGGGAATACAAATGTTTAATATCAGGTACACACTCATAGGTCAATTTGGTATAGTAATGAAATTGATCAGAAGATAAATGAACCTATGTATCAACCATTGATATCAGACGAATTATTTAACATAATTTGGTTATACCATCAATTTAGTAGGGAAAATTTCATAATTCATGGTTAAGGGAAAAGTTGTGTTGAGAAAGTAATGACATAATTTAACAGGATAAAATATCATAATGAATGGTGTCATAATATTAAAGGGTTTATAATGAAACAAAAAATAATATTATCAACAACATACTTTTTTCAAAAAAACCAATCATTAATAATTATATATTGCACATTATTATCATGGAACCAATGAATTTTTAAAAAATTAGTTTCCCATATGTTTCACATGTAACTGAGAATGATACATGATATGTTTCTTTATTTATTTTTTTTGTTTTTTTTGGAAATTTTAAACAAAAACTTAACATAAAGAACCAACAAATGAAAATCCTAAACCAAACACCCAAAAATGTTTTTCCCTCTCCCACACATAAAATATGTTAATGTACTGAATATTAACCAATGAGATGATATATTCACAAGAATTATAGAATTTTAAATAGGAATAATAATATAAAATTTAAAGGGTTTGGAATATCCTAATTTTCTTATATGATGACATGATCATGGAGTGTGATAAAATCAACTACATCGGTTGGAAGTACGTAATGGTATTATTTCAATCATTTACCGTTGACTTTAAAGATCCTTCTTATGTCCTCTTGTGTGATCTCCACTAAACCGTAAGGGAAAATGTTAAATATAACATAAATACTTTACTATTTGGAATGAAAATTATCAGTCATCAGCTTCAGTTGTGAACTGTAGAGTAGGACATTATCTCCAACATGAAACTCCATTTTGGGATAATTCTATAATGAGGGGATTTTAATCTTTCCATATAGATCCTTGAGTCATCATATGATGAAATTTGAATCTTCTCAAGCTCTTGAATTTATAGCTTCTTTTGAATTCCATCTTGGGAAAAATCCATATTGAATTTCTTTATTTCTCAATAAGACCAATGAACGAATTCCATGGGGAGATGAAAGAATTTACCAAAAACAATCCAAAATTGGAAAATACTGATAGGAGTTTTTATGCTATCCTATAGTCCCAAAATTCATCATCCAATATCTTTCTCTAATCCTTCTTACTCAGCAACACAATTTTCTCTATAGTTTTTTTTTTCAAATATCGATTTTAACCCTCAGCCTGGACATTTTTTTGGGTGGTATGGGGTTGACGTTTTGTGTGTCACCACATACTTTTAAATAATGGAATAAAAATTACAATTTAAAAAATGTGTCTCATGATCACTAATGATGGAATTTATCACTCAAAACTTATATAAAATTTAAGCCTTAAAAAAATCCACCACAATTTGAGATTCAACAGTCTCATTGGCTTGGGCCTCCACCCATTTTCTAACATAATCAATGGGAACCAAAATATAAAAAAACCAATTGATCATGGGTAATGATCCATAAAATCAATGGTCTATACATAAAAAATATTAGAAAATAATATGGGTTGTTGGGGGATCTTGGGTCTCCTTGAAATGTCTCTAGTGGGTTGGAATCGTGACAATGACTTATAAAACACCTGAGCATCATGGAATAAAAAAACTTCTTAAAGGTATTATGAAAATAAAGATAAAATAAATAAACAAATTATAAGGATGGAGGGTGTTTTTTTATTGTTATAAAATAATAAGAATAATTATTCTAGAATAATATTTGGTTTCTTTATTTCTTCTAAATGAGATTGAGAAAACCCAATGAGAAGATATTTTATCAGAATACTATTTAAAAGGGGTAATAGATATAACAAAAACTCTTCAATTACATATTAATAATTATAAGTTAAATTAACATCCAATTAATTATGATCCCTTAATTTTTTAACCCCCAAACCCCATGATAAAAAACCTTACTATAAAGATGAAATGAGTTAAACCCTTGGCTATATTCAGAACATGAGATCGCAATACCCCACATCGATTATCATTCTAAGGATGGATTATGTTTAGTGGTAAATTAGGGAATAAATCCATTCTTGAAATAAATATTAACTGATTTTATAGATTATATTTGAAGTCTACAAATTTATTATGTGTGGATTTATTTTATCAAATATTTTTTATCCCTCACAATTTTCACAAATATCAAACTCACATGTTTTTATGTTAATTATTAAATTTATTTCTTAGATTATTATAATTTAAAACCTAAATTACTGGATCATATTATTTGAATTATGGTATATTATTTATTCAAAATAAATAAATTAATATGGTAAGAGTTATATAGATTACTAATAAAACTACTCTTCCATGTGCAATGTAGTCATCATAAAAAAAATTCCATTCACAAAGGATTAGAAAGGGTATAACACAATATAGATTCTACTCTTGATTTACAGACTAAATAGGATGTGTAAATAAGTATAAAATATAAAAACAGAATAATTGAAATAGATATTAATAATTTAATTATATGAACAAAAACAGTACAACAAATAAGTGGAAAACAAGATAATTTTGTAGGAGATCATAGTTTGATAGATTCCCTCCACCAATTTTGAATTAAAATGGAATGTAACCACTTCTAATCTTCTCCAACTCTACTAATAAACATATAACCCCCTATAAATGAAAAAAAAATCAATTTTTAGAGTGGATGGGAGGATAGGTTACAGGTGGGTTCCACTGTGAATTGGGAAATTTATAAAAAAAAATTTAATTAAAATCGATCCACCTATTTCACTACAAAACTCATGAAAATGATGTCCTTATAGAATCAGTTTTTGTGAGTATTTTATTTTAGATATTCTCTCCAAATTATTTCCTAATCCAATCAAGGATGAAGAAGTTGTGGTGAAAATATTGAAGTGGTGATCGAATTGGTAATTCCAACCCATCTTTGAATTCATAGACCATTTAGTCTAATAAAATGCACTATTTACCTCTGATATCCTAAATTATAGTTGAATACCCTTAATTCAAGAATACAGTTATAAAACATTATGTTCAAATAATTCACAAAAAAATATTTACGGCTACAATAATATAGTGAACTTCATAGGGTAGGACTGGAATTTTCAGCAAATTTTCAAATGAATGATCTAATCCCAAATATTTTATAAATAAACATATTTAACACAATGTGAGGAAACTATTTCATTTATTATTAATAAAATATTCCATAAAATTTTATTTTTTCAAATTCCATATACTTATCCAATGTGTTGTTGTGGGCACTCTCAAATAATATGTGGTTTTTGGGTACTTCGGTGAAACAGAGTGGCTGACTATGGTTATCTCTCAAAGAGGGAAAAATTAAAAAAAATTATTAAAGGTATTAAGAAAATAAATATAAAAGAACTAAAAACATATAATAATTTAAGAATGGGTTTGTTTAATTTTTATAAAATAATAATAAGAATTTTGTTGGAAGAATATTTTCCCCCTTCTATTTTTCAAATGTGATTGAGATAATGCAACGAGAAAATATGTTTTCAGAAAACTATTAAAAAGGTGTAATTGATCAAAATATACCAATTTTGTTAATTATTAATCATTATAATTTACATTAAAATACACTTAATTATAGTTTCCTAATTTTTTAACCCCACACCCTATGATAATTAACTTTACCACAAAGATAAACATAGTTAAACCCTAGTCTAGCTTCAGAACATGCAATCATAACAGCCTTATTTGATTTTTTTTATAAGGATTGATTATGTTTAGTGGTAAATTAAGGTATAAATATTATCTGGAAATATGGATGAATTTATTTTATGTATTATATTTTAATTCTAGAAATTTATCTCGTGTTGTTTTGTCTTACCGATTAGTTTTCACCCTCACAATTTTCAAAATTATGAACCTCACGTGTTTTTCTGTTAATTATTAAATTGATTTCTTCATTTACTATTGTGTAAAAATTATATTTTAGGATCATATTATGTAAATTATTGCATCTCATTTATTAAAAATAAATAAATTAATAAGGTAAGATGTGGATCTATTGCTAAGAAAACAGCTCTTCCATGGGCAGTTTATTCATCATAGAAACATATTTCATTCAAAATGTTTTAGAATGGGTATAATACAATATAATTTATAATATTGATTTCTACAAAAAAATTATTAGTATAAAATAAGAAAATTTAACAAAAAATAATAATTAAAATATATACAAGGAAGATTATTATATGAACAAAAACATTACATCAAAGAAGAGGAAAAGAAGATCATTTTGGAAGAGATCCTATCTTGATAGCTTCCCTCATCAAATTTGGAATTTAAATGCTATGTAACTGTAGAAAATACTCTCAAACTATCCAAATGAAATTAAAAACCCCTCAAAATGAGAAAACAAATCAATTCATATAGTGGACATGAGGCTATGTAAGGACCCGACAATTCTCATTGGCTTGAGAGTACCACGAGTCATTACTAGGCATTAAGCGACATCCCCAAGATGACAAAGGCTAGAAATAAATGCCAAAGGGTTTCAATTCAAGTGGGGGAAGATTTAACCTTTGTGAAATAAACAAACCAAACTATCACTAACAACCAGTACATGATGCATGTTAATCCAACAACCAACTCATGCATTACCAAAAGAGAACTACATTGTTCCACTACAAATACAAACCAACAAAAAATTAGAGTACCAAGCGGAAGACTAAAAAAAAGACCCAAAACAAGGCGAGACAGTCTCCATGGATCCATAACGAGCTCCACACACCAATAAACACCAAATATCCCAAGAATCACCATGAACCACTATCAATAAGATGATTTTCCTTTACCTGTGTCCCAGAAGATGACATCTGCAGAAGCCCTGAAGTGCCAAAGCAGGGGTGGGTATAAAACTCAGTAAGTTTTCCCAAATGACTTCCCTACTCACGCCACAAGGATAGAATATTTAGCCAACATTTATATAAAATAGTTTATATAAAACATGTTCTCCAAACAGTTTATAAGAAGATATAAACAAGCTTCCACAACCAACCATATCAAAAAACATCCATGTGCATTTGAAACCAATTTCGAACAAGTGAATTTTTTCCAAAAAATAACAAACCAAGATTTCAAACCATTTCACAATATCCCTTTTTTGCAGCCCAACCATTTCAAAAACCCATGAAATCAACTGTGCATGCTTCGTTATGGCAGTTCCATACTCATGAGCGGTTTCTCGTCGATCTACCAAGTTATCACAAGGTAATTGTTTCCCATGTGCCATTACACCTTTGTCACCGAGACAAGGTCACATTTCAACCAAGCCTTGTACTTAAAAGTCCCATGTGACATTAAACATTTGGCACCGAGAAAAAGGTCCCACTTCAACCAAAACTCATGTATGCAACATGAACACACACCACACATTCACAACAATCATTCCAAAACCATCCTTTCAATAAACCTCCTTTTATTTAAAACCATTTCAATCAAAACCAAGTTTGTTCAACCAATTTAAACAATTTCAATAAATGACCCCTTTTTTTAAAAACCCATCTTTCATAAAACCATTTACCATTACAGAAAATCCATAATTTAAAATTGACATTTTAAATTCAAAAATCCAAATCACTTTACACAACAATTCACCAAGATTTCACAGTTCTATCAAAACCATAAATCATCACTAAAGAAGACTTATTCCATGATTTTCACAATAAATTCCATTCAAATAACCAAATTTTAAACTAAGACAATAAATTCTAAAAAGAGGAGTCAAGAGTGAAGCCTCTTACCACATCAAAATAGGTGAAACAAACCAACGGACGAAGAACACAAAAAAAACCGAGTCAACTACTCCCCGAAACCTCCTTAGATTCCTTCCCATAGTACCAGCAAAACCATAACCCGACTTAAAATTCATCCACTACCTTATATCTACCCACCTTGGGCGTAAATCTAAGTATCCTTCAAGAGGGAAGGAAGAGATTTATGAAAAACGAGACTTACCTCGATCAAACAGCCTCTAAACGCCAAGGAAAACCTCCGGATCACTTCCAAAACGCCTGGTAATTGTTCTCCCACCTTCACCAGAGAGAAATCCCGAGTTAGGGACATCTATGAGGAAAAACAAGAGGATGTAAAGATTAAATTGATTATATCCTTAAAAATATGATCTAAGTTTACCCTATGCATTGTTAGTCATCATGGTTAGTCAAATCATGCACTAACTATGCGATAGTCACTTCTTGGAAGGGGCGCTCTGCACGGCCTCTTCACACGGTTTTCCCAAACCGTGTGCACACCATGTAGTATCCTCTGTCCAAAGTGACACCACCTGCACTACTTCCGCATGGTTTAGGCAACCCGTGCGAAGCCCGTGCATCACCAGCTTTTTCCTTTTGACACTTTAAAAGTCTCCAAACACTCCCCAACCATTTCTCATATGCTTCATGTAATTAAAAAGCATAAAAAAGGGTTAATTTCTAGAAACTGGGGGTACTACATTCTCCCCACCATTGGCCTTTCCGTCCTTGGAATGAAGAAAACCATCGCTTACCTGAAAGTGTTCTGGCCACTGCTCTTTCGTTTCTTTCTCGTGTTCCCAAGTCTCTTCTTGAATCTGACCATGCAGCCATAAAACCCACACTAAACTAATGATTTTTTCACGAAAGACTTTCTCTTACCTATCCACAATCCATACAGGGATATTTATCTACTAAGAATCTGGTTCTAGGTAAACATGATCCCATATGATCACATGGTCAGGATCAGGATGATACTTTTTGATCTGAGATACATGGAACACATTATACTCCGAACAAAACTGTGGTGGTAATTCCAACTGATATGCCACCTCTCCAAACCATTCCAGTATCTCAAAAGTTCCAATTTATCTAGGAGATAACTTTCCCTGCTTCCAGAAATGACTATGTCTAATCCTTGGAGAGATCCTCAAGAAGACATGATCACCCACAATGAACGACAACAGTCTTCAACGACGATCTGCATAAGATTTATGATGAATCTGAGCTGTATCCATACTATTTCTAATCAAATGGATCTTATCTGTTGTCTCTTAGACATGGCTTGGCCTGACTAGTGAAGTTTCACCCGTTTCCACCCAGCATAGTGGAGAATGACAATGACGCCCGTACAATGCTTAAAATGGATCCATGTGTATCAAGGCTTGATAGCTGTTATTGTATGAGAACTCCACTAAGGATATATGATTCTCCCTTGAGACACCGAAATCCATTACACAAGCCCACACGATATATTCCAAAGTTTTTATCGTCCACTCAGATTTTCCCATATGTCTGAAGATGATACACCGTTCTAATGGTAACTGAGTTCTGATGGCTTGCTGTAATGATTTCCAGAAACGAGATGTGAACCTCAGATCTCTATCTGAGACTATAGACACTGGTACACCATGCCTATTTACCACTTCTCAGATATATATTTTTGAATGATCTTCCCCCATATGATTTTCATGAATATGGATGAAATGGGCCGACTTGGTTAGACGATCCACTATCACCCAAATGGCATTGTGTTTCCGTACCATTCTTGGAAGACCTGTAACAAAATCCATTGCTATATATTCCCATTTACACACAAGGATTGGTAAATATTGTAACATACTAGATGGTCTCTGATGCTCTGCTTTAACCTATTGACAAGTTAACCACCACGAGATGAACTGATCCACCTTCCTTTTCATGCCTCTACACCAAAACTACACATGCAACGCCTTATACATCTTCTTGTGTACCTTGGTGTACAACCCATCTTGAGTGGTGGTAATCTTCAAAAGAGTTGTTCCTGACAAACCATAGGTACAACCATCCAATTTTTGAATAATAAAACTGAACTCCTATCAGGTTTCCATCCATCAATTGTCTCACCACCATTGAGTTTGGAAATTACAACCAAGAATTCTTCATCATAATTTTGTGCTTCTTTAATCATCTTTACTAAATCATGAACAAGTATCGCTGAAAATAAAATATCCTCATCACCTTGGTCTTCACATTCGAAATGCATGTGGCTAAGACCGACATCAACTGCCATTCATCTGAAGATTCTTTTGCCAACTGAGCATATGACTTTCTACTCAATGCATCTTCCACCAAATTTCCTTTTCCCAGTGTGTACATCAAGTCAAAGTCGAAAATCTAGAGATACTCCATCCATCCCCTTTGCCTCAGATTCAAATCTCACTGTGAGAAAATATGTTTCAAGCTTTTGTGATCCGTAAACATAGTAAATTTTCTCCAAAGAGATAATTTATCTATGATTTCAAAGCATGGACGAGTGCAGCCAACTCCAAATCATGTTTTGGGTAATTCTTCTTATGCACCCTCAACTGCCTTGAACCATAAGCAACCACATGGTTTCCTTTCATGAGAACACAGCCCAATCCTGATCCTGAAGCATCAAAATACACCACATACCCCTGTCCCGATTTTGGTAATATCAAGATAGGTGCGTATGTAAGGCGAACTTTCCGTTCCTGAAATGTTTTATGACATTCTTCTGTCCATTGGAATGGAGCATTCTTCTTTGTCAGAGCAATCATTGGTGAAGCTAGTCATTAGAAATCACGCACAAAGCATCGGTAGTAACCATCTAAAACAATAAAAAATCATATCTCGAACACATTTTTTGGTGGTTTCCATGAGATAAAGGCTTCTATATTTTCAGGATCAACAAAAACTCCTTTCTCAGAAATGACATGGCCAAGGAAACGTACTTCCCATATCGAAAAATCACAATTTGATAATTTGGCATACAACCGATGATCTCTCAAGATTTCTTACATTGTTTCCAGTTGAACCTCACAATCAGCCCTTTTCTTTGAATACACCAAGATATCATCCACAAATACCACAAAAAAAGAATCGAGATAACACTGAAATATCCGATTAATCAAATCCATGAAGACAGCAGGTGCATTCGTTAAACCGAAAGGCATGACTACATATTCATTGTGGCCATATATGCTTCTGAAAGCTTTCTTTGGAATATCCTCCTTCCAAACTCACAATTGGTGAAATCCTAATCGCAATTCAATCTTGGAGAACTACTAGGCTCCCCTTAATTGATCGAACAGATCATCAATGCGGTGAAGGGGATTTCTATTCTTTATCGTAACTTGGTTAAGCATGAGATAATCAACACATAGCCGAAGAGTTACATCTACCTTCTTCACAAACAAAACCAGTGCTACCCATGGAGATGAACTTGGCCGAATGATACCCTTGATTTCCAGCTCCTCTAATTGCACTTTCAATTCCTGTAACTCTCTTGGTTCTATCCTATAAGATGGAAGGAAAATAGGATTGTTCCCCGGAAGGTTATCAGTCATAAACTCCACTTCTCTTAGAGGTGGTAACCCTGAGAAGTTGTGGGGAAAGACATTGTGAAATTGATCAACAACAGCTGGAAAAATATTCACCTCAATCTCTTACATTAATTCCAATTTCAACACTACCAGTTGGTTAGTGATCATTCCCACCATTGGTGCCAACAAGCTCTTTGCACCATTTTTTGCCATCCTCTCCCCTCTAATGAGATGGTTTATGTCATCATCAGTCGTGAAACTAAACATTCTCCTATAACAGTCAATGTGAGCCTTAAACATTGTCAACCAATCCATACCCATGATTACATCATAGACATCCATGTACAACATCGAGAAGACCCATTTTAACTCATCTCCATCAACAGTTATAGCACATGCTCTTCATACAAAGGCTAGAAATTCTCTTTCACTAAGAGGAGTTTTCAGTTTCAAAACAGAAGGAATAATTTCCAGTTTTAAACATAGAAATTCAATCGCATGAGAATCAATGAAGGAATGTGATGCACCAGTATCAAAGAGTACTTGCACAAGGGTAGAATTCAAAATAATTGTACCTCTCACTGTAGATGGTCTGGCCTGACCATCGACCATCATTTTCTAAGCTCCATTCAATTGCATCATGGCTGCACTGTTCTACTTGTTTCCTTGCTGAGATTTCCCTGGTTGAGGAGTCATGGTATTTTGAGAATCACCATGGATAGCTATGTTATACTGACGAGACTAATTTTTCTGTCCTCGCCCTGTTAAAGCATAAGATGCTTATGACACCTAAGAAGTGTCACGATCACCCGACCGTGGAGCACTCTAACAGTATCTCTGAAGATAAGCCATCTTATTGCAATTGTGGCATGCTATTAGTGGTGTTATACATTCTCATTTTATGTGATCAATCGCAACACATTGAAAACACCCGACTTTCATCATGGGTCGTGGAGAAAGATTTATCGATCCAGCCGTCTGATTTTGATTCACACTCCCACCTTGGATGTGGGTGTCCCTCTTCCGCTTCTTCCCAACATTAGAGTTCCCTCCCGTTCCCTTGGGTATCAACAAACTTCCTCCACCCATAACACTTGATATGTCTCTTTTAGCTACTTTTTCTCTTTTTACCATCTTCGTATAATCCATACTACAGAGCACAACAATATTCGAGCGAATCTGCTATCGCAACCCTGATTCAAAGATGTGTTCCTTTATCGACGCACTTGCTGCAAAATCCAGTGAAAAGCACACTAAATGAATAATTTTAGTTTCATACTCTGTGATAGAGAGATTCTCCTGCTTCAGGATGAAAAAGTCTGTCATCCTCTAGATCTTGAATGTGTGAGGATAGAATTGTTTATTGAACAATTCCTCAAATTCCCCTCATCCCAGGCCTTGCTCCACCTTAGCCTGCACCACTGGATCCCAACACTATCGTGCAAGATCCACCAGCATATACATCACCAAATTGAACTTGATCTCTGATGGTGTGCCAATGAAATCGAAGATACAATTCATCCTACTTAGCCACACCTCCACCTTTTCGGGTTCAACATCACCTTGAATGGTTGGTTGATTCTGCTTCATGAACTGAATGGTATGATCCACATGCTTTGGTTCATTCCTCCAGTTCCCCGCATCCATAGCTTGAAACGCTTGGAGAATAATCTAAACCATATCTTGGTTCACACGTGGTTTCAGTGCAACCACGTTCTCCACAGCTTCTTCGGGTTGGTTCCGACGATGCATACCAGGTGCCATTTACTAAACCAACAACAACCTTTGTCAATATCACTCTCTATAAACTGATGGATTATCATTCAAATTATATCACATCGTCTGTCAATACATTTTTCTCAAAATAGATGTTTTCCAATGTTATAATTTTTTTGAAAACATTCAGCATGCTTTTTGA
Organism: Viscum album; assembly: GCA_963277665.1. Taxonomy (NCBI): domain Eukaryota; kingdom Viridiplantae; phylum Streptophyta; class Magnoliopsida; order Santalales; family Viscaceae; genus Viscum; species Viscum album. The sequence continues at coordinate 823,706,051 of OY728123.1, forward strand.
AAATCAACCCATTTTGAAAATAGAACAATTTCCCTGTTTGCAAAATCTTTTACATGAAAACAATTTCTGTATTTTTTCAAAAATTCGCAACTTTCACAAAATCCTTACTCATTCCTTACAATGAGATATGAAATCCTAGAGGGAACTCATTCCTCTATATGAATGTCATGCTCATCTCATTGGCTAAACACATGACAACGAGATTTCCAACATTCTAGAAGTGTACTAAAAAAACTTATGTACCCAACACCCCGGTAACTTGAAGTTTAGCATAAATGGGCTAGAAACATCCTTTTATGCAATACATTTCATGTTCTAAAAATCCTACTCCTGTCTAAGATTTAGGCCCAAGGAATAGACAAGAATGAATTTCAACTCCTGGACCAATAACATTGATGGCCACTTGTTAGGTGAAGACCGAAGAAGCTGATACCATTTGTAACGACCCGCCAATTCTCATTGGCTTGAGAGTACCACAAGTCATTAATAGGCCTTAAGAGATATCCCCAAGACACCAAAGGCTGGTAATAAATGCCGAAGGGTTTCAATGCAAGTGGGGGACAATTTAATCTTTGAGAAATAAACCAACCAAACCAACACTAACAACCACTATAAGATGCATGTTAATCCAACAACCTACTCATGCATTACCAAAAAAGAACTACGTTGTTCCACCATAAATACAAACCAACACAAAATCAGAGTACCAAGAGAAAGACAAAAAAAGACCCAAAACAAGATGAGACACTCCACGGCTCCACACCGAGCTCCATGAACCAAGCACCACCACATCTACCAAGCATCACCACGAACCACTAACAATAAGATGCTTTTCCTTCACCTCTGTCTCAGAAGATGACATCTACAAAAGCATCGAAGTGCCAAAGCAGGGGTGAGTATAAAACTCAGTAGGTTTTCCTTAATGAATTCCTTACTCACACCACTAGGATAGAAGAGTTATCGAACATTTATATAAAACAGTTTATAACAAGATATAAACAAGCTTCCACAACCAACCATATCCAAAATAATCCAAGTGCATTTGAAACCAATTTGCAAAAAGTTATTTTTTTCTAGAAAAATAACCAAAAAAGCTTTCAAACCATTTCAAAATATTCCTTTTTGGCAACCCAACCATTTCAAAAACATGTGAAATCAACCATGCATGCTTTGTTATGACAGTTCCATACTCATGAGCGGTTCCTCGTCAATCTACCAAGTCGTCACAAGGTAATTGTTTCCCATGTGCCATTACACCTTTGGCACCGAGCACAAGGTCATATTTCAACTAAGCCTTGTACTTAAATCTCCCATGTTACATTAAACATTTTTCACTGAGCAGAAGGTCCTATTTCAACCAAGCCACATATATGCAACATAAACACACACCGAACATTCAAAACAATCATGCCAAAACCATCCTTTCAATAGAACACCTTTTATTGAAAACCATTTCCATCAAAACCAAGTGTGTTCAACCAATTAAAACCATTTCAATAAAACACCCATTTTTATTGAAAACCCATATTTCATCAAACCATTTACCATTCTAGAAAATCCATAATTTAAAATTGACATTTTAAATTAAAAAAGCCAAATCACTTTACACATCAATTCACCAAGATTTCACAATTCCTTCAAAACCATAAATCATCACTAAAGAAGATTTATTCCATGATTTCCAGAATCAATTCCATTCAAATAACCCAATTTGAAACTAAGACAATCAATTCTAATAAGAGGAGTCAAGAGTGAAGCCACCTACCTTAACAAAATAGGCAAAACTAACCAACGGACGAAGAACGCCAACAAAACCAAGTCAACTACTCCCCTAAACCTCCTTAAATTTCTTCCCCTAGTACCATAAAAACCAAAAACCGATGTAAAATTCATACACTAACTTATATCTTCCCACCTTGGGTGTAGATCTAAGGATCTGTCAAGAGGGAAGGAGTAGATCTAAAACAACTAAAGGAAATGAGACTTACCTCAATCAACCAGCCTCTAAACGCGAAGGAAAACCTCCAGATCACTTCTAAACGCCTGGTAAGTGTTCTACCACCTTCACTAAAGATAAATCCTGATTTAGGGCCATCTTTGAGGAAAAAAGATAGGGATTAAAGATAAACCAGATTAGATCCTTAAAAATAAGATCTAAGTTCACCCTACGCACGGTTAGTCCGCATTGTTAGTCAAATAGTGTGCTAACCGTGCGGTAGTCACTACTTGGAAGGGGAACTCCACATGGCCACCTCACAAAGTTTTCCCAAATTGTGTGCACACTGTGCAGTCTCCTCTGTTCAATGTGACACCACCTGCACGGCCTCCGTACGGTTTGGGCAACCTGTGCAAAGCCCCCGCGTCACCACCTTTTTCCCTTTGACACTTGAAATTCTCAAAACTCTCCCCAACCATTTCTCATATGCTTCATGTACTTAAAAATCATAAAACATGGGTTACTTACCAGAAACCGGGGGTACTACAGGCTATGTTACAAGTGGTTTCAAGTGTCAATGGGGAAATTCAATCAATTATTTTAATCCATTTTAAATGACTATTTGACCACAAAAACACATGAATTATCTGTCCTTAAAGTAGGATTATTTTTTAGGAATTGTGTTATAGATCTTAACTGAAAATTTGGGCCCAATACAAGCAATGATGAAGAAGGTATTATAGAAATACTGAAGTGGTGTCCAATTTGGCAAGTCCATCCAATTTTTGACTTCATGGCCCATTTAGTCCAATGAAATGCCCAATTTTTCTCTGATGTCATGAATGAAATTTGTATAACATTAAGTGAAGAACATAGTTTCAAATTTTTTTATTCGAATAATATACATGAATATATTTATTAACACAATACTATTGTAAAATTAAAAGGTTAAAATTGGAATTTTATTTATATTCTCAAATGAATGATCAAATCCCAAATATTTTATAAATAAACACATTTAACACAATATGGAAATTTTTTTCATTTATTATAAAAACAATATTCAATAAAATTGTGTTTTATCAGCTACCCATACTAACCCATGGCACTTTCGTGGGTTCTCTCAAATGATGTATGGATTTGGGGTACTTTGGTGCAACAGAGTGGTTGACCAAGGTCAAATCTTAAAGTGGTATTAATTGAAACAAATTATTAAAGGTATTAATAAAATAATTATAAAAGAACTATAAACTTATAATTATTGTGGTGAGGTTTGTTTTGTGTTTATAAAATAATAAGAAGAAGTTTTATATTAGAATATTGTTTTTTTCCTTTTTGTTTTTGAAATGAGATTGAGATAACACAACAAGATGATATTTTTTTAGAAAACTATTTAAAAGGTGTAGTAGATCTAACTATACCTATTAACATAATTATTAATCATTATAATTTTAATTAAAATTAACATAATTATGATAATAAAATTTTTTTAACCCCAAACCTATAGGAATTAACTTTACCACCAAGATAAAAGGAGTAAAAAACCACAGGCTAGCTTTGTAACATGGAATAACAACACCCTGATTTGATTGCTGTTGTAAGTATAGATTTTGTTTAGTGGAAAATTATGGAATTAATAAATTTTTTAAATAATGATGAATTGATTTTATATTTTATATTTTAACTCTAAAAATATTTTCCATGTGGTTTTGATTTAGACATTAAGTTTGCGCTCTAACAATTTTAAAAAATCGCTATCTCGCGTGTTTTGATGTTAACTATTCAATTGATAAATTAGTTTATTATAATTTAAAAATATAAATTAATGGATCATATTATGTGAATTATAGTATCTCATTTATTCAAAATAAATAAATGAAGAAGGTGAGAGGTAGATGAATTATTGAGAAAGTTACTCTTCTATGGGTGTTGTATTCATTGTAGAAATGAATTACCTTAAAAAAGTTTTAAAAAGGGTATAACCCAATATCATTTCAACTATTTATTTCTAGACCAAATATTATGAGAATAAAAGAATAAAATTTAAAAAAAAATTAATTGAAAAAGAATCAAAGTGGTTTATTATATGGACAAAAAACATTACCATAAAGGAGAGGAAAATAAGCTCATTTTGGAGGATATCCTACCATGACACATTACCGCATCCATTGGTGAATTAAAATTGAATGAAATCACTTATACTATACTACCACTCTAAAAATTTACTTCAAATTCCCTCCTAATTAAAAAACATGAAATTATAGAGTAGAGGGGAGGCTAGGTTACATGTGATTTCAAGTGTGAATGGGGAAATTTAGAAAAATATTTTAATCAAAATTGCACCCCCTATTTGACCAAAATATTCGTGGCTAACTATCCTTACAGAATGATTATTTTTAAATAACTTTTTTCTTGACATTCTCTCCAAATATGGTTACTATCCAGGTAAGGATGAAGAAGTTATGTCATAAATACTGAAGTGGTTTCCAATATGGTGCGTGCATCCCATATTAGACTTCATGTACCATTTAGTCCAAAAAAATTACTGATTTAGATCTTCTTTCCGAAATTAATGTTATATCCCATTTCTATAGGAACACAATTACAAAATATTAGGTTTCAAAAATCCATAAAAAAGTCATTAATAATATGTCCTAAGATAGCATAAGATGAAAGTGTAGGTATAAGAACATAAATTAGGTAAATGAATATAACATAGGAAATAAAACACAATAGAACATGGATTATAAAACATGAATCATGACATAAATCTCTCGACATAACAAAATTCAAAATTCATGGGAGCGTGGAAACATGAATCAATAATCATGATGCATGAGAACATGAAATGGTAAAATTTCATTATATATGAATGTGGCATGAAAATATGCATAGAAACTACAAAATGTGTTGATTTTTACATCTAATACATTCATAACATAATGGACTAGGATAAAAAAATGCCAATAACATTGAACACATGGTCCAACCCCTTGTATCCTATAAAATATTTGGTCTTAGGATAAACAAAAATGCCCCATTGTAATATCACAAGTTTTAAAATATTTATAAAAACATTGGATGGATTTAATAGACCCACAAATCAGATAATGATAAACCACATATTTGTGTGCTATATCAACATGAAAACATTCATAATATCATAATAGTGTAACTAACCAATGATTCATGAATGTTTAAAAAACTATTAGCATATTACATCAAGAGAATAATGGTATATGGTATTTATAATATCTCTAGTGAATAATAAAAAAATGAAGTACATTTATAGAGATGAAAAAAAATTTGGAACAATTAAAATTACTTTTTAAAAATAATAACAAGCAACATTTTAATTTTTGATAACTTTTATTTTAAAATAAAATAATTTATTAAAAGTGGAATAAAACAATCTTTGGAAAACAAAAAAATTTTATAAAGGATAATTTTTAAATAAAACTATCTAATATGAAGGAAAACTTTTTTCAAACAAAAGATTTCAAAAAAACATTATTTTCACAGTATCATGAAGAATATCATGGAAAATTGAAAATAACATATGTTGAAAACATTAAAAAATATATTCCATTCATCATTTTTTAAAAATTTAAAGAAATATATAAAATATAATTAAAAAAATCATATAAATAAATAAAATGGAATTTATAATTAAAAAATATGAATATGAACATGTACAAGAAACATTCCTGACTAAATAGAAGAGATATCATCAAGTCAATGTGAATGAATGAATTTAGTAAAATTGTGAACCAAATGGAGGTGAAATTATAAAAATATACATTTAGACTAGAAATAATTATAGGGAAATAAAATATAAGGGTTTTTTATAAATAAAAAAATTAGTTTCCCCAAATGGATATTTAGCTATAAAGATTCTTTATTTTAAAATGAAATAATAATAAACACCCTTTCAACATTAGTAACGTTTTTATCAAAATAATTTGGAAAAGATAAAGTGAAATGGAACATTGAATACTAAGAAAAAAAGAAAATCATGATAAGATATTTTATATTATAAGAATAAAAAATCTAAATTAAAATAGGTGAAAAATACCAAACATGTATCAAACAAGGTAATTTGAGATGAAAAACCCTTTAAATGTAATATTTGATGATGTATGAATAAATTAAAAGGAGATTATGAGAAAAATATGAATTTATTAGTAAATATAGGATGGATTTACAAAAATTGTAATCATTAGAAAAAATTTACACAATATGAAATAGTAACATTAAATAGGTATCATTATTACTCAATAAAATGAAATTGAGTTTACAAAACCCCTTACCTTGGAATCCCACTTGCCGGGACATACTATATATTTTTATATAACAAGCATTGTTTTGTTAAAAATATATTTCAGAATCTAATTATTGTGTATTTTTTTATATTCATTTCTTATATTCATTTGATATATATTTATTGATTCGTTTGTGTTTATTAATCATTAGTTATTGGTAGTTTTAATTATTACATAACTATTTCTCTAATATATTTTCTCTTATCATTCCATGTTTAGGAGTTCCCAATATCTAAAATTTTATAGTCACTAGAATATACTTTCATATTGATTTATGATATTCTGGGATAAATCCATCAGAGTTTCATGTACGATTTATAATGATGAAATCCATTGAGTACTTTTTTGGGTAATGTTTGAACAACAAAAAGGTGTTATATTAATATTGGGTTAAAAACTAATGTTAAATTTAAACAAACAAAATTAAAATATTATTTCGGTATTGATATGATATCTTACTAGTTATTATATATTCATAACTATCCAAGAGAAAAGTTAACAGCATCATCCTTGTGGGTAGTTAAATGATCACAAAAATACCGATGTTATACTTAATGGACATGTTTCCTTATGTGTTCATTTTTATAAATTTTTATTAATCTAGTTGTTTGATGATATTATTTAAATTTTTTAATGTGATCAATAAATATTTTGGAATTTATATTAATAAAGTGAATGAAAAATAAGGAAAATAATTTATTACATAAAATAAAAAAGATATACCCCCCATGGAAGCCTTCTTCATTTTGATGGATTTGGTAAATAATATTGAGATTAAGGGAAAAAATGTGAGAGGGATAGAAATATGGAAGTTTATATAAGGGAATTAATGTTTTTATCTATGGCTTATAAATGATGGTATAAGGTTCTATTTATAAGTGAGAAGGGGTGGAATTTTTGTAAATACTCATTCCTAAATTTAAAAGGAATTTCTTTTATAAGGAAGTTGGATAAAAATAAGAAACATATTGAATATAGGATAATGGGTGGTCTATAATACCATCACACTCTCAGTTTGATATATTTTTATTAGATGTTTTATGAATTTACCCCTTAATTTTTCCCCTTTACCTTATTTTAGCATTTATCATTATGACTAACTTTTAATCTCATAACTTATTTTTAGGAATAGAAATAATTTCTTATTATTATGTAATTTGGAAATGAAGATTGAAAATATGGATACTAACTCATTTGATTCATGTTTTCAAGGTGATGAAAATTAATTTTAATATTATTATGCTTGACGCATAAAAAATGATTACAAAAATGTATTTTTAAGCATAAAAATGAATTTATCCTTATTCAATACTGATTAATAATCATTATAAAACTCAAATTTTATTTTAATATTTGTACATAAAATATTAATTTTCTTATAATCATTCATTAATACAGATTATTTTATGTTAATACAATGACAATTCACAAAATATAGATTAAACAATTCAATGAAAAATAGGTCTCCTACCATTATATGATTTTATCATTATTATTGATTCATTTTTTAATAATTATTTAATGTTTGTTCATTGGTTTACATATATAAATAATAAAATTTCAATAAATTTCATACCTAAAATATGAGAAATTCTATTATTAAATAAAAAATAAAAAAAATAATAAAAAATATTTATTTAAAAATAACATTTTTATCAATAAATATTTAAATTATCAATCCTTATTGTGTTTTAATATTTTTTCTGATGTTATTAATTTATTTTTCTAAAAATTAATCCAATTTTATCAATAAATTTTATTGATAGAACAGTTTAAAAGTAATAAATATTTAATTCATTAAAAAATTCTTTAGAATAAAAGGTATTTTCAAAAGTGAATCTGTACCTTTTAGTTTTATGAAAAAAAAACTATCTATAAAAAATTATTTCTTAACATTTGAATAAATATTATCTATATAAAAACAAATTGATAATTAAAAACTCGTAGCATTTTTACTGCTATTATACCAAACGACTCTATACCCTTTAATAATGGTTAAATAATGAATATAATACCCCATAAAATTATATAAATTTATTCCATTATTAGTTAAAAAATGAAATTGAATTAATTTTAATTTAATGTTTATAAAATGTTTTGTCCATTTATGAGGTTTTTATTCATTTTATGTTTATTTTAACTGACTATGATTCTCAAGGGTGAAAAGGATCAAAATTATTTCCTAGTTGTAAATAGACTATTATTTTCAATTTGTTGCACCATTTTAATTTCAAGACCTCTATGAAATTTAATAATCTATGGTATGTAATAATCCATAGTATATAGTATTTGGTTCCATGTACATTCATTTTAATTCTACATTCTGTTTGAAAATATTATTGTAAATCTAATTCATTTCTTATATGATTTTGAAAAATTAACATAGGTTATTAATATTCATACTTAAATTTTGTATGTGACATTCCCTCACCCCTCTTAAATAAATTTCATCCATATAGTTTTAATTTCCCCCACTGATGAAAATAGATGATGATATACATTACAAATTCATCACTCAAGTTAAAAATTTTAATACATTTTCTACCATACAAAATTCTATAAGACAAAGGAACTAATCATCTATATCATAATAGGAATATTTCTTGTCATTTATTTGACACAAAGGTTTATGCGAAATATGCCTCCATAGTCAGTTACTGTAGTTTCAAGAGTCATACCTTTTGAATCATTAATTTCATGACCCTTATCCCAACCAAATAAAAAATGAAAAATTATTATGATAATATTTAATAAAATAAATGAAAATAAAAATAAAAATATGAAAAGTCAATCATAATACAACTTATACAAGACACCTTTATTTCAACCTATGATAAATTTAGCTCAACTATGACACTACTGGTTTAGACTACAATTCTTTCAGTTCAATTGAGGTTTCCATAAGTTTTACCCTCTTGAAACCATTAACATAGTCCAAAAAATCACTCAACCCACAATTATCCCTATGGTTTTTATGATATATTAAACCCAAAAATGTTTTAAAACCGATTCTCCATGAAATAAAATCAAGATCCATCTAGAAACAACATTAATCACTCATAAAATTTTATACCAATCCATATATACTAGAATCATATACACTCCCAAAAATATATTAATCTTTTCCCTAAATAATATGAATAACTGTATCAAAAAATTAATTTCCAATTCACATGATTATCTATACTAATTAACCTATATTCACAAAATATATTAACCTTGATCCTTTGTGAACCACAATTACCATAATATAAAATCACATACTAAACCTAAGGATTATAAATATATTAATTAGGCATTCTTCCTAAAACCCAATAAATATCACCCAAAAATATAAATTTTCACCTAATAATCCATAAGACCTCAAAATGGTATATATGAATACCGTTAAACATAATAACCCATAATAATATCTACTACTCTTAAATTATCCTCAACTAATAACATACAAACATTTAAAGTTATTTTAACCCATGTTTTAAAATAACTATAAAAATACAAACTTAGAAATATATTATTACTGGATTTGTAGTAAACATTTCATCACTTACATACCCAATGAATTTTAAGTTTATATATCTATAGAATTTTGAAAAAACCTTTATTTACAAAACCCATACCAAATATAAAATTTGTTCATTATAGAAAACTCATAAAATGATGAACATGCCTCATTCAAGTATAAAACCACATATCTATAAATTTGAAAATGTTTTTAATATATACCAAAATAATATCAAAACATTATCCCTTTATATACACATCATACATAATAATTTTCTTCATTTACCTTGGGCTTTGAAACACAAGAAAGGGTGAGCTAAAATTCTTAACATGTGTAAACATATGTCATAACAATTGATGATCACAAGTAATCATAACATAAAAATGTTGTTGTAAGAATGTAATAAGGGAAAATGAACAAAAATAACAATAACACCCAATTAAACATATATCATGTAACAAGAATAATGATATAAATATCTAATAATATCATAAAATATGAGATCTATGATTGTGGAAACATGATATATATTCATTTCTTAGAATATTAATATCATAAAAGCATAAAAATAAATTCCATAAAAGTTTTCAAGGTTATTAACCAATACATTCATAATATAATGGAATAGGATAATAAATTACCAATAATATTATAAGTATTGGGAAAACCACCTATATCCAATAACCTTTTTGGCCTTGGGCTAACCACTAGTGTCTCATCCTAGTCTCATGACATATAAAAAATTACCCAATTCGTTAGAGGGATTTAAACTAACCACCTATCTAGAATTACGATATATATATATATTTGTATATTTGTGTTTGTTTGATCCTCATGAACATGAAAACATTAAAAATCCCATCATATCATAATCATATTTTGTAAAAATAAATTTGTTCTATGGAAATTTACACCAAACATGATCCTCTAGAGAAAGAAGGTGGATAGATTCCTTAAAACATATTAAAAGTATACCATAAGAAAAACTAATGTATATTTATATAGATGAATAAACACTTTATAAGTGTATTATAATTACTTTGAGAAATAAAAAAAATTCTATTTTCATTTTAAATTTATTTATTTTAGATGAAATTTATTTATAAAATAATGGGATTATAAATTCATTTATAAACCTATAAATGAATTTAAATAAATATTTATAAAGAAAACTGATGAATATAATGGGATATGTCTTCCATATTGAAGATGTTTAGAAAATATTCCTTTCACAAATTTGTAAAGAATGTCAAAGACAATAGAAAATTATTTCTACATAATATGTTAAAAAAGAGATTAGATTCATTATTTTGTAACAAATTTAAAAAAAATATAAAATCTATTTAATAGTTAATATAAGTACTTATAAAGAAATTAATATGAAATAATAAAATATGAACATTCACGATAAATATTCTTAATTATAAAATAAGATATAATCTTGGTTCAACTTACAAGCATTCATTCAGTTGATTTCTGAAACCAAGGGAGGTGAAATGTTAGGAATTATTTTATAGTGTAAAAATAACTATTGGAGAATAAAAATGATTTTTTTATAAATAAATGAAATATATTCTCCATGGGTGGAAGTTCATACATAAATAATATAACGACCCATACTTTACAAACATTGTTTTTAATTCAAAATTGAAGCACAATTATTACAACATACAATAAAACCATGAAAGGACCGTATAGGTATAGTGTGTTTAGAAACTGGGAAACATAAAAAAATGGTTCATAAATCATCTATACTTTCTTCATTTTATTTTATCATATCTAGAGTCCCATTTGGTATATCTTACTTAATACCCTTCTTCCTGAGCTGGGGAAAAGAAAACATACAAAAGGGTGAGCTCAAATGCTCAGTAAGGGTAAACAAAAGAAATGTCAATCACATCATATTCATAAGAACAAATCATTTTGGAAATCTTAACCTTCAAAAGAGATCATAATTTCATAACATGGGATAAATCATAGTAGTGAAATGTAATCCCAATAATCATAACATAAAACATGAAACTTTGTGGCGCACACACATAATCATATTGAATCATTTCTTAGTAGTCAAGACACATTTCCAAGACTATCTTAACGGAAAAATTCCATTTCCGAACCGAGTTCACTACTCGTTTCATTCCTATTTCACTGAACAGAATCAACCTGTTGTTCCAGCCATGTCTATCTCATGAGATATAAATAATTACCAAATGAATTGGAGGGAGATACAGGTCTCACCCATCTCATAATGATACCATTCATATGTGTTCCACAATATCATAAATCATACATCATAGCATAACCCTAAAAATGGGATTCTTAAACATCATGTCATCATAACATAATCTATAGAAGATAAAAGGACATCATAAAAATAATTCCATCATAAAATAATAAAATCAATTTAAAAATAAGGATAGAAACAGAACCCCATATTATCTTAGATGGAAAATAATTTTAATAAAATACTCGAACTTCACTCTTGAGGAAAATATCCTTTGTACTTCAAAAACATTTTTCATTTCATAACATGTATTACAATTTTAGACTAAAATAAGTTGATTAAAAATAAACATGAAAACTTGTAAAGGAATATTCATGGAAATAATGTTCGAAAAAGCCATTCATGCCATATAAGTTAAAGAAAAACATTCTTCTCGTACTTTGGCCGGAAAAGTCAAAAAAGTACCTCGTACAAAAACAACAACAAAAGATTCCTTTCATATCTTTTACTAAAAACTCACCGAAGGGTAAAATTGGATTTAAAAAATTGTAGGAGGATAGAAATAATATTACATAATGAGGAAACATGGATGTGGATGATAAATATTCCCCAGCAATTACCAAAGTATAAACAATCTTGGATAAAAATTGAGATTGCGAGATTTTCCCTTACCTTAGGTCTGATTTGATTCATACGTGTCTGAAGCTCCTGTATAATGATTTAAATAATGTTATTTACTTATTCAAAAATCATAATAATTGTTATGATATCATATATGGTCATATTCTTAACTTCGTATTAGTAATATTTCATTTCTATTTGTAATTCGGGTGTTTATTGCTTCTTGTTCTTATGCGTGTTTTGTCGAATAAATTTTTATTCTTCTTTTTAGGATATAGATAAATCATTTCCAGAATTATATTAGTGAAATATATATCATATTTATTCATTAAATTCATTTATATAATCATTATGCATTGAAGATCATGTAGAACGAGTCGCATCACATCGTGGAGACGGTAGGTCGTACGTATGCATGAGCGATGATATCGTTCCCATGATCGTATAATTTTACTGAAGTGTACGTATACTTTTTCAGAATCAATATCACTTTACAATAATCATATATAGTTATTATTTACACAATTATACACATCCAAGTAAGGTGGTTGTGGAAAACAGATTACAGCACGGCGTGGAGACGATATTCTGTACGTACGCACGTGCAGTGATTTCGTTTTCCGTAGGATAGATAGAAGGTGAAATAGGGTTGTTTAATAAATATAATAACATATAATTATATGAATGGTACTTATTTTATTACTTCATAATGAAAAAAACTAAATAAGAAGAAGTAGAAGAAGAAATAAAGTTGAAAGAATCGGTAAAGGACATTACCTCTTCTTTGAAGCGCCTCTTCTTAACCTCCTCTTAGGGCACTCAAGATGGTCGTTGAAGAGGACCAGGACCTATAGGATGTTTCTAGGTAAGTGGATAAGAGAAATTAGTAGTGGTTGGCCGAGATTTAAGGCTCAAAGTTGTGTGAGGAGGAGATGGAGGAGGTGACCTTTTATAAGGGAGGAGAGGGGCACCATAGGAAAAACTTAAAATATTATTTTATAATAAAGTCATATTCGATTTTTAATAGCTAAAAATTGATTTATTTCGAAGCTAAGGTGGGGATGGGTCGAAATACTCTCAACAAATAGATTTTAGACAAGTTTAGGTTACTATTTTAACCTTATCATTTAGATTTAACTCTAAGTTAAATAATTTAACGTTTACCATGTCTTCTTGTTTTCTTACAATATATGGTTAATAAACATAATATAACAAGAAAAACTAACCCCAAGTGGTTCATTATTGATATATATAACCTTAGCTAAGTCATTTAGCCGAACACTAGATTTTTAAGAATAAAATAACAATTAATAATATAATATTTGTTTTTAAAACTATTTTATGTCAATTTTTACATTATTTGGTAATTGATTTTTTTGAAAATAATAACAGAATGATTTGTTCAAAAAAAGCTACTTAAATCAATACTAATATGTCATATTAACCTATAAAATTAGTTTAATTCATAAAAACTCTAAAATTACATTTATTTGGGTATTTATAATATCAATTATGTTAATATTTCCTTAATAAGGTAATTACTACATCATCATTGTGTGATAAATAAATTAAATTATTTAAAGTCTAAAAATTATAAATAAAATACCATTATGTAAAAATGTTTTTATCTTTCTAATGAATATTTATAGTCGAATTTATATTATTTATAACCATAGATTACAAATGTTTTATTTATTAAACTTTGATTTTAACTATTTTAACTCTTCTTTAAATTAAAGAATATTAAATGTCCTAATCTTATCCAAGTGGACCTAAATGGTCATAATTTATTCCTATGGTTGTTTTTGGTCGAATTAAACTTATCCAACTGAATTAGTACATGTTTTAGGGTAATAATAATACCATTTTGTCCCTTAATTACCTTATTTACTTTTAACCGTGGTAAAAAAGAGTAAAAAGTTACTATTCACCAAAAATTATTTTTATCTTATTGAACCACATTTTACCACTTGATATTAACCGTGTCTCTCAGATTTTCTAAATTCCACTCACAGAAGCGGTAAAATTATGTTTTATGTAAATTTGCAAAAAGCTCCTAGGAGGAAGGTAAAAGACGGTGAAAAGTTCAATAAAATTTTTATATATCTAAAATTATTATAAAATAACGCCAATGAATTACATTGAATTTATATAGGTATTTTTTATCAATTTTTACCTAAAAAAATTTAAATAAAATAAATAATTATTTAAATAAAAAGTCAGTTTTTAAATAGTAACCCAGTATTTTCACTATTCATCAAAAATTGAAAGTTTTCAGAAAAATACCAAAAATTCAACCTAGGCTAATTTCGATATTTCTAAATTTAAAAATGAAGTCCATTTTTAATGATAAAAATTATAAAATTTCAAAAATTGGTTATTACTATTCATAACGGCTAGTTTTAATAATATTTTAATAGAATATCATTGTTTAGTGAAACTCGGTATGGATTACAATGCAAGCTATCGAGGAAGGTTGTGATTGCGTGTAAATCAAGCCAAACTAGTGTTGTGTGTAGTGAAATATTCCTTTGATGACGTATATAACATAAAATAAAAATATTTCTTATAAAAATCTCACGTGTTACAAATAACCCCTCTTTCGTAATGGGATTAGTATAGAAAACCTTACAAATTTAGTAACTTTTGAATAAAAAGGACCTAAATGATTGAACTGAAATTGGAAATTTCAATATCATTAATAAAATATAATTATTATAAGACATTTCAAATATGAAATATATACAATATATAAATAAGAATAGGAAAATATTTGAAAACATGTCTCAAAGTAAGGACTTTGACATGAAATACCCCTACAATATAATATTTTATGATGTATAAATCAATCCAAAATGAAATTATGAAAAAATATATTGATATACATAAAAAAATCTTATTTTAAAAATATAATTCAATCCTCAGGTTAAATTTCACCAACTTATTAGAATTATTTTCATGAAGTAATATTATAACTGAATAAATGGAAAATGAGTTAACAAAAACCCATATATTTGAATGATTCTTGCTCATACATTCTATATATGTATGTATAATAATTAAAAGATTATTTAATATCTATTTAGAAACATTATAATAAAATATTATATTTTATATTAATATTTTATAATCAATTATTACATTATTATTACATGTTTTTAGTTTATGTTTATCGTAATATATGAGTATTCTCATCCTTTCCTTCTATGTTTTGGTACATAAATTTCAATAATAATTCCATGTTCATGAGTTTATAATATAAAAAATAGTAAAGTTACAATAAAATATGTTACATTATTATTTATGTGGTTCATGGTTTTTCCCATAGAGTTTTAGGAATGATTTGAAAATATTGAATCGATAAAGAGCTTGTTTCTATAATTTTTAACAAACATAAGGTCACATATTAATAATAATTAGATATTTATATTAAAATTTGAGGACCATAAACAAAAAATTATTTCATTTTAATATTATATAATTCTTTAAATAATGTTTCCATAACCAACCAGATAAAACTTTATAGCATTATAGAGGTTTGTGGTTAAACCGACCCAAACACAAACATGCTATAATCCTTGGGTGAGAATGATTATGGAGTGGTTTTAATAAAATATCATTATGCTATTAGTGTAAAGATATTATTTATAACTTATTAATTTGAAAAATTATAAACAAGGATAGGAAGAAGAATAAGATAAATGAAAAATAAAGATAAGAAGTAATTAATTACAAAGAAGAAATATTATCTACACTTTAAAAACTTCCTGGTTTTGATGAATTTAAAAAAACTATTGGGGTCATAGGATAATAAAATAGGGGAATGTATTTTTTGGAAAACAATTTAATCATATTAAATATGGTAATTCTTGTTTAAGGTGTGTTTTATAAAGGGTTTTGGAAAGATCCATTTATATGTGAGAATGGGAGTAATTTTTGTTTTCAATGATATAAAGGGATTAAACTTTTGAAGGAAAGTGGATCAAAATTGTATATATATTAATTATAGGATAAGGTGAGGTTAATAATTCCAATAAACACACATTTGGATGCATGTTTTTGATATTTTTTCACATGATCCCATAATTTAAACCTTTTACTTTATTTTAGCATTTACCTTGGTGACTAGATTTTACCTTGGTAACATATTTTTCTACCATAAAACTAAATTTTACTTATTACCTTATTTGAAAATTCATATTTCAATTATGAAACCAATTGTTTAAATTCTATTTCTAAAGGTAATAAAAATTAATTTTAATTTAAGTAAACATGACAAATAAATACAATTTTTATAAAAATTTTAAGCATGAAAATTAATTTATATTTATTTCATTCCAAGTAAGAACCATCAGATAATTAGTATTTTCTTAATATATATACATAATTAATTTCATTTAAATCATTCTGTAATGAATATCTTTTTTTATAAAATGGAAAATTCAATAAACATTGAAATTTGTCAATTTATTACTTTAACACTAGATGATATTATTTTTATAATTAAAAATTAATAATTTTAAAATGACCGTTTATTCATTTTTTTTATTTTTTAAAAATTTAATCTCAATATATTTCAAGATTAAAAATATATTAAATTTATCTTTTAAATAAAAACATATAACATATACTAAAGAAAACATTTTTAAACAAAATGATGTGGCCCTTTTTATACAATTTTCCAAATCTCTTTATTAAAATGAAATTGTTTTTTGTGAAATTGTTATTATATTAAAGAGTTTATAAAAGTTATTAAATTTTATGAGGAATCCACTATTCACAGAATATAATAGTGGAAATCAATGTTTTAGTGTTTAAATGGTTTAATGTTTTCTCATTTAATTTATATATCATCATTGATTTTTTTTATTCTAGTGAATTTTAATTGTAATAATATTTTGGAAGTGATTATGTGGTTTGTGATTTTGGACAATTAATTATTTCAAATTCCATGTTTTTATTATAATATTGCTCATTGGAATATTTATTTTTATTCTTTTTTCATTTATAGAAATAAATGGTTTCATTTTGTTACAAGAAGTTATGATTTTGTGCTTGGAATTATTCAAATTCAAATTATTTATTTTTTTGTGTAGAATAAGGATATATAAAGGTAAAATTAGGCCCATGTAAGGGTACACTTGATTACATAAAGTTTACCCAATCCTTAAAATGAGCTACATAATGGTAGTGATGCACTTACTCAAATGAATTTTTGTGGATTTAGTGATCTGCATGAAGGTTGTAAAAACATGCCTATGTTTAGTAATGCACTAAAATTATTTCATAAGGGTAATTGCCTACCATAGGTTCTTACATAATGGTTATGAAGAAGAATCAAAATCTACATCATGGTATAATTTGACTTGTATAAAGGTAGTTCCTTATATTTTAATCTTGTCTAAGGGTCCTCCATACTTCGACAACGTTCCCCTATTCTACTACCATTAGCTTTGACCACTACTGCCCCACCTTCTCTTACCACCAGAAGATACCACCAAAATATACTACTAACCTTCCCCATACCACCTATAATATATCCTATACCACCATCACATTTTTTTTTATCTCAATTTATTTTACCACCAAAACAATTATACCTCTACTTCCACACTCACTATTCTACCATTGTCATCTATTACCACTAGCACCCCTACTTCCACCACCATTATACGACCTCCTAAATACCCTACCCACAATTATCCTTTGACTATGCCTCCCTATTACCTCCATAGATCCACCAAACCAAGAAATCTGACATCCTTGAGGATAAAGATGAATGAGACCTATCAAATTTGAAATGGAGGAAGATGAGAAAACCAACGTAGAGCTTATTAGTGAATCAATGTTTGGTTAAGAATATTTTTTATCCAATATGGAATGATGATTATAGGGGTTGTGAATAAAAAATATAATGGTGTTGCTTCAATTTATTTTTTTATGTTTTTCATTACCACTGATATCGATTCATGTTTCACCAATTTAGCAACTATGAACACAAGATCTTTGTTTTTTTTGATTATTGCTCAATTTTTAGGGCCATGTATTAATGTTGGAGGGAACTCAATTATCCAAATGAATATAATTATTTTTATATGATGTATTCACACAATTAATTCAATGGAATTCCCCAATGAAAACATGATCTAGAATAACATAACTATTTGTATGGGTTTTGAATGGAGAGCATTTATTTATCATTTTTTATGGTGAATAATCTAATCCCCAATGAAAACCAAAAATTAATCATGACATGGATATACTAGATGAATGTGTTTCACATTTTTAATTTTCCAAGTTTTTCAGTGGAGGAGTAGGAAATAGGAGGATCATGAACCCAATTGAATCAAAGATGAATACAATTTTAAAGGTTGAGAAGAATATGAACATGTAAATTGAATAAGTTCAGTTGGTCCACACCACAAATTTCCCATTTGATTAGTGCATGATGCCTAAGATTTTGTTGATTCCAAGAAAAATTTTATCAAAATAATCTGTTTTGGTCGGTGTGGACAACTCAAAAGAATGGTAAATTGAGTATCCAATTAAATTTATATATTATAATAAATTAAAAACATAAATATACTAATTTAAAAAAAAATACCATTTAGAAAATAGTAGGATTATATAATTTTATATTTATAAACTTTTTTTAAAAGATTTATCATGGATCAGTTAATAGATAATTTTAAATTACTCTAATATATGAAAATGATATATTACTATAAAATAAAGTATGTAAAAACCAATTTGAGTAAATTATCCAAGATATGTTTTGTTTAAATGTTCTTAAATAATTGAAATAAATTTGATTTAAAAAAGAACAAAAAAATAATGCACAATGAAATTTTAAGAAGGGTTTCATTCTCAAGACGAGAATTAATACCTTCCTTATAGAAATAAAATATTGGAAAGTGGTTTATTATAAATTAAATATATCCAAAAGTAGGATTAGGTTTTAAAAACAATAACACACAAGGATGCCTAGGTACAAATCCTCTTCCACAAGTATTCAGGGGATAAAATAGTCACAGGTCACACCCAAACCCTTATCTTGTTATTCCTGGGAATACATATGATGAAAATGGAGAGTGAGTGTCAAGAAATCCCCATTTTATTATATAAGACTATATTTTATGAATATATAGAGTAATTTTAAAAATATCTCGAAAGTAATTCAAGAAAATAAAGAGAAAAATATTTTAGATGAAGAAAATGTGGTACTACTCAATCTGAATAGGTTTGGTTGCTTAGGAGTTTCTAAAATGTTTGTGAGAAGATTTCTCAATGGTTTCATAAAATTTTTAGAAAAATAGAGTATTAAAGTTTTTATGTAAATTCATTTGTTCCTTTTTAAGTAATTTTTCACTATATCATTTTCAATCTTTTATTTATTAACCATGAATCGACACATACACCATATCATGCATCATGGGCATCTTCTAAATATATACTATTCTAGAAGATACAATTATAAAATGAAAATTAAAACTAATGTAATCTATATCATCATACTATGTATAAAATATAGCATGTATGAATCTATATTTAAGTCTTCTAGGGGGTTGACTAGGAATACTCATAATAAATCCAAATTAATCTATACATCATTAGAGGAATAGACATGCTATTACAGAATTAATTTTGAAATTAATTTTGGATATATTGGGTGGATCCACTGGGTGTAGATTCCATGGAGTTACCATTTTGAACTAACTGTAGGATTCTTTAGCAGTAGATCACTAATGGTAGCATCTCATGTGGTAAATGATTTAATGGAAGTAACATGGTGGTGGGAGAAGTTACATAGTCTTTTGGAAGCATTATCTAAAAGTATATCTTCATAGTGATAACACTGTTTGTCTATGTCATCATTAGTAGACTTTACATTATGGTATCAACGAGCGATAATAGTAGTTGTGGTATTACATTATTCTGTCATGGTACCCTTCCACATATTGTCTAGCCTCATCCTATCCCCTCCACAAGATTCCCAAAGAACTCTCTCTGTCAACCCCTCTGGTGAATCACTAATCCCAAAATGGTCATGAACTACCACACTGAGGCCTCTTCTAAAGCCTCCTAATATGTGTGATTGGAGTACATGCCACACCAACTTGTCCTCTTGATCACATATTCTCGTGGTAAATGAGGTCCTAAATGTAACCTACAATAGAAGGAGGATGATTTGATTTTTCTAGATCACACATTCCTCTGGAAATGAGGATTATAAACATGGAGTTAGTTTTAGGGACCAACCTATTTTAGATAGTAAAGGGTGGGGGGATTTATTTTCCCTTTGATGAGTTTTAGAGACTTATCCTCATATCTTCTATGGAATTAGTAAAAGGTAATTCCTACTAGATTAATCCCATAGTGTTTCTTTTGGGATGTATCTATATAGGTTGTTACGTCTCAACCATGGTAATGGTAATAAGTTAAGAGATAGATGAAATAACCCATTATATCTCATGTCACAAGGGACTCATCCACCAATGGACGGAGGATATTTTACTAGATTCCAAATATTTTTCTTTATATTGTTTCTCACACTAAGCATGTCTCATGTGGTATTAGAGTTTTTTGGAAATCATGTCATTAACAAAATCATAATCATGATTATATTCCATAGCTGTAATCCCTAACAATCCAAACTAGGTCGTCTTTGATTCGAGTCTAAATCAGATATGTATGTATCCTCCTTGAGTTCCTACCCCAACAACTCAAATTTACCCAAAATATTTCTGTTCCATATTCCTATTAGGTTCTTATTAAAATTGTAGGGCCATATCCCTTTTGGGTATCTTTCATCATCAATGTTGTTGGATTACATTCATAGTAAGACAATGCATCCACCTAGGAGACTGAATCCCTTCAAGGTCCTTTGGGATACTTCAACATAAGTCCCACACCAACCATGACTAGGAACCATTAACCTATACATCCTTGTAACATGAAATTAAATTTCACTGTTTGATCTTCATCACATGACCATAAAAGGAACGATGTGTCCCATTAAGTGGCACCGATCTACAGGGGTTCTGATTCCATTCATAATGATATATTGAAAGCCCATTTTATGGGCCCTATCGTGATACCAAATAAACTCCCTTCTCTTGGGATGGTGATAAATTCTAGAGCAAACCATTTCATGGATTAAAACCCACACCCTATTAATAAATGATATCATAATATCTAATGTATTTTAAAAAGGGTATAATTGATGGATAACCACGGATACATAAAGATGTATCCATCGACGAAGTACCTAAAATACATATAGATCATTATAAAGTGAAAACATTGTAATAATTTATTTTTAATAAAAGGGATAGCTTATCTATACTTGGGATTTAATAAATGATCCACAAATAAATCTTAAATCTTTAAAATTGTCCTAGAGTATTTATTAATTCACCTCAAAAGGGTGTGATGAGTCTGGCCTCTCTTTATCTTGTCCAACTCATGTTCTAAATGTCTCATAGGATAAATCCAAGTGACCACCTGCCTTTTTAAATCAGATTCACATAAAATTTAAATATGTATGGGCACAAAACCCATTGGAAACAAAAAAATGGTCAACATGACTTGAATTCCTAACCACCATGACTGTGACTCCCACATGTTAGGCCACATTTTTACTTAAAAAGAAATAGGTATAAACATGTATCTAAATCAATTGATTATGCATGTGGTCATATATTGATATGATTCATTGAGAAGGTATTCTTTTTTGAGATTTTCATATGTATTTTAAGAATTTTTTACAATAACTCCCTTCAATATAATTCAATGTAATACTTTAAACAAACTCAAGATTTTTCATCTACGAGTAAGTCCTCTTCAATTCATAGGACACCATCATCGAACCAGCGTCTTCTGCGCCCTGTATCAAACATGCTCATTTGGTAGTACCATCATAATGGTACTGTACCAACCAAAAAGACTGCTTGACTAGCCCACAATCTCATGAAACCCCACCAATCGTCTTGTCGGCTGTGTCTAGTGGCCCAGAAGCAAATGAAAATTGTTTTTTATAAAATCATTTTGGGATCCTATCACTAGAATACTACTAAAAATTACCCCCTTATAGAATGGAGGCTGATCAAGAGTTATTTTAAAACCTCAACTAGATAGAACAAGGGTGTAAAGACCCCATTTTTTCATTTTAAGACTTTGAAATATGTCTACTTATATTTTCAAATCCCAGAGCTGAGACGACGTACGATTCTGTGACCAGATGTGCTCAAAATTAATTTTACAAATATATTAAAAATATTTTATATTGTTCATAGAAAATTTCATAAGAAAACATGATTACTCTTAAAAAGAATCTCAGATCAGAAATCAGAGACCGCAGTTGAGTCTAGAATGTGGTGTTTAGCCTAGGCGTGAAAAAAATCGGTTTGCGTGGCGGTGTTCAAACATATCTTCCATTGGAGTTATGTACAGTGGACAAATTAATTGACTAAATTAAATTAATTAAATAATTTAACCTCAAAAAATTTCTATATGAATAATTATGGGGAGAATCCTCTAGGGTTATCTACGTAAACCCTGGGAGGATTATAAAGCATCTTCCCCTCCTTCTATTGGTGAATCACCACAGACAATGATGAAACTTGGATCAGAGTAGCTCTGAGCACATCTAATGCAATGAATTATTAAATTATTTGTAAGGAATTTTATTGGGTGGATAATGATCCAATATCGAGGTAGGAATTGTAAATTTGTGGTTTACACCCTTTTTTATTAAATTAAATGAGAAGATCGATCCATTTCATGGATGCATTCTAATTATGTTCTATGTATGCACATGTGTATTGAAATTTTAATTGATTTTCCTTGTTTTATAACCCATATATTCTTATTATTGATCATTATCCCTATAAAATTTCCCGATTATGTTTTAGCATATATTCTTGCGCCTTTCTCCCTCAATTTCTTCGCGTTCTTCATCAGTAGGACCCTGTAGTTTTGGTTTGATGCTACTGGGTGGTACCGAGCCTAATTGGACCCCCAAAATCATTACAAAACAACAAATAAGGATTAGATCAACGAAAAAAGGATATATTTGGGATGTTTTCATGTCATGGATGATATTTTGGACAAATTGAGATCAAATAATTGATGGAAGAATGATCTGAGGTATGTTCTATGTGAGTGGTATGTATGGGTTCATGTATGATGAAACTAGATTCGATATCCAGCCACTGAAGGGACAGAATCTACCAGTTAGAGTTAGATCCACTAATCTCGAGTGGAGATTGGGAAATAATAAGAGGGGTGAGGTGAGACTCAAAGCACATAAACTAGATATTTGTTTCTATGAAAAACCCGACTACACACCATATACTATGATGAACACATGATTTGTAGTTACTTGGATATTATGGATAGGGTTTTTGGAATTATAAAGGTTCTAATTTCATGTATACTCCTTACAAACTATCTACCCCATTTCTCATATGGAATGTTCCACCGTTCAAAGCACATGTCCAGGCTCACACCATGTTCCTGAGTATAAGGGAACAACCAAAGAACATGGGTAGAACCCTGTGTAAAGAGGCACGTCATGAACTAAAGTACATGAACACAAGGTAATTTACACAAACACATCTCAGATACATAGACATGTCCAAAACACATGGGTGGGATCTCGAGGGGCATGGGTACATTGTGTATACCCCCCTACATGCCATGTACACCTACAATATAGGTGATCAATGTACCTCCGGGGACTTAGATAGGTGAATGAGAGGGACCACACATAGTGTGGATCCACACACATGTAATTTACCCCTTGTATAATTTTGATAAAAATTAAATATTCCATATGTCATTCGTTTGGAATCATATTTTGCACCGTGAGTAGCCTATCTAGAGTTTTTTCTTTATAAAATGTGAAGGTTCTATAAGTTTTGGATTTTGGGTTACTATATGGAATGTTTTGGGGGAAGATCATTGTTAGGAAATGCTTGATGATTTAAGAGATCACATAGGATCATCAATGTGTTTTAGAGTGGAACCATCCTGCTCGACAGGGTATGAGTCCTCTACTGACATTTGAGTGGAACTATCTGTCTTGGTTGGGTATGTGTCCTCATGACTATAGTATAACCCTCTGGATAGAATAGGCACAGAACCTATATATTCCTCAATATTGGAAACCACTATCTATGATGTACATGGTTCCATGAAAAATTATTGAGTGGAACCCTCTAGCTTGGATGAGCAAGTGTCCTCTACTGAATTCTAGAGTGAAACCCTCCAGCTGAGTGGGACATGTGTCCTCTACCTACTTCTTGAGTGGAACACTATATATTTTATAGTCATGAGTCCAATACTGAATTCTGATTGGAACCCTCAAGATGGGATGTGCATTGGTTCTTGATGACTCTTAATGTGGAACCATCTAGAAAGGCTGGGCATGGGTCTGCTACAAACTACTGAGTGGAACCCTCCAGTTTGGATCGACACGGGTCATATACCAAAGAGTGGAACCCTCCTATTGTACTAGGTCCTAGGGTCTCTACCATGAGATTATGGATCCTTAACTGTGTGATGTAATTATGAGGCATGGATTTATGTAGATGATTAATTTTGGGATGATGCATGAGATGCCTGTCATCGTTAATGGACTTTGGGATCTATTGTGGACTCTACTTTTTTAGAATAGCTATGAGATGGATATTCCCTTTATCCGACGTTTGGGATTCCACGACTAAGTATATATATATATAAACTTTTGTATTCATACCATTGGATTTGGTTACTCTGTTTCCATGATATGCAATGACGTGTTGGGTATACCACCTGATTTCCATGTTTATATTATGATGGATGGATGAGTTTAATATCTTGATATGGATGTAAAAGACTTGGCATATTGTTTATCTAGTCACCATGTTGAGACCCTTGTGTGTGGACGAGGTTACTCCTCTTTCGTGGGTTTATATGCATCTTATTTATTATGTATAATCTTTCAATTCATATTGTATGTTTTAATACCCCCATATACTTTTGGGGAATCCTACTGGGTATGTATGTAGTCACCCCTTAATGGGATTTTCATACACGTACCATGTCTTATGTAGACGAAATAAAGTTCTATGGTGACTTTAGAGGATCTTAGGGATACATGGTACTTTGGACCATATACAATGGTCACAATTTATAGATCATGAGCTAGAATATCTTAGCATTTTACGTTCTAGTTTTTTCATGTTGGAGAATCTTTCTATTTGGAAATGTATTTTCCCCATTAATTTTCAGTTTACAGTAACATACTCTTGTACTGTCTAGAGGTTTTACATGCCTGGTTGTTCCATTTGTATTTTTTATTATTTAATTATTTTACCTATACACTTCTATATTGAGATGGCCATGTGTGCATGAAAATGTAACTAGGAAAAGGCCTCACTTTTTTTTACTAAACTAGTAGTTCTAGTATCCACCCCTGTTATACATATGTGGGCTTGGGGTAGTTGAGGATCGACCCCTAGATTGGGTCTGATTGTGATAGATTGGTATAAGAGGTGGTTCGTTCATTAGGATGGTGTTTGGAGTATTCCCCTTATGAAGATATGGATGATATTAGGTAAAAAGTGTCAATGTTTACCAAATGTGGCTCTCAGGACATGGAATCAAGTGATGATATAGGCGGCTGGCATATCCATTCACTATGACTTTGACTACCTGCTTGTCAACTCGGAATGCCCAGACTTTGTTCGCTGGGATCAGTGATTTATGCATCATATAGGATTGAGTATTTGACTATACTTATAGAGCCTTCTCCCAATTTTTGTTATATATATATATATATATTCTCAATTGACCGAGGTATATCTTGATAACATTCAAGATGCCTCCATGATGATAGCCATCTAGGATACCAATTCCAGATTATGGCGACAACCTGATGAGGGATGAGGCCACAGTTCATGGTCCACCCCGCTAGATTTATCCTCCAATGGTGAACATAGAAGTACCTCCCCATATATAGTAGTAGATCATCCCAATTGAGTTGGTTGAGTATGCACATAATCATAGTGTACCCTATGAGTTACAGAATGAGAGGCTGCTAAAGTTCCATGGAGAGCTAGATCCTCAGGCACAAGATAATTGGTTAGAGTCAGTGTTATATATCATTACACTCATCTGGACTCTAAAAAATTATGTAGTTTCACTGATATTTAGCCTTTTCCATAGATTAGTTGTGTGTTGGTGGTGCCTTGTTACGCAGATACACAACGAGTCGACAAACTCAAGGCCTAACTTCTAGTAGATATACCATGAGGAGTAATACCCTCCTATTTGAAATAAGTTTCGATTCAAGAGATTATGGAGCTATAGGTGGGAATAATGATGGTGTATGATATAAAACATGGTTTATATACCTTTCCCGATACTCTTTTTAAATTATTTATGATAGTTAATTCTGAGCATGAAAGTTTGAACATGGAGTGATCAAATAGATATGTGCCAGTTTGGTTCTATTGTGAATCCCCACATATTCCAAGGTACTGGAGTGGATACTAGTGATAGAGATATTTCGTTCATAGGGATTTCGAATAGATGAACATGGCATTGTAAGTCATAGAGCTGAGTCATCTAATGCACCTAACAAGAGCTAGTCAATAGGATCTCAGTGTAGGAGATCGTTTCACAATCAGAGTCAGGCATGTGTCCATGAGATATAGTGGAAAAAGAGCATCAGGTAATCCCATAGAGTTTCGGAGCAATGCTTGTGATGGGAAAGGCCAAATAGGATGTGACTGCCTAACTAGATATATAGAGGAGATCAGGAAGGTAGCTGACAGACCGCCATGAAAGAGGCAACCCCGTGATCAGGGATCTCCTAGGAGATGGTGGTTTGACCCTTATGGAGATGGAGTTGGAAACATATTAATAGGAGGTATGGGAGGTGGAGGATGATTTTAAATCCTTCCACCACCTTCACTAGGAAGTCGGTGTCATGATAAGGGAGATAGCAGTCGGGGCTACAGACAGCTACAATCTTTAGAGTCTTATGACCCCATAGTACCTGAGATGATTATTTGCATGATCTATGTTCATTACACTCTTTCGTTAGTATTATTAGAAAAACTTTCCAATCATTCCATTATCTATATACTCTTATTGTGAGAGTTGGAGTTACCAGTTTTGGTGCTAGCCCAATATCTTCCCCTTGAGAGACCTACATGGAACACTTATTTTATATCTTTTATCTATTGGTAGTGAGAGCTATCTCTTGGTGGAGAGAGGTTAATGTGGGACCTTTTTTTCATCAAAGTGTAATTTTATGGCGTCATCATGGGTATGGATTTCTAATCCATGGTTTGATCCCAAAATGACCATCAATGTAGTTATGTTTGATTCCTTTTCACTTATGGGTTGAGATTCACCTTTTTGGGCGAGAGAGATCTCATGGTTGGGAAAATGAATTTTTCAAGAAGGAGGCTACAACCCATCACCCTTCAATTGGTGAGTGCATCCCTTGGTGTAGTAGGATATCCATCCATTTAGATTCCTTATGTTGTGGAGTATTATATGGATGTCTTTTCTGAGGACATTCTAGGACTACATCATTGGGGGGAGATGGAGTTTGGCATCAACTTACATCCTAGAACCACTTTGATATCTTATATGAAATCTCATATGACCACTATTAATCTCCAAAAGCTATAGTTGTAGTTGGAGGACAATTGAGAGATGGTTTTCATCCTAACCCTTGTGCCCCTTGGGTTAATCTAGTTTTGTTCCTGAAAATGGTGGATGAGATCTTACAGATATGAGTGGATTTTCATCACCTGAATGAGTCCATGATTAATAAAAAGTAACCCATATTGAGGATTTATAACAACTTTAAATCATTGTGTGAAGTGATATGGTTTTCAAAGATCTATATTTGGTTTATATATCACTATTTGATGGTTCGTGATGATGATATTCAAAATATATCATTCCAATATAGCTACAAATACTATGAGTTCCTAGTTATCACTAGTATAAAATTGGTTTTTAACGTTGGGTTTTAACCAACATTCTAGCTCTCGACGTAAAAAATATGACTTTTTTATGTCAATTTTTGTAAACCAACACCAAAAATGAATTAAATTTGTTTTTGAGCATCAGTTTTGTAAAAAAATGAAGGCAAAAAAGTCCATCAAATTCATTTTTGGTGTCATTTTCCTTAAAAACCAATTCCAAAATGTTTTAAAAAATAGTTTCGGCATCAGTTTTGTTAAAAAATGATTCCATAAATGAAACAAAAATATTTCTTGTATCATTTTTTACAAACAAAAACTCCAAAAAGTAAATTTTTCTTCTTCTATGTTTTAGATCATTTCCTAATCTTCTATTTGACTGGTCGTGGAGAAAAAACAGAGTTACAGATCAAATGTTATGGTCATCGGAAGTTGAAGTTGTCAATGTTTCGATTGGTACAACTAGTATCAAGTAAATTTTGATAAATATAAATTAAAATCACATAAACCAAATGAGAATAGTGATCAATAATTAAATTTACACCACATTTGGTGAATCTTATTTTAATGTTTGATATTTTTAACATGATAATAATAATAAATCAACTCTATTTGCAAGCTAATCGAGCTATTTTGAAATGAAGGAAAAGAATAACAAAAAAATAAATTTTTAGAATAGGTACCATGCTAAAATTAACTATTGAAGCCATATTGAAAACATGATTGAATTGAAGAAGTTGAAAATTTTGAAATAAGGATGAAATTTATTTATTTATAGTAAATGAAAATATTTTCGATAGAGTTGTATGGAAATGTAGGTGGGATTTTAAAAAGTTGAACGCACATTGTGAAAAAATAGAAAATTTGATCTCGCATATTGGAGAATACTCTTTAGTGTCATTGTTTTGAAACCGACATGAAAGAGGATTTACATTGGTCGTTTGGCATTGGTTTTGTAGAAAACCGACACAAAAAATGCCAATCGGTATCCTTTTTGGCGTCGTTTCATAAATAAACAGGTGGTAAAAATTAAAAAAGAAATTATTTATTACATTGGTTTTTTAAAAAACTGAGGCCAAAAATTAAAAAAAAAATTGGTGTTGGGTTTTAACTAAAATAACGCTAAAATTAAAAAAAGTCCCTTTTTACTGTCCATTTTTTAAAAAACAGACGCCAAAAAGTAAAAAATGTTTTGTCCTCAGTTTTTAGAAAAACCAACATGAAGAAAAAAAAATATTTTTGTCATTGGATTTTATGAAAATCGAAATGAAAATGAGAATTTTTTTTCAAAGTTTTATATAATTTATGAAGCTTCAATTTTATTGGTCATGAAGCTAAAACAAAGTTATGGATTAAAAGTTATGGTCTTTGAAAGATGGACTTCTTTAAGACTTCTAATAGAGAAGATAAACTTCTGACAACCATAACTTTAAATCCGAAACTCCGTTTTTCCTCCAAGACTAGTAAAATCGAAGCTTAGGAAATAATCCAACACCCAGTAAAAAAAAATTTGGTGTCAATTTTTGTAAAAACCGATGCAAAAAATATATTTTTAAAATTATTGGCCTCCGTTTTTTAAAAATCCCACACCCAAACGATTTGTTTTCCTTTATGTCATTTATTTTTAAATAAAACGATGCCAAAAATTCTCTGTAAACATATATTATGTCAGTATATATGAAACCAACATCAAATAAATGACATTAAAAACCATTTTTCTACTAGTGGAGGCACTTTGGTGTGAAGAATTCCCCTACGGTATTTATGGATTTGATGAATTAGGTCTTCCATAAATACATGGACCATTTTGTAGTTGTCTTAATTGATGAAAAAATCATGTAATCTGCATCATTTGAGTAGTATAGAGAGAAATTGAGAATGTTTATATATTTTCTTCAGGAGAACCATCTATATAGAAAACTCTTGAAGTTCCAATTCTTGATTCATGTGGTTCATTTTCTAGGGCATGTAATTTTTATCATGATTTATCCATAGAACCATAAATGATCTTTGTTGTTGTTTCTTAGGAGACACCAAAGAAGATGCCAAAGATATGGAGAATTCTTAGCTTACAGGGTACTATTGGAAGTTTGTGGAAGACTTCTCTAGAATTTCATGACCTTTGACTACTGTAATGTGGAAAGAGAATCCATTTACCAGGTCTTAGTTGTTTCATAGAGCATTCAATGAGTTTAGGATAAGGGTGATGAGAACTCATGGGTTGAGACTATCGAAGGAGGGTGTGGAGTATGGAGTGTATTATGATGTCTCATGAGTTGGGCCTAGCTGCGTGCTTATGAAGCAGTAGGAAATTATCAATTATAGGTTGAGGTTATTGAGACCCCACAAAAAGAAATATATTCCTCAAAACCTATTGTTTTCAATGATAGTCTTTTCCATTTTTATGTAGAGGCACTACCATCTGGGAGAGTGCTTTTTGGTTTACCCAGACCATCAGAGCTTCATTAATGTCTTCACACAGAGAGACTTGATCCTAAGACAATGGTGCTGGTTGAAGTTCTTATAAGAATATGATTTCAAGTTTTTCTATACTCTGAGGAAGGGAAACATAGTAGTAGATTCCCAAACCTGTAATTCCTAGACTTGGTTTGTGTAGAAGGATTGAGCATAGTTGGCCCTCCAGTAGTTCACCTTGGTTGAGAAGGAGGGTACAAATTTTCAATTGTCGATGGTCTTTAATCCTCCGCTCCTCAAGAATGTGAGAGAGTCACATCTGAGAGATATCAAATGTGAGGTCTTACATTACCAGATATCAACATGGGATTCACTAGATGTATATAGTGAAGGATTGAATCATGTCATTTATTTTTAGGGATGAATAGTTTTCCCAGTCTAAATGAGGGAGGATGTGATGCGAGAGATCCACACATCTCCCCTAGCTACAAATCTCAGCGTGGGGGAGATCTACATAGAACTTCAATGGATTTTTTTTTGGTATGACATGAGACAAAGTGTATCTGATTTCATTGCTTGATGCCTCAAATTTATATAGGTGAATATTGAGCACAATGTTTTGAAACGTTATATGCAACCACTTGAGATACCAATGTGAATGTGGGATAGCATATACATAAACATTGTTATGGGTATTCCAGGCACAATGAAGGTCAATGAAACCATATTGGTGGTAGTTGATTGACTCATGAACTCGGCACACTTGCATGCTATAAGGGAGTAATGTTTTGTGGAGATTGCGGGGCAGTTGTACATATGAGACATCGTTCACCTACATGGGGTGCCAGTGGTGATTGTGTCTAATTGTGATAGGTGGTTTATATCATGGCCGTGGAGAGGCCTGTAGGAGGAATTTAGGACACAGATGAGGATGAGTAAATCCTTTCACCACTATATAGATGGGAAAACTAAGCTTACTCTCTATGTTTTAGAGGATACGCTGAGGGATTTCATCTAGAATTTGCCCATATCTTCAAGGATCACATTCCCTTAGTAGAGTTTTTAGAAAAAAAACTACCACTCTACCTTGGACATGTCACCTTTTGATGGCCTATTTCGGAGGCCCTATAGGCTACCCTTATTCTAGATATAGATTGATGAGACTTCTTTTTTGGATCAATAGATGGTGAATGAAATGAAGTAAAAGGTTTAGGTCATCCGTTAGTGGATGATAATGGCCTAGATCAAGAAGAAATATTATAAATATTGTAAGAACCCGGATCTTCTTTTCCAGTATGTTTTTCCTTTTCTGGTCGTTTTTGAGAAAAAGAGGAAAATATGGAAATTTTATAAGTACACGCCATGCAATTTATGAGTACAATCCATGTACATTATGAGTACACGTTGTGTACTGCGATGCCACTGGAAGCCATGTGCTGGTTGTGTCATGGCCACACACACGACCATGTAGGGGTGACATGGAGGCCGCCTAAAGCAGAGTTGTAAAAGGAAAGTACATGTTGTGTACTTAAAAACTAGACGATGTGTACTTTTTTTTAATTGAATGGGCCGAGGTCACATCTAACCCCCAAAAGCATCTTCTTCTATGTTCCGTTCAGCCAAGAGAACCCATACGACTTTGAGACTTCTCTAAGCCCCCAAGACTCTGTCAGTTCTCCGAATCAACTATCATGGATTATGTTGGAACCACAGTGGTAAGCCCTTCCTTATTTTTGAGTTTCATCCCATGATTCCTCCTCTTTCTCAAGTTATCTTGGGTTGAACGTTTTAGATGTGTTTGTATATCTTCTACGTTCTAAGGGGATTCAAGACTCGTGGTTCAATTATATCAATCTCTTAGCACCGAGGAAGGAGGTTTGTGCCTTTTCATTGAAAGTCCTTGAATATTATGTGAAAATTCCACCAATACCCTTGAATGGGGTATTGCGTGTTTATCGTTTTACCCCTTTGATATACCCGCCATTCTTGTATGCTTGTATAGAGGAAGTTTTAAT
Source organism: Viscum album (assembly GCA_963277665.1). Lineage (NCBI taxonomy): Eukaryota > Viridiplantae > Streptophyta > Magnoliopsida > Santalales > Viscaceae > Viscum > Viscum album. The sequence continues at coordinate 823,739,078 of OY728123.1, forward strand.
ATGAATATATTTGAATTGACGTGGTTTGGATGTTTTTCCCATGCCTGTTCTGTTTACAACCATTTTTCCACGTTATCCAATTTGGCTACTTTGCATGTTTTCCCTACCAGTTGTTGTAGGATGGATGGTTTGAATCCTGACATGCCTGTTATGCTTTATATTGGTTAGCCAAGTAGTTTTTTAGGTCTACTTTGGCCATATTTCATTACTATGCCGTTATCCTACACAGGGCCATGAGAACGTAGTGTAGTAGACTATAAGGGCATAGAGCGAGTGATCTTCCTCATAAAGTCGTTGAACATTAGGCTATAGGGGGTAGACTGTGATCTTCCTTAGAGATCCTAGTATTACTTTCGTATATAAGGGGATAGACTGTATGAGCTTCCTCAGAGAATCTGTGACTGCTTTAGACTAAACAGGGATAGTCCATGTGAGCTTCATCAGAGAGTCATTGTTTTACTTTGAATCACCTTGATATCCTAGACTATATGATGGATTGACTCTATGATCTTCCTCAGAGAGTCTATGAACGACCTGGTCTATAAGGGGGATTGACCAAGTGGGCATCCTTAGAGAGTCCTTGACATTGGGGCTATAAGGGGAATTGACTATGTGAGCTCCCTCAGAGAGTTCCTGACTACCTTAGACTATAAGGGGAATTGACCGCGTGAGCTTCCCATAAGAGTCTTATAATTTCTGTATGACCATACCAGAGGAGTCGGGCTAAGGGTACTACCCAGAGGGTTGTTGGTGCTTGTTAGGTAGGACCAGAGGGGATGGTTGTGAGTACTTCCTAGAGGGTTACCTGTTTGTGCTTAGATTCTTGATAGATGTTTCTTGATATTGGAACTGTGGATTATTTACTATTTAGTATGTTCCTGTTACTGCTTTCTGTTATTTTTACCTGCCATATATTCACTGACTGTTAGGCACAGATCTTTGGTTGGATTCCTACTGGGATATAGTCTCAAACCCTGTTTGGGTCATGATTTTGGTCCGACAAGATTATATTGTTGCAGGTATAGATAAGGTCAATCACCCTTCGACTTTACGTACATGACTTTCTGTGGAGATGTAGAGCATGGGACCAAGCATAGGCTTGACATTCTGAGGATCTATTTATCTTTTCTTTTGTACTTGTTTTAGTACTGTATTATTTCTAGCATTGTGAATTTTTTGGCTTCTTTCCTAGAAATATGTATCATGCATCATATATCTATGTTCCCTTATTGTTGATCTCCATTAGTCTTTCATTGTTCACTTGTGTATGGATTATTACTGCTTCTGCTATTGTTATTTATTTACCTTTCCACTATGTTACTCTGCTAATGAGGGAACAGTTTCCCCACTATCACACCCAAGGCCCTCACTGCTAGACGATAGCCTTTGGCGTTCGGGGAAATGCACTTGAGGCCATGTGACCAACCGGGTATGGGGCACCTCAAGGTGGCTCCCGGAACTGGGATGTTACAAATATCTTCATCATAGATCCTTGGATTTTGGCCAGGGAGACCATGTTTTCTAGACAGTCTTCCCAAGAAGAAAATTGTGGAGGCTTGTATGGGGAGAAAATCTATCCCTAAGGTTCATTGGTCCATTCTAGATTATGTAGATGGTCAATGATGTTTCTTACCACCTCTCCCAATCCTCATAGTTGGAGCCCCTACACAAAATCTTACATGTTTCATATCTAGGGACACACGTTCATGAACTCACACACATCATCAACTGGGGTGAGATATACATCGAGAATGGATATATCATTATAGAGAACGTAGTTCCGACCGAGGATTGATAAGAGAGGACCGTATGTGGAAGCACTATCCCCTTGGTTTGCATGTTGTGGCACTACAATAATTCTCAAGAGTGTTCCTTGGAGTGAGAGATCCAAGTGTCGGATCAATATCCTGAGTTGTTTGTTTAGTTTTTATTTTCATGGATAAAAATATTATATGTGGGAATAATATAGAGACACAAAACGTTCATTTTAAGACATTGATATATATATACATAGACACACACACACACACACACAATTCCACACCCTGAGATGACATGGGATTCCAAGGTTTGATGTTCTTAGAATTAATTTTCTAAAAATATTAAATATATTTTATATGGAACATGCACTAATTATTAAATAAAATTGGAAAAATCTTGAACTAAAGCTATGATTAGAAATCCAAGATCAAGGCTAAGCCTACAACACATTGTTTAACTTAAGTGGGAATTAAAAAAGGTTGGTATGGGGCGTTCATAACTCTTTCTCATTGGTGGTACGTTTAGTGAAAAAATTAATTGATTAAATTAATTAATTAATTTAACCAAAATGAAAATTATATAAGAATACTATCATGGATAATCCACCAAGTTTAGCTACATCAACCATGGTAGTATTCGAGAGCCTCTTCCCCTCCTTTCGCTGGAGAATCACCTTATACAAAGACAAAAATCTAGATTAGATCAGATTAGAGTGTAGGGAATGCAATGAATTATTCCATTAATTAGTGAGTGCGTTCATCAATGAATACTGATCCAATAATTTGGTAGCAATATTCAATTTATACTTTTTCCCTTTTTGATTAAATTTATTTAGCAGATCAATCCTTTTCTTGGATATGTGCCAGTTGTTTCAAGAGTATGCACCCATGTATTGAAATTTTAGTTGGGTTTCATTGTTTTCTAACCTGAATATCCCTGTTATTGATCATTGGCCAATAATTCTTGTAAAACATTGGATAAACCCCTATTATTGTCCCTTTTACCCTTAATTTATCTATATTATTCACCTGTAGGACCCTGTGGCCTTGGTTCAACATTTCCGGAAAACATCAAACATTATTAGACCCCTAGAATGCTGAAAAAAATAAAAAAATAAGTCATGTATCCCTAAAATGAGGAAAAATAATGCATTTTTGTAGGTATTGGATGATTTATTGGATGACTAGAGATCAAATCATTGAAGTCGGAAGGATAAGAGGCATGTGTAGTGCTAAAGGTTTGTATGGATTCATTTGAAATCAACCCAGATTCATTTTATGGACACTGTAGTTTGAGAATCCACCGATCGGAGCTAGATTCATTAATCTTGGGAGGAGATAATTCTTAAATTGAAGGGATGATGTCAAAATAAAATCATAGAAACTAGATCCTCCATTCTATAAAAACTCTGTCTACACGTTGTATAATGTGATGAACATAAGGCATGTATCCCCTTAGATATAGTAGTTAGAGTTTCTTGAATTCTTAAGGATGATATACCTTTTAGACTTAATACATGTTGTGTACCCCCTTTCCCATGTGTATGAGCTATGTGGAATAGAACATGGCCAAACTCATGCCATGTACCCGAGTACACAAGCACGACCAGGGAACATAGGCGACACCCTATGTGAAGAGTCACATCCTGTACTAAAGGACACCAACAAGGGGTAATGTACATGGATATGGATTGGATACACATACAAGACTATAGAACATGGGTGAGACCCTGAGTGGCATGTACACACTATGTATATCCCCTTACATATCATATACCCCTATACGATTGGCGATCTATGTACCTCTGGGAAATGAAAGAATTTTCATGAAACCTAAAATTTATTATCTTTTTAAAGGAGATTTATTGCATACGAAGGACCATAGGTCTTATCTCAAAGAGTTTTGATGGGTTTAGAGTGTGCTATTTTAATAAAAATTAATAACACAGGGGATGAGTTTGAAAACAATTTTAGTAAAATAACATAATTTAAAGATTTAAATAGTTGAAAACACAAATCGTTCTTGAAAAATATATGTTAAAGGGTCATTATGATTTCAATAAACACATTTTATGTTCACTGTTATTATATACTCATCTAAGTTTTCAAAAATTATTTGGTTGAATTTATTGGGAATCCTAATTAATTAATAATAATTTATATCAATTCTTGAAGAACCAATCCTTGAAATATCAATTGAATTTCCTAGGTACCAAAATTATTCATGGAAAAAATATTCCAAATCAGACTTAAATCCCAGGAAATAGTATAAGAAAAGAATTATTTTCTTTTCTAAATAGAGCAACATATGTCATGCACTCAAAACCTCACACTGATCAATTAGAAATCAAGATCATGTCAATCACATGTTAAAAAAACATTAAAATATAAAGAAATGTAATATAAATTGAATTAAATGTTTTGATGCCAAAATTAATCCCAAAAAAATTAGCTTATATATGTAGTATAAATCTATAGAAATATGTGTATCTCCTCCCTAAGAATTCCCACAATTTATCCTAACATTGAGAGGAGGAGGAAGCTCTAGGGGGTCTCTTTATACATCGTTTATACACTTATGAGGATAGGGGAATCCAAAACTACTAGGATGAAGAGAAAAATCCCATGTAACTCCCAAATTTTATAACATCACTCCCTATTATAACTTTATAATGGGGTTCCCAATGTGACCAATTATAGGAAAAGTGGAAGGTGGTTTTTGGCACCTTAATTTCGAGAAACCACCAGGCCCATAGTTTACTATGTATAGAAATAATTATCTCCCTTATTAGAAAACTAAAAAGTGGTTTCCAATCCTATTTAATAACTACCAGAAAATGTAGTCATAATTTGGATAACTACAACCCATGATATGGATGAAATATAGAATCCAGCTGTTGAAATCATGAAGATTCGGTTCCTTGGACAGATTAATCTATTTGGGGAACCATATGGAAAAATTTGGATTGGGTTTCTACAGAAAAGTTATAACCAATTGAATTTTGGATCATCCCACAAACTAAGCCCATTTGGAACAATTTATTAGTATAAGTGTGCTGTTGAGTTCATATATATTCTTGGATTCTTGTGTATATTGCCCCATTTTTTTCAACATATCCCTGAGCCCTCCGAATCACCACCACCTACAATCAAATCATCCAAAAAAGTGAAATTACCCTTTTTAGTAGTGATAAAAATTATATTATTAATTCAAACATGAAGTAAAATTTATTATTAAATTTGGAATTTATGATACAAAGATTTTTTTATCACAATGGTATAGGGTTAGAAATGAATAGTGAATTGCTATGTGATCAAGATACTACCAAGTGAAGGAGTGAGACCACAAACCATATGGATTCCCTCACACATGATGAACCCCGTGGATCCTTTTTAATGAACCTCATGATTCCTTATATACTTTGTTTGGACACATATTTTGGCCCATGAGTAGCCTATTTTGTGTCTTTTTCTGTATAGAACACGATTGTGCCCTCACTTATGATTTTTGGGATATGATGTGGAATTTTTCTGGAATTATGCATGATTACATGATGTTCTATGATGGAAGTGATTACACAGGATCACCAGATCATTTTATAGTGGAACCCTCCTACTGGGGAGGGCATGATTCCTTTTCGGAATTCCGAGTAGAACCCTCCAGCTATAATATGAATGGGTCCTCGATGATTAAAGTGGAACCCTCCTGCTAGGATGGGCATGGTTCCTAGATGACTTCTTGAGTGAACCCCTCCACCTAGGATGGGGATGGTTCAACTACTAACTTCTGTAGTGGAAACCTCCAGTTGGTATGAGAATGTGTCCTCTACTAATGTCTAGAGTGGAACCCTCCGAATCGGCTAGGAATAGGTCTTCAATCGACTTCCAAGTAGTACCGTCAAACACAGATGGTAATGGGTACTTAATGACTTCTATTGTGGAACCCTGTCTCTAGGTTAATCATGGGTCCTCTACCGACTACGAGTGGAACCCTCCTCCTGGGCTGGGCATGGTTCCTCTACCATTGAGTGGAACCTTAATGTTGTACGAAGGAATGGGTCCTCTACTTAGATATGTGTCCCCTCAATTTTACGATATACCAATGAGGTTTGGATTTATATAGATGGTTACTTATGGGATACTCATGAGATGATGGGCATCGTTCAAGGAATTTAGGAACTATTGTATACTCATCTTCATGGGATGAGTTGTGAGATAGACATCCCCTTTCTCTCTCATTTGGGATTCTTTTAAGGTGAAGGCACACGCACACATATATATAATTCTTTCTCCATAAATTTAAATTTTCTTACTCTCTTTTCATGATATGTAATGAAGCTCATGGTATGCCACATGCATTTCAGGTTTTTATTATCTCGGTTGGATGACTTTACTCTCATTCTATGTGTGGAAAAGACTCAATAAGTAGTTAATCTACTCACTGTGTTGAACCCCTTGTGCATGGATGAGTTTAATATTTCACTTTCTTGGGTTTATAATCATCATGCTAACTATCTATTGTATTTCTATTCCTGTTTTATGTATTAATTCTCCCCCTTCGTCTTTGCAGGAATTTTACTGAGCAAGTATATACTCACCCCTGCATGATATTTTCCCATATGTGTTGTGTCTTATAATGATGATAGATATTTCAGTGATGTATTCATATGAGATTATGGATACATGGTACTTTGGACTGTAAATAGTGGCCGCAACATGGAGGTAAGAAGCTGGGCTCTCCCAGTATTTTATATTCTTGTTTTTTCAGGTTGGTACATCTTTCTAGATGGGCGTGTATTTTTTCCCTTTACTTTTTAGTTTATACTAACATACTATTGTATTATATTGAGGATTTACATGCATGATTGTTCCCTTATTAATTTTTATCTTTTAATATTTTTCTATGACGACCCAAAAATTTATAAATAAAATTTCCATTGTGATTTAATTAAATGTATTATTATGTAATATGGTTATAAAAAACACATGAACTTATTTTTTTTATTATATGAAGTAAGATTTAAATGATAGTTAAACATATTTATCATTGATAAAATAACCATTTTACAACAATCACAAGATTAGTATAAATATAGGGTTTTAAAAATTCCAATTGACAAAAACAAAGGATGTGATGACCTCTACCAGTAGAATTATACCCTATGAAGCCAATTTAGCAGAGATTATATGGGTGGTAGAATCACTGGACATTCCCCTTGACCAAGCCCAAGTTGAGATCCAATGAATTAATCATGATAGAAAACTTTTGCAAAATATTTTCAAGTTCATCGACATCACAACACAAACCATATACACCGAACCAACCCATGAAAGACTCCCCATCACACACCATACTCTATAGGTGTTTGGTGATGTATTTAGGGAATATGTATAAAAAACCATTAAATATTATTATATAAATTATTTTTTATATAATAATGAATATATTTTCAACCAATTATGGTTTCTTTATAGATGAATTTTATTTTTAATCAATAATACAAATAATATTCTTGGGTAAAATTATAATTCAATTAAGAATTTAGTTTGATTAATTAATGGATATTTCAAATAAATAATATTTTAACAAAATATTATTATTAAATATTTTTTTAGTAAACATAGATTTTTATAAAATTTTTATGATGTCAAATATAATTTTTATAAGGGTTTGAAAACTGTTATTGTAAAAAACACTACACTTCTCAATAAATACCGATTCTTATTTTAAATGTGAAAATAATAATTTTTATAAAATTATTTTGGTAAAATGAATATTATTTTTGGAATCATAACATTGAAATTATCTAATGGGGGTTTTTTTTTTATTTTTTGACACAGTCAAATGTCCGGGTAAAAAATTAAATACCCTATAAATATACTTTGGGTATTATGACAAAATAATTACCCAAATGTGATTTAATAAATACTATAATTGGTACCCATGTCCAAATATAGAATTTTACTTCAAAATAATTTGAATTTTTTATTGGATTAATTTTATAAATCCTTTTTAATCCTCTAAAACCATTAATATATTTTAAGGTTTTAAAATCATTTCTTTAAGAGTATAAATCCCTTCCACATATGAAAGGTTATTATTTTATTATATTCAGAACATGTATTTATAAAATAATGAAAACTACCCCAATATGGTACAAACCATGGGAAAAACCATGGACACGTTTTTTATTAGATATTTTATTATAGTGTCCAAAACCAAAGTTTGAGAAATGATAGTGAATTCCCCACTAATTCCCTACATAAATCCACCCATGATCTCATTTTTCTTCACTTAAAATCCTTGTATCAATTATTTTATCTTCTATCTTCTCGTTAGAGGACTCCAATGGTCACCCAAATCTCTCAAGAAGATCATCCCCTACATTTGGATTAACACACTAACGTATGGTATCTTCACCTCTTCTTTATTCAAATTTATTTATATATTATGCCATTTATTTGTAATTAAAAATGTTGGGACATGTATTCCCATGTAACGATTAATTCACATTTTATTTCAAAATTATGAGAGACCCTTTTTCTCCCATAAACACATTTTATGAGTTTTTAAGTGATGTAATTATGATTCTTAAATTTATCATGATTTTCCATGCCAAAACAATAGTGTAGTGAATACTCTACCCATTTCATATAAAGAATGTTCAACTTTGTACACTTATAATCCTTTAAATTTGGACTAATTTTTTTTATCCCACATTCCTTGATCATGGAATAAAATATTATGATGAATGAATCCATTTTTTATGATCTATGTGGAACACTTAAGCATGATAATTAAATTAATGTAACGGGTGCACCTGGAATTATATGGCCCTCCAATGCATTGGGGAAATGTTACATCTAATGAGACACCATATAGGGATTGGAATTGAAACTTATTCTTTCATGGAACATTTTTCATTATGATGTCTTGGTATTTATCAATGAACCATTTTTATGATGTAGTGTTTTAATTTTTTCCCATATTTTTCATGTTATGATTATCATGCTATATCATGACTTATTATTCATGTTTTAAATTATCACACCTTTTATTCCCCATTTATATTACTATTTTCTAACATGTATTACCTTATTATATGATTATTTCCTTACTAGTATTTTTAGACCAAACATTTTTGAGGTATGTCCCTTGGTTATCCCATGCAGTTCTAAAAGTCATGGGATTTTAGAAGCATGTTTTGTATGTTCTCAATAATGATATCGTATCCCAAGTTTAAGATGTTGTTCTATGTACCAAATTCATAAATACACAAGACTTATTGATCTTCCAAGTTGTATTATGTAAAATTATATTTAATAAATGATTAATTAATGTGTAATAAAGAAGAAGATTTTTATAGTCGGTATCAAAGGAAAGGCTTAGTTTTTTTGGTATTATGATTAGAAAACACTAGCGAAAGCCTTATGAAGGAAATTATGTATAATGAAATATCCAAAATTTATGGTAGGATTAGAGTAAGTGGGTTATCATGAAAATAGTTCCCTATATTCATACTATAAGAGGATGTGACAATGGAATAGATGCACATAGCGGTAAAAAACGAAAAAATAAGATAATCTAGACTCGACTGGGAATTGGTGCACAACAACGAGCCTTTTTTCACACCTGGTTTGAAACTTCTGGGGGGATATTATTTGTTAAATTCATAATATCATTACTAAACATTATTAAAAGTAAAAATACCCATAATAATATATGTTTGGAAATATATCATCTATAACATGGATTGAAGCCTAAAAATTCATAAGTTAAGTAAATACATGTAATTTATATGCTATCCCTTTAAAGTCATTGAATTCTCGTTTTTGTGTTTAAGTTTTTGAGAATTATAATCGCTAAGTTTATTTTGGATGATGTAAATGATTATAACTATAATAAAAAAGAGAATGGTAAGTTTATCATCAATATTTCTACAAACTCTATCATATCATGAATGTTTAATAGAACTATTTAAAGAACACACAAATTCTTCGAAGCAGAGTTATCAGTGAAAATGTAAAATGAGGAAATTATTGCATCCCAAGTATATAACTTCTCCCATATCAAGATTTTTGTGATGATCTTTTTAGTGAACCATATTATACTCACATTGGTTGAATTTTAAGCAATTCTAGGTATGGATTTTCTTTCCCTATATAGACCCAACATAAAGTTCAATGAGAATGAAATCACTCTCGTACCCGAATTAGCCCCTAATTTTGTACACGTGAAATGAGAAGATGAATCTTATTTAACACCAACATCACAAACATGGATATTATTTCCCCATGAGAAAGAATTTCTGGATCAAAATATTGAGTCAAAGGAAATAATCATCCTTGAAGACATGTCTATTGTAAAGGAATACGCTGATGTGTTTCCCAAGGAATTTCTCAATCTTCTTCAACGATGGGAGGTAAATTTTTTAATAAAGATTATACATGGGGAATTACCATTATCCGAGACTCTATATAGAATGGATGGTGTGAATATTGAGGAGATGAAGAAACAACTATTAGATAATATGGATAAAGGGTTCATATACCCAAGTGCTTTACCTTGGGGTGCACCAGTCCTCTTTATCAAAAAAAGGATAGGTCAACACACCTTTGCAATGATTATCATGATCTAAAAAATATCATGATAATGAACTTTTATCCGCTTCCTTGGATCGATAACTTGTTTGATTAGATATTTGGAGCACAATAATTCTCCAAGGATGATCTGTGGTCCAGATATTACCATGTTAGGGTGAACAAGGAGGATATTACAAAGACTAATTTTTATACGCGGAATATGAACTACGATGTCATATTGATGCCTCTTAGGCTCACTAATACTCCAAAAAAATTCATGTAATTTCTAAACAGAGTCTTTAGATATTACCTTGATGAATGTTTGGTATTATTTGTTGATGATATTATAATATACTCCAAAAAATGAGGAGCATGAGGAGAATATGAACACTATGCTAAAGACCTTTCATGTAACACCCTGAGATTTTATGAGAAAGATTATTTTTAGTTTCTTTGGTGTATTGTGTTGTACACTACCACTAGATTATCTTGTGCTATATGCCACACTATATTAGCTTACAACATACACAACACTATTCTTGGCTTATGTTGCACCCAATTTCATGTTCGTTCAATAGAATTAATTTTACACTACAATGAGTATAGATTATGTTCAATGTATAAATGATCTAAATTTGGGTTATGTTATATTCAACACCAAAGGAATCATTCACTACATGCAACACTGACATGGCCTGCTTTACACACAAAAGCAACCTTCCTCGATTTCTTGGACGGTAAGAAATATCAAGTTTTATAAACAATGATATATTATTTAAATATTATATAAACTAGCTGTTATGAATAGTATTAAACAAATTTTGAATATTATATTGCGTTATCATTCATCTTACACATGATATGAGAATTAAATCAATTTTAAGGATAAAAGAAGCATTTTTCAAAATAATGTAGTTTTACCGCCTTTTGATTGTACACATATTTAAAATATTGTTTTTGAAACTTTTATAAATTAGATGTGACAAGATAAAATTCTCCTTTAGAAGAGGGATGTAAAAATTTACTTTGGATAAATATTTTAAATTTTTCGGATAACTTTCATATTTTGATGAATAATGAAAATACGATAAATTTTAATTGAAAATAACTTTTTTTGATCGAAATAATTTATATGAATAAAACATATTATTGAATGTTTTTAAAGTATAAATAGAATATATTTTTATAGTTTAATACAATTTGAGTCATTGTCATTAATTTTACAATGAATTCATATGTGAAAACGTTTCAATCTTTTGCGATGTTTTAACTTTTAAACAAAAACCGATTTTTTTTACAATGGGATTAATTTTAAATTAATTAAAACATATTATGTGTTTTTAGGTCTGAAAAATCGATTACATATTTGGAATCAGTAAGAGAAATTTTTTTAATGGGATACAATTATTTTTTGGGCATTATGAATAGTAACTTTGGTAATTATTTTTATTACCATAGTTAAAAGTAAATCGGGTAATTAAGAGTAAAAATAATATTATAAAATTACCCAAACACCGGCCAAAATTCTATTGGATGAATAATAGTTGACACATATCACTTAAGGATGAGAATAGATTCATTTTATGGAGTTTTGTTCATGAAAATGATGTAATTATTATTAAAACTAAAGAAAGTGACAACATGTTTCTCTCTTATATCTTATAAGTGTAATAATTTTAACTTTGTGACAAACTTCATAAAACATAGAAAGTAAATAATAACTAGGAATATAATTAAATTTTCTATATCATGTGAATTTATTTACTATTTTTTGAGATTAATCAATTATCATTAATGATGACACAATAGTGATCTAAAAATTATTTTATAAATAGAAATATAAAATAAATGGTTATAAAAATATTAAATGAAATATCATATGAACTAATTGAAGTTATCCCAAAATTTCTAGTAGGATATGATATTTTATGAGTTTATTGAATATTTTGGTTTGAATTCTTCTTTTGTGAGGATTTAATTTAATGTTAAATAAACGAATAGTGTCAAAATTGACATTATTGGTATTTTTAAAAAATAAAATTTTATTAAATTATTTAAAAATCATAAAAAATATCGAAAAATTAAAAATTGGTAATTATAAAATCTAAAATTTCATAAAATACCTATTTATGTTCAATTAACACCACATATGTTAATATTTATAACTATTAAAAATTTAGAATGTTATTACCAAAATTAAAATCTTAAAGAATAACTAAGTGTCCGTTAAATATATAAGGATTAAATTGACAAAATAAGTTATCAAAAAATTATTAGCTGATGATACTATAACCCTATACAATATCATATTCTAATTTGGTACACATTGTAGGTTTTTAGGTAGGTTTTGATTTTATTATAAATTAATTTTTTTGAGTGTTTCCTAAAGTGACCCTCTCGTGTCTTATAAAAGGGATCCTCCTCCATATCCTCTTCACTCCATTTTAAGACTTCAATATCGGCCAAACCATGAAAATAACTATTATCAATTTTCCAAGTTACATTCTATATGTTTTGGTATTCTCAAATTACCAACTCAAGTGCCCTATGTGGAAATTTAAAGGATGTATGCCAAGGAAGAGGAAATCTCTTCTATCGATTATTTAAAATTTCATTATTTTTCTACTTAATCCTATTTAGTTGTTTCAAAATATAGTAATAAAATAATTATAACTCGTATATGGATATGTTATTATAAATCAGAAACAACCCTATTTCACTTTCTATCCTTCCTACGAAAAACAAAATCACCACACGTGCGTACGTATGGATTTTGGTCTCCACACCGTGGTGTAATCTATTTTTCACCACCCCCAAAATTGGGTGGGTATAATGATAGAAATAATATATATATATTATTATTAAGAAATTATACTAATTCATATATACTATACACTTCAATACAATTCCACAATTATGGGAACGATATCCTCGCTCGTGCATACGTACAACTTACCGTCTCTACGATGTGAGGTGATTAATTCTACATAATCTTCATTAAACCATGATTATATCAATGAATTTAATTAATAAAAATGATATATATTATACTAATTCAATGATATGAATGATATAACTATTAACTAGAAATAGTAATAAGAACATATCCGACAAAACATGCTTAAGAACATAAAGCAGTTAATATCCGAATAACGAGTAACAATGAATTGTTACTAACAAATAGAATAAAACATGATCATAAATGTTTTCATAAAAATTATTATTATTTTGGAATAAATCAGTAACATTATTTAAATAATTATACAGAAATATTTGATAAATACGAAGCATATCATAGCTAAGTTAAGGGATACCTTTTCCAACCTCGTTTTATCCGAGTTCGTTACCTTACCTTACTATTTTATTTTTATTTTTAAAAAACCACTTTTTGGGTAAGTGATAACCATACCAAGATAGCCACAAGAACATGCATATCCCACCTCCACAAATACCACTATGCACCACATTGAAAGATCAAAAAATTAAAACATTCAAATTTCAAAAGGAAAATACCAAGGAACTGCCACAGCCACCTCAAACCCAGAGTAAACCCATCTCGATCCACAAACATCAGCCATCACGAGGAGAGCTCGATCCAAGAGAGCCAGTCACGTCACTGAATTTTCCATTGTCAGAGTCATGGGCATCGCCATCCTTACCACTGGAGAAGAAACTCACCACCATCACCGACCAGATAGTTCACGCCGTCACAGAACTACCATCACCACAGTCACCGAAAAGACCGTCATAACCACCGTAAAACAACAACAACATTCCATCGCAAACCAAGAACATCCGAAACACTAGTATATTTCAAACTCCCTCTATCAAAATGCGAAAATAATGGAATCATAACCAGAAATTCACCATCATGAACCACCGACGGAGTCTGCCATAACCAAAAAAGAGAAAAACCAAACCAGAGAACACCATCGGGACCTTCGTCTAGCTGAAAAAGGGTTTGGGATTTAAACATTAGAAAGGACCAACTCCGGAGCGCGCCTAGAAATCTATCTTTCATCATACTGCATTCCCAAAACCTCAGCGAATCCTGCACTCCATAATCGACCTGGAGAGAAGCTGAGGAACGCAAGATCAAAGTGCAGGGAGGCAAACAGGAAGAAAAATGGAGCGCATCACAAAGTAGGTAAAAGAGAGCAAGAGAGAAGGAAAACCGAGATGAAGCGAAACCCCGAGTGAGAGAAAGTCACTGCCGGGATAAAGAATTTATCCGAGTTTGTTTATTCCTAAATATCTGTTGGGAATATATTTATCTTCCTTGTACATATTTTATAAAAAAATTCTCATAAATATATAATATTTATATATTTATGTTTAAAATAATTTTTACCCATTTTTATATTTACGAGATGTTATGGAAGGAATATTTCTTAGGTTTAGTTTAGGAGGTAATTTATGAATTTTTCAGAAAATGTACAAGAAGAATGTTTTTTAACTTATACGACATGATTTTTTGTATGATTTCATAAAGAATTATTTACATGAAGATTAATTTAAAAGTTTTGAACATTATTTTCAATTAACTTCTTTTATTTTAAAATTGATCATAATTTTGATAAAATAAAATGTTTTTGAAAAAGAATGGATATTTTCCTCAGGAACTAAGTTCAAGTGTTTTATAAAAATTATTTTCCATCTAAGATGAAGCTCTACTAAAGGGTTATGTTTCTACCCCTAATATTTATATGATTTGATTATGATAATTATGGAATGATATTTTATATTTATTATGTTATGATGGAATAATATTTAATGAAAACCATTTTATTTCTTGGGTTATGCTATGATGAATGATTTACATTTTGTGGAACATGAAAGAATGATTTCATTATGCGACGAGTGGTACCTATATCTCCCTCCAATGGAATGGGTAAAGATTTATATCTAATGAGATAGAAATTAATGGAACAACAAGTAAATATGGTTCAGTAATATAGAGTTGGAACAACAAGTGAATCATGTTCAGTAATACATGACTGGAATGAAAAGTAAACCTGATTCAGTAATGGACTTCATCCACTACGATGGTCTCAGCAGCATTGCCTTGGCTACTATGGAAATCATATTATGTGATTAATGGTTTCCCAAAATTCCATGTTTTATTCCCATGATTTTTTATCATTATTAATGTTCATTTATGATATATTCCTTATGTACTACCAAGATTTATTTCAAGACTGAATATTTTGATGTTTAAACTTTATGTTCATGTTTTTTATGTTCAAATGTTTATGGTTTGTTTTATATTATCCATGTTTACCCTTACTGAGCATTTGAGATCACCCTTTTTATATTTTCTATTCCCCAGGTTATAACAAATGGTTTTTTGTAGGAAAACAAAAGGGGAAGATATTTATGGGAGATGTCAAAGATCTTTCATCATGATTAGAAGACTATTTTTCTAGTTTCTAATGACACAAAACTAATATCGTCCTTGGGAGTCTATATGTGTCATGTATTAAGTATTATTAAAGAGAAATTTAATGTCAATGTATATCAAGCTAGGGTCACTACAATTGGTATTGGAGTGAAGGATTAGTCAACCTTTGGAAACTAGGATGTGGAACCTTTAGTGAGATCCCTAGAGATATTTCTAAGTTATGTATAGGGATTTTCCTAAGGTTTAGTATAAGTATAGGTTACAGTACTAGAATTATGATAATAATCTTGGATAGTGTAGGATTAAACCTATGATATTAGGGATTGAAATTACTTCCCCTTGATTATGTTTCTTTCTTAGAATTATTTTTCCTCTCATAATATTTTTTTTATTTTACTCAATGGTGGGAACCAGAAAGAATTGGGTAAACATTCAATATGATGAACAAATTGGTGACTATGAGCAACAAAATTGTGTAATGACTATAGTGAATGATATTGTGATTATTCTAAATTATTCATCATGTAATATTATTAACAAGATTAACTTTAGTTGTATTCTTAAGTCATCAAATAAGAAGAATATGGAATTTCATGTATGTTCTAATGGTGAATAACATAGAAAAACGAAAGTTAAGCTTCCAATATATTAAGAAGAAGGAAAGAAGAACCTTTAAGAATACCTCAAATGGATGGGAAGATGTTATCTTGGTAAGAAAATGGTTCATAGAGTAATTAATTGTTATTGAGTTCAATGTATCATATGTGGAAAACATGGGAATTACTCAACTCAATTCCCAGACATAAGGATCTACTTATAAGACAAGGAATGAAATATTCCATGCCTACCATTAAAGAAGAAGGATTGAATTATTTGTGTATTTGAATCCATGATTTATAAATGGAGAATTATATAAGAGTTATCAATTTATGTTTTTCGCTAAGGATTTTCAAGAATATGTTGAATTGTTTTAACGGATAAGAAAAGTGATTTAATGAAAAAGTGATATTACTATGAAACACAAGATTAAGAGAAGGATAACCCTTAATATAAGAATGATTTTGAGATAATGATATTGGTATAAGGATATGTCAGATGATATTAGTTACCTCGGAACTAGTAAAGGAATTGTTGAAATGTGGGTTATGTTGTCACAGATGAAGTATACAACTTTTCAGGACTTATTGAATATATCCAACATGTTTTGGAATAAGGAAACATATATGTTTTCAATAAGGATATATTGCAATTTAGGTTATTACCATGACTCAAGAGAATGCATCATGAAGTCATTAAAATGTTTGGAATGTGACAAAAAAGATATATAATATGATATATGGGGGAGAAATTATGTTATTCACATTCTTATTATATGTCTTTTTGGGTAATTGTTTTATTTGTATTGTGAGATTGGACAAAATTATTTTGGATAAGCCTAAAAGATGGAATATATTATGTTGGACATCAGATAGTATTTTTTAAGGCTATTACTTTTTTTATATTATTTATAGAATGTAATAATCATATAGTTTTAGAAAAAGGACAACCCACATGACGAGAGACAACCCGTCGAGTTGGAAAAGGATGCGAGAACCTAACCCACAACCGAAGTGTGATAGGCCTTTATTTCTTACCAATGGCCAAGATGAAGTCCCTGGTCAGTATAAATTTGTTTTATTTTATTTAATATTTATGATAGGTGAAGTATAATCCCATTTATTGGAACCATATTTGATTAATCTCACCATAGATCGACTTATGTATATCTTATAACTTGTGCTTCTTTTTTGTGATTGAGAAAAATTTAATGACCTATCATTATATCTCATGATCTGCTAACACTTCAAGAATAAAAAATTCAACTACATTTCTTAAAATAAGATATTAAGTGGAAATTTTTGAGGGAATGATCAATGATGAGATTGCATTAAAATCAAGTAAGTATTTCTTCTCATGAAAAAATTCCTGAAAATTCCGAAAAGGATCTTGAAACCAAAAATGTGATCCTAGTACATTCTTATCTGATGAATCATATAGTCCCTTAAATCATCACATATTTGTGGATTTATAGTAGTTAACTTTCTCAAACCTTGTTCTCTATCACTATCCATCAGAACATGATGGTTAGATTTTCTCTTCCATATCCATTCTTTATCTTTCCACCAATGTTATCCTATGTGGAACACCAGTGAAGATTTACTTTGGGAAACCACTATGTTTCTATCATTCCATTTTAAAATGAATTTTTATTATCCCAGTTTATAATGTAGGTTTCCATAAAATAAACTTTCAAGTAGTAAATCGTTTATAACCCCGACGAATTTCAAGGGAAAAAATCATTTTAAGGGGTATAGAATGTAATAATCCAATATTTTTTTAGATATATTATTTTTATTTTCATTGATGTCTTGGGTTGTACACTGTTCCAAGATTATCTTGCACTATAAGACACACTATATTAGCTTGGAGTATACACAACACTCTTCTTGTCTTGTGTTTACTCAATTTCGAGTTCTTTTGGTAGAATTAATTTCACACAACACTGATTATAGATTATGTTCAGTGTATAAATGAACTATGTTTGGATTACGTTATAAACAACACCAATGAAAGATTTAACTACACATTATACTGACATGACTTGCATTACATGCAAAATCGACCTTTATCGATAGCTTGCGTGGTATAGAATACCTAGTTTCCCTAAATAATGATACATTATTAAAATATTATATTAAATAGATATTATGAATATAATTGAACACATTTCTAATTTTATATAACATTAGCATTCATATTACACATGGTATGAGAATAAAATCAATTTTTTCGGATAAAAGAAGTATTTTTCAAAAAAATGTTGGTTTACCGCCTTTTGATGGAACAACCATTTTAAATCTTGTTTTTGACACTTTTACAAGTTATATTTGACATGATAAACGTATTCTCTATAGGAGGTATGTAAAAATTTACTTTGGATAATTTTTTTATATTTTTCTGAAAACTTTCATATTTTGATGAATAGTGAAAATATGCTAAATTTTAATTGAAAACAACTTTTTTCATTGAAATAAATTATATTGTTAAAATATAATATTAAATAATTTTAAAGTATAAATATAATATATTTATATAGTTTATGAAAATGTAAATCATTGTAATTAATTTTACATTGATTTCATACGTAAAAACATTTCAATCTTTTGTAATGTTTTAACTTTTAAACAGAAACCCATTTTTTTACAATTGGATTAATTGTAAATTAAATACCAGAACTTATATGTTTTTAATTTTGAAAAATTGATTCCATATTTGGAATCAATAGGTAAAAATTATATCAATGCGATACTTTTATTTTTTTGTCATTATGAATAGTAACTTTGGTAATTATATTTATTACCATAGTTAAAAGTAAACTGGGTAATTAAGGGTAAACATAATATAATAAAATTACATTAACATCTCCCAAAATTCTATTAGATGAATATAATTATTCCCATATCACCTAAGGGTCAGAATGGATTCATTTTATGGTATTTTTTCCATGAAAATAATGTAATTATTATTAAAACCAAAGAAAGTAACAACATGTCACTCTCTTATATCTTATAAGTGTAATAATTTTAATTTATTGTTAAAAATCATAAAACATTCCACATTAATAGTAAATAGGAATATATATAAATTATCTACATCATGTGAATTTATTTATAATATTTATAGATTAATTAATTATCATTAATAAAGACACAATAGTGATGTAAAAATTATTTTATTAATAGAAATATCAAATAAAAAGTTTTGAAAATATTAGAAGAAATATCATTTGAACAATTGATGTGATATACGAATTTTATATGTGTTTATGAAATTTTAGGAGTGTATTATATATTTTGGTTCGGATTTATCTTTTTTGAGGATTTTATTTAATGTTAAATAAATGGACAGTGTCAAAATTGACACTATTGAAATTTTTAAAAGATAACATTTTATTAAATTATATAAAAATAATAAAAAATATTGAATAATTAAAAAATTAAATTATAAGATCTAAAATTTCATAAAATACATATTTATATTCAATTAATAACATATATGTAAATATTTATAACCATTAAACATTTAGAATGTCATTACAAAAATTAAAACATTATAGAATATCTAAGTGTCAATTAAAAATATAAGGTTTAAATTGTAACATTTTGTGATAAAAAATTTATTGGATGATGATACTACAACCCTATCTTATCTCAGATTCAAATTTGGGACACTTTGGCTGTTTTTGGGTAGGTTTTATTTTATTATATATTAATATTTTTGAGAGTTTCCTAAAGTGACCCTCTCCACTCTTATAAAAGGAAACCTCCTCCCCATACCCTTCACCCCATTTTAAGACTCCAAGCTCGTCCAAACCCTGAAAATTTCTCTTATAAACTTATCTAGTAACATTATAGAGGTTCTGGTTCTCTCAAAATACCATCTCTAGTTATCTATTAGAAACATTAAAGGAGGCACATCAAGGAAGAGGTAATCTCTTCTTCCAATTATTTCAAATTTATTTCCTGTTATAATTCCTCTTATTTAGTTGTTTCGTTATAAATTAATAACATATGTATCCCTTATATACTTATATGTTACTATAAATATTAAACAACCCTATTTCACCTTTTATCCAACCTATGAAAAATAAAATCATTGTGCGTGCGTACATACAAGTTACATTCTCCACACAGTGGTGTAATATGTTTTTCACCACCACCTAAATTGGATGAGTATAATGCTAAAAATAATAACTATATATTATTATTATGAAATTATTCTAATTCTAAGATTCTATACACTTCAATACCATTCTTCAATTATAAGAACGGTATCGTCGCTCATGCGTACGTATGACTTACCATCTCAACGATGCGATGTGATTCATTCTACATAATCTTAATTAAACTATGATTATATAAATGAATTGAATTAATAAACATAATATAAATTACACTAATACCATGGTCTAAATTATATAACTCTAAACTTAAAATAGGAATGATAACATATCAGAAAAAACATGCATAAGAATACAAAGCTGTTAATACCTGAATAACGAGTTAGAATGAAATGTTACTAACAAACGGATGAAAATACAATCATAAATGTTATCATAAAAATGATTATGATTCTGGAATATATCAGTAACGTTATTTAACTCATTATACTGGATGTTTGGATATATTTGAAGCATATCAGACCTATGGCAAGGGATTACTTTTCTAATCTCATTTTATCTAAGATTGTTTGTTCATAAGTATCTACTGGGAATATATTTATCATCCATGTCCATATTTTATAAAAAATTCTCATAAATTTTTACTATTCCTCTATTTATGTTTAATGTCATTTTTACCCATTTTTTCTTTTACGATATTGTATGGAAGGAGTCTTTATTACATTTACCATATGATGTACTTTTTGGATTTTCAAGAAAAAGTATGAGGAGAATGTTTTTTTAACTTATATGGCTTGAAAAAAATTTACGCATTTAGAAAGCATTATTTACATCAAGCATTATTTACAAGTTTTCAAGTTTATATTCAATTAACTTATTTTCTTTTAGAATTTCACTACATTTTGAGAAAAGAAAATAATTTTGAAAAAGAAAATATGTTTTCTTAATGAACTAAGATCAAGTGTTTTATAAAAATTATTTTTCATCTAAGATTACACTCTTCAAATAGGGTTGTGTTTCTACCCCTAATATTACTAGGATTTGATTATGATAGTGATGGAATGATATTTTATATGGATTATGTTATGATGGAATTATGTTTAAAGAAACCCATTTTATTTCTTGGGTTATTCTATGATCAATGTTTTATGTTTTGTAGCATACTAAAGAATGATTTCATTATGAGAAGGGTGGGACCTATATCTCCCTCCAATGCATAGGGTAAATATTTATATCTCATGAGATAAAAATTAATGGAATGATAAGAAAATATGGTTCCATAATATAGGGTTGGACAAACAATTGAATCCATTTCAGCAATACATGGCTGGAACAACATGTAAAACCGGTTCAATAATGGACTCTGTCCACTATAATGGCCTTGGAAAAAATGCCTTCGCTACTATGAAAATAATATTATGTGCTTAATGTTTTTCTATAATTCCAGGTTTTGTTAATATTCCATTTTATCATGATTAATTTTCATTTATGATATATTCCTTACATATAGTGAAGATTTATTTCATAACTCGATATTTCAATGCATAAACTTTATGTTCATATTTTTTTGTGCAAATATTTATGTTTTTTTTATATTATCCTTGTTTACCCTTACTGATCATTTGACATAACCCTTTTTATGTTTTCTTTTTCCCAATATATAATGAAATGTTTTAGGTAGGAAAACAAAAGAAAAAGATCTTTATGGGTGATGTTGAAAATCTTTCACCACGATTAAATGATTATTTTCTGAGTTTCCAAATTTATTAAACTAATATGGTCTTTGGGCGTCTATTTGTGCCATGTATTAAGTATTCCGCAAAATAAATATAATGTCTATATATACCAGGATATGGTCTCTACCATTGGAATTAGAGTGAAGGATTAGTTAACCTTTGGAAACTAGGATGTGAAAACATTTGTGAGATCCATAGAGATATTTTTAAGGTATGTATAAGGATGCCCCTAAGATTAAGTATAAGTATGGGTTATAGTCTTAGAATTATGATAAAAATCTTGGATAACCAAGGTTTAAACCTAATATGTTAGAGATAGAAATTACTCCCCCTTGATTATGTTTTTTCCTAGATTGATTTTTTCCTCTCACACTATTCTTTTTTTTTGTTTTAGTCAATGGAGGGAACCATAAGGAATTGGGTTAACATTGAATATGATGAACTAATTTGTGACTATGAGAAACAAAATTGTGTAATGACTAGAGTGAATGATATTGTGATTATGTTGAATCAGTCATCACAATATATGATTAACAAGGTGAACTTTAGTGTTATTACTATGTCATAGAATAAGAGGATGATGGACATTCATGTTTTTTCCCAATGTTAGGAACATTTAGAAATGAAGATTAAGCTTCTTACATATCAAGAATAAGGGAATAAGATCGTTGAGGAATACCTCAAATAGAGGGGAAGATGTCATCATTTTGGGGAAAAGGGTCATAGAGTAATGAATTGTTATGGAGTTCAATGTATCATCTATGGAAAACATGGTCATTACCCAAATCAGTGCCCAGACATAAGAATATACTTCAAAGAAAAGGAATTACTTTTTTCTATGCCAACCATTATAGTAGAAGGATTGAATTATTTTTGTATTTGAATCGACGATTAATGAATGGTGAATTATAAAAGAGATACCAGTTTTTATTTTTCACTGCGGATTTTCAAGAATATGTTGAATAGATATAATGTATAAGAAAATTGATTTAATGGATAAGTGATATTCCTAAGAAACACATGATTAAGAGAAGGATAACCCCTAATATGAACATGATGTTGAGATAATGATATTTGTGTAAAGATATGTTGGAAGATATTATTTACCTTGGAACTAGTTAAGGATTTTTTGAAATGTCGGTTATGTTTTCACCGATGAAGTATACAACTTTTCAGGACATAAGAAATATATCTAATATGTTTTAGAATAAGGAAACATACATGTTTTCAATAAGGTTATATGGTAATTTAGGTTGTTACCATGAATCAAGAGAATTCATGAAGAAGTCATTAAAATGTTTGGAGTGTGACCAAAAAGATTTATTTTATAATATATGGGTGATAAATGATGTTATTCACATGCTTGTAATATTAACTTAATGGTAATAATTTTCTTTGTACTGTATGATTGGATAGAAGTATTTTAGATAATCCAAATGTTTGTAATGTATTAATTTGGACATCAGATATTATTATTTAATGATATAAAGTTTTTTTATATTATTTATGGAATGTTATAATATTATAGTTTTAGAAAAAGGACAACCCGTGAGGAGAGTAACAACCCGTCACGTCAGACAAGGTTGTGGGAATCGAACCCACAACCAAAGTGTGATATGCATTTATCACATACCACAGGCCTACATGAAGTCCGTGGTTAGAATAAATTATTTTGATTTTTTTAAACAATATGATATATGAATTATAAGTCCATTATTGGAACCATATATGATTAATCTCTTCAAAGATGGTCTTTTTTATATTTGATAACTTGTTATAATCTTTTTGTGATTAAGACATAGGGATTGACATATCATTATATTGCATGATCTGCTAACACTTTAAGAATAAATAATTCTACATTATTTATTTAAATAAGAGTTGAAGTGGAAATTTTTAGTTAATGATCAATGTTGAGATTGTATTGAAATCAAGTAAGTATTTATTCTCATGAAAAAATTCATGAACTATCAGAAAATGAACTTGAAACAAAAAATGTTATCCTATTAGCTTCTTATCTGATGAATCATATGGTCCCTTAAATCATCACATATTTATGTATTTCTATTAGTTAACATTGTCCAAACCTTGTTCCCTATCACCATCCATCAGAAATTGATTTTTAGATTTCCTCTTCCATATCCATGTTTTCACTTCCCACAGATTTTCTCTTATGTGGAAAACCAGTGATGAGTTACTTTGGGTAACCATTATTTTTCTAACATTCCTTTTTTAAAGTGACTTTTTGTATCCCTTTTTACAATGTGGTTTTCCATAAAATAAACATTCAAGTAGTAAACCATTTATATCCCTGATGGATTTCAAGGGATAAATTCAGTTTAAGTGGTGTAGAATTAAAAACCTAAGATTTTATGAGATAGATTATTTTTAATTTCTTTGATGTCTTCTACTGTAGATGACACCAAGATTATATTTCATTATATGCCACACTTTATTAGCTTGCAGTATACACAACACTATTTTTTGCTTATGTTCACACAATTTCAAGTTCTTTTGATGAAAATCATTTCACATATAACTATGAATATATTATATTCAGTTTAAAAATGAACTATGTTTGGATTATTTTATACACAACACACACATGGCTTGCGTTACATGAAAAAATGACCTTCCGTGATAGGTTGTGTGGTATGAAATATTGAGTTCCACTAATCAAAGATATATTATTAAAGGATTATATAAACTATCTTTTATTAATATTATTAACAAAAATTTTAATTTTATATAACATTTGAGTTCATCTTACACATGATATTATAATAGAAACAATTTTTTCGGATAAAAGAAGTATTTTTCGATAAAATGTAGTTTTACCACCTTTGGATGGAAAACCCACTTTAAATGAAATTTTTGACACTTTTATAAGTTATATTTGACAATATAAACTTCTATTTTTAAGAGTTATGTAAAACTTTACTTTGGATATATTTTTTATATTTTACTGATAAATTTCGTTTCTGATGAATAGTGAAACTATGCTAAATTTTAATTGAAAACCAATTTTTTCATTGAAATAATTTATATGGTTAAAATATGTTATTGAATTTATTTAAAGTATAAATATAATATATTTTTATATTTTTAAAAAATTTAAGCCATTTTAGTTAATTTTACATTGAATTCATTTGTAATAACATTTCAATCTTTTGCAATGTTTTAACTTTTAAACAAAAACACATTTTTTTGACAATGGGATTAATTTTAAATTACTTACTACATATTAGATGTTTTGAAATATGAAAAATGGATTCCATATTGGGAATACTTATGTCAAAATTATGTTAATGGGATGCTTTTATTTTTTTTGGCATTATGATGTAATTATTATTCAAACCAAAGAAAGTGACAACATGTCACTCTCTTATAAATTATAAGTGTAATAATTTTAATTTAGTGATAAAAATCACAAAACTTCAAAATTAAAGAGTAACTAAGAATATAATGAAATTATATACATAATATGAATTTATTTGTTATTTTATGATATTAATTAATTATCAATAATTATGACACTATAGTGATGTAAAAATTATTTTATCAATATAAATATCAAATAAATGGTTTTAATAGTATCAAAATAAATATCATATGAACTAATTTAAGTGATATAAGAATTTTATAGGCGACTATAGAATTTTAGTAGGGTATTAAATAGTTTGGTTCAAATTTATCTTTTGTGAGGATTTATTTAATGTCAAATAAATGAATAGTGTCAAAATTGACACTATTGATATTTTTAAAAAATAAAATTTTATTAAATTATTTAAAAATCATAAAAAATATTGAATAATTACAAAGTGATAATTATGAGATTTAAAATCTCATAAAATACATATTTATGTAATATTAAAACCATATATGTTAATATTTATAACCATTAAACATTTAGAATGTTATTACCAAAATTAAAATTTAATAGAATAACTAAGTGTTAGTTAAATATATATGGTTTAAAATGAAAACATAAGTAGTAAAAAATTAATTATCTGATGATATTATAACCTTATATCATCTCATAATATAATTTGGGACTCTTTTTAGGTTTTTGGGTAGGGTTTTATTTTATTATAAAATAATATTTTTGAGAGTTTTCAAATGTGCCCCTCTCCTCTCTTAGAAAGGGAATCCTACTCCCTATCCTCTTCACTAAATTTTAAGACTTCATGCTCAGCCAAAACCAACCCAGTTCTCTCCTATACTTCAAAAGTTACATTCTATAGGCTCTCAACTTCTCAAAAGTCCAACTCTAGTGCCTTAAGTGTAAATTTAAAGGAGGCACGTGAAGGAAGAGGTAATCTCTTCTACAGATTCTTTAAAATTTATTTTTTTCTACTTAATATTCTTTAATTGTTTCTTTATAAAGTAATAACATAAGTATAACTCATATAATGATATGTTATTATAAATATAAAATAACTCTATTTCACCTTCTATCCATCCTACAAAAAACAAAATCATCGCACATGCATATGTACAACTTACCGTCTCCACGCCGCGTTGTAATCTGTTTTTCACCACCACCTAAATTGGATTGGT
Organism: Viscum album; assembly: GCA_963277665.1. Classification (NCBI taxonomy): domain Eukaryota; kingdom Viridiplantae; phylum Streptophyta; class Magnoliopsida; order Santalales; family Viscaceae; genus Viscum; species Viscum album. The sequence continues at coordinate 823,765,838 of OY728123.1, forward strand.
ATAATGGTACAAATGATAACTATATATTTTTATTATTAAATGATAATATTTCTGATATATTATACAATTCAATACCATTCCACAATTATTGGAATGATATCATCGCTCGTGCGTACGTACTGCTTACCATCTCCACGATGCGATGTGATTTGTTCTACAAAATATTCTTTAAAACATGATTGTATAAATGAATTGAATTAATAAATATGATATATATTATAATAATACCATGATATAAATGATATAAATATAACATAAAAATAGTAATAAGAATATATCTGACAATACATGCATAATAACATAAAGCAGTTAATGCACGAATAACGAGTAACAATGAAATGTTACTAACAAACAGATGAAACTATGATCATAAATGTTATCATAAAAATGATTATGATTCTAAAATAAATCATTAACATTAGTTAAATAATTATACCAGAGGTTTGGATACATAGGAAGCATATCAGACCTAAGGTAAGAGATAACTTTTCCAATGTTGTTTTACCCAAGATTGTTTATTTGTTAGTATCTATTGGGAATATATTTATCGCACATGTCCATATTTCCTAAAAATATTTTCATAAATTTTTATAATTCTTCTATGTATGTTTAAAGTAATATTTACTCATTTTTACTTTTATGACATGGTTTGGAAGGAATGTTTGTTACATTTTCCTTACGAGGCACTTTTTGACTTTTCTAGCAAAAGTATGAGGAGAATGTTTTTTACCATACATGACATGAAATTATTTTTACAATTTCATAAAAAATTATTCACATGAAGATTTATTGACATGTTTTGAAGTTAATTTTCAATTAAATTATTTTCTTTTCAAATTTCACTGCATTTTGAGAAAAGAAATATTTTTGAAGAGGAAAGGATATTTTCCTTAAGAACTAAGTTCAAGTGTTTTATAAAAAATATTTTCCATCTAAGTTGATGCTCATCAAATAGGGTTATGTTTCAACCCATAATATTACTGTGATTTTATTATGATAATTGTGGAATTATATTTTATTTGGATTATGTTATGATTGAATAATGCTTAAAAAAACGCATTTTATTTCTTGGGTTATGCTATGATGAATGCTTTAAGTTTTGTGATATAGGAAAGAATGATATCATTATGAGATGGGTGGGACCTATATCTCCTTCCAATTCATTTGGTAAATATTTATATCTCATGAGAAAGAAATTAATGGAATGACAAGTAAACCTAGTTCTGTAATATAGGGCTAGAACAATAAGTGAATCCATTTTAGTAATACATGGCTGGAACAACATTTAAACTTATTTCAGTAATGGATTTCATACACTATGATGGTCTTGGAAGAAATTACATGTATATTATAGAAATCATATTATGTGATTAATGGTTTTCCAAAATTCCATGTTCTAATACCATGCTATTTTATCATGATTAATGTTTGTTTAAGATATATGCCTTATGTACTGCCAATATTTATTTAATGACTTAATATTTTGATGTTTAATCTTTTTGTTCATGTTTTTATATTCATAGGATTATGTTTTTTTATATTATCCATGTTTACCCTTATTGAGCATTCTATCTCACATTTTTTATGTTTTGTTTTCCCTAGGATATACTGAAAGGTTTTAGGTAGGAAAACAATAGCGGAAGACCTTTATGGGAGATGTCGAAGATATTTCACCCGGATTAGATGATTATCTTCCGATTTCACAAATACACTAAAATAATATGGTCTTTGGGAATCTATTTTTGTCATGTATTAAGTATTCTATGAAATAAATGTAATGTTTATTTATACCAAGATAGGGTCTCTACAATTAGAATCAGTGTGAAGAATTATTTTACCTCTGGAGACTAGGATGTGAAAACATTAGTGAGATCCCTAAAGATATTTATAAGGTATGTATAGGGATGTCCCTAAGGATAAGTATAAGTATTTTTTACAGTCCTAGAATGTTAGTAATGATCTTGGATAACCTAGTATTATACCTAAGATGTTAGATATTGAAGTAACTCCCCCTTCATTATATTGTTTTCATGGAATGATTTTTTCCTCACACTATTCTTCTTTTTGTTTTAGTCAATGGAGTGAACCATAAGAAATTGTGTAAAAATTTAATCTAATTAACTAATTGGTGATTATGAGCAGTGAAATTGTGTATTGACTAGAGTGAATGATATTGTGATTATACTGAATCAGTCACCATGATACATGATTAACAAGGTGAACTTTTTTGGTATTACTAAGTCATTGAATAAGAGGAATATGTAATTTAATGCATTTTACCAAGGTGATGAAAATAGAGAAATGAAGATTATGCTTCCTACATATCAAGAAGAAGAGAAGAATAACCTTGAGGAATACCTCAAATAGAGGGGAAGATGTCATCTTTATGGGAAAAGGGTCATGGAGTGACAAATTGTTATAGAGTTCAATGTCTCATCTGTGGAAAACAAAGGGGTTACCCAACTAAATGCCAAGACATAATGATCTACTTCTAATTAAAGGAATGAATTATTCCATACCTACCATTATAGTAGAAGGATTGAATTATTTATGTATTTTAATCCACAATTTATGAATGGTGAATTATATTAGAGTTATCAGTTTATGTTTTTCTCGAAGGATTTTCAAGAATATGTTGATTAGTTATAATGTATAAGAATAGTGATTTAATGAAATGGTGATATTCCTATGAAACACATTATTAAAATGAGGATAACCATTCATATGAGGATGATGTTGAGATAATGATATTTGTATAATGATATTTTGGACGATATTAGTTACCTTGAAATTGGTTAAGGATTTTTTGAAATCTGGGTTATATTGTCACAGATGAAGTATACAACTTTTTAGGACATATGGAATATATCCAATATGTTTTGGAATATGGAAATATGCATGTTTTCAATAAGGATATATGTTAACTTAGGTTATTACCATGACTCAAGAGAATGAAATATGTAGTCATTAAAATTTCCGGAATGTGTCCCACAAGATATATCTTATGATATATGGGGGATAAATGATGGTATTCACCTGCTTATTATATAACATTTATCATAATTTTTCGTTGTACTGTGAGATTATACATAAGTATTTTGGATAATCCTAAAGGTTGGAATTTATTAAGTTTTAAATCGGATAGTATTGCTTAAGGCTAGAACTTTTTTATATTATATATGTAATGTTATAATAGTATAGTTTTAGAAAAAAGACAACCGAAGGATGAGCGAAAACCGTCACGTTGGTTATAGATGCGAGAATTGAACCCACAACTAATTTATGACTTTCCTTTATCTCCTAACACTATCCTATAGGAAGTCTCTAGTTATATTAGTTTTATTTTATTTAAGCTGTATGATAGATGAAGTGTAAGTCCATTTTTTGGAACCATATACGATTAATCTCACCATAGATGGACTTATGTATATTTGATAACTTATGATAATATTTTTGTTATTGAGACAAATGGAATGATCGATCCTTATATCGCATGATTTTCTAACACTTCAAAGATAAAAAATTCGACTTAATTTCATTAAATAAGAGATGAAGTGGAAAATGTTCATGGAATGATCAATGATGAGATTGTATTTAAATCTTGTAAGCATTTATTCTCATGAAAAATTCATGAACTTTCAAAGAAGGATCTAGAAACCAAAAATGTTATCCTAGTACCTTCTTATCTGATGGATCATATGGTCTCATAAATCATCATATATTTATGACTTTATTTTAGTTAACGTCCTCCAAACCTTGTTCTCTATCCCTATCCATCAGAACTTCATGGGTAGATTTTCTCTTCCATATACATGTTTTCACTTCCCACATATGTTCTCATATGTGGAAAAACAATGATGAGTTACTTTGGGTATCCAATATATTTCAATCTTTCTTTTTTAAATTAATGTTTTATTATCCCCTTTTATTATGTGGGTTTCCATAAAATAAACATTTAAGTTGTAAACCATTTATAACCGTGACGAATTTCAAGGGTGAAATTCATTTTAGGGTGGTAGAGTGTAACTACCAAAGATATTATGAGATAGATTATTTTATATTTATTTTATGTATTATGTTTTAAACTACACCATGATTATCTTGCGCTATATTCCACACTATAATTACTTGTAGTATATACAACACTATTCTTGGCTTATGTTCACACAATTTCAAGTCCTTTTGATAGAATTGTTTTCAGAAAATCCTAAGTAAAGATTCTGTTCAATGTATAAATTAACTAAGTTTGGATTATGTTATACTCAACACCAAAGGAGTTTTTCACCACATGCAACACTAACATGACTTGCCTTACAGGGGAAAACGACCTTCCTCGATAGCTTGTGTGGTAAGAAATACCGAGTTTCACTAAACAATGATATATTATTAAAATATTATATAAAATATATTTTATTAATATTATTAACCAAATTTTTTATTTTATATTACATTAGAATTAATATTAAACATGACATGAGAATAAAATCAATTTTTTGGATAAAAGAAGTATTTTTCAAAAAAAAATGCAGTTTTACCACCTTTTGATGGTGCACCCATTTTAAATATTGTTTTTGAAACATTATTAAGTTAAATTTTCCAAGATAATATATTTCTCTGAAAGAGGGAATTAAAAATTTATTTCGATAAATTTTTGATATTTTTCTGATAACTTTCATATTTTGATGAGTAGTGAAAATTTTCTAAATTTTAAATGAAAATAACTTTTTTCATTGAAAAAAATTATATGGTTAAAATATATTATCTAATGGTTTTAAAGTATATAAATATTATATTTTTATATTTTAAGACAATTTAAGTCATTATCATTAATTTTAGTTTGAATTAATATGTAAAAACATTTTATTCTTTTGCAGTGCTTTATCTTTTGAACAAAAACCCATTTTTGGACTATGGGATTAATTTTAAATTAATTACTACAACTTTTGTGTTTTTTAATTTTAAGAAATGGATTCCATATTTTTATTCATTGGGTCCAAATTATGTTAATGAGCTATTTTTAATTTTTGGGGATTATGAATAGTAACTTTGGTAATTTTGTTTACCCTAGTTAAAGGAAAATCGTGTCATTAAGGGTAAACATATTATTATAAAATTACCCTAACACGTTCAAAATTTCTATTGGATGAATAAAAGTCGACAAATATCACCTGAGGGTTGGAATAGATTCATTTTATGGACTTTTTCCCATGAAAAAGATGTTAATATTATTAAAACCAATGAAATTGACAACATGTCACTCACTTATATCTTACAAGTGTAATAATTTAAATTTAGTGATAAACTTTATAAAACCTCAAAAGTAAATAGTTAATAGAAATATAATTATATTATCTAAATTATGTGAATTTATTTATAATTTTTAGATATTAATTAGTTATCATTAATGATGACATAACAGTGATGTAAAAATTATTTTAGTAATAGAAAATCAAATAAACAGTTTTACAAATATTAAAAGAAATTTCATATATGTTTATTTAATTTCTCCAAGAACATTCTAGTTTCCCATGACATTTTAGTATTTTAGTAAATATTTTGGTTCAAACTTATCTTTGGAGAATATTTTATTTAAAGTCAAATAAATGAATAGTGTCAAAATTGACACTATTGATATTTTTAAAGATTACAGTTTATTAAATTATTTAAAAATCATAAAAAATATTTACAAATTACAAAGTTATAATTATAAGATCCAAAATTTCATTAAATACCTATTTATGGTTAATTAAAACCATATATGTAAATATTTATAACCATTAAACATTTAGAATGTTATTACAAAATTAAAATTTAATGGAATAACAAAGTGTCAATTAAAAATATAACGTTTAAATTGAAAACATATGTTGTCATAAATTTATTGGATAATGACATTAAAACCCTATATAATCCAATATTCAAATTTGGGACATTTTGGAGGTTTTTGGGTTGGGTTTTATTTTATTATTAATAAATACTTTGGAGGGTTTCCTAAAGTGCCCCTCTCCCCCTCTTATAAAAGGAAAACTCCTCCCTCTCCTCTTCACTCAATTTTAAGCCTTAAAGGTTGACCAAAACCTGACCATTTCTCTTATCCACTTCACTAGATTCAGTATAGAGGTAATGGTTTTCACAAAAGACCATCTCTAGTGCCATAAGTGGAAATTTAAAGGAGGCACGTCAAGGAAGAGGTAATCTCTGCTACCGATTCATTCAAATTTCATTCTTCTACTACTTCATCTTATTTAGTTTTTCAATTATAAAGTAATAAAATAAGTATCACTCATATAATGATTTGTTATTATAAATACTAAACAACCCTATTTCACCTTTTATCCATCCAACAAAAAACAAAATCACCGCCCGTGCGTACGTACGACTTATCGTCTACATGTCGTGGTGTAATCTATTTTTCACCAGCACCAAAATTGGATGGGGATAATGGTATAAATAATAAATTTATATTATTATTATAAAATTATTATAATTCTGAGATAATATTCACTTCAATAACATTCAACAATTAGGGCAATGATATTATTGCTCGTGCGTACGAACAACTCACCGTCTCCATGATGTTATGCGATTCATTCTTCATTATAATCATTAAACCACGATTAAATAAATGAATTGAATTAATAAAAATTAAATATATTATAATAATACTATGCTTTAAATTATATAATAATATCCTAAAAATAGTAATAAGTACGTATCCGACAAAACATTCATGAGAAAATAAAGTAGTTAATACTCGAATAATGAGTAACAATGAAATGTTACTAACAAACAGATGAAAATCTGATCATAAATGTTATCATAAAATGGTTATGATTCTGGAATAAATATGTAAAATTATTTTAATCATTATACAAGAGGGTTGGATACATATGAAGCATGTCAGACCTAATTTAAGGGATAGCTTTTCTAGTCTCGTTTTATCCGAGATTATTTGTTCCTAAGTGTATACTAGGAATATATTTATCGTCCATGTCCATATTTTCTAAAAATATTCTCATAAATGTTTCTTATTACTCTATTTATGTTTAATGAAATTTTTACCCATTTTGACTTTTACGACAAGGTTTGGAAAGAATCTTTCTTACATTTACCATAAGAGTTACTTTTTGACTTTTCCAGCAAAATTAGGAGGAAAATATTTTTTTTAAATTATACGGATTGAACATATTTTTACTCTTTTATAAATAACTACTTCCATTTATCTTAATTTACTAGATTTCAAGTTTTTTTTCAATTAACTACTTTTATTCTAAAATATCACTTCATTTTGAGAAATAAAAATGTTTTTGAAGAAGAAATGATATTTTCCTTAAGAACTATGTTCAAGTGTTTTATCAAAAAATTTTCCATCTAAGATGATTATCAATAAATAGGGGTATGTTTCTACCCCTAATATTACTATGAATTGATTATTATAATTATGGAATGAAATTTTATAGAGATCATGTTATGTTGGAGTGATGTTTAAAGAAACCCATTTTATTTCTTGGGTTATGCTATGATAAATGATTTATGTTTTGTATCACAAGAAAGAATGATTTCATTATGAGATGGTTGGGAACTATATCTCCCTCAAATGAATTGGGTAAAGATTTATATCTTATTATATTGAAATTTCTTGAACTGAAAGAAAATATAGTTCAGTAATACATTGATGAAATAGAAAGTGAATCCGGTTTAGTAATACTTGGATGGAATGTCAAGTAAACCTAATTCAGTAATTGAATTTGTCTACTATGATGGTCTTGGAAGCAATGAATTGGATAATATGAAAATAATATTATGTGCTTAATTATTTCCCACAATTCTATGTTTTATTCCCACACTATTTTATCATTATTAATGTTCATTTATGATCTATGCCTTACGTACTGATAAGATTTATTTTATGAGTCAATTTTTTGATGTTTAAACTTTATGTTCATATATTTATGTTCAAATATTTATGCTTTGTTTTATGTTATCCATATTTACCCTTACTGCGAATTTCATCTCACCATTTTTATGTTTTCTTTTCCCCGGGATATAAATAATGTTTTTAGGTAGCAAAAAATGGAATGATCTTTACGGGATAATTCTATGATCTTTACAATGATTAGATGATTATTTTCCTTATTTACAAAGACACTAAACTAATATGGTCTTTGGGAATCTATCTGTGTCACATATTAATTATTCCGTAAATGAAATGTAATATATATGTATGTCAAGCTAGGGTCTCTACACTATAGAAGGAGAATAATTATAAATAATATTGAAAATGTGAGTTCTGGTTTAAGGAAGTATCATTCATGGGACATATCTTCATATGAAAAGGGAAATATATGGACCCTTTAATATTAAAAGAAATTGATGGATATCTGAGGCCAGAATCTATGATAGATATCTATATTTTTCTTGGATTATTTGGGTAATATTGTCAATTTGTGAGAAATTTATCATGATTATCAACACCTTTTACCCTGATAATTCAGAATGGAGTTAGGTTTTCTTGGACTGATGGATATGAATGGAGGTTTAACAAGTTGAACAGAAGTATTATCACTAACACTATGATGACACAACCCATAAGTTGAGAAAACTTCCTTTGTATTTAGTGATGCTTCAAAGAAGGGATTGGGCTACGTGTTAATGTAGAATAACAAAGTCATAGCCTATTCATTAGAGAAATTGAAGGTTCACAGATTGAACTATACAACACATGATCTATATTTGGATGCAGTAATATTCAATTTAAAAATGTGGATAAATTATCTCTTTGGGGAGAAGTGAGAAATATATATGGATCATAAAACTGTCAAATATATATTCACACAGAAAGAGATGAATGTGTGTCAACAAAGATGGTTGGGGCTGATCAAGGAATATGAATTCTCAATCCACTACCATCCTAGTAATTAAAATTATGTGGAAGACATTCTGCGTAAAAAGGATACAGAAATTATATCATTGATGAGAATTGGGAGGGATCCGATCTTCTAATACTTGAAAAGGATGGACATGGAAATCAAAAAGGAAGGAACATAATCAATCATTTCACAAAGGATTGATCAAATGTCCCTTTTGGAAAAGATAAAGTATTTCTCAGTGAAATGATGTGGGAATTCAGAAGAAAATGGAAACTATAAGAAAATGTAAATACATGGAGTTAAATGTTAATGAAGAAGGAGTGGTGAGATTTCGGTCAAGACTATATGTACCATAAAATATTGAATTAAATAAGGATCTATTGGATGATGAGCACAGATCAACCTTATCTATCCACCTAGGAAGAAGAAAGATGTATCAAAATATACCATAACACTATTGATAGATCAATATGAAGAAGGAGATCAGATAATATACATCATGATGTATTTTATCCCAATAAGTAAAAGAAGAAAGAAAAAATCCTAGGGGATGATACATGCATTACCCATACCTACATGGAAATGAGAAAATATCACCATGGAATTTGTCATTGTCCTTCCAAAAAAATTAAGCGGGACTGATGCTATATGGGTTGTGGTGGATTTTCTTGTAAAGAATATGCACTTCGTTACAATTTGATAGGATTTATTATTCATTCAACTTGCAAGGATATATATTAGAGAAGTTGTGAGGGTACATGTAAGAAAACTATTTATTGTATCTGATCGAGATATGATATTTACCTATATGCCTTGGAAAAGTATCCAACATGATCTAAATACTATGTTGATGTTTAGTACGACCTATCAACTTTAAACCGATGGTCAATCTATGTAGACTATTCAGGTACTAGAAGACACATTGAGAGCATGTTCTATGGACTTCAAAAGACAACGAGATCAACATATTTCTCTTGTCGAGTTCTCATAAAATTACATCTTCCACTCAAGCATCCAAATGGATCCCTATAAAAGCCTTTATGGGAAGAGGTGAAAAGGACTTGCATTTTGGGATGAAGTTGGGTGTTTAAAACTACTAGGTACTTAAATTTTTGGGAAAATGGTGGAAAAGGTTAAGACTATTCAGATGCACATCAAGGTTAGTTAGAGTTGACTCTAGAGCTATGGTGAAAATATTCGATGAGACCTATATTCTATTATTTGAGACATAGTAATCCTACATATATCACTGTGGGATAAAGTGATGATATTTGGTATGAAGTGAATTTTTATTACAAGATACATTGACCACTTTGAGATTCGCGGTTGCAGTGGAGTGGTGGGCTACCGACTAGCACTTCCACTTAACCTATCTCAAGTACATGATGTATTCCAATTAATCCGTCTAGATAATGTACATAACAAAACCCTCACATGTACTCAATATAGAGGCAGTACAATTTGAGAATTATCTCTCATATGAAGAGTATATGATGAAGATATTAGATAATATATACTATGTTCTACAAAATAATACAATGAACCTGGTCAACGTGATGCATAGAAACCACAAGTTTGAAGAAGTTATGTGGGAACCAAAATAAGTGATGAAAAATTGTTACCATCATCTGTTTTAGTGTGATAAATTAAAATTTCAAGGATGAATCTTCTTGGTGGGGGGGGGGGATATTGTAACAACCTGAATGGTTATAAATAAAATTTCCCTAGACAATTAATTAAATGTATTATTATGTAATATAGTTATAGAAAACACATGCCGTTATTTGGGTTCATTATATCCTATCAGATTGAAATGACCATTAAACAAATTTAAGACTGATATAATAGTCATTTTACAATGATCACATAATTAGTAACAATATTGGCTTTTAAAAAAAATCAAATTTACATTATAAAACTAAGTGATGGACTCAACAAGTAGGATTGTAGCCTTTGAATCAGATTTATTAGAGCATCAAAGGATGATAAAATCCATGGAATTTTACCTTGTCCAAGACTAATATTAGTTGAAAAAAATTAAGCATGAGTGGAACCATTTAAGTGACAAGTTCAAACTCATTGAAATCATGGCCCAAACCATGTACGTTAAAATACCCCATAAAATTCTGACAATCACACACCTTACTCTTTCGGTATTATCTGGTGTATTTAAGGGATATGTATAAATACCTAATATATATAATTGTGTGCATTATTTTTTATAGAATAGTAAATATATTTTCTTCCTATTATTATTACTTTATAAATTATTTTTATTTTGATAAAATAAAACACAAATAGTTTTCTTGGGTAATATTAAAATTAAATTAAGGAAATTATTTTGATGAATTAATGGATTTTTTAAATAAATATTATTTTTTTATAAAATTTTATTATTAAATAATATTTATTAAATACAAATGATTATATTATTTTTATGATTTAAAATTTAATTTTTTAAGGGTCTGAAAACTGTTACAGTAAAAAACATAGAATTTATTTATAAATTATGATTATTATTTTAAACCTGGAAATTCAGATATTTAGAATTTTTTATATAAATAATATTAATTTTGGAATAATAAATTTTAAATTATTCAGTGGTTATTTTTTCGTAATTTTCATAGACAGTTTAATATTCCGATAAAAATTAAATACCGTATAAATATACTTTGTGTATTTTGACATCATAATTACCCAATAATGATGTAAAAATTACTATAAAGGGTTTAAAGGAAACAATATATGTTTTAATTTTAAAATAATTTTATTTTATGTATATTTCATTAATTGTATATATCCTTTATGAATCCTCGAAAACCATTAATATATTTTATGGTTTCAAAATTATTTATTTATGAGTATGACACACTTTCACATAAGAAAGGATGTTATTTTATTAATGTTCAGAACCTATCCTTATAAAATAATGACAAAAAATTAAATTTTTCAAAAAATATGTGAAAAAACCATAGGAAGGATCCGGGTTTTGGATATTTAATTATATTGAGTAAAAAAACCTATCTTTTAGAAATTATAAATGATTCCCCACTCATTTCCTATACAAACCCACCCATGATCATATTTATATTCACTAAAAATATGTGTATCACAACCTTACTCTTCCATCCCTTCTCTATAATCTTCCCAAGGTGTCCCAAGCTCTCAATAACCTCCCCCCAAGCATTTGGAGTCACACACTCAAGTAAGGGATCCTCACCTTATCCTCTTTATTCAAGTTTCCTTATTACATTATGCCTTCCATTTCTAATAACTAATTTTGGGATATGTATTTAAATTTCCCAATTACAACCCATTTGATTTATAAATTATTACATACCTATTTTGTTTTCCTCAACTCATTTTATTAGATTTTAAGTGATGTCATTATGCTACCAAAATTTCACTACTATCTTCCATGACAAAACAGAAATGTATTGAATACCATAATGATTTCATATTAATGGTGTTCACCTATATAAACTTATACTCCTTTAACTCAAGAATCACATTTATTTATTCTACACTCCTTGATCATGAAATAAAATATGATGTTTAATGAATCAATGTTTTATGATCTATGTGGAACCCTTAGGCAAGAAAATGAAGTTAAAGTAACGAGTTCACACAAAATTATATAGACCACCAATGCATTGGGTAATGTTTAGTCTCATGAGATGTCATGTATTTATAGAGAGATAACATGATTAATTTATCATAATTTTTACAACATGTTTTCTTGGAATTTTTCCTAAACCTATGTTTGTGATGTAGCGTTTTATTTTGAGTCCACATTTCCAATGTTATGATTATCATGCTATATCACAACTTATTATTCAGGTTTATGATTATAAAACCATTTATTCCCCCTGATATTAATATTATATAACATGTATCACATTATGGAATGTTTATTCCTTTAAGGGGATTTATAGCTCACCCATTTTTATGTATTTCCAAAGGTTATTCGTGCAGTTTTAAAAGACATAGAATTTTAGAATCATATTAAGGAAGTTTTAAATAATGTTGTCGTATCAAATGTTCAGGATGTTATGATATATACCTAATTCCAAAATACACTATACTTATTGATATTCTGGGTTGTATAATATGTGAATTTATTTAATAAATCATGGATTAATTTGTAATAAAGAACACGATTGTTGTATTATCCTTATACACTTCTGCATAGAGATGGCTATATGTGCATGTACATGTATGTCAACAAAGGACTCCTCATGTTAGTTATTCCTTCAATGATGGTCACCACCCCCTTCTTGTGGAGGTGGCCTCCGGGTAGTGTCGGAATCAAGACCTGGCTTCGGTTTGGTCATGAAATAGGGTTCTCTCTAAAAGAATCCTACTAAAAACAACTTCTGCTAACGCTACATGACCTCACACCCTCAATATGATGAGGGTGCCACCCTTGAGAGTCCTTTTGAGGCCACTTAGGCTGGAAAACCATGGAAAGCCCACCGAGGGAAGTGAATTGTCAATAGGGAACAAGAACCTATATCCATTCCCTCTAAATAATCCCTCGAACCAAAAACAGCAACAAACTGTGAGAAGTTTCACACACCTCCTTGCACCCAAAAATCCCACGAGAACTATTTTTCAACGCCTATAGAAAGAAACTAGTAGATAAAAGCTACAAAAAAGGGGTAGAACCATAGCAATACCTCTATAACTAATTATTTTTTGCATATCCTGACATTAAATGAAGGAAAAGTGCAGGAACAATCCCTAGTATAGCTACAAAATGGGCATATATTCGCATTGTAGCTAAATAAGTCACCCCTTATATACTTGAGAGGGAGAAATGTCTTTCTTCTATCCCTATCATCATTATAAAAGTTTTCCAATATATAATGATTGCCTCATCGGTGACTAGGAGTCAGACATATAACCCCTTCTCCACATTTGAAGTGAACAAGTGGAATAGTTCGGGAAACACAACTAAGTTTACACATATCCTTTTTCCCATTTAGGAGGGTCATTAAAAACCCATGATAAATGCACAATCAGATCAAGACAACATACCTACTCAAAATAGAGTACATTATTTTTTTACTAGTGGCCACTATTGGGTAGACATATATCCATAACAAAATTTTAGATACCTATTAGAGAATTTTATAAATTACATGTGAGATAATCAAATAAAAATCCACATATGATATCCATCCACTACATCACTAATCTCCAATCACCTAAGGGAAGACATATAAAAATAAGCCTCACCAAAGTCGATTGTGAAATGAAGAGACTATCCATGACCATGATATTTTTAATGTTGTGGTTCTTAAAGGCCACATATATCTATCTATGGTGGGATAAGAATCTACTCACCTGTTACCAAATTAAGATTATTGTATTGAAAATTGTTCGGGTCCTCCCCACAATATTTCTTTTAGAAGTTCAATAGGTTCTCCCCAAAAATTATACCATGAATACTTAATTAATATCCTCAATCTAATAATTCTGGAGATCCCATCTCCTGATGAGTTTCGTAGTATCCCTTTGAGTGGATAAAATATAAAACAATAAGAAGGTACTCCCCTAAGTATCTCTCCCTGAAGGCCCTCCCCATGGTTACACTATAGACTTTCTCCCTACATTCAGACATCAAGTTATGATGGTTGTCCTTCCAATAATGGTATTCATTGCGAATGTCCTCCTCATATTTAAATTTAATTTCATCAAGAAGGTCCTCCCATTGATAAATCAAATATGATAAAACCCTCCTATCATGAGGAACTTGGGAAAATGATTTCATAAATTTTGGAATCCTTATCATTGAAAAGAGATATTATTTATCTACCATAAGACAACCTTCAGAAATAGTCATTCACTGAACCATACCAGGTTAACCATAATTTTTATATAATAAGGGAAGTCCATACCAACCCCATGGTTTAGAATAATTCAATTTAAAAATACCCAATTTATTGATATTTGGATGTGTAACCTCTCGTAAAATATGATGGAGACATATTTATCATGAGAAGAAATTTGGAGAAGGATAATATACCATAAATGTTTTGTCCTTTAGAGACTCCCTAACTAACTATTCCAAAGTTTTTGTCGAATGATTGTGTGGTTAGAATCCACCTAAATATATAGAACACTATTATTCCTTTAAAAAACAAAATTAATAACTTATTATGTATATCCAAATAACATCATGGTAAGAGAATAAATGAACTATCAAATTGACTTGGCGTCCTTCCTAACTGCATGACACTTAAAATTGGGAAAATTGTAATGATCTCTTCCTCATGAATAAATAGATGTGTTAAAATAATTGCATCATCTAGATTTTGACACCCCACCTGTTGTTTATATTATTTTATGTGGTTAACATGGTTCATTAGATATTATATATATCCCCAATCAGAAAATCCCAATGATTGTGACCCCATGTAAGGACATAGCCATAGGCCGGCTTCAAGAAATATACTCTGCTCATACTAGATGGTCTTATCAGAAAAACATGCCCATAAAATATATCATTATTATTAGACTAGAATATATTGATCCATAAAAATTATATTTCATCAAGAGAATAAAAATATTGAGTATGCCTTTCACTTAAGGGAATCAAACTGTTATATAATGAAAATGTTTTTAGAAGCAGATGACTCTGGTGAAGATCATATAATGAACCCAACCCATGTTCAAATAGAGCCCTGTAAATTCATAAGAGTATCCATAACATCTAATACGATGGTAGTAGAGCAGAAAACCTTACCGATAAGTGTACGATAATTTTTATCACTACTTTCAAGGAAAAAATATCAGGACCAAAACATAGTGGAAGTGGAATAGGATCAAACCCATCCCACACGACATGTTGAATTTTAACCTGAACCACATTGAAATTTAGTCTTTTATTGGCTGGGAGGAGTTCTAAAAAATAACTATTCCTAGATTTTCACATTCTAGGATGCAATTTATTCTTTAAGTATTTTAAAAACAAAATTATTTTAATATTACATTCATATTTTCATTCACCAAATTGATTTGAATGGATCATTGAAAATAAGATGAGTTTCCATGATGATTACAAATAAAGAAAACCATCTAATAGAAAACATAATCCATGGAATCACAAATATTTTGGTGGACACCCTTGGGATATACGGTTTATCAATATTAAGAGACTGATGAAATACTCTTAATGTAGTTTTCCCTAGTAAAGGTCATTAACAATAACCTTGTTCTTTTATCTGGTGAATTTTTCTTGGTGAGAAGATGTAGAATAACCCATAGTAGATTTTATCACTAATCTCACAGATGGTATGATCAAAATATTATTAATAGATTATGTTTAATAAGTGGATCACTATAATTGGAAGAACCAACTATAGACCGTGACTAGAATCGTTCATGAGATGATAATTGCCTCTTAGAAAACATTCATCTCATTTCATACATGATGGATATAAATTCATCCATATTATTATCCAATACATTTTCCTCACTTATTTTTCATTAATTTTCATAATCATATTAGGTTGCATGTGGGAAATTCCTAATAACAATACCCACTGGGTATGATGTTCACTGAGTTTGGTTTCATGAGGAGGTGCATATTTGATAACCCTACTAAGATCTGAAAAAATCCTTCCTTAAATGAATCCAAAAATTATTTAGTCTCATAAATCAGAGGATAAGTTGTGTAATGATAATGAGGGTGAATCTTATACAGGATAGGAATAGTAAACTCATCAAATATATTTTTTAAAACTGTCATAATAGAAGGAACATATTCCAAATGGGCTAACTGATGACAAGTCTCCACAAAAATATCACTACTAGGAACAACATACAAATCCTCTACATGATTAATTTACTCAATTAAATATAACTTAGATCATTCTCTACAACATATATAGAAATTAAATTATGCGCTGGTGTAATTCCTTGATCTTCATCTCCACCAAAATCATCATCAAATCCTTTAGAATTAGGATAAGAAATTCTAAAAAACATAGATAATGTAGATTGATCCACCTTAGATGGTGCCTCATATTTAGAATTATATAATAAATTATTCTAATCCCTATTTCAAAATTCTTAGAAATATGACACATTCTGAGAACATATGTCCTTTTATTCACCAGTATAATCTTCCGATGTAGAACCGCTTTGGGAATGGTTAGACCTCTCTTACATATCTCCATCATCATCATCATTATCATATCCATATGCCACCTCAAATAATTATTATTAAGACTCAAAAGAATAATTATCTAATTGAGATTCAATTAAAACATTTGTTTCTTCAGATTCATTAAAATCTTTATGTATCATTTACCAATTAGGAAGAGAAATAAGAGGGATGAATGATCGATAAGATACATTGGTCACTTTGACCACACAACTTCACTTATCACTTCCCATGAAATAGGATAATACTCTTATACAACATCCTTATCTACCTTAACTTCATTATAAGAGTAATATAACACCACTTCATCTTTCTACAAGCTAGGTCTACCTATATTTTTTGTTCTAAAAGGGTGTTCAGTTGAGTTGAATTTCTCATATAGATTATCATTATCTACTTCCCAATTTCTTAACCATGGGTCGTAGATCACCTCCATCCTTGGTAGTTTTCTTGACTTATGAAAAAACCAATAAAACTAGTTATATTTTCGTTACCTTCTAGCACATTACCTTTGGCTTCTAATAAGGAAGATATCTTTTTAGGATAAACCAATGTGTTTGACCTAGAAGAGGGTTTTCGAAGCTCTATAATATGTGTTATTATATAAGTTAAAAGGATAATATTATCTCCCATTTTCATTATATATATATATATATCCCTCATAATTATAAATCATCCTTCATAAGAGAAAACATATATTGAATAAATTATTCAAAAAATTTAATTATATAACATAGTTCATTGTAGCTGGTCTTCAAAGGGTCACATTCCCAATTATCTCTAAAAGAAAATCCTCTATAAAAAATATTCATGATTGAGAATTGAATATTTATAGTACTCATATATATCTTAGTGAGTAAGGTTCAAGAATTTAGACAACTTCTTCATTGAATATAAAATCCTTATTGAATCTATCACTATCTTAATAACACATTTCTTTTCTATGAAATCATTCTCAGCAAATAGATAAAACTAATGAATCAAAATTTTATAAAATGGATGATTGTATTTGGAGAACTATTAAGCCCATCCTTGGTCCTAGGATAAATTCCAAATGATGGAATTTCATGAAAAAAACCATGCAAAATTTATTTTATTTTCATTGATTATAACTCGTGATACAAAATTAAGATTATTTGGTTCCACAAGATTCTACACTAAACTTCATCAAATGATGAAACTAATGTGGTGAAATAGATGACTATTTTATATGCACCAATTTCTAATATATTCAAAGAATGATGGCTGAATGTATAGAAGTTCAAGAGAGAAAGGAATAGGGTTTAAAGGTAGAATTTATGAGAACGAGATCCCCATATTTGTATTTAGGGAAATATCTCATTTTGGGTTTTAAAATTTTGAAAATAGATTTTAAAGAAATACAATATCTATAATAAAATTTAAAAAAACTATAATTATATTTTTTGTTTAATAATGGTAGGAATATGGAATCGTCGAACATGGGATGCCAAATCCCAACGGTAGTGTTGTTGGTATTATGAAATGGTAGATACTTATAGTCACCTACTGATGGTAGAATTCATATGGTTGAATTCCAATGTTATCATTTCATAATAGGATTCCATGGTAGCATGTCTATGATAACACATCATAGTCACATACCAATGGTGGATCCAGACGATCACAACAGTCATAATAACATAGCTAATAGTGCATTGGGAATAGTAGATCAGAAACATCAGTGCCGGTATACAAAATTTTCTACAATAAGTAACATAACATTATAATATAGATAATAATCAATGCTCATCATTCCTATTTGATGACGGATATATCTTATTTTCTCAAATTTCTATGCCTTGGTGAATGAGTTTTCATGATGATGCTCTGTGCCTATGAATTCCAAAGTTATATCATTATTTTGGCAATGATCTCTAAAAAATTGATGTCGTATATCAATATGTTTCGCTCTATAATGACATAATGAAGTCTTGGAGATATTCATCAGACATGAATTATCACAATTTATAGGTAAATGTCAAAATATACATCCATATTCTAGTAAATCTTGTTTCATCCATAGAATCATTGCACAACACCTGCTTGTAGATATGTACCCAACATTAGTAGAGAGTAATTACATAGTGTTATTTTACCTAAAACACCATGAAACTAGATACATTCAAAAAAATTTACATGTTATTGTTGTTCTTTTTATATCTAACACATGACCACCAAATTTAGAATCTAAATAACCCACTAAATAAAATTCTTGGGATCTAAGATAAAACAATCCTATGTTGGCTGTATTGTTGATGTTTTTTAAATTTAATTTAAATTAATTGTGATTCATTTGGATTTTCTGGAAAATAGGCACAAAAATACACACTAAACATTATATCGGGTCAGTTAGAATTTATGTTTAAAAAGCTTCTAAAAATAAATTTCTAAGTGGTCTGATCATCTAGTTTCCCAATTTCCTCAAGATTCAACGTGCAGCTAGTATTCATGAGAGAATTACTAACTTTTGTTCTATCAATAAAAAACATTTAAAAATATATCTAGTGTACTTGTTTCAATTTAAAATAAATCTATATTTATTTTGAAAATTTTGAAAACCTAGAAATAATTTAATTTTACCCGTCAATTTAATTTAAAATTCACTGTGTATAGTTTTTGAAAACCTAGTACATAAATAATTTATTGAAGATCCAAAAATAGTATCATCCATATAAATATTTACTACCATATCACCTTTCGAAATTATTTTTATAAATAAAGCTGGGTTAGTTTTCCATTGGTGAAAATTTTGAAATTAGATAAGATATGATCCTATCAAACCTATCTCTAGGTTATTTTTTAAACTATTTAAATCATTTTTAATTTGAAAACATGATTTGGAAAATGTGGATTTTAAAATCTTGGGGGTTGTTAAAAAATAATCATCATCAATAATATTAGTATTTAAGAATGAACTACTGACATACAATTGATATAGTTTGAAATTAAAATATACAACATAGGAAAGAAACATCCTGATGGATTCAAGTATATCTATTAGAGAAAATATTTCCTTATAGTCAATACCTTCATCTTGACTATATCCTTGGGTAAATAATCCATCTTTATTTCTAATTATATCTCTTGACTCATCAACCTTGTTTCTAAACCCCATTTAGCTCATATAGTGAGGTAGCCCTTGGGTCATTCAAATAATTCATAGACTTTATTTATTTAAAACTGTTTCAGCTCTTATTTCATTTCCATCAACTATAATTCATCATCTATTTCTTCATTACTATTCCTTGGTTTATGATGTGACAAGAAAACATTATATTTAACAAGATTTCTAAGAGAAGATCTTGTTTTTTTACCTTTATCTAGGTTACCTAAAACTGTATCTAAGGGGTGATATCCAGGATCCCTAACTTCTTTAGGATGAGAGCTTTTTCCACCTCATTCAAATCTATAGGCTCATGTTTAGGTAATTCATAAAAATAGGACGATTTCTGTATAGGTTCGAAACAAATTTCACCTAGTTTGGAATTCATATCCAAATATCAAAGTTCATCCTCAAGGATTTTTAAATATTTCATAGGATTGTGTGTCATGACCAGTCCTCTGGGGCCTGTGCCACGACTACCCCAATACCTCCTTCCATAGGCCATGGGCTGGCGACTAGCACCGAAAGGCATATTCCCAAAAACTAGGAAGGCATTTCCTTTATAACATGTAAAATCACACAACTAAGCAAAAAGTAGGATATAAGCACAAAGTGAAACTATATATTAAATAGGGTGTGTACAAAAAAAAGGGGCCAGAATACAAGACCAACTGAAAAGTACAAGTAAACTGAAAAGTACAGGTAAAACTGAAACAACTCCAGTGGACACTCGCCAAGGATCATACCTTAAGGGTAGGTACATCTCTCGAATGGTCATCCCTGTGGTACACCTCGTCTAATGTCCACTTCCGAGATACCTCTTATCCTAGAACCCCCATCCTCCGTTAGTGCTTTCCTTCATCTCCATAAGACACAGAAAGGTTCGAGCGTAGCCCGTGTAGGGGTGAGTATAATGATACTCAGTAGGGACCTCGAGACCCTCAAAGGTCTCAAAAAATCCACAAAGGGTAAACCACAAAGCATGGAAACAACAGTCAACCCTACTTAGGTATATGAACATACATATACCTAAGTTATCAAGTACACCTGTCTCATTCATGAGGAAACACAAGGCCCAACTCAAAATCCCAAATCCCAACTGTTCCTTGGAGGAAAGATTACCATGAAGGTAACACCCCAAAGGTAAGTACCACAAAGGTAAATCCACACAGAACTATACCACAAATGTATCACCATGAAGTTAAGTACCACAAGGGTATCACCACACAGAATAATTCCACAAATGTAACACCACAAATGTAATGACTTAGCTAACACCAGGTATAACATAGGTATGATAGTAAAGATGATAAGATATAACTACTAAATCATCTTACTCTATTGAGAGGTAGACCCACGTAGGATCCTAAATCATTAGACCCTCATTGGATCCTTGTACAACAAACCCATGTAGGATTCTAGAGTAGTCCCACATGGATTCTTTGAGTGTATCCAAGTGAGATCCTCAAACACAAGCCCACGTAGGATCCCAAGGCACAGACTCACATATGATCCCTTACTCATGTTACAACCAACTATAGGGTTCCCGCACAAATATCGCATGATTCCAGGATGGTTATCTTCTCAAGCCACAGGTCGATACTCTAACTATCACAACGTCCCACGAAGAACTATCCCAAAGGACCGTCACATAATAGGGTTCTCAACACAACAGACAATGTGTCAATCGGACTTTCAGTTTGTAAGTTATTGGCCTTTTAGTCCCGAGTACCAGGTTGGATTCATGTTCGATCCATCCTGGCCTTACCCCAACATTATCCTAAACTCAAGTGGGGTATACCAAAAGGACCATCTCAATCAATGGTTTCCGGCGCTTTACACAGTTCATCAAACAGATGCTCGTAGCTCAATTTATGGCTAAAAGTGTGGGAAGGGGTCAAAGCTGGTCCGGGTCCGGTCAAACTCAGTTCGACCGACCTGAACCGACTCAGCCTAGGCTGAACCGACAAGGTTCAGGTCGACCAGTCCTGGTGGGTCCGGCCCAGCCTGCTGAGTCTGTCCCGGCCCACCGGTGCGGCCTGCGAACAGTGGCCCACTGGGCGGCCCACGATGGATGGACCGCGATGGGTGGCCCATGCTGTGTGGCCCGCTGGGCGGCCCGAGCTGGGCAGCCCGCTCGCTCGCGCTGGCCTGCGGCTAGGTTCCCCACGGTGGGGTCTACCCTAGCTACCACCTAAGAGGGAGACGCCCCCTGGGTACGCCGAACGGCCCAGCTATTCGGGTTGGTTGGCCTGGTTCCACATGGTGCCGACTGGAGGCACGTACGACCAGGTGTCCTGCTCGGCTCACCGGCTGGCCGGACGACTTGCCCTCCTTCACGGCGTGGTCATGTGCCACTCAACCGCCTACAGTAGGCAGTGAGATGGCTACCCTACCTTTACATCCGTAGCCTCGTGTCGCAGGTCCTTCACGCCAGGAGGAATAGATACCCACCGCGGGCCCCTTAACATGACCAGCCGTGCACCGGCTGCCGCAATTGATCTACTGTGGCCCATCTCCGGTGGTGTGGTTGCGCCACCTCCGTCGTCCTGGCCCACCGGAGTGCCGACCGCTGCTTCTGAGTCCCACTGGTGCCGGTCTCCAGCACAGTCGCCAGTGACGTTCCTCGGGCACTAGGTGCACACCGGTGGCCCATTCTTCACCCCATAGACTCCCGTACTCATCACAGGATGTATCCATCAATTCAAGACCAAAAAAATCCACAATGTTTGTGGAGGGTTCAGGCCATGTTCGTTTGGCCCACACCCTCTGCATTATAATGGTAGTAAGCAGCATAGTTGTTCTTGATTAAAGAATAACGAAAAGAACATGGTAAGGGGTATTCAAAATAACAATCCCTACATCGATTTCTCATTGGAAGTATCACGATATGATGTAAGTGAAGGCGTTGAGGGTGTCAATGATTGTCGCTTCCGCAAAACGCTTCCAAATTCGGGCTCGTGTGTCATCCTCTCTCTTTATTCCAAAGTATATTTTTCATTGGAGATGGAGTTCTTCATTTAGAGGAAATGATTCCCCAATGTTCTCCCAACCCTCTCCTTTGCCAATGATTTCCAACCATGAAATGGGGATCCAACCTATTAAAAATAAATCTATCATTATTTAAAGTTGGCACTATTAATTAATTAAAGTTGGTACAATTAATCATGGAGACTTGAAGGGTTTTCCCACATTAAGAAGAGTTCAGGTGGTCCCCAACATGATGAATTCAGAATGGGAGGTTTTCTAGCTTGGGTGCCCCCCCATCATAATTCAAAAAGATAGGTTTCAAAAGAAAAATAAACTGTTAATTATTTAATTTTTCTTCTTCCACAAAAAAATAAAGAACTAACTTCCACCCTTGACCTACTACGGTCAAGATGAAGGTCTCTTTAAGAGAATATCGGTGCCCCAAGTTCAACGGTGCTGTCATATTTCATTTCCAATCACTGGTTCAAAAGTTACAAAAATACGCCCGCACGTTTACTGAACGTTCTTTAAAAAA
Organism: Viscum album; assembly: GCA_963277665.1. Taxonomy (NCBI): domain Eukaryota; kingdom Viridiplantae; phylum Streptophyta; class Magnoliopsida; order Santalales; family Viscaceae; genus Viscum; species Viscum album. The sequence continues at coordinate 823,789,510 of OY728123.1, forward strand.
GTTCAGAAATTCATTCTGGGCACACCAGGCCTCAGAATCATGCACCGTCAATTTTTGTGGACTCAGATATTTCAATATAATTATTTTTTAAAAACAATTACATATAATTTCAGGGTCTGCATTCTCCCCAACTCATGTATTTGCGTCCCTGAAAGCCACATCACAAAAAAATGGAAAACAAGTAGGGGTACTGAGCAAGAATTTGAGCCTCCCGCTCCAACATGCTCTCTTGGAGGTTCCCGTGCTACCAATGTACACGCACAAAAGGTATCGACTGTCCATGAAGAACCCGCTCTTGTCGATCCTCAATATCTACTGGAACCTCTGTAAATTTCACCCCATCGTCGATTTCCAGCTCTCTGTGGTTGATGATGTGAGATGGGTCGTGCACATATCTCCTCAGCTAGGATACGTGGAAAACGTCATGCACCCGGTGCAACTGAGGGGGAAGTGCTAGGTGGTAATCCACATCGCTAACTCTGTTGAGGACCTAAAAGGGTCCGATGAACATCAGATATATCTTGTTTCCCATGAAAAATCTCCACAAACCTCATCGAGGTGAGACCCGTAGAAAGACATGGTCACCATACTCGAACTCCAGTGGTCTCTGTCTCCTGTTGGCATAAGACTTCTGCCAGCTCTATATAATCTTCATCCACTCCAGGATAATCTAAACCTTCTCTGTGGTATCCCAAACCACATTTGGTCCCATGAGTGCTGACTCGCCTAGGTCTGTCCAGCACAAAGGTTATCTACAAGGTTAGTCATACAACGCCTCAAAAGGTGCTATCCTAATGGTGGAGTGATAACTGTTGTTGTATGAAAAATCCACTAAGTAAAAGTGATCCTCTTAGCTACGACCGAAGTTGAGGATAAACGCATGCTGAATTCCCTCAAGGGTATGAATGGTCCGCTCTGTCTGGACATTTTTCTGAGGATGGAAGGCAGTGCTCAAATGAAGATGTATCCCGAAAGCCTCCTGCAACCCCTTACATACCTGGGAAGTGAAATGTTCATCATGATCAGAGACAATTGTCGAGGGTAATCAATGTAGCCACACAATCTCCTACACAAAGAGGCGTCCCAAGAACTCTATTGAACCCTTTTATCTAATTGGTAGGAAGTGGGCAGACTTGGTTAGTTAGTCAATGACTACCAAGATAGAATCATGACCGCTGGATGTACGTGGAAGTCCTCTCATGAAGTCCATAGATGTCCCATCCCACTTTGACTTGGTGACCTTCAATGGTTGAACTAAGACTGCTAGTACCTGATGATTCTCCTTCACTTGCTGGAAATTGAGGCACTGAGAGACAAACTCTCATACTGCTTTCTTTATTCCCGACCATCAGTGCTTTGGTTGGAGGTCCAGGTACAACTTTGTCACTTTTTTATGTACCAGAATCACCGAAAAAGTGGGTGAGTGACTATAAGAGACTGAAGAAATGCTAATCCATCTCATTCCACAAAGGATACCTATAAAGAATCCAGTTTCTCTGGCGCCTCACCTAGAAGATGTATACCAGATCTCCTACTAAGTGCATCTGTGACAATGTTCCCCTTCCATAGTGTATATCCTATATCGAAGTCATAGTCCCGGAGGAACTCAAGCCAATGCCACTATCTCTGGATTAGGTGCTTATGGGAAAAGATATACCTGAGACTCTGGTGATCAGATTAGACCATAAAATGTTTTCCCATCAGATAGTGTCACCACATCTTCAAAGTAAAGACCAATACTGCTAACTCAAGATCATGAGTAGTGTAGTTCTTATAATTCTATCTCAGCTGTCAAGAAACATATGCGATAACAGATTTCTCTTGCATCAGGACACATCCGAGCGTGGTCCCTGATGCGTCGCAGTAGACTACGTACCCAACGCCCTCCTCCAGAGGTCTCAAGATGGGAGCACTAGTTAGACTCTGCCTCATCTCTTGAAAACACTACTGGAATCTCTCTGAACAAACGAAGGGTTGAACTATCTTTTTCAATGCTAATAAACGTGATTCAACTCTAGAGAATTCCGGCACAAACATCCTGTAGTATCCGGCCAAACCCAAGAAACTTCGTACCTCCGTCACACTTCTGGGTGGCTCCCAAGAATGTATCACCTTAATCATTGCTGGATCCACCGCACCTCCAGCCTCTGAGATGACATGTCCCAAAAAGTGAACCTATCAAATCTAAAACTGACTCTTAGAGATCTTACCATAAATCTAGTGCTCTCGGAGTGTGTCCAGTACTATCTACAAATGAGAGGAATGCTCATCCTCGGTATCCAATTAGATCAGAAAGGTGTCGATAAAGACTACTACAAAGCGATCAAGGTGTGGCTCAAAGACCCTGTTCATGAGTCCCATGACCATAGCTGGGGTGTTGGTCATGCCAAATTTCATGAACAAGAAGTACTATTGGCCATACCGACATCTAAAATCCATCATCTGCACATACATAGCTCGTACTCTGTGCTGGTGATAGCATGATCTGAGGTCTATCTTCGAGAACCACCGTACTACCTTTAGATGATCATAGAGGTCGTCAATCCTCTAGAGTGGGTACTTGTCCTTCATGGTCACCTGGTTCAGGAATCTATAATCAACAAAAAGTCTCATGATCTCTTCAGTATTCTTGGAAAACAAAATCAGGGCTTCCCAAGGAGAAACACTAGGCCAGATGAACCCCTTCCCATATAAGTCCTCCAGATGTACTCGCAGCTCACAAAGCTTCACAGGATCCATCCAATACGCTGGTGTAGATGTTGGTTCCATCCCAGGATACAGGTCAATGTAAAATTCCCATTATCTACGAGTTGGTAGACCCAAAACATTATCAGGGAAGACATCCGCGTATTGGTCCTCCACTATAGGATAGCTCGAACTATTCACATCGACCGCCCCAAGGGTAAGGCTAGCCAACTGATGAGTGATCGACCACACTCTCCTCCGGGTATGTTCATCATGTCCTGCAAAGGCTCCCTTCTCACTGGTGAAGGTAAACCTAGTCCCATCCGTGCAGACACACTATATTTTTCACCTAATATAGTCAGTCTGAGCATGGACTGTAGATAATTATTCCATACCCAAGATGATGTTGTAAGGCCTCGACGACGCTACTAAGAGATCGCAGTCAAATCTCTTGCCTCCTAGAGTAATCTCACACTGCCAGAACCATTGTGTGATCGTCGAATCCTCTCCTACCAGAGTCTCTACCCATAAGGATCAAGCCAATGACTCAACCAGAATCTCTAAGCTCCAAATGAGGGTCGTGGAAATAAATTAATGACTGGAACCTGTGTCTATAAGTACTGCATCTAAGGTGGAGTAGCATAGATCATACCTCATATCATCTCCGAAGTTCCATGGTCATAGGCCTCAGCTGCCTGGAGATGAGCTCACCCCTATCCAGAAGATCTCTATGGTCGAGGTGGGCCACATGGTGGTGGTGTTGGTAACACCTTGAATTATCGCCCACTGCCAGTTGTACGACCAACTCATCTGCCACGTCCGACGGCTCCCTGCAGACCTCCTCGGTCGATCCACTATCTATGCATAGGAGGTCCTTCGACCATCTGCTGACCAACAGTATGGAAGATCGGGCAGTTGCAAGCCAAGTGACCCTGCCTGCCGCATGAGTAACACTATGTTCTCCTTGCATGACTGACTCTGTCTCGGGTGCCCCGCACAACCGACCCGGAATCCTACGGCCGTCCACCTGTAGGTCTTGCCCTCTTGGACCTCTATGACATCTATCTACTGCCAGCTATGGAAGACTCTGCTACGTGACACCCAGTGGTGGGTCTCGCTGTTGGTGACTATTCAGTAAGAAAACAATCCAAAAAGAGGTCTTACTTTAACACCGCCGCCTACTTCGCGATGCTGAGAGAAATAATCGAAGCCCTGATCTCCTTCCCGAGTCCCCGCTCGAAGGTCTGGGACCTGAAGAATGGATCCCACACCATATCAGTGGAGTAGTGTGAGAGGTCAGTGAACCTCACTGAGTATTGAGCCATAGTCACAATGCCCTGCTGCAGATTAATAAGCTCCTGTATGTGCACTTCATGAAGGGTCCCTGGGAAAAACTCTGTCCTAAACTAGCTCTCAATGTCTACCCATAGAATTGTATTCTCATCGTGAACCTAGATCATTAAGATCCACCATCTTCCTACTACTTCATGTAGAATACTAGAAGAAAGGATCACCATGATATCAGCTGGTGTCCCTACAAGTAAGAAGACTCTCATCACGACCTCCAACCAATCCTCATCCACCTGTGGGTCCATCTCACACTTGAACCTGGGTGGAATCTGTTGCTGGAACTCATGCAACGCGCTCAAGCAGCGTGCACTCTATACTACTGAGGATAGTTGAATCGATGGCCCAATGTGTAATGGTACTTCTGGTGCCTCCACTGGTGCCTCCACGGATTAATGGACCTACACCGAGGCCTCATCGCTCGGTGGGCTATAACCATGTACTCTAGCCGGTACCCTGGCTAGTTATCTACGTGGAGGCATCATGAAAAGAAACAGGTGCACTATGGTCAATAAGTTATGCCTTTTGAGATGAATCAAAGTTATTATAAAGAATTTTTTTTTAAAACACACACGCAATCAGTTTTTTCGTGCACTAAGTCGAAAATCAAAAGACAGGGTCTTGGTGTATGGATACACCGACTGTCGTACCAACACTAGATTTCCTAAACTGATAAACACACTTGCTACAATTAACACTATTTCCATTAAAAAAAAGGCCAGAGTCCAATGTTCTACAGTAGAACTGACTCCTCTAATACCAATTTTTCATGACCCGTCCTTTGAGGCATGTGCCGTGACTACCCAATTCCCGCCTTCCATAGGCCAGGGGATGGCGACAAGCACCAAAAGACATATTCCCTAAAACTGGGAAGGAATTGCCTTTATAACCTGTAAACTCACGAAACTATGAAAAAAGGAGGATATAAGCACAAAGTGAAACTATATAGTAAACATGGTGGGTATAGAAAGAAAAAAATGGGTCAGAATAAAAGCCCAACCGAAAAGTACAAGTATACTGAAAATTATAGGTAAAACTAAAACAAATCTAGTGGTAACCTGCCAAGGATCCTACCTGAAGGGTAGTTACAACTCCCGAATGGTTGTACCTGTGTTATGCCTTGTCTCATGTCCTACATCGAGCTACCTCCAGTCCTAGTTCCCTTTTCCTCTATCAGTGTTGTTCGTCATCTGCACAAGACAAAACAAGGTGTGGGCATAACCCGTGTAGGGGTGAGTATAACAATACTCAGTAGGGACCTCGAGACCCTCAAAGGTCTCATATAATCCACAATGGATAAACCACAAATCATGGAAAAAATAGTCAACCCTACTTAGTTATATTCCCATACATATACCTATGTTATCATGTACACCAATCTCATTCCTGAGGAAACACAAGGCCCAACTCAAAAGCCCAAAGCTCATTTGTTCCACGAATAAAAGATTACCATGAAGGTAAAACCACAAAGGTAAGTACCACAAAGGTAAAGACACAATGAAGTATACCACAAAGGTATCACAAAAATGGTAAGTACCACAATGGTATCAGCACATAGAAGAATTACACCAAGGTACCAACACAAATGTAAGAACTTAGCTCACACCAGGTATAAATCATGTATATTAGTAAAGATGATTAGATGTAACTACTAAATCATCTTACACTATTGGGGGGTAGACCTACGTAAGATCCTAAATCATCAGACCCATATAGGATCCTAGTACCATAGACCCACGTAGGATCCTAGAGTAGTCCCCCATGGATTCCTAGAGAGGATCCATGTGTGATCATCGAACACAGATCCACGTAGGATCCCATGGTACAGAACCACATAAGATCCCTTACTCATGTTACAGCCAACTGCAGGGTTCCGACACTAAGATCTCTTGATTTAGGGAGGGTCCACACCTCAAACCACAGGTCGATACTCCAACTGTCACGAAGTCCCGTGAAGAAGTTTTAAAAAGGACTGCCACGTAGTAGGGGTCTCAATGCAATAGATGGTGCATCAATAAAATGCCCAGTCTGTAAGTTATTGGCCATTTAGTCTTGAGGTCCTGGTTGGATTCATGTTCGATCTAACCTGGCCGTACCCCAGCATTATCCAAAACTCAAGTGGGGTATAACAAAATTACCATATCAATCCAAGGATTCCTATTTTGTAGACGGTTCATCAAATGGATGTTCATAGATTAAGTTATGGCAGAAATAGTGGAAAGGGGTCAAAACCAGTCTGGGTCTGGTCCAACACGGTTGGGCTGACCTGACTGGGGCCGACCCGACCTGGTTCAGGTCGACCAAACTTGCCGGGTCCGACACAACCCACTGGGTCTGGCCCATCCCATCGGCGTGGCCCGTGATTTGTGGACCGCTCTGGGTAGCCCGCTGGCCTGCGCTGGCCCACTGGCTCGCACTAGCCTACGGCTGGGTGTCCCCGCAGTGGGGTTCACCCTAGATTCCACCCAAGGGGGAGGCACCCCCTTGGTACCACGAATGGCCCACCTGTTTGGGTTGGGTGGCTGACCGGCCAGCGCCACGTGGCACAGGTAGCTAGAAGGCATGACCCAGGGTCCCGCTCGGCTCCCCTACTAGCAAGACGACCAGCCCTCCTCCATGACGCAGTCCCGCGCCACGACACCACCAGTGGCATGCAGGGAGCTGTCTGCCCTCCCTTCGTCATCGCGGCCTCATGTCGTGGCTCATGCACGCCAAACGATGTGGACGTGTGCCGCCACCACTTCCTTGTGACCGACTGTCTGCCAGCCGCCATCCTTACTCCAATGTACCCGACAAGCTGTGGCACTTCTCTGGCGGTGCGGCTGGCCGGAGTGCCGGCCGATGCTCCTGAGTCCCACAGGTGCCGATCGCCATCACAGTCGCCAACAATGTTCCTCGGGTCACCGGGCATGCCCCAGTGGCCTGTTCTTCATTCTATAGACTCCTGCACTTGTCTAGGGATGTAACCATTGATTCAAGACCACCAATATCCACAAAGGTTGTGTAGGGGTTAGGCTGTGTTTATTTGGCCGCACCCTCTTCATTAGAGTGGTAGCAAGCAGCATAGTTGTACTTGATTCAAGAAGAAGAACAAGAACGGGGTAATGGGTATTCTAAACAACAATCCCAACCTTGATTGCTTGTTGGAAGTGTCAAGATATTGACTCTGTGAAGGTGATGAGGGTGCCAATGATTTTTGCTTCCACAACACGCTTCCGAAGTTAGGCTCGTGTGTTTTCCTCTCTCTTTATTCTGAAGTATGTTCTTTGATGGAGAGGGCATTCTTCATTTGGAGGAAATGTTTCTCGAATGTTTCCCAAACTCTCTCTATTTCCAACCATTTCCAACCAAGAAATGGGGAGCCAACCTATTAAAAATAAGTCTATCATTTACTTAAAATTGACACAATTAATTAATTGAAGTTCTCACGTTTAATCATGGAGAGTAGAAATGATTTCCCACATTAATAGGGGTTCGGGTGGACCCCACCACCATGAATTCAGAATGGGAGGTTTTACAGTTCGGGTGGTCCCCACCTTCATAATTAGAAAATATGGGTTTCAAAAGAAAAATGAAGTGTTCATTTTTTTATATTTTCTATTCCATGAAAATTAGAAAAACTATATTCCACCCTCGACCTACTATGGTCAAGGTGAATGTCTCCTTAAGAGAATATCGTCATTGCGAGTTCAACGGTGCCATAAGATTTCAATTCTGATCACCAATTAAATATTTACAAAAACCTGCCTGCACGTTTACTGAACGTACATAAAAAAAGTTCAGAAATTCATTCCGGGCACACCAGGCCTCGGAATCACGTGCCGTCAATTTTCACTGACTTGAATATTTCAATATAATTTCAAAACAATTACTTGGAATTTATGGGTCTTTACATCATGTATATATATCTCATTAAATTATATATAAATATATATATATTCATTTAAAATGTTATACATTTGACTAGACACCATGTGTCATTGACTAGTGGTATAATATCTAATGAAAAATCATTCATCAATTCTGGAAGATAACCTATCTATAATATATTTTGTATTGAGTATAAATACATAACACCTAAAATATAGAAAGTAATTGAACTTTGGTTTTCTACCATTCGATAATTCATATGGGGACTTATTTAAGAGATGTAGAATTAAAATTCTATTAATTATAGAACAAGTTATATTCCCTTATTGGGTTTGTGTCACTTGAGTTGTCCTCTATGGCACTCTAGGTGGATTTCATCAACTTTTTATAACACTTTATTTTTTCCCTCACAATATTTCTTATATTTTAACTTCGAATAGTGTTCTTTAATGAGTGATTTTCTAATGCACTCATAAAAATTTATTTAATTTTTTGAATCATCCCTTTTACGCTATTTTCTCTTAATTCCTTTACCATTCTTACCTTTATAATTGGGTTTCTTGAATAATTTATTCTTTTTATAGATCTTATTAATTGTATGAAAAATGATCCATCTATTCCTCACTATTTGATGATGATTCACTATCAATGGAACTTTCAACCTTGATCATTTTTTATTTCAGTTATAAGTATTGAGAGATACTGACCTTTTCTTTGTTTCATCACAATCATCTTTGTTCACATTGAGTACCAACTTAGACATCATGAGATTTTCTATAATATATTTTATTGTTAGATTACCTATGTCACAAGATTCACATACTGAAATTGATGTTCCTCTCCATTTGTCGAGTATATATCTTAGAAGTCTCATTACGTGATCTCTATTGTCAAAGATTTTACAAAGAAAATGAATTGTGTTCAAAAAGTCATTGAAACTAATATACATATCAGAAATAGTATCACCATGTTTCATCGTAAATTTATTATATTTAATATTGTAATTATTTAAGAAAATTTCTTCAAAATTGGTAGTTCCTTCATGAGAAACAATTAGGGTGTCCCAAATTTTGAAAGAAGTATTAGAAAAAGATATTATATTGAATTATTAATCTCATATGAAAAAATATAAATAATTAATATCTTTAAAATTGAAATCATAGTAATTATTAGTGAGACCAATCCAATATCTTCTTGGATATTTAGGTAAATCATATTTATCTTTGATAACATCCTAAATATAAAACCCCGTGCTCTCTATATGAATTTTAATTTAAATATTCCATTGTGGATAGTTAGTTCAATTAAAACAGAGTGGTTCATTTTTTCCAATTCCTTATTTTCTATTATTAACCATAAATACAAATATTTAGATATAATATAAATTTATGATCTTTAAATACAAGTAGATCATAGTTTAAATGATATTTTGAAAAGAATTAGATACCAAATCTTGGCTAGAGTGGACAAATAAAAAGGTTGTGTGAATATCATTTCTAATAAAATTTCTATCAAAAAATATTTCAACATTAATTTCCTCTATTTAAATAAAATTACCCATTAAAAAATAGTAGGATTATATAATTTGGTTATTCTAAATGTTTCTCAAAAGGTCACTCATATCTATGTGAAAATATAATTTTAAAATACTCTAACATTGGAAACTGATCTATTAGTATCAAACACAGTATATAAAACACTAATTTGTGTCAACTAATAGAGTTATGTTTTATTTAATAGTTTTTAAAAAACAAAATAGGTTTGGTTTAACACAAAGGAAAAAAATAGATAAAGCACAATTGAGTTTTAATAAGTGGATCGATATAGAGTAGATACTTAATCCCCTCCACCTAGTACTTACATAATTCAATGTAGTTTATTATAAAATAATCTAATCCAGGATAAGGACCAGGTTTTACAAAAAAACACACAAGGCTATCTTGGATTAAATCCAATTCCAAATTTCATCATTGGATAAAACAAGAAAATTTCCCTCATTTCATCTTCTATAGTTATTTGTGGGAATAAATATGAAAACAAATGAGAGGGATTTTCAGGAACTCTCTAGTTTAGTATAAGATATTGTTTTTTATGAATATACAGAGTATTTTTAAATAAAATTGAAAAGTAAATCATGAAAAAAACAGAAAGAATATTAGAGATCAGAGAATGTGGCGAAGATCATGTAAAATAGGTTTAGTTTATTAGGTGTCTTTAAAACTATTAATGAGAAGCTTTAAAAACGTTTTCATAGAAAGAGTAGTAAAATGAAGTATCATAGACGTTCCTAAAAAACCTTTTTTATTTTTTAGTTACATTTTCACATTAACTTTTTTACTATTTCATATATTCTCCTAGCATCCATGCACACAACACATCATACATGTGAATTATATTATTAATAAAAATAATTATATATGTTCAAATTATCTATTTTAAAGTAATAATAATATAATATGGATCCTCAAACTGATATAAAAACTATATAGATTGAATTTTTATTTAAGTATTCCATAGAGTTGTTTAAGAATAATAATTCATAGATATAAATTATTATATACAAAATTGAATAAATATACTGTCCATTAAAGAATTAATTTTGAAATTAATTATAGATAGATATGATAGATCCACGAGAGGTAGGTTCCTATAAAAATTAATATTGAACTGAAAATAGAATCATTAGGAAGTAGATTACTAGTGGTAGTGTCTAAAGTTTTAAATGATTTGAGGGTAGAAATACAGTGGCAGTAGTGGTATCAAAACCTACCGGTAGTACAATCTCATGGTAGATCATCCTGGTGGTAGCACCGTTCAATTTTTTGGTAGTAGTATCTTTGCCTTGGTGGTACAATAGAGCGATGGTAATTGATACTAGTTGTAGGAGCATTTGACGGTAGAAGTGTCTGATAGTTAAAGTAGAAAATCTATGTGGTTGATATACTAAATGGTAGGTTGTTCGAGTGGATGAATCTTGCAATGTTAGTAGTTCACAATGGTAGCATGATGAGCCAATGGAATCACTCTATAGCTGATGTTAGATCAATGTAACCAGTATTAGATATTTTCAACTAATTATAGATAAAAACATAGCTAAATTTTACAACTTTGGATAGAAAATGATTTAATATCATACAACATTTAAATCATTTGAAATATAAAAAACACTATTTGTGATTGTTAAAATGAAGAGGTTGTAGAATAACCCATAAATTAGGATACCTTGGAATGCTATGTTTAATTTACCATATTTTAAAATCAAGAATCAAGTCAATTTAATTTTTTTATTTTTCTAGATAGAAACAAGAAGTAAGATTATAGAATATTCTCTTCTTTTGATCATTAACATTGATCATTCCATGTGAAGATAATCTTGGATGTGGATCATGGTCATTGTAGGGAATAAATTTTTAAAAGTTATAAAATCTCTTTAGAGGGATTAGATAATTTCACCTGTTTAGAGGAATGTCTATAAAGACCACAAAAAATGGAAGAAGATAGATATTTTATGACCTATGACTGTAAGATGAAAAAGGATAATTTTCACAGATATAGTTTATCAGGGTTAATGAAGCATAATACAGAAAAAAATGGAGTGAAAGGAAAGTGGGAAAAAGTTAGAAGAAAGTACTGGGTATTGATTTCATATGCTTAAGAAATGACCCATAAAATAGATCACTAGAGAAGTAATCATCTATCTATAAATAGATATTTGTGGAAAGATTAAATCTCTACTATTGAGAACTTATTATCTCTTCTTCTTTCTTCATTTTCCAATATTTTAATTTTTTGTTTTGGATTTATTAGAATATATTTATTATATAATCATGATCATTTGATAAACTAAAATAGGGAAATGTGATTGAGATAGTTAGTAATTTAACACCATTAAAGTATAATATGTTTCCAGAAACTACCCTTATTTTAATACTTTAAATATTATAAATCCTTTAATTATTGGTAACTAGAGAGAACTAATTTCAGTTTCATTTTTCATTAAACTACTTGTCATATGAAATTCTGTATGGGAAGGGGATAGTTTTTTTCAGTGTAGAAAATGTGGAAAAATTGATAAGTTAATCCTAATGTAAAACCAGTTCCATAATATTTTGGATTAGTGGATGTTGTAGTTGAGATTCTATAGTATCCATTCCCCAATTATTTTTATATTTGAGGCAACTAAATAACCTCATTCCACTAGATCATAAAATATTTATGCTTGAATAAAGGATGAAAAAAATATAAAAAAATTATTAACCAACCAATAAAATTCTCCTAATTTATTTATGGATTATTTTTTATTACATATGCTAGTGTTATTTCCCATATTGTTTCTTTCCTAGCATTTATTATTGGTTTTTCTCTCTCACAACCACTATTTCCATCCATCACATTACTACTACTCTATCCTTTCTACAATTTTCATGAGTATTCTTGGGATTTTTTTTATTATTTACTTGGTTATAAATACATTAGGATATCATTCCGTATGGATTGACCCATATTAAACACTTTACTTGTTTTTAATAGATATTATGAATAATCATTTCCATCAAACCGGGTTAATGAACCAGGTTTACACAAGTCAAATTTTTGATCTGTTGTTAGGGAAGACACATGTGAAAATGTACAAAAAAACATAACAAAAACTAAAAAAATGTATGAAAATTAAAAAACAATATATAGAGAAGGGTTTTGAATTTAATATAGACCTACATATGAAATCCAAGAGTTATTCTTATTTCTAGTCAACAAAAATTTTTGTTCTCTAAAACTCAAGAAGAAAACATTAATGGAATATCATTAGGATAATAAATACAATCAATAAAATAAACACCTTATCCAAGATATAGATGCTAATACACCAAAAAAATGAAATTAGATGATAGATAGAGTCAGGATTAGGTAGTTTCAAGTGCCTATATTTTCAAAAAAACTACAACAATTTCGATAAAACCGAAGGCCTCAATACTATGAGATTAAGCAATTACACTTTTCTATGTAAGAATCATACCTTTGATTATATAATAAAGACTCAATTGAACTCATTAAGGACTTTTATGGTACAATGGAACAACATCAAGTTAGGGGATTGAGTTAGGAGCATTTAAAAAATGGAATCTTCTAATTTTTCATGAATGTAAATGAAAAAAAGTGGTTTCAACAAATGGTTGAATAAATTATTGATTAATGAGACAAATTATAAAAAGTATTATTTATGACATTTTTCTATAGGTGGTTGAATTATGATATTAGGCATAATATCACTAGACTCATCCAAAATGAGGGTGAATTGTTTCATGAAGCATGTAATAGATTCAAGAGGATACATAACAAGTATGCCAACAACCATTGTACACCAGAAATTCTCATGGATACAATTTCCAATATTCCCACACCATACCACCAAACATTGGCTGATTAATACTCTATGATGGATTTATTAAATAAACCTGATGATGAAATGAAACAAATTTTCAACACACTAGAAAAAAACTTACAACAAAAATTATCATGAAGAAGAACCATTTTTTGAAAGGAAAATTCTATTAGTCTCCAATATAATGGTAAATATGTTTTATTTTACACAAAAAAAATACTCAAAACACAAATACAGAGAAATGTAACTATTATGGCACGTTTGGAAACATAGAATAATATTTTTCCAATTTTAATATGTCCCCCTGAGATACTGAAAATAAAAGTTATACTAGGTATGTTCATAGGTGGGAACCAAGGTATGGACCATACTAAAATTCCTAAAATAAATGGTATAGAAATGATCAAACTCACTCCTGGAGAGAGAAGTGGAGGATTAGACCCATTATTCTTATGGGTTTTCTGTTATAATCTAGGCAGTAATGCCAAACCGAAAATAAGGACAAATAATATAACTCTAATGGGGAATTAAGTGTTATATTGTAATAGATAATAGGTATGTTTTATGAATATAATTCCAAAAATTGTTTTGATAAATTAAAAATGGGTTCAATAATGAAAAATATGGAATTATAAGTGTGGAAGTTAGCTAGATATATCAGTAGTAGAGAAAAGGGTATGCTTCTAAGCCCAAAAAAAGTTAACCATAGAGAAAATTCCATGGTAATAACAACTGGGAGTGGTTTACAATCCAGCAAATAAGATAAGAAAGAAAATAAAAATTCTCAAAATGAAAATTAGGATGAAACTCAAAACCAAAATCCTGAAAATTTAGAATATATAAATCCTGATAGCCCAAATAGATATTAACTTAAACCTATTTTACCTACTGAAAAAATCACAATAAAAATATTTTAAAATAAAATAATATAAAAAAAATTAAAATTCATGGATAAAAATTGATGGAATTCCAAAAACTTCAAAGAACATGCCCCAACCATCACATTCCCTAAAAACATTAAGAAGAAAAAAAGAACATCGACTTAACAATTTTATGAGGATTTTGAGAAACTCTAAACAACCAGAACATTTAACAATCATTTAAATCAATTCCCATAATACCTCATGTGATTAAAGAATTTTTTTGGAATATGAAAACATTGGAATAATTTGAAACATATAATCTAGTTGGGTGGTGTAATGATGTATTGAAAAATAAGATTTATCCTAATCATCAACACTGAGGTATATTTTTCATTCCATTAACCATTGGATATATTAGGTAGTATAATTTCTTATGTGACCTTGGGTCCACCTTTTACTAGATTACATTACCATTACTTCAACACATGGAATTTGGAGTGCCACAACCCACCACAATTTTCTTACAGTTCGTTGACTGATCTATTTCCCACATGGTTAGAAGAGTTGATGTCCTGATTTTTGGGGTTATAAAGCTATTTTTTCTTAATGATATCCTGATTGGGACATGGAGTGTGATAATGAATTACCAACCTTCCTAGGTAGACATTTCTTGGCCATTGGAAATGCTGTTATTTAGGAATCAAATGGTATGCTATTTTTTAATATTTGGGAACAAAGAGAGGAATTTCATGTATTTAAAAATATCAATGAACCAATTTTTAGATGAAATTGTTCAATGTTTTTGATTCTTCTATGTAAGGACTCAAGTTTTCAATTAGAACACAAATAAAACACCTTGAAAAAAGAAACCCATTATGTAACTAATAATTAAAAATAGACTTCAGATACCAATTCTATTGAAATTGAGAAGATTTATTTGGAAAATGAATACTCTTTACTAATCATAGAGATTGTTTTGGTAAATTCTAGAACCCTTCCCTACTCTAACTGAGTAGAAACTCCCATGAAAGTCCAAGGGAGAACATTCTGAATACCTTGATAAATTTGGGGTTTTATTTGTTTAGAAGTATGGTCTATGTTTTTTATATATGTGAGTAGTATAACCATGATAATAATGATGGAAATATTGATTCTAGTATCTAAATTAAATACCATTTTTAATTTAACATAAAATTACTTAAAAACCATAATGACCTTAGAACTCATAGGACTAAGTGTCTACTGTATTGTGGAAAATAACATGTTTGGGAACTCAAACCCATTACTTATCATTTTAAATATTATTTTCTATGTGATTTTTCTATAATGATTGTTGTCATCTTTGATAGTTTAGAGAAAATTCAAGAGGAAAATATATCATGAGGAAGTTTAAATCTATATTAGTCTAGTCCATTGCTGACATAAAGGGAATAAATACTTCTTACATTATGCATAAAATCACTATGGAACTGGACAATAAACCTAGTGTAAAAGAATATAGAAGATTGGATCCCAGAATAAATAATGTGATTATAGAGGAAGTGATTATATTAATGGATGATGAGATTATCTATACCATCTATGATAGCCCATGTTTTAGTCATGTGTAGGTTTTACCTAAAAAGAGTGGAGTCAAATCTATCAAAAAAAAAAAGAAAAATAAACTAGTTCAGGTCATGTTACTGAACAAATGGAGGTTTGACATAGGATATGAGAAATTGAATGATGTTGGGAATGTATTGTATCAACAATACACAATAAGTATTATTGATTTGGATACTCACAAATACCCTTATTTATTATACTAATGAAATTAAATTAAGTGAATTTTATTTTGAAATATTTATTTTGGAATTATATTCAAAGACATTGATCCATGAGATATATTTGGTAAAATGTCATAATACGTTTTTATCATATTATAGGAAAACTATTCTCACCCCTATGATGGTAAGCATAGCGTATGGAATCAACCCTATATTCTAAATAGTGCATATGAATCTTATACCTTGTATTGTCAATAAATTATGGTTAATAAACCCTACGATTGGATGTAACCTTACTTTTGAGAAAAGGTAAAGTGTAGTTCAGGAACCCGACAATGGTATGAAACCTTAAATTTAAGGAAAATCATATTATACATCAACCCTACTTTTGTGATTAACACTAAAATATCAAACATATATTATCAACCCTATGTTTGGTGTTTTTTGGTACATTAAGGAACCATATGTTTGACTATTAAAATATGGTGTTTTAAATCCATGATATTATCTGAGATTTATTCAACGGTCTTGAGAGAATTTTAGATATATTCAAAAATATTTTATGATCAAATCAAATGAGACATTCTTAGATCTTATAAACTAATAGAAGAATGTGTGTTCTATATATATGAAAAGATTATTTCCTCTACAGAATCACGATATTCATGTGAGATATTAAAATAAATTTTTATGAACATATTTTTAATAAATACCCATAGAAATGATCAAATGTCTTGATTATTTACTAAAGAGACTACATTTTTAAGATATATATTTAAACATCATACTAATGAAACTATTTTAGTTCATTTTATTCTATTAGTATTGAATATCATTCAAAACAAGGATCTCTTCAGAGCTATTCATACATTAAGACATTCATATTTGAAGAACAAAGTATTTTTTCTGTTAGTTACTGCTATTATTGGGATGTTCAACCTATACCATCAACAAATAAAACACATTTCATTTATTGGAGTTTCGACTCATATCAGTAAGTCATGATTAAGTAATAGCTTCTTTTACTATCATTTGGAGAAATTGGTTCCCTATAAAAGAACCATAATGTTATGTTTATCCTTTTTTTAAATGTGCAAACTATCTCCACTTATTTGTGAAGGTCTTATGATAAGAGGACCTCTTCTAGTGAAAATCACCAAGCTCACATAAAGAGTGTTGGTGGAGCGAACTAGGGGATATTTATGTCCCGAACCACTATAAATTTGTTTGTATTCTTCTTTTACTATTATTTCACTTCTCAAATAATTTACAAAAGATAACATTGTACATCTACATAAGACACAAGGAATGTTAAACGTGAAAATCTTACTAGGTTATCAAAAAGATACAATTCATCCCCTACTACATATAATTGTATTATTCTTACATAAAAATTGGTATCAGAGGTGATATTTTAGGAAAAAGCTCTAGTAATCATAAAATAATAAGTTTTATACAGAGAAGATGTCAATGGATGATCCAAGAGACGGTATATATATATATGATTTTTTCTCCACATTTTAATAGTGAAAACTATAGATTATCAAAATTACAAATGATCGTATACCTAAAGAATCTATTATTTTATGTTTATATGAAAATTATCACTCTATATAAAATTCATTAAAAAATAGAGACATGGGATGCTTCAAATGAAACTGTGTATGACATCAACCCAAAAGTAATGAATTTCATCATTTGTGGATTCATACCTGATTAATTCAATCGAATATGCCAATTCCCAACTACCAATTAAGTTTGGAAAATAATCACTATTACATATTAAGGAATAGATAGTATTAGAAAAATGATGTCTGTTGTTGCCAAACTAATGTTTTTCACCTTTAGAATGGATAATGGACAGTTCATAACACAAATAAATGGAAGGTTTAAAGAAATTATCAACAATATTACTTCCCTGGGGATCTAACTATTCAATAGGATCAATCTGTGAAAGTTATAAGAGTGCTTCACTCAAAATGGAATGGAATATCTACATCTATTTGACAATAATCAATAGTAAAAAAATTGACTAACAAATATTTAATCAGTACAATGATGTTTTATGGAGTAGAAATGAAAGTGAAGTTTAAGATCAATAAATTTTCCATAGGGGAAATAATTCCCAAAAGGTTGCATATATGAAGAATGAAAAAAAATTAGAGATTATCCCAAAATCTAGAAAGATTTAGGCTGGTCAGACTCTGAAATTGGTGGGCCCAATTATCCAAAAAAATTAGAAAATTATATAATAAAAATAGAGGCGTAAAGAAGTCCTTAAATAAATATGAGAAAATAACAAAGGATGTAAAATGATACGAATGGAAAAAAATAGGTCATATCAAAAATTATTTCACCTCGCTAAAGGATGAAAAATGAATATCATAACATGTAATATTAGTGGATAATTTATTATGAGCATAAAGGAAAAATATCCATGAAATCTATAGGGAGTGTGTTCGAAGACTCCATGAGCTTTTCGAAATCTGATTTAGAAAAAGAGCCACAAAATCTTGAAAGAAATATGTTATTTAGAGATACGGAAGAAGAAGATATACAAACCTATTACTCTCCTACCTCAAACTATGATAATAGCTAAAACAGTAAATTGGTTACTTACTTCTCAATTCTAGGTGAGAAATATGGTTCTTTAATAAAGAATCACAAGTCACTAAAAAATATTCACAATTTTGTTTTAAATGAAAAAGATGTAATGTTAAACCTCCATCAATAACTAAAATACAACATCTATATCAAATTGTACAATTCCTGAAATTATAATTAAAGAAATACATGATGAAGTAGAGTCTTTTAAAAGTGCTTCACATATTTTAAATAAAGGGGAAAAATATCTAACTTATATTTTTGGTTAAAATTTTATTAAAAGAGAAACATATTGAAAAATAATCAGGGGTGAAAGATTGAAATTATCCAGAAATAATTCTGTAACAAGATAAAAAAATTATACCTGATTGTTTTATGGAACAAAAGGACACAATTGTTGAACTTTTACTTATGAAATATGTATATAATTGGAATAATAAATTCTTAAATTTCTAAAAAGCATGTGTAAAGATAATAATACAAATTTTAGTAAAATATGATAAATATGGCTACCCAGATCTTTTCTTGCCGACATAGCTGGACCCAAGAAAATATGGGTATCAAAAAAAACTTATGTGTTATTTTTTTTGTGAAAAAAATTCCACAAGAACAAAAATGTTATGTGGTATATGGAAAATGTCTACTCCATACACATGAGTGGAGTCTCTTCCAATTTCCATACACAAAAAAAATGGATGGAGGAGTAGTCATATTTAGAGAAATGAATAAGCAATGATTGTTGGTGTTTGAACTATTGGAGATTGAAAATATATCTCAATTAATAATATAGTATTTGTATATGGGTTAAATCACAACTTGATAATTATTTCTCTAAATTTTGATGATGGATTTTATTTTGATTTTTCTAATAATTAATGCACAATTTTCAAATAAAATCTACTTAAATTTCGTGAACCAAGAACTGAAAATGTTAATTCATTTGACATAAATTCATTATGTGAACGAAAATTTAATTGCTTAACTGCTGAGAAAAATGAGTAATGAATATAGAATAGAATACTTGGACACTGCAATATATTTAATTTGGAATAATTATATGTGAAATAATTCATTTATGATTTTCCTAGTATTAAATTTGACAAGTATTGATTTTGTGATTCATGCTATATTGGAAAACAACACAAATATTCTTTCAAATTAATTAACATAGTTTATACATCTAAAAAATTAGAAAATATCCATATGGATTTTTTATACCATCAAGAGTGTGAGGTTTGGTGGGAAAATTATAGGTTTATGTTTTTGTTGTTGATTTTTTAATATTTACATGAGTTTATTTTATAAAACATAAAAGTGAAGTATTAAATGTTTTTGAAATATTTTATAAAATTGTTCAAAATAAAAAGGTTTTTAAAATAATTTCATTAAAATATTATCATGGTGGAGAGTTTCTAAATCAATAATTTAATTTTTTCTCAACTTTATGTATTAAACACACATTTTCTTCACCAAGAACACCTCAACATCATGTTATTATTGAAAGAAGAAATAGAACAATTTCAGAAATGGGAATGGCAATACTAAATGAATACAATATTCCTTCCTTTTTCTTGTGTATAAGTTATAATTAAACATTGATATATCATGAATATATTTTTAATTAGACTAATTATTAAAAAAACCTATCAACTTTGAAATTACTGAAATCCTAAATTAAAGTACATAAAAGTATTTGGATGCAAGGTGTATATCTTTAATACTAATAAAACCTTTTTAAATTTGATCAAAAGGTTTATGGAGGAATAATTCTCAGATATTATGATATTTATAAATCCTATTGAGTTTATAATAAAAATTAAAGTATTTTTAATGAATCTGTTCATTTGAAGTTTGATAAAACGCACCCTTTTCATAAAAGGAATGACCGTACAGATGCAATTATTTTCTCTTTTGACAACATGTGGCCCAATTCACTAGAAATTGATTTTGAAAATAGAATAAATTAAATTCAGTCCTATCCATCTGAATATACGACATAAGAACATAAAATTGCCTTACATAGATTGACTAGAACCTTAAAAGACCATCATATAGAAACTATTTTAGGAAATCTAGAAATAGGAGTTGGAACAATAATATATGTAAGAAACAAAGTAGAATTTTATTCTATTCAATCTCAAATAGAACCTCAGTCTATTGAAGACATCCTGAAGGATTAAAATTTCTTATTAGGTATAAAAGAAGAGTTTAATAAATTAAGTAGAAATAAAGTTTTAGAATTAGTAGAAAGACTAACGAATTATCTAGTAATAGTAACAAAATGGGTCTTTAGAAATAAATAAGATAATCAAGGGATCATAGAAAGAAGTAAACATCGATTAGAAAAAAAAGGAAATAATCAAGAAAAAGGTATAGATTATGAGGAAAACATTGAAGATATTTCTAGGTTAGAGGTAATTAGAATACTACTACCTTATGAATCTCATATGAATTTTAAATTATATTAGATGGGCATAAAACAAGAATTTTTAAACAGATAATTAATAGAGGAAGTTTATATTGAATAAACACTAGGTTTTGAAAACCCTTAGAAACTGAATTCTATTTTAATGGAAACTAATGATCATTATGTCTTTAAAGAGGAAATTATAGCTTGGTATGAATTATTAAACAAATTTATATTGGAAAATGGATTTTTTGTGGGATTGGAAGATCATACTCTCTTTTAAGAAAACCATTTTCACCGATGAATTATTAGTCAAAATCTATATTGATGATGTTATCTTCGGATCAACAAACAAAAATATTTTAAATGATTTTTAAAATCTAATACAAAAATAATTTGAAATGAGTACGATTGGAAAATTGAATTTATTTTAAGATTTTAAATTTATCAAAAATACAGGGGAAATGTCTCAAATAAAAGTGAATGTATTATTGATTTATTGAAAAATTTTAGACTTAGAAATAATAAGACTTACAGAAATATCATGCGAATTATTTTAAAACATGATATGGATTAAGATAGAAAACTAGTTGACAACATGTTATATAGAGGTAAAATTGGTAATTTACTATATGTTATTGCTACCAGACCAGATGTAATACTTTTTGTATGTATATGTGATAGATTTTAGTTAAAGAAAACATAATATCTTTCTAAAACTGTTGAACGGATTTTCAGATAATTTAAGATAGTATTTTTCAATCTCTTAATTACTTAAAAACTGTTGATTTAAATTTAATTTCTTATTCCAGTGCTGAATCTGAAGGATTTAGATTAGTTAGAAAAAGTACATCAGAAACCTGTCACATTTTAGGACAATATATAGTATCATGGTTGTGTAATAAACACCATTTTGTTTCTCTAGTAACAACCGAGTAAAAATATATATCATTTGGAAGTTTTTGTGCCCAAGTGTTCTAGACGAAACACACCTTACATGACTTTGGGATTAATTTTAATAATATAAATATTTAATGTGATAACACCAGTGAAATTAAAATTTCAAAAATTCGTATATGCTATTCTATAACCGAAACAATTGATATAAGTCATCATTTTCAAACAGATAATGTTCTTAAAATGTATATATCTTTAGAATTTATAAATACTGAATATCAACTAGTTGTTACATTTATTAAATCACTTCACAATGCATGTCTTTGTTTCATTAATGGGGAGATAGGAATATTTATGTTTAAATAAATGTTTATTCATTTATTTTGTAAATTTCTATATTAATTGTTTTTATTCAATTTTATAAATTTGTTTTTGATTCATT
Organism: Viscum album; assembly: GCA_963277665.1. NCBI lineage: Eukaryota > Viridiplantae > Streptophyta > Magnoliopsida > Santalales > Viscaceae > Viscum > Viscum album. The sequence goes on from OY728123.1 coordinate 823,811,771, forward strand.
TACTTATTATTTAAATAAAAAAAAATAAAATTATTTCGATTTTTCTAAAAAAGAGTGATGTTTCAAAATAAAAAATAATGTATAAAATAATTAATTAGATTGAGAAATTAGAACCCCATCACCCAAAGCTATCAGAAAAACCATTCCTCTTACTCTTTCTCTTACTACCCTTCAATTTAGAAACTTTTTGAATTCTAGGGCTCTCATCATCCTTAGAAACCATAGAATTTGAAATCCTTCAACCATTAGATTCTCAGAAATTTTGACAGAAAAGAGAGCTGATAAAAATAAACCAAGTGACTTGAAATGTTAGTGAGTCCCCATCATAATGATTCCTCAAGGTAAATATGATGATTTAAACTGGATTTTTCAAAAAAAGTTGTTACTGAAGAATGCCCTCACCTTTCAAGGATTAGAATTTTTTTAGTGATGAAAATAAAGAATTTATTTTCGAGAAAGAACTAATGAATTTCTATATACAGGTTCAGTTAAATTTTGGAGAAGTAGAGGATATCATTTCTTCTCTAGTAGATGATATGGAATTTTAAATTTCATTGGTCAAAATAGAACATATCTTAAAAATTCCTCACTAATTATTATTACATTTTAATTTTCGGTCAATATGAAATTCGGAACAGAAGTTAGAAGACGTTATGTCATTTATTTTTTGGTCAACTTTGTTTTGGAGAATGATGGTCAAATATCATGATGCAGACCATATGGTACAGATCAATTTCATCTAGTCTACAATACTCCCAAGAGTCATAGATTTAGAAAATAATATTTTTCAAGAAATATATCTCATATTTCTATTTATTAATAACATCAAGTAAATATTTACTAGGTATATGCTTTGATATTTAAATCATTATTTGGAATTAGAAGCATAAATGTCTTTCTATCCATATGGTCAAATTATTTATATTATTATATATAAAAATAATAAGATTCAACATCTAGATGTCCATACTATGTGTCCTCACAACAACATTCTTAATGTTGTAACCTTAAGGAAATTAGGTTAATTTTGGAGTAGAGTACAGGGAAAACTATTTCCTTTTGGTGCAGATGATAAAAAAATCAAATCCTATTGTTCACACAGGAAAGAAAATCTCAAATCTACTTGATCAGTTTTTCTATATAATTATGAAGTTAAAGAATCCAAAATGTAAATTATTTCTTAGAAAAAATAAGATACATAGGTTTGATGATTCTGATCAAGAGGAGGAATGAACTAATGTAGTATTCAATGAACTCATTCTCCCACAACCCATAAATATAAAAGAGCCTCCTCATGAGAACCCATAAGTTAACATTAGTGATCATGGAGAAGAAATTCCATCACTTTTTATGAGTAAAAGTTTCTTTTAAGGAACAAAAATATGAAATTCCACCATTAGACAAGAAAAGTGAACCTAAAACAGATTAAGTTAATGAAACTCCTCAAGGAGATGAGATAGTTGAATCCTCAATGGCCAAAACCTCTAAAGGTGATAAAAAACAGTCTGTGTCTACTATTACAAAATATATGAATAGAACAACTTTTTTATATGGATACAAAATAGAATTTATTGATAATATTGATTTTTAATGATAAAAGACTACCGAAATGTGCTTGTCTTTAGTGGGAAAGATTTATCAATTAAAAAATCTAGGTGAATTAACATTTGATTCTATGAATAGTTAGATTGAATATCTAGTAATAAATTCTAGAAAAATAAAGGAGGATAACTCCAGTATTAAAAAAGAACTTGAATATGTAAACAAGTATATGAAAGATTTATGAAATTCAACTATTCCTGTAGATTATTCTGAAAATGTTCTGACTCAATTATATAATCTCAGAGAATATTCCGTTTCTAGAACTAATTTATATGTTTTTGGTAGTGAAATGATCAATTAGATTGGAAAAATTAAATCATAATATGTTTCTAAAATAGTTTTTTCAATTTTTTAATGGTATCCAAGAAGATAGACTGAATCCATAAAAGGAAGTGTTGGTAAATCCAGAGCTTCTACTTTGGCACCACCATATTTTTCAGATTTAGTCATAAGATTTCAAGAAATTACTTTAATGGTGGTTGATATAAATTGAATACTTCATACGCTTCAATGTAACATTTCACCTTTCAGTGTGATTTTCAAAAATAAAAAATATCACATAAAAATACTTACTTCTACTAAACCAGGAATCAGAATGCTTCTCAATTGTCTAAATGATAATATTACAATGTTTCTATAGACAAAGGAAAACTTGCATGCATTTCTGAAATTAAATCTGATTAAATGTTTAAATATTGGACATGACTATCAAATTTTGATTATAAATTTGACTAAAACTATTTTAAAAAGATTATAAGACCATATGGAAGAGTTAAAAAATGCTTTTAGGCTTCTAAAGCTTCAACAAAACATAAAACCTCTTTTAAACCATTCCTTTAACATTCAAATTTATGTTCTTTTTAAAACTATTTGTCAACCAAAATCAGTCTTGTAATTATTCCCCATCTTATTAATAAAAATTATTCTATTCATTTTATACTTTACTGATTTTTTTTCAACTGTACATCCATAATACATGTTTTATTTTTCTATAATGTCTATATAAAACAATCATTTATAGTTATGTGCTACATTGACTGTGTTTTAATTGATTTTTATCTGGTTTATTTTTTATATGTAAAGGGGGAGAAAGTTGGGTAAACCAAAAAATAATGATTCTCCTTCTCAATTCATGAAAATAATAATGTTGAAAATTAATTTTCAGAAAAAAATAAACATTTTTTAAGAAAGGGGATGAAATATTATTTTTATTTAAAAATATAATATTTTTTTTCAAATTATTTTATGGGTTTTGTGATCTTAAAAAATTGGGATATTTTTTGGAATGTTTGTCTAACAAATACGCAATAATCTTATTGATTATGAGGCTCACAAATACCATTTTTTGTTTTACTAATGAAATTACATTTTTAGTGAATTTTAGAAAATTAATATTGGATGAAATATTTTTTTTGGAATTACATTTAAATACATTGATCCACTAGAAATGATCAATTAAAATTCATAATTCATTTTTAGCATATTATGGAAACATGGTTCTCAACCCTACATTTGTTAGCGTAGCTTACAGAATCAAACCTATTTTTAGAACAACATGTATAGTTCTTATAACCTAGACTATCAAGAATGTATGGTTAATCAACCTTATGTTTGGATGAAACATTACATTTGAGAAAAGTGATATTATGGTTCAGGAATACTAAGTTGGTATGGAACCCTATGATTTTGGAACCAAATGTATGGTTCATCAACTATAATTTTGTGATCAACCCTACATTTTCAACCCTAGATTTTGTGTTTCATAATTACGTGAATGAAACCTATTTTTGACTATTCAATGAAAGAGTTTTAAATCAATGATATCGACGAATATTTATGTAACAATATTGAAGGAAATAAATATCTATTAAAAACTATTTTATGACCAATTCAATGGTGTCATTCTTGGATATGGTCAACTGAAAGAAATATATGTGTTATATAGATATGGGTAGAATATTTTCACTATAAAAATACATGATATAATTGAGATATACAAATATATTTTTGTGATAATATTTTTAATACAAAACATCTGTAATGATAGAATAAGTGTGTTATATACTGAATAGGATGCATTTTGAAGATATATACTTCAACCTCAATGTTCTGAAACTACTATAGTTCATTTGTTTCTACTGGTTTCAAAGATTATTTGTAACCAGTATCTCTTTATAGATATTAATACTTTATGAAATTCATATTTGAAGAATAAGATCTATATTTTGATGATCGTTACTAAAACTATTAATTTCGACTTATATCATCAACAATTTCAAATATTTTTTTATTGGAGTTTCGACTACTCGCACTCAATTATGGTTAACCATCAGCTTGTTTTAATAAGATGTATAGAAATTTGATATCTATAAACGAAATATAAGGATCTATTTACACTTTTTAAATGGTTTCAACTGCATCCACTTATTTGTGAAGGTATTTTGGTAAGAATACATTGTCTCGTGAAAACCACCGTGCTCACAGAGAGAGAATTAGTAGAGTTGATTAGGGGATATTTGTTCCCTAAACAACTAACAAAATTACTATGTTCTTATTTACATATTATCCTCTAATGAAATCATTTACAGAAGAGAACACTACACATCTTCATATGACGCACGTAATGTTAAAAGTGAGAATATATCAATTTTATTGAAAGACACAATTCGCCCATATTGTGTATCTTTATATTATTCCCTTATAAAAAATGATGACATAAGAAATATTATTTTTAAATTCCTTTTTGAAAAAATATTAGAGAGGATGGTTGGGATTGAATTCTTTTGTTTTCTTGATGGATATTCATGTTACAAATAGATTTCCATAGCACCCAAGGGTTAAGTTAATACCACTATCACATTTTCATTTGGGACATTTTCCTACTAGAAATTTTTTTTGGCTTGTGTGGTGCTCCAAAAAAAATTTAGAGAGATGTGATGCATATTTTATCATACATTATTTATATGATAGTTTAAATTTTTAATTTTTATTTATCACCAGTTTCATGTAATTTTGAAACCATCTTGGAAAATTTGGAAACTGCTCTCAAGAGTTGTTAGGAAAAAACTTATTTTAAACTAAGAAAAGCGTCAATTGAGAATAATGAGAAAATTGTATTGGGTCATAAGGATTAAAAAATATGTGTTGAGGTTGATTATTCTAAAATTTCTATGATACAAAATCTTCCTCCTCTAAAAAATGTGAAACAAAATAAAATCTTTTCAGTATATATGAGTTTTTAATATATATTTTCAAATGTCTTTTCTAAAATTATAAGGAATTTATATTTAATAATATTCAATGAAGATTTATTTGTGAGTGATGAGAATTTATTTGACTCATTTAGATTTCTTAGGGAGAAACTTGTAACATCACCCATGATCATTTTCAAAAAAATTGATGTTTTATTTTTAGGTGGTGTGTGATGCTAATGATGTTGAAGTAATTGTTGTTTTGGAGAAGAGGAAAGAGAATATGATATATGATTTTTATTATGATATAAATATTATATATTATTACTATAAAATTGTAAAAAAACTGTAATTTATTTGATGTTGTCATTTTTTCTTTGGAAATTTTAGATAGTACTTGGTTAGTTCTAAAGTCTTTGTTTTCCCTGATCACTCTACACTAAAATATCTTCTTTCTAAATTTTTTTCTAAACAATGAATTTTGAGATGGAATCTTATCCTAAAAGAGTTCTATTTGGAAATAAAATATAATAAATGGGTAAAAATGTGGTTGTAGACCAAATATCTATGTTACCCAATACCATATTAGAAGAACCCAAATAAATTATCACTTCATTATAGGATGAGAAACATTTTTCTATTTCAGTAGGTAAATCTTCTTGTTTTCCAGACTATTCCAAATTTGATACTATATGTGTCATTACCAAGACAATTTCATATAATCAAAGACAAAAATTCATTACAAGGAGAGAATATTATTTTTGGGATGATCCTTTATTGTTTAGAAGATGTGCTAATGGAATTATCAGGTGGTGTATGGTTTAGGACGAATGATTACAATTATTGAGATCAGTCACTCATCCCCTTAGCGTGGATATCATGGGGGGGAAATAACTACCAAAAAAATTATCCTTGTTGGTTTATAGTATACCACTATGTTTAAATATGTTTGGAGTCTTATGATATGATGTGACAAATTTTAGAGGCTGAGAGACATTGGTAGAAGGCATAAGTTTTCCACAAAATGGAATTTTGAACATAAACATTTTTGTTGTTTGGGGTCGGAAATTATAATACCATATTTATCCTATAACAGAAATGAGCACATAATTGGGGATGTGAATTAAATGTCCAATTTGGTTGAGGTATTTTCTCACCCAAATAACCATACATCTAGTGTTGTTACTTTTAAAAACGAAAATATCTTTTCACGATTTGGTTTTCCTGAGGAATTACTCATATAAAATGGAACCAATTAAAATAATTAAAATTTTAAGGATTTAATGAAGAATTATTGGTGTGATAATAGGACTCGAACCACCAATAACCAATATTCTAGTGGCCAAACTAAAATTTTTAACAAATAGATTAAAAAAATTATGGAGAAGATAGTCCTAAACTCTAGGAATGAGTAGTCAATGAAGTCTGATGAATCATTATTGGATTAAAAAACTTTCTATAAGACCCCATAGGGATCTAAATATATATTATTCTATTCAAAAATATGTTCTATCTACCAATAGAGTTGTATCATACCTATAATTGGGCAACGAACACTCTAAAATATTATATTATGTCGGTTGAAGAGATAAGATTGTTGGAGTTGAGTGATCTGGAGGAAACTAGGAGAGAATATTATGAGAATTCCCTAATCTGAAAAGTGACAACCAAATCCTTTTCTGAATATACTATATATAATAGGGAATTAAATTTTAGATAAACAGATTTTCTATTGAACTCAAGGATCAAGTTGTTTCTTTGAAAAGAAATATCAAACTAGTTTGTCCCATCCAATATTTTGAGAGTTCTTGTTAATGGGGTTGTCATGTTTTTTGGGAAAGATAACATCCCACTTATGGTAAATGAGAAAATAATTATGCATTACTTTGAGGTATAGTAAAAATTAATGGCTTCTATATCCATCATTGAAAGTTGAGCCATTTCAAAATTATAACTGAAGATAATAAAATTAATGTTTTTATGTGAACTAGCCCACAGTTCTTATATCGTTTCATTTTATTTTCAATTGATTAATAATGTTAACCCCTTCTGAATTATTCAGCATATTGAAATTAATTTTAATTATTTTCTTAATGAAATTCTTGGTTCCACACTTGGGACTTCCTCCATCTCAAACCCTAGTAGATGAGAATTTCCAAGGTACCACCTAAAAAAATAATCTTCTAACATCAAATGATACCTCATGAGTTTTAACATTCCTATAAATTGAGAAATGGAAAACTAATAGAGATGTGCACTGCATTAACAGGATAAAACCTCTTAAACTCAAAATTTAGCTGAAATTTCTACTAATCATTAAATTATAGATTATCGTGTCTATATTTTCTGTATGAAATTGAAGGGATCAACAAGAGGAATTCACTTAAAGATACCAAGAAGATACTATTGACTGAAATTAGATGATGAAGTCTCCACATTTATGGGAGTACTATAATCATTTCTCCAAATTTTAGTTATTCATATATATCCTACATGTTGTTGTGAACTTAGTATGGGGGTTTTGATAATTTCAAATCTATCTACTTAGTTGTGTGTGAGGATTTTTGATATCAATTTAAATGAAACCAATTTTAACTAATTTATTGAGTTAATTAACACCCATAAATATTCCATTGGATTCAAAATTCTGCATATTATTGTCTCTCTATTCACTATGATTACATTTGATTTGAATTGTTAATACTTTTTTCTATTTATAAAAACCAAAAGAATGAATTTTTTAAATAATAATTGAATATTGAAGTGGAAATATGTAAAATATGATAGTTTAACTTTACTGTAAACCATTACCCAAGATTTTTCCTACTAAATGGTCAATGTTTTTGAATGAAAATGTTCTTCCCCAATATGTGTCTAAATCAAGGGAAATTTTTAGTTTTAAGTGTGGTGAAATGGGAATTTAATTATAAGAAAATGTTCTTCAATTATATACATATAAAAAATGATAACGTTTTTCAAAATGCCTTCATTTTAAAAATCATTCTGTGTTGTACGTAAATAAAATATTACTTTTTATAAAAAAAATTAGTTGTTTTGATACATATCTATGATAAAAAATAAAAAATCAATGTATCTTCCCTAGAAAAAATGTCCTGATTATTTTGAGTGATTCTATTGGTTTTGATGTTTTTAGAATTAAATGATTGATGAGTGATGTTGTCTGCTATGTTTATGGAAATAATATTTGAGATCATGGAAGGGAATAGTGAGAGGTTATATTTTTATGAAATTTGAATTATTACTTGTGGAAGAAATAATATTTCACTTTATCCTAGATACTCATCCTTGGTAAAATGAAACAACTAAGGGTGTTAAGGTAATCTAAATTATTATGAGTCCATTTAATCTGAATCAAAATTGGAAATTGGGATCCCAATTTGAATCTATGAGATATGTTAATTGAGTTTTTTGTGTAAAAAAATAAAATCCTAACATAATAAATTCCTTTTACGTTTTTATGCACAAATTATTGTCTGTATAAAATTAAAAATAAAGATCCTTTTGAAACAAATGTTTTCATTAAGGGGAGTAGAACATTGAACCAAAATGAATAAGGGGACAATTGACTTATTCAAAAATATTTCATGTTTTACCAATGAATTGTAAAATAGATCTTTGGTTAGAGGAACCAAATATAGTGTTAAAATTGGTAGTACTTCTTATTATAGATTCAATTCCACTTGGATCTCATTGGAATACACTCCCATAATTGTAACTTGAATTAGGATTAAGGAGTGTGGTGAGTGTTAATAACATAAGAGGCATGGAAACTTCAAGTAGTAGACGGATCTACGAGTTTCCTTAATATGGTTTTCATTTGTATTTAGAGATGGTATTAATATTATATATAAGTATTTGTTAATAAATAAAATGAATATAATGACCCATATTGTAATTTATTATCTATGGGGTTTTATATGGATATTTTTTGATACACTTTGACAAATAATTTTTATTAAATCTAATTTTAGGGAAATTTTATTATATTGAAGTGTTTCTATAAGTTTGTTACTTTCATAATGATCTACTATTAATTTAATATAATAATAGAAATCACTGTTTTTAGAGTTTAAATGGTTTAAATTTCTATTATTCAATTTCAATATCATTAAGAATAATATTTTTTAAATTTTAGTGAATTATTATTGAAATAATATTTTGGAAGTGATTTTCTGTTTATTTTGGAAAATTCATTCTTTAAAATTAAATTTTTTTATTTTAAACATTACTTGGTGGAATATATATTTTTATTTTTTTCTTGAATTCTATAATTTAATGGATTAATTTTGTTATTTGATATTTTTAGTTTTTTATTGGAGTTGTTAAATTTATAAATATTGAATTTTTTGTGTTAAAGAAGGTTGGGTAAAGGTAAAAGTGGGCTAGTATAAAGGTACACCTAGTTACGTAAAGGTACCCAAATGATTATAATGAGTTGTGTAAGGGTAGTGATTCACTTATGTAATGGTAGTTATGTGGCTTCAAAGATATAACACCATGAGATTTTATGAGAAATATTATTAATTTCTTTGTTGTCTTATGTTGTACGCTACATAAATATTATCTTGCGCTATACGCAACACCGTATTAGCTTGTAGTATACGCAACACTATTCTTGGATTTCATTACACGCAAGAGAAACCTTTCTCGATAGCTTGTGTTGTACACAATACGAAGTTTCACTAAACAATGATATGTTATTAAAATATTATATAAAATAGCTATTATGATTACTAATACCCACTTTTTGAAATTTTATAAATTTTATTGTTCAAAATGGACTTCATTTTTGGATTTGGAATATCGAAATTAGCCTAGGATGAATTTTTGGTATTTTTTGGCAAAATTTCAATTTTTGATGAATAGTGAAAACATTGGGTTATTGGTTAGAACCGACATTTTATAATCATTTATTTTATTTACATTTATTTTAGTTCCAAATAGATACATAATACCTATATAAGTTCAATGTAATTCATTGGATTCATTTTATAATAATCTTAGATATATAAAAATTTTATTGAACTTTTTACTGTCCTTTACCCACCTCCTAGGAGCATTTGAAAAATTACATAAAACATAATTTTACCACTTCCATGAATTGAATTTCAAAAATTCAAGAGACATGGTTGATATCATTAAGTAAAATCTGGTTCAATGAGATGAAAATAATTTTTTGTGAATAGTAACTTTTAACTTTTATTTACCACGGTTAAAAGTAAATACGGTAATTAAGGGTAAAATGATATTATTATTACCCAAAAACATGTACTAATTCTATTGGATAAGTTTAATTCGACCAAAAAAAACCTTAAGATGAAAATATTGCCCTTTAGGTACACTTGGATTAGATTAGGAAATTTATTATTATTTTATTTAAAGAAGAGTTAAAATAGTTAAAATCAATGTTTAATAACTAAAACAATTATAATACAGGGTTATACATAAGATAAATTCTACTATAAATATTAATTATAAAGCTAAAAATATTTCCTACATAATATTATTTTATTAATATTTGTTATACATTAAATAATTTAATTTATTTACGACATAATGATGATGGAGTAATTACCTTATTAATGAAATATTAACATAATTGATATTATAAATACACAAATACATGTAATTTGACACCTTTTATGAATTAAAATAATTTTATAGGTTAATATAACATATTAGTGTTGGTTAGATGAATTTATTTCAAAGAAATAATGCTGTTATGAATTCAACAAAAACAAAATACCAAATAGTGTCAAAATTGACATAAAGGTTTTAAAACAAATATTATATTATTAATTGATATTCTATTCCAAAAAATCTAAGTTTCAGCCAAAAGACATATGTAATAATAGGTGTATCATTAACGAACCAATTGGGGTTATATTTGGCAATTTATAGTTTTTTATTAACCGTATAGTGTAAGAATACATGAAGACACGATAAAAGTTAAATTATTTAACTTAGAGTTAAATCTAAACGATAAGGTTAAAATGGAAAACTAAACATGTCTAAAACCTATTGGTTGAGATTATTTTGACCCATACCCACCCTATACTTTAAATAAGTTACTTTGGATCCATTATAAACTGAATATGAATTTATTTTAAAATAATATTTTATGTTTTTCCTAAGGTGCCCCTCACCCCTCTTATAAAAGGGCACTCCCCCTTATCTCTAATTCATACCTCCAAAGCCATTTGGCTTGGCCTACCCATGCCCAAATACCCTCTCAACTGTCCTTTCTTTATCCTAGAGGCCTTAATTTAGTAAGAAATCTAACCTATGTATCCATTTTGATCAAATCAAAAGGAAGAACCCAAAGAAGAGGTAAATATCTCACCACCTATTTCAAGTTCCTTTATTCTTCCACATCCTCCTTCTTTGTTGTTTCCATTATGAAATAATAACTCCATTATCTTATATATACTGTGTTGTTATTATAAAAATTTTACAACCATATTAGTTATTTTATCCATCCTATGAATGAAAAATTCACCAGACGTGCACACATACGGCTTACTGTCTCCATGTCGTGGTGTAGTTTGTTATTCAAACATTTCACCATTTGGATGGGTATAATAATGATTATAAATGATATAAATAATAAATATAACATTATTATGATTCTTTATATATGATATAATATCCAATTATATACAATTTTAAAATTAAAAGAATTATATTTTCTCTCATGCGTACGTACGGACTACCGCCTCCACGAATGCGATGAGATTCATTTTCCATAATTAACCATTCAAGTATGATTGTAAAGTATATATACTAAATAATCATGAAATATATTACATAAAAATGATAATGTATTTATGTACATATATTTTTCATTTACTTAATTCCATTCAATTCAATAAGGAAACAAAAACCGTGTTCATGCGTACGTACGACCTACCGTCTCCATGAACGGTATATTTCATTCCATTTATCGATCTATCGTATATATTTATATGATGAATATATATTATATATAAATCATTTTTATATTCTGGAATTAATTAAATAGGGATATAATTAATAATAACAAGAATAACAAGTCGAAATACATACTTTAAATGAAACGATTTTACCCAAAACGCTGCTTTAACATGGAATTTACAATAGAACGGGTAATGTAAATTCCTAAGTGAATAATATATGATATAATAAATATTATTATGGATATTTTAAAAGTAAATAATATGTTTAAACCCACTATACAAGAGTCTCATACACATATGGAAGAAATTGGACCTACGGTAAGGGATTATTTCATCTCGCTTTTATTTCTGTGAGACATATGCCTTAATCACCATCTAATTCATTTGTATGGTGTTTATGATTCCTATGAATGTTTTATGATTTTTATTATGAAGGATATGATATTTAAATATGCATGTAATTTTTTATTTATTTTATGACACGTATTATTCCACTGATCATAAAAGGTAGGGGATAATTTTTCAAATCAATTTTTTATCTGAGATTGCTTATATGTAAGTATTTACTGGGGTTATATTTTTAATCCATGTCCAGAAAAATGTTTTTAATAAAGTGTTTAATATTATTCCATGTATCATTAAAGACATTTTTACCCTTCTTTGACTTATACATTGTGTTATGGAAGGAATATTTGTTTTGTTTACCATACGAGGAACTTTTTGACTTTTCTGAAAAAAGTACGAGGATAATGTTTTTTTAAGTTATACGGTGTGAAAGGATTTTTACGGTTTCATAACACCTTATTTTCATTAATATTCCTCTACAAGATTTCATGATTATTTTCAACAAAATACTTTTCTTTTAAAATTTCATGGAATTTTGTGAAAAGAAAATGATTTTGAATTAGAAAGGATATTTTCCTCATGAACTCATTTCAAGTGTTTTATCAAAACTATTTTCCATCTAAAATGATAGTTTTTAATATGTTTATGTTTCAAGAATAATTTCTCTATTATTTACATGTTTTTATTTTTCTTATGATGAAATGATATCCATTTGTTTTATAGGGATTATGTTTTGATGAGATGATGTTTATGCAACCCATTCTATTCTTTGGGATATAATGAATTATTTTTTTTTATTTTGTGGCACATGTAGGAATGATTTCATTATGAGATGGGTGGGACCTATATCTCCCTAAAATTAATTGGTTAAAGATTTATATCTCATGAGATAAACATGGCTGGAATGACAAGTGAATCATGTTCAGTAATACAGGGCTGGAACGATAAGTAAACCCACTTCAGTAATGGACTTTATCCACTATGATGGTATTGACATTAATGCCTTGGATACTATGGAAAATAATATCATGTGCTTAATGGTTTTCCACAATTAAATGTTTTATTCCCCTGCTATTTTATCATGATTGATGTTACATTATGATCTATTCCTTACGTACTACCATGTTTTATGTCATTGCTCAAGATTTTGAGGTTTAAACATTATGTTCACATTTTTAAATTCAAATGTCTATGGTCTGTTTTATTTTATCCATACTTACCCTAACTGAGAATTTGAGCTCACCCTTTATATGTTTTCTTTTCCCCAAGATTTAATGAAAGGTTTTAGGTATGAAAAAAATAGGGAAGACCTTTATGGGAGATGTTGAAGATCATTCACCAGGACAAGAAGATGATGTTCTATGTTTCTAAAGACACTAAAATAATATGGTCTTTGGGAATATGTTGTTGTAATGTTTTAAGTATTCCACAAAATTAATGTAATGACTATGTACTTCATGTTTGGGTCTCTAAAAAAGATCTATTTAACGTAAGTGATAACTTTCATAAGGGATGTGAGGCACTGCAAATGTCATGTAAGGGTATCCCCCCCACCTCAAGAAATTTTGTAAGGATCATGATTATGAATTGAAAGCTACATAAAATTACATTTAAACTTACATTCAGGTTATCCCTTACCAATAAATCTTTTTTAGGGGTCATATATACTTCCACAATGATCCCCTTTTCTAATACTATTGGGTCTGATCGATACTGCTACTAAATTCACTTTCTTCCAACATCTACCACTGGCCTTACCCATGATACCACCACTGTAAGCTTCCAACACTAGTAATTATTGCACTAAAACGACTATTTTCTACCACTACACCCATGCTACCACAATTTCAATGATCACCCTTATACCATATTCATCTACTTATACTAGCACCTACTACATCCAACATTATATAACCTCCAGACTATCATTCCACCCATGTTTTTTTGATCATGCATCCACATTACAAAAATAGATCCATCAAAATAGTTGAGTTGAGATCCATCAGGATGAAAAATAATTAAACTAACCAAACCTAAAAATAGTCAAAATGTCATGCCTAGCTCATAGATGATGGTTTGACTAATGTTGGATGAATAATATTCCATGACCATGCCAGAATAATGATAACTTGGGTTACAAAAGAAAATAATGTTGGTGCCGCTTAAAGAACTATTCATAAGTTCTTTATTACCAACATTCTCAATGAATATTTTACAAAGTGGAAATAATGAATATGGGAGCTTAGTTGGATGTTTAATTATTCCATTTGTTATAACATAACATACTTTTATTAATGAAATTATCCTTTGGAATGAATAAATTCCTTTTTAAGTAGTTTAGTTATACTAAACACATGCACTTATTTGGGTTTTTAGACCCTTATAAGTTATATATTTTTGGATTTAAAAGGTTGTTATGAATAATAATGAATGATAATATAGCTTTTGAATAGTGGTAGTTTGATTAGTATATATAAATGGATATGATAAAGTAATATTTACACAGAGGGAAGGAGCAATGGCCTCAACTAGTGGTATCATTCCCTATGAAACCCATTTATAAATGCTTCTAAAGGAGATATAATCAATATGGTTTTCTCTTAACCAAACCAAACCTAATACGAGATTAAATAATCAAATCTTGAGTGAAAACGTTTGTTGGAGAAGTTTACGCACATCAAGATCATGACCTAAACCTTGTTCCCTAAAATATCTCATGAAAATCTAACCATCGCATACCTCCCTTAGTTCATTAACTCAGGTAATAAAGGGATATGTTTAAAGAATATAATATTATGAATTTATATATTTTAATTTTAATAAAATAATTATTATATTTATCCCTTTTTAATATTAATATTTAAATTATTAGATAATGTGTTTGGTAAAAATAAAATTTTGATATGATGAAACACAAATTTTATTTTTGAGAAATATATTATTTCAATCATGAAAGTCTTTTTTATGAATTAAATATTTTTTTAAATAAATGATATTTTTTAAAAATATAATTATTATATAATATTTACAAAAAATAAATCACAAAATAATTTTACGAAGTCAAATGCAATTTTTATATGTTGTAGAAGAGTTGTTATTGTGAAAAAACTAGATTTTATCAATAAATGGGGGTTTTGATTTAAAATGTTAAATTGACATATTTAGAGAAATATTTTAACAAAATAGATATTCTTTTTGAAATAAAATAAATAGTCCAATAGTGACTTTTTTATAATTTTCTAATGCGGTCAAATATTTGGGTTAATATTAAATATTGTATAAATATAAGGTATGTTTTAGGACATCATAATGACAAAAAAGTAATATATTACCCAAAATTAATCCATGACCAACATTATGTCTCAACATTAAAATAAATTATTTCTAAATTAATTTTATTAATTTTCAAAATACATAATGTATCCTCCAAAACCTATATTATATTATAAGGTTTTCAAATGTATTCTTTATAAGAATGACCTACTTCCATGTCACCAAGGGAATTTTTATAATTTTTTCTATTCTTAGAATTATAAAATAACTATAACCACACCACTTTGGTTGAAAAAATGTAAAAAAAACCATGAGAATGGTTTTCTATTATCTTATTGAGACTAAAACAAAAGTTTGGAAATTAACATAGAACTGTAAAATATCTATATATAGAAACCAACCCATAAACCCATTCCTATTCACCAAAACCCTTTTATAATTACCCAAATATACCATTACATCTTTATATCCCTGTAATTTTTTACCTAATCTCTTAAGAATCCACTGTCATGCATTTAGAGGCATCTTATCATGGAAAGAGATCCTCTCCTTCTTATATTTATTCAAGAACATTATTTATTCTATGCCTGTTATTTCTAAATCTTCAAGTAGGGATATGGTTTTACACATCCTTGTTATTATCCTTATTATTCCCAAGTAATATGGTACCCCTTTATCAACCATTCACCATTTATATAATCTTTTATTTACACCCATTATGCCGCTAAAAGTATGTTAGGATTTTCCATTCCTAAAATTTTTGTAGTGAATACCAATCTCCATTTCGACTCAATGATATTAAACTAGTTGTTATAATCTTTTATTCATTGGGTATTTCCATCTATATGACCAAAAATCCTTAATCGTGGGGTTAACATTGATGAGATATGTCCTTATGTTTTATGATATATGTGGCACACTTATACATGTACATGATATGAACGTGACGAGTGTGATCAAAATTATATAGCACTAAAATTAATTGCTTAATGTTTTAACATAATGAGGAGGAATTTATGGTTCAAGAGAGGTTATATTATGCACACTATGTTATGTTTTCTTCATTTGTATCCTTGAATTGTGTTTATGATGTCAGGTTTTTTTCTAATTTCTCATTCCCATTTTCCCTTTATGTTATCATTTTATATCATGCCTCCTTGTTCAAGATTACGATTCTCATGCCTCATATGTTACCTAGATTTTCATCTTGGATCAAATTTATTTATTTACCTTATTATATTCAGGAGTTTTTACTAGGGTTTATATCTCAACCCTTTCTAATGTATATCCTGATCTAATCCCATGCAATTTTAGAAGATCCAATGAAATTAAGTGCATGTTTCATATTTTTTAAATAATGGTGTTATACCCCTATTTGTAGTTAATATTTTAAGCAAATAATTTTCAAATATAGTAGACCTCATGATCTTATAGGGTTGTATTAAGTGTAACTTTTTTTTATTAAATCATGAATTATGGTCTAAAAAATTATTTTTTGTAAAAGATGGTATCAAATGAAAGTCTAGTTATGTTTTTGGATTAAGATTAGAAAGCTCCATTTAAATCTTTATGGATAATAATACATGCAGGAAAACATTCCCAAATTTTGTTAAAGCATATATTAAGTGGTTTCCTAGAAAATACATCCCTGTCTGGATAGTATAAGTTGATGCAGCTCTGGAACAATTGTACCTTGGGGTAATAACCTCAAAATGGTGAATTTATATGGAATTGATCAGCACCCTTTGCATGAAAATGATCCTTAACTCACACATAATTTTAAACTCAAGAGGTATATAATTTTTAAAATTTTGAACTCAATACAGACCATTATTAAGGGGGAAAAATTCCCATACGACTTTATGTTAGGAGATAGGTTATGGATAACTTTGATTGAAACCTAGAAAATCATATGTTAAAGAATATATGTCATTTATGAGTTATCCCTTTAATGTTAATGGTTTCCCATTTACATGTTTTATATTTTAGAAATATCCACCCCTAATTAAAAATTTATTTAAAGACAATGGTGGATATAGGCTGAAAATAGTCAAGAACCAATCTGAGGGGAAATGTGATGACTGTGCAAGTGAGATACCCTACCCAATGAGAGAAGGAATCATGATCTTCATGGAAATAATTAGTCAATTAAATTTGTTTCTGAATAGGAAACCAAATCATAGAGAATTTCCAAATCTCTGTAAGAGTGAAAACGTATAAATTTATACCTTTATTTGGTTAAGGCATCTAAATTTTCATGGATCTTCTGACCCCTTAATAACAAAGAAATAAATCAACTCCATTAAAAAGATCTCTGCTATCCAATATTTCCATGACCTATAGAAGGTTGTGTTGGAGGTTTACTATATGGATTGAGTATTTTAGAAATGATTGACCATAGTGGAAAATAAAAATCATGAGGTAGATATCAAAGTGATGTAGTGGAAGGAATTCTGAAGTTTTTTTGTTATTTTTTCCTACACTATCTCATATAATGTAGAGAGGGATTTCCTTAGCCTGAAGAAAAATTATGATGAATACATTGGGGAATGTGTTGGAAACTTCATGAAATGTTCTTGATATACCTAAATCTTTATTATTACCCATAAAAATAATTTTGACTACTTATTTGTTAGGATAAAACTAAAACTAAAAAACTCATTAGCTATTCGAGACTTTAATGGCAATAAGAAAATTGTTTGATTTGATATCAAATATGAAATGGAGATAGATAAATCTCAAGGGTCTCTTAGTATTTGTCATAATAAGAAGATAATAGATTTTAATTTTATTGATATGATGTAAAACTATCATGGGGGGTAAGAATTTTCATCATCCCAATTATCACGAGTGTTAAAAGAAGCATCTCAGAAATTAACCATTGGGGGAAAAGAGATTTTTTAGATTTGGGAAGGAGGGTATCCTATCTAGGGATTTAGAATGGGAAAACCCCACTAATATGATAGAATTATGGAATTCTTCAGTCAACCCTTAACCTTTCATCTAATGTTTGAACTTCAAGAAACATGGAAACAATGTGAATCAATTCTAAAATCCAAGGGCTAGTAGTGGAAATCATTGAAGAGAACCACCAAGGACTATAGAGAAAGTTAGAGCTTATGAAATAAAAAATTATGATGTGGAGTCTTAAATTGAAGTGTTGATAGGTACACCCGTTATACAGTCATAAATATTGATTATACCCTTTTATTATGGTTTTATGAATTCTTTCATATATTGAAACATTAGTATAAAAACTCAAAAAACACTATAAAACATGTAATTTGAGTAAACATTAGGTATAAGGATTAGTTAAATTTTTGAATCCAACCATATTATTTATCCACTATCCAAAACTGTGAGCTTAATATCATCTCAAACTTTAGCATACCCCTTACAGTAATTTGATGATATTCTAGGAATCGATAAGATTTACTTTTATTGAGCCAAAATAAATTTCTGGGAAAATAAAATCACCCTCCGTATAAAAAATCACCATCTAATTCCTTACAAGTGAAAAGATGAGGATGGATATTCCATAATACAAAATTCTCAAGAATGGATATTATTACCTTGTGGGTAAGCATTAGTAGATCAAATTATTTTTATTAAATAAAAGATTATACTTGATGTTATGCTCATTGTACGGGAATTCAATAACGTGCTTCCCAAATAATTTCCTTATCTTCCACCTAGCCATGATGATGAGTTATCAATCGAGGTTATTCCAAGAGATTTATTTATATTGAAGACACCATATAAAATATCCATTGTTGAAATTGAGGAGCTAAAAAACAATTACATGATAATCTAGATAAAAGTATTATATGCCCATTAAATTCACCATGGGGTGCACTGGTTATTATTTTCAGGAAAAATGATGTGTAAATAGAGCTCTATATCTATTATTGTGAGATAAAAAAGTTCATGACTACAAATAGGTATCCTCTAAAATATATTAATGAATTTCCTAATCATCCATGTTGATAACAATACTTCTCTTAGGGGGATTGATAAAACACTATTTTTTTGAATATTTTATTAATAATAAATGATATAATTTCCTCACATTGTGCTAAATATGTTTATTTATAAAATATTTTGGATTTTATCATTCATTTGAAAATTTAGTGAAAATTCCAGTTTTACCCTTTATAGTTCACTGCAATATTTCGAAGATAAATATTTTTATAGTTTTTATATGAATTTTAAATTTTGTAACATTGTTACTAACTTATTTTTATACAACTTTTATTCAGGACACTAGAGCTAAAGAGTGCATTTGGGTGTTGAAAATGGGACATGAAGTCAAAGTTGGGCTAGACTCGCCAGAATGGACATAGGTTCTGTATTTGGGCCATAACTTCTTAATAATTGGTTGTATTAGGTCCACCTTTTGAGAGGCGCTCGAGGATTAATTTTCCTAGAAATCATCCTTCTGGAAGGATAGTTGGTTCATGCGTTTTGGAGGTCAAATGGGCAGTGCAATTTGTATTAAAATATTTGGCCGAGATTTCCCATTCACACTTGAAACCTCTTTAAACCTAGCATCCCCTCCACTCTATAAATTAGTTTTTTTCTCTTTTGGAGGGGTTGGGACGTGCCTTAGAGGATTTGGAGAAGAGGTGAAGTGGTTCATTTCCATTTCAATTCACCATTGGAGGAGGGAAGCTTTCAAGCTAGGATCTCCTCCAAATTGCTCTTCTCTTCCTCCTCCTTGTTGTAATGTTTTTGCTCTTTCAATATACATCTTAGTTCCTATTTAATTTCTTCTGTTTTCCTCTATTTTCTTCATTTTTATTCTCCATTAATATTCTTCTTTGGTCTGGGACTCAAGAGTAGAAGTGTGATTGTGTTATACCCATTTAAATCATTGCAAATGCTATTCGCTTCTACGATGACTACACTGCCCATGTAAGAGTAGTTATTTTTAGTAATCGATCTACCTCTAACCTTCTTCATTCATTTATTTTGAATCAATGATCTACTTTAATTCACTAAACATGGTCCATTAATTGTGTTTTTAAATTATAAGAAACTAAGTGAGCAATTGAACAATTAACCCAAAACGCGCGAGGTCGGGATTTGTGTGAATTGTGAGAGCACGATCTTAATCGTTAATACAAAACCACACGGGATCAATTTGTAGAGTTCAAATACAATCCATAAACTCAATTGATCCTCATTTCCAGAGTGGTGATCTGCCTTAATTTACCACTGACTATAAGCTATCCTTAGAACATCAATCGAATCAGGGTGCTACGATAGCATGTTCCTAAGCTAGCCTAGGTTTTAATTAATTTCATCTTTGTGGTAAGGTTAATTCTCGTAGGGTTCGGGGGTTAACAAATTATGGGATCATAATTAATTGAATATTAATTTACATGATAATGATTAATAAATGATTGAATATGTAGAGTTAGATCGATTACGTCTTTTAAATATTGTCTAAAAACATCTTTTTGTTGTGTCATTTTAATCGAACTTCATTTCAAAACTAAAAACAAAATAAAAATACAATCTTATTCCAGCAAACTTCTTCTAGATTCACAATATATAACCAAACCCCATCCTTTAAAGTAGTGTTTTTATTCTCTTTTATTTTATTTTTACAATACCTTTAAAAAGTTGTTTTAAATCTACTTCCTCCTTTGAAAAAAACGACCTTGGTCAGCCACTCCATTGTACCTAAGTACCCCAAAATAACATTAATCATTTGAGGGTGCCCACGACAGAACTCTTTCAAATTGACACCATTGCTGGGGAGGAAATTATTTTATTCAACTAATTAGAGGTTTTTTTTCTTTTATGTTAATATTTTATCTTATCTTCTTTTTTTCTTCTTTCCCCTTCCTCAATTATCTTTTTGGTTTTCTATTTTCTTTTTTTGGGACCATCAAATAAAACTTCTTATTATTTTATTATGGTCCACTTTTCTTCACTTAATTTTTCTATTTCTTTGATTTATGACACGAAATAATCCTGAGGATCTCTTAGATCTTGACCCTAAGATTCAACGGAGCCTTCAGGCGCGAATCCATCATTCTCAGTCTATGGGAAGTATCGACATTTACCCAACTGGGGAATTCCTACACTCTAGGAATTTTGAAATTGGAAACACTTCTAAGTCAAAATTAAAACAAGAAAAAATGGCTAAAAATAATTGAAATGAACTTAATAGAACCATTCGAGAATTGGTTGCACCAGATATTAACTATCAACCAAATTTTATTGCATACCTGAACCTCGAATCAGACTTCGAGTTAAAATCTGGGTTAATTCAACTTCTTCCAAAATTTCATGGCTTATCTGGTGAGGATCCAAACAAACACCTTAAATAATTTAATGTGGTTTTCTTAACCCTTAAACTAAGAATTTTTTCTGAAGATGAAATCAAATTAAGAGCATTCCCATTCTCACTTGATGGAGCTGCGAAAGATTGTATGTATTATTTACAACCCGAGGATGTAACTTGTTGGAACAATTTAAAACGTCTTTTCTTGAAGATATTTTTTCCAGAATCAAGGACCACATCCATTCGAAAGGAGATATGGGGGATCAAGCAATCCCCAGGGGAGTCAATGTACGAGTATTGGGAGCGATTCAAGAAGTTGTGCGCAAGCTATCCGCATCAACAAATCATTGAAAAAATACTCATCCAATACTTCTATGAAGGACTCACACCCATGTAGAGGAGCATGGTTGATGTTGAAGCTAGAGGAGAATTAGTGGAAAAGACACCAGCAGCCACACGTGCATTGATCAACAAGATGGCCCAAAACTCCGAACAATTTGGTGATCGAGGTACACCAAATGTTAGGGGAGTACGTCAGGTAAGTCCTTCTTCTCTTGAGGGTCATTTTATTGATAACAAGTTAGAAGAATTGACAACTATGGTGAGGAAAATTTCTGTGGCACAAAAGACATCTCTACCCCCTCTTTCAAGGCCTTGTGACATTTGCACTGAGACAAGCCACCAACTGACTGTAGCCCCCAACTACAAGAAACCGAAGATTGTGCAGCAGTATTCTCTGGGAGACCATATCAGCAACATCAACAACCACATCCTCAAAAGAAGTATGACTCCTTTGCACCAACATTCAACCAAGGGTGGAAGGATCAATCATACATGAGGTATAGCTCTGGGAAACAACAAAGACCCCCTTTTCAACCAAACTTCCAACAGCCTCCACCTTACCAACGGGGTTTCCAACAACTCCAAAGGATATTTGATGCTCAGACATCAACAAGTCAGCAACAAGGGAATCTCCAAAACAAGGTAGACTCTAACATTGATGGTATTTTGTATCAAATTGTTCCTAATCATTAGAATGAGAAAAAGAGTCAAGGTTCGGAGCTGAGAGAGTTGAGGACTCAAATGAGCCGTATTGACACCGTCCCCCATGAACTTGTGAGTAATAATTCTGGAAATCTACCTTCCCAACCCACTCCATATACAAAGGGGAATGTTAGTGAAATCACATTGAGAGGTGGGAATCAAATGAATGATAAATCTATACCTACCATTCCACTGGGATTCACCTCAACTCCAGAGAAGCCGAATTCCATACCAACTGATGAGAAATCCAAGGAGAAAGATAAAGGTAATAAAAATATTGATGATGTTACTCCTAAACCCCTTCCTTTTCCAAACATGGTTTTTCAAACCAAAAAGATGACTGAAGAAGCAATGGAAAAGGAGGTTTTGGACACATTAAAGCATGTAGAGATCAACATCCCTCTACATGAAGGCATCAAACAAATCCCTAGGTATGCCAAATTCATAAAAGAACTATGCACCAATCGAAGAGGGCTCAAGGGAAATGAGAGGATCAATCTTGGAAGGAATGTGTCAGCACTTATTACACCAACTCTAGAAATGCCAAAAAAGTGGAAGGATCCAGGGACATTCACCAACCCATGAGCCATAGGGGAGTTGCACTTTTCTAATGCACTTTGTGATTTAGGTGCTTCCATAAATGTGGTGCCTCACTCTGTATTATCTTCCTTACAGGTTGGGGAGTTGAAACCAACAAGAGTAGTGGTGCAACTGGCGAATAGAGCTACGACATATCCATCGGGAGTTCTTAAGGATGTACTTGTCCGGGTAAGAGACATGATCTTTCCAGAAGACTTCTATGAGCTTAACATGGAGTATTATTAGGTATGTTCCCATGCCCACATTATCCTAGGTAGGACCTTCCTCAAAACTGCAAAAACTATCATAAATGTCAATGAGGGTACACTTTCATGGAGTTTGGAGACGAAGTTGTGGTATTTAATGTCATGGAATCCATGAAGTACCCATCAGAGGACTATTATTCTTTTGTTATCTCCCATTTTGAACCACCAAATAAAAACTCCATGGAATTTGATTGTACTATCCTTAGGGAGATTATGAGTATTGGTTCAAGTTTGATTTCTAGGAGCACTTCCACACATATTGATGATACGAATCCTCTCTTGGATTTGATTTTGATGTGGATTCATATTCGGATTTTGATCATGTTCACTCTGATTATGACATGGCTGTTGAGTATGCTGATGGATTTGATGCTTTATTCATAGATTTTGGTGATGTCTATTCTGATAGTAATGCTCTTTGTGCACATATTTCAGTTCCTTCAACGTCTCCATCCATACTACACCCTCCTTCACTATAACTCAAGCCATTTCCACTAAATCTGAAATACTCATACTTTTTGAGTGGTGAGAGATTACCTGTTATCATTGGTAACAATATCCCTTTTGAACATGAAGAAAAGCTTTTGAATATTTTGAGGGAGAACATCAGGGAAATTGGGTGGACTTTGGCAGACATATCAGGTATTAGCCCCTCCATTTTCATGCATAGTATTCTCTTAGAGGATGGGGCTAAACTGGTGAGACAGCCCCAAAGGAGACTCAATCCCACCCTCCTGGATGTTGTTAAAAAAAGTTGAGTAATTGATCAAGGTAGGTATAATCTTTCCCATGTCAGATTTTCATTGGGTAAGTCCTATTCAGGTTGTGCCTAAGAACAGTGGTGTTACTGTTGTTAAAAATGAGAAAGATGAGTTAGTTCTAATGTGGGTGAAAAACAGTTGGCGTGTGTGTATTGATTATAGGAAACTAAATCAGTCCACTCGCAATGACCATTTCACCCTCCCATTTATTGATCAAATGCTTGAGAGACTAGCTGGGAAAACAAAATATTGTGTCTTGGATGGATTTTCTGGATATTTTCAGGTTCCTATAGCTCCAGAGGATCAGGAGAAGACTACATTCACCTGTCCCTTTGGAACATTTTCTAACCGGAGGATGCCATTTGGACTTTTCAACGCCCCAGGTACCTTCCAGAGATGTATGGTGAGTATTTTTTCTGATTTTATTGAGACCTGCATGGAGGTATCTATGGATTATTTTACAGTGTATGGATCCTCATTTGATGAATGTATAAATAGTTTGGGAAAGTTATTGAATCTTTGTTTTGAGAAGAATATGGTCCTGAACTTTGAAAAGTGCCATTTCATGGTAGAGCATGGCATTGTCTTAGGGCATGTTGTGTCAAAACATGGGATAGAGGTTGATAGATCTAAGGTAGAAATTATTTCATCCTTACCCTATCCTTCATGTGTGTGTGATGTTAGATCTTTCGTAGGGCGTGCAGGATTTTATCGGCACTTCATCAAATATTTTAGTAAGATTACTCTTCCTATGTCACAATTACATCAAAAGGATTCTGATTTTGTGTTTGATGATTCTTATAGAAATTCCTTTGATGAACTAAAGAAGTGTCTGACCACTCCACCTTTCATTTATCCCCCATGGTGGGAGATTCCTTTTGAGCTTATGTGTGACGCCTCCAACTTCGCGGTTGGAGCTGTCTTATCTCAGAGGGTGGAGGGATGTTCACATGTGATCGCCTATGCATCGAGGACACTAGATTCAGCCCAATCAAATTACACATCCATGTAAAAGGAGTTTCTTGCTAACATATTTTCTTTAGATAAATTCTATTCATATTTATTGGGATCTAAAGTAGTTGTTTTTTCTAACCATATAGCTTTGAGGTACCTCCTGAAGAAGCCCGATGCAAAGCCATGAATTATCCATTGCATGATCCTTCTTCAAGAGTTTGACATTGAGATAAAGGAAAAGAAGGGGTCAGATAATTTTGTGTCAGACCAAATGAGTAGGATTACTCACACACTAGAGGATGACACCTTGGACTAGGTACCACTTCAGGACACTTTCCCCGATGAGCATCTTTATTCCATCTCAGGTACACATCCTTGGTATGCATATTTAGTTAACTACATTGTTGCCTATGAAATCCCTGCATATTTAAAGAAACATCAAGTCCAAAAATTAAAAAGTGAGTCTAGGTTTTATGTGTGGGATGATCCTTACATCTGGTGTATATGTAGTGATCATGTTATTAGGTGGTGTGTTCTTGATCATGAGTTAGAGTCTGTTTTACATTTTTATCATACAATTGCTTGTTGTGGACACTTTGGACCCCAACGGACATCTAGGAAAGTATTGGACTCTGGATTATATTTTCCTAGCTTATTCCATGATGACCATGTGTTTTCTAAGTCATGATCTCATTTCCAACACACTGGGAACACTTCTAGGAGACATGAGATGCCCCAACAACACATACTATTCTGTGAGATTTTTGATGTATGGGGAATTGATTTTATGGGTCGTTTTCCTAGTTCATTTGGATTTTTGTATAATTTTTTTGCTCTTGATTATGTGAGTAAATGGGTGGAGGACAAGGCCACTAGGACTGACTATTCTCATGTTGTAGTGGATTTTTTCAAGGCTCAAATTTTCTGTAGGTTTGGAGTACCAAATTCCATCATCAGTGACCAAGGGACAAACATTTGCAATAGGAATTTTTCTTCCCTCCTTCGAAAGTATGAGGTGAAACACAAAACATCAACACCATACCACCCCCAAACAAATGGCTAGGATGAGGTTTCAAATCGTGAGTTGAAACAAATTTGGGAGAAAACTGTGCATCCAAATAGGAAGGATTGGAGTAAGTGCTTGGATGATGCATTGGGGGCTTATAGGACAGCATACAAGACACCCATTGTGGAGATAAAACAAGAGGACACTGGAAGGAACTTTACAGTCAATGGGAAATGTTTGAAGAGATACATTGAGGGACTTCCTACTAATGTACTGGATTTTATCACACTGCATGACCCCATCATCACTTGATCACATCAGACTGTTCGTAACCCTTTAACATTGTTATTCTTTGTCCTATTTAAAATTATACATTTCATGTGCATATATCATCTCATGGGTTCACATTGAGGAAAATTCAATACTTTAAGTGTGGGGGAGGGGGGACCTTTTAGTTTAGTAATTTCAATTGTTTTTCTGTTTAAAAAAAACAAAAAAAATGTGTGTATTTCAAATTTTGTGTGTTTATTTTTCAATTTTCTTTGTGTTTTTGAAATTTTTGGGCTAAAATGATTCTCATCACAATTTTTAAATGCATATCAATTAATGAAACAATTTACCCCATGAAACTGAGCTTAAATGAATGCTGGAAATGACTTTGTTTCAAGTTCAAATATTCATTAATTTCATGAAAAGTACATTGAATTTTGAATCCCATGCCACATCTCACTGTCTTTATATTTGAAACCACATTCCTGTGAGGCTTCTAAACCATGATTTTCATATTATTTATATTCATCTCACTTATTGAGAGAACCAAACCATTCTTGATTTAACCAGTATTTGATCTATTCCTATCAAAACTTGAGGGTTTGAGGTACTTATGTTTAAATGTTTGAGGCATTTCTTTGGTATTAAATACCCTATTTCAAAGAATACTTTTATATAATGGAATACCATGAACATTTAATCCTTGTAGCCCGTATAATCCTTGCACAACCTTTTAGGTTAGCCACATTACAAGCCTATTTTCCCTATCCGACCAACTCTTGAAGTGAAATTGCATAATCAAGTTGAGCTTATGTGTGGGGGAAGCTATCTTGTGTTGTGCTACCACATTCTGTGATAATTTGGGTGGACAATTAAATTTTGAAGAGATGTGTTTGCTACTGAAGAAATTCAATATATTGAAAGCTATGCCTTTTCTTGAGCTTTCATGGCAAGTGAAGTTATGCCCTTTCTGGAGCTTCTAGTTGAGGTAGAAAGATGTGCCTATCTGGAGCATTCAAGAAAATCATGTTTGAGAAGATTGACATTTTTGATGCTGAAATGATGAATGGTGTAAAACTATCAAGACTTTTCATGATGATGGAGCTGAATTTATACTATGGGGATTGAGGAGAAGACCATATTTAAGTGAAAATTAGATTAATGCAATTTTTCTTCAAAAAGAGTCAAGCCATCCTCATTCAACCTCAGAATTTTTCACATCAAAATCCTACCAATTGAAAGCCACAGAAAAACCCTAAAAACTACTCACAATAAACATATGTCCTTGAATCAAATCGGGTAGTGATTTAGGAATTTATCAAGCCTATGGTGACCCTTGTATGAGTTTGGATGAGAAAGACATTGCAAAAAAATTGATATTTGAGTGATGAGGGAAAATTCAATCGAGGTAAGTGTTTTGTGCATGGGAGGAAAAATTAAGTGTAAATATATTGAATGATATAAATTGAGAACTTGAAATAAGGTTTTTTATGAGGCATGATATCTTTTTATTCTTGGTGTGGAACTGATGGATCTCAATGATATGTGTTTTAAAATTTGTTTTGATTTGATATTGATGTTTACTTGATATGAGGTTTTGCCCAGGAGTGAAAAAGTGTAAGTGTGGGGGAGTTGATAAAACACTATTTTGTAGAATATTTTATTAATAATAAATGATATAATTTCCTCACATTGTGATAAATATGTTTATTTATAAAATATTTGGGATTTGATAATTCATTTGAAAATTTAGTGAAAATTCCTGTTTTACCCTTTATAGTACACTGTAGTATTTCGAAGATAAATATTTTAATATTTGTTATATGAGTTTTTTATTTTGTAAAATTGTTTCTAACATAAATTTATACAACTTTTATTCAGGACACTAGAGCTAAAGTGTGAATTTGGTTGTTGAAAATGGGCCATGAATTCAAAGTTGGGCTGGACTCGCCAGAATGGACATAGGTTCTGTATTTGGGCCATAACTTCTTAATACTTGCTTTTATTAGGCCCGCATTTTGGGAGGAGCTCTAGGATTCATTTTCCCACAATGCATCTTTCTGGAAGGAGAGATGGTTCACGCGTTTGGGAGGTCAAATGGGCGGTGCAAGTTGTATTAAAATATTTGGCCGAGATTTCCCATTTACACTTGAAACCTCTTTAAACCTAGCCTCCCTTCCACTCTATAAATTAGTTTTTTTAACATTTGGTGGGGTTGAGAAATCACTTATAGGATTGGGAGCAGAGGTGAAGTGGTTCCTTGCCATTTAAATTCACCATTGGAGGAGGGAAGCTTTCAAGGTAGGATCTCCTCCAAATTGCTCTTCTCTTCCACCTCTTTGTTGTAATGTTTTTGCTCTTTAAATAAACATCTTAGTTACTCTTTAATTTATTTTGTTTTCCTATGTATTTTTAATTTTTATTTTTCATTAATCTTCCCCTTTGGGCTGGAACTCAAGAGTAGAAGCGTGATTGGGTTATACCCATTCTAAACCGTTGCAAATGCAATTCGCTTCTACGATGACTACACCACCCATGGAAGAGTAGTTATTTTTAGTAATCGATCTACCTCTCACCTTATTAATTCATTTATTTTGAATCAATGATATAATTTAATTCAATAAACATGATATATTAATTTAGTTCTTAAATTATAAGAAACTAAGTGAGGAATTGAACTATTAACACAAAACGCGCGAGGTCGGGATTTGTGTGAATTGTGAGAGCGCGATCTTAATCGGTAATACAAGACCACAAGGGATCAATTTATAGAGTTCAAATACAATCCATAAACTCAATTAATCATCATTCACAGAGTGCTGATGTGTCTTAATTTACCACTGACCATACGATAGACTTAGAACATCAATCAAAGCAGGGTGCTACGATAGCATGTTCCGAAGCTAGCCTAGGGTTTAATTAATATCATATTTGTGGTAAGGTTAATTCTCGTAGGGTTTAGGGGTTAACAAATTAATGGATCATAATTAAGTGAATATTAATTTAAATGATAATTGTTAATAAATTATTGAATAGGTAGACTTAGATCGATTACTCCTTTTAAATATTGTCTAAAAAACATCTTTTTGTTGTTTCATTTTAATCGAACTTCATTTCAAAACTAAAAAAAATAAAATAAAATCTTCTTCCTGAAAAAATATTCTAGATTCATAAACTATAACCAACCCCCATCCTTTAAATTAGTGTTTTTATTCTCTTTTATTTTATTTTTATAATACCTTTAAAATTTTGTTTTAAATATACTTCCTCCTTTGAGAAACGTCCTTGGTTAGCCACTCCGATGCACCTAAGTACCCCAAAATCACATTATTCATTTGAGGGCGCCCACGACAGTGCTCTTTAAGGGATATAACATTAGGATATTATCATGTAATGGTGAAGAAGTAAGATATCTCTAATATTTATTTTCATACAAGGTACAAGCTCTACGAGTTCACAGATATGCCATTTTGGCTCAACATTTTGTAGAAATCTTCATGGATATAATGAACAATGTCTTTATGGATTACCTATATAAATTTATTTTTAGTATATATAGATGGTATTTATATCTAATCCAATATAAAGGAGCATGAGAATCATTCAGATATCATATTAAAGACTTCATAAAAGGAAATGTTATTTGAAAGGTACATTAACTGTGAGTTCTTGATGAATCATGTAACAATATGGGTGAATGTTATCACTAG
Source organism: Viscum album (assembly GCA_963277665.1). NCBI lineage: Eukaryota > Viridiplantae > Streptophyta > Magnoliopsida > Santalales > Viscaceae > Viscum > Viscum album. The sequence goes on from OY728123.1 coordinate 823,842,023, forward strand.
TAAATGGATATATATGGACCCTTAAATAACCATGGAAATTTATGGATGACAAATACCAATATCTATGATGGAAATCCATTGTTTCTTTAGATTACTTGAGTAATATTATAAATTTATGAGAAAATAATCATGACTTTCACGCCCACTAACCATTCCTACTTGGAAGGGAGTTTTGTTTTTATGGATTGATTATTGTGAATAGATCTTTAAAGAGTTTCTTAATTGGATTATTATGACACCTATGCTTATATTAACCACCGGTGGGGAAGGATTTTTGATTAAAAAAGATGAATCAAAAAAGTTATTGAGTTTTGTACTCACCGAAGATAAAAAAGTGACATCCTATGACAATATCTAATTAAATATGTATGAGATAAAATATCCAACACATTATCTAGAGTTGGAAGTAGTGATCTTCACATTGAAGGTTTGATTAAATTATCTCTATGGAGAAAATTATGACGTATATACAAATCATAAATTCCTCAAGTATATATTCACATAGAAGGATCTAAATATGAAATAAAAAAGGTTTTAGGAGTTGATAAAGGATTGAAATTTTTCAATCTATTGCATACTAGGATGGAAAACAAAGTGGAAGATACTATGAGTGGAAAGGCTACCAAAATCCTATCGACGATGAGGATTTAAATGCATCCAACATTATAAAACATAGAAAGGATTAATATGAGAATAATAAATGCATATATATCCTACCTTCCTCAAATAACTACTCAAACAGATATTATTGAATGGATCAAGGAGGTCCAAAAAGATGATGAGCTTACACAGAAGAAGGAAGTGAATATTCTGGAGTTTAACATTGGTGAAGATGGAGTTATAAGGATTGGAACACAAATATATATCCCATAGAAACTAGAACAGAAAATGAAAATTCTGGACAATGATCATATATGAAACATTTCCATTCACCCAAGAATAACTATGATTTATAGAGATTTAAAAAAAATGGTGGGATAACATGAACAAGGATATTACGGAGTTTGTATCTCAATGTTTGGTATTCCAACAAGTTAAGGATGCATAAAAAATTCCATGGTTATAATGAAACTATTTTCTATACTATTATATAAATGGGAAACCCGTTGATTTAATTATAAGACTCCCCAATAACCCTAAACATAAAAAACCATTAGGTTAGTTTTCAAATGATTAACCAAGTTAGTTCATTTTATAGGTATCAGAATATCATTATCTCCTAACCAACATTCCCTGATATATATATATGGGAAGTGAAAATAATACATGGATTTAAAATCTCTATTATAACAAATTGATATCTGAGGTTTACGTTTAGTTTTTGGAGAATCATTAAGTAATAGTTGAATACATAACTAAGCTTCAACACTGTATATCACCCTCAGGCGGATGGTCTATCCGAAATGACCATTCAAAATCTGGAGAATATATTGAGAACATCTTAAATGGGTTTCCAAGTATGTTGGGACTAGAAACATCCCCTAGTAAAGTTCTTATCTGAAAACCATTTTCATTCTATCACTCAAAAGGAACCTTATGAGGCTATGTATGAGAAAAGGGGTCAAAATTCAACATGATGGGATGAACATGAAGATCAGAAGTTGATGAGACCAAATATTATCCAAGAGATTGCAGAAAAGCTTCCAACCATTCACAATGGTACAAAGACCACAAGAAAATATATTGAAAATCTATGTATAAAATCATCTACATGACCAAGAGATTGATTTTGGAGATAATGTGTTCCTTTTTATATCATTGTGGAAGAAATTCATGAGGTTTGAGATGAAGGGAAATATTTGTCCTAGATAATTCATCCCCTTTTATTTCCCTGATTGCATCATAGCAGTAACCTATAGACTAGAACTCCTACCTAACCAATCTCAATTAAATGACGTGTTCCTGGTATCACTTATGAGAATGTACATACCAAAACCCTAAAATTTATTTAATTCATAGGTGGTACCATTATAGAATGATATTCCATATGAGGAGTATCCAATGAAGTTCTTATATCATATAAAAAACATCTACAAAACAAGGAAACTAACCTTGTAAAATTACTTTCATGGAACCATAAGTTCAAGGAAGAAACATGGGATCCAAAAGAGGTGATGGAGAAGAATTACCCTAACCTATTTTAGTGTATGATATGAAAAGTTAATGGGAAATTTTTTTTATTGGTGTAATATTGTAACGACATGATCGATTATAATTGAAATTCACTTTTTTTAATTAATGAATTCCTTATAAATCAATATAGATATAGAAAGACCATTCCACACTTCAAATATTTTGCATAGATATAAGTTATATCCTATTGGATTTAAAATATCATTAATCATTATAACCATTAATTATATATTCATTGTATAATGATCTTATGATTAGTATATATAAAAGGTTATGATAAATTCCAATTAACACAAAAGGAAGGAGTGATGTCCTTGAATAGTAGGAGCATACCCTATGATGGAAATTTATTAGAGTTCCATAGAGATATAGTATCATAGATCTTTTCCCATAACTAATCCCCATATGAGAGTCAACAACTAATGTTTGAGTGAATCCATTTATGGGATAATTTCAATCTCATCTAGAGCACAACCCAAGACATGTTCAGTGAATCACACCATGAAAATATATCCATCACATTCCTTAGTGATTCAAGCATTAACTCATGTAATAAATGGCTATGCATAGAGAACGTAACTCTGTGAATTATTATATTTTATTTTTAATAAAATAATGACTATATTTATCCATTTTTAATATTACCCTTTAAATGAATAGATATTGAGTTTGATTAAAATTATATTTTTATATGCTGAAACAAAATATTATTTTCTGTAAAATATGTAGTTTTAATAAAGGAAATATTTTTGATGAACTGAATATTTTTTTGATATAAATTATAATTATATAATTTTTTAAAAATAAAATTTATAATATAATTTTATGAAGTAAAATGTAATTTTTATAGGATTCAGAAAAGAAATTGTTGTAAACAATACAGTAATTTTTAAAAAATGGGGATATTGATTTAAAAGTTTAAATTATCATATTTATAGAAATATCTTTAAACAATAAATATTATTTATGAAATCAACAAATTTCAATTACCCAAAAATGAATTTTTCATAATACTATAGATAGTTTAATTTGTGGGTAAAAATTAAATTTGGTATAAATTTACTATATGTATTAGAACATACTAATAACCCAAAGTAACATAATATATTCCATAATTGGTATCCATGATAAAAATTATATTTACCATTAAAATTAATGTGCCTTTATTTTATTTGATTAATTTTATAAATCCATAATGAATCTTACAAATCATATATTATATTTTAAGGGTTTAAAAACAATTCATTATAAATATGACTCACTTCCACTTCATGAATGGAATTATTATATTGTGTTTTATTAATATAATTATAAAATAATGGAAGCCACTCCACTTGGGAAGACATAATGGAAAAATATCATAGGAATGCTTGTGGTTTTTATTACTATATCTTATAGAGTGAAAAACCAATGTTTAGAAATTAATAAAGAATAATCTTATTTGTTTGTATGTAAACCCACCAAAAATTTCCTTAATATTCAATAAATCCCCTAGATCATGATATTACTCTACCTTTACCTCTCTAGATCTCTCCCATGATGCCCCAATCTCTGAATAAGCTCATCCCAATATTCTAGAAGCGTCTTCTCAAGGTAAGGGATCTAATCATTCTTCTCTGAATTCAAGTACCTTCATTATGTCATGCATTTTGATTTCTAATTGTTCATGTTGGGATATTATTTTTCACACCAATATTATTATACTTATTATTCCCAATAGAAGAGACCCATTTCACTCTCATTCATCCCTTATGTAATCCATTATCTATTCCCTTCATGCTTTCAAAATTGTTTAATGATTTTCTAATGAAAAAGTTTGTATAGTGAATACCTTTCTCCATTTACACTAAATGGTATTCACCTAGCTATACATATCATTCATTTATCAGATATTTACATCTATGTAACTGAAAATCCTTAATAATGGGGTTAAAATTTATGAAATACATACTTAATTTGAATGTTCCATGTGACAAACTTATGCATTACATGATAAGGAAGTTACGAGTGGGCCCAAATTTATAGAGCCCTCCAATGCAATAAGTAATATTTTTATCTCATGATATTCAAAGTATGGGGAACATGAGGTCATATTAATAATTTGGTTATTATATTTTCTTGAATTTTAGCCTTGAATTTTGTTCATGATGTCATGTTCTATGTTGTTCCAATGTTCCCATGTTTCCTTTTTTGAAATCATGTTATATCATGTGTCACTGTTCAAGACTTTTATTTTCTTCCCTATTATGTAACCTAATATTATTTTTGAACCACATATACATATTTACCTTATGTTAGTCTTTATTTATTCCCTTACTGGTCTTTATAGCTCATCTCTTTCTTATGTACATCCAAATATTATCCCTTACTTTCATAAAAGATGCTATTAAATTGGGGGCATCTTTCAGAGTTTTAAAATATTTTTTTTATTTCATATGTTTCAAATTAATGTTTTATATTCTTAATTTCCCAAAGAAACATAGGATCAAAATCTTCTAGAATTCTATTAATTGTACCCTTATTTGAGAAATAAATAATTATTGTGTAAAAAAATCTGGGTTGTCGTAAGTGTATGGATGAGGAAGATGTTTAGAGGGACCGTGATTCTCCTAATGCACCAACTAACATTTTACGATGAATAAACACAATATATTAAAAGAAATTCCCCAAGGAAAACAAGGGATAGAAATATGAACCTATGTGTATGGGTTTTCATGGGTGAGACAAGATCTATCATTTTCATTGAGAAATAAGACTACCCCCATCAAAATTGAAATAAATCATGGCATGCCCATAGAAGCTAAATTAGTGTTTCATTTTTATATCTCCCAATATGGTTGGTGGATGATCAGGAACTAGGATGGGAATGGAATAAATTACATCCAATATGGGTCCAGTTTGGTAGCATAAGAATAATAAGATGAGGGTTATTGATTCAGTGTAGTTGGTCTACGCCAACATAACCCAACTGATTATTGGGTGAGGCCTGAGTTTATTTTTGAGGCCTAGATAAATTTCATCATAAAAATCAAGAGACCTGGGAAATCCATGCATAAAATATCAATGTGTAAAATAGTATCTCAAGCACAATTTACATTCATTTTTTCTAGCTGAATAAGTGAAATAATATTTGAGAATTACTTCTTCTATTGATCATGACTATTGATCATTGTTTTTAGAGATCATCTAGGATGTAAATTGTTTTCTGTTCATGTAACAAAATTTTTATTGGTTTCACATTCGATTTAGGTGGATTGGTTAATGTAATTTTATTGGAGGAAGGTATATAGTGACAGTGCCATGAGGAAGCATGATAGAAAATAATAGATATGTGACTATGAGATGATGTGGGATTATTATCACACATACAGTTTATTAAGGATATAGAAGATTAATCTGGAAAAAATGTGGAGCAAAAAGTGAGGTGTTGAATGATAAAAGAGTGCACAAGATATTAACTGCATAAATAATAGGAGAGGTCAATCTAAGAGGCCACTTGAGAAAAAATCAGTAGACTATTTGTGGATATTAAAAAGTTGTTTGAATATAAATCACATAGTTCTCCTGATATCGTATTATTTCCTTATTTTTATTTATTTTAATATTTTGCTTTGGATTTATTGGTATATTTTGATAATACATGTTTGATCATTAGATAACAGGATATAGGGGAGTGAGATTGCATGGGTTAGTTTTTTAACTTCATTGAAGTATAATGTGCTTCCAGAAACTACACACATTCTCAAACTCCATGCATGGGGGTTCGGCTCCGTTTCCCTGAATCCAGGATTGGTTACCATTCAAGAATGGAACTTCTCTTTGAATCCCTTCTCCATTAAGAACTCCAGAGTTTATGTATGGATTCAAATTTTGTTTCAGAATTGGATTTATTTGTCACCTCTCATTCTCTTCGATATTGCTTTGGGTGTGGGAAATCCTATCAAAATGGATATAACTACAGAGATGGCTAATTCTGGATATTATGCTAGGGTTTTAGTTGAAATTGATCTAAATTATGATCTGGCTGATCATGTTGTGATTTCCACTTCAAAGGATGAAATCAAATTGTAAATTAAATATGAGAAGTTACCACCATTTTTCTCGGACTGTTAGTCCATTGGACAAAAAAGGAACACTATTTTAGGAATGATACTTGTAATTTCTATTTTTTCAAGGGTCACAACCAGCATGTATGCAAGAAGCTACAAAAAAGGAAATTCAAGGCGGGATCCTCCAGCGCTCTGCAAGAAAGCAAGGATGATTTTGCTGGCCATTTGGATGTAATTGAAGAGCAAGGGGTTATGCATGAGATTAATACTCTTGGTGCTAATCCAGTGCAGGAGCAGGCTGATCTACAGCCTCGAAGTGTAAAAAATCAACTGGAAGAGTCTCATTACCAGGCTAAGGTGATACAGATATCTGGTGACAGACCTATTGAACAGACAGGGCTTGAGATTGTCCCTTATAGGTCTGATGGACATGAAGAGCATAAGCAGATGGAGTTGGTTCCTCATTCTACTGACTTGGTTGGTTGTGGCTCTGATATTGCAAGCTCTAAGTTTATTGATGATCTCAACATGCAGTGGAGATTAAACAAAATTGGGGGCAGCTGGAATGACACAAATAATGAAAAATCCCTGAAGAAAAAATCATACCGAGATACTGCTGATAAAGGCAAGGTGATTGTTTAAGGTTTCACTTCGACACCTTTGAAAAAGGCAAGACCAAGGAAGGACTACTCGCACTTGAAACCCACTATGAGTACTAGATCCATCTCAAGTAGAAGAAAGGTTGAAGGTAATATTTTCAGTCCATTAGAGGATGAGTCTGATTGTGATTATGATGAATATGATCCTATTGGTTTTGATTACTGAACTGGTTTCTTCTGAATGAGGGATTTAGGTCTTGTATGACCCCATTCCCCTCCATCTTGTCTTACTCCCTACTTTTTTTTAATATAGAGTCATTGCCTCACCTTTCTTAAAAAAATTATATTTCATCTATGTGTAGAATATGAGGATCAACTGAGAAGTTGATTCTAATGTAGAATCAGTGTCATTATTGTGTGTATTAGTGTGTGTTTTAGTTGAGATACTATTGTATCCATTCACCCATAGGGTGGACATTTTGGAGAATTAGCAATCCTCTTTATACTAGACCTATAAATATTTATGCATGAATGAAGATAGAAAATAAAAAATAAAAAATAAGAACCATCTAATCAAATTAACCCAACTTAATTTATAGATTATTTCTTATTTTTTGTTCTATTGAACATTCTTATGTATTTTATTGGTCATACATGATTGTTGGTTGTCATCTATCACAACCACAATTTTATTCCATTACTTTACTACTATTTTATCCTTGTTACTATTTTCATGGGATTTATCGAGAGTTTTTTCTTTCTTATTGAGTCACAAGCACGTTTTTAAGCCCATACCTATAGGTCAACCCCTATTCACCGCATTTCATGTTTTAAATTGGGTTTATAAATTAATAATTTCCCTTCTATCCTAGTTAATGACATTGGGTAATTTCTATCAAAAAACATTTTTGTTTATCCATACATAATTAATGTATTATTATTCATTGTGTTAAAATTATATCCCGGATGTTGTAAAATAATTTTATCTATCATTCATTGAGAATTATCAATATTTATTTCAATTATCATAGATTAAAAATAAAAATTACTTAATTCATGTTCAAAATTTATTTATAAATTTTTTTAATTTTCATAGTGAATTAGAACATTTCAATTTTTTTAATAAATCATTTATTTGACATCAAAATATTAACTTATAATGAAATTTTTTATTTATTAATATATAAGAAAAAATTATGTTTGTTTACTACAAACCATTATTTCCAAATATGTTACATGTTTACATGTATTATAACCAATATCTTTATAACCTATTGTGATTACTAAATAGTTTTTATATTACTCACTTTTCATTCTATAAATTCTTTCTATTCTAAAATAACATATAAAAAATCACATTCCATTAATTATATATTAGGGTTTTGTATATGACTTTCTTGAGGAATAATATTTTTCTCATTTTTGAGTTAATTTCACCAGTTGTGATTCTCAAGTATGAATAAAATCCATGGAATTGTTTTTGAAGATGTATTTTTTATTTCCTCGTGTTATGTTTTTTATCTTTTATGGGATGTAATCATCCATGGTTTGTGATAATCCACGTTATATATCATTTGCTTTAATATAAATTCAGTGTAATGTTCTATTGTGAGTGATATTTTTTATTTTCATCCATTAAAAAAATTATTTAAAATAGGTAACTTTGGGAAACAAATTCATAAATATATCTTGGATGCTGTAGATTTGGTAATTGATGTGTCCTTAACCATTATGTCTGATTTTTTGTAAAAAAACCTTGATGGTATGTTTGTGATATATTCCATTGTTAATTTCATTCATGTTAGTCCTTGGAAGTAAATTTAATTCATTCCATCTAATTATTTACTTCCTTTTACATCCAAGGAATTTGTTATGATTATATATCCATTGATATTAAATATTTTTTTATGTATTCCCATTGTATTGTTTATTCCATTACCATGTTATGTTTTATTCAACTATAGGTTATCCCTTACAAAGAAATTAAGATCACAATTTCCATAAGTTTCCCATTTCCCCAGTCAATGAAGAGGAGTACCATACATTATTAACAATATGGATATCATTAATGAATAATGTTTTGTACTAACATCATGTGTTATAGTATGTTTTAATGAAATGATTATTTAGTTCCCTAAGGAGTGTTGAACCAATATCATGGGAATGTAATCAAATATCTTCTAATTAGCAGGTAAAAAATAGCTATTCTAATGTATGTGACCGAGTCCTGTGGATTTATAGTATTCATTGAAACAATAAATATAAATATCTTCCCATTTTCACAAATTAATACTCAATACCTTTATAATCCTAGTCGATACTCAATCCTCAAACTTTAACAATTGAAATGTAAAGAATTTATTATAATGAACCAGGATTTTTAAATGTTACTTTCCTTTGAATAAATGTGTATTAAATATTATATAATATTATACATGTAGAAAATATAGAGAAACCAAAAAAATTATGTCATTAATAAATATCATTGCATTAGTCAGTTATGAAACCAACTAAATTTCCCAACATTACAACCAGGAAAAAATATAAAATATAATAGCTGAAATGGGAAAATGAATATGAACCCATTATACTAGATTCATCACCCCATGATCAACACTATAGAACTGAAACAAAATATTAGTAAAATAATTAACATATTAAGAAATGAAAATATAATCTTAGGATTAATTTTGTTGATTATTGTGTGAAATAATAAAGTGGAATTTATAAGGTAGAAAGAGAAATGTGATCATTAGTATTCAACCCTTATATGACTGTTGATCAAAGATAACCATTGACCAATATAATGTTCTGTCAATTTGACCAATGGAAACTATAACCACGGGTGATAATTTCAATATATTAATTAATGTTTATATGTACTAATTAAAATTGATAATTGATACAGAAACAAGAAACTATAGCCAAAACTAGTAGAGCCATACCATTTGAAGCCCATTTTTATGAACATGGGAGGGAGGTAGCAACACTATCGGTCACCCTTGATAAATCTGTAGCCGATATTCAATAAGTTAGTCTCAAGAAAAATTTCTTACAGGAGATGTTTTAGTTAGTGGATTTTATCTTTTGGTCAATGTTTGCCGATCCACCCTAGGAAACTGCCACTATCACACACCAATGCCTTTGGGTGAACATGGGGGTGATAAGTGGTTACATGTACAAGATTTCTTTTTATAATGTGTATTTATCAGTTTTTAAATAAAATATTTATTCCCATTTTTCTCATTTTGAGAGTAATTGTGTTTTATAAAATTCATGTCTAAGTAACACCAATTTGATAAATTCGTTATTAGATGCAAATAAAATATGATTTTATTTTTTTAGAAAGTACATACACTTTTATATTTATAATAATAATTTTTAATTAAACTATATTTTATAACACTGACATTAAATTGGAAATGATAAAATAATTTTATAATGTCCTTGGAAATTTTTATATGCATCCAAAATTTGATTGGACCTTAAAACTAGTATATTTCATTAAATAAATATTTTTTATTTAAATGATAAAATTATGATATTTTAATAATTAGTTTGATAAAATAATATTTTATTTGAAATCATTACATAAAAATTCTTTTAGGGTGAATTTGCGAGAATTTTCAAAAATACATTATTTTTCAGTGAATAGTAAAAATTTAGTTTTGAGGTTTGGGTATATTTTGTGAATTAATATTTATTCCATCAATATTTAATAAACATTAAACAGAATACACAACCTAAATTTTGTTATTTTATTAATAATAAGTAATTGAATATATTTTAATCAATTTCCAAACCTATAAGTGACTTTACAATGACTACAATGGAAAATACGATTTTTATAAACATCAATTTGTGGAAAATTTACTTCCCTACATCCAAATAAGTATTGTAAAATTATTTTTAGTTATAATGGATTAAAATATCATAATGTTTACTAAAATTTACAAAACCATGGGTAAAATCGTTGGTTAGACATTGGTCTTTCTTTTTCCACAAACATGATTTCTGAGAAATATATTTCAAAATTATTAAAAAAGTACACCAATTTTTTTTATAAATACCCACCCATTTCCCCATTCCCCTAAACTCCCAATATTTATCCATAATTTTACAGTTATTTTTCCTCCCATTAAGTCCCAACAAGGTTTCCATTAGCACCCTTGGTTCAAATCCTCACGATTTAAGAGATATTATTCAAAGTGATGGAAATCCCCAATTCTCTTGTCCATTCAGGTTCCCTTTTTGAGGTATGTCTTATAATTTCTATACTATGTTATTATTTTCCACTATAAATTATTAAACTACTATAATAATACTATTTTATAAATGGGTTACCTTCACTTTCAATCAAATATCCCTTTTCTAAAACAATGTTTTATACCCACCATGATGCCAGATTTACAAGTCAATTTTGTCTCTTCTAGTGGAGAAATAATCATTTTTTTGAGTACCAAAACCTCTTACTATTCCATGTGTATTAAAATATTATTTAAAATTAGTTATTGATTTAGGTATTTATATATATTAAACCCAAATTTCATTTTCATGGATTAAAAATGAATTAATGATATGTATTTACGTGCTTTTATATACCTAGATTTTGATAAGAAACCCGTTATTTATAATCCATGGGTCATTCATGAAATTATTTTTTATTATCTATGTGGATCACATTAATTAATACATATAAAGGGTGAACCTTTATAGTGGTCCATTTCATTGGGTGAATAATTTAATCTCAAGATATGATATGTTTTAGGATACCTTAGTGAGTAACCATGGTAATTTTCATTTATGACACCTTGGTGATTAACCTTGGAGATATGCTTAAGAATTTTTCATTAAAATGTTGTATCCATATTTACAAATTATTATTCATACTCATATTTTATTCCTCTTGTTTATTCCTTATTGTTATTCCATATGGTCTTATTGATATGTCGCATGATCACATGCAATATGTCTCTCTTGCTTAATCTATTATTGTGTTTTCATCTCAACCCTTTCATTTGATGTATGTTCCCAAGATAAAAGGTTTAGTAAAATTAACCTAGGTTGAACCCATAAAGATGTATTTCAAGAGTATTAGAAGAAATATTTATGTTTTCATATAGTATGTACCTAATATCTATGAAACTAAACTTTAAAACATCATGTGTTTTGTTCCATGTAATAGATATTTTATTGAATAAAAATGACGGATTCCATAGTTTTCATTAGAGAAGGGTTTAGTTATTTTTTAAAATTAGGACTTGTAAAAATTTATTATGAACCTTAGGGAAAATTCTAAATATTTGAAAACATTTGTGTGTTTTAGTAAGTCTTAAGTATGTTGTTTCCAAGAAAATACATCCCTATATGGATACTACAAGTGGATATGGTTTTAGACTAGATTTATTTAGGTGTAACATCCAAAAACACCTCATTGAGCAAGACTCGATCATAAAGTGGTTCTTAAGAATGGGACTTATTGCACACCATTTTTGACACTCCTAGGGGATATGTTCGGTATATCAAAATATTTTTATGAGGTATTATAATGTATATAGAGAAAATGAAATGGTTGTTATGGGATATTAATAAATAATATATTTAATCATGATAATTTTATACTTAAACTCCCATTATAATTATAATATTACAAAAATTAACATGTTTATCACTAAGGATTTATTCTATTAGAAAAATGGCAGCAAATATGAAGAACAACATAAATGATGAGTAAAATAGATGATGCACATACATCCTTCCATTGGAATCTATAATAGAAAAATTCATGAGGATAATGAATATATTTTCTTGATTTATGAATAATGACATGAATCATGTTGAGTGATAATATTCACCTCGAAGGGAAAAACATTCCCTTGATTCCTTCATACGTCAATGAACACCATCTTTTAGTGAATCTACTAACCCATTTTCCACTGAACAGTGGATTATCTATATAGAAAATGTATTATTATATGATATATTGTTCATATCTTGATAAAGTCACCCAGGAATTATACCATGTATAACAAGAAGCTTCTCCATGGGGGAAACTAATTAAAACATGAATACAATATAGCAGATTGATTCTATAGAGTTGTAAGAGTTTAAGGGAATATTTTTTCAAAAAATATTTTCCTCATTCTACGCAATCAAAAATGGAGAAATAATTATTGTAGCTAAAGTAGAATGAAAAATGTATTAGTTGGAATCTATGAAAAATACATTACAATATTTTATCAATACACCTCTAGCTTTGTTATGGATACCAAGGGAATGGTTTATAGATTTTTCAATGGCCTGAGAACCTATATATAGTGGAATTTGGAAAATCCTGACTATTAAAGCTAAGAGGAAATAGTGTAGAGTACTATGAAGGTTAAATTAGTGTTTGGAGAGATGTAGTGGTCACATAGGTGAAATAAAAATAAGGAATAAATAGTAACAAATTCATGGAATAACATTGATCACCAAATAAGAATAAAGAAAGAGAAACTTACCAAATTCCAAAAATGTGAGAAGAAACATTCAGGGAAATGCTTTCATGGGAGTGGAAAATTATTAAAATACATAATAGATGGTCATATAGGTCAGAACTATTATGATTAGGTGAAGACTCAACTTCTCAACCCTATCAATAAAGGGAAGAGGGTGCATAGAGAACTACAAGTTCAATTCTTTATGTTTGGAAAACACATTCACTTTTCCAATCAATTTCAAAATCAGAAGATATTGGAGGAAAACCGCAATCAACCTCGGGATAAGCTAAGGGAGAATGTTCTAGAATTTTATATCATGATGCATAAAGTAGAGGCTCTAAATGATTTTGTGGTAGGTACACAATTTTATCTCTCAAATCTTTAATCTACTTTATTTGATTTTGGTGATACACATTCCTTTATTTCATCCATGTTTTCATAAAATATAGAATAAATACCTTAGATTATAGAAGTTGAGTTATCAATGAAGACTCTTATAGTGAATATCTTGGCATCAAAAGTGTATATAAAATATATTATTAATTTTTTGGAGTACAATATCATCACAAATATGGTAGTCATTACCATGGTGGAATTACAAATAATACTAGGAAAGGATTGGCTCTTAAAATATAATTTTAATATCAAATTAATAATCAAGGAAAATTTAGTATTCTTGAATATAAAACCAATAGTGATTTTGAAAGGTGAGATATATTGTCCTAATCATTGCCTAGAAGCACCACCCATATCCTTCTTTATAGAGATAATTGGTGAAGTGGGAGCGGTAAATGAATGTATAAAGATAGAGAATTTCCCCATAATTCAAGAATACGATGAAATATTTATTGAAGAGTTGCCTGGACCTCCCCTAGAAGTATAGGTCTAGTTCTCTATTAAACTCATACCTGGATCCATTTTAATATCGAAGACCCATTATAGAATCAAAAATTTAGAGTTACAAGAATTAAAAAAACAACTTGAAGATCCTTTATAAAAGTGTTTTATCAAACTGACTGTGTCTACTTAGGGATAACTTGTTCTATTTTTATAGAATAAGGATAGTTCAATACATACATTCATTTATTATAGTTAACTTAATAGTATCATAATGAAGAATAGGTACCCTCTCTAAGGGATTGATGTTTTATTTGACCAGCTTCATGGGGATTAATTCTTCCACAAGATTTACCTTCGATATGGGTATCATAAATTGAGAGTGAGAAAAGAATACATTCCATATATTGTCATCCAAACAATATATGGTCACTGTGAGTTTATTGTTTTGAACTTTTCCTTGATTGATAGTCCTATTATATTTTTGGGATTTTATGAATAGATTATTTAAATAATACCTTGGTATATTCATTGTAGTTTTTATTGATGATATTCTGGTATATTCCCAAAGTCACAAGGAACATGATGACCATATATGGGTAATATTTAAAACTATGTGTAAGGATAACCTATTTGTTAAATTAAAAAAATGCAATTTTGGGTTACAACAAATTGCATTCATGGGGTACTTTGTATTAATGAAGGAATCACAGTTGACCCAGCTAAGAAAAAGGCTATAGAGGAGTGGCCTAATCCAATAATAGTTACTATGATTCATAGTTTCCTTGGAATATCAGGATATTATAAGATGTTTTTGTATAAAATTATGACTTTATAATCCACTAACCATGTTAGCTTGAAAATAATATAAGTTCATCTAGAAAAAGGATTGTAAATAAAGTTTCCAACAACAGAAGAATCGATTGTTTACTGAAATTTTGTTAAGTCCACCATATATCGGTGAAGGTTTTTTTATTTATAGTGATACATCTATGATTTATATTTGGTTCAACCTCAAGAAAATTTAAAATATTGTCTCCTATTCAGCTTGATAGTTAATGTCTCAGGATCATAATTATCCTACACATGATAAGGAGTTATCTGGGGTTATTTTTTCTTTGAAGATATAGAGAAACTATTTTTATGAGATTAAATGTGATATATACACATAATACTAAAATTTTAATTATATATTCACACAAAATGAATTGAACATGAGACAAAGGACATGGTTGGAACAACTTAAATACTACGACTCTTCAATTAATTATCACCCTCGATGTGAAAACAAAGTCACTGATGAAATACAATGGAAGTAACCTATTGTGGTGGGAATATTGTGGATTTTGGGAGATCTATTTATTAAGGACCTATTAAGTTTGTACATGGGAATAATAAAGGATGGGTGATCATAAATTCAATCCCAAATTATTTTTCAACCATTATTACTAGAGAAGATCAAGAGATCTCAAAGGGAAGATAATTCGATATTAAAGAAGACTGAGGATGTAAATAATGGGAATTATCCTGAGTTCAATATTGTCCAAGAAGGTGTAATAAACTTTCATACAAAGATATGTGTTATATCTATCCCATAGATAAAGAAGGATTTCATTTATAAATCTCATAGCTCTATATTATCAATACATCCTGGAAGAGATGAAATGTATATGGACCTTCATGATCATTATTTATGGGATAATTTAAAAAGGAATATTTCTGACTACACTACAATGTTTTTGGTGGGTAAAAAAGTGAAGATATGTTGGAAACATCCTAAAGAAGCATTGAAACCACTACCCATACCAACATAAAAGTGGAGAAAGTCACTATGGAATTCATTACTGGTCTAATAAGAACATCCAATGGAAATAATGTGATACAGGTTATAGTCAATTGAATGAGTAAGAATTCCCATGTCATCTCTATTAAGGAATATTTTTCTATTATTCAAATTTCTATGATATATGTAATGGAAGTGGTGAGGCTTCCGGGGTAACCACTTTCAATTGTTTCTGATCATGATCAATGAATCACATATAACATATAGAGAATTATTAAACATTCTATGAATAATATATTTAATTTCTATATGATATATCATCCATAAACAAATGACCAATCTAAATAGAATATTCAGAAATGTGAGGACATGCTGAGAACATGTCTAATAGAATTTAAGGGTGGATGGGATCAACACCTCTATTAGATTCGTTTTCATAAAACAAAAGCTTCAAATAAAGTATTCAAATAGAACCCTTTAATTATATATATATGGGAATAAATGTAGAAATCCTACTTTTTGGGATGGTGTTGGTGAATGGAAGCCAATTGGACCGAATCTTATATAAAATATGACAAAAAATGTTCATGTTATTCAACACAACGTAAAATTTGATCAGAATTAGTAGAGGTGATATGGTGAAAATCCTCATAGGGACTTAGTGTTTTATGTCGCAGATAAGTATTTCATTTAAATATCACTATGGAAGAGATTCAGGAAATTTGTAAAGAAAGGGATGTTGATCCCCAGGTACATCAGCCCCATTGAAATCATTGATCGTGTTGGAGTAGTGACTTATTGGCTTCAACTTCCACAAAATTTGGATCAAGTTCATGATTTATTACATGAATCTCTCTTGAGTTAGTACATTATAGATCTATCACATGTACTAAATATGGAGGTGGTAAAACTATAATATTACCTCCCTTATGAGGAACAAACAATAGAGATCTTGAACAATGGAGACAAAGTTATATAATACTAGACAACAGACCTTTTAAAAGTGTTATGGAGAAAATATGAATATGAAATAAGGTTACTTGAGGAGGAAATGCGACAGAAGTACCCTAACATTTTCTCAACATAGAGCATGAGTTGAAATTGTAGGGACGTAATTTCATAAGGTTGGAAGAATGTAATGACCTATTTTTTTAAATGGAAATTTTCTTTAGAATAAATGTTTGTAATATAATTTATAATATTATACACCTATAAAATATAAATAATCCTAATTTTTTTCTCATTAATAGTTATCATAAAATTAGTCGTCCATTAAACCAATTAAAATGTCAAACATTATAACTAGAAAAAAAATTATAATATAGAATAGAAAAATTATAATATATGGGTCACCCCGATCTACTAGAATCATATCCCCCCAGAGAAAATACTATTAAAATAAAATAAAATTATAGAAAACCAACAAACATCATAAGAAACGACAATATAACCTTAGGAGAGATTTTAGTGATTATTAGGTGTATTAATTAAGTGGGGTTTATAGGGTATAAAGGGAAATGTGATGGCTGGGGTTTGATCGTCATATGACTATTGGTCAAATATTACTATAGGTCGATATAAAAATTGTTCAGTTTGACTTTTGGAAACAATACCCTAAGACTAAAATTTTACCATTATAATTAGTGTTTTTAAGTAGTAATGAAAAATATTAATTGATTCATATAGGAGAAATAATGACCCAATCTAGTAGAGTCATGCCCTTTGAAGTATTTTTGTTAGAACTTGAAAGGGAGGTAGTGTTATTGGGGTTACCCATAAATCATGTCCAAGCCAAGCTTTAAAAATTGAATATTTAATTAAATCTCCTATAATAGAAGTTTAATTTAATGGAGATTACCAGTTGGTCAATTTTATCCATGACCCCATGAAATTACCATCATCACACACCTTACCCGTAGGGATCATACGTTTGTAATAAGGGGTTATGTGTCCATGACTTAGTTTCATAAATATTATTTTCCCCTTTTATAAATATAACAGATATTATATCAATCCCATTATAATAATAACTCTGTTTTATAAAATATATGTCCATGTAAAACCAATTTGATAAATGGATTATTAAACACAAATAAAACAAATATGTACTTTTCTGATAATAGATACACTTTTATAATTTACTTTGGTATTCTGAATAATATTTTATTTTATTAAATGGTATTTTAAATCACTACAATTAAAATATAAATGATAAAATACTTTAAAAATGTCCTAGTTAATTTTTATAAGTGTCTAATATTGGAATGCACTTAAAAGAAGATATTTATTCAATAATTAAGTATTTATAAATTTAAATGTTAAAATTATAATAGTCAGATGATTATTTTTAAAAATTAAATATTATATTTTAATTAATCATGTTGAAATTATGTGAGTGTGAATTGTTTTGAAGTTTATAAAATTGTTTATTTTTCAATGTATAGCAAAAATACAGTTTCAGGGATTTTGTATATTTTATGACTTCATATTTATATAATAATGATATAATAATTCTTTAAACATAATACATGATGTGAAATAGGTTATTTTATTAATATTATATATTTTAACACATTTTAGTAAATTTAAAAACCTAAATGTGACTTTCTATAGTTTAAACATGAAAATTGGATTAAAAAAAACTATATTGTGTAAAATTTATTTTTCCATGTCTAAATGAGTATTACAAAATTATTTTTGGTTCTTTGGAATTAAAATATCATAAATTTTGAATCATATTTCCAAATTAGTAAGAAAAAACCATGGGAAATCTAAGGTTTTTTTATATTTTACAGAAACTATATTTCTATGACCAATATTTGGAAACTATTAAATAATTCCCTCACCTTTTATATGAATAAGCTCCCATTTTATAATTTCCAATCCCTATTAATCTACCCTCCTTGATTTTATAGAGATTTTTCCTCCCATGGAGTCCACTAAAGGTTTCTTTAATTCCCTAAGGTTCAAATCGTCATGATTTATGAGCAACTCTTCATGGAAGGGAAAAATCCACTTATCTTTTCCATTCAAGTTCTCTTTTTGCGGTATATCTTCTTATTTAAAAACAATGTAATTTTTTCCACTTTATATTATTCCAATATTGTAATAATAGTTTTTTTATCAATGTGTAACCTTCTTTATCCCTAAATTTAACCTTTTATAAAACCATTTATTATATTAATCTTGCTTCCAAATTTACTTCTCAAATATCACTATGTTACTGGAGAAATTATCATTTATTTTATTTTTTTTGAATACCCAAACCTCTTTATTTTCCATTGTAATTCACATAGTTGTTAAAATTATTTATTTACTTAGGTATTTACAAATACTGAACCCTAATTTACTTTTCATGTTTTAATAATGAAATAATGATAACGTCTTTATGCACTTTGTATGACCAAATATTGATTAGAAATCCATTCTATATTTTCCATAGTTTATTAATGAAATTATTTATTATGATATATGTGGATAAAATTAATTAATAAATATAATATTTTCACCCTGTTAGCACTCTAATTAATTGCGTAAATAATTTAATCTCTAGGGATGACATGTTTTATGATACCTTAGTGAGTAACCATGGTAATTTTTATTTCTGAAACCTTGGTGATAAACCTCAGTGGTATGATTAATAATGTCTCATTTAAATTTTGTAGTCACATTTACATGTTATTATTAATACTCTATTGTTATGACTTATTTTTATGCCTCATGTTCTTATTGATATGTCTCATGATCAAATGCTTTATCTATATCTTTCTTATTCCCTTATTTGGATTAATACTGACCTCTTTCTTTTGATGTATGTCCACATGATATGAGAAGAAGTAAAGGTATCATAGGGTGAAACCATGAATATGTATTTCAAGTCGATTAAAATAATGAATTATGTTTTCATGTACTATGTACCTAATTTCAAAGAAATTAACCATTAAAAGATACCACATTGTATTTCTTGAAATGAAAGGATTATGTAACAAAAAGGAAGGATAATACATTTATCCATATGATTTTCTCTATATTTCATTATGAAAGTCCAATAATAATTTTAGTTGGGATAATGATACATCATTTTAATTTGTATATGCATTACTATATCTAAACTGTGAAACTCATTTATTAATTCATGAAATAAATATTGAGAGAAATGATATTTCATTTGAATGAAATTTACCTCTTCCCTCTATTTGACAATTTATATTATATATAAAAATGAATATTATAATCCCCCCACAAATATTAATTGGGTATCTCATATAGAGAATCTATTATATGTTTCCCTAATATTGGAATCACTATCATAGTAAAATACCCACTTTTCTTAAAATCATTTCAATGCCAACGTGTAATTATTTTAATTACTATATTATTTTATATTACTCACTCACATAATAATAATTATAATTATAAGAGGTCCATATTTAGGAGTTAGATAAAAAATTCACCATTACATTGGGTATATATGATATTGAATATACTATACTAATGAAAATCCATCCATCATTTAGTTATAAATTAATGCCCCTTTAAGAGAATACATTTTGTAATCTCTTATGCTCTGTTTAGAACATAAATAATCCATTAAGTAAATTTGGTGTTTATATATGAAGTGAAAATACCACCATTTTATAATCCAAAAAACGATCTTCATAATTTTACTCAATATTATGCAATTGTTTTCAACAACAATAAATCAATGTACTATTATTAATCAAGGAACATTCCAATTATGTATGTCATAAATCGTTACATACCTCATAAAAATACCATTTTTAGTTTGTTTTCACATATAGAATAATAATATTCTTCTAAAAACATTCATGATAATCTAAAAATTCCATAATCTAACAAGTTACATGAAATATCTTTATCAATTATGATAGTTAAGTTTGGACCCATAAATTAGGTACCATCCTACTTTAACAACTATCCAAGCACAAATAACAACATTGTTTATAAATTTTATTCCAAAATTCCCAATAAATAGACGATTTAATCATTTTGGGTCCATATCTACACTATAATCCAAGATTACATGACACACCAAATAAACATCACATTTCCAGATAAAAAATTAATAAATATAACTATGAAATGACAATTTCATGAGAATAACTAAAAATATTATGATTTACACAACATTATTCTCCACTACATGTGAATAAAATAAATTTCCTTTAATAAATACTATAATTTTTTGGTTATGATATCATTAGAACACCCAATTAAAAATACCCATAATCATAGATCATACAGTTGTAACTCCAAACCTAATCATAAAATAATAAAAGTGTTCACCCCAACATAAAAAATAGAGAAATTTCATCAACACATATTTAACACTAAACCTATGATATAAATATGCAATATCATTCTCTGATAACCATATAGTTCCTTTGAATTATTAAAAAACTAATTTATCAATGGAAAAGGATAAATTTTATGTACAATAACATAATTTAACTGTTGACAATCTATACATGACCAAAATCCCCTATAATTGTTTTTAGTAGGTAATACTATCTAGGCACATGGACATATTTATTCCAAAGATACATTTCTATATAAAATCGGGAACTTAAATCAGAAACTCCTAATGATCAATCATTGTTATAAGATAACCTTTCATAGTAATAGGAAAAGAATATGAATATAATTATATCAATAAATCAATTTCTAGAAGTATATGTGAAAATAAAAATTATATTAATAAAATATAAATAAATTCCTTCATATGTCTAAGAAATAACACAATACATGCATTTTTTGCAAAAAACAATTAAACTCACTTGTTGTTTTGTAATATAATTTGACTCAATCTATCTATATTTTAGATAAAAAACTATTTCCCTATTAAATACTATATAATAATATTATATGTTAGAGATTTACACAATTTACAAATAAAAATCAACCTAATAATTCATATAATAGAATTTTTTTTTGGCCAGGATAATATTAATTTTTATATAAATAAAAATACCTTGGTCAATGAAAATTGAATTAGTCCCATAATAGGCTTGAAACAAAAATATACCATAGAATTTCAAATCCAACCTACCAAAAGTTTATCTGACATGAAAGTATAATTTTATTAGACAAGTAGGGGGGATTATTGAAAATAAATAGATCAAGGGTGACTATATTGATCAAGTCCAAGAAAATCCACAAGAATAAATTTTTTAACATCTAGGGGAGGACTTGAAGTGGAGAATAATATGGGAGAGAAATTTCCATCAACATTTGATATAAAATAATCTCCATTCATGTTACCCTCATTTTAAATATGTTATATCACTGCATCATAGGTCACCAACTCGTTGCGCTAGTGGATTTGATATGTGACTTGAAAATCAATCATTAGGAGAATACACATGATCTTGAAGACCTTATCAATGTTATTGTAACATCCTGATTTCCTTTTTCATGTATTTAATACTTTTGTTTTTACCAAACTTTTTTGATCATTTATCATTCTTTTTTCATGTGTTTTGAAAATTCATATAGACTTTAGGGTCTATGTATGGTTGGTGCATGATTAGAGTAAACATTACAGGAAAGTCTAAGAAACCATGTCAGTTGTGTTTGAGTACCATAAGATCGATTATGTTTTGGGACATGGTTAGTACTAACCATGAGGCTAACCTCTTAAACCATGTTACTTGATATAATTGAGGTCATGTACAATTGGTGAATGATATGAATAATCAGGTAGCCAAACCATACAACTCTTCCACCATCAAAGAAGCCGACAAACACTTTGAAAAATCTTAAAGCCAAACCATGTGACAATTATTAATTAATCGTCATTTTAATTTTAAAACTCAATACTACATTATTCTACCATTATAATCATCTCTCAACCAAGGTGAGTCCTCTTGTATAATTTGAAAAATTATTTTATTTCAGACGATCGTTCTCAAGGGATCAAAGTGTGTTTTATCTAGATTTTAAAATTTATGAAATTTTTTCTTCTTTTATTTCTAGACCCATCCTTTTATTCTTGTCTGAAACCACATATGGTGGTTATTAATTCAAGATACATGGTTTATAAAATGATCTAATTGTGTTTCTTATAGATCTTACATAATTTTGGGATTTGTTATCTGGGTGTCCATTGGTTTTTATGTGATATTTAAGAATAATTGACGTACGTTTTCTCTCTCTCTATACCTATCCCGTTGTTTTAGAGATAAAGGAATACATATTATTATTCACATATATGGACTATTATTCTTTAATGATAAATTATTTCCCTTTTACTCTCTATTTGAGGATCCCATGTTGGATGTTTGTCGAGACCGTGTTAGAGTAGGTGGTTTCATAATTTTATTAATATCAATTTAAATAAATATTTATTGATTTATTTGAAATGGATTTAAAATTGATCTATAAATAATGATAATGTTAATTTGATAATTTTTTTAAATGTAATGGTGTGTGTTATGAAATCCTTTTGGGAATGGATTTTGAAACAAATTATTGATTCTTAAAAAATGATCATGGATTGAAAGGAATGATTTTAATTGTAATAAAACTGACCCCAGTATCTTGGAGATGATACCTTTATTAATTAAATTATCATATATAAAGGTATTGAATCCCAAATGACCAATCATTTATGTTGTTTTAGAATCCATATTACATACATTAACAATATATTACTACTTAAAATGTAAAATACAACATAAAAAATATTTTCTGAATGTCATTATTCTCCTAGTGTAACCCCGTATATTATTCATAAAAACACTTCACTGTATCCTAGAAAAAAAACATAATAAACCGGTGAGATTAAATGATCAGTAAGTGTATACATATTATGGAAGCTATCAAGGGCAAGAATAAGTAATTATGTAAATGTGATTAACTGAAACACTTTCCACTCAATCAATAACTTGAGAATAATAATACAGAAATTAAATATGATCAAATAATTCTATATAAATAACTAGATGATAATGAAACATATCCATGGATATTCATCTATAATAATAATTACATTAAAAATCAATAACTAATCTCATAATGATGGAATGCATAATGTCAGACATCATAAACATACCATCAAGGTTTCAGTAAAGAAACCATACCTAAATGGGTAAAAACCCAAATTATTTTGTCTCATGAGACTGCTGATGCATTAAAAGGATATAGAGTTTCCTGTCCATAACATACTAAGTCCAATGCATTCCTCATATGAAAGGGTGATAAAACAGAATCAACATAAACCTCTGTATTAAAACTATCATATAAAATGTGAATACTAAAACCATAAACCATTAATGGTATAAAAATAGTATATCCAAAGTAAAACTAAACCATAAATAATTCAAAAAAAAATGGTAAATGATATAATATGATCCAAAAATGGAGGTTTTCATAGATTAGAATACTTTAATTAAAGCATCAAAAAATCTCTTGTGAAAAATAAATTTTTTAATACAAAATAATTTATTTAAAATTCATTCAATTATAAAGGAAAAACATTACTTTGAAAATAACCTTTCAATATTTTAAGGGTATATTCAAAACATTATATTTTCACGATGGTAGAAAAATATACTCATGTTTCCGAAGTTAAAAATATACATTCCTTCTGTCAAAAAATTCATAAGTTACATCATTTGGAAAATAATAAAAATATTTCATAAAACCATTTGATAAAAATTTTATCGTGGATAAAAGACTAAAAATATCAGTAGGACAATATTAGAAATATTTTGGAAAATAGTTTTATAAAATATGGACATGGATGATAAACATTTCACAACTGATTCTTACATATAAACAATTCCAGATAATAATGAGATTGTGAAGTTAACCCATAGCTTAGGTCAGATTCCCTCCCTATTTGTTAGAAACTCATGTATAATGGTTTTAAAAATATAAATAAATTATAAAATAATTATAATAACATTTATTATATCATATATGAGTCATTTATGGCTTTATATTACCCCTGTATTAATAATTCCAATTTAAATCAATTTTTCGGGTAATAAACGCTTTGTTTATCGTACATGTTTTGAATTATTATTCTTCATCATGTTACTTATATCATGATATAATTAATTCCAAAATGTAAAAAAATTGTTTTTATATCATATATTTTTATTATATGTATATTTAGTATATAAATATATATAAAATCTAGATATATGAAATAGAATACACCCTTCATGGAGACGGTAAGTTGTACGTACGCATGAACATTGTTTCCATTTTCTTATCATAATAAATGAAATAAAGTAAATTACACACAAAAATATATATATTCCATTAGAATTATTGTTTCATATATTTAATACTGATTCATTATATAAATTTTTATAATAATTCTTGAATGGTTAATATGGAAGATGAATCTCATCACATCGTGGAGACAGTCAGCCATATGTACGCACAAGCAACGATATCATTCCATTAATCGTAAAAATGTAAGGAATTATATGGTAAAATAATTAGATAGAATCAATATAATTTAATATTTTTTATTTATTTCTATTATATCCACCACTATACCTAGCGAAATATTGTGTTGATGAAAAACAGATTACACCGGAGTGAGGAGACAGTAGGCCGTATGTAAGAATGTGTGGTGATTTTGTTTGCATAGGATGAATGAAAGGTGGAATATAATTTTTCCATTATCATAATAAAATCTCATAATATAGTTGTAACTTGATTTATTACATTATAATAGAAACAATAAATAAATAGTAAGAAGAAAAATAAATGAACTTGAAGTAGTCAGTAAAGACGATTTCCTTTTTCAAACCCTTTAAATCATACCATGAAAACTTGGATTTTTTACACTTTAGGGTTAATATAGTTACTATAAAATGAAAAAAACAAATGGATAATTTGTGGCATATTTAACCTTATTATAGTAATTTGGCTAAAGTTTATATTTTTATGAATGTTATATCATTTAATAAATTATTATTTATTTTAAAATATCATTTATGTCTATTTTGATACTCTTCAATATTTTTCTTTTTGAAATTACCCTAAAAACATGATAACTATAAACCAAGACATATAATATATCACTAAAATGTATAAATTATATGAATTTTTTTTATCCTTAATAATGTGAAATTATAATTATTTTAATATTTTTAATATCATTTATTTGATATTTCTATTAATTAAACAATTACTACATCATTTTTAAGAAACCCTTTAATTAAATTATTTATTCTATAAAAATTAAAAATAAATTATTATGATTAATATAAATTTATTATATTCCA
The DNA here is from genome assembly GCA_963277665.1 of Viscum album. Taxonomy (NCBI): domain Eukaryota; kingdom Viridiplantae; phylum Streptophyta; class Magnoliopsida; order Santalales; family Viscaceae; genus Viscum; species Viscum album. The sequence goes on from OY728123.1 coordinate 823,868,171, forward strand.
AATAAATATTTATATTAGAATTTATCTTCTCTATTACATTTCATTAGAAATGTAATACTTATTAGAAACATGAGTTTGACATTTTTAGGTTATCTTTAAATAAAATTTATTGAATTTAATATTCTCATACAAGTCATTTAAATGTGTTATAATTTAATCTCAATAATTATTTTTTTTGAAACACACTCATCCAATTAAATTTTTACAAGATTTAGGTTAATTTTAAAATATCATTTTTACCCATAAATACCTGATTTACCAGTAACTGTGGTAATTAAAATATTAAAATATTTTATTATTTATATACCCCATAACAAAAAAAACTATTTACATAATTTTGAACCATTAATTAAAAATTTGGAATACATTTTTAAAAATTGAAGACACATAAGTTTAAGATATTAATGAGAAATTAATTCAGTTGATGGGGTGTGAAAACATCTTACTAAAGATTAAACATGAAAAAGATTAAAACATTTCAATTAATAAATTAAATGTAAAAAAAACATAAATTAACTAAGTTGGATTAAATGATAAAAAATAATATATTTATAATTTAAAATAATTCAATAAAATAATTTAACACTCTAAATGTTTTTGATGAAAAATTTGTTTTCAATCTAAATTTAGTATTTTTCAATATTCATCAAAACATGTAAATTATTAGAAATATCCAAAAAAATTAAATAAAGTAGAATTTTATATTCTTATTTAGAAGAAGTGCTTTTTATATTCAAATATAATTTATAAAATTGTCAAAAATAGGATTGAAAATAGGTTGTTAATTAAAAGGCGGTAAAACTGCTTTGATAACAAAAATATAGGTTTTTTCTGTAATATTGGGTTTGTTCTTATCTTATGCCTCTCAAATATATTAGAGGAATAAAAAAATATTTTTTTAATTAAGATAAGAAATATATTTCATTAATATAATTCAATAACAGTAATTAATATAATTTATTAGGAAAAAATTACTTTGTGAGCATAAAAATAGTTCTTTAAAAGACATTTCCTATTTATTCAGTTGGTTCCTATATTCACTTATAATTAATTTTTTACCAACGAATTCAACTATATATTTTAATAAGTTAAATAATAATATTAATAACCACTAACTTAATTGATAAGTTATTTTTTATTATATTAAAGTATATTATTTTAATAATATATTGATGTATAGTAAAACATGGCCTTGTATGTAGTGCAAGATAACTCATTAATGTGTGTATAATAAGCATATAAGGGTGTTGCATAAAAAATAAGCTATTAGTGAAATTGAATTTATTTAATAAGATAAGTAATGTAAAATATTTGGGTGTTAGAATGATAATGTTTTTTGAGATATGAAGGAATGAAATGTTTTACTGTTTTGAAAGGAAATAATTTTTTTGGAAAAGCATGTGTTTAAATGAAAACAATATTGGATGGGTTTTTCAATGAAATGGGTTGTTTTGAAACTGGAACATTGGGAAAATTTAAATTATTTATTCAAATTAATTAAAATTTATTAAAATAAAGGGCATACCCATGTATTATTTCTTGAATTGAAGCACATGGGAGCCTGGGTAGTTAGGTCGGTAGTATAGAAAAATCATGATATGATTTTATTATCTCTAATATGAAATTTAATGATGATTAAAATGGTAATAAACTCTATATGTTAGTGAATTTAATTTTTGGGGTGTTATCCTATTCCCCATAGGACTAAGATATTAGGAAGTGCGCACACTTGTAGTCATATGTTATTATGGTGTGAGGATCCATGAACCTTGATCCGACTAACACCATATGATATTAACATGTTTCTATGATTAGAAATTATTATTACTTTAAAATATTTATGAAATATTTTATTCACTGTTTTTTTGATATAAATGTGTATTCATGTTTGTTTTGACCAAGATTCTTAAATATGACTATTTTGATAGAAATGATGTTTCCAACCTATTTTATTATTTTTATTAGTGTTTATTAGACTAATATTTTATTTTGAATTATGAAATGAATACCATTCTATGATTTGTTTAAATTGATCATATTTTTCTTATTTGATATGGAATACTTCAATAATTATTTTTGGAATCCTACTAGGTTATCGTCGATCACACCACACCTTTGGATTTGGGAATTTAATGACATTATTATGCCAGTTTTGGGAATTGTAAAATAAATGATTGAAGGTGGTGGATGTTCTTGATATATGTACATTGAGATCTGGTGTTGAATAATATATTATGTGGTCGACTTGTTTTATAGAGATAATTTATTGATATCTTTGATATATATGTGATATCTTAGGTTATCATACTATTTTTTTTGTCTTGTGTTTGTGTTCTTGTGGTACTTTTATCTTAATGATGGTTTTGGAATGCCTACTATTTCGGTTTTCTTTGAGATGTTTTGATTAGTTGAGTCATCCTTATAGTGAAACAGTCACATCATGATTATTTCTAGATAACGAATCACCAATATCTATATAATAGGGATTCAGAATTCCCCTTTGTATTTTTCATGATGGGTTCGGGTACCATTTAGGTGGGTTATCTTGGTCAGTTCACAAAACATTGGCATCAAAGGAAGGATCTTCCTCTTCTAGGATTTTAGTATATATATTGAGATGTATTGGTATAGAGTATTTATGATTTTCAAGATTTAAGATGTAGGATACAACTTATTTCTTGGCCATCCATCATCACTTTGAACCTTATGTTATAATTAGAAATTGGGAAAAAGTTTCATCAGGAGTTGTTTGATCTTATTATGTACTTTTACAAATTTTTCATATGATATTTGTGTTCCCAAGTAAAATATTGATTTATAGATTTGGTGTTATTTTCGTCTCTTGACTAATTATTCCAATATATCTACTTATGTTATGTGGTACCTTTCCCCCACGAATGTTTTTACACTGACTTCCAGTGAGTGTTGCTGTTGAACCATAGGGAGTAAACCCTTTGGTTGATCTAAAACATATAATGGTTATAATGTATTTAATCCAAGCTCTTTCCCAAGGGAATGGAACTAACCCCCATTTAGTCTATAGAGTTTATACCTTGAACAAATGATTGCAGAGATCGTGATGATAAATTTCTTTGATAAAAACAACCGTATTTATAAGGCATGAATGATCCGTAAAAGAAGGAGGTTTTTAGGACATTTTGAGGGTATATTTGATCCTTTTGTGAAGTTGGATTAAATTAATGAAAATTTTTTCTTTTTCAAACATCAATGGACAAGAAAGAGGTGGCGAGATGTGATAGTTCTGGAAAAGATGAATGTGGTCTTGTTGTGGAAAGTCCTCACAGATATTTTTTTGGAGTAATTCTACTCAAAGAAAATAGTTTTGGATAATTATATGGACTTTATCAACCTCTATCAATGTGATAGGATATTGACCCATTTCACTGATCATTTTTATACACATTCTCAGTTCTCATCAAAGGTAATTTCCGATGATAAGTTTAAAGAGTAAAGGTTTTATATGGTTATGTTATTTGATATATAATCTAATTTTTTTAGTTTTAAAATTACCACTTCTATTAATGTTCTAGTTAGAGATATTTTGTGGAAAATAAATTTGGTTAGTAATTTTGGGTTTCCAAGAGTTCGTAATACTCTAAGTGTTATCTTGAGTGGTCCCGTAAAGGTTAAGAGAAAGATGAAATAATTTTCTGGTGAAAACCGTTTTAGTGGATCTTGGAAGTATAATTTATCCAAATAATTTTTAGTGTTTTGTATAGGATGATTGACTTATTTCCCAGGAGGAATGTGTGGGAACAAACACCATTATTACATGGAGACACTGATGTTTTGTATCACTTTTAGATACTGAGGTCACTTGAAGATGTTTTTCAATGTTTTTACCACTCCACCTTGTGGAATTCGATCTTATTTATTGAATGTATTTGTAGTATAGTCAGTTATTTCATTAACAAAATGATTACCACCATAATCACTAGGAATAGTGGTCGTTCACATGATGGATGGGTCTCCATTGGGAATCGATATAGGTTTTGTAAAGGTGAGAGGTACCAATACTATTTCTTATTAATTATTGGAAAATTTATTTGATACTGTTGTATGTCATTCGTTCATATCTACCCATACTATGTACTTTTTGAATCTTCCAATAAAGATTATGGCTTATCTAATGGAAATTGTAACACCTCTATGGATGAAGAGAGATAATGGTCTATAATTCATATGTTGTGATTTTTCATTAACGAAAAATTTAGATTTTATAGGACTATTGGGTTATTTATATAAATAATCTAGATTTCATTCTCATTATGGATAGGTTCGTGGCTGACAAATCTCAGATTTGCTATTATCAACGGCTGGTTTCCTTTAATTCCCTCACTGGGGAGTCTCATGTTTTAAGGGATAATGGGGAAGAATGTCTAGATGACTCAGACCACATATTATAGAGATGGTTTGGATGATACCCATGTATATTTTTTAACTATAGTTTGATTCTTCATGTAGTGGACTTCCAATGGTATCAGATGAGTTTCTATATGTTCTTCGGTCAAAAATATTAGTATTACATTAGAAAGGGAGGTTGAGTTTTCTATTGATTTGGTTCCAGGAACTCATCCCATATCTATTACATCTTACTAGGTTCCATGAACTAAAATGAAGGAGATAAAATATTAATTTGATGACTTTATTTCCAAAGACTTTATTCAACCTAGTGTGTATCCTTAGGAAATAATGATTTATATCTCCATGAAAATAAATCGAACCCTCTTTTCTTGTATTGATTATAGTGTTAAAAATTATGTTACAATGAAGAATAGATATATATTTCCCCTTACTGAAAATTTATTTGGTCATTTAAAAGGGGAAAACTGGTTTTCTAAGATTGATCTTTGGTCAAGATATCACTTTAATTGGGTCATGGAGTCTATATCTCACATACAACTTTTAAGAGCAGGTATAGACATTTTGAGTATCTTGTTATACTGTTAGGTTTGACCAATTCCTCTACTATATTTATGGAATCAATTAATTTTATTTCCCACTAGTATATGATTTCTTTATTTATGGTATTTTTGGATGTAATCATGGTTTAATCTAAAACTATGTTGTTTCTGATGCCTCATTTGAGATATATTTAGGATATCTTAAGAAATCACCAGCTTAATTCCAAATTATTAAACTTTTATTTCTATATTCCAGAGGTGAGACTCTTTAAAAACATTGTCTCATAACATGGTATCTTATTAGATCCATAAAATTTAAAATCTATCGTGTATTGGTAAGAAAAATTTAATGAAATTTAGATTTAGGGATTACTAGGTATTATATTTTCTTACTATTGGTTGGTCAAATATTTATCAATGTTGTATTCTCTATTTACTACAGTCACTTGGAAGTGAGTAAAGTTAATATAGAATTCAATATGTCAGTATTAATTTGATTATATAAATAATATTTTTACTTCAACTCTAGTGTTGATTCTTTTAGAGGCTACACTGGGTTATCTGGTATTTTTTATGCATCAATATTGGTGTTGGGTTGTGTTCTCATACTGGATAATCACATGGTGGATTATGATTATCATCAGTTTCTGCCTGATAAGAATAACAATCCCACACATGATCTTGAACATGAATTTATGACGCATGGTATTAAGAGTTTTTTTTATATCCTTTTAAGAAAATGGTTTACCATTTACTCCCATCACAAAATTTTGGGTCATATCTTCTCATAATATTATTTGAATATCCATTAGATTAATGGATGGAGTACCTATAATCATTTGAAGTTGATATTTCATCCACCCCTTGATATAGAAATGTTTTTATTTATTATTTTAGATGGAAAATATCATTCCATGAAATGAATAAATCATCAAAAAATGGAATCTCATTGATCTCCTTAATTTCATGTAATTTAAATTTTTGAAGGATCATCCTTGGGTTGTTTTGGAGAGTGTTTAGTTGATATATTCTCTTCTCAAGATGACCCTACAAGAACAATAGATTGATTATGATTTCTCAGGTATTATTGATTCTTTTTATTTTGGGGAGACCATCAGCTAATAGCCATTGTCTTTAGAGGGTATCGTTGGATTTTATAAATTCTATGTTGCTCTATGGATATGAGGAAGGATATTTTAGGGAATTTCAATCATTAATATTAGATGGTAAGCCCATTAACAATGAAGATGATTTATGATATGTGGCATTGATTCATGTATCCATGTATGAAATTAAACATTGATGATTTTGTTTTCCGTTTTTATAAAAATTAGTAAATAACGGTAGAAAATCAAAAGCCTTCTGATTTACATTATCACCATCATGTGATGACATTGAAGTGGGATGATATAGTTATGGAATAAATTTTTGAGATTCCTCATACTTATTAACAAAATAATAAATTTGGGTAGTTATTGGCATAATTTACCAAATCATCTCATGTTATTACAATATATGATATCTCCATATATGAGGAAATTTTAAATTGGTATGTGTATGAGGTCATCTGATTTCATGGTTATCTATATTGCATTTTTTTAAATGGATCTCTGATTTCATTATAGGTTTTAGAGAGACTTGTTTGAGGTAATGAGATCCTAAGTAACGTTGATCATAGTGTACCATCCTCAAATTGATGGTCTAATAAAACTATCTATAAAGATTATTGGGAACATATGTCAGGATTGAATTTGTGACTTTTGAGGAGTATGATATTTTCAATTGGGATTTTTTGAGTTTTTATAAGACTAAAACTATCAATCATTTAATAATATGGCACCCATTAAGTCATTGTATGAATGGAATTGTAATTATCCACTATGTTGGTTGGAGATTGGTGAAACATTCTTGGTGAGACCTTGTTTAGTCTAGAAGACAATTATAAATTTTCTAATGATATGTTAAAGTATGGTAATGATGCATTTCCAATATATATTATGAGGATAAAAATATATTTTCTTTGGATTTCTTGGGTGGTGAACAATTGTTTTTGAGTCTTTACTTATTTGGGTCACTAAATGTTTGGTAAACACGTGATGCTTGAAATGAGATATGTGGAATATTTAAGGTAGTGGAGCGGATTGGGAGGTGGAATATCATTTTGTTTTTCGACCTCATATGAAATTGATTCATAATGCGTTTTGACATGTCACAACATAGAAAATATCTTTTAGACCCATATCATTTCTCATATTGATAGGAAAATGATGTGGAAATTGATATAATCATGATCCAATAACCAATTTAACTTATTGATTATTATATATTAGTTATTCATGGAATGTATATCCCTTTAGTTCAGGTGATATATAAGAATTTTTCTTATTCACATAATACATGGGAGCATGAGGTGATGATGAGAGATAAGTTTCATAATCTATTCATGGTGTTGCCTTTTTGATAGGTTTCTAGGGGAAAAGAATCTATGATTGGGATAATACAAACATCTCAACTCATTATTTCTTGTACCTGTATAATTTTTTTGACCATATTTTGTTTAGGTATTTTCTAACGCTGTTTTGGGTGAGTTCAAATTTTCTTAAAGGTTTATAGGCCACTTCGTAGTTAGCACATGGTTTGAGAAAACCATGTATGTTATCCCAGGAAACCAAGCACCTTATCATTGATTCTTATATGAGGGTCCATGATTAGGAAAATGATTAGTACTAAAAAATAACCCTACGTCTTCAACCTTGTGGTTTGAGAAATTAGGGTCATGTATAGTTGGAACATAATTTGTCAAACTATGTGGTCAGATAACAATATTCTTCCAGTGGCCCATAAGGGGGTGCATAGTTTGCAAAACAAACCATGGAAAACCCATGAGGCATGTATAAATTAACCAATATTATAATTTTATAACCTAATAATCATCTGATTATCCTCATTATTCTGTCATTTGAATTGTCTCTTGACCATAATGACTCTTCCTTTAGATTTGTGAGATTCCTTCCCTTCTAGTGATCATTCTTGATAGATCTAAGGGTGCTCGATATATATTTTCAATGGTATGATCTCATTTATTATTTTTATTCTCTTTTATAAATGATCAATCCTTATTATATTAAAAATAATATTAAATAATTACTATTGATGCTAGATATAAGGATTGTTACATGATATAACTAGGTTTCTTATAGATTCATCTTGGTTTTAGGATTCATTGTACGGATCTCTTTTGGTTGTTGTATGCTATTTGGGAATAGTTGAGGTACGTTTTCTATATATCACTCTAAAATTCTTCTAGATATGATTAATTTGGGATTCATATATTTTTATTTTTGGATATAGGATTCATCCTTGATCGATTCTATCCAGTTGAATTATCATTGAGGATCTCATATTCTATGTTCGTTAAGATCATGTTTGAGGTTGGAGATTTTGTAATTTTATTCCTACAAAATGAAACTATTGTTACATGGTTTATTTTAAATGTATTTCCAAATGGTTTAGAAATCATTATTAGAGTCATTTGATAAATGTTTTTGAAATGGTATGGAATGTGTGATAAAATCCCATGGAAAATCACTATTGAAAAAATTGACTCCTAGAAGATGACCCTGAATTTAAATGAATGACTTTTATTATGATTGTTGATAAATGGATTCATGAAATATTTTATGGGTTTGAATGGAAATGAATCAATTTAAAAACCACAAGTTTTGATGAAAATCATTAATGTTGGTTTTTGAAGTAAAATGAAATTCTTTGAAACATAAACTTGGATCCAATTGAAATGATTTATAGTAATAATTTGATATTGATTGAAATTAATGATCTATACATGAAGGATTTTTTTTTCTTGAAGAACATGTGATCAAGTGTAGTTTGTTTGGATGTATAGGGAAGGAACCCTAGGAATGTATTATCTCTAAATATTCACGGATTTATGGTTACAACTATACTGAACTTAATGAGGGTACGAAGTTCATTCTTCAAGGTGTTATTCTAACCTCCCTAATCTTGAGATTTATTTTTACATATGGAGATGTATTTCACTGAGGGGTAAGTATCCTTAAGCCTTTATCTAGATAACCCTGGGCATTATTACCATGGTTCTATGATTGGAAATGATTATTAAATTCCAATTTGTATGAAATATTGTTCCCATGGCTATTTTTATAGAAATTATTATTCATGCTTGTATTAATTGAGATGAATATATATGGATATTTTAAATGTAATACACTTTTGAAAATATTTTATTATTTTAATTGTTTTATATTGGAATAGTTTTTTATTCTGAATTTAAAAAATTAAACCATTCCATGTTTTTTTAGATTAAAAATATTTTTTTACTTGGTATGGAATTCTTATGGAATGATTGGTGGAATCATAATAGTCTAGTGTTATTCAAACATTGATCATTCCTTCAAGAATATGTAGAAATTATTATCCCAGTTATATAAAAATGGAAATAATTACATTGAGGTGATCCATGTTCTTAATAGTGGGACCTTGGTTTTTAGCTTTTACGAGGGGAGTATGTGATCCACTTATTAAAGGGATATCATATTGTGGTTTCATGATTGATATGTGGAGAATCAGTTTATTATTATATTTGCTGGACATTAATTTGTCTATATGTATTACATATTTTAATGAGTGTTTCTAGAATACAAACTATCTCTATTTTGTTTATTTTTTTGAGATACCCTTAAGGAAAAATAGTTCCATCTTGATTGTTTATGGGTGAGCAGGTCATAGTCGCCAGCCCATAGTGACCAAGAATTACCTTAGGGCATTATAAAAACTATTTGGAGTGCCATTTATGTTTGTTACTCACGTTAGTTAATGATATTTATATTTTTTCATTTAAATGGAGATGAATCAAAATTTTCGAATTTCCATGAAATTATACAGTTCCCTATTTTCCTTATTAATCAAACATACCCGACCAAAAAAAGGATTCAATGAAATGATAATCACAATAAATTCATCCAGAAACAAACCACCACGTCACTTGAATCCATAATGGAATACAACATCATTATTTATCCTAAATCACAACTCAATAGGATTTCATTGATCCTTGAAATTGATCCCACTTATAATACACTTATTTTTATTGGCCAGTATAGTTATTTTGTAGTTTGAGAAAAGAGGATAGAGGATTGCACCCCTGTATATGATAATCCATATCATTAATTTATAAAACTTGAATTTTGTTAATTTATAGTAAACTGGGAAATTCATTTTTCTTTTTGGTGATGTTACTTACAATCCAAGTCATCTAACATCCAGAAAAAAGGAAATAGAATAAAAAATAAAAATACTAGAGGTGGATCTACCATTATACAACTAAGTGGATAGAAAGAGATCAAATGAGCTAAGTTTGATGGAGATTGCTGGACACTCCATAAGGTATTTTAAAATTCATCATTCCTAGTCACCACTTAGAAAATGGTAATCCTCATACACTACCTTAGATTTATGGTGGGAAATACATTTAAAATCCAAATGAATTTCACATGGTTTTATAGTATTTTCAAAGGGCAATGGTTTATTCCACACACAATACAGTAGAATATTATGTTTTCAAGTTATACATTTTATCAATATATATTTACCCAAATTCATATTTATCAATATAAAATCAATAAATATACAATAATATTTTTGAGTTATATACCTACGATCTTGTTGGAAAGCAAAAAATAGTAATTTGGATCTTTCTCTTGCTAAATGTTTCAAAATAATATTCTATGATCATCAAATAGGGCTATAATTATGGGATCAAATCACAATAAACTTTTCAAATTTCATCTTAATATATGAGTAGTGGGTGATGAAAATTTTATAGTGAATCCATTTTTCCTTTCATAAAAACACCTAACATATCCAAATAATCCAATGAGAGTCCGCATGTAGAGTGTGAAAAGGTTCTTGGAGGTTCTAATATAATATAGAATCCATATAGTTAAGGTTTGATAAATAATACCAATATTTATATTATTTATCATTGTTTAATACAACCATAAAAAATACCCCTCATTGATATATCATTTAATATTTATTTTAATGGTTTTCAATGATTCATCATAGAACTTTCAAGACAAAGATCTATTCAAAAAATTGTTTTTATGTATTTCTAGATCTCTTAATGAAACCTTGGTTAATAATGGGAATATCAAAGAAAATAGCTAATAATATGTTAATTATGTATGATACTTTCTTTCATTACTTTTATAAAGGAAAAAATGTGCCCTGAAATCAATGAGATGTCATTATTAATAATTGTTAATCTACCCCTAGAAGATAGAGGATGTATCATATAATTTTTAAAGTGGAATTTTATTTTACCAACCAGATTGTAAAAATTAAGTATCCTAATTCTAACTATCTTATATAGATATAAATGATATTCCATGGGGATACTACACCTTTAAATCCAATCACATCCTTAATATTCATGGATCTCTTTTTTCAAGATGATTCTTGAAATATAAGCACTAATTTTTGACATTATATCCTTCTTCCCACTCCATTTATAATATAAAATATAATTTATTTGAGAACCATGATATAATTTGACATATTATTGGAAAATAGTTGCATGATATATGTATAAAAAATGTTTTATTGACACCCTAATATTCATACCTTTCATTGAAGTGGATGATGTAGCCAAAAAAGATCACTAGGTAAATATTTCTATTGAAAGATCCCTTTATAATAAAAAAATAACAAATTGGATAAAGGGTCACCTTGATGAAGTCCATCAAATTATATAAATAATCAAAACTTATTTTTCATCAGTGCTCTTGAGAATCACAATGTAGATTATAAGTGAAAAAATTTCATTGGACCACTCAAATATGGTGAATTGGAACATTAATTGGATGATGATGTTTTATTTTAGTCTATCATGGGATTTCTCAAGGTATATTGTAATTATTATATTTGAATAAAGGAATATCCTAATTAGGACTTTAACCATCTCTAACGATAAACTAATTTCACCCTAAATTCATTTATTCATGATATATTCATGATGCTCTTTGATGGATAGGTTAAAAATTGAGAGATTTAGCTTATCATTTATAAATTTAAAAAATATTTTGAAGGATAGTTCTTCTATAGTGATAGTTATTAATTAATTTAAGGATCATGGGTGATTAATAATTGGAATTATAATAATAATATCTATAATCAACTCTCTTGGAATAGGGTTTCCTTTAATATAATACTGTATTGATACAGTAATAACATTATAAATAATATCCCATGTATCTATGTAGAATAATACTCAAAAACAATATTGGAAAGGGATTAAATATAGATTTTGATTTTTAATTTCATCATAAATCTCAACATTTCTAAGAGATACTGCAAGAAAACTGTTATCATTATTTCCAATTTTCAGGGGAATAGTGTTAAAAATTTATTTTCCTGTTTATTATCATCTATCCCTACCATGTCATACGAAGATCCAATGTGAAGCATTGAGATGTGGTACACAAATATAGGTCTTTTAATATTGATACCATAGGAGATGTAACCATCCTCTAATTGAAAGATTAATTTTCCTAAGAATTTCCTCTCATATAGGAATGCATATATAAAATCTATGTCTCCATCTCCTTTCTTAAGCTACCATTTACTACACTTTCCCCATAAAGATCATTATTCCTCTTGAAGTATACCAAGAATATATCTATGATTTTATCTAAGGGAAAAATATATTTTTATCACATATTTATTAAGACTAATCATCACATAATTTCATTTTTTCTCTGGTGATTTACACCTGGGTAGATTATATTCATTTATTTAACCCATTCTTGAAGATCATTCATAAATTTCATGAACTTTTGAAAATGTATGTCCCATTATTTTCCTATAATATACTATTCATAAGACTTTATAACCATCTTTATGAAGTATTTTTATCAACAAAATATTATATATGTGAAAATGGTGATACTATTTTGCTTTCTCTTTAAGGTCTATCATAAGTGGTGAACAATGAACAATGGATATCATCATATATGTAAAAGAAGAGATGGAGAAGCAAGAGAAACCTTAATGGTTAAAAATTAATTTTTTTAAAAGAATATGGATCTTATGGTCATATTATTTTTTTGTATTCTATATAAAACAATAACCCTAATATGGATCTTATGGTCATATTATTTTTTAGTATTCTATATAAAACAATCACCCTAATATCCTTAGTCCAGAAGTTTTTTGATTAAGGGAAAGAAGAAAAATTCATGAAGGAATTTTCATGAAGAACCTCAACCTCCCTTCTTCTCATTGGGTTGAGAATGGGATTGAAATACCTTTCAATGAACCGGGATTTTTCTAAATACCTAAGAATTATATTTATATTAATGAATGATTTTTAATCATAAATACCCATTAATACAACACAAGGATTGTAAAGGCCCCATGTCTTGATTAGATTTGGTACATAATATATAAATGAAATTAAAACATTTCATCCTTATTTAATTCTCAATAGTGAAATCCTAAAATGCATTTTATCTCCTTAATCTACAAGAGAAAACTTGGGTAATAAATAAAATAAAGAGTTGAGTCGACAAGACCATTATGGAAATAAACATGATAAGGAAGCATAACATGTGAGTCAAAGGTATAACATGACATCATGGAAGAGAAGTTAGATGAGTAATTGGGTGGAAGAAAATATAAACAACATGTAATCATAAGATCAGGAAACATGGGAAATTTTAAATGGAATAAACATAATTCAAAGATAAATTCCAAGAAAACATCACATTATGGACTAAGTCACGTAAAAAATTAGGTTCACTCCTTAATCCCATAACTGATGTCTCATGAGACTAAAAAATTACCCAATGCATTGGAGGGATATATAATTTTGATCCCACCTATCAAATGCATTTCATATAAATTCATATGCATGGAATATAAGGATATCAATCAGAATCCATAAAAATAATAGCTACCCATTGAATGAAATGGGGTTTATAGTCTTGTCTCATAACACAATCAAAAGAGATACCATTAAGAAATCATTTGAGAGATGGTTATAATGTATTTATTAACCCATAAAAGAAATATTTAGTAATATAGATATACATTTGAAAGAAATATATAGATAATTTTTAATCAATCAATAACTTTAAAGAGGGATAAAGTTAGTTATACAGTTAATAGTCATAACCTGAAGAAAAGGGTGGGTTAGAAAGACCCCTTACTCGAGCCCAGTTTATCACATGAATTTTGTATATCCCTAAATAATAAAAATAAGTAAATTATTTACTTTATTAATAATATTTTCAATTTAATTATTCTTTTATTATATATTTTTAAATTCCAAATTCAATTTCTTGACCAATTAATTCTAGAAAATATGTTTTAAGGATAAATAACTCAGAGAGATAGTTGGTCATATGTATGCATTATTAAACATACTATTTTTATAAGATCATAACAGAAAGAAGGTAAGTGTTATTTTATCAAAACATTACTATAAATATATCATAAATATCATATTATTTATTTAAATACCCTTAATAATATTATCCATGTGATGTGGTCTTAACAATAAATAATAATAAAATCACATGGCTTCATGAGGCGATAGTCAACTATACATGAGAATAGAGTAATTATTTTCAATGGACAGTAAGATAAGAAATTATATAACATATAAATTTTAAATAATTTTTAATATTCTGTTTTTATCATATATAAATATTAAATTGTTCCGAGTTACCTTCCATGATATCCTATGTGAAAAATTAATCACACGATTTCATGAGGCAGTAGTACACCGTACACACAAACGATGTTATCATTTTCAATATATGATAAGGTAATAAATAATTTGATATATTAATTTTAAATATTTTTTAATATTTATTCACTATAATTTATAAATATTAAATTAATTCTTATTATCTTCCATTTAAAATGTATGTGAATAATGAATCACATCACTTAACAAGGAGGTAGTCCCCCTTAAACCTGAATGACATTATTGTATTCTCTACATAATGTAAAGTAATAAGGATGAAATGATATTATAATTAAATAACTATAATTATATCATAAATGTAATATATTATATACATCATTATATGTAGTCATAAGAAGAGGTGATGGAAAACGAATTACATCGATTCGTCAGGCGGTAGTCCGCTGTACAGGCGATCAATGGTTTCAATTCCCATTTGAGGGATGAGAAGATTGTTGTAGGTAATGAAATTAACAAAAATGAAATTATATGTAATATATTTATTTAATTATATAATTATTTCTTAATAATATTTTTAGGATATTGATTAAGAATGATAATAATAGAATCATTTTAGGACGCTACCTCTATTTTCAGACAACTTACTTTGGCTTACATGAAAAGTCTTCCTAAGTTAGATTTATAACCAAAAAGGATTATAGGATTTGGGGTGGGAAATAGGGGAGATATTTTACCAATTATTTTCAAACTAGTGTTTTTTTAATGTTTAAATGGTATATGAGAAGCAATGACCTTTTATATGCGGAGGAGAGGACATAATTGGAATTTTTGAAAAGAAGGATTTTCGCCCACAATTTTATCATGTATAAAGGATACAATATGGACAATTTTTGAAACCATGATTATATAATGACTAAATGGGAACACAAAATATTAATTAGATATGTTTTGGATCTTTTTTAACCCTTATCGGTTTAGTTTAAACCCATGTAAACCTGTTTTTACCTTAACCAGTGTAACTATTTTTTAATGTTTTTTAAATTAATTGTGGACCCAAAAATTTACTGGAACTATTAGATAATATATTTTATTATTATTAAAAATATGAAATCCAATTTTCCAAATTCAAGTCTCATAAGTGGATGAATTTAATTTAAAATTAATCCCACAAACATGTTGGAAAAATGGTTTTCCAAAAGAAAACCTTTCAAAAGTTTAGAACAATTTATGTCAAAATTAAATATAAAATTTATTAAAAGAACATATTTTGGATCAATTAATATATAATTTTAAAAATTTATCTTTTTAAAACAAATTAAAATAAAAACAAGATCGTAAATTCTTTAAATAAGAAGTTTGTTTTTAATAAAAAAAATTGTTCGTTTTACTTTTTATGAAAAAAGAAATTTTTTTACAAAAAATTAATAAAATTCACCCTATGATAATTTTCTATAATTATTTAAAATATAAACATATTATTTTAAAATTAAAATTTCTAAAATTAGAAAAAATCAATTTTAAATTATATGTTCAAAGTGTGACTAAACCGCCTTTTAGAAAAATATTATTTTTTTAGAAACATTTATTTTTCTTTCAAATAGTTCTTATTTTATCTGTAATGAGTATATAAAAATTGAATTTATTTTATAAATGTGTAAAACATATTCTATTTCTTAAATTTTTTATTCATATTTATGCCCAAAAAAATAATGGATATGTTATATTGGACATGTTTTAATAATTATATTTTTATAGATATCACATTTCGTTTAAACCTACTATTTCATTCATCACAAGCCATCAAAGTGATAAGATTTATTTAAAAATAAATATATCATAAATTATTGGGGTGTTACATTCTTATGAAATTAGATAATTTTTCCTTTGAAATTCCATATTACATAATTAGTTGAAAAGAGTTTAGGGTACTTCTGCTTCCTCACATTTTCCGGTTCCAAAGCTAATTCGTCAAATTTGTTTTTTCACTATAGTACTTTGACAAGGTGTGTTGTTTTGTTTCATAGAACATTTTTTATATGTTCAAAAATCTTTACTAGATTCTCATAATATAGAAGTTCTTTCTCAAAAGGTAGAACCTCTAGATTTAGTACATGTGAGGGGTTTGGTATGTAATTCCTCAAGAAAGATATATGGAACACATCATGCACTTGAGATTGGTTAGGTAGGACTTCTAGTCAGTATATTTCTGCTCCAATGTGATAATGAATCTATAATGGGATGATGTTTCTAGTAGTAAGAATCCTCTTCTTCTAAAACCTTATAAATTTCTTCCACCGTGAACTATGTAGGAACACCTTATCTCCAAACTCAACCTCTAGGTCTCTTTTATGATTGTATGTATTAATTTTTTATCACCAATGCATGGATTTCATGTGATGATAAATGGTTTGTACATTCTAAATCACCTCTTAGGAAAGATCAGGTCCCATAAACATCCACTCTACATCTATATCCTAGTAAGTTGGAGTCTGACACTGCTTCCCAAACATAGCCTCATATGGTGTAATTTGAATGATAGAATAGAAACTATTGTAACATGATAACTATACTAGGGGAGGGTGTTCATCCTAACATCCTTGGAAAAATATTACATAGTTCCTCATCATATCATTAAGTTTAGGGTGGTTATTTTAGACTATCCACACTTATAAGGGTGGTAAGTTGTACTGAAATTGAGTCATGTGTCCAACACTTATTGAGGGTTTTTGAAGAACATTAATATAAATATAAAATCATGATCATATAAAATAGGGAGCATGACTCCATGAAATCCTACCACTTACCTTATGTATATCTTAGTGACCTGGTCAACTTAGAAATCATCCTTGGTAGAAATGAAATGTATTAACTTTTTATGGTGATAAACTACAAACCTTATGGTTTTATTGTCATTAGGTGTCTTGGGGAGTCCTACGATGAAATCCATTGTAATATTTTCCCATCACATAATAGTATTAGAAATGTTTTCATCATACCCTTGGACATATGTCATTCATCCATGACATGTGGCCATACTAAACATCTAGAAAACAATTCCACAATTCTCCTCTTCATGTTACCCCAGAATAATATTTTCTTCTAATATTGATATATCATAGTGATTTTTGTATGAATATAGATGTATAAGAAGTGTGCATTGTATAGAATATGCCTCTTCAACTTTCATTTTTATGAGGCACATATCTGGTTTTCAAAACTTATAACCCCATCTCTTCCAAGGATGTACTCCAAAATATTCTATACGTTTTTATGGAACATAATCCTTTTTTGGGGAATCCATGAACCTATAATGAATTTATAAATGAGAAATTACTTTATTAAGTTTGGATAGAGATACTTCTACTATTCATTTATCCATCCTTTGAAAATCAAATAAGATTTTATCCCTCTCAATTCTCATCACTGATAAAATTGTTTGATTCTTTCTACAACTTCCACTTGGTTTGATTTCCTAGGATTGCAATGGATCGAGAGTCATAGTCCTTGATCGGCACTAACCATATTCACTGGAGAATGTTAATCTACTATTGTGTGAATATATATATTTGAGGATCTTGTGATATGTTTATATTTAAAAATTTTCACCATATATATAATATCGCAGATCCTTAAGGAAAATATTCCTACATCCAACTCTACATCATGTGTTGGATAGTTATACCCATGAAAATTTTACTTTCTTATGGTTTAGGCTTTCAAATTATCATTGCACATTTGTACACAACCCAAAACCATAATGAGTCATCACTCCATACAAAAATATTTCCCCATTTAAGGCTAGTGTAAGTTCTGGTGTAGTGATAAGCCTCTTTTAATCTCTATAAAGCTATCTTCACATTCACTATTTCAGAAAAACTAAACCCAAATCCATGCTAACATGGTTAGTGGGTTCGAAAATTGTGAAATGTTTTTACAAATCATCGATAATACACAACTAGTCTAAGGAAAATATAGTTCTCTATCATAGATGATGGTCTAGGCTAGTCCTCAATAATATTTTTCTTAGAAGGGTCAACATATATATATTTCTGGTGATAATATTCCCCAATAATGATACTTCAACCATCTGGAACTCACAGTTACTATACATTTCATATATATTATCCTTTATCAATATCTTTAGCACTATATTCAAATTAGGCACATTCTCCACCTTATGTTTGGAGTATATCAGAATATAGTCTATAAAGAATACCAAAAATTTATCTAGGTATTACAAAAAGACTATATTAATTAACTAAATAAATATTGAAAGTGTATTAGTGAGTCTGAATGGCATCACTATAAAATTATATTTTCCATTCATCATTCAAAAGTATGTTTTGGGAATATCTTCTTTCTCCACCCTTAGTTGGAGATATCCTAAATAAAGATCAAATATATAGAAATAATGAACCAGAAATAGTATATCTAACAAGTCATCTATCAAGGGTAGGTGACAATTATTCTATACCATGATTTTATTGAGCTCATGATAATCAATGTTGAGGAACATTTACCTATCCTTATTCTTGATGAAGAGGACTGGTTAACACCAAAATTGGGTGCATAAATGATTTATCAAGATTCTCAAATAGATGTCTCTTCAGCTCCTCTTTTTAAAAAATGGGCATTCTATAATGATTGCAAGATATTTTCAAGGATCAAGGTATATGATCAAAGGAAATTTTAACCTCCTATAAAGGGAGAATATTATGAAACTATTAGGGGAACATATCGGTATAATCCCTCAAAATGGGAATATCATCATGTAGGATGCTTTCTTTATACTCAATCATTTGAGAAAGATATGATCACTCATATAGGAAAATATACATGCTTCAGAAGATTATATAAAATGAGATTCATGCTCTTGCTTTCACTTATATAGAATCAGAGGATCATTCTAGATTCAGAGGGTGATTTCCTTTTCAAGGAATTTTATTTTCAGTATATATAAGTAAATCCAATACAAGCACATAGATGTATGAAATTATACTAAAGGAAGTATCATAAGGTTTACTTGGAAGTTAGGCCACAAATATGTATAGAAGATGAATTATATCCCCGGTATGCAATAATTGACTTATTTTACATCATTAAGGATAACTAAACATCAATGTTCTATAGTGGTTCTTCAATAGTTCAACTAAACATGTGTGATATAAAGGAATGCATAAAACCAGAATAAGAATAAACATTTGATATTATTGAATGAATTGATGGATTACCTATCACCACTTCATTATTAGGATTCAATTCTATAGTTTTGTTGTTATAAGCTCCCCCATTCTCCCTAGTAATTATAGGTTTTTTCCATCAGTGGTAATCAAAAACCATTGTATTAGTGAATTAGTTCTCATAATGTTCATGTTCATTACAGAAGTAACATTGGACAATAGGAAAAGGGTTGGTTGGAGCATTATTTTCTTCCATCATATTGGTAGGTTTCTTCTATTGGTATTCATTAGCAAGGATCCCTTCCTTCCCACACCCAAAACACTTCTTGGTCAACTTTAGAAAATTCCCATGATGCTTATTCCCACACTTTTGAAAAGTGATATTATTTACTTTATTTCCACCATTAGATTTATCCATCATACCAACAGATCTAAACTCCATTTTCTAATTTTCACTCCTATGAGAACCATTAGATTCACTGATCTGCATGTCGGCTTTGAGGGAACATCAAACAATTTCATCGAAGTCATTGAAGTCTCAAATTGACAGATATTTTCATAGACTTAGATTTATCTCACCAAAGAAGTAGGAAAATTAAATTTCAAGGGAGTTGAAAAATCTATAGGCATATAATGAAATTCTTGTGAAGTTTACTTCATACTCCGCCATAGATTCATCATCCTTATACATTAGACAAAAGAAGTCCATTAACATTTTATTTAATTGAATGTGATGAAAATATTTTTCATTTTTTTTCATAATTTCATCCACTCCATCTCTTTGATATCTTCCTTGGGATCTGTATTTTTTTTATCAATGTATACCATTGATCAGATTCTACCTCCATACGATAAGTATCCAGTACAACCTTATCTTTCCCAAAGAATTGAGGATTATAAAACAATACTTAAATGGAGTTTATCTATTGATCCATAATTAAATGAAAAAAATATTCTCCGAATGTTGGAGGAATTTATCGAATAAAGGTTTCCATTGTAACATTTTCTTTCTTAGGGGGATTTAGGAATTCCATAATATTCATGTTTCAATTAAAAACATAGGTTATATGGGAATGTATTTTCATGAGTTTCTGAAAACCTAGTTCTATTAGGTTGGTAATCTCATTTTGGTTGTCATCACATTTCCCCTCATAACGGTTTTTGACCGAGTTTATCCTATTTCTAGAAATTTGACTAAAATTAAGGGAGAATTATTAATGAGTATTATTAATGTATTAAACCCAAATATGAGAATATTTGACCATTAATGTAATAAATCATAAATTAAAGATATTCCTTATCTGATTAATTGATATAATTTAAATTAAGTTATCAACGATCTATTTTTTAATATAAAATCTTACGGGAATTTTTCTTCCATTCATAATTTTTTGAAAAGGTTTGGTGACTTTCCATAACAAATCCCCCTCGAATGTCAAACCATGTTCATAGTAAGGATCATTTTCATGTACTAGGTAAATCTTGAGTCAATACCAATATTACATTTTATAGTTATTATCCTTTGGTACATCTATTCTAGAACCAAATACACTTGTAATATTCAGAAATAGATGTAATTTATTGGAAACATGTTTCTTTATACCTCACAAAAAGTCCAAAATAATTTCTAATACTTTAGCTTATTCGTAGGCTTTCCCCTAGACATAACCTAAGGGTTTCACTAAAGTCTTATAATTATAGTTTCCAAAGGATACCTAAAACATTCATCGTATACCAACTATGGTGACATAATAATTTTACACATACTAATACACAGTTCTTAATCATAAATATCTATTAATATATCACAAGGATTGAAAAGACATATTTTCTTTGGATGACTAGGTTCAGATTACATACAAGGAAATAAAATCATAGAACCCTTATTTTATTCTCCATAAAGAGATCATAAAATCCATTTTATCTCCAAAATCTACATGGGATAACCTGGGGAACAAATAATGGAATGAGTGAGCTAAAAATACCAATAAAGGAATAATCATGATAAGGAAGCACAACATGTTTTCCAAAGGTATAACATGACATCATAAAAGAGAAGAAGAATGAGTAATAAAGCATAAGGATAAAAAAAGTGGATGGTATCATAAGATCATGAAAATATAGGAAAGTGGAAATGACATAAAATATGCCATAAACACAAGTCAAATGTAACAATTAAAACAATGTCACAAGGTAGAAAGATTCCTATAATGGATTAGAATCACTCCCTAACCCCATGAATGATGTCTCATGAGACTAAAACATTACCCAATAAATTATAGGGATATATAATTATAGTCATATCCATAAAATTCATTTAATATACATTCATATGCATAAAACATATGAATATTAATCATAAGGCATAAACATAATAATTTCCCATGGAAAGAAATGGATTGAAAAATCATATCTCTTAACATAATAAAGATATTCCATAAATAAATAATTTGATATATGGTCATAAATAAGGTATTATCCCATAATCTTTTGGGATAAATGGAGTGAAAAATTATAAGATGCATGATTCAAAGTCCATTTCAATGAAGAAATCATTCAAGGTGTATGTTTTGCAGGGTGCATATGGACTTGGATAAGGGCTCGAACATAAAAATGGTGTCAGAATATCAAATCATTTTTCTTGTAGTTAATGAAGTTTTTTTAATTATAGTTTGACATTTCTTGTGTACCATCCTTCTTTACTAAAAGGATTCCTTTATAAACGAACTTTCCATTTTTTGAGAATCACCATCCATAAACTATTATATTTCACAAAGTAATTAAATTGATTCATGGAATAATCAATACCACAGAACAATAATGTATTTCACATTAAGGATTAAGTGATTCACATCCCATGTCAAATGATCCACATGGTTAATTATGTGATTCACGACCCATGTATTCTATTCGGTTCACCATATACTTTTCCATGTGATATTTAGATACTTTTCAGAACATTATGTATTAGAATTTTATTTTATTATTTTTCTGATGATATGTAATGGATCATAAAAAAAACTTCTACGCAAATGAAAATAAGAAATACATGATTTAAAGTGTTGATAATAATGAAAAAATGTGGTACCCTACCACATCAAAAAAAAAATTGTTGGACTTATGGATGATGAAATTTGAGGATATCTGATTTCAGATAGACAACATATCTATGTATTTGATTTTACCTAATTCATCCCTATCCCATCATCATTTTATATAAATTTTCCATCTTCCAAGATAATCATATGAAGTAACAAACCTCAGCCAAATATCTTAGTGAAATGGAATTTTATTAAGGATATGCACCTTGAAGGAATTGTTTTGAATGAAAGCTATCTTTCATTATAAGAAAATGTGTAGGAACATAAATTAGATATTCATTGCTATCATTATATTATAATGAAATTAATGGATTATGATATTCAAGGATGGTTGTCAAAATGGGATCCTCGTCTTGGAGGATCATTTAGTTTGGAATAGGGATGGCCATTTTGGGACTGCTAGAGCATTGAAGAGTTTAAGATTCAATTGATGGTTGTATGGCGGTATGAG
Source organism: Viscum album (assembly GCA_963277665.1). Taxonomy (NCBI): domain Eukaryota; kingdom Viridiplantae; phylum Streptophyta; class Magnoliopsida; order Santalales; family Viscaceae; genus Viscum; species Viscum album. The sequence continues at coordinate 823,891,579 of OY728123.1, forward strand.
TCTGTCTGGGTATAAAAGAGTATTTCTCATCGAAAATGATCCATCATCCCACATATTATTAGATAATGGACCCCAGATACAAATAAATTCCACCTGGTTCATAGAGAAGTCAGATTTAGTCTTTGGGAGTCCATATGATAATGGGGGCACCCATCTTGGGTGATATGTATGATGAGTTCCCTCCTACTTCTTCATTGTGGGATAACCCTAAGAGAACCCACTTCATGGGAGGTAATTTTTCAATATAAAATAGTATCTTTTGGTGGATAATCCCCACTCAGGGATAGATGTTCCTTTTTATGATTGGATTCAAGTATTTTCCACACCTAATAGTCATGATCCTTATGAAAGTAGGAGAAGGATGTGTGCTATTCTCAGTCGAGGGAGACATGATGATTCTTGTCGGATGAAACTTGAGGATGTACCCTTAATAAGTGGGGTTGTAAAGTTTCACCCAATGTTGAATGATTAATTAAACCATCAGCTTTCATGTTATTGTTTTTGTTTCTGATTGCTACTAATGTGTTAATCAAGCACTTGTGTCATAGTTGAAACCATTGTTATGGTAGCACATTCAGTGACCAATAGATGAATAATACTATAAGTACCAATATGATCATAGATATAACATATAATACAACAAATTATTCAGTCGTACCCTCTTAGTAATCTTGTAGGTCCCTACTAACACCGTCGATGATAGGTAACAGCTCATATAGGGGGTTATGAATTCATCAATGTCCTCTGGATTCCAAATGCTTGATTCAAGACCAAAATAAAATGTATATGTGGGGTGAATAAATTAATATTATGGTAAATTGATTTGATGAGCATGATTAATTATCATGATAATTTCATATATTCCCTTTATTCTTCTCTTATCGGTACCTTGGATAATGATGCATCTGGAAATAACAAAACATTATAGTACCTCGTTTCTTTGAGGGAGGGTGTTATCATTACCAATATTGGTGGAAATATATTATGAGAAGGTTATTCACCTTTACAGTCTATGTGCCAATTCCATTTCATCCAGAAGAGGTTACCTCCATCAATAAACCATGTACATATCAAAAATAATCTGATAGTCGCTTATCATATTTTGCTGATGTTTACGTGGAAAGACATGATCTCCTAGATTGAAGTTCCTCTAAAAGTTATTGATTATCGGATTGAGAATTAATATTATGAATATTTTAAAACACCCCATAATTTCGTATTATGTTATCTCTTCAAAGTAATTCAATAACTTGCTTTACATGCAACACCGAGTTTGAGCACACCACGACATTCCAAACTAGCCATTCAGAAAAGAGGATATGAATAGTAATAAACACATTTGAAATTTTATATATCCTGTATAATTTTAAAATTAATCCTTTGTGTTTCTTATATATAATATAAGAAAAAAATAATTTTTAAGATAAAAGAGTTATTTTTTAAAAAAAAGCCGTTTTATGCTTATTAATGGAAAACCCTTTTTAAATACAATATTTGATACATTTATATGTTTAATTTTGTGAAATTAAATTCATCTCTAGAATAGGTTCATAAAAATTTAGTTTGGATAATTTTTTATAACTTTTCTGATAACTTTTATATTTTGATGAATAGTAAAAAATACTAAATTTTAATTAAAAACAAATTTTTTAAATTGAAATAGTTTATAGTGTTAAATTATACATTTGAATAGTTTTTACGTATAATTAGATTATATTTTTTTTTCATTTCAAAAAATTGAGGTTATTGGATGTAATTTCACTTTAAAATTGGACATAAAAGAGTGTAAATCTTTTGATACATATTAATTTGTAAAAACATGCTTATTGTTTTGATAACGGGAATTAATTTTAAATTAATTTCTCGCACTTCTGTGTTTTGAATTTCTAAAAATGGATTACATATTCGGAATCCGGAGGTACAAATTGTATAAATAGGTAACATTTATTTTTAGACATTATGAATAATTACTTCGGAAAATATTTTATTTACCATGGTTAAAGGGTAAATCCGGTAAATATGGGTAAAGAAATAATATTAAAATAATATTAAATTACCCTAACACATGTCCTAACGCTGTTGGCTGATACATGTCCGGACATGGGCATCCTTGGTTCTATTTAATTACCCCATGGAGCCACTTAGAGTGATAATGACATTTTATATTAATTAATCTAATGTAAAGACAAAAATAACAAAAGCATGTATATTTTAGTAAAAAAAATTTATATGGGGTTATATAATTGATCTCTTAAACTATAAATATTAATTTGATATCTAAAAATATTTCCTACATGATTATATTTTTTTTATAATTTTTAGACAGAAAATAAATATATTTATTTATGACACAATAACAATGCATATTTATATTTATTAATAAAAGAATCAAATAAATGATATTATAAATTTTAAAATAAATATAATTTGAATTTTTTGATGCCATAAATTAATTTTCTAGGTGAATATGACATGTTATTTTTTATTAAATGTATTTTTAAGTAATCAAGTTGTGATGACTTTCACCAAAAATAACTACAAAATAGTTTCAAAACTGAGATACATTAGTTTTTTAAAAATACTATATTATTTGTTGATATAATATTTCAAAAAATATAGGGTCTTTCCAAAAATCACAAATAAGATTATATATGTCACTAATTAACCACTTGATATTCTCTTGAAATTTTAGAGTATGTTTATTAACCATATAAGGTAAGAATACCAGAAGACATGGTAAAAGTTAAACTATTTAATTAAGAGTTAAACATAAAAGATAAGGTTAAATGGTAACCTAAACATGTCTAAAAAATATTGTTTGGGATTCTTTTGACCTATAACCACTTCTGTCTTGAAATAAATTTATTTAGAGCCATTATAAATCAAATATGATTGTATAATAAATTAATATTTCAATCTTTTCAAAAAGTGACCCTCACCCCCTTATAATAGGGTACTTCCCCTTCCCTTAATTTCACAACTCCAAAACCATTTGAATCGGCCAAAACCTACCAAAATACCTTCTAAATCATCTTAAATTTAACCTAGAGACCATAATTTTATCAGAAATCCAACATATGGAGCCCTTTTGATCAACTCAAAAGGAAACACCTGAAGAAGAGGTAATAATTTCACCACCCTCTTTCAAATTCTCTTCTTCTTCCACTTTCTCTTTCTTTGTTGTTTCCATACTAAAATAATAACTATAGTACCTTATATATACAGTAATGTTATTATAAATATGGAAGAAACATATTTTTTATTCTATCCATCCTGTAATGACAATGTCACCATACGTGAGTACATACGGCTTACTGTCTCCACGTCGTGGTGTAGTTTGTTATTCAAACACATTATTATTTTGATGTGTATAAAAATGAGAATAACTGATGTAAATAATTAATATAAAATGTTAATTATTCTTTATATATGATATAACATCCGATTACATATGATTTTACCATCAATATAATGATATTCTCGCTTGTGCATACGTACAGATTACCTTCTCCACGACGCGATGAGATTCATATCCATGTTCACCATTCAAAGATGATTATAACAATATATTTTCTTAATAAGTATGTAATATATGAAATAATAATTCTACTATATATATATATATGTATATACTTACATATATTTTATTCAATTACTTCCGTTCAATACGATATGAAAATGGAAACAAATTTTATGCGTACGTACGGCCTACCATCTCCATAAATAGTTCCTCCCATTTCAGATATATATCAATTATAAATATATATGTTATAAAAATCAATTTTTATTTTCTGGATGTATTTACATCATGATAAAAATGATACGATCAAGAATAACAAGTTCAAACACGTACGATACAAAAATCATTTATTACCCAAAATGTGAATTTAACATGGAAATAATTATTAAATGGGTAGTATAAAGTCATAAATGAACCATGTATAATATAATTAATATTAATATGGTTCATTTATAATTTAATAACATACTATGGTCATTATAAAAAAGTTTAAACGTACCATCGACCAATTGAAAGTGCAAGGTAAGGGTTAATTCCACAATTTCGTTATTATCCAAGGTTGTTTTTACGTAAGTATCTATGGGGACATATTTATTATCCATGTGAATGTTTCATAAAATAGTTTTCAAAGGGATTATTTATAAGGTAATTTTTTTACTAAAACGTCATTTTAAATGTTTTAAAGATATATTGTTTTAAACCCTTCTCATTAATGTCCATATTTTCAAAATGGTTTTAAGGATTTATTTATATGGACATGAATGTTTTAAAATGTTAATTCCATTAAATAGTTTCAAAGTGGTATGGGACACTTTGATTCAAATATATATTTTAAATTAATTCCTTTATAAATTTTGTAACTTTTAAATGATTTCATCAAAATGTGATATTTCTCTCAATGATTTTTACTGGTTATTTTCAACTATGTCAACATCCTTTACATAATATTATTCTTGATCGAGGATGATTTGTTATGATAAAATCCACCATATTGTATTGAAGGTTTTGTGATATGTTTGAATATGGATGTGTAATTTTTATACATTTCAGGGTTTATGGATAAAGAATTTACATTTTGTGTGCTATTTTTAATACAAATGTTTATGTTATGTTTAAACCCTTTCATATGAGGAATTAATTAGACTTAGTAAGTGACATGTGGAGCCCTATAAAGCTCCTCTATGCATCAGTAAGACTCATGAGACAAACTAGTGTCTTGGTAGAAGGCCTTGACAAAATGTTATTTGTTGTCTTGGCATAAGTCCTTGACTATGTGGTTATGATGTCGGACATTATGCCTTCCAACATTATGAAATTGGATATTGGGATTATATGTGATTATTCGACTAGTAGAATATCGTTGTGAATAAGTAAATGGAATTATTTGATTTACCATTTATATATTATGCTGAAGTTTAATTTTAAAAGGTTTTTGTTTTAGTCTTATACATTTCTTTAAATGTTTATATTTATTTATGAAAGTTTCCGCTATATTGTTATCCTTACTAAGCATCTAAGATGACACCATTCTATGTTTTATTTTTCCCAATATTCCAAGAAGTGTATTATTATTGATAATTAAGGTTAATATTGGATTAACGGTGTTCTCAAAGGATCATTTATGTTTTCTTTTATTTTCTAATGTGTAATGTAACGTTCATGTATGTAATATATTTTCCAAGAAATCTAAACTAATCGGTATTTCGGGACATTATTCCTTGTAATAATTCCAATGTATTAAAATAATGCAATGACTCCAAGCTTCTAGGGTCGGAGCATTACATATTTGATCAGCTCATACCCAAATACCCAAATCGAAAAACTAGTGTCCATTATTGAGGGTCCATCTATAGCTGAGTATAGAATGGGTGAGGAGTATGTGATTGAGGTAGCTAGATCGGTAAAGGGGATTTCACTAAGGAAACCCCTCATTTTTGAAATATAGAAGAAGATGTTAAAGATCAATAGTCTATCCAATCAAAACACTAGTTACATACCCATTGGATAAGCTACTGAGCACTCTTCCAATGTTTCAATCCCCACAAAAGCTTCTTATTCCATGGATGGGATGGAGTGTGACACGTGGAGGAAATCTATGCCTGTTGACAATATTTAGTGATTCCTTTAGTGGAAGTAAATCATATTGATTTGTTATGCAAGAATATCTTGACCTGATATAATTTATTTTTTGAATCATCCTAATTTTTTTGGAGGATTACATTTGGGACGTTGAAGCGCCTATTCATTAACTCCCTAGTAAATACATATCTTCCGAGCAGGTACATGAATTTTTGAGGAAATATGGATGTCAAAGTGAAGATAATGATAGTGGTTCATCGGGGGTTGATGGGGGAAATTTTATAGTTTAACGTGAACTTGGTGATGTTTCTTCTCCCTCAGAATTAGAACATCGGAAGAACCCCTCTCTAAGGAGAGTGGTACCTGAGATTCCCTGGAAGCAGGTAAAATGACTTAATCCCAACCCACCTATTAAGTATGGCTCTTTTTCATTATTTATCCCAGTTCTTGAATCATTTATTGAATCATAGAGTGAGTTGGATTCTTTGAGAAGGTGAATTTGTACAGATAAAATTAGGAGTGTACTTCAAGTATAGGAAATTAATATGTCTAGAAATGGGATAATCATCATAGATAAACATATTTATTTAAAAGTAAATAGTAAAGGGGTCAGTTTATATCTTGAGTATATGGATGCCTCCATCCATTCATTAAAGGTAATGATTAACTGGTCTAATAGAGTGTGGGATATGGTGGTATAAATAGTGTACAGGGTTGATTTGAGTGAAGAGGTCACATAATATCTATCATTGACTCACTTTTTTCTCTAATTGTAATATTTTAACCCTTCTTCACTTTCACTCCCCATTTTATGAGGAGGCTATGAGAAAGCAATATCCCATTCCATTTATGGAATATACAATGGGAAGTACTAATTTTGTAATAGACGTTATTGAGGATGAAATGCTCAAAGAAAAAGGATCTCTCGAGGTGACTGAGCATATGAAGGTTGTGATTGATGAAGAAAAAAGTGTATTCCATCCCCCTCCTCCCACTAAAATTTCATCATCACAATTATCTTCATGATAAATGAACTGTCATAAAAAATAGATGATTTTGGCAGTTCATATCCGATCTAGGATAGAATGTAAGAATTGTATCCTCACACATAATTTTTATGTTATATGTGTAGTAGTTTTAATGAGTTGACTATTGTAGGAGATGTCATAGGATCAACATGTAAGGAGGTTCCATCTTTTTGAGAGTCTGTTTACCCTTTTACTATGGAGCTTGATGTTGTGGGAATAGATGTTCCATGTCAATCTAAACAAAAGGAAGATATGGGAACAACATGTGTCTTCACTAGAGTGGAGGTTGTAGGAACTAATTCTCTATCATCAAGATTGAATGGAATTCGTCCCCTGGATAGTGCAATGGTAGGGGAAGCAACGACATAGGTCCAAGATGTCTTGAGTCCAACTGATACTCTAGGTTCATAGATGGTCATCCCTATAGGCACAATATATATTATTTTCATTTTAGAGGCCACTATACATGGTGAACAAGATAATGTTACACATAACTATATAAAATATTTTCCTCTTAAGGCCATCCCACAAGCTATAGATGTGATGTATTTAATTTTTTTTCAATTGGGTGATGACAATCGAGGAGGTTAGTGCCTTAGCAGATGTTGGGAGTATCTCAGATTCATGATTATTTCACCACCTCCATTACCAAGTTTTAGTTGTTAATTAACCATTTGGGGAGAATTGGTACAAGTATATGATATCATCAATGTTTCAAATTTCCAATCACCTAATATTACTATGACTTCAACTACTGTAGAGTCATCTCATTTGGAAATGTTAATGAATGGGACCCTCTTGTTGATCTAGTCTGAGAATATGTTCTTCCCTATGTGAGTGATTCTAAAGTCGATTATGACAGCCTTGATAATTTCTATATCACTAATGAAATATTATGGAGGGATATATGTAAACTAATTTCTTAAACACCTCTAAATTTTCCATGAAAATTGACCATGTTGTGATATATGTTCTCTATGCTTTTATGTAAAGGCTTTGACTATCACTCTGTACATAACAAGTTGAAAGAGGCAGTTTCCATTGAGACAGGGATAATTCACAACAATCCCAAATCACAACTATGGAGTCTACAATGAATTTTTCTACACCAAAAAATATTTTCTTTAATAAGGAAATTGAACAAGATGGAGTAGTATCCTGAAACAAAAGACAAGTTTTAGAATAAAGGACCTTGGAAGAAGTTATCTATCAAGAGATATATGAGCTAAATCAGGAATTATTTCATGTTTATGTACAAGATAATAATGAGAATTAAATGGTGAAATAGGTATATAAGGCTAGGAAGAATGTTATTGAAAAGGAAAAATCTGTATGATCTAATGTAGAAACCGAGGTTATGTAACTCCCGACAAATATAAATTATGAACATTGTATTTTATTGATTGTATGACACATGCCACCAAACATGTATGGAATATACTACCCCGGGAATTTATTATATGTTTACTATTTAAAAAAATCAATCTATGATATAGCTTGAAATATATGAGATAGTGAGTCAGCATATGACACACACAACAATGAGTTTCTTCTATGACTTGAATTACATGCTAGAGTAAGTGTTACCAAACTAAATAATATTATTAAAACATTATTATTTAATATATTAAAATATAAACTTGAAATTAAATTATTAGTTATGAATAATACTAAATAAATAATGAGAATATATATATTATGTATCTAATCGTATATTTTTTTACTTTTATCCAATACATTCGATAGACTTAAGATAAAATCAAACCCATTATTTTGCGTTAAAATCCATATTTTTATAAAGCAACTTTTACTGACATTAAATTGAGAACATATTTTAATTACAATTTTATGAAATTCTATAAATTATATATATATATATATATATATAGAAACATTATTTTTAAAATCTAAACATAAAAATTATCTTAGAGTTATTTTTTTTATTTTTTGGAGAAGTTTCAATTTTTATGAATTGTTAAAAATACAATATTTTTATTCAAAATAGGTTTTTTCTTCTAATTTATTTAGAAGGATAAATTATATTTTTAATTGGTTTTAAAATATAATTAGATAAATTATAAATCAATTAATCAAATATAGTTCATTAGAATGAATTTTACATTGTAATTTAAAACAAAAATATTTTTTTTGAACATTTTACTTTCAAAACCCACATTGTCATCCATTTTGTGAGATTAATTTTAAATTAATTTCTACCACTATTGTAATTGGAATTTGAAAAAATGGTTTAAATATTTTGAATATGAATAATTTTTAATTTCAAATAAGGTCAAATTTTAATTTAAAAAAAATATTAGAAAAATTTATTAAAATTAATTACAATGATTAAGAGAAAATTTTTCTTAGCAAGGGACTAAACCTCAAACTTAAGGGCCGAAAAAACTAGAATATTTCCCAAATATTTTCCCCATATTTATACCATATTATAAATTGTATCGATTTTTTCTATTATTGGAGAGAATATTAATTGGAACGATTTTGGTGGAACTCCATTTTATAAATTTTACAAGAATGTCACTCCTCATCCACTATAAAAAGGCACTCACCCATCCCACTTATTCACACCTATAAATACACTTTGGATCAACCAAGATCAACCAAAATAGTTCATAAAAAAACATCCATTCATCCTATAATACTCCCTTTTGTATGGAAGCCATCCATGGAATCTTTTTGGTGAAAACCTAAAGAAGTTACCCAAAGAAGAGGTAACATACTTCCTCAAGCTCTTTTGCTTTATTTTCACTCTACATCCCAAAAGAATTATTATTATTTGATTATATAATAAAATTGGAATCCTAAATATACTAATTTTTTTTATTATATGGTTTAGACCTGCAATTACACACACTTCCATTTATTGGGTAACTAACTTTTCGTTTATGTGTATGGTGAACTACCACCTCACAAAATGTTGTCATTCATTTTTTCCATTACCAAATATCGTGGTTGGGAATTATGGTGGAAACATTTTCTATAAACTAAATAGATTATATATAATGTTTCTATTCTTATTTATTATTTATGTAACACATACCCTTCCTATTTCCATTTTTTGTAAATATGAAAACATCGTTCGTGGAAGTGTGGACTACCGCCTCCTCAAAGCGACGTTATTCATTAAAATTATACATGGAATGCATGAAGGATGGTTTTAACAAACCTATATGAAATAGATGAAATAAATACGAAAATTTAATTATAATATACATATATATATAATTTAATTGGAATTGTTAATATGAAAAATAAATTAATGTAACATTCATGCGTATGTAAGGCCTACTGTATCCATTAACATTGCATTCCATTTATTGTCTCCAAATATTATCGATCCCCCTAAATAAATATATTATTATTATATATGATATTTAAATCATGTTTTAAGTTTTGGATATGATTAAACCATGATAATTTCAACAAGTAACAATTCAAAACATACTTGAGAAACTAGGAAATTAACACCCGAAATAGTGAAAATAATGAAAGGTTACAAAAAAATGAGTAATAAGATTTTATAAAAAGATTATATATGATGTAATAGATATTAATATGGTCCTAGAATAAGTTATTAACTTGTTTAAAAAAATTATTTATAAATTTAATGTATATTAAACCAAAAGAAAATGCAAGGTAAGGGATTATTGTCTCAATTTTCATTCCATGTGGCTTATGCCTTTAATACCACTTACTTGTTTTGTGTTGCATACCTACTTACCCATTGATATAATATATAATTAATTATTTAATAAAAATTGTTTTTAATTTTTTTATTTTATTATTATTACTTTTGGGTCTTCCAATTCAAATGTTACTATGTAATAAGGGACATCATTCCAATTTTCATTTATTGAGAAATATTTTATTATTTTGCACCTTATTTCCTATATATGGTCTAAATACTGCCACTTTTACTTAGAAAATAATGATTCATTAATTATTAATTATATTTGGAGTTTAAAACTAAATTATTTCATAAAAAGATATTTGAATTAAGCATTCCCAATTGGAAAATAATTTTGTAACCCAATTTCCTTCCATTGGGATATAATACATCCTCATTGTAATTGATCTTATAAAATTATGTGTGTAATTAATATTTAATATATATATTTTTTCTTTCCAATTTTTTTCTGTGGATTTATATTTAACACACATAATATATCTATTGATTGATTCTCACATCAACATAATTGGTTTTTTAAGCATTTACATCAAAATATCATTTTGTTTGAAATTGTTTACACATGAATTTAATTTAGAGGAAATTATTGGATCATTTATCCATAAACCCTTTAATTTTCTTCTCCTCTGGTTATTAATTACTGTTTTCAAGGAACAATACCTTATTTTCACAATTTGTTACTCAAAATGTTTCATAATTCATTTCTAAGAAAACCATGCATCATTTCTATTTTTAGTTAGAGAACCTGTGTTTTATAAAAACCATGTTTAATAAAATGTTTTTTAGAAATGGTTTTAACCTTTAAAATATGATTTATCAAAAACAATTACACTTTTCCATTTATAAATGTTTTAAAGGAGTATTCATATCTCTTTCTAAATAAGGAATTTTTCTAACATTTCAACCATTAAAAAAGAATGTTCTTTTGACCTTGTATAGAATGTATGGATTTACAATATATAATATATTTGAATATTACTTTGAAATTTTCAATTGTTATTTTTTTAATGAAAATTTTTTCAAAAGTAATTTTCAAATAATTTTTTTTAATTTTTTTTAAAATAAAAAGAATATTTTCCTCAAACAAAATTTAGAAAATATTTTTATTTTATTTATATTCACCAATGATAATTACCCTTTATTTCACATCACATGGAATGTTTTTTATTGATACCATACTTATTATTCCTTTGGATGGTTTATGATTTATTTTTGTAAGGATAGTATTGACATTCACTTCCTTGATTCCTTTATTAGACCACTTGAAATATTCAATTTCCTATGAATATTAGGAATTGAATTTCCGCTAATTATCCATATCATATATCATGAATTAGTTTGTTAACAAAATTTTATATCAATTTTTCATATAGGTTTTATGGTGAATGTTATTTTATTATTTGGGTAAATATTGATAAATATGTATTCTTTATTCAATATAGATATTTGGTAAGGCATATTATTTATTTTTATTATTTTATATGAGTAACGATTTCCATCCATCTTGTGAAGGTTTTTGATTGTATATGTTTTCAGCTGTCTGAGACATGACATACAATAATTAATCATTTCGATCATTTGGATTTAGTGTTTATTATCCATGATATTTTCACAATGATAAAGTTTGAGGATTTATTTTGATTTCCACTTATTGATTTCATGGAATTTTTCTTCAGTTATTAACATTACATATTGATTTTGCCTTATCAATGTATTTGAATAGATTTTGGTTTATGTTATTAATCTTTCTATATTGTTTATGCCCTTATTTTTTAGTTTATTGATTATATGTATTGTTTATTCAATTATTACCTTTCTATAATTAAAACTCTTATTGATTTCTTTTTTTTTCACTATACATTACCCTTACTGTGAATATGAGATCACCCTTATTTTTTTTACATTCCAAAGAATCCAAGAAGTGTAATTAGAATGATATGAATTGATATGAAAATTGGGAATAAATTTATCGTTAATGAATAAAATTATGTTGTAATTAGTTTATTAATTAATAACACATGACTCATGAATGTTACTTGTTGATGAAGACTACTAAACTCTTGGGTTATTCAGGATTTTATTCTTTGTAATCATGAAAATGTAATGATAGTAGACACTAGATTGAAGCTTCTGGGTTCAGATCTCTACATATGGATTCAGATGAATTTTAGTATCAACCATGGGAACTATATTTAGAACAAAAATATATTAGAGAACATATACCTAAGGTATAATTTGAGGATATGTATTTAAGAATATCCTAAATTATTGTTAAGATATGGTTTATGTGGTATTTCAATGAAGTACATCACCTTATGGATACAATAAGTGGATGTGTTTCTGTGATAGATGTACCTAGGGGTAAAAACTCCAACAAGTTGTGTCAGGCCTGAGTCAAGCGTAACCTGGTTAAAAAATATGGTCCTTACTACGCACCTGGTATGACACTCGTGGGTGATATTCTTTGGATAATTCACATTTTCATTATAAAAAAAATTATGGATTTGAATATGTCATGGAAATGAATTAATAAGGTCAAACCAAAGGATTTTTATATAGAAATAAAGATTTCTTGATTTAGTTATCCAATAAATGATCATACACTTTTATCACTATGACTATTTGTACAGACACTATAATTTTTGGTTTTATTCAATGGCTCAAACCCAAATTATTCATGTTAATAATGAACCTTAAGGAAAAGGTGGTGAAAATGAGAAACCAAATGATTTTATAATAATAGATATAGATATCGTGTTTATTCCTAATCAATTTTCCTGAAATACGATTTACAATACATACATTAACCAACTTACGAACTCATCAAATAAGAGAAGGAATAAGTTTTATAAGAGCTCAACTGGTGGAGACTGCGAAGAGAAGAAGGTTATATTTCCATCATGCACTAAATGTGGAAGGAGGAAACCAAGAAAGTAACTCACCAAAACAGTGAAATTATTTATTTTTGTGAAATAAGTACATAAAACTAATAATTACCAAGGAAAAATGAAGTGTATGATGGATGGAAAAAATATAATCATAAGGATCCATTTATGTGTATTTTCCTTAAATGTAGGGAAACTAGGAATTATCCATGTCAATTACCTCTTCTAAATGACAAACCCTCAACAAATTTCGTATGTGGAAATAATTATAAGAAGTATTTATGTGTTGGGTTGTATTGAAAACCATAGTTAAATGGGTTTTTAGTTATTAACCTTATTTCTAGGATAATAATCACATTTTTCGGAATTTCATAATAATTATACTAATATGGTTTTAGAATAGGGAAACCTATATGCCAGGTGAAAACCAATAAAATCAAGAAAGGTCCAGATACTCGATCCCATGATGGAAGGATGATACAGGTTTAACACCAACTACTAATCAACACAATGTCACTATTAATATTTCACTATTTATATTTGAACAATTTAATGAATAAATATTAATTATGAACTATTAGTATCACATTCTAGGTTTATATATTAATATATTATCTTTTTTTGGATTTGGAGAATCTTTAGAAAAAATTGTTATACTTTTGACTCTTTTGTAGTCCATACGATCCGTTAAATGTGTATTTTAGTCCTTCAGTAATCAAATTTAATTTTCAGATATCAATTTCATGAAGTAATGGATGAATTAGAAATCTATAAAAGAACAATGGATGAAAATTATTTTTATAAAAATTTAATATGTAATTATATTTAATTGTATTCATGTGTACTGAAATAATTACTCCATACTAGGAAATTGATCATAAAAAATGTTTTCTTAATTCCTTCATTGTTTTTAAACTTATTTTCTTTAGAATCATAAAATATTTATGGATTTATAGTCATAAACCTTCCATTTATCATTCAAATTTTTTTTATTGATGAACATAATCAATCCAAATAAATATTTACACTTTCCTCCATGTACATGTCACTAATTTCCTATAATTTTCTCATTCATTAAGACCAAATTAAATGTTAATCCATGTAACGATTGCATATCAGATTATTTATTTTCTAGAGGATGTTTTAAAAAAAATTCTCAGGATTTTGGATTTAACATAGGAAATATAAAATAATTTATTACCAAGATCTAGTGTAAACTGAAAGGATGCAATTTATTTATGGTGGGAAGAATGTAACACCCTTAAATGCTAAAGTAAGAACATTGTATTCGATAGTGTGTATAAGGCATGGCACCAATATTATAGGGGAATATATTATACATAGAGATTATAATATATTTAAACTTTTAAATAAAACAAATCTATGGCATAGATTTCAATTAACGTGATACTGAGTTTGCATTTTTTGGATGCAATAATGAGTTTCTTCAAAGAAGTGCATTACATGCAAGACCATGTTTTACTGGGTAACAAAATATTATTAACACATTATAATTTAATATAATAATTTATAAACTAGGTGTTAAATTTGATGTTAGGACTAGTATTAACTAAATTAAGAGAATATATATTATACAACCAATTAAATATTTTTGACATTAATCCAATAGATTAAATAGTCATAAGATAAGTGAAAAACCAATATTTTGCATAAAATATATATTATTATAAAGGAAATTTTTCAAAATTTGAATAGAAAAGCTATTTTAAATATAATATGTGGAAATTTTATAAATTTTATATTTCAAATAAGAACATAAAAATTTTCTTAGGGTGATTTTTTGGTATTTACCTGTGAAGTTTAATTTTTGATTAATAGTGAAAAAAGTGGATTTTAATTCACAATTTAATTTTTGTCTAAATTATTTTTAAGGATGAATTAAATTTTTAGTTGTATTCAAAGTTATGTTAGATATATTTTATTTTAATTAATCTAATTTATGTAATTTTGATCAATTTTGCTTTTAAATTTAATATAAAAATATAACAACCTTTTGAAAATTTTACCTTAAAACATGCATTCTCATCTCGTGTGAAAAATTAAAATTAAATTAATTTATGAAACTTATGTGATTTTAATTTAGAAAAATGTAGTTAATATTTGGAATCATAATAATTTATATTTTGTAATTTGGTCAAATTAGTTTTTGAAAAAATATTAGAAATGTGACTAAAATTAATTACAATGATAAATAGAAAAAACAGCTTAACAAGGGACTAATCCATAATGATAAATGAAACAATGACCTATAAACTAGTAAAAAATCAATTGGATGAACATATTTCATCCCTATAATCCCTTTTATATAATTTTTTATATTATTGGAGCCACTTTGCTTATGATAAACGTGGGTGGATTTCCCCTTTTAAAAATATAACGAAATGACACTCATCCTCTACTATAAAAAGGCACTCACACCTCCCACCAATTAAAACCTCTAAATTCACATCGTTTCGACCAAGATCATCTACAATATATATTAAAAATACCTTACCACATCCTAAAATCCTATATTTGTTCATTAATCCCTCCAAATAATCACTTTGGTTCAAACCAAAAGGAGTTACCCAAAGAAAAGGCTACATAATTCTTCAAGATCTTTTGATTTATTTTCATTTTACACCCCCAAAAACTCTTCTTTTTTAATTATTATATACTAAAAACCATCCTAAATATATTGAGATATCTTTATTCAAATAGGTCGACCTAAACATTGACACACATCGATATAATGGGAAGTGAACTTACTATTTATGCGTGTGATGAACTACCACGTCACAAAATGATATCTTTCATTTTTCCTTTACCACCTATCATGGTTTGTAATTATGATGGAAATTTTGATTACATTTGTTAAATATGATATTTATAATGTATTTATTATTAAAAATTTTTTATATAACACATACCCTTATGATTTCTATTTTATGTAAATACGATAACATCGTTTGTGGAAGTGTGGACTTCCGCCTCCTCAAAGCGGTGTGATTCATTCATGTTAGCCATGGAATGTGTAAGTAATGATTTTAGTATCCCAATTTGACATATATGAAATTAATATAACACAGGAATTATAATATTCATATATATAACATACTTTTAATTCTTTTAATATGAAAAATAAATGAATGGAGTGTTCATGCGTACGTAAAACCTACAGTCTCTAGGAATGGTGCATTCCATTTTTTATCTCTAGATATTATGAATTAGTATAAAAACATATATAATGAATATATATGTTATTTAAATCATGGTTTAATTTAGGGATATTATGAAGCCATGATACTAACAATAATTAATAAGTCAAAACATACCTGAGAAACTAGCCAATTAACACATGTAATCGTGAAAATAAGGATAAATTTCTAAAAAACAAGAAATAAAACATTATAATAAGATAATATATGTAATAATAAATATTTTTATTGTTATGGATAAGTTATTAAAATGTTTATAACCATTATACAATCATTTATAGGGTTTTAACAAGAAAGAAAACTCAAGGTAAGAGATTCTTGTCTCACTTTTCCTTCAGTGAGGCATATGCCATTAAAACCAGTTACTTATTTTATGTGATGTACCTATATCCCATTTTTATATAATAAATCACAAATTCTTGTATAATAATGATATTTAAATGTTTAATTTTGTGATTATTAATTTTCTATCTTCCAATTAAAACGTTACCAAATAAAAAGTGACTTCGTCTCAATTTCCATTAATTGAGACATATTTTATTGATGTGCACTAAATTTCTTATATATGGTATACATATAGAAATTTTACATATAATATCATAGTTAATTCATCTACATGATATTTGTTGTTTAAATTGAATTATTTCATCAATCGTTTATTGAATAAAGCATGCCTTAGTGGGAAATAATTTCAAATAAGAATTTATTTTCATGGGTTATGATTCTTCCATGTTGTCTTTATCATTTTAAGATTATGTGTATAATAAAATTTTACCATTTATTGTTTTATTTCCAATTTTTTATGTGTATTTTAATTTGACACACATAATATAATTATTTATTGATTCCCACATCAATATTATGGTTTTATAAGGGTATACATCACAATATCATTTTGTTCGAGATTGTTTACACTAGAATTTCCATTATAGGAAATTATTGGATAATTTTTCAATAAAAATGTAAATTTTCACCTCATCTGGTTATCAATGACAATAAACCTTTATTTTAATCCAATTGGAATATGTTTTATTGATACCGTATTTAATATTCCTGTCACAACCCACCTTTTATAAGTTTAGGTAACGGATGAATAAGTGCCCTACCCTTCCTTCCTTGAGATGAAGGAGAGATAATGACCCCCAATTCCTTCCTTCAGTAGGCCCGGAAGTGGAGACTAGCACCAAGGGTATAAAACTTCATTAAAATAGAATGAATTACTATTTTATAGAACACGATCAGGAGATACGATGGTCAATCACAACAACACCATAGACTAAAGGTAAAAGTAAAGCTAAGAATCCTTTCCCACATGAATATTTAAAAGTAACATTGAGACAATGTAAAAAAGAACTCCCGTATAATGTTCCAGAGAAATGAAAAAAACATTAACAATGACTATCTCGATGCCCGATCTAGTAAAGTATAGCACGGTCCTCAAATTCCTCCTGGAAACATAAAAATAGTTTTACATATGTTGGATGAGGATACAAATAAACATAGTAGGGAAACTAATGTGACCTCTTCACAAGTGAGGGAACATTCTAATTCTCCTATGAGAAAACAAAAGATCATCAAGCAGCATCCAAGGAGTACGAACCAGCCCAACCGCACCAAGGTAGACTCGCCCATGTAACTCATGTCAAGTGAAGTAATAATATAAGAGGATTAACATTTGGGTTTCCCAAAACTCTTTCCAACCGGTTAATTGATCATTCCTTATAATCTAACATCTTGATGCTTCCACTCTTCCAACATTCAGTCCCACTCGTACAACCTACCTGCACACAACTAGGCCTGAAACCACACACAACCATGCACACAAACCACTGGTATAGAACAACCGCTACCACACACAAAGACACATGGGTTAGAACAACCACTGCCATGCCCAAATACACCTGGGCCTCACCACCCAGATACTTGCGAAAACATACCGAGCCCACAAATACCTGATCCCCTGTTCCAAAAAAAACCCTTTCTTGAAGAATAGTTGACTATTGGAATCCTCGAGCCATTACTGCCTACCTCGATATGCCATAGAAGTAAGATTAACAAACATTGTGTAGGGAAAAAAATCAGAAACTAGAAATCCATCATTTCATCGAGATGATGTGGAAGACACCCTCCCCTATGAAATTTAGGTTTTCGGCACATTTTGGCCAATAAGGGTGGGGTGCGTATATAAATCACAAGGAACACCAATCTATATATATATATAGGTAAATAAAAATTCATCCCCAACCAACGGGTTTCACAAAAACTGACAACAAGCCCACCGTAGCACCACTTTTGATGCTACTCCTATATGCACAACCATACCACCACTTCCAAGCAAAAACCCAAACCCAGGTGATTTACATAAAATTATATTGTCACTACTGGGAAATGAACAACTGTAACCATACCATGAAATGAAAAAAAACAAAATGCAGTCCCAGTGCACAATAGCACCAAACTAGAATTGTAGTCCCAATGCACAACATCACAATACTAGAGATGTAGTCCCACTGTACATCCCTGTTCAACTCCTGCCAACTATCATTCTTCAAATTGATTCCACCCATTCATTCTCTCACAACTCGGACCTACAACCCAGCTTCCAAAATGAATCCCCAGTGCAGTACCATTGCATAAGAAGTCCACAAACCCACCATAGTCCCACTGATCGATGTCACTTCACAACCACAACACAAAATAATGGTTGTTTAGCTACCTACAACTTCATCCATTCAACAATAAAGAAACTCTCGAACCGAGACACCAACAAACCCCCTTGTACCACCCCACAGACCAAGACCACATAACCTAGACCAAAAACACAACACATTACCACAACCACCAATCCAAGCATATTCAAATTTAACCAGCAATGGTTCCTTAATTTACAAATGAATATAACCTAGGATTTCACAATAAAGGTTTTATCCAAGGAAATCAATTTATTTAACCGAGTGTATGGGATTAATCTGAATATCATGTCAGATATCGACATCAGAAAATCACAAAAAAACAGAACACCACTAGCGCACATGTAATGTCTGCCAATGACATTGATTTTCAGAAGGAATACAACCACAACAGCCATAAAATAATAAAGGATAAATAAATAAAATATTCTACCACATAAAACCAAAACATGCACATTATATTAGTTTCAGGAGTTTTATTTTGATCATATTTAATAGTTGTTTAATTATATTTGAAGAAGAGTATCCAGTTATTCCTTACAAGGAACCATTATCATACCCACCCCACATGATGCACAATTAAAGAGAGTAAAAAGAAAATCCCTACTTGGATAATCAAATATTGAAGTTACTTCTTGCACCAAGAATAGAGGAGGGCATGACATGCAAGAAGAAATCAGGGGCAGAGTAGGAAGGGCTCCATCATGGGTGCTCAAACCATATAAGGAGGAAGTCTCTATTTGAATCAAGAGAAATGAAACAAAATAAGAGATGAAATAGGCTTAAGAATAGGCCAGATCTTAAAATCAAGGAGACCATTTTGAAGTACCAAAAAGTCTAATCGAGGTTTGACCATGCGGCTGGGTAGTTCCACATGTTGAAATTAATTGAGATTAAATAATTCCATAAAAAAATGGTGGATATTGACCAGAGTATGGTTATGAGTTTATAGATTAACTTTAAACAGAGAAAAAAATGAAACATGTGTGAACTGGAATAACTAGGAAAAACTGGAAATGAGTCACTGATGGGTGAGTTGCCAACGCTGAGCTACCGATGTTGACCTACCAATGATGAGATACTGATTCCATGGCCTACTGATGTAATGACCTACCGATTACCTATCATATTGACTCCCTAACCTACTGATGCCCATACATACTAACACACTGACATACCGATGCCATGTTCTACTAACACTGACAGCCTTGATCTACGAATACTGATTCCCATAACTCAATGATTTCGATTCCCCTGACTCACTCATGCACTGACATGCTGACACACTAACAAGTCAAATCACTAACATGGCGATGCACTGACATGTAGATTGAAAAACTAGAAATTTGGAAAACTATTGATGTAATCCACTGATAACTCCCAAAACACCTCAACACTAGAGTTTCACAAAAAAATTGCTTAGGAAAATCTGGTTTATTACATTTGATGCCTATCAAAATATTCTCATCCACATTAATTTGAAAATGACCTAAAAGAAAATAGGTCTGACCAACCATCCCTTGAGATACCTCTTAGGAGTAAACCAACTTGTTATGTTCTAAAGATGGAGCGAAAACCTCGATATCAAAGGACACCTCCATGACATATATCTCTTAAACAACATTAGAAACACTACCATTACTCTACCTCAAGTAACCACACAAACACCAAAAGTCACACCGTCCAGACACATGGATTAGGTATCTCCTTCCTCTATATATAGATAATATCTTCTTTGGGTAGAACTGACTCACCCGCAAGGGTCTGATCACATCCATGTCAATGCATCTTGATTAGGGATCATGTTCTTCCCTCCCCATTGTTTTTACTTTTCACAAAAAAACCAGAGAACATGGAAACAACTTAACATACCAAAAGAGAGTTCAAAAATTATATCATAATCAAGGTACAAAGAAAACACAAGAGAAAAAGTCTGAACAACATTGGGTACTGGGCATGCATCTATACCTCCAATTCCTAGGTACTCTCCTCGAGGCCACCATGCATCTATAAGACACAAACCAAATTAATGGTCCATCCACAAAGCACCTTCTTCTTAGGATCCTTGATTCTCACTAGTCTCTCCCAGAAAGTCACATCGTCCCCAATATCCAACTCTCCCCAATCTAGAATGTGGGAGTCATCATGTAGATACCAACGAAGATGAGAGACATAAAAGATATTGTGGATACTCTCTAACTATGGTGGTAATTCCAGCTGATATTCCACCTCATAGACTCTCCCCAACACCTCTAAGGGTCCGATGAACCTAGGAGAAATCTTAATCCCCTGCCTAATCTCTACTTTAAACACCAAGTGGAGACCTTTAAGAACTTGTGGTCCCTATCCTCAAACTCTAAGAGAATCCTCCTCTGACCGGCATACGAATTATACTAATCCTAAGCTGCCATCATCCTTTCACGAACAAGATAAACCTTCTCCATCGTGCTCTACACCACCTTTGGTCCAATAATACCTGCATCCCCAACCTCTATCCAACACACAGGTGAATGAAACGGTCTTCCATATAAGGCTTAGAACGGTGCCATTCCAATGGTAGATTAATAGAAATTCATATAGGAAAAGTCTACTAGGGGAATGGGTCCTACCCAAGATCCTATGAAGTCTAGAACACACTCATGCAGCATATCCTCCAATGTATGGATAGTCCCCTTTTTCTTCCCATCCATCTGAGGGTGGAAAGCGGTGTTGAGTCATAACTGGGTTCTAATAAATTGTTGTAATCCCTTCCAGACTCGTGAATTAAATTGTGCATCCTGATATGAAAAGATGGACTTTGTAACACCATGTAGTTGTACCACATCACCCACATACCTATTTCATAAGGAATTCATGGTGCTCGGCTCCTTAACCACTAAGAAGTGACCCGATTTCGTCAATTGATCCACCACTACCCAGATGGGATCATATCTTTCCACAACCCTAGGTATTCATTCAATGAAATCCATAGAGACATTATCCCACTTCCACTCAATAATGTCTAAGGAATGAAACATTCCTCTTGGAACATGGTACTCATCCTTCACCAACTGACTCACGAGGCAGCTTACCACAAACTCTACCACTACCCGCATTACTCCGAGACACAAAAAATAACCTCTAAACCCCAAGTACATATTGGTGACTCCTAGATGTATGGATAGGGTGAGTTACAGATGTCATAGAGAACTCCCTCACATATCGCCACTGGGATAAATATCTTCCCACAAAACAACATCTGATTCCGACTATCCTCCGACCATCCCTCCGGTGCATCACCCCAGTTAACGTGTTCATGCATCACTTTGCCTATGAGTCTACCCAATGAGACTCCTCCACATACCATTAAAAGGATTATTGCACTGTCATTTAAAATAGATAGCCTCTACCGCCCTCCACTCTGAAGTCCATATGTAAAGAATTCAACTCCTTCATTACCTTCCAAGAGTCTTCCCTTGACTCCTCATCCAGAAAGTGTTCTGGGGAAAAATTAAGAAGATCCTTGAACTTGATCCCCAGTTACCTCACTGAAATACTCCTTTTCTAGAGGGAGAGAAGCTCCTGCATCTTCTTGGCCTTCATCATGGAAGAAATAAATTCCTCCTGAAGCACCTTATAAAATTCAGCCCATTAATCCTATGTTTCCTTATTCTCCCAGTGTTAAACCGTCCACAGCTATCACACCGATCCTCACATCTGGCTCACTTTTTAGAGGAACACAGTACTCTATTAGATCCTGGATAATGTTGAAAGAGACCACCCATTCTTCGATCCAGCACTCTGTCTCCATGTCCAAGACACTACCCTGGTACTTTCCTAGAGCCTACCATTGGGGGACACGAAGCATCTTCTGTCACTGGTCATCCTCCTCCTATCTACTTACCCTACACTAATCAAACAGATCAATAAACTGGGCCTTGACTACTCATACCACTTTTGGAAAACCTCCAGGTTCCACATATGAAGAAGAAAACAAGAAAATCTTAATCCCGAGTAGTGTGGAATATTCATTTTAAATTTTGTTTAAACTCTTTATTTATTTAAAATTATAAAAATACCCAAGAAACACAAGAATTCATATCATTATGATGCATGTAACTTTCCTAGGGTCTCTATAATTCAATTAGTGTAACCTCTCCTAGTTGTTCAATAGATAAATATTCATTTCATCGAATCACCGGGGGCCCCAAAATCCCATGTCCTATCCAGTCATCCCTGGCATATTTCATTCACCAAGATCTCCTAACATTATTTCCCTACCATCACTTGCAATCCTCACTATGACTAACCCCGAACACCATCCTATCTCTTAACCATAGGCTCTAATACCATTCTATCACAACCCGCCTTCCCCAAAATGAGGGAAGGGATGATAAAGTGCCATGCCCTTCCTTCCATAAGATGAAAGAGATATAATAACCCCCTGAGTCCCACCTTTAGTAGGCCCCAGAGTGGAAACTAGAACCAAGGTTATGGAATATCACTTAAATGGAAGGTATTACCCTTTTTATAGGACAATATCGGGAGATAAGATGATAATTCCTAGCAACACCAAGGACTATATATAAAAGTAAAGACAAGAATCTATTCCCAAATTCATGTTAAAAAGTAAAAATTATTCAAAGTCAAAAACTACAAAATAATGTACCAAAGAAAAGAAACTAAACAACAACAAAAACTATCCTGATGCTCGAGATAGTAAAGTCTATAATAGTCATCAAAATACTCCTGGAAACATGACAAAATATTTACAAACGTATAATGAGCATACAATTATACCTAATAGAGAAAATAAAGCTACTCATTCCCAAGTTAGGGAACATGCTAATTCTCCTATTAGAAAACAATAGAACCTCAAGAACCTAACATGGAGTACTAATCATCCTACGCTCAATAACAAAAACTCACCCAAGTTACATAAGTCATGTAAAGTAATAGTATAAGTGCATCAACATTTGGGTACCCCACACCACTTTCAAACTAGTTACCTTCTCATTCTGAACAATCTATCGTCTTGACACTAACACTCATCCCACACGCAGTACCTCTGCCACAGCATATCAGCACACAACTATGCCCACACATAATTGGGACAAAACAACCACTGCCATGCCAGAAGACACATAGTCCAAAATGACTACTACCATGCCTGAAGACACATGGTCTTCATCTCAATGATACTTGGGAAAATATACCTTTCTTATAGACACTAGAACCCCTAGTCCAAAAAAACCCTTCTCGAAGAATCATAGACTATGGTAAGACATGATCCATTATAGCCCACCCAGATATGCTCGAGAGGCAATATCTGGAAGATAGTGCGAGGAAGAAAATTAGTAACTTTCCATCCATCCTCCCACCGTGATGTTGGGAATGACACCCTCCCCCTTGAAATGGAGGGGTTTGGAACATGGTTCTCAACAATGGAGGGATGCGTATAGAAATCACAGGGAAATAATATATATATATATATATATATATATAGACACATAGGTAAACAAACACTCAGTCCCAAACAACATGGTTCACACGAACAGTCAACAAGATTACACCATCACTGATTTTGATGATACTTTTATATACTATACCATACTACCACTGCCAAGAAAAAACACAACCACCCCTTTTTTTAAATTGACATTTATTTATTTAAGGGGATTCACATTAAATTATTTTTTCACTACCAAGAAACAAACAACCATAACTGTACCAGGTGAAGAAAAAACTAATATTCAGTCCCATTACACAACAACGCAAAACTAGAGTTATAGTCCCACTGCACAACAACGCAAAACTAGACCTACAATCCCACTACACAACAACACAAAACTAGAATTTCAGTCCCACTATACGTCCTCGTTCAACTACTAACAACTATCATTATTCAAAGTGGTACCACTAATTACTTTCCTTATAACATGGCCTTGTAGCCCCACTACCCAAATAAACCCCTAATGCAGTCTCACTACATAAAAATTCCACAACCACATCGTAGTCCCACTTCATGACGTCACTTCGTGACCACAACAAAACATAATGTTAGTTCATCTAACAACAAGTACATCCATTACAAAATCAATAAAACTCTCTAAATAAGACACCAACACACCCCCATGTACCACCCCACATACCAAGCCCACAAAACTGAGACGAGATCACACAACACATAACCACAAAAACCAAACCAAGAGTACTCAAATTTAACTGAAATGGGTTCATTAATTTCCACTTGAATATAATCAGGGTGATCACCGAACATGTTTCATTCTATGGCATCACATTATCTAACTGATTGTACCTGATTAATCAGATTTCATGTTATATCTCTATGTCAAAACATCCCAACGAAATAGGACACCACTTGTTCACAAGAAAAGACCACCAACGAACATGATTTTCAGAAGTCATACTTCAATGACATTTATAATAGAATCAAGGGTAAAAAAATAAAATAGGAGACCACATCAAAATACACCATACCCATTATTTTTTTTTGATTTATCTTTTTATCATATGAAAATATTTTTTAATTCTATTTCAAGAAGAGTATCTAGTAGTTCCTTACCAGGAACCAATAACATAACCACCCCACATGATGCACAATTAAGGAGAAGAAAAAAAATCCCTTCATGGATGATAAAATATCAATGATATTTCTTATGCCAAGAACAGGTGATTGCGTGACTTGCATGAATAATTACAAGGCTGAGTGGGAAGTTCTCCAACACGGGTGCATGAATCATCTTGGGAGGAAGCCTCTAGGTGAATCAAGAGAAATGAAAAGGAAGAAGGAAGATATGATCTCAGTTTAAGAAGAGGCCAAATTCTAAAATCAAGGAGACCATTTTGAAGTACTTAAAAGTCAGATTGTGGGTTGACCACACAGCTAGGCAGCTTCACATGTTAGAATTAATTGAGATTTAACAATTCCCCTTGAAAATGGTTGATATAAAAGAATGGATGACAATGAGTTGAAAGATTAACATTGAATGGAGAAAGCCTTATAAAAGGGGAGAAAATAGAAAAACTGGGAAAAACTGGAATTGAGTCACTGTTGGGTGAGTCACCGATACTAAGCTACCGACATTGATCTACTGATGATGATATACCAATGTGATGACTAACTGATGAAAAATCCTACTGACGCCCTGACCATCTGACTCCCTGAACTACCAACTCCCTAACCTACTGATGCCATTTCCTACTGACACCCTGTCCTGCCGACACTAATGCCCTTTATCTAACAATGTCGACACCCTTGGCTCACAGATTCTGATGCCCTGACTCACCGAGCACTGACATGCTAACGCACTAACATGCCAATGGAAAAGCTAGAAATTTGCAAAACACTTGAAAAATACACCGGTATCTCCCAACACACCTCAAAATTGGATTTTCACAAAGGAAGGGTCTGGGGAAAATTTTGGTTATTACAATTCATCGTGATGGTTTTATGATTGATTTGGATAAGGATAGTATTAACATTCATTTCATTAATTACGTTTTTTATCCCCTAGAAATATTCAATTTTCTATGATCAATAGACTTTTAATTTATTAATATTATCCATATAATTTATCATGGATAAGTTTATTGCCAAAATTAGATATCATTTTTACATATGTTGTTTAAGTTAAAAATTATTTTATTATCTGGGGAAATATTAAAAAATCAGGATTCTTTATTCAATATAGATATTTGAAAAGGAATATTATTTATTTCTATTATTAGATATGGGGAATGATTTAGATAGTAAATTATGGGTGAGGCCAAGACTCTATATGGCCCATCAATGCATCGATAGGTTCTCCTAAGAGAAATTAGTTATGAAAATTTAATAGGTCTCTTCCTATAGTTGTATTGATTCTTTTGAATGGTCTATATGTTATTTGATTTCAAGTAATTGATACATGATTTCAAATAATTAATAATTGCCTTAATTTTTAATCCATATTTATCATACTTGATATTTTTACAAAGTCAATATCTATGGATGCATTTCCTACTTAGTTTATTGATTTAATGACATGTGTATTTGGTTATATCTTTTACATATTAGTTTTTCCCTATCATGTTATCTGAGTAACATGTGTTTCCAATTTTTTACCTAGATATATTATTTATGCACTTACTTATCTGTTTATTGATTATATGGAACATGTCTTCACTTATTACCGTTGCATGGTGACTAATCTAATTTATTCTTTATTGATTCCACTGTACATATCCGTTAATGAGAATTTGAGATCACATTTATTTTGTTTCATTCCTGAGGAATCCAAGAAATTAATAAGAAAGATATCTAAGGATATAATAATTAGGAATGAAGTTTTTTCTTAGAATAATAAAAATATTTTTTTAATTAGTGTATTAATTTGTGACACAATACTCATGTACGTATCTGGTATTCCAAGACTACTAAACTCTTTGGTCCTTCTAGATTTAATTCTTTATAATCATTCCAATATAATGGTATTATACACCCACTCTATGATTTTGGGGGTTTTTTCACTTAGGGTTCAACATTTTTATAGTTTTTTCATAGGTAATAAGAATATGATCACATATTGATTCAGATCTATGAATCTACCTAGTAAATATTTAAAGAAAAATAATTCACCAATATGAAGAGACTCTGAGTTTTGGATGATCATATGTATCCATATTATATAAAATGAAATGGGATTTATTCTTAATTTTTCTATTTATTATGTCTTTACATTTCAATTTTAATAGTAATAGTTAAGTATGATCTCTTATTTGAATTTCCATGTATCAATGTTTTTAACATGAAATAATTGGAACATGAAGAAATATCTAAATTTTTCTTAGATCATATGACCTAGGGAGATAAGACTGGATTTTTTCCCATGTCTCCCTCTAAGTTATTTCGACCAAACTAGTGTTATGCCTCTTTTCATTGGAAATTTTGGGTCTTTCACGACTGACCAATATAGCTAGTTCTTTAGGTCGAACAATCTTGATCAATAATTTTGAGAGTAATAATCCCAAAAGAGTATTGAGATGATGAATATGAAACTCCCTAAAAAGATCTGACTCATGTGAAAGGAATTAATTTTATTGTTAGCATATTTTTATAAACTATAGAACATGTTTAAAAATCTTCTATATAGATTAACAGATACATAGTAATTATATAACAACCCTGCTTTTTATTACACTTAAACCTGATTTATTACAAAAAATCATCACTTGATACAACATGGATGATTGATAGGTCTAGTGTATTTTGGGATTAGGATCAATACATAACAACTTAAAACATGTAATAATAAATCATTATTGAAAACATTGTTTATATTACCACTACATTCCCTCGCACTTAGCATTGCATGAGATAACCTGAGGAAATGCATAAGAAAAGGGTGACCTATAATGACCAGTAAGAGATTAAACATGGAATAACTTGTGGAATAAAATACATGTTAGATAATAGGCATATCAATGTATCACAAGAGAAAAATTAACATACATGCATGATAAATCATGATAATCATAACATGGAAATGTGGAAACAACACTTAACATGGAATTAGCCAGAGCCAAGGATCATTGCACATGGAGAATGAGTAAACCCTCATTGCATAAGAAGCACGATTAAAAACTCATTGAACTTGAATTAGCATGAGTCAACACCCTTTGTACATGATATATCATGACATTGAACTTTACCCAATACACTGGTGAGATATCAGGGCACACCCTTCTTAAACATTTCATTTCATGAATAAGTGTGCCACATGGACTATATGACATTGAATCAATCAACATCATAAGTTATTCCACGTTTATGTAAAGTGAAATAAATACATGAAAGTAAAATTCAATATTTATTTGTTCATAAAGGTGAAAAATACTTTATTGAGACATGGGTATGGTATTTACTACACTATGATCTTGGCATGGAAAAACGCAGTGTAATTTTGGCAGCATAACGACGTGACATAAGGATTAAAGAAAATGGTTGATGAGAGGGAAAATGGTGTCTCATCATATATACATGAAATGGATAGTAAGTGGTCCATATAGATTCTTTTCCCAAAAAACCTAATGGAATTTAGTTGAATAATAAGTATGAATTAGTTGGATGTAAAAGAGGGGAGAGAAATCCACCACAGAATTTCAGCATGGTAACAGGTGTACATGGGAGGCATTAATTAGAGACAAAGGGGTATATCATTATCCAAACATAAATAGGGAAGTATGGGGAAGGCGAGAAATCATACCCCATCATTTTTAATTGAAAAAAGGGCATAACAACTTAAAGAAAATTGGATAAAATGAAAAGGAAGAAATCCCTAACTCAGATGTGTGATCCCAAAGAATTGGGAGAGGCTTGAGAGAGGCTTCCTAGGAGATTGGGGAACCTTGGGAGGATTACAGAGAGAGTATAGAAGGGGATTTTAGAACTCCAAAGGCTTTTAGTGAAGAGGAAGTTGGAGATTCGGTGGGTTTATAGAGGAAATGAGAGGGAATTATTCATTTTTTAGGTTTGGGATACCTCACATTAAACTAATCAATACCACAAACCAACACATGGGTTTTTACCATTGTTTTTTCCAAAGGGTAGTGGAAAACAATATTTTATAATGCCAATGGCCGAACTTCTTAAAATAATAGGGTTGATTATGTTGAGGTGAGTCACATTCTTAAAGAAAACAATTTAAAATGTTAAAACATTTTATAAGTCATGGATGGTCCAAAAAAGCATTGAAAAATAATTCAAAAAAAATCTAAATTCACATTATTTTAATATTAAAACATACATTGGACTAACATCTTGTTTATTGTGTTTTAATATATCACTATTTGGTCATTATGATGTCATAAAACACATAATATATTTAAACGATATTTAATTTTTACCCAAATTTTTGACTGTCTCAGAAAATAATGAGAAATTCACTATTGGATAATTTTGAAATCTTGATTCCAAAAATAATATTCATTAAATCTAATATTTTTTATAAATTTTTAAATTTTTACTTTTAAAATAAAAACCTACATTTACCGAAAATTCATGGTTTCTAATAAATTTTCCTTCAAACCTTAATTCAAAATACTATTTCATTCGTAAAATTATATTATCATCTATATTTAATAAAAAGTAATTTAATAATAAAATTTTATTTAATTCCAAAATCTATTAATTCAACAAAATATATTTCTTAGTTGGATATTAACTAAAAATACTATTTATGCTTTAAAAACTATTTACAAAGTAACAATAATAAAATGATTGCACATTCTATATACAAAAATAATGTACATAGTCGTAGTGCTAGTTTCTTATTACATAACCCCTTATAACACCCACATAAGACTGAAGGGCAGAGTGTGCAATGATAACAGACTCTTGGGGTGGCTAGGATTACATCGCTCATGTTGTAATCTTTGTTAACTTCCACTGCTCCCATAATCAGTTCCGCTCAAGCTTAATGTGTTCAAGCTCAACATGGGCTTGGTCAAGAGAGAAGCCCAATTATTCCACCTCCTTTCTGAGCTCTGAAAAATGGGATTTTATGGGGAAAGGCTAATGGATGCCGCAATAGCTTCATTTTTCTATGTAAATTGGATTTGTTAAAGCCCTATATTTATACTAATCATGTGATCCCTGTTAAATGACTATATTAGAAATGGTCATAATTGATAATGGTATTTTAAAATATAGAAACATAAAATCAATGAAGTTATCATTTTATATAACCATAATAAGACATTTAATTATATTAAGAGTAATTTTCATTAATAAATGTTTTGGTCGTTACAATCTCCCCCCTTAAAAACTTCTTCCCTAAGAATTTATTTTTCCCACACTAAAATAGATGCGGGTAACTCTAGTTCATCAATTCCTCTGATTCCCAAGTTGCTTCTTCAAACTTTTGGTTGCACCACAACACCTTGACGAGGGGCATTGTCTTATTTTGTATAACTTTTTCTCTATGATCTAAGATCTTCATTGGTTTCTCCTAGTAAGAAATATCATACTCTATTTGTACTACCTCTGAAGAGAGTACATGTGAAGTGTCTGGTATGTACTTTTTTAATAGAGATACATGAAAGTAATCATATACTTTGGCTATGGTCAGTGGAAGTGCTAGTTGATAGGCCAAATCCCCAACACGATAAAGAAACTCTATGAGGCCGATGTACCTTGGGATTAGCTTCCCTTTATTTACAAACCTCATGACCATCTTCCATGGAGATATGCGTAGAAATACCATGTCTCCAAATTTAATCTAAAGGTCTCGTCGACGGTTATTTACATAACTCTTCTGTCGACTCTGGGCTTCCTTGATATGCTAATGAATGGGTATCACCTTCTTGACCATTTCATCAACCATTTCTGGTCCTAGAGGCATACACTCACCAACTTCATCCCAAAACTCCATTGTTCTGCACCTTTTTTTATACATGGCTTCATATGGTACCATTCAGATGATTGAGTGGAAACAGTTATTATAGGAGAATTCATCTAGTGGAAGATGTTGTCCCCACCCTCATTTGAAGTCCATAGAACCTGATCCTAACATATCCTCTAGTGTCTAAATAGTTCACTCAGATTGGCAATCAGTTTGAGGATAATAGGCCATACTAAAGTTCAGTTCATTTCAGTATTCAAATAATGATGAAGACTCTTCCAAAACATAGAGGTGAATCTTGGATCTTGATCAGATACTATAGATAGTGGTACTCCATGTAGCCTTAACACTTCCCTGATGTATATTTGTGCCAGTTGATCCAATGAGAAATCATCCCAAATTGCAATGAAGTGTGTAGACATTTTAATATGATCCAAAACAACACAGATTCCATTATTTCCTTTTGATGTGTTTGGAAGTCTGGTGACAAAGTCCATGGTGATGTTATTCAATTTCAATGCTGGTATGGGCCATGGTGTCATCATCCCCTTAGACTTATGTCTCTCAGACTTCAATTTCCGACACACCAGACAATTTGATTTAAATTCAGAGATATCCTTCTTTATATTATCCCAAAATCAATGCTATTATAGATCTCGATACATATATGTGTTTCATGGGTTAATAGAGAAATTTGAACTATGTGCATCATCCAAAAGTTCCGTCTTCAGCTTTGAACTTGATGGAACCCATAGTCTTTTCCCAAATCTCACAATTCCTTCTTCATTAACATTGAACTCCATGGATTTCCCTTTTCTGATAGATTCCACTTTCTTCTGAATTCCCACATCAACCTTTTGATTATCCTTTACCTTTTCCAAAAGGGATAGTTGAGAAATCATTTGTGAATGGATTTATGATGTTCCCTTCTTTATGATTCCCATGTCCATATTCATGAAATCTAAGATGATTGGATCCTTTTCAATTCTCATCAATGATAGAATTGCTGGGTCCTTTCTACATAGAGCATCTGCCACCTTTCCCGCTTTCCCTGGGAAGTAATGGATTGATCAGTCATAGTCTTTGATCAGCTCTAATCATCTTCATTGGTGTAATTTCAACTCTCTCTCTATGAATGTATACTACAGGCTTTTGTGGTGTGTATATTTTTCACACTTCTCCCCAAAAAGATAATTCCACAAAATTTTTAAAGTGAAGAACACCGAAACTAACTCCAAATAATGTGTTGTATAATTCTACTCATGATAATTCAATTTCCTTGAAGAATAGGAAATGAATTTTTCATTTCACATCAATACACATCCCATGCCCTTTTTTGAATCATCACTGAGTACTACAAAAAGTTCCCCACTTATGGGTAAACTAAGCATGTGCGCAGTGATAAGACTCCTTTTTAACTCGTTGAAGATTTATTCACATTCATAAATCCAAGCTAACTTTACTCCCTTCTGAGTTAGCTCGGTAAGAGGGTTGGAAAATCATGAGAAATTTATCTCAAATCATCTATAATATCCAACTAACCCCAAGAAGTAACAGATATTCGTTACCGATGTTGGCCTCAACCATCCCTCAATTGCATCTATTTTCAATGGATCCATAGATATCCCATTTCATGTGATGATATGGCCCAATAATGATACCTCCTTCAACTAGAACTCACATTTTCTGTAATTTGCATAGAGATTATCCTTCCTCAAGGTATCTAGTATAGTTCTTAGATGCTCCTCATAATCCTTCTTGGTTTTGGAGTCTATCAAAATATCATCTATAAAGACTACCACAAATTTTTCAAGGTAATCCCAAAAGACTATATTTATCATGACCATGAATATTTATAAAGAATTAGTGATTACTTAAGGAATTACTATGAATTCATAGCGCCCGTACCTTTAACAAAAAACAGTATTGGGGATATCTTCCTTCATCACCCTTACATGATAATATCCCGAACGCAAATCCACCTAGAAGAGGTTTTTTGCTCCACACAGCTGATAGAACATGTCATCAATTCATGGGAGAGGATAATTTTTCTTTATCATTATTTTGTTAATCTCACAATAATCGATGCAAAGGTGTATTGACCCATCCGTCTTCTTGATGAAGAGGACTGGTGCACCCTATGGTGAAGCACTTGGGCATATAAACCCTTTATCCAGATTCTCTTATACTTGTTTCTTCATCTCCTCAAGCTCCACAATATCCATTCTATATGTAGTGTTGGATATTGGAAATTCCCTAGGTATAAGATCAATTGATAATTCAACATCGCTTCTAAGAGGAAGACCAATAAATTCCTCAGGAAACACTTCAGCGAATAATCTCACAATAGGCATGTCTTCAAAGATGGTTTCCTCTTTATACTCAATCATCTAAGCCATATACACATGCTCATAGGGTAGTAATATCCACACTTGAGATGATGGAGATAAAGAAGATTCATCTTACACTTTGAATTTTATATAATTGGGGGTTGATTCTCTACATGGAGAGTAATTTCCCTCACATGACAATTTATGTTGTATCTATATAATGAAAATTAATCCATGCCAATAATTGCATCAAATTCCACCATAGAGAGTATGACGTGGTTTTTCGGGAATTGAATCCACAGATTATGATAGGAGAGGAGTTATATTCCTGGGATGCAATGATTTCCCCATTTACCATACTCACTATCATATTTATTTCCCTGATTTTTGGTGGTGCTGGGATTTTTCTACTAATATTTTGGGATATAAAAGAATTCGTAGAGCATGAATCAAAAAGAATGTTCACTATTATTGAATTTATAACTAGCATACCTATCACCAATTCATTTTTGGGCTTCACTTTGGTAGTAGTGATGGAAAAATATCTCCCTTACTACCTTGGAGGTTTTTGGTTGCCTCAAAAAACCCTTGTCATAGTGAACTGATTTGCAAGATTCCCTAGTTCTTTGCATATTTTGTAATGAACAATGCATTGAGGTTAGAATGGTGCATTCCTCTCCTCTGTTATAGCTTTGGGTTTTTCTTTTCCACAGTTAATAGCTAGGTTCCCTTCTCTTGCACACCTAAATCATCTCCTTGTCCCCTTCAAGCAATTTCTGGGGTTCTTCTTTCTTCACCTTTGGAAAATGGGTGATGGAGCTTCTTAGCACCTTGTATTTATCCATGGGACCATCATAATTGAGTTCCACCTTACTCTTCTTATCCCCATGATACCAATGAGATTATCCAATCTCAATTTTGACCTTGGGGGCACATCGGAGAATCGACTCATAGTTATCGAAGTCACGGACCACCAACGCTTTCCGTATGCTAGGTTTCAGCCCACCAAAGAAGTGGTCAACCATGAATTCGGGGGTAAAAACATGGCCAGAGGTGTATCAAGCACGCCTTGTGATGTTTTCCTCATATGCTCCGATAGATTCGCCATCTTTTTTCTTGAGGGAAAAGAAGTCCCTTTCCATCTAAAATCAGAGGGTGCAAGGAAAATATTTATCGAAAAACATCTTTCAGAAAAAATTCCATTCCAATGCCTCAATATCTTCCTCATGATTTGTATTTTTTATCAACATCCACCATTGATCAGCTGCACCTTCCATATGATAATAATCCAGAATAACCTTCTATTGTTCGGAACATTGAAGGATGGAGAAGATATTTTCAGTGGATTTGATCCATTGTTTCGCGATTGAGGGATCTGATGATCCCTTAAATATAAGAAGCCTTTGTCTCATGAAGCTCTCGATATAGACTTGTTATTTTCTAGGGGTGGGGGTTGAATGTTCTTCTGGGCCCATGTTTCTATTTAAATATTGAGTTAACTGAGAGAGAATAATGACAACGTCCATGATTCCTACTCCAATTGGATTGTGCATCTCATAAGAACAATCATCACATTGATCTTCACATCGGTTGTTAGCCCAAGTCCTCCAATTACCAAACAATGGATGGAAGAAAAGTAAAGTTGGGGGTAACACATAATGGGTAATCGAAGAAAAAAACATATGAATTATAAATATCTTTTACGTCTTTAACATATGAATCCATGGGCTTCAATCTATGCTATTTCTGATCTACTTTCTAACATATATTCTTAGGGGCATCTTTTTAATTTACTTAATAAGGGTTCATACTAAGCTTTTGAATTTACCAATGCATATCCCAGAAGAGTGTCATAACCAAGAGTGTAGCAAGGCCCATTGTTTTGCACCAGTTCTTGTTCAAGTCTAGCTCAAAGCGGTGTTTTTGGGTTTTACCCCTATGATACATCTGTTCCAAAACCGTCTCTACCTACTCGTATCCAGACAGGGTTTTATTTTCTTGACAAACCACTTACTCAATACTCACCAACACTTAATGATGTTTTTATTATACTTATTATTGTATATATGTATTCACTGGGGTTTTCTAATCCCAAAAATAACTAAACCTATCCATTGATACCAACTATAACAACCCTTATTTTTATTACACACTTAAACTTGATATATTACATAAAATCTTAACCTAATAAAAAATGGAAGATCGAGAAGAATGGTGTCTCTGAGGATTAAGATCATTACATAACAACATAAAACATATAATAAAAAATCTTTATTGAAAACTTCATTTACATGACCACTACATTCCCTCGTAATTCGCATTTCATGGTATAACCTGAGGACATGCGTAAGAAAAGGGTGAGCTATAAATCCCAATAAGGGAATAAACATGGAATAACACGATGAATACAATAAATTTTAGACAATATTCATATCAATGGAGCACAAGAGAAACATGAACATAATGTCATTATAAAGCATGATAATCATAACATTTAAATGTGGCAACAACACTAAACATTGAATTAGCAGGAGCTAAGGCTCATTGCACATGGAGCATGAGTAAACCCTCATTGTGCATGAAGTACGAGTAAAACCTCATTTCACTTGTATTATCATGAGTATAAACCCATTTTTACATGACGTATCGTGATATTATACTTTACCTAATTCATTGGAGCGCTATCAGGGAACACCCTTCTTAAACATTTCATTTAATGCATAAGTGTGCCACATGAATCATATAACCAGGAATCAATCAAAATATTAAGTTATTACATAATTATGTAATGTGGAATAAATAAATTAAAGTACCATTAAATATGTATATGTGAATAATGGTGAATACACTAGATGGAGTCCTGGGTAAGGTATTCACTACATAATGATCTTGGCTTGGAAAAACATGGTGCAATTTCGACAGCATAACGACATGACATAAGAATTCATGAAAATAGTTGTTGAGAGAGAAAATGGTGTCTAATCATATGGACATTAAATGGAAATTAATGGGGTCATGTAGATACATTTCCCAGCTGACATAATGGAATTTAGATGCATAATACAAAAGAATTACTTGGATGTAAAAGAGGAGAGAGAAATCCCTCACGGAATTTTAGCATTGTAATGAGTGTAAATGGGAGGAATTAATGAGAGAGAAAGTGGTCTCCCATTTTTTGAACATAAATAAAGAAGTATGAGAAATTTCAGAAATCATACCCCATAATTTGTAATTGAATACATATGGGAATAAAAACTTAAGGAAAATTGGAGAAAATGAGAAAGGAAGAAATCCGTTGCTGGGAATTGTGATCCCAAATGCTTGGGAGATGCTTGAGAGAGGATTAATAGGTGATTGGGGATACTGAGTAGGATTATATAGAGAAGAGGTTAGGGTTTGGTTGAACTAATAAGGCTTTTAGTGAAGAGGAAGTGAGATCTTGGGTGGGTTTATATAGGAATGGCGACAAAATTCGTTATTATTTAGGTTTGGGACACCTCAAATTAAACTAATCAATACGAAAAACTAGACCATGGTTTTTTCCCCTTGTTTTTTCCTAATGGGAGTAAAAAAAAATATTATATAAGTCTAATGGACTAAACTCTTAAAATAATAGGTTTTATTAAGTGGTGGTGAGTCACACTCTCAATTAAATCAATTTTAAAAGACAAAAAGTATTATAAGTCTTGGAGGGTCCACATATGATTTGTAAAATAAATAAACTAAATCTAAAATCACATTATATTAATGATAAAACATATATTTCCAGAAATTAATTTTCATAGTATTTTATTACTTCACTCTTGGGTCATTAGGATGTCGTAAACCACATTATATATTTAAACGGTATTTAATTTTTACCCAAAAATTCGACGGTCTTATAAAATTTCGAAAAATTCTCCGTCAGATAATTTAGACATCCTGATTCCAAAAATAATATTCATTTTATCTAAATAATTTTATAAATATGTGAAATTATACTTTTAAAATAAAATCTAACATTTATAGACAATTCATGGGTTCTGACAAAAACAGTTTTCAAACCATAATAAAAATTAGAATTGCATTCATAAATTTATTTTATCATTTATAATTATTAAAAATTAATTTATTAATAATATTTTATTAAGATATTATTTAATTCATGAATTCATTAATTCATCAAAAATATATTTCTTAGTTGGATATTAACTAAAAATAGTATTTGTGCTTTAAAAACTATTTTCAACGAAACAATAAAAATATTAATGCACATTATTTAAAAAATAATAATATAAATAGTCATACTGCTAGGTTCTTGTTACATAACCCCTTATAAAAACTGTATAAGACCAAAGGGTAAGGTGTGCGATGGTGACAGACTCTTGGGGTGGCTCGGATAACAACGCTCGGGTGGTAATCTCTATTAACTTCCACTTCTCTTGTAATCAGTTCCACTCAAGCTTAACATGTTAAATCTCATCTTTGGATTGGTCAAGAGTGAGTCCCGATTATTCCACCTCATTTCCAAGCTCTGAAAATGGGCTTCGTATGGGGAATGTCTACTGTATGAGTCCATCATTTTCTTTGTCTGATTAAATTGGATTTTTTTAAAGCCCTTTATTTATACTAATTATGGGATCACTGTTTAACGAATATATTAGCAATGGTCACAATTCATAATGGTATTTTAAAATCCAAAAAACATAAAACCAATGAAGTACACATTTTATATAACCATAATAATACATTTAATTAGATCAAGAGGAATTTTTGTTAATAAAATTTTGGGTCATTACAAATCAGGGTAATAATATTTTGAGGCACATATGGTTTGCATGCTTTGTAATTTTAAACATATCAATATCTCTTGTTGGGAAAGAAGAGGCCAAAATAAATTTTCCACATGAGGAGTTTTGTGTAATATACGATGGATTTGAATCTTTTGAAATTTAAGGTTATCGTTAATTGAAACATTTAGTATATTTCAAAAGGAAATGAAACTGAATTATTCTAATCAATATGACTATAGGTCCTCTATGCTTATGAGGGTCATTCTCAATGTGATAAATATGATTCAACGTCATAAATAATTTAGATCTATATAGGAGAGAACAACAAGGAATATGTGGATGTATTTTTTCTAAATCATATTACATGGAGATACATGATTGATCTTAATGAAATATCATTGTTAGTTATGATATACATAAAAATGAATCTATAATAATGGATGATACCCCTATATAGATTTAATTCATACATAGATGAGGGGTAATTTTACATTTTATTATAGTATGGGATTTGAATAATGTGAGTCTCCAAATCTAGTACAATGTACCGTTTCATGGATCCTTCCCATGTTGGTAATGGGACATATAGAATTTACCATGTATCAAACATTTTAATTTAATTATATATGGACTCAGATGTTTAGGGTCACGTGATGAAGAACTTTCTATTGATCATAATATCATTTTTATTGGGTGAGTGTCACGTAGTTTAATATCATTATGATAAGAAAATCGACCACACAATTTATTATCATGTTTTAGAGAGGTATGATTCTTTTAGTTTTAAGTCGTATGGATATTAATAGAAAATTAGTGATTTTTTATTCCAAATTGATATGACCAATAATGTTTCATCATCTTCCATGAATGAAATGGGATGGTTACAAGCTCTAATCTGAGGGCTTCTGAATCCATAAAGTGGAATGTGACAAGTTTTGAATGAATGAATATAAACCTTTATGGGAAAGACGTTTCCATCATAATGTTATTGGGGATTAAATAGGTAGAATATGTCTCTCATATAAAAGAATGTTCCTATGGTTGACAGGAAATTTGAGGGAGACTATTTCAGATCCAAATTGAGGTATATTGTTCATAATCAAAACAATGGTGTCCTCAAGAATCCGACATTCCATCTCTGATGTCCGGAGGAAGCTTATATTGATTTTAATTTTCCACGACACTGATTTAGATTTTTGCTAGAAGGTGCATGAGTATAGATGGAGAATTTTATGTCAAAATCGTTAAACAATGTGGATAAATGATTCCAACATTTGTTTGATCCTGTTACAGTGAGGGATATTTTTTATGTTGTGTTTAGGTGTAAGACATAGGGTCCGAGAGTTGCTACATATCTCGTCAAAGAAAGAATAAATCCATAAATGTTTTTGGTAAATATTCCCAACAATGATCAAAATTTTGTGTGGATATAGAGAACATGTTTTTGAATATGGATTCATGAGAGTGTTGAGAACCCATAATGGGCCCTCCTATGTGTATTTGTTTCATAAATGGGAGGGTGGGGTAAATTTCATTTTGTAGATGGATCATAATTTATTATCCTAGTGTCACTATGTATCTCATTAATTAGATAAGGAATCCACATGTAGTTATTAGATAGAGTGGTGGTGGGAAACCCACACCCAACGTAGTGGGTATCTTGGATGAGGTCCATATAAATACACAATTTAATATCATGCATGAACCATCAACCATGCAGTTTAACATCATGTGGAAAAGATGTTTGGTATTTCTTTTTAGGTATTGCATCCAGGGCCTTGTTAACCCTAAAATGAATGGATACATGTTGATCATGCGGGGAAGACTTTACCAAAAATCTTAATCCCTTATGATCTATGATTATTTTTAGAAACAATGAGTGGAAAGGGTTTCTTCCATAGAAAAAAGGAGATTATAATGAAGGAAATGATAATTTTATCATGTTGTGACTGGACAAGTATGTAGGATTTTGTGTCGGTACTTGTCTAACAGGGGTGAGAATCATGTCATACATAATATAGGGAAACTGTTCAATTTACCATCATGTGAATAGGATAATATTTTGTGATGTCATAGAAATTATGAGTGATATAAGCCTTACTATTCCATTAATGTTACAAATTGATTTATGTATAAGGATGGAAAATTATAAACCATAATCTCAGTGGTTTTTAGACCAGTAGAAATGATATGGTACAATTATGTAGGGAATTACTATGGAAAATGTTGGAAAACTATTTTCAACTTTAAATTATTAGGTTTTACAAAGATAAAATATTTATCTCCTAATAATGAATGTGTATCCCATAGAAAGTCCTTTTTATAGTGTCTTGACTATATCCATGAGAGGTAATATTATTCATAGTCAAAATATTTGAATCATGAATTTCCATTTAGTTTGGATTCCACGCCAAAGATATTTTCTATTATACATGAGATAAGTCATTCCCCTTAATTTATGGTTGGGACAATGAAAAAATTTCTAGGGATCACTTCGTATCTCAATGAGATGTGAATCAAGACACACATAGTTCTAGAATGGAGGTGCGGTAGGAGACTAACACCAAGTGTTGGGATTCTTTCAAGCATGAAGTAAAAATGTTTTTTAGTTATATTTAATTATATGAAGTGGTTTTCATATAGTTTAATGTCTTGTGACTATGATAGTAGGATATGTATTTTAGATTATTACAACTTAGACTATGGAGTATATTTGTTTTAAGTAATATGAATAAGTCCATATGTCATGCCTTTTATGGTCTTGCATCTAGGACTATATGTTATGCTGTTTATCATCATGTGAAAAGGATGAAATATTATCTTTTTAAGGTCCTTCATACTTGAATGATGATGATAAATAGTTTACCATAGTATATAAAACATGAAGAATAATGTGAAAATTTATCACATGAAGTATTTCATGAAAAATCAGAAATTGCTAGGGGAATAGTGTGTTCCCCCTCCATTGTAATTAATGGATAAGCTCCATTGGTATAGAATTTGTGAATGAGCTACGGTATTCCAAATTTGGATTAATATTTGGGTGTTTCTTCCCTGGTATCATCAATATTTTCAGATACAAAACCAATTTTCCTTAGAGGATGAATGGATGTAAACTTTATTGTTGAAGTATCATGCTATCATGTTTTGGAATATTAAAAAATTATGCAGGGTATAAAACCTTTTCATATCTAGTCACTCTAACTAGTCAATAAACTTAAATGTTTTTTTCTTAATTTAAGATTTATCCAAAGATAGTTATTTAGAGTGATGTAAATTGAAGCTAAATCGGTATAACTACCTCTATTTCATAAACTAGTGTATAAGAGGTTCACTGAGTAGTAGTTAATTTTGTGGTTCGGTAGGTCCGCAAAGTATACAAGAGCTTGTCAACCAAGATTTATTTTTTCTATCCACCATTTTCTGGAGAATTGTTGTTATATTTTTGTTGAAGGGCTCAATCTATATGTTTTCCACATTATGGTAGTGGGGAGACTGGTTCAATTTTATGTTGTACTCCAGGTACAACTTAATAAATTCAGATGAACATATTTTGGTGTCATTTTCTTTCAATATTGTGTGAGAGAGACCAAACATGAAAATGATTTTTGACATCAAACAATTGATGATTCCTTTGGTCATTAATTACTTTATATGCATCAACTCAGTCCATTTATCAAAGATTTTAGTAGTAGTAAGGATGTAATTGACCTTCATGGACTTAGGTGGAGGTTATGACCCTACAATATCCATTCCCCTCATAGAAAATGACTAGGAGTTATTTAGCCATATACAAAAACTATGGGGTTTAATGGAGTAATTTTAAATATACATGGAAGGAATGAATTTTTTTGATGAATCACATGATTTCGTCTATCATCAAAGGCCTAAAATACCCAAGACTATTGATTTGGTGAGAAATCATGGTTCCTAACTGATGGGAACCACAAGTGTCACTATGAATGTCTTCTATGGTGGTAGTAATATACTATTTTCAATGAATGTGAAGTGAATTCAATGAATGATTTTCTCCTAAATAACTTTATGATGACATAGTATATCATAAATGATGAAATTGACAACAAATCATTAGATCTATTCTTCCATATATATTTTTTAGAAGAATGGACCCATTTTTTAGGTATTACAAAATTGCTTTATCCCCCCATTTATAGAATTTCTTGGCTGATAGGTAGAAATTATATCTTTTATCTTCTCTATTCTACTTTGATCAAATGATACTAATATTATGCAAAGAGTGATTCTTATGTGTGTTTCATCCTGATCGGAATCATCCATGTCTACAGTTTCATTTTATAATGCATCTGTATAAGTTTTTTTGAGAGCAGAATGTGAGTTAGTGTTAAATCATAGGATAATTCATCCATCAACCCTCTAACATAATTAAGAAGTGGGTCATCTATTATTTCATGAGAGCATAATCACTATTGATCTGCTTAATTACAAATTGGTAATCCCCACTGATATTCTGGTGAGGCATAGTTATCTACAATGCTAGATCCAAGAATATAATATGGTCTTGGTATTTATCCTCATTATTTGTACAACATTCTAATAGTAGAAAACATTAAGGTAGAACTACCCTTTCTGGATAGATGAGAATGATTCCCAAAATGAATTTTTTGAACATGGGATCTTTCATTATATTTTTGATAGGGATTTTTGATGCACCGTCAAATTAAATTTTCCATCTTTAGTAAGACTCGTGAATGGAGAAGATTTACTCATCTAGAAGTTTATTATTCTTTGACACTTCTTCTATAGAGGGAATCTATGAAATGATATTTTCTAAGGCATTCCCTTCTGTTAAATTCTATGGTATGATTCAAAAATCAAATTTCAGTATAATGACCACCCATCATTCCAATATTCTAGTCATTATTGGATTATTGAGGATATATTTGAGAGGTTCATTCTGAGAGATCAAAAGGACATCATGGTTTTGTAGGTAATTCCTTAGTTTATGAATAGAAAAAATTAATACCAAATAGTTCTTCTAGATATATGAATACCATGACTTACTATTGTTCATGCCGTGACTGAGATAACAAAGGTTGTTTTCTCTGCTGACATCATTTTTGTAACACCCAAGAAATTATATGCATTTTTTCCTTTTAATAAATGGTTATTAAATGATTTGTCATATAAATTATATAAAACATTACCTTTATGGGTTAGTATATCTTTTCCTCCATATTGTTTGTAATTTAAATATTTTAAAGAATTCATAAATATTCCTAGAATTATATTATTTCCATTAATAAACATATGTTATAATTAT
Source organism: Viscum album (assembly GCA_963277665.1). Lineage (NCBI taxonomy): Eukaryota > Viridiplantae > Streptophyta > Magnoliopsida > Santalales > Viscaceae > Viscum > Viscum album. The sequence continues at coordinate 823,935,492 of OY728123.1, forward strand.
AAGATAATTTATGATATAGTATTTCATAATAACTGTATGTAGTAAATTCTCTTTATAAAAAAAATTCTTATTTTTTTATTTATCTTAAAAAATAATAACAAAATCTAAATTATAAAATATACATAAAAAATTAAATAAATAATAATAAAAAAAATACTGTTTAATTATAAGAAAATAGATTAAATTATACAAAATTAATAATGAAATTATAAATTAAAATCTTAACATAATAAAATTACATTGATAATCAAAATTTTTTTGTTAGTTTTATTCATTTCATATATATATATATAACCAGTTCTATTAAAAATGGTATAAAAAAAATGAAAAAAATGAAAAAATGAATAGAAGAAGAGGCATGTCATGAATCTCTGTCCTCACCCCCTGCTAACACTGAACTAGTCCACTCCACCAACACTAGTGATGTCGTCATCCACTGATCAAAACCATAATAACCCCGATCTTTCACTCATCTGCCTCAACCGTCCGATATCCCTCATCCCTTAAACTCAATCTGATATCACCACATCCCTCACCTTCTTGAGTATGCAGGACATTGAAACCCCACTTTATACAAATAATCACCGGCAAGATATGGTGAAGATAAAAAATACCACCAGGCCCCCACTCAAACATCCCACTAGGTAATGGAATAAACATTATCATCACATATTTTTATATTAACTCCTAAAAATGCTATCTGATTGAATGATATCAAAACCATTATATATATATATATATATGTCACTTATAGGAGAGACACCTCACACATTCTTGCAAGAAAATCTGAGGCCTTTTCATTATTTTCCCCTCCTTCCCCCACTGATTAAACATATCATTCAAACATAAACAAACTATGTTCACCTAATCCAGGAAAACCATGGATATACCTTTGGTTCTTTTTCTAGGTAAGAAGAAATTTTTATTTAAAACTTTTATTTAAAAATTCCCAGTTTATGCATATAAATATATATATATGATTATGTTGGATACAAATAATTTTTTGGTACCTATCCATATTTATCAATTCAAGGATAACACATGTAATGCATTGTTATACATTAATAAATTTTCACGTGTAATTAATGCATTGTTATGTTTTTAAATGAAGAACCCCAGTTGAAAATGTATATATGTAACGAAAGATAAAAATATTTTAAAAAAAATTGGAACTTGGAAATTTTAAACAAGAAGGGGATGAGGAGATAAATCATTCATAACCTATTGGGTAGGCCCAAGAAAGCCTTCAATGTTTATGTGGCCCCATTTTTTTTCAAGATATTTCATAGTATTTCTTGAAAAAACAATAGTTTATTTTAAAGAGTATTCAAAGCATAAGAATTTTCAAAATAAATATAATGTTTTCAAAATTTTAACTATTTTTATAGGATTTAATTCATTTACAAAAGCATAAATATCTTCACAAGAGTATATTTATATGTTTTCAATTATGTAAGTATTTTAAAATGAATTTTCAAAATCATGTTTTTAAAGGATTTTCATTTTATTTACAAAAAAATTTTATATTTTTAATAATGTTTAGAGTTATTTTTTCATAATTAAAATTATTTTTAAAATATTTCTAAAATATTTCCAAAAGCTATTTTTAAAAAGTATTTTTCAATGGAATTTTCAAAAGATATTTTCAAAAGTTTTTTCGAAATTATTTTTCAAATGTTATAAGTATTTTCAAAAAGATTTTTTCACTAGATATTCAACAACCCCTCACTAGGAAATTGTTTTCAACTATTGTTTTTATAAAATGTTCTTAGGTTTATGTAGATATTTCATAAAGTTTTCTCGACAAGAAGCTAGCGTGATCAAAGATTCATTATTTCCTTTTATTTACTATTTTAACTTTGATAATAAGAAAAAGTGGTCCTTTTCATCCAATGAATAAACTAGAATAGATCCTCTATTATAAATGTCAATATATTGTTTTACTTTCTTCATTTAGATAAATATACAACATTTTCTATACCAGATTCGAAATCATTGGTCTAGGGATCTAAAATTGGTATCAATGAAAAAATTTGGATAACTTTATAGATTAGGTTGTTTGGTTAAAATGAGTTTAGTTTATAAGTATTCTATTTTAGTAAATCTTTTCGTTTTTAACTATTTAGTTTGAGAAAAAATCTAAGAGTTATAAATCGGTTTTGGAACCCTTAGGAAGTTGAGTATCATTTAAGAATATAGAATTCATGTAACTAATGTTATCATAATTCTAAATGTGGAATTTTAGAAATTTCCTAAAGAATGAAAAATAAATCTTGAGGATGCAATTTTTTAAGGGGTGATAGAATGTAACACACTAGAAATTATAAGAATATTTTTCTTTTAATAAACTTTTGTTGAATTAATTTTATTATAGATTAATATAAAATATTACCTTTATATGTAAGTATATTTATTATTCTATATTGTTTATAATTTAAATTTATTAAAGAGTGATTTAATCTTCTTGGAATTAAATTATTTCCTTCCTTAAATATAAATTATAATCATAAGATAATTCATGATACAATATTTTATAATAATTGCATGCACAAAACCCAATTCATAAATTATTTATTGTTATTTTTGGTAAATTTTCATAAAAATATAATCAAATTAAAATTATAAATATACATAAAATACAATTTACAATGAATAAATAACAATAATAATTTTTGGTTATATGATAATATATTAAATTATAGAAAAATAATAATGAAATTATAATTTATAAATTTATCATAATACAAATATGCTATTAATAAAACAAAAATTTAGTTAGGGTTATTCATTTCATTGATATATATATATATATATAACCGGTTCTATTAAAATAATGGAAAATGAAATAAATTAAATAAAAAGAATAAGTGACATGCCACATATCTCCCTCCTCAGGCCCCTACTGACACTGAACGGGTCCCCTCCACCAAAACCAACACTATCTTTATCCTACTATCAGACCCACAGAAGCCCTGGTGTACTGCCCATCCACCTTGACCTTCTGATCTCCCTCAGTGCTTCGTCTCCATTTAATGCCACTACCTCCTTTAGCTTCTGAAGCACACATGCCAGCATAACCCTCATTGTACACACACCTTCAACAACAAACAACTATGAAAATGAAAAACAACACCTCGTCCCTTCTTAATCACCCATTTGGTCATAACATAAAAAGTATCAACACATATTATTCTATTAACTAAAAAAATGGGATCTGATTCATTGATATTGAACCATTATATATATATATATGTGTGTGTGTGTGTGTGTGTGTAACTTATAAGGACAAACCTCTCCCTCATTCTAAGAAGCAAAGCTGAGGCATTTTCCCAATTTCCCCTGCTTCCCCCACTGATTGAAGACATCATGCAGACATGAACCCCCTACGTTCACTCAATCTGGGTAGACCAAGGATACTCCTTTGGTTATTTATCTAGGTAAGGGTAAATTTTATTTTTAAAACTATTTTGTCAAAATTATCAGTTTATGTGTATATATATATGTCCTTATGTTGGATAAAAATTACTAGTTTATTCTGTGTCTATCCATTTTTATCAATTCATGGATAACATATTTATTTTATAGTTCTTGTTTAAAATTTATTATTATGTAATTGTGTGTCATGTTATCATTTCAAATTTAATTTTTTTAAGTGTATAAGTACATGTATAAATATACTTTTAATAATTTCATATTTTCAAACATATATATATATATATATATATTATGAATAGATATGATTTTTGATTTCTTTATGTTCATTTTTTAAAATTTATATATTTAATTTATATAAATATATATATATAAATGAATTTCATTGTGTTTTTATCAAACAAATATATATAAGTACTTATCATAATATACCTCATACAATATAATTATTTTTCCTACTTATGTTTACGTAATTACATTGCACATGTGATAATTTATTCTCAAAATATTCCTGATCTATTTTCATTATATATATATATATGTTTGTGTGTGTGTGTGATAATATATATACATTTATTTCTATAATTTCATGTTTCTAAATGAATATATAATTAATTTGGACTCATGAAATCATCTAAGTCAGTATTTTTAAATTTATCATTGAAGAATTGTTTATTTTTAGGATATTACTTTTATGTTTCGTATATGTGTTACATAGTTTTTCTTTTAATGTTATAAGTTAATGGTATATTTAATTTTAATTATAATTTTTCATGAGAGTAAAATTATATATATACATACCTTTTTAATCGGATTATTTTTTGACAATAGAAATTTTACAATTACTATTAGGCATGTCGTTATTTGAATTTATTATATTATATGTGCTTATGATAATTATGAGAAAGTGTAATTAAATTTATATTATTTCATGTGACATTAAATTTAAAATAGAAATAATTTTATATGAATTATTTACATATTATTCAATGTATTATTATTTAAGAAAATGAGTATTTCAAACTTTTACTAGGGATAAGTTTTAAAAGATTAATTTTTAATAAAATGCAATTTATCGGAGATTTTAATTACATGGATCTTAATTATTTTATTGAAAGACCATTAAAAAGAAAAATGAAATGATATTTGGTAATAACAAAATCTTACAAGTGATTTCCTAATAAAACTAATATTTATACATTTATAAATGTGTATGTGTAATTAATGCATTGTTATGTTTTTAAATCAAAAACCCTATGGGAAATGTATATATTTTAAGTAAGATAAAAAATTTTGTATAATAAAAGTGGAACTGAGACATTGTAAACAAGAAGGGTATGAGAATAGAACTCATTCCTAACCTAGTGTATAGGCCCTATATATCCTTCAATGTGTAAGAGGTCCCATTGTTTTGTTTTCAAGATCATTCATTGTATTTTTTTGGAAAAATGATTATTTTAAAGTGTTTTCCAAGAAAATTTATTTTCCAAGAAAATGTATTTTCAAACACTATAATATTTTGAAATGTGTTCACAATTATATTATAAGAATTATAATTATTTTCAATTAATTTTATTGTGTTTTCAAAATCCATTTTAAAATATTATTTTTAAAAGGTATTTTCAAACGTTATTTTTAAAAATGTTTTCAAAATTATTTTTCAAAAGGTATATGTATATTCAAAAGGTTTTTAACTAGCTTTTCAAAAACCCCTTTTTTCTAAATTTTTCTCACTATGTGTTTTTATAAGATGTTTTTAGGTTCATATAGAGTTTCTATAGAGTTCATCTCGATAGTAATCTTACACCAGAAAATTTTCATCGTGGCCTTTTATTTACTATTTAACCTATGATAATTTGTAAAAGTGGTCCTTTTCATCCAAAGACTATACTAAAATAGATCCTCGGTTGTAAATGTCTATATATTTTTTAGTTTCCTCTTATATAAAGAAATATAAATCATTTTTTTGTACCGAATCAGGAAGGGCGGGTCTGGGGCTCTACAATTGGTATCAAAGGAATAGTTTAGATAACTTTGGAGATTAATATGTTTGGTTAATATATGTTTAGTTTCTATGTATACTCTTTTAGTAAAACTCTTCTTTTCTATCCTTATAGATTGAGGGAAACTCTATGATTTAGAAATAAAATTTTCAACTCCTAGTAAGTTGGGTAACCGTTAAGAATATAGTGTTCTAGTAATTCTTGTTCTCAAAATTCTAAAAGAGGAATTTCAAAATTTTCCCCTATATACGAAATATGAATTTTTAGGATGAAATTATTTTTAAGGTGGGATAGAATGTAACACCCCAGAAATTCTAATAACAATTTTCATCTAATAAATATTTATCTAATGATTTTTATTTTAAAATTATATAAAATATTACCTTTGGGGGTATGTATATTTAATCTTCAATATCTTTTTATAATTTAAATCTATTAATGAATTCTTTAATATTCATGGAGTTGAATAATTTTTTTATTAACATAATTTATAATTATAAGGTAATATAATATACAATATTTCTTAATAATTGTATGTACTAAACCTTTTTTATAAAATATTTATTGTGATTTTTTGTAATTTATCTTCAAAAAATAATCAAATTGAAATTTTAAAATATACTTTAAATACAATTTACCATATATAAATAATAATAATAATAAAATAATAATAATAATAATAATTTTTGAATATATGTTAATGGATTAAATTATAAAAAAATAATAATGAAATTATAGTTTATAAATTTAATAGATTAAAAATATGTTATTAATAAAACAAAAGTTGATTTGGTGTTATTCATTTCATTAACATATATAAATATCCAGTTCTGTTAAAAAAGGAATAAATGAATTAACAAAAAAACAAAAAAATGAAAAGAAAAAGAGACATGATGTGTGTCTCCCTCCTCAGGCCCCTATCGACACTAAACCAGTCTCGTATACTAAAACTGACACTGTCATCGTCCACCTATCAGACCAATAGTATCCCTAATCTGCTGCTCATCCACCTCAATCGTCTGATCTCCCTCACTACTTTGTCTCCATCTGATACCACTTCCTCCCTTAGATTGTTAAGCATGTAGGCCAGCTGAACCCTTATTATACACACACATTCACCTGAAAACTAATCTGAATACGACAAACACCACCCCGTCCCATCTCAAACTTATGTTCAAGTGACGACGTAAACAATATCAACATCTATTAATCTATTAAATTCTGAAAATTCTATCTGATTCAAGGATATCTAAACCATTATATATATATATATAACTTATAGGGATAAACCCCTCCATCACTCCTAGAAGGAAAGTTGAGTCCTTTTCCATGTTTCCCCACCTTCCTCCATTGATCAAACACATCATGCAGACATAAACCCACTACCTTCACCAGATCAAGGTAGACCAAGGATCTTCCTTCAGTTCATTATCTTTGTAAGGGAAAATTGTAATTTTAAAATAGTTATGTTCAAATTCTTAGTTTATATATATATATATGCTCATGTTGGATACAAATTACTTGTTTATTTTGAACACATCCATTCTAATCAATTCAAGGATCACCCATTTATTCATGAGGCTAGGTATCAGATTTATTATCATGTATGTGTGTGTCATGTTATCTTGTCGAATATACATTTTTTATTATATATATACATATATATATATATATTAATATCATATTTTCAATCATATATATATAATATGGATGTAGAATATTTTTAATTTATTCATGTTAATTTTTTAAAATCTAAATCAATGATTTATATACATATATCTATATATGCATGTCATTTAATTTTTATCAACCAAATATATTTAAGTACTTATGAGAATATAACACATATGACATAATTATTTTTCATAATTATGTTTATAAAATTATTGTGCGCATGTGATACATTATTCTCAAAATCTTCCTTGGTTTTATTCATTATATATATATATGTGTGTGTGTGTGTGTGTGTGTGTCTGTATATATATATATATATTACTTTCCACCATTGAATGTTTTTAAATGAGTAAATAATTCATTTCAACAATTTAAATCATCCAACTAATTATTTTTAAATTAAGCAATGAAGAATGTTGTATTTTGATGATATTACTTTTATCTTTCTTATAGGTTTTATATAGTTTTTATTTTAATTCTATAAGTCCAGGATACATTTAATTTTAATTATAATTTTTCATGTGAGTAAAATTATATATATTAACATGTTGTTAATGGCATTGTTTTGTGAAAATAATAATTTAACAATTACTATTATGCACACTATTATTTTGAATTCATAAATTTTATGTGATCGTGATAACTATAAGAAAGCATAATTAAATATCTATTATTTTCCATGACTTTCAATTTACAATAAACATCATTTTATATGAAAGATTCAAATATTTTTTAATTTATTATAATTTAATAAAATGAGTATTTATGACTTTTAATGAGGTCTGATTTTTAAAAGATAATGTTTTAATGAAAAGAAATTTAACAGACCATTGAAAAGATAAATGTGATGATATTTGGTAATACCAAAATCTAACAAGTTATTTTCTAATAAAGATAATATTTATAAATTTATTTATGTGCATGTGTAATTAATTCATTATTATGTTTTCAAATCAAAATCCCCTGTGGAAAAAGTATATATGTAAAAAAAGCTAAAAAATTGTAAACAAAATTGGAGCTTGGGAACTATAAAAAACAGTTGGATGAGGATAGAAATTATTCCTATCAATTGGGTATGCCCAAGACAACCTTCAACGTCTAATTGGACCCATTGTTTGTTTTTCAAGATATTTCATTGTATTTTTTGAGAAACTACTCGTTTATTTTAAAGTGCTTTTAAATGGTAAGTATTTTCAAATGAAATAATTTTTTTTTCAAAATAATAACTATTTTCATGGGCATTAGTGAATTTATAAAATAATATATATTATTGAATGAATATATATATATATGTTTTAAAAGGATTAATTATTTTCAGATGTATTTTCAAAATGATGTTTTCAAAGGATTTTTAATTTTTTAAAGCTATTATATTTTGAAAACTGATTTTGAAATTACGCATTCTGAATTATATGTATTTTCAAAGTATTAATAATGTTTTTTAAAAAACTATTTTTTAAAATTATTTTTCAAATGAATTTTCATAATCTATTTTAAAATGTGCTTTCAAAAGTATATTTAAAAATGTATAATTAGTTTCAAAGAGTTTTTTCAACGGATTTTTAAACACCTCTTGCAAGGGAATTTTTCTCTCCCTATTTTTTTATAATATATTTTTGGAATCATATAAAGATTTCCTGAAGTTTAGTTCAATAAAAAGCCAATGTGAGAAATGTTTCATCACTGCCTTTTATTTAATATTTTAACTATGATAACACATAAAAGTGGTCTTTTTCTTCAAAATCCTAAATTTTAAAAGATCCCCAGTTGTAAATGTTTATATATTTTTCAATTGCTTCTTATAAAAAAATATACAACATTATCTATAGTGGATTCAGGAGAACAGTTCCAATGGCCTATAATTTTTCTACATGAGGAAGGCACACAATGATCAATACAAAGAAATCTAGTAAAAAATAAGTGGATTCAATAAAACTGGCGGCATATTCACGGGTGTGATTAACAGATATTTTTGGAGGATTTTATGTAATTTATGATAGTTTTTCATCCACTAAAACATGACCCCTTTATTTATCAACATGGTGATGGGAAAACACATTTTTGTAAAGGTCCCTTATGAAGAGTTGAATGGGAAAATATTTCCCTACATTACTTTCAACACATTGAGATTCTCTGGAGGTGACATACTCAAAATTTTCAAATTATTCTCAAGGATTAATTTGATTCATTGATGTTATATGTCAAAGTTGAGAACGTTTCTTAAAGTAATGCATAAGGTCATTTCATGGGATTCTTATTTTGGATGTGCAGTCAAATATTATTGAATATGGTCTCAATATCATCTGCAAAGTCAAAAAAATATCAATACATAACTACCAGATTGTTAGTGTAGCATTCAAAATACCTTCTCAAAAAGGGTTTTAAGATGTGATTCATGGAACATAGGTATTTAGTGTCAGCGTTATTCAAGATAAAGATCATAAACCGATAGAAAAATACCTCCAGGGGGGCCTGAAGGTGGTATCTTCTACCTCTCATGGTTCCATTCAGATTTTATTACACCCTTAATGTCCATCAATGAAATTTAGGGCTTGATATCCAACTATTTAATCGATCATAAGATCCATAATTGGAATCCGAATTTCATATTTTGTACAATACTAGTTAAGGTCTCTAAAATCAATGAAAACCCTATTCTTATAGTTATTTTTCTGAATTGGGACAAGATTGGTTTTCCATTTTGGGTATTATACTTATTTAATGAAATCAACATTGATGACTTTATCAATTTCCAATTCAACCCTAGAAGTAATATTTAGATGTATCCTTCATTATTACTCATTTTAACTATGGTGGTATCTTATAAATTATATTTCATGGGATCCCCTTAAGTTCAAAGACTAATATCCCTTTTCACTTACAGGAAAAGGAAAGACAATGTTTATTAAAAAAGAGGTATAAATCTCTTGTTCATCAATGGGTGTAGTTGTGCTGATCATTGTTGGTCGTAGACCCTCCTATATAGCTTGATTTATTTGACATAGTTCATCAATAGTGGTGTATAATCCTTCCTTGAATGTTGTTGGAGGTTTTTTGAGGCATTTTCCTTCCAATTCTTCCTTTTATTATCAACTTCCTATGTTTCCATGTTGATATGGGTGAGAGAAAAAGGTAACCATTATGGTTAGTGAAAAGTTCAACATCATGGTATCTAGCTTCGAACCATTATATCATTAATTCCACTGGTTAAATGGATGATGATGTTATGGTTGGAGTATTTACACATGACGTACCACTTCCAATATTGGAGTCAAAGATTTCATCAACTCCCTCTAGTTGAACGGACATGAATGATATCATGAAGACTGGTGAGAATGTCTATAAATCTGATTTTAGGACATAAAACTAATGGAATTTTTGAACATATTCATTATTTAGGTCTTGGAATAGGTTAGTGTGGGTTATTTATAAATAATTTTGAGTGGTAACCAAAGTGACACCTTATGTTACGAGTTTCTTATATTTTCTTTTATTGAATCAAGAATCAATATTTTCGGATTTATAAGACCCGAAGGGAAATTATTCTCCATGTAATGTCCCAATTTTTACATTACTAAACTATTTACAGTATTGATGGTATAGTGAAGGGATTTTCGCATGATGATGTAACCAACGCCTTCCTAGAAAGACATTGGAATCTGTATCTTGTCGGATAACTAGGAACGATAAGGCAGACACCAGATCCTCAAACTAAGATATGAGCTTAATATTGTCGAGGGGTTTCTATTAGATTTTTTCTTACCCTTAATGTGTTATAGAAGAAGGTTTTAAATTAGCTTCATTGTATCCTAGTCTTTGAAGTTTTCTAACATGATTGAAGTTGACTTTCGAGGCATTATCAATGAAATCTTGACAGATGTAAATGTATTCTAATATTATGGATATATACTAGGGGATGATGTGTCACTATATAGCATAATCTATATCCTACATGGTGAAATAGATAACTACATTTAAGTATTTATGATCAACCAATTCATGATAGTCCTAGAAATAAGAAAAGTCCTCTTTGAATTATTGGGGGAACAATTGAGCATCTACATGTTCATACCACTATTCACCCTCTTTCTCCAGAGAAGCAGTGAAATAAAAAGCTACCTATGCTAGAAATTCTCATAGCATCAGTTACCCATAATCAATTATTTTTTATAATATGTTTTTGAGAAAAAAGTCTTTGATGGTCTTCCCCAATATCCAGTGAAGGGGAAAATAATTTTGGCGGTTTGGAAGGATGACATGATCATGTATTTTTGATTCCAGAAGTAGTAGCATGTTCTTTTCCAAAAATGCTAATAAATTTCCACAAACATACTCATCCCAGAAGGAATATACCTTAATTTTTTGTTCTTCAATCTTGGAGTGTTTTGGATCCCTCATTTCATCTCAATGAGGTTGTTGTTTCTAATGTTTCTACCATGGATGGTGTTCCACATGATAAGGTTCATGCTTCAGAGCTGTAGCTAGTACATGAGATGGTTTTAGATTGATGGTTATAGTTTCTACATTACCTGTCCTCTTTCCCTAGGATTCTAGTATTTTTTAGGATTTCTGTATAGTTTAAATATGTATTCTTCCAATCTTTTTTAAATGACAACATGGTATTGTAACCCATATGTATATTTAACCAGGAATATTTTTGTTCCAAACTCATCCAAAAGTTATCTATGAAAAAACCAAACAAATATTCCAGAAGAATATGTAAATTCCAAGAGATAGTTAGATCCTTCAATATGGAAATAAATTTTGTGACCATCTCATTTTCTCATTTTGTTTATTGTGAGAGATCAATGATAATTGTTTTATGTAGTGTTGAGATGAACTAAAAATGAAATTTTCATACGTCGTATTCACATCCATTGATCGATACTCCTGGTAAAATTTTGTACAACTTGAAGGTTGATCCCTTTATGGTTCGTAAAAACAGAGTGTGAATGATTATTGTTGCAAAAAAATTCCCATGACGGGGACACATTGAGATACATTATGCATTAGTTGATGGTCTGGATCTACCGAACCATCAAATGTTGAGAGCATATGATTTAAAAAATTATGAGAGTGAAGTTTCACTTATACCCATTCAGGGTACATTTTTCTTTTCAATTGTAATGGTGCATTTTGTCCCTCAATAACTTCTAGACGGGGGACTAGTGATTAAATAGTGACATCTAGTCCTTTGGGAATAACCAACTAAGTAGGGGAATAACAGGCTGAACCCGAAGTGTTTGTCCTATATAAACTTGTTCTAGAGATGGATAGATATAACATGACTATCATTGGTCAAGTTTTTTGTCCATCATTGGGAAGTCTCAGTATTCATCTTTCACTAGTTCCAAATATATTTGTTTCATGGATCCTATATTGAGTGGACATTGGGAATATATTGTTACCATTTACATGAGAACTTCTTATCGAGAGATATAAACTAGTAGAGTGAAATGAGGATTTGTTTGAAGAACATATCAAGGAGGAATAATACCCGTGAACAGTTCAACATTAATAAATTTTAGTTGTACCATTTATGTATCTTACTATGCCAATATTTCCTCAAGTATGGCGGGTTCTACAACCGTGAGTAGAAGGTGGGATTGAACTATATACTCACCCTTTTCTTGGGATGATTCCAATTATAGGGGAGGTAATAGAAAATTTTATAGTGTTATAATATTTTGTTAAGTCCTCTGATTTATGTTATTAACACCTACTACATTCAATTTAGTATGATCCATATTTCACATGGACATATCATCCTCCTGTTCTCTCACATTATCATGATGTTCTGAAGCAACAACTTGACTGATGTTAATAATGATAACTGACACAAAATTCACAATGAGAATTTCATTAGTTTATGAATAATGGTATATTCCATTACTCTAGGATAATCTATGAGTAGAGCTGTAATTCATATGATAGGTTGTTCTCTTGACATGTTGGTTTTGTTTTCAACATTCATGAGAGTCTATCCTTTCATTTATGGATCCCCTCAGTGTCTTCTATTAAAGGGTTATCTTGAGGTGATCTAGGAATTTCTTTGTTTTTCTCATCCTTGATGAAGAAACTATATCATAGGATGGGATGAACCTAGAACATTAGTCTTGTGGAACTCCTCCCAATCGATAAAAGACGAGCATTCAATGAGGTTGAGGTTAAAATGGTCCCATCCATAAAAGATCGAAGTGTTTTCTCTCAAATTTCAAAAACTTTGGAATGATTTGTTGGCCTCAATGGTTGTGTTAGAAATATCCCTAGACCTGTTGGGTTTTATATCTCCATTTGTGTTGTGGCTACAATTTATGTGAATGATATTTCAATATTATGGATCATTGTTCGAACATGGATTGAATTCATTGTGTTATTTTCATCCCGATTAATTGGCTTCCTAAGATATTTTTGTTATCTAAATATTATGTTTCCTCAAGTAAGAGGATTCCTGAATACTTTCATATACATGATGAAAAGTTCTTATGGTGGCTCGATCTCTTCTTGACAGTTGTCTATGAGTTTATTTATTTGCTAGTTATTAGTAAGAATACCACCTATTGCGAACCAAGATTATTTATCGATGCTGGCATGAGCTTATGACATTGCATGATGTCACATTTGGAAATATTTTCTAACTATGGAGTGATGTAAAATTTAACACCCACTTGTTTCCCCATCCTCTGGCATGATCACTATATAGGGAATCAGTTATCAGCTGATGAAACTACTCAATGCATCAAGAGGTGCATGCAGATGGGGTGTATAATTTTTTCTAAATTTTGGGCGGCGTGTAGCGAGGAGGGAGACTAATTTAATTTTACATTGTGTATTTTATATTATCTTTATGTGATTTGTATATTCATCATAAATAAATACTTTTTATTTAAATGAAGAGGAGTGGCCCATGTATTTAGGAATATTTCATTAGCAAATTCTTCTGAAAATTACTATAGAATGCAGTATTAGAGACATTTAATGGAAATAATATTGCTTGTATATTGTCATTATCCATCTATATCTTCTTTAGAAATATGTCTCTTTCATCTTTCACAAGAGTTTCCTTTACTCGATCTAAAATAAGTGGAAATTTCCCTCCATAATTTATTATAGAAAATGGGGTCGTTAGGGACTAACTCTACCATATTAGAATATATGAAATCAGAGGTTATATCAATGATTTTCTATTTCCTTTTGATTTATTCTAGTTGATAAAGAATATTTCATGTCAATGATAAGTATTCAATCCAGACTGGCCACATTTTCTCAACCACCTCATGATCGGAGGGTTATCTCGTTGTTGGTTCATCTAGGTGAGGTTCTTCTTGATGAAATTACATTTCATTGTGGGGAGGACCTTTATGTGGACACTACAACAAATATGGGCTTTATTAGTGCTAGAAAAGTCCATTTACAGTGCTAAAAAATCACTTCTAGTATCAGAGAAGATAAAGGGGTCCCTTTTATCAGTGCTAAGAAAAGCGCTGATAAAGACCCCTTTATCAGTGCTAAAAAAGATATAACAAATGGGTCCATTATCAGCATTTTTTTAGGGATGATAAAAGTTAAATAACATAAAAAAATAGAATTTTTTTTCGAATTAGGGAGGGGGCTTCAATAGTGCTTGAAGCCCCCCCCCCCCAACAGTGCCTCTACCCATCCCACACACCCCAGCCACCCCCCAATCTTTAAAAGCGCTAGGAACCACCCTTTAATAGCACAATCCATTATTCCACCTATACACGTGACCTACCTACCCTTGGATTTGAACAGGAGACCTGTTTCTTATGCACCTAACCCTTTACCACTTCACCATATTGCTTTGATCTTCATTTATTGATATATCTATTTATTTATATATATATAGTTATATTAACACGTATGTTAATATATATTTATATTAACATATATAGATTTATGTTAATATATATATATAGTTATATATATATATTTATATTAATATATATATTCTTATATTAATATATATATATTCGTATATTAATATATATATATATATATACATTCGTATATTATTATATATATATAGTTAAATTAAAATATTTATATATTTATTCTCAGATTAATATATATTTATAAGACCAATTTTAAATATATTTATAAAATATGATTTTTTGTGTGTGTTTATAAATAAATAAATACATATATACAACACACACACATATATATATTATATGTGTATTATAATGTATAATTATACATATTTATATATATATTAAAAAATTATATATTAATATTTTTATACATATGTTTAAAATATATAGATAATATATATCAGTTTGTCAATATAGACACACACAAATATATATAAACACACACACACAAACATCATATAGGTATAAAAATATTAAAATATTTCTATTTAAATAAAAATTGATATTAGATTTTTATTTAGAGAAGTATTATATATTGAGAAATATACTTTATATGTAAATATTTTTAATTATTTATTTATAAAATTAAATTTTTATGGGTGAATATGAATATATATATATATATATAGTTATATAATTGATTATAAATATCATTAAATTATAAAGAAAAAATAAAATTTCAAATCCATAATGTCAATATAAATGTAACCCCTCAGAATAAATTCAGTCCCCTATAAAAAAGGTCAAAAATACCCTGTGAAATGAGGCTGAAATTCCATCGAATGTTAAAAGAAATTTGGGCATCCGGACTAAAAACATAGTTTTAGAGGCCTTATTGGACTTTTTAGCCTCAAAATATGCGAAAAAATTGTTTCCTTGTGTTATTATCACATATATCTCATCGCATGCTTCGATTTGATTTGGTGTGGAGCTCAAAAGGACACCCAGATAAAACGTTATGGTCGTTTGAAGTTTGAGTTTCGTTTTTAACTTATTATAGATATTTTATTATTTTTTTTTCTTTTTTGTTTCTTAAAATGGTAATTACATGATTATTAGTTGATAATAATTAGAAAATTATTAATTAATAATTTTTTAGATATTTTTTAAGTCGTTTACACTAAATATCTTATATATTAAGTGAAATTTTTTATTTATACTTATCTAAAACATATTTAAAAAATATATATTATATTTATAACGACATAAATATACTTATATATATTTATATATCAAATTATTATTTTTTATTATTTTTTTTGAAATATACACTTTGTCAGCTCTAGGAATTTTTTTTGATAATGACCCCCCTTTTTCAGCACTACTAAAAAGCACTGATAAACGGGGGCCCTTAAAAGCGCTAAAAAAGAGCTGATAAAGAGGTTGACTTTATCAGAACTTTTTTTAGCACGGTTAAAGGCTATCACTGTGGAAACCAGATTTGTGGTAGTGGGAATGTCGTCATGGAGAAGACTACCATTAAAACATGATGTCCATCTAAGAAGAGAAAGTATACAGCATATAACACGTAAAGGACCTTCAGGGTATATAGTAGAAATGGTAGGATCACATTACCTATTGATCTTCTATCCACGAGGAGGACTAACACAAAGCTCATCAAGAGTTGAAATCATGAGATTGACCAGTTTCTATACATAATGTAAGCATTCATTGTAATATGTCTGATGAGGACCTCTAGAACCGTTGGCAACAATATTGTGCGTAGGACCCCTACAACCTTCTCTATTATATTCAGAATTTGGTAATGGATGAGTAGGATAATTATACACTATAAATGAACATATAAGGTCTATAAGAACACTATCATCCAGTAGAGCACAGTCATAAACTGACTCTTCATTTTCCAACAATATTTGGAGATCTTAATATTTAAGGTGCTTTACTAAATGAAATTATAGATTCTTAGTATGAGTGATGACTTTCATATATGGTATCCAATCTTATTATCTTCATTTTCACAACATTAATTTTATAATAGGTATTTGTAATTTTGGATGGAATATGCGCCTGACCTAAACTATCCACCAGTGTAGACTGATATCCTTTATTAGCAATGGGGATATAATTCTAATATGGTTGTCCATTTATCCTAGTATTTTTCCATGACCCTGTTTGAAAAGAACATGAATATACGTATATTCCTAAGTGGCCATCATATCATGTTGATGGTACACATAAAATGTGGAGGTGGGGTTGTGGGATCGACTCCTTGTCACCACCGATGAAATCATTATGTGATGGGAAACATGTAGACTATGGAAAAAATAGATGCTTATCCCTCCATCAATAATTGAATATAAGGGGTAACTTATGTAACTATAATGAGACTATATTACCATTATATAGATGGATCTTGGATGAATACGGACTACATTCCTCCTTTTATTGTTGGGATATATAAATAATTATCATGTGCAGGGTTAGTGATATGGACATGCCCCATGTTTGTAGTGGGGATATTCTATATTGTTTGTCTAGATGTCCTCAAAATTTTCTAGCAGGCTTGATGGATAAAAGAAGGTACCTTTACCACCTATTTATTTTCCACCATATATGGTTGGTTTTATTATCTATAGGGTATAGAGGTAGGACGTTATTCCCTATTGATTGGTTTCTTCCCATTGTGGTATTTCCCAAGTGCCCTGGTTGGGCTGACCTGGGTTGGACATCCAACGGAGGTAACCTCATCATGAATAAGGTTTGATGATGTAAGGAGTTGATGGTAGTGGGTGGTAGTAAGAGCCCCTTGGTGGGACCCCTGTGTTTTTTGGGGGGGAATTAGTTTCTTCTTGGTCAACCTCCCTAATATATGGTAAGAACATGTTATTTCACTTTCGAGATAGACTCCTGATGCGACTTGATAAGGAAACTAGTTCCACTTTATTCTAGTCCACCATCCATCACCTAATGGATGGTTCGTGGGGATTCATGGTTTCAAGGGATTATCAAGAAACCTCTAGGGCAGGGATAGTACAAATTAAGGGCCTATCCAAAATCAATTTATTTGAAACCTGATGTTAGAGATGTTGAGATGATGACACAATACTCTGGTTAGAAAAGGACCAATCACGTGCAGTAGTTGATTCCTACATATGAAACTTTTCAATGGAGGCCATTGGATTGAGGGGATTTCTTATAAATAGTGAATGACTAAATATTAAAAACAAATAAAAGAAAACTCTATCAATGTAGAATCTAGATTAATGAATAGTTGTGTAATTAGTTGTTTTGGAACCATGTTTGCACCTCTTTCATTTTTTTGTGTTAAAGGGGACTGACTTATGGGAAACACATTCTTTATGGTTAAAGAATCAAATCAGGTTCACAATTTTTTTTGATAGGCTTGACACCCACACTCATTTTGAGTTAATGCATAACTTCTATCCTTGTTTTTTGATCATTTGTGTTTTGGAAATGACATGTTAGAAAACATTTTGGATAAGAGGATGAGATGTTAGGCTCATCAAACCTTTTTGCGGGGAATTATTGTCAACTCCAGCACTATCTTCTATATTTAGTATGTATTCATGAATCCTTTAATAAATTAAAAATATAGAACAAAACTCCTCTATATGAACAATCAAATAGTAAAATGTATAGATTTTAAAATCATCTATACATATATAAGTTTCTTCTAGGATGGATACATTTGTAAAGAGTAATTGAAAAACGAATCACGTTGATTCGAGTGGTGGTAGTCTTCCATACACATGAACAATGTTGTAATTTTTAATAGATTGTAGGGTAAGGAAGTATATGATATATTAAATTTATAGATTGTTTAATATTCCATTATTACAGTATATATGAATTAAATTAATCCTTATTACCTTTCATGTAAATCGTATGTGACAAACATTTCGCATCACTTCGTGAGGTGGTAGTCCACCGTACGCACGAACAACATTATTGTATTCTCTATGGAATGAAAATTAAGAAGAAATATATGATATTACAATTAAATAAGTTTAATTATATCATAAATATAACATATAAAAATTATATACATCACAAAATCTATCCATGATAAGGGGTTATTGAAAATGAATTATCTAAGTTCCGGAGGCGGTAGTCCACCATACACATGATCAATAGTTTAGTTACCCATTTTTCAAAGGTGGAGAATGTTTTACTTCATGACCATAATAAAAAACATCATAGTATATGTAAGATATTATGGTTATTATATCATCATGTTTTGAAAATATTTTAACTGTTGGGGGAAGTGATAATATGAAATGATCAGTTAAAGAAAATTATCTCTTCTTTAGACAACTTGTTTTGGATTGCACCAAAATCATTCTAAGGTAAGATTTATGAAACAAAATAATTATAGGATGAGGGTAAGTAATTAATGGATTTATCAGGCTTGGTATATTCCAAAAAAATTTTTTTGGATGTTTAAAGTGGATAGGAGAGTGGGTATCCTCTTTTACGTAGGGGAGAGGACACACTTGATATTTTGGAATAGAATGAATTCCACCCATATTTTTCGCATTTAACAAGGATCCAAGAGAAACATGTTTAAAAATTAGAATATTTAGGTTTTAAATATTACTATAGAATTAATATTATAGAAGTTTTGGATCATTTTAAACCCCTATCCCTTTAGATTAATGAATGGTATCCCCATTTTTACCTTAATGCTGAATTGTTTTCCCCGTTTTTACTATTAATTATGATAAAAAAATTAACCTTATTTATTATATAAATTATTTTGATTCCATACATAGAATATATTTTTATAAATTCCTATAAAACAAGTGGATGAATATAATTTAGAATGAATCCTGAAGACATGTTGATGATACCATTTTCCAAAAGAAAATCATTAAAAAATTAAAAAGTTTTTTATATCAAAAGATAATATGAAACTAATTCCAATGAAATAATTAAGATTAAATAATATATATTTTAACTAATTTTAATTTTAAAACCACAATAAAATAAAATTTTGATCATTAGTTCTTTAAATGAAAAGGCGGTTCTTATTAAAAAGCACTATTTTCACTATTCTTCAAAAGATGAAAATTTTTAGAAAAACAAAAAAAAATTTGTGTAATATAATTTTGATATTATTATATTAAAATTAATATATTTTTTTTAAAATAAATATTCTAAAATTAGTAAAAATTAATATGAAATTATTTTTTCAAAGCACAACTAAACCATCCTTTAGAAAAATACTCTTTTTAAGAAAACATTTCCTTTTCATTCAAATGGTTCTAATTTTATTTATTATTAACAGATAAGAATTGAATTTATTTTATTCATGTGTAAACCATATAATGATTCATAATTTTTATAGTCCTATTCATACCCTCCAACATAATTTCTTTTTTATAATGGATAAATTTAAATAATAATAATTTAATAGAGTATCATGTTCCTTTTAAACCCAGTGTTGTGTGTATCACATGATATCAAAGTGATTTAATTTAGTTAAAAATAAATATATAAAAAATTAACGAGGTGTTATAATTTGGATCCCCCAAAAAAATAAGATTGATTTTTTCCAAATATATTCTCTACACACCACCACAAATTTAGCATAGTCAAATGACCTGAAAATGGAGAACCCTTTTAAAGTTTCCTTAAGAATGATATTATAGTGGTGGAATTGAAAATATATACTACTATATAATTCTTATTGAAGATCCAAATGGGTTAATTAATTATAATATAATCTAATATGTGATTAATATGATGTTTTCAGTGGACAATTATATTTTTCTCCCACTATGTTTAGGTTCTAAGATAGTTATGATATCTTCTCTGTAAGACAAAACATCATGAGAAATAAACTGGAAATTCATAGGGGATATAACCCTTGTACAAGGGGATTGTGATTAATGAATTAAAAACAATCAATATTTTCAAAAAAAGAACCAGTAATTGAATTTTTTTTAAATCATTCTCTAATCAACCTAATGTCTCATTGCCTTTTGATCTTCGCAAACTTTGTGTTATCTAGGACTGAATCATTGTCCTAATTGATAATAATTTAAGACTAAAACTTATAACTACCCAACTACTTATGCTTAAGTATTAATAAATAATGTCATATTCCAACACCATATTATGTTAGTGGTCCTATCATTCATCAATATTATAACTACAAGGTACGGTGTTGTTTAGGAGGATAAAAAATGGATTATTAATCAATAATTATACTCTTATTTAGTAAAAACATAATATTTTTAATAAAACGGAATATATTTTAGCAATGAACTAAAAAAATATAATACAGACATCTAATTCATTGTATTCCAAAAGGTGGTTGTGTACTACCAAATATAGAAATATAGAATCATGCAAGTAAGAAGAATCTATGATTATTTTATATTCTTACAAATATTGAATATTAATAACCTTCCCCTATAGTTCTACTACAAACACTTATATAAACATAATACTTTTTAGAGAAAATATATGATCCAATAGATTATTTTTTGTCTTATCCTTTTTTTATATATCAGTAAAATAATTCTAATAAATTACTCACAACTATCTTTGAATCACTGACTATAATGTTTTCTAAAAAAATTTGGCCTCTCATATTCTTATCTATCATAACATTTTTACACTACTAAATTATCAATATTATTACCATACCAAAATCTCAAATCGTGGAAATTTCTTAGTAAATGAAAATTTGATCTTATTGTTGATTAATGGTTAGATTTTTATATAAAACCATTTCATGAATATATCTCATAATGGAGAAAACATGATCATAAAGTCATGTTGATATCTTAAACAATGTTTATACTATATTAATGTTTATCCTTAACTTAAACTCACTACTGAGGTATAAAATTATTTAGCAGTCATCAAAATAAAGTGAAATTCAATCTTAATTTTATATAACTAGTATTTATTATAATAGTTAGAGATATGTAAGGTATACATTGATAATTTCATCATTACAAACTCATGTAATGGCTCTTTCTTATCGTTTTTATCTTACAAAACCATCCTTTAACATACTATCTTGGGTGATTCATATATATACATGAGTTTAACTTGATGAATTTGAAATATACATGACCTAAATACTGGTATATAAACATACCATAGCCTATATTTTTTATAATTTTGATAATATTATCCCATATTTCATCCAATTTAATCTATAATTCTATAATCACCACACACAATCATTGTATACTAAAATATTAGGATTCATGAACCAAAACATATAACTGCACCTTATAAATATTAAAAATACTATTAGGGATTCATAGAAAATAACATTTCATTTAAGAATAACATGATCTGTCTATATTCATAGCTGATTTTTCTTTTGTATGTCACATATAGGGATCAAGAATACAACTACAACACTATAAAAATATAGTCTTAAAATATTTCAACATTAAACAACATCTTAATCTCCCTCTCATTGATACAATACATTCATGATTTGACCCTATAAGAACCCTACATTATCCTATGATTTCATCAATAGATCACACCTCCAGGTCAACTTCATAAGTATATTGGTAGTCGACCAACATCACAAGTTCACAAGAATAAAAGGAAGTACATTTTTAATATAAAACATCATATATTCATTAGATATAAAAATTTTATACTTCAATAATTAATTAATTAAGAAATATATAGTCAATTGATTACATTTCTTATAATAAAAAACACTAATTAAAAATAAATAGAAAAAATAAAACCCATATCTCTTACAAACAAAAAAAAAATGTAAAAAATACAGGGCCTGAAAAATGTAATAGAATTGTTCATGATAAATTAACCCAATAATACATTTTAAACACTTAATTAAATATGGAAAAAAACATATAATGTGTTGGGGTATGAATATATCCCATATGTTGTTTCCCTAATATATCATGGTCAATGTGAATAGAGAAAACTAACGTATTCATGAATAAAGTATACCTGACTGAATAAAAGTCCAACCATCTAATTGTATGTTTATAATACAATATATATCCAATATATTATGGAAATAAAACTCCAAAAATATCAATATATATATATATTAATATATATCCTACTCCCCCCAAAATATATAAATAGTTATCCACATTAATATTAACTAATTTAATCATTTCCATAAGTTACAATGGAATACATTATGTCTCTTAACTATTAGTTGGGCATATCAATTGTTTACCACCATCCACAATATCATTTATTCTATAAAATGTCCTAATTAAAATCATAAAATCAGTGGATATTTATGGGAGAAATTGATTTACTATCTGATAGTCTCTAAACCAAATTGGTATTGAATAATTTCAAACACCCACTCTCAATTGTATCATTAATTCATTCCAGTGGGGAAATCAATAATAATATTCTTAATGAGATTTTAAATTATCATCACATTTATAATACCCTTCTACCTAGTTCTTGCACAAAATTGATCATATGGTGTTTAAATTATCAAAATTATTCATCATATCATGGGAGAACCAAATAATCATTCTCATCATAAGCCCCATAAATACTGAGAAAGATCATTCAATGGATATTATATATCAAAAACAACCCATAATGATTAATTGCTCTATCATAATTCATTACATAATCATTATAGTGGTTTATTATAGTTTTTTAGATAGTTATAGTAATCTTCATATCTACTAGAATAACACATGTATATTGACACTCCTTTGTGTCATTATGGGTGGGATGTGAAATACAACTATTTGATGGAATTACACAAATATTGTTTTGGAGTAACCCCATACATTTTTGGAATGGGCAATTTTGGGTATGTATAATTCCAATACAGGAAACTATTTAAATGAGTTTCATCAAAAATAAGTCACAAGGATCCATTAGACTTATCATTGCTCACATGCATGCCATTATATCATTATATAATAGAGAATAGTCATAAAGGGAAAACTCCAGTATTGTAACAACCTAAGTACCATTTTTAATATCCATATTCCAAAATTAAAAAATATAATATTTAATTTCATTTATAATAAATAAATAAATTTTAAAGAATAAAATTTCGAAATAACAATAAGGTTTAAAAAATACCAATAATCCATAATAATAAATCGTCACTATAAAATTATTTCGAAAATCATATAGAATAACAGCCCTCACTAAGATATTTTAGAATTCAATAATTTAGTTTTAAAAAATAAATTAAATAATTTTTTTTAACTTCTATATTAAATCAAAATCCTAATTATATATAAAATGTATCTCAATATTTTCAATTCCATATCTTCTTAAAAAACATGGCATCATTTTGTAATTTTCCATATTAAATAATCATAATTAAATTATTTATCATTTTTAGTATTCACAATGAATGATTTCAATCATATCTAATTTTTCATTTAGATATATAATTATATATATTAATAAAAGGTGATTTAAAAGAAAAAAATGCACAGATACGTAGACCAATGTTCTTCAAACCACATCCTTTCCAACAAGGAATGTTGCATCCATAAGAACTATTTTATTTTCTTAAGTGGCCCAAACGCCCTGGGTCCCAAAAGAAAAAATTTAGAATTACTTGATGTCTCATTGAGGCTCAAACTAATAAACAACAAACCTACATCATTCCATGGTAATGGTCTTTCGCCACATTTCCTCACCAATTAGAAATAATGAAAATGTATCTCCAGTATATAAGTTACCCTTCCGGGATGGAAGGGTACCCATACATCCAACATTTTGAGTTCATGTGGGAGGATGGACAGTTAATTGGTTCCAATTAACCAATCACTCAATCAAACAACCCACCCAATGTTTCCATTATAGTGACTAACAACACAGTATTCCAAGCCATCATACGACATCCAGCTATCTACCCCATGATGATCATCCCGCAGAAGGTTATCCCTTTATACCACAAATAAAATATGAGAGTTTAGTGGGTATGTTGATAGTTTCAATGCACCTATCACTCATTCGAGTCACCAACCCAGAAATGCCTTTATGATTCCTTATTGCACCACCTTAAAGTCACATTGGACTATCTGTCTAGTCCCTCCCATGCTGTCTATGTTATTCTATTGGGCCTTCCTATAAAGTTGGATAATATTTATACCATACGTACCATTATATATTCTTCCATAAAGGGATTTTATGTTTTTAAACACTAGTAGGAGTTGTATTATAGTAATTCCTTTAGCACATGGTCATGAAACCAACTATAATGTAGATATATAATTATTTTTCAAGATTATAATGAATATACACCCATTTTATACTATAAATATAATGAGAAAAATTAATATAAAAATAAGTGGATGTGTAAATCCACCTACCACCATTCAATAAAATTTCACTACTATACAATCATCAATTATCATATGTCACTCTTCACCACTTCCCACTAATCCTATATCACAGATCAATAGTTGATTCAAGGATCATTTTAGTGATGTAAAGAGATGATAATTGGTATGAACAAAAAGAGGTAAATTTCATTTATCTATATATTTTAAATAATTATAAATTAATAATTAATCTAAATAATGGCATAAAAATCATTACATCCTTTGAGTTCAGTAATTTAGATTCTAATTGAAATCATTAATATATTCTATAACTAGGAATCACATCATCAGGGTGGCCCTAAGAAACCTTCCCCAACCACATATATCTAACATCCATATGAAAACTATTTCTACACTTGTGAAAAATAGGGTTTTAAGGTCAGTTTTATTTTGACTTTTAAAAAGGTTAAATAACGACATCATTGTATGGAATGTTGCAAATAGGTTGTTTATTTCAGTTATTTTTATTACTCATTACGAATAATATTTTCAGAAATTATCAATTAAAACACAAAATGAAATCAAATAAAGTAAAAAATAAGTAGTTTCTTTCAAATCTGGTATTAAAAATAACTAATTCAAAAACCTTATTTTAACATTGTTTATCTAAAAACAAATATTAAATAAAAATTATGTCTATTTTATCACATAACTTATAAAAGAACGTAAGTAATAAAATAATATTTTATGTTTTTTAAATATATAACCCCATTAGAATAATAATAATAGATAAAAAACAAAAATATAAGTATAAAAAAATATCACAAATATTTTTTCATTACCAAAATTTTCTCCTAATATTATTTAAATAATTTGGACTTTAGAATTTTAAAATTTATATTTAAAATATATTATAAAAATAAACTAAAATATAATATATGCCATGATATAATATTTCCATTCTCATTGCTAGTGATTAATATATTTTCCAAAATAAGGTTCGAGGACATAAAAAGGGTATATTTTAAAAATAAACCTTTTAACATGTATTCTCAATATAGTTAAAATAAAAATTTAATAATGTTTAAAATTAAATCTTAACTTATTTAATTTCATAAGTATCACTATTGAAAAAATTTCAAACATAAAATTATAACATAATATCATTATTCTGTTTCTCCCCATTAATTATAAAAATTATGTTTCAAAAGATTTTTTCTATTAATAACTACATTTCATATTCTAGAATCCATAATGTTGTTATAATAAATAATAATTCACCATTTGAAACACATATTTGATATTTTATTTTTAATTTCCTATTGTTTATCTAATTTAATACCATTCCCTATTGGAAAATGATATATATAAAATAAAATTAGAAAACATTAAAATATATAAGTATTCAAATAATCATTAAATTAAAATAACTGAAAGAAATGTGATAATAAACTTATATAAGAGACTTGAATCATGTTGATGCAAAAAAAAATCTCAAGTTACAAGCTCCATGATATATATCTTTGGAATCATTACATTAATATCATTACCACAAATGTTATCATCCAATGCAAGCTCATAAACTTCCAACAACAAAGATAAATATGTTTATAATATATCATTTCTAGAAGATGTTGTTTATAAAGTCATCATTATATGTACATTTTCTTTCGTATATAGTATTTATTTAACTTTAAAGTATTCCTATAAAAAATAGTTATATATAAATATTAAAATTTTAAAACAAACATAACACCAACAAAAAAATAAAAAATATAATCATTACATACCTTGGTAGAAAATTTTTAGACAAGTCTGGATAACCAAATTAAAAAATGCTAGGTACTTTCTCCAAATGCAGTAACATCATCTATATGAAATTTTACTCTGGTTGATCTATCTATAATATCAGGTGTCATCACTAAATAAAATCATTTTACGTATAGTAATGATATATTATATCAATGAAATAATATATAATTACATATAAAATAATATAATAGTTGGGATGCTAAAACAATTACTCACAAAAGATGGGAAAATATGGATGAGGTGTTAGAGTAGTTGACCGTGCTAGTATAAGAGGAGGATTTGGATAGTAATATGATTTTAGAAAACTGGGATATTAATCTTGAAACTATACTTGCATGATTGAAAACATCATCTATGAAAAATCCCTAATCATATTATGCATCATATGAATAATCTTCTAAAATCTAGATATTAAAGATTATATTATTCCTTGAAATACATCCTAAATTGAAGAAATTCAATAATGAACAATCACCTGATTGATACACCCATCTCATACCAATGTATATTATCGATGTTTTATGAATCTATCAATACAGTTGCTAAAATATCCTTCGAACCATCAAGTATGATATTCCCCTTTGTGCTCTTATATTCAATGTATTCCTTCAAAAATTATTTTAAAAATTCATTAGTAAATGAATATATATAAATATTTGAGGTCGCATTGATAACATAAATAATTCCTTATAATAATTTAAGCTATATCCTTTATTTTTTCTATATAATATGTTACCCTTTTTAGTTATTCGATACCACTCCCATTATTAATTTCAATATGTGGAAATTTTGATCATCCTCTATATATCATGATGACTCAACTCTCATTTTCTAAATTTTTTCATTAATCATTTTTATTCTAATAATTTATATCCTCCATGAGATAAATTATGAGAGTATAGAATTTTGGGTTGGATCTACTGATGATATCTTCTTGTTGTTTTGATCCTTGTTAATCTCAATTTTATTTAGTTTTGATAATTACTTCAACCCATCAATATTTGATCTATAATAAATTTGTCATGGGTTTCTGATTTATTACATCAAAGTATTTACTTTATATCTGAAGAAATAATGATCATATTCCTATAGATATTATTTAATTGGAATAGTGAAAATGTTATCTTAAATTAATATTTTTATATTGATAGCCAATTCAATTTTTTATGATTCAAAAATTCACCGAAACTGTTATAAGATTTTCATGTGATATTACAATTTTCATCTAAATTTTAGTTAATAATTATGAAGATATATCAAGACATATTAAATGGATTTGGAGGTGAATTATACAATTGGATAGAAAAGGTGTTTATCTAAACTTCATTTGTTTATGTGGAAGTTTGAAAATGATGTTTTGATACTCTAAAAAATCAGTGATGTGACTGAAGTAGTTTTCAAACTGTATAGTGAACAAATTTGAAAAACTATAGTATTTATTTTTCTGCCACATATAAAGATTTCAGAATCACTAAGAACATGATGCAATGAAAATACAGTAAGTTTATATATATTTCTTCAGTTTACATCAAAGGGTAAAAATGTTTTTTGGATGGTCAATAATTTATCCGAAGATTGGGAATGAAGTTTTCCAGCTGTAGTTTTCCAGAATGTTATTTCTCTACTTTTTCAACGATATGAAGAATTTTATAAGATAGATTGGTTCACATCTTGAACCATTGTAAAGATAGTGATATTTACTAAAAATAAGTCTTGCGAGACTAAGGCTGATTTTGAGGATAAAGGGCTCAAAAAATTCAGTGAAGTATGACGTTATGTTGTTTACATTTTCATGAAACACTTTTTCATACCCTAAATTGATAAATGTAATGTAAGGAATTAACCCTACACTATGCTGAAAAATTTGTGTATGGATTAGAAACCCTACGTTGGAGTCTGGATTTAGTATTTGTAACCCTACATTTTGGAAAGATGAATGTATTGTTAATCAATGTTATGTTCGGGATTTTATGCTAACAAGGATGAATGTATGAATTATCATTCCTACATTACTTTTTTATCCCTACTTAATGTACAGATGTAAGTATGGATATGGAACCATATTTTACATAGTTTAACCCTACGTTTGACATTCTATCTTTACATAAAGGAACCCTATGTTGGACTTTTCACCCATGTTGTTTTAAATATGCGATATTTTATACTATTTCTACAATAGTCTTCTTAGTATTAATGGTTTTTATAAATTTGTTTTAAAACCAATTCAAAGGGTCTCATGCAAAAGAATAAATCATTCCTATTTATAAGGGATGTTATGATTCTCTTTGAATAAATTGATTTCAAATATTCATTATTTATTGTGCAGATATTTTTCAGGAACTGTTTAAACTACACTTAAAGTGGTTTGAATGTATTTAAAGAAGAGTTTTTAACTATTAAATGATGCTATTATTATGGAGATATTATTTTAAGATTTATTCAAATTATTTGAATTCATTTATCAGATATTTATTAGACATTAATAAATAGGAAAAAGTGATATTCTATTTATGGGGATATTTAGGTAGGAAATTAACTCTATTTATTTTGAAAATCTTATAGAAGAAGAATTACCTTACAACATCTGTATAATTATTCTTTATATATATATCTCTAATAAAGAAAAAATATACATTGAAAAAAAGTAGAGACATCAATTTTTTATTAAAAAGAAGGCGCTAAAAATATTGTTACAAAATATCGATGCTTTCGAATAGAGAATTTATTCATTGTACATCAATATTCTCTCACTCTGTAAATATGAAGAAAGACAGTGGAATTTTTTTTGATATATTTTCTAATTTTTAAAAATGAAGAAGCCAGCTTGACATTGAAGATTACTATTCTACTACTGCTGTGCATTATTGAAGATCATCAACATATGTGAGTTGCTGCTGCAACTATGAGCTAAACCTATTTCACAAAAATTTTTCCTCATTTATTTTATTTTGAAGTATTGAATTCTCAGACTCAGTCTTGGTGGAGTGTCATCTTCTCCAACTTAGTTGTGGACATTTAGGTTAGCTATAAAAGAACTAGAAGGCCCTATAAAAACCTTGTAAACTATCAACTGTCTGTACTCAGTTGTGGATGGTCTTATGATAAGAGGACCAACTAGTGAAAATCAACAAGATCATGGAGTAGTGAATTGGTGGAGTGGACTAGGGGATTTCTTTTCAGGGAACCACTATACATCATTTTGTTCTTTTTTGTTTATTTATTTCCACTGCTCGCTTGACATTAAGGGAAAATGAAAGGATAGATTTATTCCAACATGGTAATTTTATTATCGTCAATATTTTTAAAATGAAACAATTCACCCCCTCTTGTGACTTCATCATAGATATCTCGACCTAGAATTTGGTATCAGAGGAAGGGTTCTATTGATATCTTTTGGCTCTAACAAGCTCGTGTTAAAGATTCAGGAAATGAAAAATCATAATGGATAATTTTAGAGAAGGTATGTCGATGATCCATAATCTTTATTTTAATGGGGATAATTAGGGATGTTGGAATACTCCCATAACTATCTATTTGAAAAATATTGGTTATAAAGTTTATATGAAGAATTTAAAACCTTATGAAATCCCTAGAGAACTAAAAATGTGGGATTGTATATAGGATGTTGAATATGATATTAATTCAAAAGCCATGAAGTCGATTATATGTGATCATGGTCATGATGAATGTAACCTTTTTTCTCAATGCGTTACTTCTTATGAGATGTGGAAAACTATTGTTGTTTCATTAGATAAAACTGAAAATGTCAGAAAACTAAGGTACAATACTAAAAATATTAAATTTGACTAATTCAGGATGTAGGTTTTTGAGAGAATCGATCAGATGCATGGAAGATTAACGGATGTTGTTAATGATGTTGCTACCTTGGGAACTCCAATTACAGAACCATAATAGGCATTAAGGATAATTAGAGTTTAACCTTTTAAGTGGAATGATATTTAGAATGCTATTCAAAAATCAACACTAGTTAAATAATTAAGGATGAAATAATTTATTGCAACCTTGATGATTTATGAAGCATAGATGCAAGAAGAAGCTGAAAATCATATTTCTATAAAAAAGTAAATAATCCAACTTAATGTTTCTATATACGAATTTTCTTATTCATATCCTAGCCATTTGTATTCAAATGATGTGTTACCACATCTTGCTAATTTTTTTTGTCTTTCACTATAAAAAGAGAAAGGAGAAATTGAAGTTGATTAATGAGAAATATGTCAGATGCTATGAGTGTAAAAAGAATGGTCATTTAGGACCCAACTGTCCTTTACATAAAGCTCAAAGGAAATATTAATATACAAAAAGAAAATAAAGTCATGAAGGCTACTATAAATTAAAATGAATATACAAATGATTAATTTACTACAAACCCAGAAGCTGATATTAAAAATAAAAAGGTAAATATTTGTCTTATAGATCATGATAACGAGGTACAATTATCTTACACTAAAAGTTCTAATTCTAAATGTTCTTATTATGATGAAGACAATAGTATTGGTTTTATGATTTAAGAAAAATTTTATTCATTAATGAAAGAGAATAAAAATCTTAGAAAATATTATGATTATATTTTAATTGATAATGACTGTTTTTCAAAATAGATTTTTTATTTATGATCAAATTTTTCCAAATTTATTTGTGATAAGAATAAAACTAAAATTAATGATGTTTTTATATGTAATTGATAATTTAAAAAAATATTCAATCATGATTAATGAGGGAGATAATTATTTTAATCAAATTCATTGTAAAAATAAAATTCAAAATGGAAAACTCGGTATTAGTAGTAATGGAGAAAAGCAAAAATTATATAAGAAATTTTTTTTCCCTCATTCGAACAACAAAATCATGTCTCCTGTTAAATTTTTTTATTGTGGTATTAATGGAAATTATGCTGTTGAGTGTTATTTTAGAAAACCTCAATTTTGTGGGGTCAAGAATGTTAATTATTCGAAAGTATTATCTAGATTTAATTATAAAATTGTTGATCAAAATAAACATATTTGTTTACCTGAATAATTAATTGCTGACACTGCTGGACCCAAAATTATATGGCTTCTAAAAGGTAATTGTTTTTAATATTTTGAAGGTATGAACCACTAAATTTCATCGTTATATGAAGACATGGATGATTGAAAATTATGAGAAATTGTAATATTATTATTTCTTATTATATGAAATAGAAACTTCATTAGCACTGGAAAGGTTAATCCAGGAAGTATTTTATTTTAATAATTAATTTAAATGAATTAACTATTTTATACAGGGGAGATTTTGTTTTGCTTTATATTTTATTCCACTACATTTAATTAATCATTTTCTTAAACTATTAAGTCTTCTCACACTACTATTTTATTCAATCAATTAATTTATTTATATATTTTATTAATTAATTACAATCAAATGTTCTATTAATATTTTATATAAATGGTTCTCTTGCATGTAAGAATGTCTTTAATTATTGAATATTTAAATTAATTTCATGTGATTAATTAATCGCTTGCTACTTGTGAATGATTACTTAATTATTAGAATAAAATGTTTTGGTCATTTATGACACATTTAAAATCAATTTAACTTTTATAATTTTTTACTATTTTTAAATTTATTTTAATTAAATTATTTAAAATTCTTTTAATTAAATGAACATTAATTAAATTGTTTTAAAATAATTTATTATATATATACATATTATTTTATATAAGTTCCTTGAAAATCATTTATTTAAATTCACTCAATATCATCAATATTTATTCTTGGTCTTAGGGGGAGTGATTTTAAATATTTAGCATGTGTTTAAATTTTTTATTATTATGGCACGAATTAAATGGTTTAATACATTGATTTCAAAACCATGTTATTAATTTAATAATATTATACATGTTTTCATGTCTCCTTGTTTATCTCGTTTTGTCATTTTGAAGGAAGCCTTAATTTAGGGGGAGTTTATATTACGGTATGTATTTAAAACATATTTTTGAAATAACTCATCTTTTTAATTTTTACATAATAATTAGAAAAATATTATTTCAAATTAATTTTTTTTCAAAATTTCACATTTTGAAATTTTGGTTTAATTTTTTGAAATTTATATATATTTTAAATATTTGAAAAGTAATTATTTTTCAAATTTTAAAAACCAAATTTTTTTTAACTTTAAAATACATGAAAACTAATTTTTAAAATTTAAAATATTTTCAAATATTCAAATATTAAAAATTCCTTTTTTAAATAATAATTATTATATTTCAAAAATTAAATACTTAAAAAATTGATATCGAATTTTAAATATGTTAAAAAAAATTATAATTCTAAATTTTTGTTAGAAAATGTCAAATTTTAATTATGTTAAACTTTTTTATCAAGTTTTAAATATTTTTAAATAGGGGAAAATTTTAATTTTTTAAAATTAATTTTATTTTATATTATTTATTTTTATTTATTCTTAAATCTCAAATTCCTATTCTTTATAAAGAGGGTAAATATTTTGTATTATTAAATTTCCTCAAGATCATATATTTTTTATCTTTACAAAAAGGGGTAGAAATGTGAGTAGTTAATTATTGTTTTTAAATTATCAAAAAGGGGGATATAGTTTAGTGGCTCCTTATTAATCTAATTTTATTTAGTTTTTATAATTACCAATATTTGTTTTCTAATAAATTTGTTAAGTGTTTTAGATTTATTACGTCAAATTATTTAATTTATATCTAAGTAAATATTGATAGGATTATTACAGAGTTTATTCCATTGGATAGATAAGAATATTATCTTTATTTTTTATTTGTATATCGAAATCCAATTCAATTGTTTTGATGGTGCACAAATTCACTAAAGTTATTGGACGATGTTCAAGTGATATTGCAGTTTTTATCTTAAAGTCCATTCATAATTAAGATGATATCTCATGATAAATTAAATGGACTTGCAAGTTCATTATACATTTGGATGTATAAGGAGTTTATCAAAATTTAATTATTTTATATGGAAGTCTGACAAGGAAGTTTTGATACTCTGAAAAATCACTGATGATTCGGAAGCAGTTTTTCAACTATACAATGAATGGATTTGAAAGCCAATAGTATTTATTTTTATGAAAATTCTATAGATGCAGAAATCACTCAAAAAATGAGGTGATGGAATGAAAATATGTTTTTTTTTAATTTTACTTGTTTACATCAAAGGCTAAAAAGGTTGTTTGGATGGTCAATAAATTATCCGAATATTCTGAATGTAACATTAAGCTGCAGTTTTCCAGAATGTTATTGCTTGAGTTTTTCAGAGATATCCAGAGTTGTATAAGCCAGATTGATTTTCTTCCTGATCCATCAAAGAGATATTGATATATAATAAAAAATTCTTGTTGGACTAAGGATGAATAAGATGATAAAGGCCTCAAAAAATTTAGTGAAGTATATTGTTAAGTTGTTTACATTTTCTGGAAACACTTTTCATACCCTACATTGATAAATATAAGATAAGGAATCAACCCCATGCTATGCTGAACAATTCATGAATGGATCAGAAACCCTACGTTGGATTCTAGATTTACTATTTATAACGCTATGTTCATAAAAGATGAATGTATGGTTAATCAATGTTATGTTATGGATTTTATGATGACAAGGATGAAAATATAAATTATCATTCCTACATTAATTTTTGATCCCTATGTTATTTGTAGATAAATGAATGGATAAGAAACCATACATTACTTAGTTGAACCCTCTGTTTGACATTTTTTCATTACGAGAAGGAACCCTACTTTTGAATTTTCAAAAACACAAATTTAAATCCGTGATATTTTATGCTATTTCTACAACGGTTTTCTTAGTATTAAAGATCGTCATAAAGCTGTTTTACGACCGGTTCAAAGGCACACATGTAACATATTATATTATTATTATTTATAAGGGACTTTATTATTCTCATTTAATAAATGGATTTCAAATATTAATGATTTATTGTGTGGATATTTTTTACGAACTCTTTCAAATATATTTAAATTGGTTTGAATGTATTTAAACGGGAGTTTTTAATTGTTCAATAATGATATTATTATGGAGATATTATTGAAGGATTTATTCAAATTATTTTGAATGCATTTATCAGATATTTATTCTACATAAATAAATAGGTAATGGTGTTATGCTATTATTGACGATTTTTATGATGGCTATTAACTCTATTTATTCTGAGTATCTTAATGAAGAGTAATTCTATTACAAAGGTTGGGTATTTAATTTATATATATATATATATCTAGTAATAAAATAAAAAACACAACAAAGAAAAGTGGATACCTAAATACTTCATTAAAAATAGGGCAATAAAAATATTCATACAAAGGCTCGATGCTTTGGAAGAGATAATTTATTATTTTTTATATTAATATTCTCTCACTTTGTAAAGACGATGGAAGATTTTGGAAACATTTTTTGATGTATTTTCTATGGTTTCAAGATGAATAACCCTTCTCGATTTTTATAATTATTTTACTACTGCTATTGTACACTATTAAATATCATAAACATCTATCAGTTGCTTCTACAAGTGTGACTTAAAACTATTTCACAATAATTTTCATATCATCTATTTTCTTTTTGAGTATTGGCTTTTCAGACATAGACGTTGTGGATTGTAAACTTCTCAGACTATGATTTAGATATTTTCATTCCCTATAAAAGAATCAGAAGGCCCTGTAAAATCCTTGTATGGTGTCGACTTCATGTACTCAGTTGTGGATGGTATTATGATAAGAAGATAAACTAGTGAAAATCACCAAGCTAATGTAGTAGAGCATTGGAGGAGTGGACTAGGGGATTTCTGTGCCCCGAACCACTACACATCCTTATATTCTTTTACTTTATTTATTTCTGCTACTCGATCAAATTTAAGAGAGAAATAAAAGATCACATCATTCCGAGAGTGGTGTTTTAATATCATCATGATTTTTAAAAGAACACAATTCACCCCTCTTGTGTCTTCATTATAGATATACTTACCTAACACTTCTCAATTTATATAAACTTATGGAAACCAAATCATCAATACGATCATTATCACATAGAAAAACATCCTAAAGGGGACATTACAATTACAAAAAATGATTCATTTTTTATAGTTTCCAAAACTTTATTCCATATATCTTCATCTAGAAAATTATATATAACACATGGATTTTTATTTTGTCTTACCCTAAAAATGAAATCTAATTATGGGTTTATTTAAAATCTCCTCATCTCCTTGAAGTTAAAGAAAAATATTTTTTCCTAATTTCTCTATTGTAAGGTATAACATATTTAATATAATAAGAATAGAACAAAAAATTCTAAGAGTATGTCAAGATAATATATGTAATAATAAATTTTCTTACCAAAATTTTCTCCCATAACGGAGATAAATCCTCTTTTTCGAAAATTATCCAATCATTAATAAAAATGAAAATTTTAATTTGAAATTGAATTAACACTGAATCCTTATATTGTTCTGAATTTATTCTTCTAGGATTACAATTATCATGAAACGTGATATGTATCATATACACTAGGATATGATAAATTAATTATTTTTGTAAATGTGTGCCACCACATTTTTCAACACTAGAATCTATTTCCCCCTATAGAAGAAGAAGTATCACATAGAGAAGCATGAAGAGGCTCCTCAAAAAAAGTATGTGTACGGTCCTCTTAATTATCTTATAGTGACTCCAATATCTGATTTGACACTATCCTATAAATCAAATTAACAATTATTTCACAAATATAAAAATAAAACTATTTCAAATAAATAAAATAATAAAAATTGTTTACAACTAAACTAAACTAAACTAAACACATTTTCATTCTTATTTGATGTAGTAGTTAACTAAAACACTATAACGGATAAAAAATTAAGCAGAGTTGAAATGATATAAATTATTTAAAAAATTTAAGAAAAATATTATACACATCCAACTATTACACTTAATTTTAATAATAAATTTAAAATGATCCTATAGAAACATAATAATACAAAAATATTCTCTTTATCATATTCATTAGAGTAGTTAGAAACAATGTTAATAAAATATAGAAAATTTTATGAAACATTAAATGATATAAATAGATTTAAAAAAAACATATGTAAATATTTATTCAAATAAAAAAATTGCACATAATGTGAAATTATTGAAAAATTATTAAGGAAAAAATAAACTAATCTAAATAAATAATTAATAATTGTTTTATAAATATGTGTTTAATTAAAAAATATTGAAAATATTGTATTTATATTATATTAAAAATTTCAAATAGGTAAATTTCATATGTATATATATATATATATGTTTGTGCAATATTAGGTGATTGTTAAGTTATTTTTTCCAATATTCCTTACTCATGAGAATTTTATATAGAATAAACCATTTCAATAATGTGAAGATAAATATTCTTTGATAATATTTCCATATAAGCTGGAATCTTAGATAAATCATCATAATATTCATGTTTTCCATTAGTAAAAAACTATTTTTTTGTTTAAAATGATATAAAAATCCATTTTTTATGGACCAGGATCACATAAAATTTTTTTCACAGACCTATCATGAAAAAATTATCAACAATGTTTTTCAATAAATTTACGTTTACAAGTGTCATACTGAATTATCAAGTTTTACATTATTATTATAGATAACCCATATTCATTTAATCATATAAAATTGAAATTATAAATAATCAGCATACCATATTTATTAAATTACATTGTGATATTAACATGAATAAGAGATTGAGTTTTTGTATTTCACAGTCAAAAAAGAATTTCATCTATGAACACTATTACAGTACTATTAAATGTTGTATATCTATTATCTTGATATTTAGTATAAATTTTAAAGTCATTAGTTCTAAAATCAGAATATTTTTTCAAATTTAATCACGGGTCACTCTCTAACTATCTTAGTATTTCTAATTCATCTAATATTACCTACACTGTCTCTTTAAACCATGGAAAAATAGTTTTATTATGACATTACATATGAAAATATATTTCTTCTTTGGGTAATTTCATTTAGCAAATTAATATGAAATGTGATATATGGTTTACAAGAATCTATGTTATCTAGAAATGTATCTTAGAAGAATTAATGTGAACCATATAATTGTATGAAATCTTTTCTGGGATTACCCTCTTGGGAATGATTATTAAGCAAGAGTTAGAGAAGTGGATAGATCTAGAGCTTGAAATAGAGATGAAAAACATATAACTATATTTCTATAAGATACTCAAGTTATGAATATTTTCCATACCCATATATAGTGTAATGATCCAAAATGTGGTGTAAAAATGTCAGACCAATTCATGTGACAACAACCTCTATCATTTAATGGGACTACAAATATATTTGTAGCTGAATAATGGATAACTTCTTTATAGAAGATATTTATCAACCTTGGGATGTAATGAAAGGGAGAAGGTTTTAATGGTGGCTTATCATCATTATAGAGATTCGGATCAATAGTTTTGGTTGATTCAAAAGACCAAGGAGGAGGTGGAAATATTGAAAATGGAATTCATGCATTTTAAATATATTTTCTTAGAAAAACACTTCCCTCGTGAGCTTTAAGGATATATGGAGAGACAATTATTCAGTTTGAGAAAAAAGTATGATGGGAATATTTATAAGAATTAATCAAAAATTATAAGGTTCGAAAGGCATGCTACAGACTACATATATAACCAAATAAATGAGATTGATCATTTCATTAATGGATTAAATCCATTCCTCTTGGGGGAACATGTCTCAAAAAAATTCCCATCATACAAAGATATATTCTCATGTTCTTTCAAGATAGAGAAAGAATTATCTAAGTCATTTAACACTGAGTGAATTGAGTATAAATAAGAGGAAGTAAGATAAAGATACAAATAAATTGAATAATGAAAAAAAAAATTCCCATATGTAATAATTATATAAAGAAGCACTCTGGTTCATTTTTGAAGGGGACTGGATTTTTTTTAAGTGTGGAGATAAAGGCCACCATGATTATGATTGAATGAGAAATAATGAATATTTAAATGCACAATGTTTTACCTATAAAGATATGGGTCACTACCAAAATAAATTCCCAAAGTTTCAAGTGAATATACCACAAAATAATAAAAGGGATCAACAACAATATTATGTTATTGATACAGTCAAAGTGGAATGATTATGTTCTCATGTATTTGGATTCAGGAAATATTTTTCAAACTTTTAATTGTTATTCTGAAGATACATAAGGATTGTGCTATAATAGTTAATCATTAATGATTTTAAGTCTTGTGATAAATAGCACTAGTAACAAAGAGAAGTTATTCTATTACAGTTTGATCTTTTAGAAAACACATTATTTGGGGAAGATAAAATTAATATGTGTTTGATTTTGATAAAATAGTTATAAATAAATTTTAATGGGATAATAACGGTGACTATTATATTGGTTAGTGATTTGATGTTTTATGTTGGTTTTACTATATATTTAGATATAAGTAATATATTTAACAACATAAGATCTTATTTTTGTAAAAATGATTCTTTTCAATAAGGTTTAATAGGGATCAAGGGATTTATATATTTGGTATGTTACAATAAGATATATATTATGATATTAGGAAGATATTATGTTATGGGGATTTTGAAAAATTAGTGACCTTTCTTCTAGAGTATTGGAGTTTTAATTTTTATAGACTTATTTTAGATATGTCTTGAGATTAAATAGTTATTTAAAGAATTATGTTGAACTCGGGATATTGATGATGGAGGTTAATGTAAGATTTATCATATTGGATGTCATGTGATAACCATTTTTATTTTGGTAAATATTTTAAGGCTAAAGGAATGACTTATGGATATTTTAATAAAGTGCTTCAGTCATATGAATTTATCTTCAATATTTATATATTGGTTTAAGAAATGAATTTGAGATATATTGAAGCACAAAAAAGGGAGAGATTATATTTATGAGATAAAAAATGATTTTTATTCTAATTAAATTATAATTTTATAATAATATTTTTAATTTGTTTTGAAATATAATTACACAAATTATACATAATTATATACAATTTAAGTTATTTTAATCAATTTCACGTTCAAATTGTATATAAAAATATTTCAAAATTTTTATCTATTCACTTTAAAAATCCTCTTTCTCGATGCGTATGTGGTATTAAATATATATGTAATTTATCCAATTATAAGAATTTAATTTACTAAAATGGATTTGATATTTGGAATAATAAGTTCAATATTATTTTTTAATATCATTTCCATTTTAATATTTGAAAATTTTACCACGGTTAAAAAAATTATTTACTGTAGTGTAGGTAAAATAATGAAAATGATTAATGTTAAAAGGTAGGGGCAGAAAAAACATAAAAAAATACAAATTTTAATGGTGATTTATGAATTTATAGACCATAACCATACTTTAAAAAAAATTAAATATCATCCAAATTCTTGGAAATTATTTTCACCTCAATATGGTTGACATTAATTATAAAATAACCATTATTTAATCACTTGAACCCACCTCTCCTCAAGTATAAATACCACCTATCACCAACCCATTTGGAACCATAAGAGTTGAATCTCAAAAATTTTATCCCAGAAACTCTCCAACCCAATGTTTTCACATCCATGTTATTTAGGTCTCACCAAAATACCACATCCAAGGTTCTTAGGTGGCCCACTAAGGAGGTGATATTCAAGAAGATCTTTTCATAAAACATCTCTCTAAATTTCTTTTTCTGTTCTAAATTTTCCTCACCTCCATAATACAGAAATTAATGATAATTACAGAATAATTTATATACATAATTTTTATGTTTCTAATGAAATATATTATACACAACCCTTTTATTACATCCTCTTATTGAAATAAAAGAAACAATTGTCCAAATTATGCCGGTTAGTCATCTCCATGAATAGTGACTTTATGTTTTCCATTATTACCATATTGGATGGACATAAAAGTTACATTATAGTTAAATAAGATTTTAGTAAGTATATTATATCCAATTTAATGTTCTGTAATTGATATATAATCATAATATTAAATAAAATGAAACCAGTTCATGGTGTTCAAAAAAACCATCAAACTAAACTAAACATTTATCATTAATTTTTTTCAAATTAATAATCATAATAAAAGAAATAAAAATGATATATGGGACCATTTATTCTTATGTAAGTGAATTAATACTATTTAATTCCCCTTATGTAGTCTTATGACCATTTTACAAGAACATCTGTAATTATACTAATGAGAACCGAACATGAAACCATGA
Source organism: Viscum album (assembly GCA_963277665.1). NCBI lineage: Eukaryota > Viridiplantae > Streptophyta > Magnoliopsida > Santalales > Viscaceae > Viscum > Viscum album. The sequence continues at coordinate 823,976,892 of OY728123.1, forward strand.
AACGAACACATCTAAAACCATGAAAAAATGAAATATTATTAAGGAATGGGTCATAATATTCTATAAAATAATTACATAAGGTATTATAAATATAAATATAGTACTATAATGAGTTAATAATATGAATTAAATTATTATACAGGAGTTTTAAGTACACAAAACTAATAGAAATCTTGACGTAATGGGTTTCTCATCTCACTTATACTTCTTTGTGATATATTCCTTATTCACCATTAATATATTTTTTGTGGGCTATATACATAACAATAGAATATGAAATCATATATCTCATTATATTCTTTGTATTAAATCTTTCATTTTATAATTATTTCTATTATGGTGCATACGATTCAATTGATTACAATGTGGTAATGTAATTAATAACCCAATTCCCACTCTTTGAGTTACACTTCTACATAATTAATTATGTCATAGTAAGATTATTAGTAAATTTAATTGTTATTATATTATTTCATATTGAAATTTTTTGATGTATATTTATTGTGAATATACATAATCAATTCATTTTTTTAATTCTCACTTTAAAGATATGATATTTATAAGGGTTTTTATTTAATAAAAATCATATTTTTATAATTTCCTATAAAAATATTTTTTTCTTCCATTAAAATGTTTTCTAAAGATGGGTCCAAAAAAAGTTTTACTATTGTTATATTATTTTTTGAAGTTATTTTTACTCATGTATGGATTTTTACAAACTGGCTTGAAAGGTATATTTTTTCATTTTCTAAACAATGTTCATTGAGACTTTTCAAAAAAAGTATGGAATAAAAGTTTCTTAACTTATAATAAATGATCATATTTTTCCACCATCATGTTTCCACAAAACATTAAATTTTACATACAAGTTTATATGGATATTTCTAAATAAATTAATTTCATTATTACATACGTAGTTTTTATTTTTTAAAAATCATTTTCAAATTAAAAATGCGATTTTCCTCAAGAAATGTTTCTATAATATTTTTAATTAATTTTCACCTATGTAAACATACCTTGTTGAATAATTTATCAAGGATGTACCTAATAGTATATATCATCATATTCCTTAGGATGGATTATGATAGTTTGACTTGGGAAGTGTTGATATGAAATATGGCTAACTCTTCCAATACAGATAGTTATTGAATTTGTTAATGAATTTCTCTTTGGTTGTTTTATTTATTCATGTGAGAAATGAATTGGAATTTGTATGTTATATATGGGGCCTTGTATATACCCTTGATTCATCGGTAGATCTCGTGAGAAAAACCAGTCTGAGTTTTGAGAGAGGCCTTACCCATTTTTTTGAGTTGTCTTAGTCGAGGCCTTAGTGGTAGGTTTCAGAAGTATGAAATTATGCATCCCATCATGAAAATAGTGTATAGTGTGTGTGCATACAATGTGTTCTTGAAGAAATAAAAGTTTATAATTTTTTTTTTGATTTTTCATGAAACAATTAAAAAAACATTCAAGAATTCATACATGATCATGCACACGTAATGAAGTACTTGAGATACCCAAAACAAGACTTTCACATGCCATGTAACCCATGCAAGAAGTTTGTTTTAATTGAGAATTCAAGAAGGAGTGGGTTGAGATTTTTTTCATGTTTTATATTGAATAAAATATTTAATAACATATATTCACACCACTTAGACATGTATAAATGAGTAAGGCTCCTAAATCACAAGGAAGCATAGTTTGAGAAATTTTTCATTTAGGATGCTGATTAAATACTGTGATCGTATGTTGTTTGATAAATAATATCATCATAGAAGGGGTATGAAAATTGTACACAATAATGATTTATTCAACATTATCATTGAGGATAATAATAAAAAGATCATCTTATAGTGGAACAAGATATAATAGATGGCAGATCTTGTAGTTGTGGGGAAAACCAGTTACTAGAGAGGCTCGAGACTGGCGGTGTTACCAGTTTAGTGTAGATGGGGGGGAGGGTATTATCAAATGTTTAAGGTGTATTGGAGTTGGGTGTTATAACCATATTCTAATTTGGGGGTATGACCAATTATTAATTTTAATCATTTTTAGGAATAGTGGAGAATCCATGTTGTGGGGAATTATCAACACAAGAAGGATTATTTATTTGTACTCAACCTTGTTATTCCTTTTTTATGCATTTTATTTACAAAATTATTCCATGTAATTCTGAAAGACAAAATAAAAGTGAATTATTTATTTAACCATTCATAGATTTAAAATTGAAAATAAGGAATTTTTTATAATATAATAGATTATTGGTCCACCCCCTCCACCTCTCAGTGATTGTTTCTGATACTTTCATAAGGGCCTCGTCTATGTGTAAGGCATACGATACATGAACTCCCATTCTTGTTTCCCTGTGTTCCCAATTTCAAAATTTGGGTGACATTCATTATTTTCAATGGAGGTGTCTTCTCATTAATCAAAATGGTATGATGTTATGTCAGTTCCTCCTTACATTGATTCTATCTAAGATATCGTTTCCTATTTTGGGTCACCCATATGGATTAAATTCATGTTCATGGACCTCATTCCTAATTCCATCTATTTCTGGAAACTTTTTAATTACACTACTTCAATCTTGAATGTATATTTTGTTTTTTTTATAGTCAGTAGCATTCGGTTAGGAGATTATTCACACTGGGCATCACTGTGCATATTTAGACATTGGGTACCTTGGGTAAATTTCTTTATCCTTTTACGAGGTAATATCATGTGATATTTCATTGTTATGTAACCTAATTAATCCAATGTCATTAATGAGGTAATAATTCTCGGGGCATAAATCCTCTAAGAAATTTTACCTCAGTAATCCCACAATTATGCATGGGTTATGTATTTTTGGTCATGTCACAATTTCTACATAATTTTGTGATATATCGGGATGTCTTGTTGATATATATTAGGCAATGAGTTTAATTTTTTGTGTAGGTAGGAACATGGTTAATTTGTTGTGGCAATACGATAAATAGATTAAAATTCCCCATGGAGGATGACTCAGGGGAAATATACATAGGAGGGATAATGTCAAACCATGATTGGATAGATTGGAAGAACCCATGTGGTTGATCCGGAGTGGATTTATGAGGAATTCCCTTGAGGTGGATCCAGGTGGTGTTTCCATTGGATGTAATATTTCATGCCAAGATGGATAGATCAGAAACCCCATTGAGATAAATTTATAATGGATGAATTAGATTTCAACTGGAGGTGGATCTAAGAGGTGTGTCCCTCGAAGGGAATTTGTCTCACCAAGGTGGATTGATTATAACACCCATTGAGGTGGACCAAGAATGGATGAACAAAATGACCCTTGAGGTGGTTCCAATAGGTTTTTCTTTAAGAGGGACGATTACACACATGGATGGATGGATCGGAACACCCATTGAGGTGGATCCTTAATTAATGGATCCGAATTTCCATTAAGGTAGATCAAAGAGGTGTTCCCCTGGGAGGGAAGAGTTAACATCTATTTGGTTTGATCAGAACAACCATTGAGATGGATCTCGAATGGATGGATCAAAACGCCCTATGATGCTAATCCGAGAGTTTTGTCGCTAGGAGGGAAGATGTGAAACCTAGATGATTGGATCAAAACACCCCTTGAGGTGGATATAGAATTGATGGATTAGAACACCCCTTGGGGTAGATCTATGAGTTGTGTTTCTATGAGGGAACACATAAGTTCACCAATGGTTGGGATGGAACCTCATGGAGGTATCCTACATACCCTTTTTAAAGGACTGTGATCAAAACCCATGTAGTTAGATGCCACAGTTTAAGGTTGTGTGAATGTAATTCTCAATTTAGTTTATCATCTTGTGGAAATAGAGTTCATGTTGTGGATGGACCATCAATGAAGAATGTTATGGAGATAACACATAGAAGTTTCCCTTTGCAAGAATACTTCTATGGGTTGAAGTGGTGTGGGGATTATACATTGATCTCCCTTTGGGGGACTCATGTCTTGTGGTGGGAGAGATGGTGGCATCCCATGATGATTGTACATTGGGCACACAATGTTCATCACATGAGGTAAGACTACATTTTGACGTCATGATATGTTGAAATTTTTGGGTAGTTTAATGTCATACGTCTATGATGTGGAGCTAGATAGTTTTATGACATGTAGGTCAGACATTGGGGGAGTTAGTCCTTATGCATAAGGCGTACATGACCATTGATCGGGCACCTCTTGGAGGGGCATGGTGTTAGAACTTCCATGTAGGATTGGTAAACCAAAAGTTCCATGTTAGAGTCCCCACGATCATAAGTAAAAGGTACTCGAGTACCCATGCTCATAAATAGTTGTTAAGTAGTATGCTTGAGTGACACATGAAGTGGTGTTTAGAGGAATAAGAATCTACAAAACTAGTCCCATGGGGACTCAAGTTGTTGCTGAACTTGTCCTCGATGGGTTTGGAGTCCCTGGGTACTCATCCATTGTGAATGATGGTTATCACAAGGGAGTTACCATGTAGAGGACCAGGAGAGGTTCTTCATGATAATTGGAGGTTTGTGAAGCTGGGTCTTATGTTTGGTAAAGATTGGAGATTCATGAAGGAAAGTCCTGTAAGGATTGTGATCCTCACAGAAGTTAGGGGCTTTGAGAATGAGTATGCTTCCTAAAGTACGGTGACACTACCTCATGGTCATGTCCTGATTTATTGAGGGAATGCTTCGTGAAGGCTGACTGGTTCATGAATCCTCAAGTGTCATAGTTGGAGGAGTGATTTTGTGAAGGATGAATTCTTCACAAAGCCTCAAGGACCAAAAAGGACTTCCTCCTTTTTGTAGGGAATTGGAAATTGAGAATGGTGTATCCACATGGGTTGGAGGCTCCCAAGATCACAATATAACAGGTTTAATAATTCTCACGTACATTAGGTGATCCATTTTCCTTTTGTCCAAGAAGTTTAGTGGGTTTGTGATTCATGAGAAGTTTTACAAGTCAAAATATCTAGGATTCTCTTCCACATGATGGTATTAGCGGGTATTTGTAGGTAAGGGGTTTGGAAAATTATAAATGTGTTGCATGATGAATTCGGGAGCTTCAAGAAAGGGTGTGGATTCCTGAGTCCAAATTTCGTACTCACTAAGGCACCATCAAGCATTCACATGTCAATGAAGTGATTCAGGACTCCGAATGTTGGAATCATAAACATTACCATCATTAATTTGAGCATTCATTAATTACCATTCTCATTCAAGGTGTTTGGAGAGCTTCGACCATTTGTGAAGTACCTAAGCTTCGCAAAATAGGATCTTTAGAAGGATTTTGTGTTGTTATGGATCATATTTTTGTTGAACCACACATTCCTTCCTCCACCATTCCTGTGACATGCATATTTTGGTGTCAAAAAATTCCCCCATCAGAATGGGATCCTATAAGAAGAATGTTAGTCAAATTCTTAGGGATAATTTCTAGAAATTAGAAATCAATTTCATTTAGTGAAGTGTACTCATGAATATAATTTTTGATGATCGCATCGTAAAGATCGTTATGTGTATAGGATCACAAAATCAAAGCTAGAAGTGCACTTATAAATAGTTTAGGGACCCATAAAATCATAAAATAAACTTTTATGATGATAAAATCATGTTCTATCTTTTGACAGAGCTCAAACAGTTTTTCGAGAACTTTGTGTTCTCAATCCCCATTACCTATGAAACTCTTTTTTATGTGAATTTTACTCTGAGAATGCTTTGATGTGAACTGAAATCTATGAAAATAGTCTTCACAATGTGACCTCTATGAGTCAGATCTCCATGATCAATCTATGTGAATGATCTTTTTGAATTAACATCCCAAACCAGACACAAAAAACATCTATGCCATGAATAAAATGGTCATTCAGTGAATCTATTCCACCATTCCGTGTAGGGAATGAATGTTTGAGAAAATCATGACAGAGGATTGTTTCCAAATCTCCTAAAACCATGAATCAATTCTAGATTTTCTGATATATCATTTGAGGGGGAACCCATTGTGGAAGAAAATGCTGATTTACTTCTTCAGATTGAGATATGTGGTCTTCATTCCGATTACGAGCAGCGATGAACCAACCTACTATTTCAGAGTTATAATGGTGTAGTACCAATGAAATAGAATTGTTTCATGATACATCTATAATCAAAATGCAGTAAACACAGTGGAAATTTCTTATAACCACATTAATAATTTTTACATGGAGTAGTTGGAGTATGGGGCACCACCCCTATAGTATGAGACTATACTCAAGGTCTATTTGGGAAATACTCTCAAGGGATGGAATAATAGCTGGGACAGTACGCTAGTGTAGAAACATCACCAATGAATGGTCATGGGCCTATTAGGCATGTGCATCATGTGATTTGTTTGAATAAAAGTCAAAGTATGCAGGACTTTATAAACCAGCATGGGATTTTCAGTTTCACATCTAATTTCCTTAGGAAATTATGCTTGAGATGATATTCAGATGGTCATCAAGGACCAACATGTTTCATCTACATCCTGTTAAGGTCGATTTCATCCTTTGGGGCCGTCATAAAATGTAGTGATACTAATTTTTGGGGTGATTTATGATGAGATCCTCCTTATAGAGAATACATGGGGGGATTAGAAGTTGTTTCTTGCTCTAACAAATGTGCTAATGGATCTAGAGTAGGGAAACATCAATGAGAAGCCAAGTATGACGTAAATTCCCTTAATGTAATGTTTTGGTTATTTTAGGAATGAACTAGCACCAGTAGAGGAGAAATATGATGGTGGATATCTAGCAAATATTTTGTTCTGTAGGATGCACACTTGTTCGGGGGGATGATATAGGGTAAAGGATCCCTCTAACTAGAGGATCCTAGAGGAAAGCTAGTGGTAGCTATGGGGATAAAGTATTAAAAATGAATATATCCCTATGGTCAGAATGGGTGGGGGTAATATTTAAACAAATCCTTGGATGGATGCTCCTAATTAGGGATGTACACCTGGGGTTGTAGCCAAGAATATTCCTTATAACGGATATAATGGTGATTAGAAATTGCATTAATTTGGCTGTCTAATTTTCATAGAAGTCGTCTAATGTGATTCCACACATTAGTGAAAGGAAGATACTATGATGTGTTTCTGGATCACTCCATTTCATATATATCTAGGTGGCTTTACACATGGGGGATATGAGTACCTAACCACCATCTCTCCCACCACTACAAAAATTTATCCCGAGATCTTGAACATTGTGGGGAGTCCCCCATTCAAGTTATGTTTGGTGGATATACGCGAGAAGGTCGTGATAGCATAGTATTTCATATTTCACACATTCCCCCTTCTAATGAGGATGTAGATAAATGATGGTATGAGGACTGTTGAGATGTGATTGTACTTCCTATACTTCCAAGTTAGGGTAAGAGCGGTAAGGGTCAATTGTGAGCCGATCTGTGAATCATAATTCCTGCATTGGTTCAAAAGACAGTTCATATGTCTACAAAGGTTTTAACTAAAGGTATATCTAGAGGTGTGGCATCAATTATATCCTTTGATGTTGATGCATATTAGGATATTTTTTATATGCAAGGAAGGTAAAATGTGTAATGAGTCTCCGCCACATACCACTGCGCATTGAATCACCCATGAAGATGAACTAATTTAGAAGACCACATATCCTGGGGATTTTCTATGGTTGTGGGACATCGATGAAAATGAAAGGTTGGAAATTCAACCATGGGGCCAGAGATGAGTGATGGTGGGTCATGTCATGCCAGAAGATGTAGCTTAGTTGGTAGGGTGGAAATAGTGGGTCAAGTAGTTAATGGCCCTGAACATTCCAGAGTCACAGGGAGAGGAGAAGCATTGAGCTTGATATTCTTGGGTAAGCAGAAACATAAGGAAGGAAATCCCTCTTGGACAGTATCAGTAGAATTTTTCTAGGCCCCTGAGAAGCGGTTTTTCTGCAGTGATATTCCTAGTGATGTTTTCTTCCATGAGGCATGGGGAAAATGAGATGTCTACAGGTAGTTCACCAATTCCCATTGGATATTGAACCAGATTAATAGAGATGAGATGTCTATCACTAATATTGTTCCTTCCAAGGCCAGTTTCTATGTGTATCAGGATTCTGAAGAGATATATGTGGTTTATTTTGAGGATCTTTTCCATTATTGGTTCATTTCATGCTCTATGAATCAACGGGTACGGTTTATGTTGGGAATTGACTCTCCCCCAATGATATTAGAAGCTAAGATGGAAGTGTTCATGCAACTTCTAGAGAATTACTAAATTAATTGGGAAGTGATTCCAAAAGGGTCTCTCCCATAGAAGGATGTACCGGTTCTAACATGGAAAACATTAGGATTTGACATGCCACAAATATAACCCAATATTAGAACTATAAACTAACTAATTTTACACGTATGATGGAATCATACATAGAGGAGGTGTAGGTTCATGATAGATCTGCAATGAAGAAAAATGTGACCTCAACCCATCATGGTGAATGTGTGGGTTCCTTTCCCGATTTTTTGGCTATAAGTATCCAATCATTTGCGTCGAAAAATAGGGAATTAGCTACAGAGAGAACCTTGCCCAGGGAGTTACCTTTGAATATCAATGATATTCTAATTATTATTTAAAATTAACATAAGTTTCTATAGAGACCCAAGATTGAGGTACATGGAAATTATATTACTTTTTCGGAATACTTCATACATAACAAAAAAAGACACCCAAGGAATGTAATAGTTTAGTGTCTTTGGAAACTCAGAACATAATCTTCTAATCATGGAGAAATATCTTCAACATCTCCCATTAAGATCTTCCCCTTTTGTTTTCTTACCTAAAACCTTTCTTTATGTTCTGGGGAAAAGAAAAAATTAAAAGGGTGAGCTCAAATTCTTAGTAAGGGTAAGCATGGAAAAAAATAAAACAAACCATATACATTTGAACTTAAAAACATGAACATAAAGTTTAAACATAAAAAAATTGAGTTGTGAAATAAATCATGGCAGTACGTAAGGCATAGATCACAAAGAACCATCAATCATGATAAAAGTGCATGGGAATAAAACATTTAATTTTGGAAAACCATTAAGAACATGATCAGATTTCTATAGAAGCCAAGGCATTGTTGCCAAGACCATCATAGTGGAAAAAGTCCATTACTGAACCAGGTTTACCTACCATTCCATCCCTATATTACTGAACCTGATTTACTTGTCGTTCGAGCCATGTTTATCTCATGAGATATAAATATTTACCCAATTAATTGGAGGGAGATATATGTCCCACCCATATCATAATGAAATCATTCTTTCATGTGCCCCAAAATAAACATAAATCATTCATCATAACCCAAAGAATAAAATGGGTTTTATAAACATCATCCCATCCTAAGATAATCCATCTAAAACAAATGGATATCATTTCATCATATGAAAAATCAAACCATGTAAATAACAGAGACATTATAATTGAAACATAATCATACTAAATAATGTCATCTTAGATGGGAAATAGTTTTGATAAAACACTTGAAATGAATTCTTGGGGAAAATATTCTTTCTTCTTAAAAATCAATTTCCTTTCACAAAATTCTATGTAATTTTAAAAGAAAATGATTTTTATTTAAAATAGTGAAGAAATTGTGTATATTAAGCTTCATGAAAATAAGGCGTTATGAATCTGTAAAAATCTGTTAATGTCGTATAAGTTAAAACATTCTTCTTGTACTTTTTCCAGAAAAGTCAAAAAGTAACTCGTATGGTAGACAAAAGAAGGATTACTTCTATACTATATAGTAAAATTCAAAAGGGGTAAACATGACTTTAAACATACATGAAAGAATAGTAAACACTTTATGAAAACATTTTTATAATACACGGACATGGATGATAAATATAAACCCTGTAAATACTTACGTATAAGCAATCTCGGATAAAAATGAGATTTTAAAAATGTCCCTTACCTTAGGTCTGATATGATCTGTATGTATCCTAACCACCTATATAATGATTTAAATAATTTCATTGACTTATTCTGGAATCATAATCATTGTTATGATATCATTTATGGTTATAATTTTATCTTCTTATTAGTAATATTTCATTGCTATTTTATATTTGGGTATTCATTGCATTATGTTCTTTTGCATGTTTGGTCGAATAAATTTTTATTCATCTTTTTAGGTTATAGCTTCATCATTTACATAATGGTATTAGTATAATATATATCTTATTGATTCATTCAATTCGTTTCTATAATCATGGTTTAATGAAGATCATGTAGAAGGAATCACATCGCACCATGGACACAGAAAGTCGTACGTACGAACGAGTGACGATATTGTTCACATAATTATTGATTGGTATTAGAGTGGATGATAGAATATCTTAGAATTAGTATCATGTTATAATAATCATATATTGTTATTCTTTACACCATTATACTCATCCAAGAAAGGTGGTGGTGGAAAAACAGATTACACCACGGTGTGGAGACGGTATTCTGTATGTACGCATGTGTGGTGATTTCTTTTCTGTAGGATGGATAAAAGGTAAAATAGGGTTTTTTTATATTTATAATAACATATCAGTATATGAGTGATACTTATGTTATTAATTTATAATGATACAAATAATGAAGGGAAAGTGAAGAAGAAATGGATTTGAAAGAATCGTTAAATGATAGTACTTCTTCTTTGACGTGCCTCTTCTAAACCTCCTCTTAGGGAACTAAATTTTGTCTTTTAAGAAGACCAGGAACTCTAGTATGTTTCTAAGAATGTAGAGAAGTGAAATGGATAGGGTTTGGATGAGATTGAAGGCTCAAAATGTTGTTAGGAGGAGAGGGGGGAGGTGCCCTTTTATAAGAGAGGATAGGGGCACTTTTGGAAACCTCTAAAATATTAATTTATAATAAACTGAAACCCCACATAAATTCATCCAAAATGAATCAAATTTGAAGATGAGATGATATAGGGTTTTAATCTCATCAGCCAATAAAATTTAGACATGTTGGGAATTTATTTTAAACCTTATCAACTTGATTTATTTTTATTTAATATATTTAATTTTATTTGTGGTAATAATATTCTAAATGTTAAATTGTTATGAATACTTACATATGTGTGATGATGTCACCCTTATCTCCTAGGATTTCTCTCCCGAGTGCAGCGCTCTTCACCTCCATCTATGGTTTCATCCCCTGGCAGTAGCCCATTCACTTCTGGATTTATTTTCTAATCTCCTTTCCAATGTTAATGATTTTTTTGCATACATTCTCATTATTTGCAGGCTTTTCCTTCTATTCATTATTCTCCTTCTCGGAAGGATGTTTTGCTTCTTTGGCGACCTTGTTCTTCTGAAGGTCCTCCCTCTTCGTGAGTTCCTACAATTCTCTCCTCTACTCTCTTTCCTCCCGTACTAGTCGGGTGTTTCACTTTCTCCGTGAATGTGGCTTTCTGTCGGAATCAGGTTAGTCTCAATCACTGCTCTATCTCCCTGATCCATTTCATTATGCTCGATTTTGGTCTGATGTAGTGGGTCTCATGGGGGGTTTGGGATGTGTTGGCTGAGTGATTATCGATTTTCAAGGAGTCGTTGTTTTTGTCGTTTCTCTCATGACTTAGGGTTTCATTCTCCTTATTTGGCTACATTTTGGTCTTTTCTATTCTCTGGAGGGCTTCCGATTTGGTGGTATTTTTCGGTCACATTTGATGATTGGCCTTTTACTGTTTTGGGTTTTGTTCATGGTTATCATCATCGACGTCTACAGTAATTCTCGATGGCTATGTTTTTGTATGCTGGTGTCTGTTCCGACTCTGCTCTTGCTCGAAGATTCAATCACTCTCCTCCCAGTCTGTTTTGAGTGGTGGATTTCAAGGTGTCTTGGGAGGTGGGTTCGAGTGGTCGATGGTCTTTTAGGACATTACAGTGCTGGGTGATGTTGATTTTGTTTGTCGATGATCATCAGATGTTCTGTATGCTTGTTCAGGGGAGATTGTTCCAGTCCCATTGTCGAGAACGATGATATCAGGTTTCTCCCTTCTCTGTTCAAAGTTTTTCATTTCCAACAGCGATGTTTGTTCCTCTGATGGGTTCCTATCACCGGTGATACTAATGAAGACAATGGGATTTGCGTATCAGGTTTGTGAATCCAGAAGCATGGCTCGAGGCGGTTCTCGGCCCGAGGTGTTGATGTGGGTCGTGTTTTTGAAATTGAAATTTGAATATGAATTTTGTTGTTCTGGGTTTTTTTTGAAGCCTATATATTGTTTATGTTGGTATTTGAAATTTGTTTTTCAGTATTATGAGGATCCTGCTCACCCATAAAGTTGTTTATTCCGAATATTAAAAAAACTATTTGGTGAGGTGTTGTAAATTGTCCATAATTGGATACTTTATGACATTGTCAAACAGAAAATTTTAAATTTATAAATTTTAAATATTTTTGTGATTTTTAAACAATTTAATAATATAAAATATCAATAGTGTCAATTTTAACACTATTCACTTTATTGGATGTAAAAAACATTCGCACAGAAGATATGTTCAAATAAAAATATTGAAAATTTTTGAAACATGTCATATTTATCTAGAAAATTCGTGGAGTACATTGAATAGTTCATATTTTATTTATTTTAATATTTTTAAAACCAATTATTTGATATTTTAATCAACAAAATAAATTATATATCACTATTGTGTCATCATTAATGATAATTATTTAATCCCTTAAAATTAAAAATAAATTCACATGATGTAGATAAGTTTATTACCTTTCTGGTGACTATTTATGTTAGATGGTTTAGGAAATTTGTCACTAAATTAATGTTACTACAATTATAAGATATAAGAGAGTGACATGTTGTCAATTTCTTTGGTTTTAATAATAATTACATCATTTTCATTGTCAAAGGTCCAAGAAATGAATATATTCCTACCCTTAGGTGATATGGGTCGACTTTTATTCTTCCAATATAATTTTGGTAGGATCTAGGGTAATTTTATAATCTTATTTTTACCCTTAATTACCTGAATTACCTTTAACTGTAGTAAATAAAATTTACCGTAGTTACTATTCAAAATATCTAAAAATAAAAAGTATCATATTTAAATAATTTTTAACTAATGATTCCATATATGAAATCCATTTTTCAAAATTCAAAACAAAGAAGTTGCAGAAATTAATTTAAAATTAATCTCATTGTTAAGAAAACGGTTTTTAAAAGTTAAAACGTTGCAAAAGATTGAAATGTTTTTACCTATGAATTAAGTTTAAAATTAATTCTAATGACATTAATTATATTAAATGGTAAGAATATATTCTATTTATACTTTAAAACCATTCAATATTATAATTTATCCATATAATGTATCTCAACGAAAAAAGATGTTTTTAATTAAAATTTATTGTATTTTTACTATTCATCAAAATATAAAAGTTATCATAATAATGTCAAAATTTTATCCAAAGTAAATTTTTATATCCTTATTTCAATTAATAGGTTTATTTTGTCTAATTGAACTTATAAAAGTGTCAAAAACTAGATTTAATGTGGGCGCGCCATCCAAAGGCGGCAAAACAACATTTTTTGAAAAATACATATTTTGCCTGAAAGAATTATTTTGTTCTCATACCATGTTCTATGATATGTTTAAGATGAATGATAGTGTTATAAAATTAAAAATTTGGTTAATAATATTCATAATGGCTATTTCATAATAATATTATAACAATATATCGTTGTTTAGTGAATCTCAGTATTGCGTACAACACACGCTATTGCGGATGGTCGCTCTTGCATGAAACACAAGCCAAGAATAATGTTTTCATATAATACAAGCCAATACAGTGTTGCGTATAGCATAATATAATTATGGTGTATCATACAAAACAAGACATCAAATAAATTAAAAAATTTATTTCTCATAATTCTCGGGGTGTTACATTCTACCCCCCTTAAATTGAATTTCACCTTCAAAATTTGTCTGGGTTATAAATGGTTTTCCACAAGAAAGATTCATTCATAGAAACCCACATCATAAAAAGGAATACTAAAACATAATTTTAAAAACTAATGTATGAAATGTAATGATTACCGAAATTAACTTATCACTGGGATTCCACATAGAAATACATAGGTCAAAATATGGATATGGAAGAGAAATCTAACCATCACGTTATGATGGAGAGTGGTACAGATCAAGGATATGAAAAATCCAACAATCACAAATCTATAAATTTGTGATGATCTAAGGTACCAACTAATTCATTAGATATTAGGGTACTAGTACAACATTTTTGGTTTTCAAGATCATTTCCCTAAAGTTGAAAAATTGGAATTAGAAGAAATACTTACTTGATTTTGGTACAATCCCACTGTTGGTCATTCATTGAACAATTTCCACTTCATATCATAAAGAAATGAAGTTGAATTTGTCATTTGTGAAGTGTTAGAATATCATGTGATAGAATGATGGGTCATTCCATCGATCTCAAACAAAATGATAGAAAAAATTATTAAATATACATACGTCCATATATGGTGATATTAATCGTATATGAATCTAAAAATGGATTTACACTTCATATATCACACCACATAACAAAATAAAACTAATTTCTACAAACTAGGGACTTCCTTTAGGCCAATGATAAGAAATAAAGGCCTGTCACATTTCGGCTGTGGATTCGATTCCCACAGCCTTGTCCAACACGACGGGTTGTTGCTTGTCCTACGGGTTGTCCTTTTTCTAAAACTACACCATTATAACATTTCCGAAATAATATCGAAAAAATTCATATCCTTACAAAATATTATCTGATGTCTAACTTCATCCATTCCAATATTTAGGCTTATCGAAAATACTTCTTTCCAAACTCACAATATAAAGAAAATGATTACTAGAATGGTCATCTACTAAGCATGTAAATACCATCATTTATCCCCCATATATCATAGGATATATCTTGTCGGTCAAATTACAAACCTGTGAATACCTTAATCATGTATTCTCTTGAAACATGAATTACCATAGAACCTTATTGAAATCATGAATGCAGTCAGATGTTAATTATTTCTACATACCGAAAATCCCAAAATTTCTATATACTTAAACCATGATGTCACTTTGTCCTTATATCAGTAATGAGCTCATTAATAATATTATTTTCTCTCTATCCCTTCATTATGTGCATATAATATTCTTTCCAAAAATATTTCAATCACCTTTCATGGTTACCAGTACAATAAAATTATTGAAAACCAATACATATATATTCAAATATTCCCTAATACTATAAATGATATTCCAAAACACTATTTTGGAATCCCGTTACATATAAAATTAATCATTCCACCACTTCGTTGTCATATTAAAAATCACCAATAGTGATCTCATGTGACTTCGCTTTGTCCTTTGCCTTAAGAGGATGTTGATGTCGATCGTCATTAACACTTAGATTAGGGAATTGATTTGCATAATGCCACATTTCATTGCACTGGTAGCATTGGAGTGTTGGTGGAGTGTTCTCTATAGTCTTTTCTCTATTCAAATCATTATCTACCTTTTTTCCATTACTTCGGCACTCAGTTTCTTGATGCCCTTTTTTTCTACACTTAAAACATTTTCTAGTCCCTTTCAGATAATCTACACCATTCTTCTTTCTACACTTTGAGCATAATGAAACATTCTTCTTCTTTTCACCACTGTTTTCACATTTTTCCTTGAACTCCATATTTCGTTTCTTTTCAAAACCATGAGATGGATTTGTGACACTAACTTTAACTTCTAACTTGATAGCTGAATACAAAATCTTTTCATAGATAATTAAGTATCTTATATCTAATTCCTTTCCAGGACTTGGTTTTAAACAACTAAAGAATTGATCAACATTACTTTCAGGTTGGATGAAAAATACGAGTGCATACCTTGATAGCCTTGTAAAATGCACTTCATATATACCAAAGGATTCATCATCATTTTTTTTAATCTCAGAGAACTACTTTTCCATATTTGTTCAAAGAATACAAGGGAAGTACTTATTAAAAAACTAGTTCGTGAACTCGTCCCATTCCATTGATTCAATTTCATCTTGGGTCCTTGTATTCTTAATTAGAGTCAACCACTAGTCTGCTTCACCTTCTAAACAGTAAATATCCAAAATGACTTTTTCATGTTCTGAACAGTGATGTATGGAAAATATCATTTTAATGGTACTGATCCATTGTTCAGAAATAAGTGGATCAGAAGATCCACTGAAAGAAGGTGGGCGTTGCCTCATGAAAGACTCAATAGAATATTGTTCCCTTCTCTGCTCATTTGGAAGTCCAGAATTTTTCCTAGCTTGTTTAAGTATAACAATAAGGATTTTCACTCCATCTCCCATAAAGTTGGTTTGTTCAGCAGGACAATCATTGAATTTCCAAATGCATTGATCATAAACACGGTTCTTTTGGGTTCCAGCCATTATCTAAAACCCAAAAATAATGTTGTGAGAGGAAACAATCATACTAGGAAAAGAACATAATCAAGGGGATTACATTCAATCTATAACATCTTAGGTTTAATCCTAGGTTATCCATGACCGTTATAATAATTATTGTACTGTAACCTATACATAACCTTAGGGACATCTCTAGACACACCTTAGAAATATCTCTATGGATCTAACTAATGATTTCTCATCCTTGTTTCCAAAGGTTAACTAAACTTTTCCTCTGATACCAACTATAGAGACCCAAGCCTGAAATACATGAAAATTACATTAATTTTGTGGAATACTCCATACATAACAAAAATAGACACCCGATGACCGTAATAGTTTAGTGTCTTTGGAAACTCAATACATAGTCTTCTAATCACGGTGAAAGATCCTCAACATCTCCAAAAAAGATCTTCCCCTTTTTTCTTACCTAAAACTTTTCTTTATGTCTTGGGAAAAAGAAAATATAAAAATGGTGAGCTCAAATTCTTAATAAATGTAAGCATGGATAAAATAAAACAAACCATATACATTTGAACTTAAAAACATGAACATAAAGTGTAAACATCAAAATATTGAGTTGTGAAATAAATCTTGGAAGTACGTAAGGATTAGATCACAAAGGAATATAAATCATGATAAAATAGCATGGGAATAAAACATGTAATTGTGGAAAAACATTAAGAACATAATATGATTTCTATAGAAGCCAAGGCATTTCTTCCAAGACCATCATAGAGGACAAATTCCATTACTGAATCAAGTTTACTTGCCATTCCAGCCCTGTATTAATGAACCAGATTTAATTTCCATTCTAGCCCTGTTTATATCATGATGTATAAATCATTAGCCAATGCATTGGAGGGATATATAGGTACCACCCATCTCATAATAAAATCATTCTTTCATGTGCCACAAAATAAACATAATTCATTTATCATAACCCAAAGAAAAATGGTTTTTATAAATATCATCCCATTATAACATAATCCATATAAAATAAATGAATATCATATCATCAGAATAAAAATAAAACCACATAAATAATAGAGACATTATACTTGAGACATAATCATACTAAATAATTCTATATTATATGAGAAAGAGTTTTGATAAAAAACTAGAAATGAATTCTTGGGGAAAATATCCTTTCTTCTTCAAAATCATATTCTTTTCTCAAAATTCCTTGTAATTTTAAAATAGAAGAATTTTCATTGAAAATAATAATGAAATCCTGTAGAATAAGATTAATGAAAATAAGGTGTTATGAAACTATAAAAATCCATTCATGTAGTATGTGTTAAAAAAAACTTTCTTCTAGTACTTTTTCTAGAAAAGTCAAAAAGTACCTCGTATGGTAAACAAAAGAAAGATTACTTCCATACTACATAATAAAATTAAAAAGGGGTAAACATGAATTTAAACATAAATGGAAGAACAGTAAACACTTTATGAATTTTTTTAATAAAACACAGACATGGATAATAAATATAAACCCTGTAAATACTTACGTATAAGCAATCTCAGATAAAAATGAGATTCCCAAATAATCCCTTACCTTAGGTCTGATATGCTCTGTAAATATCCAAAACTCTAGTATAATGATTTAAATATTGTCAATGACTTATTCTAGAATCATATACATTGTTATGATATCATATATGTTCATATTATTATCTTCTTATTAGTAATATTTCATTACTACTTGTTATTCTGGCATTCATTGCTTTATGTTCTTATGCATGTTTTGTTGAATAAATTCGTATTCCTATTTTTAGGTTATAGATAAATAATTTACATAATTTTATTAGTATAATATATATCATATTTATTCATTCAATTCATTTATATAATCATGGTTTGATGAAGATCATGTAGAACGAATCACATCGCACCGTGGAGACGGTAAGCCGTATATACGCACGAACGACGATATTGTTCCCATAATTATTGAACGGTATTGGAGTGGGATATAAAATATCTCATAATTAGTATCATGTTATAATAATAATATATAGTTATTCTTTACATCATTATACTAATCCGTGCAAGGTGGTGGTGGAAAACAAATTACACTACGGCGTGGAGACGGTATTCCGTACGTACTCACGCACGATAATTTCATTTTCCGTATGATGGATATAAGGTGAAATATATTTGTTCCATATTTATAATAACATATCATTATATTATTCATACTGATGTTATTACTTTATAAATAAACAAATAAAGAAGAATAAGTAGAAGAAGAAATAAATTTGAAATAATCGGTGAAGGATATTAGCTCTTCTTCGACGCACCTCTTCTAAACCTCCTCTTAAGGAACTAAAGATGGTCTTTGAAGAAGACAAATAACTCTATAATGTTTCTATGAAAGTGTAAAAGTGAAATTTATAGTGTTTGGATGAGATTTAAGGATCAAAATTTTGTGAGGAGGAGAGGGAGGAGGTTACCTTTTATAAGAGAGGAGAGGGGCACTTTTTGAAACCTCTAAAATATTAATTAATAATAAACTAGAACCCCGACTAAAAACCTCACAAATAAATCATATTATAAGATTACATGATATAGGGTTGTAATCTCATCAGAAAATAAAATTTATAGGTGTTGGTAATTTATTTTCAACCTTATCACCTTGATTTATTCTTTTTTAATCTATTTACTTTAATTTATAGTAATAATATTCTAATGTTTAAATTGTTATAAATACTTACTTATGTGTTGTTAATTGTCCATAATTGGATACTTAATGAAATTTTAGACCATATAAATTTAAATTTATAATTTTAAATATTTTTGGGACTTATAAAAAATTTAATAATATAAAATATCAATAGTGTCAATTTTGACACTATTCATTTGTTTAAATTTAAATAAAATCCACACAGAAGATATTTTCGAAATTAAATATTTAATAGATTCCCAAAATGTCATATTAATCAATAAAATTCATGTATTACATAAAATAGTTCATATAATATTTCTTTTAATATTTTTAAAACCATTTATTTGATATTTCAGTCAATAAAATAATTTATACATCCTTATTGTGTCCTCATTAATGATAATTATTTAATACCTAAAAATTCAAAATTAATTCACATGATGTAGAAAATTTTATTATATTTCTTTTGATTATTTACGATTGAAGTTTTATGATGTTTACCACTAAATTAAAATTATTACACTTATAGGATATAAGAGTGAAATTTTGTTACTTTCATTGGTTTTAATAATAATTACATCATTTTCATGGTCAAAAGTCCATGAAATTAATCTATTCAGACCCTTAGGTGATATTGGTCGACTTTTATTCATCCAATATAATTTTTTCTAGTGTTAGGGTAATTTTATAATCTTATTTTAACCCTTAATTACCCGATTTACCTTTAACTGTAGTAAATAAAATTTACGGTAGTTACTATTGATAATGTCTAAAACTAAAAATTATATTATTAACATAATTTGGACCTATGGATTCCAAATATGAAATCCATTTTTCAAAATTTAAAACACATAATTTTTAGTAATTAATTTAAAATAAATCTCGTTGTTAAGAAAACGGGTTTTAAAAGTTACAACGTTGAAAAAGATTGAAATGTTTTTACCTATGAGTTCAGTGTAAAATTAATGATAATGACTTAATTTATATTAAATATTAAAAATATATTCTATTTATACTTTAAAATCATTCAATATTATAATTTAACCATAAATTTTATCTTGATGAAAAAAGTTGTTTTTAATTAAAATTTAGCATAATTTTACTATTCATCAAAATTTGAAGGTTATAAAATAATGCCAAAAAATTTTCCAATGTAAATTGTTATATCCTGATAGAAATTATTAATTTTATTTTGTTTAATTGAACTTATAATCGTTTTAAAAACTAGATTTAAAGTGAATGCGCCATCAAAAGGTGGCAAAACTGCATTTTTTGAATAATACTTATTTTACTTGAAAAATTTATTTTGTTCTCATACCATGTTCTATGATATGTGTAAGATGAATGATAATGTTATAAAATTAAAATTTTGGTTAATACTATTTATAACAACTAGTTCATAATAATATTATAACAATATATAGTTGTTTAGTGAATCTCGGTATTGCGTACAACACACACTATTGAGGATGGTCGATCTTGCGTGCAACACAAGCCAAAAATAGTGTTTTCATATAATAAAAGATAATATGGTGTTTCATTTATCACATGATAATTTTGGTGTAGCGTACAACACAAGACAACAAAGAAATTAAAAAAATAAAATTTCTCATAAAATCTCGAGGTGTTACAGTATCTTCCTCCTATACCCGCTTGAATATTCTGTCAAGAATTTGTATTATTGAATGATGAATTTTAAAATGGAATTTGAAATGATGATTATGAATCAACCACAAGCACTAATTCGTGCATTAATAGTACCTGGGGATCAGGTGGTGACGAAACATGTTGTCCCCTTTGTGAAAATGGTCAAGGAGACTATATAGTCGGATTCAACTGCATAGGTAAAATTCGAGGGGACCGCTAAGACCATTCCCTTGATATATAGGGTTGATGCGAGGCCTATCATAGGGTTGAAAAAAATGGGTTATGGAGGTGGATCCATTCATAGAGGCACCACCAGAGGAATCCATTGGAGAAAAGGTCATGATGGTGAAGTCTTTAACTATTCAAGAGGCTTGAGTGGTTATAGGGGTGGTATTGGATGAGAATACCATAAATTGATCAGTGGTGGTCGCAATAGGGAACAAAGTTGAGTTTTCACCACTAGTAGGGTAGCAATGGATGCTAGGATGATCATGTCCACATAAGTGGTTAGAAAAGTGGTAAAAGAGGGGTTTTCACTGATAAAGAGGTTGGAAATAAACTGTTATCGGGGAAGCTTCTCCAAATGCTCACACCTCTAGACTTGAATATAGAGTATCCAAATAAAAGTATATTGGTGGTCTTTCATCCATACAATCCTTCAATTCTCGATGACATTGATGTTTCCATCTTGGATGTTTCCAATTGGAACCAAATTTTCCATCATAATGTGTGAAGAAACAAGTGAAACTTCATCACCAGCATATAGAGAGATGATCCTCCAAACAAGGAGGGGTCTGTCTACAGCTGGATAATTAACATAAGGACAGGTGGAGTGGAGTCCAAAATACCTCATTCCTTTTCCCAAGTATTTATTTTTTATATTGTGTGAGATGAATGTAAAACACTTTACATGGCCTAAAATAATCAGAAGGATGAGGGATCCAAAGTTCTTAAGAAGGCCAAAGGAGAGGTCACCCACCTGGAGGGGCTGGAAGTAGAGTGTGTATGGGTTTCTACTACCCAGACTGAGATCATCAATAGTATGAAAGCTCAACTGACCGATTCTGCGGCCATGGTTGAAGAGGAAACATACTTGGTGATAGAGTTCTAGGATGAGTAAGAACAATAGTGGATCGAGGGTGAAGATGTATCCTCCATATCTAATGAAGAGAAAGTGGACCTAGTGGAGTGGAATTGGATCCCAAGGGCTACTCAGTAGAGGGTGGTTGAGCTTGAGTTCTGAATATCTAGGGTTGACCTCTGAAGGAAATTTTCTATGGACAGGAACCAATGTGTGGATGAACCTATGAAACTTTTATTTATTAAACTTATTCATTCATAAACATGTTTATTTGTTGGAACCTCCAAAATATTTATGAGATAATCAATGTCCAATCCATAATCCCCCATGAGCCATGCTCAATGTGAGAAAAAATGGAAGACCATGTAATTTATCAATCAAGTGAGAGTAACAAAAAATCAACCAAAACTCAGGGTATAGTACCATTGAATAACCCTTTAAATTTTATTGGGTTAAAGGAGGCTGTGGTTGGGGAAAGGAGCTCTCATAATAGTTGTCTTTCTTTTCCAACATGCTCTATTTCACAAATCAGACAATTCTAGTGTCGTTGAATTCTATCCAAAGAAAGGGGAATGTATAATTTGAATCATGATGCTGAAAATATATGACACAGTAGGGGTGGAATCATGATATAGGATAACTATTGACCATGATCGAAATATGATATCCATACTGCTTATCATAGAATGAGGAAAAATAAATGAGAGTCGACTGGTAATCATTTTTGAAAAATGGAATTTCTCTCAGAATGTTTCCCAATGTCCTCTAGGGCGATGACCCCGAATTGTAGGTGAGCCAGATTATCCAGGAACTATTTATATCAAGGGTTCTATTTAAACATGTAGGAGTATGAGGATCTTTTGGTGCTGAATTCTAGTTAATACCTTCAATGGACCTTTTTTTAACGAACCAAAAAGAAGAACCCATGCTTAACAAACAAGGATATTACACCATTTTATATGAATACTCAGTACATTAAAAAACACATTCTTGGGGAGTTTAATAGTTTAGTGTCTTGGGAACATGGAAACGAAATATTCTATTTTGGAGACATATCTTCAAAAACTCCCATAAATATCTCCACCTTTAGTACTTCTACCTAAAACATTTCTTCCTGACATGGAGAAAGAAAAAATAATAACTGTGTGAGCTCAAATGATCAGTAAGTGTAATCAAGGGGGACATGTAATCAATAACATTATCATAAGGTTATTATAATGTGATCATGAAAATATAATATCATACCCTAAATATCAAAGATCACAATAGTGATCAAGGGAAAAAGAGCACCAGTTCACAAGACATGAATCATTTGAAATAAAGGTCATAGGCCGTGAAAACATAACATATGAATAAGACTAGGAATTTCTGAATAAAAAAACATGTGATATCATTAAATAAAAGTCAAGATGCATTTATTGAACTTATCAGGGAACTTCATGGAAGTTTCACCCACTGGGTCACACCAACATCCCTAGTTAAAATTCATTCCTTTTAAGGTATTACGTTTCCCCATCTTCCCATAAGGGATCGGGTTTCCCAATCTTCTGTCATCATCGTGACTACACCTAATGGGCAGGACAAACCACCATTCCCAGCGGAAGTAATTTCTTTGAATGGGATAAGGTTTCCCCATCTTCACATAAATGATAAAGCCTATCAACATGATTCCAATCATTATATAATGAGATATAAAACATTAACCAAGGAATTAGAGGGAGATACAGGTATCACTCAACCCATAATGAAATCATACATATATGGGCCACAAGATCATAAATTAACATATCCTAACCCATGAAATGAAATGGGTATCACAAACATGTAACCATACCATAACCATTGGAAAGAAATAACATTCATAATAATTTCCTGATAAACATAATTTGTAAAATATAAATGGATTTCATATATGTATAACCCATGAAGGAGAAATGGGTTTATTAAAGACCACAACATTAAGAATATTTAATTCACAGAATATATGAATGGAACCATTCGATCATTTCTCAGAAAGGAATGAGTAACATCAATATATATCATCTTAAATGGAAAATAATTTTGAAATATCCTCTTAAAACGTTTCTTAAGGAAATATCCTTTCTTGTTTGAAAAAGTTTTTTAATATATTAAACCCTTTGAAAATCATTTTCTCAGAAAATAACATGAAATGTGTGAAATCATTTTCAAAACATTTTTCCTTGAAAACATATAAAATAAGTTTCAAAACATTTAAAAAAATATATTTAAAAATAGTTTTAAAACATATAACAAATGTTTGAAATCATTTTGAAAACCATTTCATTTAAGGAACATTGAAGACTACTATATAAGGCTTGAAAGCATTTTGAAAATATTTTTCCCTAAAAAAATATAAAAAATTTTAAGGCCATTTTAGAAACAATTTTCCTTGAAAATTAATTTTTGAAAAAATAAAATAAATATTAAACTTTTTTACAATGAAATAGAAGCTTCTATGACATAATTGTGGGTAATTTCATACATGTCGTTTGAGGTCAAAATAACATTCCTTTTTCATGGTAAAAAGGATAGAAAAGTGACTTGTTCAGAAAGTACCACGAATATTACCTTGAATAGATTGGTAAAATACAAAAATGGTGAAAATATCTTTTAAGGATTATAGTATGATGGTATAATATTATTGGAAGCCTATTTTATAAAATCACGATTTTTGATTGAAGAAAGGGTAACATCAGGATTTCATAAAAACACTTTCATAACTATCTTACATACCAAAGATTATAAAATGGTACCAATAAAAGATTATATCATAAAATAATATAGGATAAGGAAACTCATGAATAATCTTGAGATATGGATAAAAATATAACATAAAAAGGCATAAACATAAACAACCTTGAAAAGCAATGAGATTGTCTCAATAAACTCTTACAATTTGGTATCTTGGGATCATATTCTCCATATAATGGAAGGAAATTACCTGAATCATATAATATGATGAAAATATTGAGCTTCATGATATTTCATGTAAAATGGAATTATATTCCCATCAAAATTGAGTTTCAGTGCATAACAAAACATGAGTCTTAAAGAAGGCAAATTGAGAAAAAATATTTTTACCAATTTGGTAACATTTGAAACATAAACCCCATGAAAGAAATATAACAATATGGGAATGTGATTGAAAAAAAAATTAATCACCAGATAAATAGAATAAAATCATAGGAAATTCATACACCACACAAAATTAAAGAGTTTTGACCATATCTTGTATCTCACAGAAATTAAAATTGAGATGAAATCCTCTTACCTAGTGTCTTGACTCTATCTGTACTCGTACAAGATTCTTATACACGGAATATATGTTTATTATAAACAGTTTTTTGAATAATATTATTATATCTATTACCTTATTTGGTATTATTATAACCTTATATTACCCTCTTGTTAAGAGCCTTATATTAAGGTTTCACTTCGGGTAATATTCACTTCGTTCTTCACCTGTGTCTTAATTTGTTACATCTTCTGTACTTATAATTATATCATGATTTATGAATAAATAAATGATATTAATATCAGGTATTTATAGTATATGTTTATTATAACAATATATATAATATAGAACTATGAAATAAAATACACCATTCATGGAAAAGGTAATTCATACGTATGCCTGAACGTTGTTTCGGTTTTTGTTGTTGTATTGAAAGAATGTATGTTAATTAGATATATATATATATATCATTGATAAATTTGAATTAAAATATCATATATATCAAATATTTTAATTAAACCATTTATTAATTCAATCCTTGAGATGTGTGAATGAATCACATCGCATTTAGGGGCGGTAGTCCACACTTCCTCAAATGAGATTATATTCTTAACACCAAAAGGAAGGTAAAAATAGGTTTGTTGTAAAAGTAATAAAGAATCTTAAATACATAATATATACAATATATTAAATATATAAACAAATTTTCCATCATAGTGGACACCATTATTGGTGGTAAGAGAAATTTTAATAATCATCGTTTAGTGAGGCTATAGTTCACCGTACACAGAAACATTATATTCAACATCCATTAGATGGATGTGTGTGTGGGGTGGGGGGGGGGGGTGGGGGGCAGACCCTTTTCATAACAAAATTCTACTATAGGGATGATTCTGGTGTTGTCACAAAATAATCAAATAAATAGAGTGGATGGTGTGAATAAGGTAAATAAATTAAAGGAGCTTGAGATAAGATGTTACTTATAAATCGTGTAACTACTTTTGGTTTGGGACAAAAGGATAACATTTGAAGAATTCGGCCTAAAGGAAAGATTCAATGTTTAAGGGAAGATTTTTATAAGGCTAATTAGGCCGATCATTGATGAACTTTAGAGGTTTGAAAAGGTGTTAGGAATCTGTAGAGTGTTTTTCTTTGAATAGTGGAGGGGGAAGTCACTTTTGTAAATACCAAAGGGTATTCAATAATGGGTTGTCAATCTTACCTAAAGATCCAAAAAATGTAAAAATAATGGATTAATGTAGAATCATGGTTGAGAATACCACATACACAGAAAACTAAGTGCATTTTAATTATTATTTTCCTTAACATCTATGATTCCCCAATTTTATCATTTTGGTTTTTATTAAAGAAACTAGTTTTATAATCAAAATAATTTAATAATTAAGAATAAATTAAAGTGAGATTTATTAGAAAATATAGACAAACATAATTATTAACATTATGTCTAATTTTTAAAATTTAAATCCCAGTTTTTTAAATTAATTTTAAAACAGTCACATGTGATGTGCTAAAATGTTGCTTGAACCCAGACAATCTTAAAAATGTCTTTACATAATATGGGTAAATATGTTAATTATAAAAGATTAATTAATCAATTAATATAAAATATCTAAAATATATTAACAATTATAATTCACTTTTCCAAATATATGATTTTATAAATTTTAAAACGTATAAGATTCATTTATTTTAAAATAACAATAATGTCACTTTTGAAATTATTTATTAAATGTTTATTTTAAAATATCTATCAAATATTGGAATTAAAATATATTAGGTTTACGGAATTGGTGGATAATATTTGTGTGCTTGTGGTTTCTTTTAAGGATAGTGAGAATTCTGGGATTTCCCAGGTCTTTATTGATCCTGTTATTGCTCCTGTCACTTCCCTAGTTCAGGTGGCTGGAGATCCTGCTCCTCCTATTGAAGATTCTACTATAAAAAGAGTGGAACCTTCTTCTTTCAAGATAGATTCTTCTCCTTTGGAAGAGGTGATTAGGGCCCCTTTTTCTTCTAGTGGTACTACTGCACTGGTTCAGGATATTGAGGTTCCTGTTGGTAATGTGACAGTGCAGGATATGGGTGTTCCTGTTTCATCTAGTGGTCTAGTTTACATCCTTACTGATGATGTTAAAAATGGAAAAGGAACCATCAGCAATCTGGATATAAGTGATCTTATAAAAGGGGTCTCTATTACTAAGAGAAAGGCTGGAAGGCCTCCTAAGTCTAGAAAATAGGTAAATGTGGGGGTCAAAAAAGGGGGAAATCATCATGGTATTAGATTTAAATGAAGCTTCTTTTCTGGAATTGTCAGGGTTTGGCCAATCTGATACAATGAGGTCCCTTAGGCTCTTCATTCTAAAACATATGCCCCTTCTTATTGGTTTGTCTGAACCAAAATGATTTTTTTGTCATATTATTTCAAATTTTGAAAACCATGGTTTTCATTTTGTGGAATCCAATAGACCCTCATCGGATATTAAATGGTTATAGGTTTTGACTCATTTTTCTTTATCTCATATTTCCCTATTTTCTAATACTTATCTGCAGGTCACATGCTCCTTCTTTCTTCAAGGGCTCCAACATTTCTGCTCTTTTATTTATGCCCATATCTGTTATCAGGGTCGTAGGAATTTTTTGATGGATATTGGGTCTCTCAACTCTTTGATCTCTAGTCCGTGGTCCATTCATTGTGACTTTAATGACATCATTAATTCTGATTAGAATTTTGGAGCCATGACTAATGTAATCTCTTCTAGAGATTTCAAATCCTATATTGATAATAATGGGTTTATTGAAGTTAATCTTGTTGGGGATAAGTATAGTTGGTACAGGAATGTTTTGGATAAATTTGTTGCTAGTAGAATTGATAGGGCTTTTGTCAATGAGGATTGTCTTGATTTCGGGGGTTCAAGTTCTTGTATGACTCTTTCCAAAATCAACTCTGATCATCATCCTATTTTGGTTGACCTTGTGAGTAAGGATCCCAAACCTCCTTTGCCTTTTAGATTTAATAAGGCCTGGGTTAATCATCCTGAATGTAGAACTATTTTCGAACAAACATGGAATTCTTGGAATGGTAGGGCCAATGATTTTTCTTGCGTCATCAAGCTCAAACTCCTTAAAAGAAATTTGAAATTCTGGAGTAAATATCATTTCAGTTCCTTTGATTCTAAAATTTCCTCTCTTGAGGAATCTATTCACCAAATGAAAGAGAATAATTCTTCAAATGACTCCTCTAATGATGTTTTCAGTGAGATTCAGCTAGTTTCCAAGCTTAATAATTTGTTGAATCTCAAAGATGCATTGAAAAGAGGAAATTTTAAGGTTAATTGGTTGAGATATGGGGATAGAAATTCTAAATTTTTCAATTCATTATATAAAATTAAAAAAGTCTCAAGGCCTCTCTCTTTGGTTAGAAATGGGAATAATGTGTTAGATAATAGAAGGGATCTTTCTGAGCAAGTTGTTACTTATTTAAAGGATCTCTTTACCGGTCATGTCCCTCTTGATGATCCTGTGGAGATTATTATTCTGACTCTTGTTAATCAAGGGGATAATTCCAATCTTACATCCATCACTTTGGACATTGAAATCAAGGAAGAGGCCTTTAGTCTAAAGTCTGACATCTCCCCAGGTCCAGATGGTTTTGGGAATTTTTTCTTTCAGATATATTAGGACATCATTCATGATGATGTTTTCAGGTTGGATAATCATTTTTTTAAAGGTGGATCTCTTACTCAGGGCATGAATGCTCAACTCCTTGCCCTCATTCCAATGACTGAGAATGCTAATGAGATTCATTTGTTCAGACCAGTTGCTATGATCAATACAATTTTTACAATTATTTGCAAAATTTTGGCTACAAGGTTGTCCTCTATTGCCAATAAGATTGTTTCTCCTAATCAGTTCGGATTTATTAAGGGTAGGTCTATTCAAGATTTTCTTATAACTGCATCAGAATGTGAAAACATTCTTATGAAATCCACAAGGGATGGTAATATTACTCCCAAGTTGGATGTTAGGAAAGCTTTTGATACTATAAATTTGAACTTCATTTATAAGGTTCTCATTTTTTTGGTTTTGATGATGTTTTCATTAATTGGGATAAAATCATTTTTGAGTCAGCTCGTATCTATGTCCTTGTTAATGGCTCCCCTGAGGGCTTCTTTTCTTGTTCTAGAGGTGTCAGACCAGGTGACCCTCTCTCAACCCTTATTTTTTCCATTGCAGAGGATTATCTTAGTAGATTACTTTCTATTATGGACGGAAATTGGAAACTGTAGTCTATTAGTGTTGGTAGAGGTTTTTTTGCTCCCACTCATTTGTTGTATGCTTATGATATTATTCATTTCACTTAAGGGGATAGGAGAAATATTAAAAATATTATGTGTGCCCTTTTGCATTATGAAAAAGTATTTGGGCAAGAGATTAGTTGGAATAAGTCCTTTGTTTATTTTGGTAGGAATTTTCCTATTTTTAGGAAGACTGACATTATCAGGGATTTGGGTATTCCTTAATGTGTTTTTTCCTTTATATATTTGGGTGTCCCTATGTTTTGGGGGAGGCCTAATGATTTTTATTTTTCTGATATTATATGTAATATCAGACGACATCATGCTACATGGAAGGGTAAGTCCCTTTCCTTGGCAGGCCGAGTTTGCTTGGTTAGGGTTGTGATAATTTCTAAGTTTGTTTATTATTTCATGGTCTATAAGTGGATGATCTCTCTTATCAAGATAATTAATGATTCGATTAAAAATTTTATTTGGAGTGGTAATATTTCAGAGAGAAAATTAGTTACGTTCTCTTGGAATAATCGTTGTAAACCCTATGATGCTGGGGGTATTGGTATTTAAAATCTTGATGTTTTTAATGATTCTTTACAGGCTTTGTTCATTTGGAGGCTTGTCAATAGTAATTATGAGTCTCTGGACGTTCTCCGTAATAAATTCAGGGACAGGCTCAGGAATTGAGTTTTTAATTATGTGGAGTATTCTGTTTGGCCTTTTTTTAAATTGATTTTTTCTTCCAATGACTCTCATGCCAGATGTATTGTTTCAAGGAATTCATATTTATCCTTTTGGAAGGCCAATTGAAATGGATGTCCTTTATCAGATTCCTTGATGAATGATGATTTTAATGTTGATCTAGATGCTACGATTAAAGATCAGTTTGTTAATATGGGGGGTCTCTCTAATCATATTGTTACTATTATCAATAATTACTATTTCTCTAACAGATATGATTTTTGGGCTTGGGAACCTGCTATAAATGGCATGCTGACTTCGAAATTTTTTTATATTAAATCCCTATCTTGCAATATAGGGTGTAAATGGACGAGGGATCTTAATATGAACATTATTAGGCCCTCTCAGACAACTTTTTCCTGGATACTGGCTCATAGGAAGCTTCCTACTGATTGTTTCCTTCAGAAATGTGGCATCTCTCTTCGCTCTTCGTGTGTGTTTTTCCATTAACATAGGGAAGATACTGATCATTTTTTTATTAGTTGGGTCAATTCCTCTTCAATGTGGAAGGCTGTTTTTGATTTTTTTGAAATCCCTATGCCTAATATGTCTTCGATTCATAATTTCCTTCAAGGCTGGTATTCTATTTATCTCTCTCCCTAATTGATGGATCTTTTTAGAGTCGCTGCTTCTGAACTCCTTCATTTTAGTTGTTTTTCTTGGAATAATATTATTCGAAATAGATTTACCTTCTCGGTAAGTGGGGTTTTATCAGCTATTCATGGTGCTATGTGTATTTTTGATACTCCAAAGAATCATTTTTGCTTCATCTCAATTCATGATTTGTCTGTTTTGAACCAGATAGTTGTTAAGGGTAATTTTAGGCCTCTGTGTGGTGCATTAGAAGTTCTCTGGAAGGAGCCTCTTTTTGGTTGGATAAAAGTTAATTCAGATGGTTCTTCTAGGGGTAATCCAGGGCATTCGGGTTGTGGTGATGTTTTCAGAAATTATAAATGGGATGTCCTTGGTTGTTTTCCTAGTTCTTGTGGCATTGCCTCTTCACTTAAGGGTGAAATGCTTGGCATTATTGTTGTTGTCGATCAAGATGTGAAGCGTGGTTGGGATAATTTATGGATTGAGAGTGATTCTTCTGTTGTTGTTTCTGCCATAAGAATGGGTCTTCATCACTTATCCTGGAAACCTACTAATCGTTGGATTAATTGTTTGGAGAAACTAGTTTCTTTGAATCATATTATCACTCAAATTTATAGGGAAGCCAATTCTGTTGCTGATGGACTGGCTAATAAAGGTGTTAATGGAATTGATTTTGTTTAGTATGATCAAGTTCCTGATGATCTCCTTCCTTTTCTTAAAAAGGATTGTGACAAGTCACCCATTTTTAGATTTTTCTAAGATATCTCTTAGCCATGTTTGTGGATATTTTGTTAGATAATTTTCATCATTGTGTCCTACCTTTATATTTGGGGTCTCTATTTGGGGTCTATTTGTTTTTTTTCTTCATTTTTTCTTCTTTGGAGAGGATTGTTTCTTTTTCTACAGGTCAGAAGTAGAACCTACTGTGCTGCATTCAATTGCAGTGCTCTTCCCAAATTTTAGTCGGTTGTAGTGGTCTTACCAAATTGTGGATAACCAGCCGTAATACCCTTGGGCATGAAGGTGTTTTTTCTGAACTAGGCCGTTGGAGCTGGGTTCATTCTCAGTGCCTATTTTTCAATCATCGTTCATATTTTCTACAACTGGAATTCAAGATGTTTATTCTTCGATGCTATATTTGATCGCATGGGATCTCGAGGAAGTCTTAATGGTATCCTCATTCTATTAGTAGTTCATGGAGAGATGAACTCTCAACCTGGAGTGGCCTTCCTCGATGCTATTTATGTAATGGAGTGCATGAAGCGGCCTTCAAAAATGGAAATCAAGGAAGATGCGACTGTTTACATCTAGATCTGACAACACTTCATTGGGTGGTTCTTGATGCTTTTATATTGAATTTTTGGATATAGATCTCCAACACCATAACTCCTTAATTATGGTTGTTGGGTGTTCCATGATTGTATCTTTTTTTCCCTGTATTGTTTTCTTTTTTCTTTAATAAACTTCCATTTTCTATCTTTATATTGACATTTATTAAGAATTTTAAGTACCTAAACCATATATAAAAATTATTGAAAATTAATTATAACGAAAATAATACTTATATATTTAGAAAGGATATATATAACCTAAAATTTGATGTTTTTTTCATATCTCAAGGTTTATAAATGTTAATGGTAAGGAAAGTTCCCTTTTTGTTTTTTTCCTTACTTATCCCTTTTTATAGGGAACATTCATTTAATAATATCCCAATAACCGATATATTTAAAATCAAGTGGGGATATGGTAGAATTTGGGAATCCAATGGACTTTGGAAAAGTTTAAAAGTCATTTTTTCCTTAATATTGATGTTTATTCCCTTATTAAGATTAACCGTATCGTAATCATTGTAATCAATTTTAATCAGATTCATTAACAATTTTGGTCAAAAAATTAAGTTAATCTTATTAAAGAAAAAAAATATCTTAATTATTATGTCTGTGTATGTTGTATTTTCATATTATAATCATATAACTAGGAAAATTTGGATTAATTCTAACCCCACAAACATGGAGAAATAACGAGTTTTTTTAGTTGAAAAACGTTCAAATGTTTGTTATGTTTATATATTAAATTTGAAATTAAAATTGATTATAATGAAAATAATTATATAAATAGTCATATAATTGATCTAATGAGTATCTAAAAAATATAAAATATAATTTATCATTAAAAATTCTATAAAAGAGAAGTTTTCTTGTAAATAAATTGTAGTAATTTTCACTATTAATCAAAAAATGATGTTTCTTAGAAAAAACCCAAAAATTCACCCTAGGATAATTTTGACATTATGAATTCCAAAATGAAGTTTTTTTATAAGATTAAATTTACAAATGTTTCTAATAGTACATTCATTAATAGAATCAGTTTATTTGAGAGAGTGATGTTTTTAACATAAAATGATTTTACCAAAAAATCATATCATTAATTATAATTTTTTTTATTTATACAAAATTATTTTAACCAATATTCGGGAAGTAGTTATTAATATTACAATTACTATTTTTAATGGTTAAGTTATAATTATCTCATTTAATTAAATATATATATATAAATTTTTTCATATAAACTCAGTGTTGCGTGCAACGTATGCCAAGTTGGTGTTGCTTGTAGTGCATGCCATGTTGGTATTGCATGTAGCGCAAGACAAGTTGGTATTTCATGTGAAAGGAATGATTGACTTAGTGTTATATATATATATATGAAGAACTATTTATAGTGTCATGGGAAATGAAAAATACTGAAATGATAAATTAATCTGGGAAAAATAATTCTCAATACCTCAGGGTGTTACATTCTACCCCACTTAAAATGAATTTCACCGACCGAATTATTTTTGGGTTATCAAAGGTTTAGTACTTCAATGTTTCATTCATCAAAACACACATCATAAAAATGTATACTAAAACATCACATTAAAAAGGGAAATTTGGAATTATAATAGCTTCCCAAAGTAACATATAACTGGGTTTCCACATAAGAGAACATAGGCATAGAGTGAAGATTAGAAATGTAGGAAAAGCATAAATATTTATAAAGAGTTATTGAGTTCAACCATAAAAAACATTTGAATGATCAAAGGAATTCTGAGGGCTTCAAATTCATAAATCTGTGATGATTTAGAAGGCTATCATCTCAACCAAAATTAAGGTATTATGATGACAATTTTGTTGATCACTTTTAGAACGTTGAGTAATTCATTATAAATTTCAATAAAAAAATTTCATTCTTGGGTTGTGCTAAAAAAAATTTCTAATAAATCCATTACCTCCTAGAATGAATTTATATAAATTAAATTTAATGAATAAATCAATAAAATATGCTTTTAACATATCTTAAGGGCCATAATGAATAAAAATATAACTATTTTTCTAACAAAACAACAAGAATTAATCTATAAAAATAAAATTTAACACTAATAGTTCATGGTAAATATATATTCGTTACAAATAAATACAAATTATCCAAGACATCACGTTCTCTAGGGGTAAGTGTGACACCCTTATCCTCCATCAGTCCGGGGTTCAAGACCCACGACCTTACCTGACCTGATTGGTTTTCACCCGACATACATGAAGTCATTTTCACAAAAATATAAGAGATAGACATCTGTGAAATATAGTTAATCATTAATTATCCTTTAAAACATGGTTTTCACAAAAAAAATAGAGTGCACAAATACTTCATATGAATCTTAACTTAAACTTTTCATAATTTGTTTTACTTATAACCCTTCTTAATGTTGAAAATATAAAACTTTAGAATGGGAGTCACGAAATTATATTAAAACTGATTCCACTATATCACAAAGTATCTATTGGTTGTGACATTACAAACATGTTAATACTCTTATTTTATATTCCCCTGAAACATGGTAATAACCTGAATTACCATAAATTCTTTTGGAAAACATCCAAGCTTCCTCATTCCAAATTATATAGGATTTTATTCTTAAATCCAAAAATATAGTAAGCTTTAGCAGGGATATCATAAAATACCTTTCAAAAAATACTTATTTCATTTCAAGGTAACAAATACATACCAATTTACTTATTTGTATCCCATGTATATTTATCCAAACATCATTATCTTAACATAATGAACATGTTAAGGGATACCATCCCTTAGTCAAAATGTTATCTTTTATGAGATAAATTTTCTACTCCATCGTGACCACTAAACACATTCTTCAAAATCCTTAGAAAAACCATTACTGAAAAATCCATACATAATTAACCATTATTTATTATGGAATCCATATATATAAATACTTTGATTACATCATCCTTAATCCATTTACAATAATACCTCTTTTATTTCACATTTCATATGTAGTCTTGTCATTATCTACAATGTAACCATTACTTGCACCACCTTGCTGTTTCTGTTTAGGAACATTCCGCTTACAACATTGGGTTTTATAATTACCATCTTCTCCACACACAAAAACACAACCTTTTATGATGACATAGGGAGGAAACAATTCTCTATCATTTCGTTAACCGAGCTCTTCATTTTTTACTTGTAGTCACTTGATTTTTGTACTTCTTTACCATAATCAAAACAACTTCTTTTTCCACTAAGACTTTCACTTAGGTGATTCGTTATAAATTCATGACATAAAGGAAACCCAATCTTCTTTTCTCCATGGACTCAATTAATTAAACTCCCTAGAAACTCATTATTTATCTTCCTTGGTTTGATCGAGAGTTGGTTACGGTAAACATTGTTAATCATGTTCCCTGAAAACTGATTAGGCATGATCACGAAATCTTTCACTCTAGTCATCATCCCACATGACAGATCATAAACAAATCTTCCATCACATTCATCATTAGTACAATTCCTTTTTTTTGTACCATTTATTAAACCAGAAGAATGGTGTGAGCATTACATGTCATAGAAGAAAACCACATAGTCATGAAAAGAATTACGTATAATATTTCAAAATCATGTCACCTTCCATAATCTATAAAACCATGGGTTTATCCTTGGTTATTCATAGAAGAATCATATAAAAATACTTCATGATGGTTTTTGAAGAGTTCATGAATTCCCAAAGCATATCCCATGGGTGTGTCAAACCAGTTGTGCAAGAAGGCCCGTTTTCATGTTCCAGATTACCCCAAGTTAAGCCTAGAACATCTTGTCACAGTTGTTTCCCCTAGGTACATCAATCTAAGAGCCATATCCTCTTGTAGTACCCAGATAGGGATATATTTCATGGAAAACTCTCATTCTATCATTCACCAAAATTCCAACACATTTTACTAAACGTTAACCCATCCATATACTTATCCTTAGAGACATTCCAATTGATATGCTTAGAAATAAACCTAGGGATATCACAAAGGTTTTCTCATCCCATTAATCATTCCTTTGATACCAACTTTGGTGACCCATTCATAAAATATATGGGTATTACATCATTTTAGATGAATATTCTATATATTACAGAAATACATTCCAAAAGACCATAATAGATTAGTGTATTTGAAAACATGGAAGAAAAATCTTATATCCTGGTGAAAGTGTATAAATATACCCAATAAATATCTCTACCTTTTTTACTTGTACGTAAAACTATGATTCATAACCTAGAGAAAAGAAACATAAGAAAGGGATGTGGTCAAATTATCAGCAAGTTTAAACATGGGGGAGATGTAAGAAATAACATTATCATATGGGTATGAGAATGTGATCATGAAAATAGAAGATCTACCCTGAATATCAATGATTATAATAGAGATCATGGAAAAAATATGACCAGTTCATAAGACATGAATCATAAGGAAATAAAGAGCATAGTCCATGAAAGCATAACAAAGGAATAAGACATGGTATTGTGGAATACATAAACATGTGATATCATTCCTTGAAAGTCAAGATGCAATGATATATCTTATCAGGTTATCTAATGGGAATTTCACCCACTGGGCAGGACACAACAATATCCCTAGTCAAAATTATTTCTTTATAAGGTTTTCACTATATCTTCATAATGGATCGGGTTTCACCATATTCTATCATCATAGTGACAACACCTACAGGGCGGGACAAACCACCATCCTAGCATAAGTAATTTATTTATAAGGGATCGGGTTTTCCCATCTTCCCAAAGTGGATCAATCCCATCAACATGATTCCCATCATTATATAAAGATATATAAAACTTTACCTAGTGAATTGGAGGGATATATAGAACCCATCCATCAAATAATTAAATCAAACGTACATGTTCCACATGATCCTAAATAAACATATCATAACTTGTTAAATGAAATGGCTATCATAATCACGTAAACATAACATAACCAATGGAATGTGAATATTTCATAATCATTTCCACACAATAATAACCCATAAAAGAGAAATAGATTTCATACTAATATAACCCATGAAGTATAAATGGGTTTCATAAAGGCCACATCATTAATCCTAACTCATTCATAGAAAGTCTTTGAGTGGAACCTTTAGATAATTTCACAGAAGAAATTAGTAACATCAATATATGTCATCTTAGATGTAATTTTTTTTTAAATAACCTCTTAAATTATTTCATGAGTAATATCCTTTATTATATGAAAAAAGTTTTTCAATTCATAAAAGCATTTGAAAATCATTTTCTTAGAAAATACCTTGAAACATATGAAATCATATTGAAAAAATTTTTCCTTGAAAACTTAGAAAATAATACTAAAAAAATTTTAAAAACATTTTACATTGAAAACAATTTTAAAACATATAATAGAATCTTGAGAAATTTTTGAAAGCCATTTTGTTGAAAGAACATTAAAAACATGAAAATAATGCTTGAAAACCTTTTAAAAATAGTTTTCCATTAAAAATATAAATGCAGTTTCAAAAAACTGAAAACGATTTTCCCTCGACATTTTATTTAAAACAAATTCTTAAATATTACACATTTTAAAAATGGAAAGGGATACTTGATGAAATTATGGTTACTAATTTCGTACATGTCTTATGAGGTTAAAATAACATTCATTTTGCATGGTAAAAAGGAAAGAAAATTGCCTTGTCCAGAAAGCGACAAGAATATTCCAGTGAATAGATTGATAAAATAAAAAAAGGGTAAAAACTTATTTTAAATATTATAGTTTTATGGTATAAAATTCTTGAAAACCATTTATATAAAACATAGATTTTCCACCAAAGAAAGGGTATAGTCTGGATTTGCAAAAAAAACTTTCATTAACTATAGTATGTACCAATGAGTAGAAAATGGTACCAATACATGAGTATATCATATAATAATAGTGGATAAAGAAACTCATTAATATTCTTGAGATATGTAACATAATATTTAATTAAAGGTTTCATAAGCATAATCAATCTTGAAAAACAATTAGATTCGCTAAATAATCTCCTATAACAAGGTATTATGGGATCATGCTCTCCATGTAAGGGAAGTAAATTACAGCATGCATAGAATATCATTAAAATGTTTAGATTAATTATATTTCATGTAAATTGGAAGTATATTCATCTCTAAAATGAGTTTAGGTGAATAAAAAACATGACTCTCAATGTACGCAAATTGAGACAAAATATTTTTACAGATTTGGTATCTTTCGATACATAAAACCCATGAAAGAAGGATCATAAAATGGGAATGTGAATACCCATAAATTCAATTAAAATATAAAAAGAATAAAATAATTTACGGAACACACACCACACAAAAGGAATGAGATGTGAACATAGCTTGTATCTTAGATAAATTAAAAGTGAGATGAAATCCCCTCACCTTATGTTATGGCTCTCTCCGTACTACTACAAGATTACTGTATAATAAATATATGTTTATTATTAATATTTTATATAGTAATATTCTTATATATATTAATTTATATCATATGATTATATCCTCATATTACCCTCTTGTTAATTATCTTGTGATAGTGTTTCACTTCGGGTAATATTAACTTTGTTCTTCTTGTATGTCTTAATTTGTTACATATTTGGTCCTCATACTTATACCAAGATTCCGTAATAAAATAAATGATACAAATATATGTTATATTCATTATATTTTTATTATAATAATCTATATAATATAGGAGTATGAAATGGTATACACCGTTCATGGAGAAGGTAAGTCGTTGGTACGCATGAACAATGTTTCCATTTTTATTGTCGTATTGAAAGAAAGTATATAAATTTCATATATATATATATATGTATGTATATATCATTATTAAATTTTCATTAATATATCATATATATCATATAATTTCATTAAACCCATCTTTAATACATTATATGTGGTGTGTGAACGAATCACATCGCATTGAGGGGGCGGTAGTCCACATTTCCTCAAACGAGATTATCATCTTAAAACCAAATAGATGGTAAAAAGATCTATGTTTTAAAAGGAATAAATAGAATTAAAAATATAATAAATAAAATATATGACATATATAAAGAGATTTTCCATCATAATGTCCGCAATGATTGTTGGAAAGGGACACATGAACAATCATCATTTCTTGAGGTAGTAGTTCGTTGTACACAGAAATAGTATGTTAAACATCATTTTGATGGAGATGTGTTTATTTTTATGTTAGAGAAATTGCATAAAAATATCCATGTATATTTATTATACTTGTTTTTTTCACAAAATAATGGAATAAATAGAGTGGAGTGGGTGAAAAAGAGAAATAATGGAAAAGAGCTTGAGAGAAGACTTCACCTCTAAATCAGGTAACTCTTTTTGGATTGTGCCAAAAGTCTTCCTTGAGAGGATTTCGGCCCAAAGGGAAGCTTCTAGTTAGAAGGTAGGATTATTGGGATGATACTTGGGTAGAGACCATATAAACCTAAAAGGTTATTGAGGTGTGATTATTGGGAAGAATGCTTGATTTTTTACAGTGGAGGTGGACTGACACTTTTGAAAATACCAAAAGGTATTCCATAATGGGTGGTATATCATACCTAAAGTTCATCTAAAATAGTAAAATAATATATTAATATAGAATAATGGTTTATAAAAACCACATGCATAGAAAAATATGTGTATCTAAATTATTTTATTCCTGAACTTCTATGATTAACCAATTTTATCATTTTGGTTTTTATTAAAGAATCTAGTTTTATAATCTAAATGATTAAGCCATTGAGAAAAAATTAAATTGAGTTATATTATAAAATATAGATCCAATTAATCATAAAAAGTTTATAAAATTTATAAAATTAAAATCCCATTTTTTGAAAATTAATTTTAAAACAATCGCATGTGACGCGCTAAAACGCTGCTTGAATCCAGACCGTCTTAACAAGATATTAACATAATATGGGTAAATATGTAAATTATAAAATATTAATTAAAATATTAATATAAAATATTTATTATATATTATCACTAAGAAGTCACTTTTTAAAATATAGGTTTTTCCTCAGTTTTAAATCATATAAGATTCATTTATATAAAAATAACAATAATGTCAATTTTGATATTATTTAATTAATTATAATTTTAAAATATAAATATTATAATGGAATTAAAATATATTAGGTTTAAAGGTGTGTAACATGATATATTAATCGATAAAAATAAATAAAGATAATATTCAATCAATTAACCTAAATTTTAATATTGATAGTATCATTTATTTATTTAACTTTTAACTAAATAATCATTATATTGACATTTATTAAGCATCTTAAGTACATAAACCATATATAAATATTATTTAGAATTAATTTTGATACCAATAATCCATATATATTTCAAATTTATATATATAACCGAAAATATGATTTTTTGTACATATCTCAATGTTTTATAACTGTTAAAGGATGTGAAAGTTAACTTTTTGTATTTTTTCCGAACAATTTTTTATTGAGAAAATCATTTTAATAATATCCCAATAACCTATATATATCTAACTAAGTAGGTAAATGTTCATATTTTGGAATCCAATGGCTCTTGGAAAAGTTTATAAGTCATTTTGGTCGTCAATATAAAGGTTTAGTCCCTTATTAATATTAATCGTACCCTAATCACCATAATTAATTTTAATCACATTCACTAATCATTTGGTTAAAAAAATAAATTTGACCTTATTATAAAAAAATATAACATAATAATTACATACTTATATTTTGGATTTTCAAAAATCTAGTCACAGAAATGGGAAAATTATGATTAATTCTAATCCCACAAACATGGTGAAATAACAGGTTTTATAGTAGAAAAAACGTTCAAA
This sequence comes from Viscum album, assembly GCA_963277665.1. Taxonomy (NCBI): domain Eukaryota; kingdom Viridiplantae; phylum Streptophyta; class Magnoliopsida; order Santalales; family Viscaceae; genus Viscum; species Viscum album. Next base: position 824,017,880 of record OY728123.1, read on the forward strand.
TGTTTGTTAAGTTTTTATATACAAATTGAATTTAAAATTTATTATAATGAACATAATTATATAAATATTAGTATAAAATATCTAATGTGACTCTAAAGAAATAAAATATATAATTTAGCATTAAACATTAATTAAAAAATCGTTGTATTAATATAAATTGCATTAAATTTCCCTATTCATAAAAAAATGAAGATTCTCAGAAAAATCCCAAAAAATCACTCTAGCCTAATTTTGATGTTATGAATTCAAAAATGATGTTTGATTTACCAAATTAAATTTCTAAATGTTTCTAAAATTACTTTCATTATTAGAAGTGATTCAATCGGGAGCACAATGTCTTTAACCTAAAATGACACCACCAAAAATCTTATCATTCATTATAAATATGTCTTATTTATAAAAAAATCTATAAAAAATATTTGTAATGTATTTATTACTATTCCTATAACTATTTTTAATGGACAGGTTAAAATTATTTCATTTAATTAATTATATGTATATAAGGATTCTTAATAGAAACTCAGTATTGTGTGAAACGTACTCCAAGTTAGTGTCACTTGTAGTGAAAGCAACGTGGGTATTGCGTGTAGCACAATACAAGTTGATATTTCATGTGAAAATAAATTTTTACTTTATTATATATATATATAATGAATTATTTATAGTTTCATGTGAAATGAATAATATTGAATAGATAAATTAATTCAAAAAAATAATTCTCAAAATCTCAGGGTGTTACACCAAAATAATATTTTGAATCAGAAGATGATCCTGAGACAGCCATGTGAGGTGGGTATAAGATTTGAGGTTTATGCGCAAGATTGAGATCCACGTGAAATATCTTGCACGCCCAATGTGATGTCAAAGGGATTATTCCTTATCTTTCCTCCGAATGAAATAGCCATGTCTGAGTTACGGAACCAATCAAGTTGGAATAAAGTAAAATGGATCGTGCACAAGATATTGCATGTCCAATGTGATGTCAAATTTCACTTCCACTCATGCCTCCATGCAAGCTACTATAAATTTTTTGCCTATAAATATAATCACACCCCATCACTTTGGGGTACCGCTCCAGAAGACAAATTGTCGCTTTTATGCATGTATGATAGTCCTTCCACAACCGTGTAAAATCCATGTATTCACAGTACTGGATCATGCGTGGCAAGTCTCCCAGGTGTAATCCTTTATGTGTTACCACTTGGGATGGAACCTATCACATTTTATTTTACTCAAACTAAATTGTGCACAAAAGATTCATCTTATGATCATGTTTTCCCTTGTAACATAGAAATCATGTGCATGTGGTTCCATCATGCGCACAACCCCTCATATTGAAAGTAATCATTCAGTGTTACATTCCCCCATTTTTATGTGCTCTTTGTGTTGTCCATACCCCACATAACCTTTCCGAATCCCCTTATATGCACAACACCCCTGTCATTCTCACACATCTCTCATGCGGCCCTCCGGGATTTTACAATGTGATTTCACGGTTCCCCGAGTAGTGCTTTATGTTTCTTTTCCTGACCATGTGCTTCTCTACCCAGGAACTCTAACCGAAATTTCTTATTTTCATATCAACAGAACTGTGGAATCTTTAATCGATCACTCCAAAACCTCGTTAAACTGGGGTGTTGCATGTGACTTCCTTTCCCCAAGTGTGTGATGGTACAGATTTTTTATGTACTAGTGTTGAGGAGAGAGTCCTTGACATCTAAAATGGATGACGTTAAACTGACAAGAAACCCCATGTCCTCAAAACCCAATGTTAATCTCTGATCACCACATGAGCGACGAGCCTGAGAGAACTATGAAGTGGATGGGCACCAGTGCCCTCTCACTCCTCCTCTCATGTTGCACTTTTTTCCATGTGTGGTCTAGGAAGCCCTTGAATTTTCCCCAACACACCTTGGTAGGGTTCTTCTATATGGTGGTCATATCCTCCACATACATCCATACACCTTCAAGGAGTTTCCCAATATTCATCTCCTTGGGCCACCAACTATGTGTAAGTCCATTTTTCCTATTTGGGCCATTAATCACGTGTAATCCTTTCTCTAATCCTCGTTGATGCATCTTTCACAACGTAATAGTCAATTCAATTATTTCCTCTAGTTTCTCACACTGAGTGTGACTAATGTTAGGTAAGAGTATTCATTGACCATGACATCCTCTTTGGGCCTCCAATCACATGTAAGCCCCACACCCCTATTTACCAAACTATATGGTCTTTGATCCTTTTCCTTTTTAAGAAAGGTATGTAAGAAGCTTACCTTAGGTTCAAGACCAACACCCATCGGTCCCAACCACTTCACATTAGTTTACCCTTGTACCACATGTCATTAAACTGTATTCCCCTTTTATTCCTAATGACATTAAACTGTATGCTTTCGAACTACCTGGGTTTTGATCCTTTTCTTCTTGAAAGGGTATGTATGAAGCCTCCTTGAGGTTCAACCCCAAAGACGAGTAAACTTATGTGTCCCCTTTATTGTGACCCACATCCTCGGTCCACCCCTTGGTGGTGTCAGACTAGCTCATGGGCCATCTCAGTGCATAAGTACCACACTCAACTCATACACATCCATCTAAGAGTGTCTCTCTTGTGACGGGATGATAAACACGTGTAAGGCGCAACATTTCTTCAGATTTTTATAGTTTGTGTAAAACAATCCTATAAACCATCCCTGAACTATGTGGAATTTCTATGACTTCTCTGAGAAAGGTAAATAAGATGACTCTTTGAGGTGTGAGACCAAACCACTCCTCATCTTAGTCACTCCATCGATTCTTGGAGTCTATCGAAGATGATTCCTTAACCCATTGGATTCATTTCCTTCGGGTCCCCATCCATGCATCTATTCTCATGAGTTGCCTCCTTAGGTGATTAATAACCCCACTTGTAGAACTACATGGACTATGATTCCCTACCACTGGGATACGTAGGAAACCTCTCTAAGGTTCACGCCCAATACCGTCACCTTCACATAGGTTCTTGATTACATCCCCATCCTTTCCATCCTTCAACACTCCATCCATATTCATCATAATTTTACCAAGGCATCCACAACCTAGTGAAATCATTCCATCCTCTTTAGAAAAAAACCATGGGTAAGCCCCACTCACCACATCTCTCTTTGTAGAACCCTGACCACTAACCACACATAAGACCTGACATGCTTCTGAGTTGTTGTCCATTATGTACACACCGATACCTTGACACACCCTATTTAACTACACCGGTTTTAATCCCTTCCATCTAAACATGGTACATAGGAAGCCTCTTCAAAGTTCAATCCTATCCAATGGTACACCATGGTGTCCCTTTTGTGTGGACCCATCATTCTCTATAATCCTCCCTTTGTGGTATCCAAATTAGTCTTTTAGTGTGAAACCTTCCCTTTATAGGACAAACCATCATGGTTCCATCCTTATTGGGAGTAATGATCCACAAATCTAGTAAAATATTTAGGCAGTCCCTCTAAGGCATATACCCATCTGATTCACTGCCATCAGTGTTCCAATCCATCTGATCTATCCCCACTAGACGTTAAACTCGTGGCATGCCCTGTGTTAAATATTGAAATCTAACGAGAACCTCAGAGAAATTCTTCTGCCATACAATTCCCTGCATTTGACATGGGATGCCTCATGATTACATGCCATCAAGAAGCCCTCTAGTAAGTGAAAATATAGGTGTACCAGCATTTCGGCATCCAGACACACCAGTGATGCCTCAACGTGACTACTTTCCTAACCAAAGGTCACAGACTTGAATTGACCCCTTTGGAATCTCCTAATAGAAGCATCGTAATTAACCGTAGTCTAGAAAGATATTGCACCAAGAATAGTATCATGAACAACATCTTAATATTTATGGGAGACCCAAACTTCGAAACGAGTTCCAAGGAAGAATGCATGGAAAGAGTAACCAACATCCCATCATCCTATTTTGATCAAGGGGAAATCATCCCTCAAGAAGGCGATGAATGACACCTTCCATTGGAGAGCGAGAATGTAGGGAAATAATACAATCATCGGCCGATCATCCCAACATACATGAACAAGTGAGGTGTGCCCCGATGAATGAATCAATAACATGATCCAAATAATGGGCATATGAATTGGGAAAATGAATTGATGAAATGTATGAATATATTCCAAAACTCCCCGAATTACACCATTGTTGGAAGAAAATAATGGTTTTAACATATTGGTCTCAAAAAATTCACAACCATTTTCATGGGGAATGATATCATAGATGCTGAGAAAATTTTAGAGAACATTGATAATATGATTAGTAACTGACACCTCATGAAATGGATTCATTGAAAAAGGCCCAATACGCCCTGTAATTTTATATCGTGAAATGAGGATGATAAAAATGCAGTTTTAAATCATACAATGATGAATTTGGAAGTGAATTTTAGTTTGATACAATAAAGATAAGGCATTGTACAATTTCATATGATTAGGAAATATCCCAATGTTTATTGTTATTTGTCCAGGAAATGGAAGGAATGGGGATTGTGTTCCGATCATCCCAACATTTCTTCCTCATTTTAAATCAAGAGGGACTCTTTTGTTAATTTCATTGGGCAGGGTCATAATTTATTTCACAGAAAAGGGGTCGTGAACTTATATTAATGACACCTTTCCAACCATGGGAGCTATGTGTGATGTGGGGTACCATTACGGGAGACCACATACTAAGAAACTGATTTTTGGGAGGGACACATACATTTTAATGTCGAGATGCTTGGAAAATAGTTCCCAGTTTATGGATTTAGATCTTAAACTTACTAAAAATAGTTTAAGTTCAGGTATAATGGACAATAGGAAGGGTGTTTCAAAGGGATGTGTGAAACAACTTAATAATATTTCACAAAAAGAATTTAGGGACCAAGGAGGGAACCTTATTCCATATAGCACACCCCTAAGAAAAACCACACATATTTTAAAGTGGTAATTATTGGACTATGGATTTCAGTTTAAGGTCATAAATCTTGAACAAGGAGAAAATAGTTTATGGATATAATGCTTAGACCATAGATTTATTTTTATGGTCTCGAATCCAGGACCATGGAGTTCCCTACAGTTTTTTAATGGCATGAATGCTTATTATGCAAACAATACTGAAGGGTTCGAGAGAACTATGTATCTTGAGAAGCATAAGGGGAAGGTTGAAAATAGATCAAGGTCATGTTTCTTGGACTGTGGTCATTAGTTGAAGGCCATAAATATTGGGACATTAAATTAGGGAGGAAAAAATCCTTCTGATAAGTTAGATGAGGGTATATACCCAAGATAAAACATCTGGTCATCACATCGTATCCCATGAGCATGGGAATAAAGCCACACATAGTTGTAAAACCCGACACAGTATATGACCAACGCCGGTAGTGGGATACCCTCTAGAATGGGAGTACAGAATCTTCTCACAATTGGATATGAATAATCTGTGATTTATATAGGGTATGGCTAGATTTTAACATCATGTTTTGAGGATGTTAGATTTTATTCATAACGTATATATCATAAATGGAATCCCAGTTTGATATTGGATAAAATCATCCATTATTTAGCGTAATACTAGAATTATCCGGGATAATACTATAGTTTAATGTCATGAAATGAGGGTGTTGGTGGGATAGTGCATGAGAGTAATTTTATTTCCTTCCTCATATAAGGATATAAGGGTGTCCTAGTCCATTTATGGGTCAAGGGAACATAATAGAGATTATAGCTGGAAAGGGGTTTGTGGGATTTATTTTGGATGATTAAACTGTATATTATAGATTTTTTTGTAGTGAATTTTTTCTTGGTCCTAGATATAGGATGTACAGATGTCACTACATATCCCATGATGATGGGAATCAATCCACACATAGTTCTATGGGTTTATGAACATTTATTAAGGTCATAATTCTTGGATAAATCTAAAGTGGTTTTGAGGATGTTTATATTGTGGGAGAGTTAAGACCCAGCGTGAATAGATCCATGGATTCCCTACACCACATGGAGAGATCTTGATTCTTATTGCCTGTAGTTTATGGTCTTATGGTCTAGGGAATGAAAATTAGCTTATGGTTATAATTCACAGAGCATGGAAAATCTGTTTAAAGTCATGATTCCTATTTTTTGGAGGGGGTGTTCTATCAAAGGATATATCTATTGTACGAAAAAGGTAAAACCTGAATAGAATGGAGCCAAAGGAGGATAGAATAAACAAAAAACCTTAGAAAAAAATAAACATATATTTTAATGTCGTAATTCTAGTAATGGGGAAAATAATAAGATATTTTTCTTAGACTAATGAAATTTTGGTCTCAAGTGTACCTATGCAGAACAGAAGAGGTAAGAACTATCTCGAATAGACATAATGAGGCCCTCATGCCACATACAAACCCTAATATGAACTAATAAAAGTTTTAAATCAGAATTATTGGATAGTGATCATGACCAAGGTTTCGATGGTTTGATGAATTTGTGGTATGTCATGAACGTGAAAATATTTACGTTTCTACGTATCCCATGAGGATGGTAATCAAGACACCCAAAGTTACAAAACAAGGATCGGTGGAATAATGATGCTAGTAGGGGAGATACTCTATTGTGAGGGAATAAGAGTAATGATATGATTTTTTAGGACCAATAGGGGCCTATATACCCTGGGAGGTGGGTGAATCAGGGTATGGATATTATTTTTCAATATTATTCCTACCCAACTAGATCTTGAACTCTTTATCACAAGGGTCACTATGTTTTCACTTGTGTGATTACTATGATCACTTGTTTTCTTATTTATCTTATGATGATGATTTGGATGCAATGAAAGGAAGAGGACAGATAGACACAAAGATTTTTACTTGGTTCACCCTCACTGGGCTACGTCCAATGAGCATACAATGATGATGTTCCCCTGTACCAAATCCACTAAATTTCACTGCCAATAATGTTATGGTTGGAACACTTATAAGACCAGGCTTACTACCTTTATAATTTTTAGGGTCAGCTCATTGATTTCCCTAGGTTCACTCCCTATTTAACTCTCTCTAGCTCACTACCGGTAGAAAGGATAACCTTCTTTATCCTCCTCTGCTCACTGCACTTGGAAGCGATCCAGTCACAGTTTATTGACCTATAGTTCTCTTAATTATCACTAATGAATACATCATTAATTAAAGATATATGCTATATTGAAGTCCAAATTTCATCCACTGGTGAATACCCCTTTTCCTCTAATCACTAGGCAGAATCCTTTAGAAATACTTTCATAAAACACCATACTTCATGAAGCGCCCTATTTTGAGAAGTTCAAACAAGCCTTCGCAATGTCCCTGCCTCTCCGTGAAGCACACACCTTCACAGATCTCACTACCTCATTGAGCACATTACTTCACAGAGCTCAGTCATTCTCAATGCTCAAGCCTTCCCAAAGCATTGGACATTGTAGAGCTCAAGACATCGCAAATCGACTTCCTTCTCAAAGCTCACCAAGCCAACATGGGACACGACTCTTTCGTAGAGTTAGATTAGCCGCCATGAAGCTCTCGTCTTTCACGAAGAAAACTACCTATAGAAACCTCCTTCGCAGTTCAAGAGCAACAAATATTTCATCGAAAACAATCTACTTCTCTCGAGGGGGTCAAGGCATATTTTTAAGCAATTCCACTGACCCTTCATCCTTCCGCACAAAGTCAGTGCCATGTCAGATCGAATCGTGAAGCTCCGAAATTTATTCCAAAATTCTATATATATCAAAATGAAACCCTAAAATTTTCAGATCATGGATCTCATCATAATCACAGAGCATTCTGTAAATTCTTTCACACCACCACTGCAAAGCATGGTAGCAATGCTCTTCACCTCTTCTATTCACGAAGCTCATCGTAATCGTGAAGAACATCGTCAACATTCTTCATGTCTTCGTGAAATCCACATCAAGAAACCCATCTTTTCAAAACTCATGTCTTTTCTATATTTTGATGAGGTATTTAAGGAAATCCATATTATTAAATGCTCCCCAAACTCCAAAATTTGGACCCCAAAAATTTGGAAAACACTGTAAAATAGAGACACCTTGTATCTGATCTTTTTTATACAGCCTCCAGATCTTCCATTCCTTGGTCATGGTTTATTGTCAACATGGATTGTCAAAAATATCTTTGGAACTCGACAATTCCCCATAGAAACCATCATTTTCAACTAACACAACCAAACTAACCATGATGCAATGTTACCTTGAGGGATTTTTTCCCTACAATCTACCCCTTCGGGTTTCCTAACAAATCTTCTCAAAACAATTTTATTCACTTTGATACCTCTCCGAAGCTCCATCCATCAGCTACCACCATTCGCCTACTTTGATTCAGATAGTGACCAATGATTAACTCACCACATACTAGAATCCCTAATGAGTAATGCTCAGTGTGAGAAAAAAGTATTGTATGAAAATATCATCAATGAATCACTTCATTTCTGACACCGACTTTTGATAACAAACTGATACCAATTGTTGATTGTTGGAAACCTTCTGACAACATTCCAACAACACTCTTCTACAATGATCACAATCCTAAGTAGTCATGATATCTATTATTTGATCAATCAATTATGGCATTGTTAGATTTAATACTCTACCCCTATTTCATTGCTCCCCCTATCTCGCTGCTCAATCTATCAGCTTTTCCCTATGCCTTTGACTAAGAAATTTTCTCCCTCTTAAGGAATTATTTATCCCCCTTTGTTAATGAACCCAAAGGTCACTCCTTTGTGGTCTGTAGTACAGTATAAAGAACATATCATCACATTAGGGAAAACAAACCATACCTTGGGGAGAGGGGGGAGGCTACATCCACACTTTTTCAAGTGCGGGGAGTTGACTAAACTCTTAGAGGAAGTCGATTCCACTCAAAAGATTTGTTGAGTAAGGCTTTCATCAGAAAGTTTGTATCATGTAGTTTTTTATGCACATAATCCAACTTCATGATTCCCTGCTCAACTATATCAGTTATAAAATGATAACTTATCTCAATGTTCTTTTTCCTTGAGTGATGGATGGGATTTTTTCTGAGATTTTATAGCACTTGAGTTATTGCAATGGATTCCAATCAAAGACTTCACTTCAATGCCCATATCATCAAGTTTATGCTTCATCCACAATAACTATGTGAAAGTTGAATTGGTGACCATATATTCAGCTTATGCAGTGCTCAATGAAACGAAATATTTCTACTTTCTTAGTTAAGAAATAAACAAAACACCAAGATAGAAAGAACCTCCCGACATAGATTTCCTATCATCTTCGGATCTGGCACAATCTGTATCAAAATATCCCAATAACTCTAACTGAGATTAGTCATTATATATCATGACCAAATCCATCGTTCCCTTGAAACACCGAAGTATCATTTTCAATGAAAGCATGTGGTTTTCCATGGGATTGCTCTGATATGTCGCTACATGGCATGTGGCGAATACAATGGCAGGCCTTTCTACGATCAAGTACAACAAAATTTCAATAATTTGCCTATATTAAGTGATATTAACTTCCTTGCCATCCTCATCTTTGGAATGTTTCATCCGGGTAGAAATCGAAGTCCTCATATCATTGGAATTTTCCATTCAAAATCTCCTCAGAACTTCCCTGACATATTTTTATTGAGAAATTAATGTGCCATTCCTTCCTTGTGTCCTATGTAAACCAAGTAAAAATTGCAGTTCTCCAATCATTGACATTTCAAACTCACATTTTATGAATTAGGAAAACTATCTAAACTGAGCTTCATCTGATCCACAAAATATTATTTCATCGACATAAACCATCACCATCACCTTTTAATACTGACTTGGTTGAAATAGAGATTGTAGTCAACTCCACCCCACTAGAAACCAAGCTATTTTAAATATTGATCAAGCCTTGAGTACCGTGCTCTGGGTGCTTATTTCAATACATATAACACCTTCTTTATCTAAGAAACCTTATTATCATATTCATGAATTAGAAAACCATCTAGATGCCCCATATACACTTATTCCTCTAGAAATTCATTCAAGAATGTATATTAGACATCCATCTTTAACACTTGGAACATTCATTGTACTGTAGTGGCTAGGAAAAATCAGATTGTCTCCAGCCTTGAAACCGATGAAAATTTATCATCAACATCTATTCCCTCTATATGGGAGTAACATTTTAACAGTAGTTGTGTTTTGTTTTGAATCGTTGTGCCATATTCATTCACACTGTTGCAATATACCCATTTAGCCCTGATGACATTCTTATCCATTGGCCTCGAAACAATTTCCCACATATGATTCTTCTCAATTGGATCTAGCTTATCATTCGTAGCCTGAAGCCAGTTTTTATCTTCAGCTGCATCAACAAAGCATTCAGGTTTTACCTAAGATTGCAAAGATATATGCTGTAGAGATTTCATTCTTCTTATCTGAACTAGAGTTGACTAATCACCAATGATATTCTACATATCTATTTCATCTCCAATTATTGTCTTCTTCATAGATATAGGCTTGACATCTTCTTTTTCATCAGATATATATTCTTCAGAATCAGTATCTACCACTTTTACTCCCCCTGAGTCTATTGCATCTGATTAAGAGATAGAGATATCCCCCAATGATGTGCAATTATTCCTATTGTTGAAAACCATTTTTTGGCCCAAAATAATCCTCCTTCTCATGCACCATATATTCTCATGTGGTATATTATAATGAGCCAACAAAAAAATGTCTAACCCTATAGAGTAAAACTCGATGTAGGAATCAAGGGATAGATTTAATAATAGAATCACTATCTATTGAGATCCATAAATGTAAAGACCCATTAATTTCAAGGAATTTTTTTGTTAAATTCGTTGGGATTTTACGAGTACGCAGTTTCTAACGGCACTTGATTCTGAGGCCCGGTGTGCCCGGAATCAATTTCTGAAGTTTAGATCGGGTACGTTCAGTGAACAAACGAGCAGGTTTTTCTATTTTTTGAACTGGTGCTCAGAATTGAAATATGAGGGCACTGATGAAACCGCAGCGCCGATAATTGCTTAGGAGGACCTTTACCAAAGATGTGTTTTCTTGGGAGGAGTTGTTAAAAATTGTGGTTTAAATAAAGAATTGAATAAAAATTGTGGAACAATTTTTATTCTTATCCATGTGGTTATATCCTACATGTGGTAGTTGGGGTGGGACCCACAATCCCCTAACTAACAATGTGAAAATATTTGTGAGGTGGGGCCCACACAAGCCCCACCCCTTCACATTCCTTAAAACTCCTCTAACCCCCTCTTAAAAATTGTAACTCATCTGAACTTGGGAAACCTATCCTCCTCATCTTCTCTCTCTCCCTCATTAAACTTGCCAACATATCACTTAATTAATTAGACAACTCATGGTTTAATTAATTAACTGAATTGGATTTTTGAATTTTGTAATTTTAAATGCATGTAATGGATAAATAAAATAAGGAGAAGCCTTATTTTATTTTGATTGGTGGGCTTGTTGTGTTGAGAGAAAGGGAAGAGAGCTCTTGAGACTTGAAGAACTTCATCTCATTTGATGAAGAATGCTAAAACTCCGACGAAGAACATCGACTTGGAGACCCCAGATTCTTCTTCCTTTTCTTCCTCTACAGCAGGGAAGGAAACAATGATGCGGGAATTCTTCAATGAAGCCATCATCTGCAACGCTTGACAACCACGAACTTCCTTCGAGGTATGGGTTATCTTCATTCAAGTTTTATTTATCAATCTTCGTTGCTTAAATATTGCCCGCTTGTTATCATCATAAATGGGGGAGATCGGACCGCAAAAACACTGCATATCGTCCTCCTCTTTTTCTTGTTGATCAACGTTGATGATCGAGGCGAAGGTTGCACGGTGTCGTTGCACCGTGCGGGGACGAAGAGGACCGTGGCAGTGGGGGGCGGCGTCGTCGCGCCGCGCCAGTGAGGCCGAAGGAGGTCGCGACTAAGAGAGGACCACAGAGGTGGTGTGTGGCGCCATCGGGCAGCGCCGTTGACGCCAAAGGAGGCCGCGACCAGGAGCGGGCCGTGGCGGTGGTGCGTGGCGCCGTCGCGCCACGCCGGTGTGGCTGAAGGGACCGTGGCCGAGGCGGGCCACAGCGGGGGGGGGGGGGGGTGTCATCGCGCTGCGCCGGTTGGACAAGAGCCGCGGCGTACTCCCAAGGGGAGGCCGGCTGTGCCGGCCGCTGGCACCAATTAGAGGCGGGACCTGAGGGGGTCCCACATTTACACCATGGCCTGCCATTACGGTCGGCCGTTTTGGAAACAAGGGGGTAGCATCCCACTTTGCACCCCGCTTGGCCAGTGCTGAGCCGCGGCCAGCCTCCGAGCCGGGCCGCAGTCCACGTGGGCCGGGCCAGCAGTAGGCCACGCGGGCCGGGCCGCGCCGCGCCATCCGGGCTGGGCTGCGCCCAATCGGGCCGGACCAGGACCAAGTTCGGGCCGACCCTGGGGTATTGGGCTGGGTCGGACCGGGCCCAGACCCCCTATTTTCGGACCCGGTTCATTCAAACGCCCTTATCTTGGGCTAAAAACCTCTGATCAATGCACCTTCAGTTGAATAGGGATCCTTGGATCGAGACGGTCGTTGTGGTATATTACACTCATGGTTTCAGATAATTTTGTGTACAGCCGGGTTGGTTCAAACACGAAACCAACCAGGCCCTTGGAGCGGAAACGCTTATTACTTAAGGACCGGATGTCCGAATGACATGCCGTCAATTACATTGAATTTCTCTTGGTGAGACTTTTCTTTTGGTTTACTCCACATGAGGTTTGGACGTAGCTAGAGTACGGTCAGGTTGGTTTTAGCTTAAAAACCAACCGGGCCCCTGGGACGGAAATGCCAATAACTCTCAGACCGAGCGTCCGATTGACACGTCGTCTATCGTGTTGAGTTCCTATTGATGAGACGGAACATTTTGGTACATCAACTCTGGACTTTGTAACGGTTGATGTATTGAACCTCTTGGATCGTGGAGTGGACCCTCCCAGAATCGAGCGTGCTGTGTGCAGGAACCCTAGAGCTGGCTGCGACTGCGACGATGATGACGACTATACTTGGATCCTATGTGGGTTCGGCAGCAAGGATGACTGTACTTGGATCCTCTGTGGGTTTGGCAGTGATGATGACTGTACATGGATCCTACATGGGTTTAGCAGCCATGGTTACTGTACTTGGATCATACGTGGGTTCGGTAGTGACGACTTCTATACTTGGATCCTACATGGGTTCGGCAGAGGAGATGATTTAGAGGCTACATCTAATCATCTCCAACCCTCTTCATGAGTTGTATACCTGTGTGATCTGAGTTTTGAGTTTCAATCTTTATTATCGATGTGATTGAATTACTTTCTTGTGTGGACTGGGTTGTGATTTCCTGTGTGGACTGGGTTGTACTTGGGCTTGTGAGTTTGAGCTGAACTGGATTTGATAACTTAGGTATATGTATGGGCATATGCCTAAGTAGAGTTAGTTGATACTTCATGTTTGTATCATTCCTTTGTGGTTTATCCTTTTTGGATTCTGGGAGACCTTCGGGGGTCTCGGGGTCCCTTCTGAGTATTGTATACTCACCCCTGCATGGGATATGCCCGCACTACGTTGCATTGGATGCAGACGACGGAAAATGCTGATCGTGGTTGAGTATTGTGGAGCGGGACGATACCTGGAGGAGGACCACTTGGTGGGATGTACACAGAGTGGACGGCCGGACCCAAGGATCTGAGGAGACAATATGTAACCACCCTTTAGGTGGGATAGCCAGGGATGACTCGGTGGTTTCTAATTTACTTTACTGCTGCTGTACATTATTTTTAGTTGTACTGTACTTTCAGTTGTGTTTGTATTTTGGCCCATTTACTTTTCAGCACATAAGTTTGTACTCAGTTTACTTAGTGTTTACTTCATCTTTCCTACTCTGTTGTGTTTCTTTACTTTTAATAAAGGGAATACCTTCCCTTTTATCAGGATTTACGCCTTTGGTGCAAGTCTCCATCCCCTGACATATAGAAGGCGGGCTTGGGGTAGTCACAGTACGGGCCCCAAGGATGGGTCGGGACAAATTGGTATCATAGGAGTCAGTTCTACCACAGAACATAGGACTCTGATAATTTATTCTCTATGATGCAATAATGTTTAGAGTATTGAGTGTGGTTATCAGTCCATGGAGTCCAGTTTTGGTGCGGTGGCTGACGTATCCGTACACCAAGTCCCTAACTTCTGGTTTCCGACTCAGTGCACGAAAACATTGATTTCTTGTGTGTTTAAAATGTTTTCATTTTGATTAATTTGTGTCATCTCACTAGGTATACTGTATTAACCCTGGAGCACCTGTTTCTTTTAGGATGGCCCCACGATGATAGCCATCTAGGGTTCCGAGCTTTGTACGAGATGGAAGCCTACCAAACGATGAGGCCTCGGTGTAGGGCCCCATTACAGCGGAGGCACCGGCGGTACCTCTACCCACTGAGCCACCGATGCCACCAGCCCCAGCAGCTGAGAGTGCACGTCACCTGAGTGCACTGCACGATTTTTAGCATCAGAGGCCGCCCAGGTTCCGTAGAGAGACGGACCCTCAGGCAGCCAAGGATTGGCAGGAGGCTGTTGTCTGAGTGTTCATATTAGTAGGGACACCAGCTGACCTCATGGTGATCCTTTTGGCGAGTCTCCTACACCCAGCAGTAGGTAGATAGAGGATTATGTTGCCCCAGGTGAACAACAAGGTTTCAATGATATATATGTAATTCGAGAGTCTCTTCCGCTCAGAGTTAATTCCAACCACCCTCAGTGTGGTGCGCATCCAGGAGTTACTACAGCTGTGGCAGGGCAGCATGTTAGTAGCCCAGTACTCGGTGAGGTTTACCGACCTCTCGAGCTACTCCACAGACATGGTACGTGACCCATAATTCCAGGCCCGGACCTTTGAGTAGGGATTGAGGCATGAGATCAGAGCTTAGATGATCTCCCTCAGCTTTCTGACGATGGTATGAGTACTTGAGCGAGCCTTACTTGTGGAGAGCTTCCTTTCTAAGCCTATGCTAGCAGCAAGGCCTACCGCAAGGCAACATGTAGAAGAGTATTGTACAACTGGAAGTAGAAAGATGTCGCAGAGGTCCAAGCGGAATAGACCATAAGGTGGGCGACCTCAGGATACTCGTTCGGAGGTGCGGGGCACACACAGCAGATCCAGTCATACGAGAGGCAGACAGTGCTACGCATGCGGCGGGCAGGGCCACATGGCTCGTGACTACCCGACCCTCTACGATGATGAGCAACGGATGATTGAGGGACCACTCAGTCAGAGGCATAGGTTAGACCGTGGCGGACTACAGTGAGCAGGAAGACGAGGTAGAGGAGCTGGCTGATCAGTAGGTGGTGGAAAACGCTTCGGGGATCTACCTCCACCACCACCAGGAGGTCCACCCCGACCACAAGGAGCTCGCGGACAGAGGCAGGCTCAGCTTCAGGCAGTGGAGGATTATGAACACGGCACACCTGAGATGATTCTAGGTACTATCTATGTCTTCTCCACCTTTTATGCAGTTCTTATAGACACAAGAGTGAGTCATTCTTTCATTTATACTTCCCTTGTTTAGAGCTCGGAGATTCCGATGGAGTCGTTGGCTCGATCCTTACAACTAAAGACTCATAAGAGAGAAGAATCGATGATTATGCACTGGTTCTAGTAGTGTGATCTTACTCTAGGAGGTGAGAGCTTCTGCTGGGATCTTCTAGTAGTGGCATCGAGGCCTTACGACGTCATCTTGGGCATGGATTGGTTATCTACGGTCCATGCTCAGATCGACTGTATTAGGTGCAAGGTGTGGTGTGTCCACACATATGGGAGTAGGTTCACCTTCACTATCAAGAAGGGAGCCTTTTCAGCGCAGGATGGACTTATGCAGAGGAGAGGGAAGCCGATCACACATCAGTTGGCTAGTCTCATCCTCAGAGTGGTTGATGTGCGGAGTCCGAGTTTTCTTGTTGTGGTGGATCAGTATGCGGACATTTTTTCTGACGACATTCCAGGACTACCTCCTCACAGAGAGGTAGATTTCCACATTGACATGTACTCCAGGACATCCCCGATATCTACTCCAGCATATCGGATGGCTCCCGCTGAGCTTTGTGAGCTACGGGTACAACTGGAGGACTTGCAGGGCAAGGGATTTATCTGACCCAGTGTTTCACCCCAGGCTTCTATGATTTTATTTGCGAAGAAGGCGGACGAGAGCTTACGACTATGTGTCGACTACCATCGCCTAAATTAGGTGACTGTAAAGAACAAGTATCCGGTTCTGAGGATCGATGACCTCTTTGATCACCTCAAGGGAGCCCGATCATTCTCGAAGATGGACCTCAGGTCAGGCTATCATCAACTCAGAGTTTGAGATGAGGATGTGCCGAATATGGCCTTCAGGTGTCGGTATGGTGACTATGAGTTATTGGTTATGCCTTTCGGCGTAACCAACACTCCCGCAGTGTTCATGAGTCTCATGAGAAGTATCTTCCAGCCTTACCTCGATTGATTTGTCATAGTCTTCATCGATGATACATTGATTTAGTCAACCATTGAGGAGAAGCATGCCTACCACTTGTGGGTTGTACTAGACACACTCTGAGAGCAGCAGCTCTATGGTAAGCTCTCGCAGTGTCAGGATGGATTTGAGAGGTCCACATCTTGGGGCACTTCATCTATGAGGAGGGAGTTGCGGTGGATCTTGCGAAGATCGAGGTAATTCTAGCTTAGGAGCCACACAAGAGCGTGACGGAGGTGCGAAGTTTCCTAGGTCTGGCTGGGTACTATCGGAGATTTGTGCCAGAATGCTATAGAGTTTCAGCACCACTTTCATCTTGGAAAAGAAGGGGAAGCCCTTCGTGTTGTCAGATAGATGTCAGTAGTGGTTCCAGGAGCTGAGACAGAGATTTACTAGTGCACCCATCTTGAGGCTACTGAAGGAGGGAGTAGGGTACGTAGTTTACTACGATGCATCAGGGACCGGACTCGGGTGTGTCCTGATGCAGGAGTGGGAAGTGATTACCTATGGTTCCTGATATTTGAGCCCGCACGAGCAGAAATACTCTACCCATACCCTAGAGTTAGCAGCAGTGGTCTTCTCCTTGAAAATGTGGTGGCACTATCTGATGGGCGAGTGCATTACAATATACTCTAATCACCATAGTCTTATGTACATGTTCTCACAGAAGGTCCTGAACCTAAGACAACGGCGATGGCTCGAGTTCCTCCAGGACTATGACTTTGAGATAGTCTATACTCCTGATAAGGGGAACGTAGTAGCTGATGCTCTCAGTAGGAGAACATGTATTCAGCTACTTGGAGAGGCGACAGAGTAGCTATCTGCATTGAAGATATCCTTCATGGATAGAGATGGGGGAGCCTTTCTACAGTCGCTCATAGTCACTCCTCCACTACTTCAGTGGGTCAGAGAGAAACAACATGGGGAAATTAACTGTGAGAAGCGATGTGTTCAGATTTCCATAGGGTAGGTGCCTGAGGGATTTTTTGAAGGAGCGGGGCATGTCATCCTCTTCAGGGGACATACCATGGTACCAGTTGCATTATAGGAGGAGGTGCTGAGAGAGTTTCACACTTCCACTACGGTGGTACATCCATGAGTAGCGAACATGTACCAGGAGCTCAGACGACATCACTGGTGGTAGGGTATAAATGAGGTTGTGGCTGAGTTCGTTTCGTAATGATTCACCTCCCAGCAGGTGAAGGTGGAGCACCAGGTACCAGCAGGCCTAGTGCATCCCTTAGAGGTCCCGAAGTGGAAGTGGGATGGGATATCCATGGATTTAGTGATGGGACTTCCACGTACATCCAGAGGAAACGACTCCATCTGGGTGCTCTTAGACTGACTC
The DNA here is from genome assembly GCA_963277665.1 of Viscum album. Taxonomy (NCBI): domain Eukaryota; kingdom Viridiplantae; phylum Streptophyta; class Magnoliopsida; order Santalales; family Viscaceae; genus Viscum; species Viscum album. The sequence continues at coordinate 824,035,810 of OY728123.1, forward strand.
ACCAAGTCAGCCAACTTCCTACCGACTAGAGAGCAGGGCTCAGTGGAGAGCTTGGGACACCTCAACATTCAGGAGATCATACGGCTTCATGGTCTGCCATCATCAATAATCTCCGATCTAGATGATCATTTTACTTCCTGGATTTGGAAGGGGTTGCAGGAGGAATTTCGGACAGAGCTACGCCTGAGCACCGCCTTTCATACTCAGATGGATGGCCAGACGAAGAGGAGCATTCAGACTCTCAAGGAAATGCTCCGTGCATGTGTCCTCTACTTTGTTCGTAGTTGGGAGGATCACCTTTCGTTGGTGGAGTTTGCGTAAAAAAACAGCTACCACTCCACCTTTAGGATGGCACCATACGAGGCATTGTACGACCGACCTTGCAGATCACCTCTATGCTGGAATGACCCTGGGTAGTCAGCACTAGTATGATCAGAGATGGTTCAGGATACAACAGAGAAGGTGCATATCATCCAGGAGCAGATGAGGACTGTACATAGCAGACAGAAGTCCTATGCTGATAGGAGGCGTAGACCACTGGAGTACGAGGATGGAGACCACGTTTTCTTACAGGTCTCACCTCGACAAGGACTGCGGAGATTTGGCTGGGGTGTCAAGTTATCTCTGCACTTTATTGGACCATTCCAGGTCCTCTGCAGGGTAGGTGAGGTGGCTTATTGCCTGGATCTTCTACCTCAGTTACACCGGGTTCATGACGTCTTTCACGTATCTCAGCTGAGGAGATACGTGCACGACCCGACACATATCATTGATCATAGGGAGCTGGAAATTGATGATGGGGAAAATTTAGCGGAGGTCATGGTGGAGATTGAGGATCAATAGGAGCGGGTCCTACGTGGACAGTCGATTCCTCTAGCGCTCATTATTTTCCAGCAAGGGAACCTCCAAAAGAGCACATGGGAGCGAGAGGCTCATATGCATGCACAATACCCCGATTTTTTCCCTAGTTTATGTTGTAGATTTATGGGGACATAAATCCCTAAGGTGGGAGTAATGTAAAGACCCGTAAATTTCAAGGAAATTTTTTTCTTAAATTCTTTGGGATTTTACGAGTACGTAGTTTCTGAAGGCACTTGATTCTGAAGCCCGGTGTGCCCAGAATCAATTTCCGATGTTTCGCTTGGGTACGTTCAGTGAACAAATGTGCGGGTTTTTTGATCTTTTGAACCGGTGCTCGGAATTGAAATCTGAGGGAACCGCTGAAACCGCAACGCCGATAATTTCTTAGGATGACCTTTACCAAAGATGAATTTTCTTGGGAGGAGTAGTTAAAAATTATGGTTTAAATAAATATTTGAATAAAAATTGGGGAACAATTTTTATTCTTTTCCATGTTGTTATATCCTACACGGGGTAGTTGGGGTGGGACCCAAATCCCCTAACTACCCATGTGAGGATATTTGTGAGGTGGGGGCCACATGATCCCCACCCCTTCACATTCCTTAAAACTCCTCTAACACCCTCTTAAAATTTGTAACTCATCTTAACTTGTGAAATCTATCATCTTCCTCTTCTCTCTATCCCTCATTAAACTTGCCAACATACCACTTAATTAATTAGAAAACTTAGGGTTTAATTAACTAAGTGAATTGGATTTTTTAATTTTTTAATTTGAAATGCATGGCATGGATTAATAAAATAAGGAGAATCCTTATTTTATTTTGTTTGGGGGGCTTGTTGTGTTGAGAGAAAGGGAAGAGAGCTCTTGAGACTTGAAGAACTTCATCTCCTTTGTTGAAGAATGCCAAGACTCTGATGAAGAACATCGACTCGGCGACCCCAGATTCTTCTTCCTTTTCATCCTCCACAGCAAGGAAGGAAACAATGACTCGGGAATTCGCCAACAACGCCATCATCTGCAGCGCTTGATAACCGTGAACTTCCTTCGAGGCAAGGGTTATCTTCATTCATGTTTTATTTATTGTTCTTCGTTGCATAAAGATTGGCCGCTTGTTATCATCATAACGGGAGGAGATCGGACCGCGCAAACAAGGTCGATCGTCCTCCCCTTTTTATTGTTGATCAACGTTGATGATCGAGGCGAAGGCGGCGTGGTGCCGTTGCACCACGCGGGGACGAAGAGGACCTCGGCGGCAGTGCACGGTGTCGTCGCACTGTGCTGGTGAGGTCGAATGAGGCCAGGGCCAGGAGAGGACCGCAACAGAGGTGTGTCGCGCCATCGCACCGCACCGGTGAGGCCGCGGACTGGAGCGGGACGTGGCGGTGGTGTGTGGCGCCGTCGCGCTGCACCGGTGAGGTAGAAGGGACTGAGCCGGAGTGGGCCATGATAGAGGGGCACGACGTCGTCGCTCCGCACCGGGCGGACAAGAGCCGCAGCGGACTCCCAAGGGGCGGTCGATTGTGCCGGCCGCTGGTGCCACCTGGAGGCCGGGCCCGAGGGGGTCCTGCCGTTACACAAAGGCCAACCATTATGGTCGGTCGTTTCAGAATCAAGGGGGTGGCGCCCCCCTTTGTGCCCCTCTCAGCCAGCGCCGAGCCGCGGCCGGCCTCCGAGCCGGGCCGTAGGCGAAGCTGGTCGGTCCAGCTGCAGGCCACGCGGGTCGGGCCGGCCACGCCCAGCCGCGGGCCAGGCAACGCCCCGCTGGTCCGGTCGGCGCGAAATTGGGCCGGACCCAAATCCGGGTCGGTTCAACTTGGATCGGGCCGACCCAGGGGGTATTGGGCCGGGTCGGACAGGGCCGATACCCCCTATTTTCGGACCAGGTTCGTTCAAACACCCATATCGTGGGCTACGAACCTCCGATCCCCGCACTATCAGTTGTTTAGGTATACTTGGATCAAGATTTTCATTTCGGTATATTACACTCAAGGTCTTGGTGATGTTTTGGTATTGCCGGGTTGGTTCGAACCCAAAACAAACCGGGCCCTTGGAGCAGAAACGCTTATAACTTAAGGACCAGACAACTGAATGACGAGCCATCAAATAAGTTGATTTACTCTTGGTGAGAAGGTTATTTTGGCTTACTACACTTGAGTTTTGGACATAGGTAGAGTATGGTCGGGTTGGTTTTATCATAAAAGCCAACCGGTCCCCTGGGATGGAAAAGCCAATAACTCTCAGACCGAGAGACCGATTGACGCGCCGTCTGTCGCATTGAGTTCCTATTGACGAGACAGAACATTGTGATACATCAACTCAGGACTTCGTGATAGTTGATGTATCAACCCTCTTGTCATGTGGAGCGGACCCTCCCAGAATCAAGCGTGCTGTGTGCGGGAACCCTAGAGCTGGATGCGATTGCGACAACGATTGCCACTGTACTTGGATCCTACGTGGGTTCGGCAGCTAGGAAGACTGTACTAGGATCCTTCGTGGGTTCGTCAGTGATGCCGACTGTACATGGATCCTACATGGGTTCAGCAGTGATTGTTACTGTACTTGGATCCTACATGGTTTCAGCAGCGATGACTTCTGTACTTGGATCCTACGTGGGTTCGGTAGAAAAGATGATTCATAGGCTACATCTAATCGTCTCCACCCCACTTCGTGAGTAGTATACTTGTGTGAGTTGAGTCATGACTTTCAATCATTATCATCGATGTGATTGACTTACTTTCCTGAATGGGCTGGGTTGTGATTTCCTGTGTGGACTGGGTTGTACTTGGGCTCATGAGTTGGAGCCGAACTGGATTTGATAACTTAGGTATATGTATGGTCATATACCTAAGTAGAGTTGGTTGATACTTCGTGTTTGTATATTTCCTTTGTGGTTTATCCTTTGTGGATTCTGAGAGACCTTCAGGGGTCTCGGGGTCCCTACTGAGTATCATATACTCACCCCTGCACGGGCTATGCCCACACTACGTTGTGTTGGATGCAGACGACAGATAGTGCTAATTGTGGTTGAGTCTTGTAGAGCGGGACGGTACCTGGAGATGGACCACTTTGTGAGACATACACGAAGCGGACAGCCGGACCCGAGGAGATGAGGAGACCATCTGTACCCACCCTTCATGTGGGATAGCCGGGGACGACTCGGTGGTTTCTGATTTACTTTAATATGGGTGTAATTTCTTTTGAATTGTACTGTACATTTAGTTGGGTTTGTATTCTGGCCCATTTACTTTTCAGCACTTACTTTTTTACTCATTTTACTTAGTTTTTTCTTCATCTTGCGTACTATGTTGTGTTTATTTACATTTACTAAAGGCAATGCCTTCTCTTTTATCGGGATTAACGCCTTTGGTGCTACTCACCAGCCCCTGGCCTACGGAAGGCGGGCTTGGGTTAGTCACGACACGTGCCCCAAGGACGGGTCATTACAATTAATTCCACCTGTCCCATGAATCTATATAACAATAACTCCTTTCACAGAATTCTTCCATATTCCTTCTTTATCAATGGAAACTTATTTTAATTAGTTGACATTTTGGATCACATCACTTCACTAATTTTCATCTGTCGATGCCACATCCCCTTGGATCATATCTCCCATTGAACATGAGACACATGAATCCTCAGTTAACAACATTTATATACATAGGGATAAGTGTTATTCTAGAATCCTTAGGGTGGGGAATGTGGTTTATCCTGATGGGTCAACCCTTTGATTCTTTCTTGCATATCATCACACTCCTTCTTTTCTTATTCTAGTGGCCTAGCCAACTTCAACTGCTATGGCCATATGACTAAGAATTCATTACCCACATGATGAGTCTTTTTCTGATATGTAGATTCTATAGGCTTTTCCTTTCCCACAATTTGGGGGTTATGCCCACTGGAACATATTTCCATCTTTGATGATCCACCAATATGAAACTTTCCCTGATTCCTTCTCTGAGTAGGAATCTCTCTACTTGGCTTCATCCCTTATTTCTTCCACCATTGCAAGGATCTTCCTCTTTCCTCTACTTCTCTCGGTGGGACACGACATGAGAGTTTCTCAATACATTCTTACTTCATCTTTATTTTATCAGATATCTGAGTCACCACACTATTTTTACTGGTGGTGGGTCATCCAATGAATGTGCATTCTTCGTACTCATAGCTAGAGTAGATCTCCCCTTAATCTTCCTTGTTTGTTCATATCCCCCCCACGATAGATATTCTGAGTGTGACAGAGATGGAGATTGATTACCATTCTTTCAGCTCCTTGTGATTTCCATGAGGTTATAAGTCTGTTCTTCAAATTACAACTTTTTCTTCCAGTGCATAATTTCTTATCACACAACAATAGAGTCGAGAGTCTCCTTTCAAGTACCTTTTACTTTCTTGCTTTCTTCTTTCTACCATGTCTTACCAAATGCCCAAAATCAGAAGGTATAAATCATTTTCCATCAAATGAATACCCCATTACATCATTTATCTATTGAGATGTTGATGCATCTTGAGTTATTCCTCTAACATTGAGATCTTATACTTCCTAACACATATTCATGGTGTGTTCCATTCTTCTACAGTAATAGCATCTAATGAATGCTTTCCTCTGAGAGACTATTCTATCTGATTTCTCATGACACGTCTTCTTGTTCTCAGAATTAGAAATGATTCTATTTTCATAACCTAAAATGTATTCATGAGCCTCTAAATAGAATCTTGATATATAACCATGAATCCCACAAAAATAGCACATGATATTGTTGTTTCCTATAAAATCCTTTTTGGGTGTATCTCCAGCACCTACAAGGTTTTTCATATCTCTGGATATTTTCACTGCTCTTTTCCTATCACACATAGTAGTGGGATCATCATATTCAATTCCAGATTTTCCCAAAATGGGTTGCCTTTGGGATGATAAAATCTATCATGATTCTTCTCTAAAGTAGAATATTTGGCTTTCATTTCATCATCACCTTCCAAAGGAAAATCAAACAGTAAGTGTTAGGCATCCTTAAATTTGGGATTATCTTTGGAATTAGTTTTTTTTTTGACCAACTCTAGCTCTTTCTCAAGTTGATGAATCTTATTATCTATTGCTTCATGTTGATCATTGAGGTATCATCTAAGATTATTTCCACTACTCTTATAATATTTCAGTTCTTTTTTGATATTTTCTACAATATCACTAGGATCCATTATTTACAATTTTTCTTGAGCAACAGAATCAGAGACGGATGCATTCTCTTGTTGTATCCTTTATTATTATGGACTAATTTAGATAGTTGTGAAGCAAGATCATAATTTCTAGATTTTATATTCTGAATTTCATCTAAGTTCAGATTTTTTCCCCTAACTTCATCTTTGAGATTTTCTCTCTTTATAGACAACTTTTTTAGTTCATCAGCCTGAAAAGCATTCTTCTTCCTCAGATCAGTGGCCATGTCAATAAGACATTGATTTAATCCTCTTAGATTTTTATCCTCAATTTCTATTACTCTGATATGGATATCATTATATTTAATATATTCACCAAACTTCTGTTCCAATTACATTATTTCATCAAATACTTATACTTTTCTCTTTCTGGGAGTTTCTACATCATTAGTAGTTCCATAATCACTTGGAATATTAGGTTCTTCACTAATTACTTCAGCATCCTTGAATGAGTAATTATTTTCATTGTACGATTCTTCCAAACCATTACTCTATTCACTACATGATTCTTTTAACCAAATCACACTATTTTCGTTTACGCTTCCAAATAGGGGAATTTCGCAAGACTTTTGCTTCTTCTTTGATGTTCTTCCCTTTTCCATGGCACAATAAGATTAGTGTAGAATGAATCTTTAACCCCACAAATCGAATAAACTAGGTTAGCGCAAAACAATATGATAAAAGTAACCTTCCAATTAATACCAACTATTACGACCAATAGGGACCTATATACTCAGAAGGGGGGTGAATTAGGGTATAAAAATTCTTTTTCAAAATTCTTTCTACCCTACTAGATATTGACCTATTTATCACAAGGGTCACGTTGTTTTCACTTCTATGTTTATAATTATTACTTGTATTATTATTATGATGATGATTCTTTGGATGCAATTCAAGGAAGAAATTAGGAAAAAACAAAGTTTTTTACTTGGTTCACCCTCATTGGGATACGTCCAAGGAGCATACAATGGTAATCTGTTGTTCTACTAAATCCACTAAAGATCACTGCCAATAATGTTTGGGCTAGATCACGTCTAAGACTAGGATCGCTGTCTTTAAAATTTTTAGGGTCAGCCCACTTCTTTCCCAACAGTCACTTCCTATTTCTCTCTCTCTAGCTCATTGTCAGTAGAAAGGAAAACCTTATTCCTCTTCATATGATCACTTCATTTGGAAGGGATCCACTCACAGTTTATAGACATGTAGGTCTCTTCATTGTCACTAACGAATACATCAACAATTTTAGATAGATTCTCTGTTGAAGTCCAAATTTCATCCACTGATGAATACACCTTTGCCTCCCATCACTGGGTAAAACCATTGGAAATAACTTTGAAAAGCACCCTACTTCGCAAAAATCTCAATTTCAAGAAGCTCAAACAAGCCTTTGTGAAGTCCCTGCATCTTCGCAAAGCACACACCTTCTTATAGCTCACTACCTCAAGGAGTACACTACTTCATAGAGCTCAGACCTTCGAAAATATCAAGCCTTAATGAAGGTTATGCCATCACAGAGATCAATCCATCACAAAGTGACTTCCTTCATGAATCTCACTGATCCAATGCGGGACACACCTCTTTCGCAGAGTTAGACTGTCCACCTCGAATATCCTTTCTTTCATGAGGCACACTGCCTCCATGAACCTCCAGCATGGTTTGAGAGCAAAAAAATTATCTTGGAAACATCTCTTCTTCTCTCGATGGGGTCGAGGCCTGTTTATAGAAGATTAAACTAACCCTCAAACCATTCGTGCCATGTCAGCACCACGTCTACTCAAATTATGAAGCTTAAAAATTTCAACCAAAATTATATCTATTTCGTGAAGAACCACAAAAAAATTCTGATTGTGGAGCTCGTCGTAATCACAGAGCCATATGTCGTTTCCTTCATGTCATCACAGAAATGCTTCGCCACAATTATCGTCGCATTCACTGATCACAAATCTCGTCGTAATTATAAAGAACACCATCGAAATTCTTCATGTTTTTGTGAAATCCAAAGTAAATAATCACATATTTTTGAAACTCATGTCTTTACCAAATTTTGATGAGATTTTCAAGGAATTCCATATTTCTTGATGCTCACCAAGCTCCAAATTTTGGACCCCAAAAATTTAGCAAACACTGTAAAATGACTCCACCTTGAATCTAATATTATTTATACCACCTCTAGATCTTCCATTCCTTTTTCATGGTTCTTTGTCAAACACAGATTGTCAACAGCATCTCCAAAACTCAAAAATTCACCACGGAAGCCTGCATTGTCAACAAACATGACCGATCCAAATATAATACAATGTTACCATGATGTATTTTTTCCCAACATGATTATTGTGAAATATTCCATGGAAAAGGAATGGGGTGAGGTTTTATTACCATCCAATTCATTCAGTAAAAGGTATCCCATTTTGAAATTGGGTGATTATGATCTCTTATTAAGAGGCATCCAATTTTTTTGCAAGGTATGTTCGAAGATTAATATCACGCATTGAGGACATAAATCTTTGTAGTTTAAAGTCATACAACTCTGATTATAGGGTCTAAAAACAGTTTAAGGTTATAATTAATGGACATATTTTATATAGTTTAGGTTCATGTTTCATGATCATAAGATGACTACAAGTCTAATAGCATAGTTTTCAGGCCATGAGTGGTTATCTCAAATAGATATATATAGTGTGGTGAAATGACTAGACTAATGTGAATCATGATGAAGGGGGGCCAAAACCACACAACACATTCCCATAGAGACTAAAAAAATGGAGAGGGGATACTCAAGAAAATATATACAGCATGACAAAGCATCAAACATTATGTGAATGAGGGTCAAGGAGGCTTATCTCCATACTAGATATTCTAATGAATAATTGTATACATTTTCATGTCTTGATTCATGGAATTAAGGATCCTAGTTTAAGTTCATAGAGTTTAGACCGTTGGGTGTTCATTTAAAAATGATTATGTGTAGTGTGGTAGGAGAAATCCAACATGAATGAGGGACTAAATATTCCACTTAAATTGGAAAACAAAATTCTAAGGGAACCCACATGTGGTTTAATGTCATGATGCTTGGATTTAGACTCATAGTTAAAGTTATAGAGTTTGAACACGATACAAATTTTGACATTGTGTGTCTAGGATTTGGTTCCCATAGTTTATCATAATGATTTTAGGACTTGGTGCACAAAGTTTGACAAAGTGATTCTATGATATGTTGCATGCAGTTTAACATTTTGATGCTGGGATGTGTTGTGCACAATTTAACATCATGGTGTTGGGATGTGGTGTGATCATCATGAAAATTACAACTTAAAAAACATGGCACTGATGTTAAGAGTGATAATATTTTCATACCTAGGGATCAAATAATATGATCTACTAGAATAAACCTTATTAATGATGTAAGGTACTTACCACTTGGGGTCAAACATTTGTGGTTTCATTCCAGGTATCATTAGTATTCAAAGAGCTGGTACAATGTCATCCATACGGAATGAGTATAGGAGAAAATTTTTATTGAATGCTCTAACTATCCTATTATGGTGCCTCAATAAATTTTTTAAGGACTAAATCATATTCTATTTGAGGAAATATAACTCTTGTAGATGGATTATTCAGTATTAAGGTCCTCTTCAACAACCCCCTTGGTAGTCTAGGTTGACTCACCAGGTCTTCGATGCAAGTAGCAGTTATCATGGGCTGACCCATGACAATTGGATTTATTCTTGAGGTCCTCCCCATACCATAATTTTCCAGAGTGGAGGTCCTTTTCGGACCATCATTAGCTAGAGTGGAGGTCCCCATGCTCGCACATTTAGCATGGAGCTCCTCCCCATTCCACCATTACAAGTCATAATGGACGTCCTCCCCATGTTCATGATCACATGTATGGAGGTTTTCTAGATATTTTAAGTAATTAATGTGAAGATACCCCTCAAAACTTTTCCAGATCAAGAAAAGGCCCTCCCCACCGTGGCACTAACCATATTGAAGGTCCTCCTCACCCTGTCACCCATTAGCATGGATTTCCTCCCCATGTTCTATTCAATATTTTTATGGGCTCCCCACATAACATACTCATCCATGTTGGAGTCCTCCCTACACCAACATCAACCCAAATGGAGGTCCTCCCAGTGTCAAAAATTTACCCCGCCCCAAAGAATTGTCCCAGGGTAGGAGGTCAGGTAATCACTTACAAAGGAAGACCCCTAAGACACCTCATATGATGGACAAACCATTATAGCTTCTTAGACTCTTAAGTGGAGTGTGACTCAGTTATAGAACCCTCACCTCAATCCTCTATATTGTGGTATTGGGAAGGAACAAGGCACATAATCCTTGTCCTCCTAGATATCATGATCCACTTGATCCCTGAATCCCTCCATAGATACATATAGGAAGAGGAAAACATGGCTCCTCCATATGGTCTGGCTACGCCATCCTCTATGTCATCAATAATATGATTCTCTACATCAACAAGAGATCATGAATAATTGTTCTGGGGACCAATCAATGATGATAACCAGCCTCATCCACCACCAATGAGCTCCCCCAATGAAAGAATATGTTGTTATCACCACTTTATAAAGGGATGTGGGGATACAGTTAGTGCATTCCACAGAGGATAGCCCAAGATGCCGTGGTTTTTTGGATCACGCAATATATTCTCCACTGACCAATCCACCATCATAATAGTCTTTGTTAGTGTCATTATCAGTTCCTCAAACACCCCTATATTGAATAATGTAGAAACTGAGGGCTGAATCCTAAGTCTGAGCTGAGAAGTTTGTGGATGCTTATTACAGGGGACCATCACCCTAAGATGTTCTGGCCAATTGAAAATTCAAACTTCAATATTTTGGAGTCCCTCACCCATGGCAAGGATGTGTGCTTCTGCCATACCATAGTGATGATGCGTTTCCATCTCCGTCATCGACGTTTAGCTTACCCCAAAATCTAGAAACACTTCGACGATATTGTCCATTAGTGATTCCTAGTTGAGTTGGCCGCACCCTCTATTTCTCAACACCCTGCTCTCTTGGTCATCATCAGACCCTATAACAATGATGCATTCAGAGATTCACAGATCTCTATAGAGATATAAAGGCGGCTTCCACTCAAGCCCAAATCCATCAAGGGGGATGTATACTGCCCTGCATTTCAGTCATATCCTGTGCGAACCTGGATCACTTAGTGACATCGAGGATATTCCTTCAGGTGTCATCATTGTAAATATGGCCATTCCTAAGATACACCCAGAAGGGGGCATCGACACAAGGAATAGAGAAGATGAAAATCCCAATGGGGAATCACAACACCCAACAGACCCCGTAGGTGTCCACACTCACCACAAAAGACAGATGCTTGGCCTTCAAAAACATTCAGAGCCATTGCCTCTTTGTCAAGATATTTAAAAAGGTAATGAGCATGATGGGACAGTCAATCCCTTTGACATGTCTGATTTAGTAAAGATGATAGAATAGGATCCATAAAAGTCCACACTATATCAGCGGCTCACATAATAGAGAAGGATCATCGACGAGCTCCTTACTGAGTGCCCCATGGAATGGAGGCTGAATTACAGTGATCCCCATTATTATCCCAATCATCCTCTGTCCGGGAAATAGAGACAGGTACAACTCCCCCTGGAGAATTTCCCCCAAGTGATCTCAACAACCATGTCCATATAGATATGGTAGAGGTTGGTGTTTATGAAAAAATTACCTTGTATGCATTGTCGAATCCATCTGAGCTGCACGAGAATCCTCCTTAGGGGATCAGGTTCTACCGACTGCTCCTTAGGTTCTACTGGCCGCTCCGAATGTTCCTCTAGATTCCCTTGGGTCATTCTACTAGCCTCTCCATGAGCTTCACAACTATCATAACATGTTGTAAAACCTGCCAATGTGCTGGTAGTTATCAATCCTTTCCAAGATAGGAATCCTTGTCTAGATGATCCAATGGATGCTCTCATCGCTTGTAATGAGGCTCTTGAAACTTGATAGGTGGAGATCCTGCTTGATGGTAAGGCATATCTGTCGTGGGTGGATGATATGACAGCACCCCTGGGATTTGGTAATCCTACCTTATCTCCTTTTAATGGAATGGGTGATTCTCTAAAACATATGGCCAACTTCATTTCATGATGCGAACCCATGCTAGGAACTCTAGCGCAAGTGGATGCCACTAAGCATCAGTTTTTTGTATATACATTTTTGGGACCACATTCATTGGGTACATCTAGATTCCCATTATATCCATATCTAGTTGGCAGGATCTACATAGGCAGCTTCTATATTTATTCAGTTCCACCACCCACAATACTAGTATTGCTGACATATTCAACTATAAGCATAGGCCAGATGAGCGAGTTGCAGAATTTTTCACCAGATGGAGGGCCAAACATATTCATTGGAAATTCCAATGACTCAGGAACAATTGCTAATGATGTGCATAGGAAATGTGAAGACTGAAATGGTCCCTTATCAAATAACTCAGAACATCCCAGGTGGATTTCATGATTTCTCTAACCAGGCTCAATATCTAGAGGAAACCCTATAGTAGGCCAAAAAGGCCCATATATTGCCTCTAACATCTCCCATAAGAAGGGTTTCAATGGAAAATACCAATTCTATTGAACAGATAGAGGCCCATATTTAAATGGAATTATTATCCGAAGAGCCACCTCCATAGCCTCACCGTGGGATACCACCTATGGCTCTACCTCTATCTCATAATCTCCCACCTTAGAATCCAAAAGTACCATTGTGTAACACACCACCACCACCTAATCAAGATGGGAAGGTTCAAAATTCTCACTAGGATCCAAACCCTGTTAGGGCCAAGATCCAAAATTACCTTTCCCATAATTTAGTATCCTTACTGATTCATTTAATGAATCTCAAGTCCCCAACTATTTCCGGAGTGCCTTAGACTATGGAATCATACAGTTTCTTGAATGAAAGAGGCCCAAAGAGGCAGATCTCATTGATCGCCATAATTACTGACCCTATCACCGGTTCCATGAACACACATTCATGAATTGTAATTTATTCAATGATAGGATACAAGACCAAGTCGAAAACAAACATTGTTTTATTGGGTCCTGCCTTGGAAAAATTTGAATACATGTTTTCGAAGCTTGACTGTGATAGTGAGGGCGAATGGCAGTAGGTCTCTAATCATGGGTCCTTGAATTATGATGACTGGGTAACAAAAATGGAAGTTTCACATGCCTATGGTATTATATATTCATGTTGAAACAACCCAATACATCTAATGTCACTGTTCTACTTCTAGCTACTACTTCTACCTTGACATTTTAGCCTACTATCTCCTAGAAAGGCAGACACAGATATCAAAAGGCAGATCGAAGCGTTCTGCCTACGCCAAATATGTCTCATACTCTAGGTGAATTAATACACCTAGAGATTTATATTTCCCCCATGATCCACCCAACAATGGAGGGTTCCTCAAGTTATGATATGGTGGGAGTACACCTCAGAGGACACCATCGAGCTAGTGGACCTATACATTGTCCCCAAAGACTAGGAATTCTAGGAACACCCTCCTAATGTCCCTAGTCGATGCCAGTGTTGATGGACATGGGGGTATGTAAATCATTAGAATGTTAAGGCTAGTGCTCCAAGCCAAGCCGTACTTGCCACCAACACCAGACTATAGGCCTATCATAGATCTCAGCACACAGAACCTTCTATTTCTATTTCTTCAGGTT